>CM065053.1:142236141-143558641 GCA_032883995.1 Coronaproctus castanopsis
TCGATAAATATTAAAAAAATATTTCCGGAACATATACGTAAAATCGAAACGGTACCCGCATATTATAAGATTCTAATTATATTAACGCATATGCGGTAAAAAACAAATTTCTAAGATAATACGATCGAGCTGAAACTTTTAACGTAGATTTAGATAAGGGTATCGAGAAAAAAAAAACGACGTAAAAAATGGAAATTCCAAAATTTTATATACTCGAGGTCGGGCCTCAAAATTTAAAGAATTTTTAATTTCCATGTCGGACATTTTGAATTATTCGGTAAATTACACGTGTATTTACAAAATTTCATGCGGATCGTTAGAGCTGTTTTCGAGATAGTCAATTATTTGTATATACACGAATTACTCGTTTTGATATTTTTTTTTTTTTACCGAGTATAACAAAAAAATGTTTCAATTTATTTTGGCGGCACATATTTGTATATTGTGTTAATAATAATTTTTACAAAATTTCACGTTTCGAACATCCGTATAATGCCGTATTTTTGAAAAGCGTGAGATACGGTTGTTTTTAGCGCCAACATTAAAATACTTCACCCTATAAACGGAACGCAAGAGTTTCAACATCTAAATTTTCCTTCGGTCTGGATAACTATTTCTGCAAAACTCGTGGAAGAATGTAATACTTCCTATTTTCAGGTTTATTTTATTTATAAGAAAATTCATTATTTTCTTTCTTCGGCGAGAAATTTTTTATCACGACAAATTCTTCGAACAACTATTTTCGCGTTCCACGAAGTTATTTCGGACTATGTTTGCGAAATGACGTGTCTTTTAAATCGTAATTGTTTATCGGTATTTTCGATTATTCACGGTGCGTAGGTTATATTTCATGGCATATTACAAAGATTTATCGGTAGTTTAACGTTAACGCCTGTATCTTGGAGTAGGTGGAGAAACCTTGGCCGCTGGCTGTAGATAAAATTGTATGCGCTTAATGGACGGTGAGATCTCTCTTACGGTCGGTGAAATAAAAACGGATATATATATATATAATAATAATAATATGCTTATTCTATTTACTAGAGATTAATAGTAAAACATTGGCGTCTATTGTCTGGCCTTTGAAGAATTCCTGAACATGACCAGGATGATCGGTGCTGCGCAAAAGTGTTACAAACGATACCGATAGAGTGCGTTTTGACGACCTTGTCATCGACGAACGTGGTTGGAAATTCCACGGCGAATTTTCTCGCGCGTCGGAGCCGAATTTTCTTACTACGGCGTCGTGGCTACTATTGGTTTCGCTCTCTGTCTGCCATTAATTCGGTCAGTCTCGTTGATGAGTAATAATCTGGCCTGTAATTTACTCCCCCTTCCCTAATAAACGATAATTTTCAACGGTCGAACCGTAATTACTATACGTTTATATATTTCTAGATGAAGATAATTCTGCTGAAGCAGGCACGCAGATAAATACGGAACGTAATGTTAGTTTATTTCCCGTTATTTTCCAGAGATTTTTTTTCTACTTACGTTTCGTACGTAATTTCCATCCCTTTACGATACCAGCTCGAATATTTGACAAATTATATGGCCGACGTTGTCAGTTTTATACGTAATTTACTAATCACTTTTGGATATACCGCTATTATCTTTTTATTAAAACGAAAACTTTTCTAAGATATTTTGATTAGAACACTTTTGATCATTTGGAGCTCAAAAAATATTTATCGTTGTGGGGGCGTGAAAGTTTTGAATTATGTAAGAATTTATATATACACGTTTTATATATTATGTACAATATATATATATATATATATAACGTCGTGTATATATTTTTATTAGGGTCGAAAAATTCCCGCCCATATAGCGATTAATTATTAACGATGATAAATATTATAATCATCGCTCCGGTCACGTACCTCTTGGGCGTGAACAACAAAATGGGCATTTTAAACTAATTCGCGTTATCGTAGAAAGAATTAAATAAATGGATGATTTATTATGAGCTGTGGGCGTGAATAATATTGTAATTATTACTAGGCAACAAACGATAGACTAATTTTAGATTAGATCAATTAGCTACATTCGGATAGCCACTTCCTTCCATTATTTATTGTTTTATGTAAATTACGCGTACATATTTTTATATATAAATTTATTTTCGAGACGGGTGAGCGGTTCAGAGGCTTTGATATTAACGGTGTTTTGTTTCCATTAGGGCGTCATCTAATGATGTCTTAAAATTCTAACTGTTTTCTGAAAACACATCGCTTCGATTGTGTAGATTTTATTCGAAAAAAGGAAAATATAACTTTCATCCGATAAATAGACAACCGCATAGAAGATATGGTGAATATTATAACTTATTTTATAAGTTAATGCGCATTGATTTTTGAATTATACCACAGTGTCACGGGATACCTTTTATCATATTCCGAATGCAGTAAATCCATAAGGTAGATGTCATTTTTCTGATATCGTAACATCAGTTTCTATATCACTTTTACAATCTATTATACATATTCCACTATATTAACATTCATTCACCGAACAATGATTGAGCGGCCGCGTCTAGCAGCGCCGGTTTTGATTTGAGCGAAACCGCTTTTTTAACGCTTATGTACATCATAGCCACCGGATGTAACGCAGCATTTAGTTTCGGCGAAGTATATAAAGCTTTAAACCACTAAGCGCTTGTCTCTTGTATCGTAGTCGAAGTTTTATGTTTTTGAAAGTATTTATACCGAATAATAAATGTGTCATAATATCGTTCTGATGGTCGCCATTTTCAACAAAACATTCGTTCAGTCTTTTTACAAAATTTTCGAACACTTTTTCGAGCATAGGTCGCTTCGATTCGCGTGTTTTTTGAAAACTTTTTCGTTCGTTGTCATATATATATATATATATATATATATATATATATATATATTATATAAAAAAGTCCAACTTTTGGCAAGAGAATTTGAAATGAAAACTCAAGTAATTGAAGATGAGAATGGTACGTTACAAACGGATACGGTTGATGTAGACGAAACATGATGTAAGAGTACTGTGCCACATTGTGCAGCGCACAAGAAGCTCTTAAACAAACTGATGATAGCATCCAAATGGATGAGATGGAACCTGCTATTCTATTCTCAGAGGTTCATAAGACTCTAGGTGGGCATACGTTTGAGGATGTGACCCATTGTCTGATGTGCTAACTCACATCGCAGGATGGATCATCTTTAAAGCCATACTTGGCCTGTTCTGACACGATTTAAATGCGTCAGCATTTTCGCTCCAGTTCAAAACCTGGTGGCTTGCAATTCGGTGTGTCTATCGTACCGTATCGGTCTGGGTTCTTATGGTCCCATTCTTATTTCCGGGATGCAACTGCGTCAAAACCATCTACTCTGAGTTTCGTGGCTAATCTGTGAGCAGGATTTCTCGATTTTAATCTTTCTGGTCCTTTCAGATCTTGGCGTATTGGTAAATTAGTGTCATTTTGACCATTTTTTACCGCTGCAATTTTTCCTCTAATATTAGCTGGTATAATGTACGCTAGTACAGGTAACCATTTCACCGGAGTAGATTTCTATATCGATCTTCCTTGGGTGAGTGCTGTTCAACACCATACTGATGCAGCTTATTCGGCCGCTGAGTATATCAGCGCGAAGGCTGAAGTTCTTAGGGTAGGCGTTGAAGCACACCATGTTGTTCCTGCTAGTTTATGAATTATATTTGTTTGTGTTCTAAGTTTGGCGGCGGCAGTGTTCTCAAGGTGTTTACGGTAGGTTAGTTGTCGATCTAAAGTTACTCCCCGATACTTTGGGTAATCTTCATGCTTTAGCTTATGTTCACCGATTGTGATGTTCGGTTTCATTCTTGATAACTGATTATTGAGATGGAAGCATGGTACATTTGTTTCGTCTATGTTTAATATTAAACGCTGATAATAACGTTTAAACAACTGGAAAGTTGGTAAAGTAAATCGCCTAAGCATTCCTCAAAGCTAATAAGGGGTTGTTTGCCTTGTTTACTTCCTTAGCAATTTATCGGCAATCGGATGGGGATAGTCGAGACCTTTTATACTGTGAAATATTTATGGTGGAATTTGAACTTACGTCGTGCTAGCTGAAGGCTCGAGCGTAAATTAGGTGGTCCTCTTTTAAGACACATTCTCTTAGTCGTTACGAGAAATTACGTAAATAAGTAGTCTCGTTGAACGAAATCATGTATTTTTTCTTTTAATTTATTTTATTTCACATTATTACTTTTTTTTTTTTAATAAACCTTTTAATTAGTTTATTTACCGTCTTTGTTTTACAGGTGAAAAATCGTCGACGTCGTCTGTGTTTAACACCCGTGGTAGTGGACGTGTAGAACCGGTTAAAGAAACCGAGGAACGTGTAACTGGATGCGGAGGTACACCGATATCGTCGGCAGCAGCCGTTTTGCAACAAGATTCTCAGTACAATTCGGAAAATGAGAATCAATTCAGGCAAGAAATGTACGTTATTATTAATATTATTATTATTATTTGGTTATTACTATTAAACTCGACATGTATTTTTTGCCGTCCTGATGACGTTATTTTACTTGTTCAAGTTAGAATTACGGTCGAGGTAGATTAACAGGGAATGATGCAACAAATTGCGTCGGAAATTTCTCATTCTAGATGAAAAGTTGTTCCACTTACTTCGGACATTTCGTGAATTTTTTTTATTAGTAAGGCGAGTTTCTACGAAACTAATGCCGGTTCTTGACGTTAAATTCGGTTCCTAGTACATTGTCGCGTTTTGATTTCGTGAGTTTAACTGTTGACTTATAACAAATAAATAAAAACTATACACTACTATTCATTATTTATGAAACTACAACTATTTCAACGTTTTAATTTGCTTTCGAATTGTTACAAGTGTCTTTATCGATACGATTTTATTTCGAAAAATAAAAGGCATGCGAGCCTGCGTAATTTTGATACTATACTTATTATAGTTTTGAGCCTTTGGATGACGTCATATTCAAACCATGTTAATTCCTTTATTACGGCTATGAGGTTACGGTGTAATAGTGTTTTTATTTATTTATTTATTTTTATTGTTAACTGCGATATCTACAAAAAAAAAACATTTGATTTTTGTAATCGCGCTATTTCTAACATTCGATCTATTTAATAAATGAATTTTAAAAAATTATTACGTACAATCTAAATGGGAAAAATATATAGTTGAGCTCACTTTTTAGATTACATTTTCAGCCGATTTTTATTGGACCCGACCATTAACAGGGCATTGGAAAGTTGCCGAGTTATTGTGTCCTTTTATGAAGCAAAAATGATAAATTCTCCTGCGGCTTGAGGAAAACGGTAGAACATATTATTTTCGAATGACCGAACTACATAATCATAAGATTCAGCAAAACAAATCTAAAACTGAATGAACAATTAATCGTTGAAGATTTAAAAAGAAATTTGCTTTCCACGTACTTCGTCCTAGATTTAAGAATATACAAGTGTCGTCACTTAATGGTCCGTTCACATTTCACCATGTGCCTCTGTGTGTATCTGCGTATGTGTTTGTGTTATGTGCACGTAACATCGAGAAACCTAGTTGTGTAAATAAATAATTATTGTAGATGTCAATTCTGCATATCTTCCAGTCGTGTGTATTTTATAAATATAAGCCTGTTATATATAATCTTAGGTCGGAATATAATTGTAATGAATTTCAGAGTAAATGGAGCGATATTTCCTATATGTTTCCTCCAATTGGTAAAACCATTATATTCTTACGGCACGTTTTAACTTAAATATAATTCTAATACGTTCGTGAGAGTAAATGGAGCAATGGTACACAACCCGGGTAAAGCGTGAGAATCTTCTAATTATTAATTATGACAAATTGTAAAAGACGACCTTTTCTGATTAAGTTTAAAAGAGATACAATCCAATATGAATAACGAAAAATATTTAATTTACACCAATAAAGTATTTAATTAAAAAGACAACGTCGATAGAGTAAATATCGAGCTAGTAATGCGACTTATATAAGGTGACCCAGAGAAGACTGACTGTTTTGTTTTTTTGAATAGCGCAATTGGTAATTGCTACAACGCAAACCACGTGCTCCGCGTTTAGTATACACACACGAGAGATTCGTTTTTATTTGTGACATCCTATAACGAGAAGGAACGCGCGTTTTGCGTGGAGCGTTACTTTCGGCGTGAATCGATCACGACAGTGTAAAGAAGAAAAGAATGATTATGTTCCACAAATGATTGTAAGCTAATCTCTCGTTTCCCTATTTTCGAAATAAGATTTCATTCAAAAATTTTGGTCGTGTAACTTTTGAGTTAATAAAATAACAACAAAATCAATAAAATAACAACAAAAGCGTCCGTCTTCTCTGTGTCACCTTATATATTATTGCTCAGTTCTTAAAATGACGTTATTGAACACTTTTGATAGTGGTCTGATATTGAATAAAACAGAAAATTCATAGTATTTGTACGGTTATCGTGTTTTGCATTTACCCGTTCCGTGTATTGTTTCGTATTATCTAATCTATACATCGTAAACTATTAATTCGTAGTTAGTTCTATTCGTGTTCGTTTAACGAGTTTTTGTTCTTTATTTATATATCTAAGTATATACCCTATCGTCATTGCGGCCGGCTTGGCTGACCAAACTAAAATTCCTTCCGCTGCTCCATCATTATCAGCATCATCGAATCAACCAACAGCTAATAATGTTTTATTTAATAATAAACCTACGTACGACCAAACCAAAATTCCATCCCGCCCTCCATCATTATCAGTATGGTCGAATCAATCAACAGGTAATAATGTTTTATTTAATAATAAACCTACGTACGCTTCTTCGTTGTTACGGAAAAAGATAACACCTATTAAAAATTTCGATCATCCCACGGAAGAACAATAGTCTTTAATCATATATTGGATAATAAAATACCAGACTACCCGATAGCATTGAAACATCCAGTTGGAGGAGTAAAAAATATTATAGCGGCTTCTCGCGCGAGCAGAAACCGAGTTATTGTATTTCTAAAAAATGCACACTTAGGCACTCATTCATAACGGCACACGGTGAATTTGAAATTGACGGTCACTTCATTAAGTCGCGTAAACTGAAATCCCCAGCCACTAAAATAACTTTATCAAATGTATCATCGCCGGTAATAACCAATGCAGTTCTGGAATTTTGTGAGAAACTTAAATATGAAATTGGCATCAAACATTTCAATACTTAGAGTAAAACCGTCAGATGACGAGTTTGGTCACATAACTACTTTCCGCCGTCAGGTGTATATTACAAAATTATGAAGAACTAAATCTACCAAGCACGTTTACATTAGAAGCGAATGATAAAACTTCTTTTATCTTTATTTCTACTGATGATCAAGTTTTAAATGTAACTCGACAGAACACAAAGCAGATAACTGCGGAGTAACTTCAAACCCTGATTATACAGAGCTTATAATCGACTCAACCACCATCATAGCTTCTTCAAATTCTACTTCGTATACTATTGAAGTGATTACAGATGATTTTCCGATTCTTCCACGTGCTGTTTCACCTGATGAAAAAATCCAAGCGACCGATACTTTCACTGTAAATCTACCGCCTAACAACGGTAACATATCTCTTTCCTCAACATCCTCCGTAGGGTCCGCTCAATCTCCTGCACCTAAGGTCAATATGAAATCGAAGAAAAGACTAAAAAAAAAGCATAGAATCTATCAGTCAAGCATCTTCAGACGAAGAAACCACACTAGAAGATCCTGAACCTACATCAGTGAAAAAGTCCTTCAACCGTTAGAACCATACTTCTAAACAAACGAAAACACTGTGATTTATTTTCTATCAAATGTTTCTATATTTTATTGCAATCCGTATTAACTATCAAACAAACTACGATCTATCAAGCCAAAAATAACACCTTGGAAGACCACTTACAACATCGGAGAGACAGTGTAGTTGTTAACAGACTCCGATTGGGCCACACTAAACTAACACATGCTTATCTTCTTAATAGATCGGAAGCTCCATTCTGTACGGCCTGCAATATTGCACTGTCTGTTCAACATATAGAGTGTCCTCGATACAGCCTACATAGAACATACTACGGTCTTTCATCTTCATTACAGCTACTGCTCGATGACAACGTTTCTACGCTATCCAGACTCATCCTCTTCCTACATGATACTGGATTGTATCATCTAATTTAATACTTATTTTCTCCTGTCCCTCTAGTCATTAGTTGCTATATATGGCGCATTAATTTATATAATAATAATAATGATATTCGAATGTAATATTTGATGTAAATACACGTTTGAATTTACTTTTACGACGGCAAACGATCGTATTTAGTGTTTCGTTTTTTAGTTTGTCGTTTTTTCGCCGTAAAAGTAAACTCGTTATTAAAAACATCTCTATTTACATAAAGTATTTTACCGATGTTTGATTATTAATTTTATTTAATTTTTATATATAGTATATCTTTATTAAAATTTTTATTAGTTTTAAACTCATTTAGATGTTCTGTTACGTATTTTACGACGCTATAATCCAGACTTAAATCGAACTAAATGGTTTTTTTATATTAAAATCTATTATAAAGACTACGTGAATAATTCATCGTTCCGCGCAATAAGCGATAAAATTGTGAAAAAATATCGTGGAAACGAATAAAAAGATTTCAAACGACAAAAAGCAAACTGTGTAAGATTGTATCATGGTTACCCTAAAATTGACGATAATTTGTAACACGGAATAATAATATATTGATTAAATAGATACTTTAATTTAAGAATAATACGTGATATTCCAGCTCTGAATGGGCAAAGAGTAAAGCCATTAATATTAATGTAGATCTAACATAAAAACCTTCGGGAATATATTTATTAAAACTTTCGTGGTTGTTTTCCATACGTCTAGAATTATTTTCGGTGAAAACCACGTCCTGATTATTCAAAAAACTTAACGTTTCGAATGGGCTTACACCACTCATCATCAGAAAGTTCGTTTCTGATGATGAGTGGTGTAAGCCCATTCGAAACGTTAAGTTTTTTGAATAATCAGGACGTGGTTTTCACCGAAAATAATTCTAAACCTTCGGGAATGTCACGCGAATGCTGCATGTTAGGCCTGTTTCTCGTGGAGTATCTTTGAACGGTTTAAATCGTATGTTTTAACATCTCTTTTGGCTTGCCCTATCTCTGATACATTATTTTTCGGATAAGTCGAAAATTCCTACCATCGCAAACACATATTACTACACCGAGACGATTAAGCTGTTTAAGATAAGTCAAACTGTCGATATACGGGATAAAGATAATCCTAGTTTAAATCGAGCTTTCTACGACGAACAATAATTCAAACATCAGCATCCTTTAGTTAAAAAAAATTCTTACCCAGGTAGCATCTTATGAAGAAGAAATAACTGCGATGTGGATACCGGGTCGTAAAGAAGTCGGAACCAATGGTCGATAAAGCAGCTAAAGAATCCGCCATCGTAGCACTAACTCTAAACTTACCAATTACAGCAAAAGACTTCATGGATCGGGTACGCAGTCAACTGCAGTGTCATAAAGTGGCAAGATTGTCATATCTACCGCAGTTCACTACGGATCGGAAGAAGGCAACCTGGTCGGAACATTCCAATAGAAAATATGAAGTCGTTCTGTTTCGCATACGCTGTGGACACACACTTCTTACACACAAGCATTTCTAGGCCAGAGTGCCCCGTTATGCTCTCATGCATACCCCTCACTATTCCTCACATTCTCCTATCATGTCCTTTGTACTCAGCTCACCGTCTTACTGTTGGACTTACATCCTCTCTAACCAAAATTCTACAGTATTCACCATCTGCTGAATCTATGCATAACTTCCCTTACTTTATCCAACCTTCTCCCCTTAATCTAACTATCCTTCCGTGCCACTGGCCTTAGAAGCAGTATAAGGCGCGTTAAATATATATATATATTAAAAAAATGTAAATCAGGCCACAATAGTCACGATACGTCTTTTTCAATCTACTGTTTGACGGATTTCAGTTCCTGTTCTGCGCTTTCCTGAATTAGTTGTCTCCGAATTTTTTTACACGATATCATCTTCCTGTCGCGTTGCCGTTCTTCCTCTCTTTCTCTTGTCATTCATTTGCCTTCATTGCCGAATTTTCTTCAATATACCGATAAATATATGTTCCATTCGTTTGTAGTTTGATCCAGATTGTGTTCGTCTTTACACGTATAATATTTAACATTAACCTCTCCTTACGATGTTCGCAATTTTTCGATTTATTTATTATTTCTCTCGTAAAAATTCGAGTTAAAAAAAAAATAACGTTGCATCGTACAAAATTACGCGATTCTGGATTAAATTTTATTTCGTTAGAAATTTCATTTCGCCATTTATTATGTAATAAAGTTTTCTCTCCAATATCGTTACGAAAGGAGAGAGTCCTTTTATTAATTTTACTTTGTACACAAACAAAATTAAACGGTTGGACGAGATATTATTATTATTATTATTATTATTCATGATTATTAATTATTATTATTTTATCATCATTAACTTTACTCGACTATTATTGCTGTTCTGGTCGCTCATCGTATTTGAAAGTTTCGAATTTTAATATGATTAATCCTCTAATTTGATTTACATTTTTTTTTCCTCTTATGACTATACTACAGTCATTTCTGTTTCTTTGTATGTATGTAACTACGTTTGTATATAGATCTATACGTCTGTGCGAATACTTTATATTTACGACGACTTCCCTGATCTTCTTGTGTTCAGTAGGACAGTCGTGTTCGGCATTAAAATCTTCGACTTCTTCCTATTTATTAATGTGTAGTTAATAGAAGAAACGAATACCATAATGTCAAAAGTTCAATCTAAATTTTCACAGTTCTGCTCTGAAGACTTTATTTAAAAATTTTGCAAGAAAGATGATAAGAGTTTAATCTCCGATGTATTTATAAACACTAAGTGGAAATTACTCCCTTAATTTTTATACTACCTAATTATTTACACGAGCATTGAACTTTTTTGTCGTATCTATTTCGCTTCGATTTAAGCAAGGATGACAAGTTCGAGTAGATATTATCAACCATGCGCTTTTTGTATGTCCTAGATCATAAGAGTAATTAATGAGAATAAAAGAATTCACTGCCCAACAATTTCAATTATTTGCTTTCGATGTACTACGCAAGAAATTCCAATTTTTAGTGATAGTTTTGCGGAAACAAGGATAAAACTATTCAACGCCAAATAAAACTATATATGTATAGACTAAATATATTTCTGCGCGCGCTTGCATGTATATGTGTATTTGTGTGAACTTTCTGTGCAATAATGCCTAAGTGTATTTCATTACAAACACGTGCAAGTTGTATATATATATATGTACATAGAATATATGTGCGTGTATATGTATATGTGTGTGTTAGATTTGTGTTAGTGTCTTATGATTTTCTACCCGCCGGAGCATTTATTATCTTTGCTTAAGATAAAACGACGCAAGTACTCGGCAATTTTTCAGTGACTTGTTATAGTTAAGTGGTGTAAAAATCCGACTAAAATTTACAGTTATATCAATCTAAAACGCTAGGAACGATTTCAAAAGTGTGACGCCCTACTGTATGTTTTTCCCATTTGGATTGCCAATTTGAACTGTAGTAATTTTTAAAGAGCGGCATTTAATTCATTTGTTATAGGACGCTTTAGGGGCTAAGGAAACGCTTTATCAGCTCCGCTTTTCATTAGTAAGTCGGGTGGTAGTATAACCACAAATAGGCGATTAACGCACTGCGCGAGATGGTTTTATATCCTGTGCATGTGTTAATTACAAATTTCCTTTGTAGTGAATTTTTTCCGAAAGTTTTTATTGTTAATCTTTGACTATAGACGGAATTAACATACAGTGTTTTTTCTGTAAATAAAATCGAATCCCCGAGTGTTCTGACATGCTTTTAGCAATTGGTGACATTTCCAATTCATTTTTGTATCTTTAAGTGATAGTTTGTTTTTTTGTTTTTTTTTTTTTTTTAATTTTTTTATAGTCCCGCGTTTAACTACCGACGCTATTACGGCACTGGTGATTTAACAGTTAGATGAGTAACTGCGGTTGGAGGAGGAAAGGAATTGTATAACTGAGGGAACAGTTGAAGAACTATTAGAGAGGAAAGCAGATAGAGTACGCGGATGGATATTGGGCCGGAAAGGGAGGAGTGTAGGCAGTACAGTAAAATATGGCTGTTAAGAGAGGGGTTTGGAAGTAAACAAAGGGGACAAAGAGCCGGGGGGGATTGGTACGTTGGAGATGGTCATGAGAGAGTGATATGTGATCAAGGCGGAGCCTGCTGAGTACTATGTAATTGGAACGGGTTAAATTGGCAGTTCCCAGAAGCTTACATTGGATTTGATGGCAAGAAGGAAGTTATCGTGGTATGAATTTCACATAGTTAAAAGTAAGTTTGTTGTCCATCATAACTCCTAAGTATTTAAAATATTCTACGACTTTAAGTTGAAAGTCTTTGTATACGACTTTTTCTAACATATGTAACGTGTTATTTGCAACATATGTTCAACAAACCATAAGAGTCACTTCAACAAAATAAATAACTCAATGAACAACTAATCGCTCAAAATTTACAAAAATTTGATTTCCACGTTCTTCATCTTCGATTTCAGAATACAAGCGCCGTCACTTATTGTTCCGTTCACATATCACCATGTGTATGTGCGTGTGTGTTTGTGTTATGTGCGCGTAATAGTTATGCGAATAAATAATTATTGTAGATTTCAACAGTACATATTCTGTATATATAATTCTTTCAACCGCGTGGATTTTGTAAATATAAGACCGTCGTATATAATCTTATGTTATCATCTAACTTAAATATAATTATAATTCGCGCAAGAGTAATTTCAGCAATAGTACACAACTGGGGTAAATGTGTCTGATTATTAATTATGACAAATTGTAATAGACGGCCTCCCCTGATTGAACGGCGGTGTGGGAATGATAACTCCCATATCAATTAAAAAAAAAAGAAACAAATGTAATTTAAATTATACATTTTTACAAATAAATTATTTAATTAAAAAAATCATATATAGATAATTCCCGTATTTGCGCATCTAGTGCACCTAAATTAAAGTATAAATATCACCTCGTATACGAGTTATAAGTGCATGTATGTACGCATTCGATTACTGGGAGTGAAAACTATGTAAATTGCAGTTGTTGTGTTATTATATATTACAAAATATTGTAAATAGGAGTAGCACACTGAAATCATTTACAGAGGTGTTGCACACCTCTGTAAATGAAACAATCTGTAAAACATTAATTTGAATAATGAAGTATTAGTAAAAAAATATTATATTTTAACAACGTTATGTTGTATTCGAAACTTGTTTTTATTCGAATGTACCCGAATTTGTACACACACCACTGGTTGCCGTACTTTAGGAATTTATCTTTGATACGAAGTGGATGTAGAGAGTTTTATTTTTCTGTAGTATTTTTTTTTTTTTTATATTCTAACAAAAGCTTGTTGTATAATATATATTTATTTTGATTGCCATCGTCTGTGTTTATATATATATATATATATATATATATATATATATATATATATATATATATATAATGACTATGAGAAGGCGTTCGACACAGTGGAGATCTGGACAGTGCTGAATTCATTAAACCTAATTGATATCAATGACAAGTACATACAAATTATAAAGAACATTTATGGGTCTGCTACAATGCAGATAAATTTATGGAATAAAACGAAAAAAAGCCCAATAAAAAGAGGTATTAAACAAGGAGATACCATCATACCGAAATTATTTATCTGTTCTTTTGTTTAAAAAATTAAATTACAACCGGTATTCGAATAGACGATTCATATTTGAATCACGTCAGAATTCGCGGACGATATATTTCTAGTGGGCAGAAGTGTAGAACTACAGATGATGATAACAGAGGTTTAAATGTACACTCGAAAAAAATAGGACTGAAAATAAATTTACATAAAACTAAAATAATGACGAACAAAATAGCAATATAGAGCAAGTAGATAGTTACATATACCTTAGGTAAAATAATCACAACAAATAAAAATATAATAATGAAATCAGAAGTGACGATTATCGCGGGTTGGGCTTGGGAAATTACGCATAGTATTTCGCAATAAACAAATACCGATTAATCTGAAACGTAGACTATATAACCAACGTGTTCTTCCGATTCTTATATACGGTTCGGAAACATGTCCATATATAAAAACAAATTTAAAAAACATAAGAAAAGCTCAGACGGTACACGAGATAATATGATGCTGGATATAAGATTATCAGAATGGATGAATAAGCGAACAAACACGGTTGGATGATGCAGTGGAGCGGATGGCTATTACAAAATAGAATTGGACTGGTCACATACCTCGAAGAGAAGATAACAGATGGTCAAAGCTGATCATACAGCGATGACAGAAAAATGAAACAGGAAACGCCAATGACGCGATGGCACAATGATATAGCAAAGGTAGCCGAGAAAAATTGGTTGAGGAAAGCGCATGACAGAAGTGGGTAGAAAACGTTGGGGAAATCCTTCATCCAGGAGTAGATAGACAAAGGCTTATCATGATATGTATATAGAAATATATATATGTAATATCAATTCATTAATGAAACGAAAAATTTATACAAATTTTGGGGACAGTATTTATGACAAATGAAATATAAATAAATTTGCGGTACCACTAAGAATTGCTATGGACGGAATACAATGGTTGCATTGGCAAAACGTTACCGTTGGTTAATATGCATATTGTGTGTATACGCGAGACATATATATATATATATATATATATATATATATATATATATATTTAGACATTTACTAAATATTTTTCGTATTTTTTTATTCTTTCTCGCGAATAATAAAATGATAAAAATGTATGCGGTATACATATATGTCCAATAAAAAATTGCTTTTACACGTCCTAGATGATGATGAAGTACACGCGCTGTTGTGTTCAGTACCTCTCATCGTAGGATTATTATTATTCTTATTATTGTTACATCTTATTAATAAATATTTGATAGATGCGTTAAATTTGAATATTGATAAAATATATTTCAAACGAGTTGTGGTGGTAACGCGTTGTGTAATAATGTAAATAGAATCATGAAGTGTTCTCTTTCCGTCTTTATACACTGATAACAAACTGATAAAAAGTGAATGACGTTTATCATTGAAAAGGATGTTTTGTTGTAGCACGCACTAACTAACGATCGATATTTTTATAGCCACTTAAAGATTCGATATTATTATTGGTGGATTTTACGATTGTGTATATATGTACATAATATATCGCTTGATCGTATGAAAAATAAATTTCATTCTCCGGGCGATAATCCGTCTTTTGAAGTATAGTTGCATTGGCGAGTTTAGTGATTGCACCTATAAATCTGCCCGAAAAAATTTTCAATTGAATCTTTTATTTTTACACGCCCATACGTATCTAATTTGATATTTGTGTTTTAGTGTTGCAGTTATTAGAGAAATTTTTTGCTCGTTGAGTATTATCAATAAAAGATTGAAGCCATAATATTTGTTCCCAAATGTAAATTTGTCAACCTCGGCTGTTTGTACATGTTGCCTGTATACCGAGAAAAATATTTTTTTATTATAATTTAAAATGCCCTAACAACACATTAAAAACATAACGGAAAAGTTGTATTTCTCAACATAATTACTGCATTTGTAAATAAAATGTCGTTTTATTTGTAATGAGTGTTATAAAAAATGTAACAAACATAAATTGAATATGTGGGTGTAAGTGTGGTCGATATTTTTCGTATTATAGAAGTAACATATATATACATATATATATATATATATATATATATATATATATATATATATATATAGTATTTTTGACGAACAACGAACAACGCATGTTTTCTTTACTTCTCTCTCTCTCTCTCTCTCTCTCTCTCTATATATATATATATATATATATATATATATATATATATATATATATATATATATATATATATATATATATATATATAACACACACACGCGATACACTTCTCAGTGCAGTGCTGTACGAATGCTTTCCCAATTTTTTCCATTGACTTTTGTTCTACGCTTCCCGTAACCACTTAACTTCAAACTGTTTTTACAGTATCATATTTCCATCTGTCTTCCTCTTGCGTTGGTCCGTTGGTCACCATTGCTGAATTTTCTTGGATCATCTGTTATCTTTTCTCGAGGCAATACAACCAGCCCAACTTCATTTACGTTTGGCGACACGTTCCCTATAATATATATTATATTCGTTTATAGTCCGATCCAACTGAAAATTCGTTTGTCTTTTCCTAAGTCTCATACCGAGTACTAAATATGGAGTAGTGGTGTTTTTTTTTTTTTTAACAAAAAAACGGAATAATAATTAAGTCACCAATGTTAATTAATAATAAAGCTTTTGGGCAGTTACGCGATTTTCTAGTTAAAATGAAAATAAATCGCAATAAAGAAATACGTAATAACGATTAGAAAAGTAATATATAAAAATCATACTTTTAACTGGAAGAAAAAACCCCAAACGAAATGAGTTTATCTTTAAAGATCATGTTATGAATATACTTAGTTGTAGATAATTGTATGTTATAATGTACGCTATTTGGTGGTTGTTGACAAGCATCTTAGTGTCACGAACTAGATTATGCTAAATGTTAGTTGTTATTCGTTGATGGGGTTGTGCCAAGAAAAGTAATATTGCTATTTTGCAGAGAGTTCAAAACAAAATCCTTCGGACTATTGTCGACGCTCCCTGGTATATAACAAATCTTTCACAAAGTGAAAACTGTAAAGGAAGAAATAGCAACAGTTGCTAAAAAACACGCTGTCCGGCTAGCGAACCACCGTAATCATATGGCGATCTCCTTACTAGACAACTCACTCGTTATCCGCAGACTCAACAGAACGAAGCCACTGGATTTAATATGTAAAATTATACTTAAGCACCCATCACTGGATGGGATGCTTCTCATGTCACATTATGCATAAATAATCATAAAACTTACTAAATAGCATTAGCTAGGTGTAAATTAGCAATTTAATAAATACAAAAACAAATTCGTTCAGTATATATTTTTCGTATATTACAATGCCCGTTGTTATCATATATTCGTTTATGTTTGACTTTATTTTAACTTGAAAATGGCGTTACTGTTTGAAAGTTCTGATTTTAATTATTAACGTTAGCGATTTTCAGTTTATCGTTTCACTCCTTCTCTCGCAACGTTTGCACTTTTTCGGGCTTTCTCTATAATTCCTCTTGTAAACTTTCAAGTTTTGCGCTTTATATGTTAATTTCTTTTTTAAGCTATGTATCTGCGTGTGCGTTTCTGTTCTATGCGCGTAAAATCAAGATGCCTAGTTATGTAAATGGATAATTATTGTAGATTTCAACTGTACATATTCTGTATATGATCCTTTCAATCGCGCGTATAAATGTAAAACATCTTATGCCACCTTTTAAATTGAATATAATTCTAATTCGTGCGAGAGTAATTGTAGTAATAGTATACAACCCGGGTATAGATGGTTGTGTGTGATAATGTTTTGGTTATTAATTATAACAAATTGTAAAAGCGCCCTATCCCGATTAAGCTTATAAACGGCTATGTAGGAGAGACAATTTCAGTATTGATAAAAAAATATACATAATATAGTTTGATGAATAAAATATTTAATAATAATAATAAAAGAAAACCTGGTTCATTATAAAACGCGCTGTTCTACTTGCCAATGTATAATAACTGCGAAATATAACACTTGGCAAAAAATGGTAATTCTTTTATTCATATCGTGCACTATCTTTCTGAAGTTGATGAAAATTTATAAATTCGTTTCATTCCATTGAAATTTACTTCCACCGCTGAAATTTCTCAAATTTTCATAATATTTCCAACAAATTTTATAAATTAAGATATATATATATATATCGAAAATGTAAAATGAAAATAAACTAAAGTGATGGTATGTTCAAAAAACGGAAATCAAATGTTAAATATTGTACTAAACTAACAGAACTTATATCAAGTAACGGACTTCCTTTACTTAGAAAACATAATATCCTCAGATGGTAGAAGTATGAAAGATATAAGGAGAGGAATAGCACTAGTGAAAAACTCGTTTATGAAAAAAGCCGTCCCTTTTATCGAAAAATATATCAGTTAATACCAGAAAAGACTTTGTAAAAAGCTTTAACTGAAGTATGGCGCTGCATGGATCAGAGACATGGACGGTTTTAAAAAGAGAGAACGACAAGCTCAGAGCGATCAAAATGTGGTGCTGGCGTCACTGTGGACGAGTAAAATAACAGATAACGAAGTTTTATAAACGAACGAGGCGAAATAGAAAATATGACAAAAAAAGAGAAGAGAAGAAATGAAGTGGTCAGGCATTTTATCAGACATTCGGAATGGATGACAATATTAATTGAAGGAATGATGAACGGAAGACGAAGTAAAGGCAGACCACGAACTGGATATGTGGACCAAATAAAAAATGGCGAAAGTTATGTCGTTATAAAAGCACGAGAATGCTCCCGTAAGAATCTAATGCGCTACATGATACTCACCCATCAACCTCAAGGTTGCGGAGAGAAATAATATATATATATATATGTGTGTGTGTTTGTAAATCAGTTTTTATGCGGGGGTGTGATAACAATTTCACCTCATCCGCGGAAATTGATAAAGAAGAAAGAAAAATATTCGTACGTCGCTTACCGAATGAATCAGGGCTGTTTTTTTTTATCAATGCGGAACTAATTTTTCAATTTGATGTTAATTTAACGATTTTAGAGAGACTATCTGACCCGGCGAACTTCGTATCGTCCCAGAATCAATAAATATATTAGCTTATTAGATGAATTAAATTTAATTTTTTTATTAGGATATGAATTAAGTTCAATAAATGTACAAAAATCAAAATTGACATAATTTTAAATACACGGAAATAAATGTAATTTACATTCTCACGTTTGTGATTAGGGAAACATTATTCATACTGCTTCATTCTATAATTTTGAATTATATAATTAATTTGAAAGTATTTTTTATATATCTACTTGGCAAACTTCATATATAAGCGATAAATTATTAGGTGAATGAAATTTAGTTTTTTATTCAGACAAAATGAATACTCAAAATGACTGACATGGGTACAGACTAAAAAAGCACTATGAAATCAATCACACATTACACAATTCGCATAACCGTAAATATAATAATCCGTAAATTAAAATACTCCTCGTTTTGATTTTGTGTACATTTGCGAATTCGATTCATTTTGGGGGTATTTTTTCTGAATTTAATGAGGCTAATAAGTCAAAACAATAGTTGTTAATTCTGGAACAGTACAAAGTAAAACAACGCTGTAAAATTAATGGCAATATTCAAAATACTAATCATTTTAATTTTTATACATTTGCCGAATTTAATTAATTTACAATGTATACTTCATTAACTGAACTCACTTTTTTTTTTTTTTTTTTTAAATCGATGATGAATTTCATAAATTAATCGAATCACAGCTAATAAGTCAACACGACACTTTCGATTGCGATGCGATATTACGCAAATTAGTCGTGCAACATTGATCGAACAATTCAAAATTATCTAATGAATTATTAATGCTTGCTAAAAAAAATAATTATGGTGTCATAAGTCAAATAGTTCTTAAACAGTTGAATACGCAAATTTTAAATGAATTTTAAGATACAAAATTTTAACAAAAGATAAATTAATTAGTAAATTTTTTCCGAATGTAATAGATCGTTTTAAAAATAAAAAGATTATAGTAAATTTTTACATGACTCAGATACTTGATACTTTCTGGTCATGGTTCCATTGGATATTATTTGAATAAATTAAATATAATCGGTGATAATAAATGTCACAACTGCAAGTGTAATGTAGTTGAAAATATGCAACATATAATATACAAGTGTAACAAATATGATCACCTGAGGCAGTTGTATAGTATTGATTGTACGCTTAAACCGAATGAAATTATTTTATTAAACCAATTTCCGGTTTTTATCTTGGAAATATTTAAAATTAAGTACATTTATAGATAATCGCTACTAGTAGCAATAAGCAAAAATTTGCATGCTACTACAGTTTTTTGTTTCAATTGTAATATATATGTTAAATATATAATAAATAAATAAATATATATATATATATATATATATATATATCGGTATATTCACGTATATAGTTTGCTTGTTGCAATTTTTCTTTATTGTATTTTTTATTAATATCAAAGACGTCTATTTTTCCTATTCTTTTTATCTTATTTAAAAATGTGTGTGCATAGATAAAATGGATATATATATATTCACCTTGAAATAAAATTAAAATGAAAATAAATTTTTAGGAAATTAAAAATTTGTATATGTTTTAATAGATTTACTTGTATTTATATAATTGAATATCAAAATATTTTATTTATTTATTTATTTAGGGTCTAAGTTTAATTCGACGTTGGTTATCGTAGTAATTACAAACGTTACGTATAGTTACAGCTATTATTATTATTATTATTATTATTGTCAAAACTTGGTTTGAGATGAGCGAGCTGTTGTCACACATTGGAAACGCCCCTATGATTACAAGGTATGTAAAATAAAAAATTGCACATGCGTATGCTGTAAGTTTATAACCTCGGTCGAGTGTGGTGAAAAACAAGAGAGAAGTGGGAAAAAAATATGTTCGAAATCATCGTTAGTTTTCGATTTCGAAGCTCGAGAGAAATAAGATGGTTAGTGAGTTCGATTTCGGTAGCTAAATAGAAAGGAAAATCTCGTCAACGAGGTTAATAATTTGAATATTGAAAATTATCGTCAGGAAACACGTCACAAACCAGGCTAGTTTTCTGTTTAATCTGATTTTAATATTTCGTAATCAATTAACTTAAAACGATTTTTTTTGTTTAAGTGAAAGCACAAAACTATATTGTTTTAATAATTAAATTCCGTCTCACTTTGCATAGAATTATTATCGCTGTCGTAATTCGAAAATTAAATTGGTTTCTGTGTATAATTATTATCGTTATAAAATAAAAATAAAAATATGAAATAAACACATAAAATTTATTCAATATACTATACGGGGATTCTAACGTATAAGAACGAAGCCCATACATACATGCGTTAGGAACCGATCGGGGTCCTCGTAATAATTATTTGGATTTATGAGTTTGTGTGTTCTGTGAGGTTGTTTTGAAATTGAGGATGTTTAATATCGTACTTTGC
Organism: Coronaproctus castanopsis; assembly: GCA_032883995.1. Classification (NCBI taxonomy): domain Eukaryota; kingdom Metazoa; phylum Arthropoda; class Insecta; order Hemiptera; family Monophlebidae; genus Coronaproctus; species Coronaproctus castanopsis. The sequence goes on from CM065053.1 coordinate 142,257,477, forward strand.
CGACTCGTCGTTTTTATGTGTTCGTATTTAATTAATTTTTTTTTTTTTTCTGTTTTGAAGTTTACATAGTCACGGACTGAAACAACATAAATCGTCTGGAGCTTCGATAAACCGATCTGAAAGCTACAAGGAACGAATACATCAACGGGTAAATACGAATAGTTTATTTTAAATATATTTATTATTATTTTTTTGCTTTGTGGGCTAAATGAGCTGGGTCTGCCGTTATAGACGAATTATGGTTTTAAATAAGATTGAAGAATGATTTTAACATCGTGCATCCTTACTTCCCGTTTATAACTTTTTCAGTCTATTGTAATTTCTTTCAACGGCACATTTCGAGAGCGTGTAGCTTTAGGATGTTCGTTTTGTTCGTGGTCTACGTTTCGGTACAGCGGGTACCCCTAAGTTTTAACAATGCGTTTATACAAAGATTTACATGATACTGACATTTAACGCGGTATATTTCCCGCCCCACGCAAGCTTAGCTAGTTTAATTTCTGAGTTTATTATTTCCCTAATAGAATATAGATTTTCCGTTATTACTTGGCCGAGATGTTTAAATATTTGTACTTGTTGACTTTCATATCTAGTTGAAAATGATGAGATTGTTTACCGATCGTTATGATTTTCTTTCTGTTAACGTTCACGTTTAAGCTAATATCATTTAAGGTCTGTACCATTTTTCTTAACATTTTCTCTTGCTATACGAATTCCATATGTAATCTTTGCTAAACTCAAAGCACAAGTTATTTGCGGAGTTATGTATTATATATTATATATATATATATATCATCATTTAAGTTTTAACAATGCGTTTATACAAAGATTTACATGATACTGACATTTAACGCGGTATATTTCCCGCCACATGCAAGCTTAGCTAGTTTAATTTCTGAGTTTATTATTTCCCTAATAGAATATAGATTTTCCGTTATTACTTGGCCGAGATGTTTAAATATTTGTACTTGTTGACTTTCATATCTAGTTGAAAATGATGAGATTGTTTACCGATCGTTATGATTTTCTTTCTGTTAACGTTCACGTTTAAGCTAATATCATTTAAGGTCTGTACCATTTTTCTTAACATTTTCTCTCGCTATGCGAATTCCATATGTAATCTTTGCTAAACTCAATTAAAGCACAAGTTATTTTGCGGAGTTATGTATTATCATATATTATATATATCATCATTTATCAACGTTATGTCCGCCTATTGTCCGTTCTTTGGGCTAATACGTATAAATTTATATACATATTTATAATATATATATAATAGTTTTATTCATTTTTTTTTAAGAGAATATATTCGTCCACCAGCCTTATTAATTATGCGGTTGTATTAACATGATGTTGAAAATAAAAAATAACAAAAAAAATACCACGCTGTTCTTATTTTTGGAATAATAAGCGTCTTCGGCAACCTCGAATGTCTATATTTAGTTCGTAATTCGTCACGTGTATTTGTCGTTTGCTAGGTGGTAATCTATCAAATGTGACACGTATCCGAGTGATCGGTCTCTACGTCTTAAATGTTCGTCATTTGCGACATTTAATTGAGATAAAACCTTCTCTAGTATACTTGCCGAAATTAGTAACTGAATGGCTAATATTAATAGCGATAATAATTATTATCATTATTTTATTGGGTTTCATTTATTTGATGCGCTTGCAGAAGTGTACAAATTCGGCTTTCCCATATGAAAAATAACAAAAAAAGTAGTTAAATACGCTAAAAATTTTTGTATAAAAAAATTACGAAGCTTTTCGGCTATTAAGTCGTTATCAAGTGAATATGAAAAAATAAAATATAAAAAATATATACAATTTATAACAAATAAAAGGGAAAAACAAGAAAATGAAATACGTAATTTAGATATACATAATATTCATAAAAAATAGTAACTGTGTCGTTCAGCACATTTGTTATCAGGTTATTTTAACTGATTTTTCACTTTATTATTTTTTTACAATAGGGTACATCTAAATTAAGTATTTTTTACATTTTATTTTTTAATTGTCATTTTATTCTTTTATACATTGACTTCTTCTTCTTCTTCTTATGCCCTACTCTACGAAGAGCGTTGGCGATCGTGTACAAGTAAAACTTGTTTTCTCCGACTTCTTGTGTGAGTTTTTGTATTGACCATGTGTTCGTCCATTCTTCGATCTTATTCAACCAGCACATTTTTCGTCTGTCCCGACTTCTTTTCCCATCTACTTGTCTTCGAATAATTAGTTGCAGTAGTTTATATTTATCTCCTCTAATTACATGACCGAAGTACTTTATTTTCCTTTGAATAACTGATTTCATTAAATTTCTTTCAGTTTTGACCATCTCTAGTACTTTACGAAATTTTCAACATCCTTCTAGTAGCCACATCTCTACAGATTCTAATCGATTTATTTGCCTTTTAATGTTCGTTCAAATTTCTCATATGACATATAATTATGAGATAACACGTATTTTCAACCGAGTACATTTCTAATAATGAATTTGGAAACTTTCTAATATAATAATGGAAAATACAATAATTCTAAAAAATAATTTGATGCGACCATCTTCGAATGACGTCACGCATTTTCACAAAATAAAACCAATTCGATTATGTAGGAGATTTTTCAACGGAGAAAATTTATTTCTACATCTCGCCCGCTGTTGTATGCTTCTCAATTATTATTTGTTTCTTCTTAAGACAAACGAAAAATTAAAACTAAAACACTAAGCGTTTTCTCTTTTTATTCGATAAAGGCAATGTCTTGTCGCTCCAGCCATTGTGTCCTGTTGTTAGTAGCCACTGTCCGAAGTCCTTGATATTTACTTAAATCCAAGGGATCTTATACACTTTTTGCAGTTACTTAATAACAAAAATTGTGGAATTAAAATTATTTTTCCTCTTCCGCGTGTTTAATCCCAGCGACTGTTTCTTTTATTTTGTAATGAAATTCCTAAGCAACACTTTTGTCAATATTGGTGAACTGAAACGATTTTGATAGTTACTTAACACACTAACCTACGTTTAATTATTTTTCTCTCTATGATACAATATTAAATGTTTTTTCGCGATAGGTACAAAAACTTTTATATATATATATATATATATACAGATATTGGATGTTAGTTTAAAATTTTTTATTATCTAGACATTATTACTGTAGCATGTCGGTATATTCAAATAGTAATTATTTTTCTCCATAACATAAGTCTGTTCAGTTAAAGTTCAATAATGGAGTCCGAGCACATATTGATCATAGCAAGGCATTCGACTGTGTGAAACGTGACAAATTTGAAAGTTTGGGGAAATTGAAAAGTAGACTGGGAAATCAGAAGGTTACTAGTGAAATTTTACTGAAATCTGACTGCAAAAGTCAGAAGTGAAAATATATTCGAATAACGATACTGCGATAATCTCAGATAACATTGAGAAATGGTTGATCGAGTCGCCAGAGTAAGCAAAGAATATGGCCTGAAAATTAATATAAGGAAAACAAAAACAAAATGGTTAGCAATACATGGAAGGAGCAATACTAGAGAATCGTATCGAAAATTCAATGAACTGTAAATAGTCAAGTTATAGAGTTCATAAATTTGGCTTCATGAGAAACCGATCAATCAATCGAGATACGATCAGGCGTAAGAAACAAGGAAGATCTTTTTAAATATGAAAAAGAAAGACATTTACCCACTGGTAAAACTACGGCTGGTACTATGTTATCTATGGCCCGTACTGATCTACGGTATAAACAGTTAGATTCTCACATCCACGCTTGAAGAGAAAATTGAAACGCTTATATGACGAAGATTTTATACAGTGACTATATTACGAAACCAGATGTGCTCCGAAAAATATCAAAGTAAATAGATCTGCTAACACTATACGCTCCAGAAAATATTAAGATAATATAAATAAACACCCAGAATTTCGTTATTTTTACCTCCAGTTTGTCCTGAATGGTACTATCGAGGGACATCGGAAGTCAAAGAAAAGAAAAATGTTATGAATAGCTAATATGTGTCAGTGGTACAACAAGGCATCTACAGACTTGGAAGAAGTGTCCAAGGGTAAAAACAGAACAGCTATGTTCATCTCCAAACTTCGGTCGGAGATGGCGTAATATATATATATATATATATATATATATATATATATATGTAATCAATAAAAGAACGATGAAATATTTCATTTTCCCATCTGATTGAATGACTTAGAAACATCAATGTTTCTGGTATGCTAGCTCTACTAAACAAATATCTATATACTTTGCATTAACAATTAGTATATGTATATTACATTTTTTTATTATTATTATTTTTTTTAATGAAATTTAAATTTATTTATAAAACTACAATAACTGTAAACTATAATAGAACGTTTACTAATGTTACTTTCATAAAAATTATAAATCGTAATTTTATGTTGTAGCTTTTCATACTCAGTTTTCTGCTGCTTTGTTTGTTCATCTCGTTTTTTAATTCTTCGTTCTGGATTTTTTATACAAACTTCATCGTTGTTCAATCTATTCTGTAACTGTGAGATTTGTATTTTTAAACGTTTGACCTCATTATTTTTATATTCATCCGGTCTAGATTCGAGTTCAAAAATTTTATACTGATGTTCATTCTTAATATCTTGATGCACTTGCATCAATTTTTCTGCACCAAGCTTCATGTATTCTTGGCTGTAATGCTTAATTGCTATCTTTTTTTCTTCTTGAATTAATTTTTCTTTCTCTAACAATTCTTGCTTTAATTTCTTATTACCTTCTTTCAACAAACGCTCATTTGCGTCAGAATAAGATAGTTTATTCTGCAATTTTTTTATTTTATTTCTTTTAAGTTTGTCACTAATCATTGCTTTGTATACTTCATCCTTCAATTTAATCAAACCTTCCTTTTTTCCTGGCCTGATTTGATCAGTTTTATCCTTGTCAGATAGAACACTATCTTCTGCAAGGTTTTCGTTTAGTTTTGAAATTTTTTTATACTGTTTTAAATTAGATCGAAATTTCTTGAATTCAGCTGTTTGCGATTGTAATTTTTCATTCAACTGTTCATTCTGTTTATGTAAATTATCGAGAGAAATTCTTAATTTCAAACTTTCTTTACCACAATTTCATATGATTAAATTTTGATAATTATATTGTTTTCTTAATTTAAAATCTTCTTTATCGCGATTTAATTTAGATCGCTTTTCTTCTAATTTTTTGATTGATCTGTTAAGGGTATTTGACTTTTCAATTAACACCGATTTGTGTACTCTTTGCAGTTCCATAAATTGCGGTTTCAATATTTTATATTCCGTTTCTTTACAATTAAGTTTATTGGACAAATCATCTCGTTGTTTTTTTATATTCACAATTTCCTGCTTATGTTTCGCATTTATTCTATTTAAAACATCGTCGAATTGTTTTTTCTTATTTTTACCTCTATCAAAAATTTTAAAACCTTTAAATCTTTCACTTAAGTCTGTCATCGTCTTTTTCGCAATTTCTAATTTTTCAGTAATATTAATATTTTGATTTCTGATTTCAAATAAATTCTTTTTTAAAACCGATATATCTTTTCCAAATGCAAATGGGTGATCCTTCTCTTCGTTTAGATACTTTTTGAATTCCTTCTGAATTTTTTCAGTATTATCCTTTTCTACTTCTATGTATGTCACATTTTCTTCTATATCCTTTTTCCGTTTATTAATCAGTTCCTTTTTTCCTTTTTCAGTTTTCGAGTCCATATAGGTAATTATACTTTTTATGCCGTCTTTATTTTTTCTTACCTGTTCATTAATATTTTCTATGTTTTGTATATCTTTGTTACTTTCGTCTTTAATATTATTTTTTAAATCTGCTAAATCCTTTTTGTGGTTATTTGCTATTTTTGTTACATTTGTTTTAATATTATCGATTTCAGGTTTTAATTCTGCCGTTTCTGTTTTATGTTCTTTCTTCCAGTTCCTTATGTCATTTCTTGTTTCCGACATGTCTTTTTTCACTTCCGTTTTAAAATTAAATATTTCTGTTTGGATGTCTTGTTTAATTTCTACTTTAAAATCTAACATTTCTGTTTTTAAGTTAGATATATCTGTAGACATTTTTATTTCCATGTTAGATATATCTGTTATCAACTATATTTTCATATCAGACATATCTGTTTTCATATTAGATATAGCTGTCAGTATGTCGTCTAAAGTAGCCATTTTTTAAGTGAATATTCTTATTATTAATTATTTTGTAAGAAGCTTGTAATTTCTAATTGAAAAATTAAACAAGAGTTTAATTTTAATCTATTGTTGTGATCGCTAATAATTTATACGAGAATGCAAGTTCTAATTTAAAAATTAAACGAGAGTTTAATTTTAATCTATCGTCGTGGTCGCCAATTTATGTGTGAATGCTCGTATAAACTTATATTATTATTATTATTATTATTTAAAAAAATAATAAATAGAGTAGTTATAAAGAAATTTATAAAAAAAAACACTATTATATATTTATTAATAAAAATAATAATTTAGTTTAAAATAATAAAAAAAAAAAAACTAACCTAACCGGATTCGTAATTATTTCAACCATCCTTCTTCATTTAATCCTAACTGTCTTGATCAAGAAACTAACAACTGAACTTTTAGACTGAAAAAACTAAACTCACTTGAAAATGAACAACCATCCCTTTTTATATCTTTTTCTTAAACCTTGTTAAACAAAAAATTACAATGGAAACAATAAATAGAGAAATAAAATAAAAACTGTAAATTTTTACGAAGGAAATTTGTGAAGAGGCACAAATTCATGCAAATAATAATGAACTGCGTGGTCAATACAAAAAGTTAAATTACTGATCAGAGATTTCTGAATCAGAAATTGGGCAAAGAAAATAAACACAGCAATGTAAAATCTACAGGAGATTACGGAAATTTGGAGTGAATATCGTCAAGCTTTATAAAGTAACACTCAGTTCAAGGATACAGATAATGATATTCTGGTCAGTGAAGTCGAAAAAAAGCTGTGAAGTATCTTAAAGATAATAAGACTGTGGGAGATGGTAAAATACCTGCGGAGGTATTTAAGAAAATTAGGAAGGAATGAATTACCCGAATTCACTCAATATTTAACACTATATGGACGACTGGTGATTGATCATAGGATTGGTATCAATCTGTGTACATATCCTTGTATAAGAAAGGGAAAGCAACTAAATATGAAAACTACCGCATAATGTCTCTTCCGTTGCATGCTAGCAAAATGTTGTTACGAATACTAACTGTGAAAGTTATCGCACAAAATACTAATTGAATGGTTGCCTCGAAACATACTGTACATCTCACAAAGAAGTAATACGAAAACGATCGTCACAAAGTTAAGAGAATTTTATATTCCAAAGGAATCAGACAAGACTGTGTTTTGTCGTCTATACTCTTTAACTTGTACACAGAATACATAATTAGACCTGTCCTACAGCAATGTAATTGCGTAATAACGATAGGTGGGCGAATGATAATCAATCTTAGATTTGCAGATGATACAAGAATATGAAAAAGATGGAAAAACCTCTACATAGGCTGGAAAGCATTATTAGTATGCAATACGGATTAAATATAAATAAAGATAAAACAAAAATAAAAATAATGATAATCGATCGAGGAACTATAATAATACCGCCTCGTGAAAACGTTCTCTATGAAACTGTGAAAAGTTTTATATACTTAGGATCACTTCTGGGAAATAAAGAGAGCTCCGAAGGTGAAATAAGCCGCAGAGTGGAAATTATTCGAAACGCCATTAATAAACAAGATTTAGGAGACAACTCCATTCGGGGGAATGTTAAAATTAAGCTTGTACAAACGTTTGTGTTTTCTATCACATTATACGCAGCGGTTTCGTAAAAGGATCGACAGTTTTGAAATATAGTGTTGGAGACGACTCGTTAGAATTTCATGGACAGAAAAACGTACGAATGAATCGGTGTTACAAGAAATCGTTGTTACGCAAAGATTGTCAACTATTGTCACGATGAAAGCGCTGAAATTTTTCGGACACTAAATAAAAAAGCGGGAAGGAATAGAACGCACAATGGTCGTGGATAAAATTAACGGAAAACGACTACAAGAACGTACACCTATTAGATGGACACATATATAACTGTCCACAAAACAGGTTTGCAGAGGATCGCGAAAAATGGAAAATTACAAAATCGCTGGCGGATTAAATATTAATATAATCTGGATTAAAAATAATTTTTTTTATTTATTACTCGTTTTTTAATTTGAATACTATCCTATTCAGTATATAGTCTGTTTTCCCATTCGTTTGCTGTTTAATGCAAATTTTTCTTTCAACAAGACAAGTTTATGGAGAACATACTGCTGCTTTATTTTTCATATGTTCTACTATCTCGATGATCTTTCTTCTTGTCTCAATTTTAATTTGGATAAGAGCTAGAGAAAACTTCACACGTAACGAATAAGATACGACGTCAGCCATGCTTGGTTTAAAATGTTTCCACAAACTGCAGAACAGATTCTTGTGGATTCTTGCAGTTTCAATATAAAATCCTTGTCGTCTCTTTAATTCAGAATATCGCGATGTTTAAGACACCTAATAATGCAGTGAATAACAACTGCAAACATATTTTTCAAAAAGAAAAAAAAAACTTTTTCAACACTGTTATTACGTATAGATTTATCCACTAAGGTATGTAAAGATTTAAAAAATAATACATTTAAAATAGTATAATACTAAAAGTTTCATGGACAAAATATTTCATTGCAAAATTATATGTGTATCAGTTTTTGCTGATATTTACTGATCGATGATATAGGATTTGAAATCTTGATCGGAACAATTAGAAGCTTAATTTGTCTAATACGTAACGGTTATAATTAGAATAGCTTTTATTATTATTATTATTGTCGTTGTTTTTATTTTTATTTGAATTAATTACCGATTTATGGTTACTTTTAACAGAGGCAGATTAGGGAAAAACGGAAAACCAGCGATCCCAATTTGCCTATCACTAATAGGTAAGTACCGTATTGTATAAATATGTATCTAATAATTTCATTGTGTACTAAGTATGTTGTACAAAATTCATCGAAAGCGCTGTATAACATACAATATAACTGAACAATTCTTAAAACACAGACACACATATATATATATATGTGTGTGTGTGTCGTGGTAGCATAATTTCTAAATTGTTCGACCGACGGTCGAGAGTTCCAAACCAACTCTTGACATAAAAGTTTTTCATTATTTCATAATTCTTAATCATCAGGTTGTGGACGGTGGTACCCCACTTCGTATAACATCATGTGCGCGTGCGTTGCATATAATTAATGCCTCGAATGCTAGTCCATTTTGTACGTAAAAATAAACGTACAATGGCTAGTCACAATGTTGAGCAACGAACGAAACAAAATTTATAATGATATATATATATGTATGTATAGGTGTGTGTGTGTGTATGTTTCACGAATCCGATTCTTGATCTCTTTTGAATATATTTTTCCTCCGTTATATTTATGATCAACCTCGAATATCTAATTAGACATTCTGTCATTGTATATTTTTAATAATGCTTATCTTTTATTTATACCGTTTAATCTAAACTTTACGATTTTCTGCCTTCTATGTTCTATATTCGGGTTTTTATTTATTCTTTTCCAAGAAAATCGCGTTTCAAATAAAATATACTGCTTATCTCTCTATCGCAGTTGTTACTTTTTTATATATTCTTTAATCATTTCTCCAAATTTTACATATTAAACAGGAAATGTGTAAAATCTAACTCGATTGTAACACTCGTTTTACTTTCTACGTCCCTTTATCATCGCTGCTACCGGATTATTGCATAGATTAAAATTAGGATTATTTTCTTTCAACTACTTTTAGTCGTTTATTATTTTACACGTTATCCTTCGGTTTCCGTTAGTTGGTACCTTTTGAATACTCTCGAATGTAGTACATACAGACTTTAGTAACAAAAACTTCCCCCAATGATGAGAAAACGGGTTCTAGGCCGAAAATAATCACAATAAGTGATAAAAACTGATTTATCTACAGAGACTGGACGTCACGAATAACCTTCTTGAGAAACATTGAACTTACCATTTAACATTGATGGAGCTTTCACATGGCACTAGTGGAATATTCCACTGTAAACTGTATAAGTGTGGATCAGACTTCCATGTTACAGACTACAGCGAATTGCCCTCTCTACGAACATATGACTAAACCGACTGTCCTACCTGCAATATACAATTTTCAATCGCTTTCACATCTATATTTTCATAATCATCTATAAAATAAAATGAAGTTCTTGTAACCAATGATAAAAAGGAATCTACGTAACGATCTGTATTCTGGGAACGTGGGCTGTGAGCGCGGAATGTGAAAAAAATTATCTGCTTTTGAGGTGTGTTATTACCAAAGATTGTTACAAATATCGTGAAAAGATTACATAAGAGGAGATGTTAAAGGCAAATGGGAGAAAATCAGGAAAACAAAACAGACAATTTTGAAAATAAGAAAACGAAATATATAGCACATAAAATCCGAGAAGATGCCATTTTCATGCCTGCAATACAAGGTAAATGAACAAGAAGGAGCTAAAATTGTTTCCGCTGAATAACTCACTTTTGTAACATGATCAAAGAACTCATCCGACATATATGAATGAAAATGGATGTATGCAATCTCTTGTATAAATTGAAGCGACTATAATGACGATTTATTTATTTTATATATATATATATATATATATATATATATATATATATATATAGAGAGAGAGAGAGAGAGAGAGAGAGAGAGAGAGAGACGGGGGCTTTTCTAGAATATGTCGTTTGACCGGTCATCAGTCAATCTTCATGAATTATTAATTTTATATGTATGTATATACAATATACATAGATGTATTTTCTTTCTTTTTTTTTTTTTTTTTTTTAAAGTAAAGAAGGTCTGTGGTTATTTAATTTATCTCTGCCTAAATTTCGAAATGTACGATTATCAAAAATTGATTCGAAATTAAAATTTCATTTTTAATTGTTGAAATTCCAACTGCTTCTTTAAAATAATTCATAAAAATGTTGTTCGCCGATGTGGATGAACAGTTATTGTGTGCGAAAAGTGGATGTCCAGCTTAACGAAGTAATGCGTATTATCTCGGCAACGATGTGCAACACACCGACCCTTTGGCTTATTGTTATTACTAACGTCCAGCCGCTTCACATTCGAAGAATCGATTCGTTGGAGAGACTTCAGTAAAATTCAAACAAAACGAAAATCTATTATGAAATTTATAAGACTAGAGTTAGACTAAAATATCATGTACAACCTTGGATCAAGCGCGATTTGCACTTGATTGGAAAGAACAATGGACCAAGGGTTGGAAATCGATGTGTAATTCGTTTACAAATGGAGCCCTCGTTGTAAACCCAATGGAGCAACCTCTAGAAGTGGCGACACTTGATTAGAATCCGAACTGGTAATGGTAGATGCGGTCACCTGCTATAGAAGTCGGGTATTTCTGATAGTTGCTGTTGCTGACATCCTAGACAAGTAATGAAACACATTGTCGAAGAATGTAAAGTATAACGGGTTAATGGGATTACGATTAAAGGTTTACATCAACTGCACGGCGATTGTTTAGACTGGCTTTCCCGTTTAGAGCTCGAGCTATAAATCAACATCATACGATACGATACGATAATTATATAAATTAAATACGAACTTTCTTTTATCCTAACAAATTGTTCTAAAGCGTTCCGTCGAAAAATAATTTGCTGTTCGTCTAATAAAGAAATGCGCGATATCTATCCGCTAAATTGCAAACCTGTAGTTAGTAATACGTTTCATAGATGGCGCTGCATGTTAGATTATAAATTTATTTATCGAATTCGGAAAATATCCTTTGAAATTCGGTTCAACGATTGTATTTCGAAGAGAGTCGAAATTTATTATAATGCCGTACGTAATTCGTTTCGTAGAATCGACTTCTATGTGTCGTAATGTATAAAAGGAGCGTTATTATCTATATTGTAGTGCTGGATTTTTTTTTTTTTTTCGAAAAAAGCATATTAAACGTTATAATTTTAAAGTGAAGTTCATAGTTCGTGAGGTATGAAAATTGGTGTAGCATCTTGTTGACGACCTGAGGAAAACCCTATATAGTAGACGAAGGAGAAGACGGGAAATGATGACGTCGAATTTATTGAACAAAGTTTTCGAAGGAAATCGTAAGAGTTGCGACTACGACGATGATATTATTTTTAATGCCACAGTGTTCTTGTTAACTTGCTGATAACGTATAATAAAGTTTCCTTCAGCAGACAATATGTTTTCCTATCAAATTTATTTAGTAATAATTTTAACGTTAAATTTAATCTAATAGATATTACGAGATATTTTTCATATTCTTTACATCTTTTAATAAAGATATAACTGTTTGGTTTTTTTTTGCTCATTTTTAAAAAATAACTTGTTACACCATTTTAAAATCGTGTTGGAAATGTGCATTTCTAGGAGTTTTTATTGTTTTAAATATTATCGTCGATATTTACATAGATAATATGTAATCGCGTCGGATATACTCTTTAACCTGAAGTGCGATATGTGCTGTCGAAAAGTTTATAAAACTTGTATAATTCGTTATTTTCTTTTTTGTGTACACATCGACATATTAAATATAGATAGTAAATCACGGCCGTACGCATAAAAAACAAAAATTGGCACGAAATTTTGTTCATTTAAAAAGACAAACAGGAAATTGGTGCAAATTGTGGTCTGTCGGTCGGTTGGCTGGCGCCCATGTCGGTGATTTTACGACAGAATGTCGTCTTTTATATTTGATATATGGTCATCGTTTATAGTCCACCTTTTTACACGTGTTTTTTTTTTTCATTTTTGTTGCTCGTTAATATTATGACGGAAGTTCTTGTTTTGCTGGTTCAACAAGTTTGTCACCGAATAAAAAGGCGTAATTGACTCTTCGCAATCTTATTACTCGTTCCGTCTGAATTTCACTCTCATGTACGTGATGGTATTTCGTAAAAATGAAAAATTTAAAAAATATATATGTATTATATATATATATATATATATTGTAAACGTTAACGCGTTTGTCGCGAACTAGTTCTAATGATTGATTAATTAGAAATTCTTTTTTCTTTTTAATTAATTACGCGTGTATTTGATATATAGGGTGACCCAGGGAAAATTTGCGGTTTTGTTTTTTGAATAGCGCAATTGGTAGCACTGCTACAACGTAAACCGCGTGCTCTGTATTTAGTATGCTCACTAGAGATTCGTTTTTATTTCAATTATCCTGGCATTCTATAACGAGAAAGAACGAGCGTTTTGTATGGAATGTTATTTTCGGCGTGAATCGATCGCGACAATGCAAAAAGAGTTTTGAAAAGAATTCAAAGTTACGCGATTTTTTATATGGTGATATCTTACACGTCCACGAGATCTGGAATACCTGAAAACTCGGATTTCTGAAGAAATTTCAAAAATTCAGCGACCTATTGTTCGAAAATGTTGTAAAAAAAATCGAGTGAATACATTGTTGCAAATATCTGAATGATATTTTCTTCCACAAATTATTGTAAGCTAATCTCTCGTTTATTCTACTTTTTAAATAACATTTCATTCAAAAATTTTGTTCGAGTAGTTTTTGAGTTATTCAAAAAACAAAACCGTCCGCGTTCTCTGGGTCAGCCTATATTACGTCCATTAATTTGGCTTAGTCACGGTATTCGTGGAGTACAATCTTAAATTTAGATTATATATATATAATATATATACTATATTCTAATACGCTTTCTCGTAGCACAATTAACGTAGTTAACGAACGAACAACAGTCTAATAAGTTTAAACCTTTTCCATCACTAATAATTATTTCATTATCAGTAATGTAACCATTTAAATTATATTTTAAACTTACGTCGCTAGTATAAGTACATTCAAACAAGAAATGACAAACGGTATCGGGAACATCTAGTGCACAGAATTCACAAATATTAGAGGATATAATTTTAAAACGCTCCAGATATGTTCTAAAGGTACCATGACCAGTAAGAACTTGACTTATATAAAAATTTAACTTCAATAATTTCTTTAATTTAATTCTTTCTCTAATATCTTTTAAAAATTTATACGTTAATCTACCGTTACTATGACTGTTCCATCTGTCTTGCCATATATTTAAAATTACCGTTGTAATTAGCCTTTTGAAATTCGTAATATTAACCGTATTATCATAATGTAAATTTACGTTAAATTTTTTATTAAATTTATCTAATATGTAATAGCGAGTTATAAATGAAGTTTTAAACATTTTAAATTCTGATGACAACGCAGCTTGATACATACTGAAATCAGCCGGTAATATTCCAGTAACAACCGGAGCTGCCGCTATCGACACGGTTCTGTATATAGAACCAACGCTCAACAGCAATTTTCTCTGAGATTTTAAAATTTTATTCATAGCGGAAACGCTAATATGTTTAATATATATAATGGAACCATAATTAATGATAGCGCGTATAGAACCGTTATTAACTCTATTATTATAATTAACACCGCCGATATTAGGTTGAATCGATAACAACATATAAAACATTTTATTAACTTTATCGATTACGTACTCTATATGCTTATTAAATTTAAGTTTGTATTCTCTGATTACTCCTAAGTATTTAAAGTGCTTAACAATAGGGATAGATTTACTACAAAGTAATTTACTCGAACTAAGCTTTCTTATTAATTCGCTAGTTTGCTTATTCCTGATTACCATCATAAGTGTCTTATCAATCTAGAATTCAAGACCACATTGCATAAACAAGTTTTCAAGTATTTTGCAAATAAGTCTAACGTTATCAAATTCGGTAGCGCTTTGAAGGTTAACTACAGCGGCACAAGTCATCCGCAAAGCTGACAAATTCTGCATTGAAATCGTAACGCGCGCAAAAGATTTCAATTTTTTATGAATGTATGAATACAATATGTTCCAAAGTGTCGGTCCTAGAACGGAACCCTGAGGCACACCGCAAAAGATATTGCGCTTTATAATGCAGTTCTCAGATTTAATTATAGCAATTCTATTTATCAAATAATTTGAAATTAATTCAACCAAATCAGAATTAACATTATAACTTTGTAATATTTTAATTATTTTCGAATGTTTGCAATTATCAAATGCGCCTTTGACGTCGAACGTGATTATAACACGCTTTTGGCAAGTTCAATTATATCAACAAGTTTTTTAACAGCCATTTCTGTTGAACGAAATCGTCTAAAACCAAATTGATTTTCATGTAATATTTCAAATGTCTTAAGTATATTCAGTAATTTTTCGTTAATAATTTTTTCAAAAACTTTTCCTATGCAATTTAGCAATGCTATAGGCCGATAACCACTACAAGTTGTAATATCTTTTTTAGGTTTGTTAATTAATTTAATTTCAGCGACTTTCCATACGTCAGGGAAAACTTTTAAATGGAGGCATTTTTCGAAAAGAAGTTTGAAGAAAGACGAATCTTTGGCATGTATAATTTTAACAACAGCGTTGGAGATCTTATCTGATGGAAATGCTTTTCGATTATTGAGTGATCTAATAACTTGATCCACATCTGCGTTAATGATGATTGAATTGTACGAGTCTTCCGCATGAGATGTAAAATTCTTCTTGACATCTAATTTATCTTCCTTAGACGGAAAGAAGTAATCAAGTAGTGCTGCGTATTTTTCTTCTTGATCGGAGAGTGTAATATCCGAGTTAATTTTAATAGGATGGAAATCAAACTGTTTAACTTTTCCAGTAACGAATTTGTAAGGCTTGCCCCAACATTTAGAATTACTAATACAGTTTTTCCAATTTTCCAGTTTGGTTTTTTCAATTAAAATCTTGTATTTTATGTTTAATTCTTTTAACAATATTTATAGATTAATTTATTGCTGGTTTGTCTTGATCTGTTGAACTTTTTTCTAAGTTTATTAATAGTTTTCTTTAAATTTTCCAGATTTGGTGTCCACCAATCCTTAAAATTTGCATTCTTTTCATATTTGCATTGATCAATTAAACTGCCTAAAAAAGTATGAAATCTATAAACGTAATTATTTACCTCATTTTTATCTTGACTCCGGTTAAAAATCTCTTGAATTTTTATAGTGTATCTATCTCCATTCTGAAATTCAATTGTTTGTAATTAGTTGACCACTGTAAAAGTCTTTGATTGCACAATGATCCACTAATTACGGTCTTAACGCTGCAGTGATCAGAGAGTTCAAAATGAGAAATTTTAAGTTGAACATTTGAGGCCACAACATCTCTTACCATAACCAAATCTATTCTCATTGTGATTAGTATTCAGAAACAGAAGTCTGTTTGAAAAAGCAAATTCTTCTAAAATATCAGCATCCGAATTTTTCTTGACATTCTCCAACAGTGGACTTCTTATGTTAAAGTCTCCAACAATAATAGAAATTAACGATGGGTGTTGTTGACAGATTTTTTCTAACTCAGCAATTGCGTCACTTTTCAGATCACGAGGATGTAGATAAAGACCTATTATCAAGAACTTACCATATCGAACTGCTATGATGTTTTTTACGCAGCTTATTGTATGGTAAGAACTTGATTTCTTAATCAACATAGCAGTTTTCCCCGCTAACAATCAGTTTAATGGTCATTCATGCCGCGTATTTTCCCATTACATGTGTTTGCCTCGGCTATTATAATGAAATCGCTATTTTCAACTGTACAATTTCGAATGAATAAATGTTGCCCGGCAATTGTGTTATTTACGTTTAAGAATTGTAACAGGACCTTATCCATAATTGATCATGGTTTGTGTTGCTGTTTAGCGATCGATAATGATTAGATCTTATATTTATACATATTTTCGATACATTTAAGAGTAAATTTGACACGAAAGTCTAGAAAGAACGCCTATAATAATTATAAATTGCAATTCGCTGCTTTGCGATTGATTCCGGTGAACGTATCAAATTAATTAGCAAAGCGTATCGACAAAAACCGATTTCTTATACAGAATTTCTTCCGTTTTAATAATTATTTGTAAATTTGAGTATATATGTATTGTTATATGTACACGTTAAATAGTCAAAGTTAGGATTAATTGATTTTAGATATTTTCATATGTTCTAAATGACAATTTTTGCAATTTTGTTTGTTTATATGTCTTCGAAATAAAGGAGTTAATGTATATTTTTTGTTGGCAGATAATCCATCCGTTTTTTTTAAGTATCTTTTAAAAAATATCGTGATTTGATAGTACATCTATTTTATATTTCGCGTTTAGCATGTTTTTATAGAATACTGACAATTATTGTTCATTTTTTAATGTTTTGCTTGTTTTGTTTTTTAAATCGTTTACGAACTTTTATTAATTGTTTTTGATTAAATCATTATGGTTAAAAATTATATATATATACACATATATATATATATATCACTTAAAAAGTTTGGAATGTAGCAATTTAAAAAAAAAAAATAAACAAAAAATGAGTTAAAATCACTAAATTTTTTTCCTTTATAAAAAATCACGTGGCTCAGATTATTTAAAAATACTGTTTTATCACTTTGATAATTTTTGCAAATTGCGTATATATGTAATATTTTTTAAATTTCATATTTTTACAAAGTTGTATATATTTTTATAATTTATATTTGTTATATTCGTTTGATAATGCCTTAATAGCCGAAAAGTTTGTTAATTATTCATAAAGGAAAAAATTTTTGCGTTTTGTAACTCCTTTTTTGTTTTATATATATATATGAAACGAATGCTATTTTAAATTGCGATGGTTTCATTCCCATATTTATTGTATTTAATTTATTATATAATTATGTAATTTTTTATTTAATAAAGAAAACGAAAGATTCCTTAGCTGTAAAATATTAAGAAATGGACTGGATTCTAAAAAATGGGAGAATTATTCAAGGTAGCGATAAGTCGAGACTCATTTTATCAAGTAGTGAAATGCATCAAAAATGGCTAAGCTACAGCTCAGAATCGGGTTGCACGAAAAAAATATATATATTTCATCTTCTGTAAAAAAAATCAACGAATATGTCATTAGTGGATAAATGGAAATTAAATAAATAAAAAATACACAAAATATGTATATATATATAAGTTGGCAGTGAAAGTTCAATGTAAAGCTTGAGCATTGTAAATATGAATAATCTGAACATCGTATTAATAAGTAGAAAGGAAGGATTTGTACAAGACAGATTAATCTCTTTTGTAATGTTTTGTTTTATAAATAAAAAATACAAAAATAGGTTATATCGATTAATAAAATTACGGAACTGTGAAGTTTTTTACCACAAAAATACAGTAGCAGCTTGTTAAAATTTACATTGTTCTTTATAAGTAATCCTACTTATGATTACATGTTACTTATAAATAATGTTTGCTTAACAATATATAAATGAAATTTAATTTTGTGAATAAAAAAACTATGTCAACTCACATCGAAAAACGCATGTAATATTGCAAATGGTAAATTCGGGCGGTTCCGATGAATTTAAAAATTCAGTTGGATAAGTGACAGATTGTTCTTCGTTCATTACTATGCCGATTGATTCGTAATTGATTGTTTCGCTGGGTAGTTTCAATTGAATATGCTCGTTTTTTTTTTTTTTGTTTTTTTTTATTTTTTTGTAAAATCGTGTTTTTTCGAAAAATATATTTTGATAAGAATCACATACTATTAAAAACTATTACAAACATAAAACTATTGTAATCGTCTGTAGAATTTCGTTTCATGAATTATAATTAAAAATTTCAGTGACAAATATCAAAAGGAGATAATGATTTTCTTAGAAATGAATTTTGAAATTTCTTGATGATAATTTTAAAAAAAAAATAATTATTCCGTGGATTAAAAAATATTTCCCGAAGATCTGGTGGGGTATAAAATTTGAATTGTAGTTACTAACGCATATGTTGTGAAAAGCAAATTTCTCAGCTTATGACATTCGATCGGTTTATGCGATAGAGCTGAAATTTTCAACGTACATTTACATAAGTATCGAGAAAAATATAACGAAAAAATGTCCAAAATTTTACGAGGTGTACTCGGTGTCGGGGCCCAAAATTCATAATTTTCATACAAATAGTTTTCTATTACTTATTACATATATGTGCAAAATTTCATCGAAATCATTATAAGCATTTCCGAGGCGGTTGAATATATATATATATATATACAAGAACTGTTCGTTTAATAAGTTAAGATGAATTATTTTACCAGTTTATAATAACTAAAGATTTAAAGTTAACTTTATTTCTTATATACCTCCGTTAATATGAAATCTAATAATAAATAATTATATATATATATATATATATATATGTGTGTGTGTGTATATAATATATATATAATATATATATGCAGTTTGACCGAGTGCGATATTTTTTTTTCTGACGCGACCTCTTTAGGCTCCTTATAGAGAATGTGCTTGAAAAATATCGGGGATAACGGTTGAATTTTTTGTAAGGAAGTTTAAATGAGTGTGTGTTTCTATAACATATAATCGTTATTTAGTGTACTAAACGCAAAAGCGTGCTGCCGTGAGATTTTTTTCCCACTAACTTTTAAGACGCGTCAAGGACTCGTGAAAATTCATCTTGTCCGTTAATTAATACGACCGCGATTAATTTAAGCACCCTCTTCACTTAATTTTTTATTCTTTTTATCCTTTGTTTTTCGTGTTGATGTTTTTTCATTTTTACTTATTTATATACGTACTTTTTGTTACAATACAAACGCTTTATTTGCGTGAAAAATTACGAAACTTCAAAATTCGGACGGATACACACTTCCCCGCGTATTGTATTCGGTGATTTGGCGAAGAAAATGTTTTCGAGAAAAATTAATTTTAATCGCTTCCCTCGATCGAAGATTTCTACGAGCGCTATGTAATTTAATTACATTAATTTCGTTCGTTTAGTTCAAATTTTTTTCGTTTTTTTTTCCACTTTAATAATTAATAATAAAGTTCGCGTCAAAATTTTCCCATTTCGACGTTTGTCTTAAATCTAGCCGTCAAATAAGCGACCTTGAAAAAATCCTAAAACTCGTGAAAACTGTGAAACTAATTTTTTTGTGCGAGCGGGGACTCTTTTACTGTATACGTTGTATACAAATTTATTTATTTCCGCATTGAAATTGGAATTGCTAATTCATTACAATATTTGTCACAAATTTAAAAGGAAAACGATTAATTTCGGTCGAATAATATAGATTAATATTCAAAACGGTCATTTAACCGTTATATAGTTACTCTGGTCATTACGTTAATGTCCAAATTCAATGAGAGAGGATGATCGAGAGACGGTTTTGTTTTTTGAATAGCGCACTTGGTAAGATCGTTACAACGCAAAAAACGTGCTCCGCGTTTAGTGTGCACACGAGAGATTTGTTTTTGTCCAGCTTCAGTTATCGTGGCATCCTATAAGGAGGAGGAGTGTGCGTTTTGCATGGAACGTTATTTTCGGCGTGAATCACCTTAAGAGCTGCGTTTACGAAACACGTCCACGAAATCTGGAAGACTTGAAAACTCGGATTTCTGATGAAATTTTAAAAATTCAGCGACCTGTGCTCGGAAAAGTGTTTGAAAATTTGGTAAAAACTGAATGAATGCATTGTTGTAAATGGCGGTCATCTGGACGACAGTGTGTTCCTCAAATGATTTTAAGCTAATCTTTCGTTTTCCTATTTTAAATAAAATTTCATTCAAAAATTTTGGTTGAATAGTTTTTAAGTTATTCAAAAATCAAATTGGCTTTGTACAACGATTTGTTTTCTCTTTATAAATAATCTACGGTGAACTGTCTGAATACCGCTCTCATATAATTGGCCATTTTTGAAAAATCATATCGATTAGAATAAGCTAATTTCGCGGATTCGAATAAATACGTAACGTTAATTATTTATTCTCGGTTTTTTATATATAGTCGTATTTTCTCGGAAATTATGTTGAGGAAAAAATCCGACCGAAAAGTTAGAAAATTAAATCATTAAGGGGCACTCTTCTGATTATTTGTCAAAACTGGCATTTTTAACGCCAGAAATTTACGAATCGATATTTTCTACGATTAAAGTAGTTAACGGTTTCGGATTTGCACCTAAATATCATCATGATCATAATGCTATACTCGTCCAAGAGCGTAAGCGATCACTAGTATATATGGATCAAATTTTGCGCTGTCTTGCGTCTGTAAATAATTGCTGTATGGAACACGTACTTGTCCAACTTTTAATGTTGAGCAGGGTTTTTTTATCGCAAGAAAATTCCCATCTCGGCCGGCAGAACGATCGTCGATGTTATATCTGAATCATTTTTTATGTAAAGAAGTAAGCATCAAATACTTTTAGATTTTTGCAGCGTTATGTTTGCGCAGTACTACTTTAATTTGTCCAAAAAAGAATAATGCTGGATTAATTTTACTAGAAATACGGTTTAATTTCATCGAAGAAATATTGGTCACTTGATTTGCATCGTGAATTTATGTTGTCAACCAACCTTATTAGTGGGAGATTGAAGTGCCCATGTGGTGAAAATTTTACGAAATTTTTATTTGCTCGGGTTATTTCTTTATTTATTTGATATTATACTGTAAAACGTACAACTTTTTCCGCAATCTTGTTTCGAGCTGAACTTTATATTTAAGTCCTTTAATTTTCTTTGGTTTATTTAAAAAATAAAAATATATTAAAAACTCCAAATCGCTTTCGATCAGCTTAGTCTATTTTCAGTAGAATAATCAGCCGTGATGGTAATTAACGATAGAAGGATTTTTTGATTATGTACCATCCCTTCCTAGATAATAAGTTGAATCAACATGTTAAATATCTTCTGAATAAACTTAATAAGGAATTCTTTACATTGGCGGAATTAAATATAAAGGAAATGTAATTATTTAAATAAAGGAGCGGTTGAATTTTTTGTTCAATTATTCTTCAAGTATTTATATTCACAAATTAAATTAAATTATGTTTAATAATAACATTTTAGCTACGTGCAGGAAGCTCCTGCTTAGTAATTGGTTGTTTATATAGAACTGTTTCAAGTGTTGTTGTTGCACCACTTATTACAGGGATCTTGCCTACTGACTAAATAGTTTCAAGTCGGCTTTGATCTCAGGGTTCAATACGTTTATTAATAAATCGATTACAATTATTACAATTAAAACGTAGGTAAAAGATTCTTTCTATTCTCATTTCGGTTACGAGTTCAATTATAATTCGTTTAATTGTAAGAATTCCTTTATTAAGAAAATTAATGTAATATCAGAAATATGGCAGAATAGATGGATTAATACGGTAGAACAAATTTCACATTTTTTTATTATATTGAAAATAGATTCAGGATTAAAGAGATGAGCTTAATGTAAATTTCTTTTCCAGTCAGGTACATTTCGGAAAGTATTTTAAGCGTTTCGCCATAAAACCGTCTTACTCTTGTCCGTATTGTAGTTTTGACAGTGTTGAACATTTTCATTTTAATGATATTACGTTAATCAATTGCATAGATAAATAATTTTAAGTGTACTGCGATAAACTATAATATATTAATCATTACGAATTTTTGGCCAAAGATATTCATAATTCCCAAATTATGCGGTAATATTAATTGTTATTATAAATAATAATGCGGTACAAACACGCGTTACCTGGTGTTGTTACAATTTATTGGTGGTACGTCGGTTAGTCTGCGTTTGCGCGCCGATAATTCTGCTTCTGCTCCGCCACGTCTGATCTGTCGCTGACTTCATATTCGAATTGCCGGCTTGTTAAGGCCACGCGTCATTCTTGTATGTTCGCCGCTGTATGATGGTACGGTTCAGAGGCGTCTCTGTTTTCGCATCGCGTTTTACTATTTACTACATTTGAGTGTATTTTTACCGAATTTATGAATAATTTGTTTTATATTATTATTATCAACATTATTATTATTTTTATTATTATTATGTGATTCTATTTTTTGGTGGTTTAGTGATTGAAATTTGAGTAAACAATATTTAATAATTTTGTTCGCTATAGCGGTATATTAAGTAACGTTTTTTTTTTTTCAAAATAAAAGAATTTAACCCTTAAGAAACGTTTAATCGCAGTTTTCGGTGTTAATATCGTATTTAAATATCGAGATACGCGAATATAGGTGGAGTTTTGGAAATGAGTTTATTTTATAGTCGTCTTTGGACAAAACAGTTATGACTAATTTAGCGCCAGTTTTCAATAGCCGGGATAATAGGAACGGCGGCAGTCCGGAAATATTGTCGGACGCTTCGTCGCAATCTTGCACAACACCCGATCCGAGGAGATGTTACTCCGAAAGGTAGGAAAAATTCGTTGTTTCTCGCCGAAGAGCGATTCTCGGTTTTCGTACGTTATCTGTTTATTTAGACGGATTAGTCCGTCGTCTCTGATCCAGCTAGTGGACCCAACAGTACAGTGGCGCACCCACGAGTAGCTACCGGGCTTAGGCCCTACAGAGGGCTTAATAAAAAAGTATAAAATACATATCAGGAAGGCGCGTAACTTGTAAGCTCCAGACAATTTCGCAGCTAAAACGATAGTTGAAACAGTGAAAGATCTCGCGTTATCATTAATAAAACATCGTGTTGAAGAGCGTGCAAAACAAAAAGTACTTTCAGAAAATATTCATTACATTCTGTCGGTTAAAACGACATCGGAAATCTAGTTGACTGCGCAACACAAAGCAAAAAGTGACCGTTAGTTAGGCCATTCAGCATTCGAACCTGACCTAGGTGGTGATCGGTGCTTTTTTTGTAGTTTTTATTACTTGTTTCGTTGTTGTTCGTGATCGTTTATAGTTTGTTTTGCCTGTCGAACACATTCAGCTGTATATATTTTATTCATTTTTATTACAAACTTTTTAATTTTTTTTCTGGAGGGTATCTTTTAGCCCACCCCAGATACAAATCCTGAATGTGCCAATGCTACATAGTGTAATGGAATAATAAACATAGTTCCTTAACAATTAACAATGTGTGCGTGTGTGTGAAAATTAGTTGCGCGTATTAGAATTAAGGTTAGCTATATACTAATTTTCCGTTGAGTTTTCTTAAGTTAAGCAAATAATTAGGATGATATTAACTATCAACCCAAGGATCTATGATTCAAACGTAGATAACTGTAGTACGAAGTCGCGTACTTACTCATTTCCGTTGCATTAGCGCCTTGAATGGTGGCCCATTTTGTGTGCAAAAATGAATGGGTTAATCGCGATGTTCGGCAACAAATAATGCGCCGAGGATTTATATATATATATATTAGTGATTTTTTATGAAAAATTATACAGTTAGTAAATCGTTAATAACAGAGCTTTTCTTCAGTTGCGCCATTTTTAAGTTAAAATTAATAAATTATATGTAATAACAATGAGAAAGCTAATGCATGAACTAAGTTTGGCTAATAATTGTGGCGCGTATATTCTTTGCATTTTTCTCATCATCTTATAAACATTTATATCATGAGATGAACGAACAACTGTTGTACACATTTATGCGCTTTAATCTTCCTATTATGAGTGATTTTAATTCGTCTGTCTGTGGATGTACTTCTGTTTAAGATAAAAAGCTGCTAAGCTTTCAAATTTGATGAGAACCAGTGGTTCGACATTGGTGAATAGTATATTAAAATTCCAAGGCAAAACGTTGTATCCGGTGCTGCTGATATTCGACTCTTTCAATTAACATTGCTAATTCGATTAATCCCTTGTTTTTGGAGGATGTCATCCGGCTTTAAAAATTACTCTTCGTCGATGTTCATTCCAGATTACGTTACTACTTAACCGATGTACAAGTTTCGGAAATTTAGCGAATCTTTCGATTGGTGATTAATATGTAGAGCACTCTACTTTCAAGTTTCTGGTTTTCGCCTTTTCTTTCAATTCCTGGTATGTATGTACTTTTGCGTCTTCCATTATTTGAGTGATGTAATTTTCGATGTTCCTCTTAATCTTCTTCCATTTACTTGGCCTTCGATTATTGTTGTTAAATATTTTTTATTTCTTATAGTGTGTCCTATCCAGCTGCATCTTCTTTCTCTTATATACTTGATTAAGCGTCGCTTTAATGGTCTTTAGTACATATATATTCTTTGCTTTATCTGTTCATTTAACTTTTTGCATTTTTCGCCAACACCACATTTCGAACGATTCTAATTGCTCTACGATTGTTTATAACCCATGTTTCGGAACCATTACAGTAGCACGCTCCAAACGTACACCTTTATTAACACCTTTTCCGTATTTCTGCATTTAAATTTTTTGACGTTAACAGTGATTTCTTTTTCATAAATGCGGCTTTTGCCTGTGATATTCTTGACCTTATTTCTTGATCACTACTCCAATCTTCTATTATTATTGAACCGAGGTATTTGTATTTTTTTACCTGTTGTTCTTTTTCTAAATTTATGTTTATTTTTTTTTATTATTTTCCATTTTATTGCATCTCATTACCGTCGTTTTCTTCTTATTAATTGCCATGCCATAGCGTTCAAGAATCAAGTTTAGCTTTATCAATGCATCCGACAGGTTTTTTTGCTTTCTGCCATTATCGCTCTTATAATGAATAAATCGATATAGATATTACAAGAACACGTGTAAAAAGACGATAATAACTTTCGATTTATGTGTATAATAGTTTATAAACAAAAGACTAAAGTAAACTTATTGAACTTGAAAAACAAAATTGAAGTAGTACTGAAAAATTAAAGAAAGAATAAAATAATAATTCAAAAATTTAAAAAACAACAAATCGTCGAATTTTAAAAATAACAAAATATTAAATTAGATGCTAAAATCGTTGGAAAGATGTTGCAGTCTCGATCAGAATTTCGAAAAACAAAATTCTCGAGATATGTGGTAACGTGGTTCGTGCCAAACTATCTTTTTTTTTTTTTGACTTTTCGGTATGGACGAGACCAAGCCTTATCTAAAAATAAACAAAGTATCCGCAAGATTAAAAAAGATATTAAAGAAGGAAAATAAAATAATATAATTAACTAAAAACGTTTGTAAATTTAACAAAATATAAATAAAACATATATTACTATATCGTTATCTTATCGATAATCATCGTTTTTAGCGCTAGGCTCGCCGCCAATAAGTAGTGTAAATTAATTACCGCCGCTAAAATCGCGGATTATCGAAAATGACGTTGTACGCTTATTTGATGCTCGCGAGAGGCTTTGAAATTTCGTACGGAAATTTTAATCCGTTAATTATAGTTTAACTCTTTAATATGGTACACGAAATTTTAATGCTAACAGAATTTTTTATTTCCTGATCGACGCAAAATGTCCTAATTTTAAAAATATTTCACAACTACATTGAAAATTATTTGCAGTTCACCTAAGGAGAGTAGTATTGTATTAGAGAACACCTGTATAAAATGTATAATGTTATAATGGTATGACTGAAAGGGTTAAATAAAATTATACATTATTTATTCACACACGATTCACATAACAGCTTATGCTAATTAAAATGCAAACACTGAGAAGTAAATAATTGAATCTGAATTAAACCACAGCAAAAATGGGGAAAAAAGATATTAAATTATTAAAATTAAAAAAAAAAAAACATTTACACAACTGCATATACAATACATAAAATACAGTCACAATAATACACATTGGAATTTACACACAAAAGGAAAGAAACAATTGTCCACGCATGCACACGCTACACAGTGGAAAGTACTTACGTAATCCTACATATGAACAGAAATACCACGTGTACGCTAAATTTCAAACGTAGTAATATATACGTATAGAAAAATATTACGATATTATTATAAAATCAGTAACTCAAACAAGCTGTCAACGAACTAAAGCCAACAGTTTTTTTACCCTATAGAGCTCAAGTTTCATTAAACTAAAGAATCGTATAAATATGTATATCCAAACGCGGATGAGTTTAAAGTAACGAGTTATATCTCTTTTTGAATCGTATCATCCCTAGGAGGGATATCGTGAGACGGAAATGCTGCTTTTATGAAGTAGTTCGCGCCATTTGTTTCTGTTGTATGCTAGATGTACACATTCACTGAAGCTTTTCTTCATGAATTCAGTTAATCCATCTGCCCATCGTAAAGGTACACGACCACGATCTCTTTTTCCCTCTACTTTCCCTTCGATGAAGATTTTTTCCAATCCATTTGCTCGGACTATATTCTGATAAAAACTTCTGTTAATAAACGTATAGGTGTGCCAATATATAGACAACGATTAATTCAAACGGATATTAGTACGCTAACGCGGTTGGAAAAAACAGCGATTCATTCCAGCGTTCATCCATCCTATAGGTGTACTACGTAGTTAATTTGCGAAATCAAATAATTAATACGACCATTGCGCGAGTTATGTAACAACTTTGAAATTTTCTGTTTTTTATACAACAGTACATAAAGCATAACATTACATAAGGTATCATAATCTATGCGATGTGGATAATTATGCGAAAAATAGATATTTAAAAAACTTTGAATCCTTTACACATCTGTAGTATACTTATTATAAAATATATCCCAAATTGTCGAACAATACTCTGAGAACGGACAAGAATTTTATATGTAGTATTTAATATTCTTGGATCACTGAATTAAGTTTGAACCTAAGAACTGAGTTATATATGAGAAAGTAGGCTATCTGACGTTATGAGAAAAGAAAATAGAATTTAGAATTAAAATTTAAAAATTCGAAGGAAACTTTGAGAAACAATAAAACCGAATAGACAGAACCTATGAAGAAATGCACCGTGAAGAAAGGCAAATGAAAAGTTTGTTGTTGTGGTCTGTAGATGACCAAATTTGAAAAGAAGAAAATTTTACGTATATCGTTTTATTCAGCCAGTTCGTTGGGGGTGTGATTTTTTTAATACTTTTTCCTCGTCAGAAAATAGTCTGGATTTTAATTACATTTATAATATTGCTCGTTTAGTGGATCCGTTAAAACTAAATCGGGAACACAGAGATGTCGGTGTAAATGAGGAATTTTCAAATTAAAACGTACGGTAACAAAATTTAGCGAAAAATGAATTTGAATGAAATAAAATCAAAAAATGTAACAATCCGAAGAAATATTGAAAATGTAGAAGAAATAGTTTACTCGGATAAAATAGTTGAACCGAACAGAATCACTTAGAAATATTTTTTAAAAAATTTATGTACAAGTTAGATGGCAAGTAAACTGTCTTATTCTAGCAAAATAAGGTCCTTTTAGTGTCGAATCGTAAAGAGGTATTTAATTACCGCATCGTTCCGGCAATGGCGTACACAGATCTCAAACCCGGTCCTCCAGCAAAAAAGAAAATCCCGAATAGTAATCGTGTAGCATATGAGTTTCTGAATGTTCTACGTAAATATAGAGTTAGGAATGAGACTATTAAAAGTATGCTTAAAAATGCGTTAAACTTTGTCAATGGGCACGGAAGGAAAAAATATTTGGGCTAGGCATACTGCGAGATTAACGGAACTTTCAAAATAAATAATCGATACTTTATAAAATGAAACGAATAAAAACGTATATTTTGTAAAATAAACAAAAATCAGTGCATGCACATTCGCACTCTCACACATCCCTTAAAATTTATTACATTCCATCAAGCAGTTGCTTTTCGACGGATTTATTATATGTATTCACTTTCTCTCGCATTCAATCTGTGCAAAATGTACAATTTGTCTTATAGTCTAATTACTTGTTTTATAATATCTTATTTTAGTTACAATTTGTCTTATGAGCTAATTAATCTTATATTGTTCGTTCATTCACACACGCACACTTTTTTATTCCTCAGTCACTCACATGTACACTCACAATTACTCTCTCACACATTTGTTTTTCTCATGTCAGTTTATCTCTGTAGTAGCAGGCTATCCTTTGTTTTTCTATGACAGTTCCTCTACGACGGGTAGACAATTTAACCGCATTAACCGGTGCGTCAGGATTGCCCATAATCGTAGCGAATTGGGATAAAGTTAAAGGAAGCCTTTTCTCAGAATGTGGATTTTAAGTTTTCAATAGTCCTAGATTATATCGTTTTACGTTATTAATTCTAAAATAACCTAATAAGTATGTATTTATACATACTGATGACTAAAATATGTAAATAAATTCGTGATTTTTTTAAAAATCGATAATATAAAAGGATTTTATATTATTCTTTTACTTTTAACGCGATTCATACCGAAATCAAAAAATAAAAAATAAAAAATATATATCGTCGAGTTTAAATAAATATAGAAAAATACATCCACCTAAGTTTCGAGTAATGAGTTCAGAAATTTGACCTGGTTCCATTTTATATCACTCTGGGCTGTCAGGTTCATGTAGAAACTGGGAAGCTACTATTATAAATTACACTTGGCGGGTTGACCGTGATCAAGCGACTAGCTATGTCTTTGTCTTGTATAAACGGCGTTCTTTTTAAACGGAAATCGGGTTCATATTTAAACGAAAGTTTATTACCGGTATTCATCTCTACTTCCTGTACTACAAGGATATCTTGTATCGAATCCGAGCCCCCTTGCACTACTTCCCACAACGCTTCCTTTCCATATATATATATATATATATATATATATATATATATATATATATATATCAATCAATGAATGCTTAGATAGAAGTAAAGTGGGGGGTTAATTCTTCTCGCAAATTATAGCACTTAAATAATGCAGATGGCGCATTTCTATCGATTCATCCAGTGCCAGAATTGCTGTATAATGGATAAATCTTAAGTAAAATATAACATACAAAAGTGTGCTGTAAATTCTATAAAAAATATTTTTTAACGATTTTTACAGATGGTCTAATGAAAAATTTATTTGTTCATTTTTCGTAAAATTCGTGAAAAAATTAAATTATGAAATTAGAGAATTTTTAAAAGAAAGAAAAATATCGAATGTTGAAAAAACATTTTTAGTAAATGTGATGAAAACTATGACGAGAGGAAAATAGATTATTTAATAAGTTTAAAAATATACAAAATGATCAGAGACTACGCCGATGGCAGATGAAATATCTTTTTAAAAAAAATTGCGAAGTAAATTAATTTACAAGAAAAAACTCCAGCTAGAAGAGTCTTAAACTGCAAAATCTTTTGGTTTTCGCTGATCGCATTGTCTTGTATGTATTTACTGAGCACCGAAAACCCTAAGAACTATTCCTTGTGCAGTAATTATAAGAAAAATTTCAAAGAGTAGTAAGAACTATTCCTTGTTAGTAATAAAAAAAATTCCACCGAATAGTTAAACTATTCTCCTTGTTATTAATGATAAAAAAATTCACTGAGTAGTAAGAACCATTTCTTATTAGTAATGATAAGAAAAATTGAAATACGTAAAAAAAAAAGTGTATTTGATAACGTGTTGAAGTTGCTACTAATAGATTAAGAACGAAATCTTACAACAAGGTCGAAGTAAAAAATGCGCGGGAAATTCTACGGATAATAACACGAATTATTAAATGTCGAATAAAGGGTAAAACAAATGAATTGAAATAGTGCGATCAAAGCGATTAAATGAAAATCCAAAATCAAACGTGCCCTGAGGACGAACGTGTGTAACGGATGGCGGTTTTTAAAATACTGTCAGAGCGAACCTAGAAATATATATATATATATATATTTATATATATATATATATATATAATCATCATTAAATTCGTCTCCGTATCGAAGGTGGGCGACTACTTGCCTATACATATTTTGTACAACAGCGTAAGCTATCATAATATGACGTTAACTCAGTTAGACGCACACACCCGGGAGAACTGATTGTAATCGCTTTGTTGTCACGATACAATGTAGTTCCGCGTATTTTTTTAGTGCACACTATATTGTTACTAGCGCGCATATGGTGTTGTGCGTGGTGGTTTGTCATTGCATTCCACACGATATTAATATTATGATTATTTATATTTTTATTTCTGATGATAATTTTTGCGTCGCCCGAACTCGGTACCTTCCGTATAGAACTTCCTGCTCTAGCCACTAGGCTATCTCGACGATATATATATATATATATATAAAACAAGAAAGGAGTTAAAATCACTGAACTTTTTTTTTATAAGAAAATAAAAAGGAAAAAAAGAATATCTATCTAATATAAAAATTGACGAATTTTGCATAATATACTGCTTAAAATTAATTCTTTATGAAAATTTATCGTCGAATTTAATAAATTATTTCTATTCTTCTTAGTGTGTATGTTTTTATTTTTTTTTTAAATAATGTTTTGTATGCTTGTTCACCTACGTTGCTTAGTAGTGCCCTGATACTAACCCATTTTATGCGCAAAAATAACCGTGGATGTTCGACTATAAACAATACAGGGACGAAGACGACGATGATGATGCTGGTAAATCACGGAAAAAAATTTTGAATGTGATTTTTTAATATTTCAAATTTATAGTCGTTTCCGGCAATTTAATTATTACGACCATTCATGGATGCTCGAATTTTAGAATTAAAAATGACGGGAAGTGGTAGCGCTACGAATTGAAAGAAACGATATTATTATTATTAATCGAAAATAGATGCTGCCCCGATAAGGGTGGGGCGCTATGTAATGTTCTTCTAACGATGTAACGCCCCTCCAGAAAAAAAGTTTTATACAAGGCTATTTAATGTTTAAAATAAAAAAAAAAAAACATGTTAATTCATTCCTTTGAAACATAGACTTCGTATTTATAAAAATAATGTTTATTTTTCGTCAAATTCGTAATTCATCTTTTCGGTTTTTTTATTCATTACGAACTTATTCGATTTAACGCGGATCCTGGTGATAGATGACGTTGTTTGATCTGTGAAATTTCCCTTACATTAGTTAGAACTAGCAGCTCGCGCCCACTTGTGTAGGTTAATGCGTATATAGGCGTGGATGTTATATTTATTCATGTGTATTAGTTAAAGCGTTTTTTCATTAAATAGGTTTTTTCTTATGTTTTAATTTCATTTGAATAATTGCCAACCTTGAATTTTTTTCGTCTTATTTATATCGTAATCTTGTTTTATTCGTCCGGAAACGACATGTTTTTACCGGTTAAACTCGCGGCTACTTTTTCTGAAGTTACGTACAATGTATCAACTTGTTTTTGTCTTCGATTACCGTTTCAGCTTTGAGTAAATTTTTTCTGTCAGCGTTATGTGAAAAGTATTAACTGATACATTGTTTTTCGATAACAGATAACTGAACATATTTCTTAAAACACTTTCATCTAATAGAAATATAAAATACACGCTTAGCAAGAATTTTTAGTTAAATAATTTTTTTTCTTTGCTTCAAATCCAGAGTTGATAAGATATTTTTCATCAACTAGGTGTGATGTGAAGAAAATGTGAAACCTAAAAATCAGAGATCTGTTCATCAGCAGACTCATAAAATAGCTGATTTAGAAAGAATTTATATATAGTTTATGATATCTTTTTACTTTGAGACTTGTGCTATTATCTGGTTTTCGAAGAATTCTGATTTCCAGTCGATTATTATAATTTTTTTAGCTCGAATACTGTCGGTTGATAAATTTCTTCGTTTATGTATTTGGTGTTGAAGTCCCTCTGTAGAGTGTCGTTGGAACATATCAGGGACCTCTAGCTATAATTCGTACGGATTCTTTTTTTACGTTTCTGTTCGAAGCGCATCCTCAAAACTCGATAGCATAAAGCTATACTGACTTGAAGATCTGCTTACAAAACAGCAACTTATTTTTCATGTTTAATTTTGATCGAGGTTCGAGAGTAACCGGCGAAGGTATATATTTCTTGCGATTTATTCTGCGGTTGATGAAAATCATGTACTGTCTTTAGTTTCGTTTATAACTATTTTCCATTTATCTGCTCGTAGCAATCTAAGTGTCGATTCGCCGTTTCAGGGCATATGTGAGAGGATATTATCGCTGTATCAACCGCAAATGTTGAGATAGAAGTTTCATTAGTCTATGGGATGTCAACGGTAAATATTGATAATAAAATTGTTCCCGAGACACTGCTCTGTGGAATTGTTATCTGTATTTTTGGTGAATAGGTGGAAGGTCGTCATTTGAAATTACTCGGAAATATGTATCAGCTTGCATTTGTATAACATATCCAAGTGTCAAAAACTTTATCAAAGGCTTGCTTTACGTCGAGAAAGGCGGCTGAACAAATATTTTTACTTTCTAGGCTCTCCGTTATTTTATTCACGACTCCATGTGCTTTTGGCACTAGAATGAACAATTCTTCGAATTGACGATTAGGAATTATGTTATGTTTATAAATGTCTGAACCTATTTTACGAACAAGTTTTTCAAGCAGTTTCTCTTCAGACGAAGTAAAGAAATTGGTCTGTACGACGATATGTTTTAAACTGGTTTATCAGGTTCTTGCATCATGATATATTAGCAAATTTCCACAGAAGAGGAAAATACTGGACCGGTGCTTTATTTGGCAATTCTTTTAGTATTCGCACAGTGATGAGGTCATAGTCGAGTGATTTTTTATTGTTCATTGATTTCGGATTTAATTTCTAATGGGAATTATAAGACTTTAATTGATTAATAATAATTATATTTAGTATTATTGATAACGATAATCAATCGATCAGTGT
The DNA here is from genome assembly GCA_032883995.1 of Coronaproctus castanopsis. Lineage (NCBI taxonomy): Eukaryota > Metazoa > Arthropoda > Insecta > Hemiptera > Monophlebidae > Coronaproctus > Coronaproctus castanopsis. The sequence continues at coordinate 142,291,125 of CM065053.1, forward strand.
ATTTCAAGAAAACAAAGCTACAAAAGTAAAAATTAGAGTATATGTATAAGTATGTATCCTGTGCGCGAGTAACAAACTCAGTTGAAACAACAATATTTGTAATCAAATTATAAAACATCTTTTTATACATAGATAATATATATAGATGTGATTTTTTAAAGAATAAAGTTACGAGTACGAATCAAGCTTTTCGACAATTACATCAACTTTAAATTTTAAATAACTAAAATATCGATAATAATGAACCGATTTATCAGTAATATAATAATTAAAAACCAGTCGAATAGTTCATCTTCTTTCAAACAATACACGATTGCAACAAAGACTTTATCAGATTTGTTACGATTGTTTGGGAGCGGATCAAATGTATCGATCATAAAACCATGAAAGAACTTATGTTTTTTGCGGAATTTTTCCTGTAAATTTCATTAAGCAATGAATGTTTATAACTATCACTCGTGTATATTTTTTAAAATTATTATTATTAAGTTTATCGGTTAAGGAATTTTTTATATTTCGGAACGATAGAACCGTTTATTATAAGTTATTATTTTCTTGTAAAATTTAATCAATCAAAATATACTTTTCTTCTTCTTCTTCTATAAATTACACGAATATAATAAAGATGCTAACGTAGTAACCTTTTGTTGGAAAATATATAAACAAGTGGTTGGCGTGTGGTGGTGAATTAACTGCGGAAATGGAACGAATTTTAATGATGGTCCGAACGAGAAATTTCACAAATCTGTAACATTAAAAAATCGAGTTTTACGTGCTAGAATGTGAGAAGATGATGAAACGATTTAACAAGTTTTAAGGCGGTAGCCAGCGACGTGATTTTATTTGAAAAGAGAATGATGTAGCCGCTATAGTCCATCGGGGAATTGGAATAAAATTTAGTTTAATTAAATCTCGTGGAAATAAATGGCAAAACACCACACACAACACCATATACGCGCTAGTAACAATATAGTACACTACACAAACACGCGGGGTGCATTGTGTGCTGATAACAAAGTGATTACAATCAGTTTTCCCAGATGTGTATGTCTATCTGCGCTAACGATTACCTTGTATACTACGTACACTGTACAACAAAAATATGTATAGGTAAGTAGTCATCTACCTCCCATATGGAGATGGCACCTAAACAACTGCATTACTACAAATATGCTCCTTAAAAAAATCGTTGAAAAATTAACCATATACGCCGATAGAACTATGTTAGGTGATAAAACAAGGAAGAAAATTGTAATAAGCTGAATATTTTTATATAATAAAATAAGAATTAATGACCGTAATAGATGCAGCTCTAAAAACATTTTGATAAATTATACAACACGCAATAAGGTTTATTAAAATATCGTCAAAATAATCCGGATGGTGTAGTTAGAAGTAGAATAATAAACGGTTCGGTTAATGACGTAGGTAACTTGTACGGGCTGATAGAATTGGATACGAAAATCAATATTACTACACTCCGCCATTACTAATATACCGATCCCGTCTCAATCATCCGGTTGAGGGAAATTTCTAATGCTAGTTGAAGACGTTCGCGATAGAGTGCGGTATATCGCTTTAATAGACCCCGATTTATGCAGATTCTGCCGATTATAAATTTATTACCGACAGAGCTCAGAGTGTACCCCTACTTATTTATAAGCGAATGCGGAGGAACATATTTATCGGCTTCTTCCCGACGGCTTGAAATCAGGCATTATCAATTTTTTACATGCAGTAGTTAAAATAATTACAGAAAATAACTGGAGGAGATGAATAAATAATACAACTTTTTTCAGCTCTAGATAATGTTTAATGTATTCGTATATAGATATTTTTAGATTTCAAACATAAATACCCTTTATTATGAAAATAGACAATTGTTCTATCGTTAAATATATTGAAACACTATGCTTGAAAGTGCTACTAGGAAATTCATTACGGCTTAAAAAAAAAAACCACCGATAAATATTCGGAGCTTCGGCTGTACGTAATATCTATTTTTATTTAAATTTTTTATTTTTGTTATTTTTTGTCTATTTTTTCGTGTTTTTTTTTTTTAAAATATGTTTTCGCGACTGTTTTTCGAATAACTCAAAAACTACTCGATTACAATTTTTGAATGAAAATTTGTTTAAAAATAGGAAAACGAGAGATTAGCTTATAATCAATTTGTGAAAAATAATATCGTTCAGATGACCGCCGTTGGTAACAATACATTCATTCGATCTTTTTACAACTTTTTTTTCGAGCATAGGTCGCGGAATTTTTGAAATTTCTTCGGAAATCCGAGTTTTGTGGTCTTCCCGATCTCGTGGACGTGTTTCGTAAACGCGGCTCTTAAGATATCCTCAAAAAAAAATCGCGTAACTGAATTTTTTCGAAACTCTCTTTGCACCGTCGTGATCAACGCCAAAGATAACACGCGCTCCTTCTAGTTATAGAACTGGGGAAAAACGAATCTCTCACGAAACGTGGAGCACGCGGTTTGCGTTGTAGCGATCTTACCAACTGCACTATAAAAACATAACCGTCCGTCTTTTTTGGGTTACCCTATAGTTTTATTTGTAAACTCTAAAAATACGTTCTATTTAAATAAATCTGCAATTTCTTTGACGACGAATCCACTTCCCTTTATACCGGCACAAAATCGTATCGGTACCGTTCGCATCATCGGTTTTTAGACTAATTAGCGATATACTTTCATCTAGTAGTAGATTCGGAGTAACCTGCGATGCGTTTATATTTATCGCGCATTGAAAATAGCTGCTCGGCCGCGTTTCACTTGCAAACGTGTTCCTTGTAATAATTTCATGTTTAGAGCGGGCACGCAGTTAATAATGTCGCAAGTATGATGTCGCTGAGATTCTAGGCGTATTAGGGGTGCGCGTTGTAATAATGTTTCTCGTGTTTTTGAAATAACGATAAAATGTTTTTTAAGTAGACGACATTTTAACATTAATGACGATGCGTATAAGAGATTGAAAATTTGAGCTATATTAAAAGAATAATTAGTCGCGATAAATGATGAATATTATAATAGTCAGAAAGGGGGATATGTTATATGATAGATTATTTGAAACGCGACTGAACTATAGTGAAATTTTTTACTCAGGTTGTCGCGACTTTTATGTTCTTCTACATACCGTACATGACGATGGTGAATTATTATTATTATTATTAACAGCATCCTTAATACCCGTAACGAATAGAAAATTCCGGTGTATATTAAGAAACTGTTCTGTTCTAATTTGTATATTGTAGGCGTGTAACGCTCGTCGGTGCTGATGATTGTTTATAAAGAGCACTTGTCGTTATCGGTTGAAACTGTTCGACTTTCTCTTTATCTTGTCGTACGCAGAAACGAGACGCGTGCGAAATTAATTGAATCTGCCGCTAGATTAACATTGCGTAGGCGCGGCGACAGTCTCTGATGGAAGTTATTAATAACGAATTGCTACGAAATACATCACGCTCATTTATCGAATGTATATCCAAATGAAATATTTATTTGAGGCATTTGAGTTGATTTTTTTTTAACAAACATAAATATACATAATACGTTGTGATGGTAATTTTCAACCTAGAAGTTACGTGAAAATCGATTCTCGCCACATATATAAATACTAAAATGACCAATATAATGACAATTAGAATGAAACCGCAGCAAATGAATATTGTAATCGATGGAAGAAAACTACAGCAGGTTTTAATCTTTCAAATACCTGGAAAATTACTGAAGATGGACGTAGCTCCCAGGACATACGGGAAAGATTTGTCATAGTGAACCTATGCTGAAAAATACAAAAATAATAACCAACATAACGGCGCCCGTAGAACTGCGGAAATGCGTTATAAAACATGCGTGTGGCCAGTAACATTATACCGGACGTGTGCAGGAGGTGGATGGGGAAAATAATCTGGATGGAGAAAACAACAAACCAAAAAGTTTTGAAACGGGTTAGTGTCGACAAGTATTGAGAACCAGATTAAAAAAATGGCACTGCAAGATGCAATTGAAGAATATATCCCAGAAAAACGAATAAGTGGTAGACCGCGATTAAGCTGGATAGATAACCTGAAAAGGGATTCCGTATTCTCCTCAGGAAGATTGTTTGTGGGGTCCAGTCGGTAGTACATTCCTGTTTACTGTTGTTTACCGAGTACGTGTGCTAATGTTGGTGGAGGTGGTGAGTATTCTGGTACTGGTGAATGTACTATAGATCGAACTTCAACGTCCACTTCATCACTACCGTGCATCCCAATGTGACTTGGGATCCACAGAAAGCGGATTTCCCATCCTTCCTTATGTAGTGCGTGCAGATTGTGTTGGAGTTTTAATATTACACGGTATTTTTATTGTCTTGACGGCATATTAGTTGTAGAGGGGAGAGAGAGTATGTTATAACCAATCCTTTTCGATGTGGAAGTACAGCTGATCTGATGTACTGAATACAGTACATAATTCCGTACAACTCTTCATCCAGAGAGGTACAGCCATCGCTTAGTCGAATTGAGTGTAGTGTATTAATACTTGGGCAACTATCCCATTTTCTTTTAAATCGTCTTGTTTTTTTTTCTTTTTCGAAAAATATATTTAAATAAAAAAGTCACATACTATTAAAAATCTTTATATACGTAACTATAATTATTTTAATCGTGTAAAATGATTTTTGACAAATATCAAGAGATCACTGTTTTTTTTTTTTAAATGAATTTTGATATTTTACGAGTAGATTTTTTCCTTAAAATAATTCGTAGATTAAAAGATAGTTCGAAAGATCCCTTGAATCGAATTTTAATTGTATTTACTAACACGTACGCAGTGAAAAATAAATTTCTGAGCTTATAATATTCGAATGGTTAATGCGATCAAGCTGAAAATTTTAACGTGCATTTACATACGTATCGAACAAAGGATGACGTATGACGTGGCAAAAATCGAATGTTGCAAAATTTTATGACGGTGTACTCGGAGTCGAGTACCAAAATTTCAAAATTTGTAATTTCCATACAGTCCATTTTTAATTACTTAAATCCAAATTATTCCGTTTCCGACATAGCTATATATATGTGTGTGTATATATATATATATATATATATGTTAATATATTCTTCTTCTTTTGTTATCCATATCTGATACTGTGACCTTATGCAATAAAAGCTACTAGACGTCATCACTTGTTTCGCTCCTGTGTTAGATTGTATCCATCTATTTTCGGAATTTGATCGATATAACGGGTCATCGGCCTACCTTTTTCCAATGATCTTTCCCTCCAGGATCATTTTATGTGTGTGTGTATATATACATGTTTGTATGTATATATATATATATATTTGTATATATAATGTTTGTATGTATATATATATATATATATATATGTGTGTGTGTTTGTATATATAATGTTTGTGTATATATATATATATGTTTGTACATATAATGTTTGTATATATATATATATATATATATATATAAGAACTGCATGGTATACATTATAAGAATTTCTGTTTTAAATATATTAGATTAATCGAATTCCGTTCTTATTTTATATTGACATTTCGAATAGTTTTTACTTGGGGTGAAAGTTTTGTTGATTTTATATATGTATGTGTGTAAGGTTTATGGATTGCGGAGTTTATATTGTATATATGTATATATATATATATATAACATAAAATAAATAAGTGAAAGTAATTTATTCTTTGTAATCTTTATCGTGTATGCGTGGCGGCCTTTATTGAAATTATTTGTAATGATTAATATTATTCTGTTTTGACCAGTCGACTTTATTTCAAACGCGTGCGGAATTTTTTCGAAATGATAATATTTTAAAATGCAAATCATTATAATTAAACGTGAAATCGGTTTTGTTTTGTTTTGTTTTAAATACGATCGTTTTGTCGCATTCGAGTAGAAAAATCTTCGAGAACAATAATTAAATGTGAAACGTTCAACGTAATAACCCCGGAGGGACTAGTGAATTTGAATTGAAAACGGACACCTTAGTGGAAAAAGATTATTGTTAAATTGCCATCTACCGGTGATGACGTATATTATGTTGTAGCGTACGTTGTAATCCGTAAAAGGGTATTCTCCTATTGTATTTCCGAGGGATTATACTACTAAGCAGGGCCAGTCTTGACGGTATTATTCGGTATTTGGCGTCGTGTCGGCTTATACCGTTGAATAACGCCTGATATTCCGACTAGGCTATAGTACCGCGGAGAGGTTACCATCTTTATTATCTGCCGTTGACATTTTAAAACGGCCAAATTCTCCACCCGTTTATCGCCATTTACCACTTAAATTTCTAAAAGCTCGCACACGTTTACTTCGTTTCGCGTTAGTGTACCGATACCTGTAGCCTACAACCTAACCGATAATTCTTTATCTTGTCCTGACCTACCCCCGCTTCCGTCTCTTTCCCCCCAATTTTATACATTACCTAACGACCGAAGCTTTTCGCTCATTTAATAATAACTCCTACATTTCCTTCTCTTTCTTTTCTTTTTTCTTTCGCGTTCCATTCCGAAAGAAGGAGATATTAATTTTATTATTTATCCTTGAAAAAGGTGGATCCGGTCCCTTTAGTTAGTTTATTCATTCTTCTTCCGAGAATGTACTGTTTGTTCTGTCGTCCTTTTTTTATTGTTATTTATTTTTTGTTTTGCAAACTTTTACGTTAGCGAAATTATGCGAACGTTTATAGCGTCGTCGTTTATCTGGCTGATAAAGCGGGTAACCTTCTATCAATAAATATGGACACACGCACATGTATATATATATATATGTATATATGTATGTATGTATAAGTGTGTGTAACCTTCCCGACGATTATAACGTATTAGCTACGCAATAATAACAAATACGAAATAGTTGTGTTTGAAATAGTGATTATAAATAACTGGCGCGACTATGTGTAATAATAGTAATGCTTAATAAGAAATAATATTTTAAAGATAATAATCATAATGATGTGACATTGCGGATGGACAGCGGGTTTTAAAAAGTAACAGAGGAATATATGATTTAATTGAAAAAAACAAATAGAGTCACATATATGATATTCCAACAATTCGAAGAAAATCCGAAGAATAAGGTTGCATCGTTTATAGAAGACATAAAAGATTTCGCGGAAATTAAGATAAAAAAGCAAAGACATAAATGATAGAAATGTGGACGATACAGCAGAATTTTGGAGGAGGAACTTACGTTGTCCATAGTTGGCTAAAATCAAAAATAGTAATAATATTAATGACATTCGATGTACCTGCGCGTTCACTGTGTATTTGTCTTCCATATAATATTCATTCCTTCTCCATCTCAGTAATTTCAAATTATTCCCAGGTACAGTAATATTTTTACAGAAAGTGGCAATTCTACGGAATCACATTATGTAAGCTTCAAAGACGTTCCTTTTTATATATATATATATATATATATATATATATATATAGAGAGAGAGAGAGAGAGAGAGATAATTATAACATCAAAAATTTATGTTTGTCTTAAAAACGAAATTCATTTTAAAAGTAATAATATTTATTGATAAATAAAAATGCGTCTATGGAATAATTTAATGTTAAAACGAAATATTCTGAGAATTGGGATAAATAAGTCGAATTTTTTCCAATGTACATTTTTCAAGTATTTCTTTTAATACACTCTCGTGTTACAAATCAAGTGGCATTTTGTTCCTTTGAATAAATTCAAAGTAGGTTTAAAGATCTTATGTATCACTAGCAGAATGTGTTTTTACTAGTGTTAGTCACACTGTTAATAATAATAATTGTTTAATGAAAAAGAAAAAAATATGGAAAGTGAAATTTATCAATACTCTGAGTTTGATTTAATAAATAATTGTAAATAGCCTCTTTTGTCCGATTAACGACTGTTTTCATTAGATGTTTTATAATTATTTACCTTTATATATAAACCGGGAAGAAGAAGGATCTCTTGGCTTGACAATATTAAAATATGGACTGGAATTCAGAGTGCAGCGGAACTAGTCAAAGCCTCAAGAGATCGGAACTCCTTCAATCAGATAGTGGAATCAATACATGATGATTAAGGTGGCACGCGAAGGAGAAGAATATATATATATATATATATATATAGATTATACATATTTATATCTTAGTTTGTTGATGTTGAATGTGGTCTACGCCCACATGACTGTTCTTTCCTATATTGTGAATCTTGGCATCTGTGCAACATTCACGAAATTTTATTTCCTAGTTTTTTTTTTTTTTTTTTTTTTTTTTTTTAGAAAAACGACTGATACAATATTACACTATATATATATATATATATATATATATATATATATATATATATATATATATATATTCATGCATATATACAATGCATGCATCACCTATATGTATACTCTATAGTTTTGTTGACATAATTTTTTCTGTACGCATTTTCTTCGAAAGAGAAATTGTGTTATCTCTCTATTCCCTCGAAATTGTGCGTGTGGAAAAATTTATTTCGCATTTTATACACACACATATATATATATTTATTCCTTTATTTTTATTAACGAAGTGTTAGTTCGACTTGTTTTTATTTCTTATTTTTAAAAATTGATAAATTTCTTTTCAACCCTACGGTTCCTACATATATCACGTACATCTTATAGGTAAAGATAAGATGGTTATTACCATCAGTGTCCTAGAATTTTTTCTACATATAGTGTTTACGAAAGCTCGAGTTATATCTTTTTTATATATATATAATTCTACAGTCTGTTCTTCTCGGGAATGAACTTCTTTATTTTATTTTTGAGTGTTCGATTCGACTATAGCTTAAATACTTTTAATAATATTTGAAGAAATGAGTTTCGTTTTCTTGCTATCGCGATCAATTTTCCTCTACTTTCGTAATTCCAGTTTATTCACATTTTGAAGCCGGGAAATCTTTCTTAGGTATAATACGTAAAAGTTTCGATGAAATATGTTAATTCTACACTGGGTTATATGTATGTGTGTGTATGCACATTCAATGTTTATTTTAGGTAGTTTATTTCAAATCAAATTGCACTTACGAATGCGTGTATGATATACGATTTATGAACCCGATTCTTATTATATAAATTTCAAAACAGATACTCGCAGTTGGTTTGTTAATTCGACGGTACCGTCAAATGTTGCGTGAGCTTTGAAATAAATTTATCCAAAGTTAACTGTACATTTAAAAGCCTTACACGTATGTCACAATGCGTGTTGCATAATTAAGTAAATATAGGGGATATATATATAAAACTTGGAAACAGGCTGATGATATAGCGGTGTCAGATATACAGCTAGGACGGTGTACATAAGTGTAGGCTCTTTAATCACGCGATATTGGAAACGCTTTTTTCTCTTAAAATGTTAAATTGAAATATTTCGCAATGTGGGTTTATATATATATATATATGTGTGTGTGTTTGTGTGTGATCATTTATGAATATGAAAATTTTATTATATACGGAATTATACGTAATTTTTTATTGATAGATATTTAACAATTCAATTTTTAAAAAATTGTGTATTTCGTATTAAGCACGCTTTGCCGAAGCTTTTAGTTCTTTTAAGAATAAAAGGAACTTATTTAGTTAGAAAGCTGTACTTTGATTTTACGATATCTGACCTGGCGACGAATATCGTTGTATTCGATTTGATTTTAAACAGTTGAATAAATGTATTTGAACATTTTTTGAACATTGAGACGTGCTAAAGGTTAATTTAATTTTTAATTTCGTGTATATTCGAGTAGTTTTACATTAAAAGTTTACTTAATAATGATAAGTTTTAGAAAATTGGAAAATTGTTCGGTTTTGTGAAGTACGAAAATGCCGCTATGACATCCATATAACCGTACTAATAGTGTTAATGATAATAATAGTAATAATAATAATACCGATGATGAAATGATAATGACGATGATGCTGATGGAAGATAATGATGCTTACGGCCTTTAGTACACTTCCAACTGCCTGGTTGATACACGCTTTATGTTGATTGATGCGTCCGGCTGTTAGTGGACTTTTACTTCCATGGATTTACCTACATTTTACTTCCCGATATTCTACTACTACTACTACTACTATCTGGCGCTACCACAACTACTGCGACTGCTGCTACTACTACTACACGAATATATTTTATCACTAACAAAAAGTAAGGGTTATGATACTGTCTTTCATAAGAATATATATATATATATATATATAGAGAGAGAGAGAGAGAGAGAGAGATTCTTTCGAACCGGAAATTTTTGAAAGGTAGGTATTTTGCACTTCGGTTACGGAAAATTTCTTTTGACCATAGTTCTCGTTATATATATATATATGTGTGTGTGTGTGTGTTAATTTCAGTATTTATGGTCCGACCTTTTAAGCGAACAAATAACGGGCGAGATTTAATTTCAGTCTTTTACGTTCATTTTTATAAATATTATCGTTTCGTAATTTAAATCGGTAACATTCTCTCGTATTTAACCCGATTCACGAATGTAAAAGATGTACGTATGGCTCATTTCGAATTTCGTCATTGTTAGTTTATCGTATTTGCACTTCCGCATTTTGATTGGTGTTCGATCACCTCCTCCTGTTTTGTTTTAATTTCTCCCCTCCTCCAAAACAAACTACTTTAATGATCTACATGTTTTGAAGTGAAACTTCTATTGGCGCTTTGTATATCGGGAGTTAACCCGTAAAACGAGTGGCTCAGCCAAAGCAGACATGCCCGTTCTCTCAGTGTAGTCGGGCTTCTCCTTCACTCTTTCCGGCATCCTGTGTTCATATACGTGTATATTTAGTTTACACATGAACGTACAAACATAGAAATTATGACAGACATGCTTAAATGCGTGTACACATCGGAATTATCCCTTTCTCCCCTCTCACTCTCTCTCATATATATATATATATATGTGTGTGTGTATGTATAACGATTATATCATGTTGAATGCACCGATTCTCGTCACATCACCTAAATTAAGCAACATCAGACCGACTTACCATCGTCAGAAGGTATAACTAATAAATTTTTGAAAATCATATTCTTTTACTTTCCAAATTTATTATTAACGCTGTACAACAAATTGTTACAACTCAGTATGTTCCCATACATTGGGAAATGTGTTAGTATTATAATGTTGAATAAACCAAATAAAGATTTAAGTAAAGTAAATGGATATAGACCAATATGTTTATTAAATTCGCTTAGCAAAGTTTATGAAAAGATTATTTCAACATTTTTAAATAATGAAATTAATATACATCCGTTACTTGATGCATATTAATATGGTTTTAGACAATTTTTTTCTACAAAACTTGCTGTTGCGGATGTAATAGATAACTTACTACATAATAAACAACCTAACAATTCATATATTGTCGTGTCGTTTGATATTGAAGGCGTATTTAACTATTGTGATTGTCAAGTAATAATTGACACTTTAATTTCCGATGGTTTTAGTCTTAACTTAATTTGTTTAATACATGATTAAACTACAGAAGAGTAAAGTGAATTTATTAAAATGATAATATCGAGGTTGAAAATAACTTTGGTGTTCCACAAGGATCTGTTCTTGTTCCGGTTATTCTAATGTACGTAATAAATTAAGAAATATGTATGAAGTTCTGAAATTGTCCAGCTACGCTGACGACTTACCTTTAGTATCAAATTTAGATATATGTTCTAAATTAAATCTTTCGAAATAGATGTAATGAAGTAATTAGCAAACTTAAAACAATAGCGGACTCTTTAAATCTTACGTTTGAAATTAGCGAGTCTCAAATTATGATTGTAATCGGTCGCGATCATAATCTTGTACAAATTTTATGTAATAATATTAAGCTTAATAATCATGTTTTCAGATACACTGACCACATTAAATATTTAGGTTTTATTATAGATAATCGACTGAAATATAATAAGCATATTCAATACATAAATGATAAGGTCGATAAATATTATTATATTTCTAAATCACTCGGCGGTAAATTATGGGGATTAAATTAAAGGTTTGGTGCTTATACTCAGATTGTGCTGGTATCTACTGTAACCGCTTAACAAAACAGCTAATTCATAAAGTAAATTCGAACTGCCGGAAATTTTCGATTAACATTCTCATATATAACTGCTTGAAATATTGCTATTCAAACTATCGCACGAGTATTACCTATATTCATATTAAAAAACGAACGTTTATTTTTGAAATTAACACGCACGACTACTCGTTATCCTATTCAAATTTTCGCTTCACAAAAGACGTATGTGCGACGTAGATTTGAGCAAGAAAACATTTGAGTCATCGTCGCGTCAAGTTGAGTGCGTTTCTTTTCTTTGTGAAATTTGTACGAAATCGTGAGCTGATTAAATAATCGTCTTTTTTAGGAAAACGCCTTTACCTGCGCCCTGAGGCACGGAGTTTTTTGTTTTTTTGTTTTTAAATCTATTTTAAACATTTGTGTAATTTAAATAACGAAATCCGTGTATGTAAATAAACTCTTGTTCGTTGTAAAGAGAGTTGCAAAATTCGCTATTCGACTAATATTAGGTTCTTATTACCGAATTCGTAATAATCTGAAACTAACGGAATAACTAAACGAACGTTCAGATGAAATGTACTATTCGAAGATAATAAATATGAAATTATCGAGAAGAAAAACAGCTAATATCTATGAAGTATTATATAACCGAGTGATGCGTAATGAATAATTCCGAATAATTTGTAGCAGTTTAACTACTATCCGCGCAACGTCTATTATAATTTATGATCGATAATTGACACGTCTTTAATCATAAAATTAATCATAAATCCGAATAACGAAGCTAAAACTAAATTATTTCGATTACTTATTAAAATAAGCAGACTTTGTAAGGTCAATAATATAATTCCTATTCGTCTTCCTTGAATCGTACGTCCCTAGTGCTGATATCGAAATGCTTTCATAATTCAGAAGTAGTTTACTCCATCCATTTCTGTCGTTTGCTCCATGCATACAATCACTGAATCTCTTCCCCGTAAATTTTTAAATCCCGTCTAACCGTGTTAAAGGCACAACGATGTCGTTTCGCCTCGATGAATAGTGCCTCCAGTGGACAGTGTACCTGAAAATCCGTCCAATTCTGATCAGTACTTCCGTTAATAGGCACTTCGCTCATCTCTTGCAATATTGATTTATTGGTCCTCGTGGCCGTCCGTGGAACACGCAACGTACGTTCCCGACACCGTAATTCAGGGGCTTCGATGTACTCGCGTTCTGTCATGTGTGTTGTCCCGGTTTCAGCACCATGTAAAAAGATTGAAAATAGTGATTTTACTAGTCTAATTTTAATTTTCCTTTTTATCTTTTAATCACACCAAAATTTTACACTAAGCTATCGGGCCTTCGGTTATTTGCATGGGATGTCGCAGTTTGCTTTACATCCTCCTGTGTTCTCAACAATCGACCGTAAGTATGTAAACTTTTTGGCCATTTCTATACCGTCTATTTGTTCGATGTTAGAAGAGTTATGTTTGGCTCAGGGTTAACTATCATCATTTTAGTCTTTTTTTTTTTTTTCGGTTGATTATCAGACCATATTGCGCACTGATTTCTTCCAATCTTCGCAAGAAACATGATTATACCGAAAGCTAATAATGCGAAGGTGTGTGAAAAGTTCCGAAACGTTACTAACGTATGCGAGTAAAATATTACTAGGAATTTTTTATACGTAAAAGATTATATGTAAAATTATTTATGTCGAGATAATATATCAGCGTTCAAATCAATAATAAAGCATTTATTGATTTACAAAAAGGTATTCGACCGAGTGTACACTGAAACATAGTGTTAAGAAGAAACGAACGAAATTAAAATAAATAGGGAATATGCAACTAATTTGCGAAAAGAGGGAAAGTTTTAATAAATTGTAAAAACGTACATGGTTTAATATTTCATTTATACATCATAAATAAAATGCTATGGAACGTAAAGGTCTTACTATTAATAGAGGTAGATTCTGACGTTGCAATTGTAGCTAAAATCATGAATAAGTTAGAGAAAAGATTGAAAATATTATACAGTAAACTGGAGAAAATAAAACGAGATAAGATTAAAATAATTAGTAGCGTTGATATAAAATTAGAAGGATATAAAGTGAAATAGGTATTCAATTTGGAGTGTATTGCGTCTCAAGCTAAAAACCTATGTCGATGATATAAAAAACAGATTAAACGCTGGAAAATAATAGCTAATACGAATGACGACACTAAGCGATAACGTAGATAGAAAATTACAGAAACAATTGACGAAAACATACGTACGGGGGTAGTAAAATGTGGAAACTTAAGAAGACAGATGATGAATGTCAAATAGTAGACAGATAAAATATCTAACAAAAGCATTTTGAAAAAAGTGGAAAAAAAAGAGAATTTTATAATAATCTTTACGCGAGAAGAAATGGATGATAGGTCGTGCGAATTGTTAATGCGAATCTTGGAATGTGTGATAGAGGGCAGAAGCAGCGGGAGTAGGTCATGAAAGCGTTACACAAGACAAATAATGTGCATTGCAGGAGTAAATGCTTATCGCGTTTTGAAATTGACACTAGTAGATAGAGAACTAAACGTTACGAATTGATGATGGTGTACAATGCAGTTAACTCTGACAGGTACTTCCCATAAAATGACTCAAGCAGATGAAAACATAAAGCAATATTTTAGCTATATTCTTTTCAGTTGTTTCTAGATAATTTTTAAGTGTGTTTGTATAAATATGTATTTTTTTCTTCGAATTTAGGCGTTTAAACTTATTCAGAAAACAGACAATTTTTTCGCATTGAAAAAAATTCCGCATAGAGAACAGCGCAGACAAAGATACTAAATCCTTTAGATCTGAACCAACATTTTTATCCTGTGTTTGCATTGTTACTATATTTTTAATCGAGACAATGTCAATCTAACATCATTTACTGTGAAAACGGGCAATTTTAATTTTGCAACCGTTAAAAGTTCGCGTATGGTATAGGGAATACCGTTATTGTACATGAACGAGAGAAAAATGTTAAAATAACGAATTTTATGTATTAATTATTATTAATCAATTATTATTATTATTAATTATATTAATATTGATATTATTATTTCAGCGATGTCGAAACAGACGCATCGGTGCATCCGTTCTCGTACGCTACCGTAAATTCGGGAAGTTCCTCAAATTCAAATCTTTCTACCAGGTACGTATATATTTACTTCGTATTTAATTATTGTAAGGCCGTACGAAGATGTAACTGTTAAAAGTCACACACACCTTTTGATTAGGAAAAATTAAAGTCCACTTCGGTTTACTACATTGACGGCTACTTAAAACGGTCACACTACTTGACTATATGGTGAAAGTTTATACGCTATTTTGATGTACGTTGCAATTCCACATTGTACATGGTGTATCACGATATCGCGATATGCCTATATCAACCCACTGCTGGGTGTAGGCAGTTCCCAAACTTTTCCAACGACTCCTGTCTTGTGCGGCTCGCATCTAATTGATTCCTGTCCATTTAACAATATTATCTCGCCACCTAGCCATAAGACCCTTGCGGACGCCGGCTGCCAATGGGCCACCACTGTAATACCCGTTTAGTCCATCTTTCATCCTTTTGTCTTGCTAAATGTCCGGCCAATTTCCATTTTAGCCTGGTGATCCGCTCCA
Organism: Coronaproctus castanopsis; assembly: GCA_032883995.1. Classification (NCBI taxonomy): domain Eukaryota; kingdom Metazoa; phylum Arthropoda; class Insecta; order Hemiptera; family Monophlebidae; genus Coronaproctus; species Coronaproctus castanopsis. The sequence goes on from CM065053.1 coordinate 142,306,817, forward strand.
CCGCGTATACCAATTTCGTCTGTTCCCAGCTGAAACTATTTCGAAACACTCTTAATCGCACCTCTTAACTTCAATGAATTTTCTGTGTGCGTGTTGATCATAATTCAGTTATCTTGTTAATATATTCTGATAATTTGCCCGATTTTGTAATTTTTCGATGTCGTCTTGTAACCTTTAGAAGGACTTTTTCGAAGTAGGAATATTTTGGCTCTTTTGGCAGCATTCGTTTTAGTTAGTTTTCGCAAAATGTTCTAAATAAGTTCGACTACATGCAGAAACTCCGAAAAGGCTGTTTTCATTTCCCTTTGATTAATTCTTAAAATCTGGATGTGTTTTTCTGTTCAACGGTATCCGGGTGAAATAGTTTTTATCGCCCCATTCGATGTGGGTTTTTTTAATAAGTTATTACCCTATAATTTAACGTATACTAAGAAATTTCTCTTAATAAATGATTACTTTTCTAATTTGAAATGAATAAATGTATCGTTTTAAACTTCTGTAATATTTTCCAAGAAACATTGGTTTTCGCGAAACTTCATGGACAAATAATTAAAATTTTAACACGAGCCGCACAGTACTAATTCGTTATTATATTTGGTTCTAATGATTGTCGTTTTATACTTTTTCATCTGTTTAATATATTGAAATACGATAACGGAAGGCTACGAAATTAAGATATGAACTCCAAATATAAATAAAAAAATATACTCGTTTCCTATATTGTGTTATCTTCTTGGCAAATTTAAAAATATATATATATATATATATATATATACAATGACTTTGAACCTAATACATTTATGTGTCGTGTACTGAAAATGTTGTTAACTGATCTGCGAGGAATTAATTAAATACACCTATTAATGCTGGACGATAATCTTTTCAAAAATTTAAATCACATTCTAATACTTTGGTAATGTATTTTATATTTCCCAATTATAAATAATTGTTATCGACACCTCGATGTTATTATTCTATACAATTGTAGTTTCGCATTGTGTATTACAAGATGAACAACATTCATTATATTTTAAATGACCTCAATTCATTTGTATATATATATATATATATATATATATATATATATGAAAAACAAACTATTGATATAATTTTGTTGTCATTTAGTAACTTTTTGTACTAGGCCAACTTTTTGATTTCAGCATATTTTTTTTTCTCTAATATGCTTTCCATAAATTTTGTTCTAGGTCCTCCCTTCCACTGTTTTTCGTTTATTTTGCTTTCAATTTATCTAGAAAGTGTCTCCAATCATACTGTTTTTTAAATTTTTTTATTACTATCATTAATCGCGTCTCTTCTTCCATTCTTTGAAGTACGTCCTTGTTTTTGATCCAAGATAGTTTCATCATTTTTCTGTAACTCCATAATTCAAAATTAAGTTTTGATAAATAGTTTTCTTGTGAGCAATGAAATGTTTTTGGAAATAAGTAAGGTCTTCTTTTTATTAAACGTGTTTTTGGTCCTGCCTTTCTTTTTCTAATCCGTTGCGATTAGACTTCCTAAGTAACAAAATTCCTGTACTTGTGTCAATCTTTGATTGTCTAGAAATATATCCATATCTTTTTTTTTTTTTCGTCTTGAGCATGACATTATTTTGGTTTTATTTGCATTTGCCTTCATTTTGTATTTTTTAATTAGTAGTATCGATTGTTGTAATTTGTCTTCGCTTCCTGCTATTAATGATATTGAGTTTGTACCTTAATGTTGATACCGACTTTTCTATTTTCTGCAAATATTTTCATTGCTACTTCTGTATATATGTTGAAAAGAACTGATGACAGGCATCATCCTTGTATAACTCCCTTTTTAACGTTAACTGGGTTCTTAAAATTTTTCTATTACTTGTTGATTCTTGTATGGTTGAATGAAAGAGTAATCGTTTATCTCTATAATCTATGTGCAAGTTTTTTATGATTTTATATATTCCAATTCACGTTATCAAACGCCCTTTCGATACCTATAAAAGCTATATATACTGTTTTGTTTATCTCCAACATTTTTTCAATATGATCAAGCGTAATGACATCTCGTGTTCCTTTAACTCTCATGAATCCAAATTGGTCTTCAGGTAAATTATTTTCTATACGTGTATACATTTTTCATACATATACGTATGTATGTATAATACAATAACGCGATGGTATGTATATTTTCGTAATAATATATTTTTAAAGAAAAACTAATCCATTTTTAATTACGACGCCTGAACATGGTGATTGTTTCTTTTTAGTGTGGTAAAATTAATTTTTTTTTTTTCGTTGTTCTTTTTCGAACAGAAGTCTGGATAGTCCGAGTAATTCGTTAGAAGCGGTTAGTAATAATAATAGCGTTGGTAGAAATAGTTGCGACAATACCGTCAGCGGTAATAATAGTAACGTGGTAACGGTGCTCGCTAATAGTATTTGCAGCAGCGGCGTCAATCGGACATCCGCCTGGGATAGCGATACGGAAGCGGAACCGGATCCGCCGGATTGGACGAAATTCGTATCGGAAGAAGAACTGAAACGGTTGAGTTCCGTTGAAAAGAAAAGACAAGAAGTAATAAACGGTAAGTTGTTTTTTTTTTGTATTTGTATATTATGCGAAATATTTTATTTTAATCCTCATTTCACTTTTGATTGCATATTATACGAAATATTTAAATTTAATTAGGTAAAATAATTTAATTTGATTGTATATTATAGGAAATATTTCATTTTAATTAGGTAAAATAATTTAATTTGATTATATATTACACGAAACTATTTTAATGATTTTAATAATCTACGAAATAATTCACTTACAAACTACGCGAATCTGAATTTTGAAATAATCAATCTTCAAAGGAATATACAGAATGTGCGCAGGAAAAATATCTGTACTTCGTATTATCCCCTTCTTTTTTTTTTTTTTTTTTTTTTAAATAATTATCTTTTTTATTTTTTGTATTAATGTTTAAAAGTATTTTACTTTAATTATTTATATCGTTTAATTTTTCCAGAATGTGCGCAGGAAAAATATCCGTACTTCGTAATACCCCTCCTTTTATTTTAATTTTTTTAGAAATAATTATCTTTTTAATCTTTTGTATTTACCGGCAATGTTTAAAAGTATTTTACTTTAATTGTTTATATCGTTTAATTTTTCCATTTTTAATTTCGTTATCTATTTTAATGTAAACATTTTTGATCTAACCCGCCTTCTTTACCGTTCTAACGCATTCTGTTCTATTTCATTCGTGATCGCCTTAGGCAGACATTGGATTCGAATTCGTAGGAAAAGTTAGTCCTGTGAAATCGTACGAATTATTACAACTTGATCCACAAACGTGTATAGAGTTATGAGCGTGGTTACGTTGCATTTCTTAGAAGATCGTACAAATTCGTACGATAAGTTTCATTATATATTTTATTTTTTGATCGGTATTCGGACGAAGTTTTTACTATCGCATATAGTTTTGCGTTTTTTGTTTTTTGTTTTGTTTTGTTTTGTTTTGTTTTTTCCAATATGGATTGTGAAAAACTAATCCGTGTGATTAGGGAAAGACGATCCTTGTCGGATTAATCAAGCAAACAATACCGTAATCGTGATTTGAATAAAAAATTGTGGAAAAAAGTCACGAAGGAAATAAATAACCGTATTTAAAAAATACTTATTTACGATCGTAGATGCTAATTATTAAGTTCTACTCAGTTGATATTATATATGCCTGTATTAATTAATACAATTAAAATAAAAACCTATTTCGAATTTCATAGGCCGCTTTATAATGGCTCTATTGAAACATCAGGTTCGTTGGTAATTTGTGTTAGAAAACGAAACTATTTATATCTACATTTTACAATTAAATCAACTTACTTTGGATGAATTTTCATTTCTGTCCTTAAAATTCGTCATTTTGACGTAATAAGGGATATCCGGTAAATAATTAATTTCAAATTAGCAGATCCATTCTAGTAAATTATTATTATTATTATATATATATATATATATATATATATATATATATATATATATATATATATATATATAATTGAGCACACGCCGCTACTACTTAATGTATTCGCATTAATGTAGGTTGTATGAAAATTTCGTAAGAATTCACACGATTTCGTACCACCAATTTTTCGTACGAATTCTGATCCAATGTAACTGCTGTTGCTTTAATTTTTTTTTCTTATGATTTTCACATTTATTTTTATTCTCCTATCGAAATTTCTTTCATTATTTCCTTAGAGATTCCTGTTTTATTATTATTATTATTGTTATTATTATTATTCGGTTTTTTCTTAAGGTCTCTGTCGTTTGTTAATAATAGCACTTCCTTCATACTATATGCTTTTGTTATTTCGGAATTTTTCAACATTTCAAAATTTAACTTTAAGGTATTTTTGTCTTTCTTTTTTTTCTTTTCACTTTAGTCATGATTACTAGATTATCGTCAAACTCTGTGGCTGCTCCAGGATAGCTTTTGCATTCTCTTACTTAGTTTCTAAACATCTGTTTCAATTAACTTCAGTTAACGGACGTTTTTCGTGTGTACCTCTTTTTATAATTTTCTAAAACGCGTGTTTATTGCGTATGACTAATTTATGTTTCTCGCAGAATTCGGTTAGTCTTTCACCTCAGTTGTTTTTATATCCCAATCCATATATTCCCATTACATTGTTACTTTTTGTTCATTCGATTACTGCATTCCAAACCTAAGTATGCGTAATATGTCATGTAGTACATGCCAGTGAGTTACGCTTCTGTATAAATTAATTTCCATATAAAATATTTGCAATTATTACTTATTCAAGATTTAATTTTCTTAACATGTCGATATAATTTAAAAATAAATCTGTTTCCTTTTTCTGTTATCTGTATGTTGACATACACTTCCGTTGTTATAGTATCTTTCGGTTTTGTGTTAATTTTAACTATTATCATTCTTTTATTGTATTTAATCGATTTATTTAATTATTATTATATCGAAATCAACTATTTCGCTTTCTGCAACTGTATAATTTTATTCTATACTGTTCAAAAAATAATATTAATAAAAAAAAAGACAAAACAAAATCCCATTCTTACTCCTAGTTTGAAATTTTACGAACTTTCCACACTGACAACGTTCCGTTGTCTAGATTCCAGTTCTTAAGCTTCTTTCTTGATGACTTAAATTCTCTTACATATGAACGGACGAGTAACTTCGGAATTTACTTTGATTGTAAAGCGTGATGGTTAAATTTTCTTTTCTCATCGAACGACAACTTGTGTATACGCGAATTGATGTCCGAAATTAACGCACAACCATTTAATTTACGTCTTCATTTAGCGCTAGAATTACTACTGTCCAATTCCAGTTTTTACTGGTGAGGTAAAATTGCGTAAGATTTGGCGGTAATCAAGTCTGATCGAAACGAAACAGTCGTCGAGTTTTTACAGACTTTTAACTAAACTCTTCGTCCTACTCCCCCTGTCTTTGTCACTATTGGTACCACCTGCAAAATGCCTATCAGTAATCGCGTTTTATTCACAACAAAAATAACGTCCACTAGGCTAGTCACGACTTTGTATGTTTTAATTGTAAAAAATCACGAATGATCTTCGTAATTAATGATAAACCTTGATTTCCACACGCGTTTTAAATACTCCGTCTCGTTGTGACGTTTTTTTTTTAATTAATAATCGTTTTATTCACAACAAAAATAACGTCCACTAGGCTAGTCACGACTTTGTATGTTTTAATTGTAAAAAATCACGAATGATCTTCGTAATTAATGATAAACCTTGATTTCCATACGCGTTTTAAATACTCCGTCTCGTTGTGACGGTTTTTTTTTTAATTAATAATAATGTTTACGGATGATTACAAACACGAATGCACTCGGACGTGTATCAGGTTCAATTATTTGATCCATTCATAATTTAACGTTATTACTAAATATTTGGCACGTTCTCAATTTTAAGTCTATATGCACCATTAATATGTGTGCGATAAATTTCTTTATACCGTAATTTACGCCGAACACTTAACTCTGAATACATCTGTAAATGAAAACATGAAATATCGAAATCATTTCGGTTTTTCTTTTTCAAATGTAGAAATCATTCGCGACCGCGGTTTTAATTGTTCATAATGTACAGCGTGGCTCGAGATTAATCGATATATCATTTATTAAAATTACTAATAATGTTAACACATAAACGTTATTTTCAATTAACTACGTCATTGTAATGTTGGTAATTAAATTAAGAAACAAAATTATCTTAATTAAACATTCGAGATTAGATTGTTTGACAATAAATCTGTTCTGCTTGGTTTGCGTAATTATTATTAAATAAATTTAACTTTTTTTTTTTGTTATTATTAACTTAACCTTATTATTAAAAATTGTAATACATTAACGTTTTAAATTGTTTTCTTTTATACATTGCTGTAGCCCGGATAGTATAACTACTTTACTGAAGGCGAATAAATTGAGTCTTTATCGTTTTCTAGACGTTTCGCTAACGGTCCGGAGAATCCACAATTTAGAACTGAATAAAATTTTGTAAAAAGTTAACCGGCATGTGTGTGTGTGTGTGTGTGTGTGTGTTTTTGTTGTATACATGGGGCATTTTTGTCGGAAGAAAATCAGGAGAAAACAAAATCGTTTACGTTTAAGATGACCCGACGGATTAATGAAGCTTATAAAACAAAGCTGCTGGGAATGTGTTCACTAAGCGTATAACACACATGTGCCGTATAAACCGACGAATATGGACGTTATTTCTTTGTCGGGGTATTGTTTCCAAGGACAGTTACATTCAAATATATATATATATATATTACACGTCTCCATTAGTCAACGTTGTCAGAATATAAAATTTAAATCAACCTGAAAAATTTTCAACGAGATGAACACATTTTACGTAAAAACGAATTGTACGGATTGAAAAAATTTTTACATTCGTGAAGTTCTAACGCTCATATTTTCTAGTAATTTGTTTATTTCTACGTATACGTATCGGTTGTTTGCTGACGTACGCAAAACATACATACACATATAATGATATATATATATATATATATATATATATATATATATATATATATATATATATATATATATATATATATATATATTAGACGTGTGTCTTTGACAGGAGGAAAATAATGTTATCGCTGTTATTGCTGTAGAAGGAAAGAAGTATAAAGAATTATTCTGTTAACGACGGGTATAAACATGTTGGCAATAATTTCGTTGTAAACACCTTGACTAGGGAGGTTTAGTTTTAAGGAGACACTCGGTACACTTTTCGCTTTGTTACTTATAATAACCGGGAAACGCAAACTGGACACCGTCGTATGCATGCTCGCTTGATCGTAATTAATTTCGACGTTCGAACGTGAGAGATGTTATATCAAAACACGTAGTTTTGTTAATAGTAGTATTACGTTGTGGAGGCGTACGTGTACACTAATATCGCTTATTTGCGTTATTATTGTTATTAATGTTTTTCTCTTACTCAAATCTTTTTTTTATAATTAATCTTTTAGTATTTTTTAAAACAATAATAATGATTATAGAATTTTCTTTCTCATCTTCTTCGGTATTATTTCAGCTATGAGCTCTTCTTTATACCGTCTACATATTACACCAGCCATTTTGTACTTAAAAATGCGTTAACTAATTATTTTTTTAATCGAAATTTATTACTATTATTTATGTTCGCACTTTTTACGTTCATTTACCGTATGTCTTTTTGCGTTTTTAATTATTTTATTTTTTGAATTTCCTTCAAAAGTATTTATTTAATATAATTTTAGTTAGTCTATATGACTGGCATTGTTTTCCGGGCGTCCGTAAAATATTATCCCCTTTTCCTCATTAATATCTGTTCAATTTTCTCCTATATTTCTCGGTCGCTTTTTAATAACGCCCGTTGTCTGTCCGTCTTTAATATTCGGCCGATCCTAAAAATTTTCTCATTTTATTTTTTCTTTACGAGCTCTAATTCTTAATTATTGTTTACATTATCCTGCAGCATAGATAGAGTGTGGCTTATTATTAAACGTAGACGTTCACGGAGCTAAGAGCTTACGTATAAAAAAAAAGGTATTGTTGTTTAGTGTGCTATTATGTACATAACTCTTAATAATAAAAATACTTTTCTATTGATATATATATATATATCATTATTCGATACAGTACAACGTTACGAACTGTTTAAATAATTTTCATCATCACCATACATCGTGAAATGACAAATTTTTCATTTACTTATTTTTGTTTTCTTGCGCGTTCATTTTCGTGTCCTTTTAATCAATTATCTATCTAAAGAAATTACATTTATATAAAATTCTTTAATCGAGCAATTAATGCGCACTCGCAAAACAATTTTAAGTTCTTTTTTCGTAATTAATGATTACTCTACATTTCGATACGTGTCAACGTTATTTCTTTATTACGAACAAAATTGTAATGAAATTTATTTCTGTATTTAATGCGTATTAACGTGCGAAGTAGACGTAATTTCGATTTAAACATTATTTACGATTATGACGACGATAATTATTATCATTATTATTTATTATAATAATAATAATTATTGTTTGTTATTTATTATTAATTTATTATGATTGTAAAGATGAAAATATTAACGGAATAAGGATTTCTCAGAATAACTATGTCATACCTGATTACGTGTTAACTGTTGGTTTTTAGATCGAGTGCGTGGTGGTGTAAGTGAGAGAGAGGGAATATATATATTAACATTTACAAGAAACGTTTGTTTAAAAGTAATTTACCATTTTCCGTTTTATATATATATCAGGACGAATGCCAACTCTTCGTCTTTATATAATGTATGATACTAGGTCTTTCCCGTTTAAGAACGTGTTCGTTATGTTACACATTTCAGTATGTATAGGAAAATATCGCAATTATCGTACGTGCTGCTATGTGGCCGATGTAATACGATTGACCCGAACTATTATGTTATTTATCGTTTTTCCACGTACATGTCTACGTTTCCAAAATTAGTATCGAAAAAATAGTAACGCACACACGCGTATATTTTTTGTTTAGTCGTTATGCCTACTGAAACGGAGGTCTCAAGCTGTTGTACGTGTTTTGATTTCTGGCCATATCCGTTTATTTTCTTAATTCCTGTTCCTTTGCTGCAGTTTATATTTTCTCTCTGTGATATTTTTGGTCCACCGTTTCTTCGTTTTCCGTCTATTTTCCTCGGGGCCAAACGATCGCTTTATTTTGTTCTTCTCCGCACCCGCATGTCGAACGTTGAAATTTCAATCGATGCAGCTGCTGCGATTGCCGGTCTTTCCGAACCATATTGCGGTATTACCGAGATATAAACGCCTAACTAGTCGCAGATATCGATTATTTAGTACACTTTTAAATTGTTAGAACGTCTTCTCTATCTTACAGCTATATCTATTCCGTGTATAAAATGAAAATAAGTTAATATATCCACAGTTCTCTCTCTCTATCTATCTATATATATATATATATATATATATATATATATATTATATATGTATGTATATGTATACTGCCGCGATGTAGTATAGATTGTCAACCGAAGATTCAATCCCAGTTCGGTGCATGAAGATTTTCATTATTATGGAACACTTATCACGTAGAAAGCAGTGACATTACACTCTGTATAATATCTAATGAGCGTAATCGCGTTATACATAATTACTGTTTTAAATACTGGTTCAATTTGTACGCGAAAATTATGTACAATGAACTAGTTACGATATTTGACAGCAATCGATGCAAGCATGATATATATAAATGTGTATAAATTCGTCAAAGTTAAGCGGTTTACATTTCTTAATTTTCTTGCGCGTGGTAAACCATCAATATGTCGATAGTAATTTTTATAATACAAAATACAAGTTCAATTTTTTAATGTTTTTGGTTTGTTTTTTTTAACTTGTTATAGAATTATTTCATACCGAAAGATCTCACGTACGCGCTTTAAAAATATTGGATAAATTATTCTATCAACCAATGAAGGAACATCAAATCCTGCCACTAGATCAAATTCATTTGCTATTTCCAAATTTAGATGAAATGTTGGATATCCATTCGCAGTTCAACAATAACATGAAGCAACGAAAGAAAGAAAATCCGATTGTATTGGAAATCGGTGATATTCTTCTTAAAATGGTGAGAAATATTATTTAACTTGATAACTCGAATTAGCGATGGCGATTTAAACGAGAACAATGCGTTTATATAATTACATTCGAACTACAATTCTTACCAAGACTTACTGCAAGTAATCTGCCGTCATGTTCATTCGTATTATTCATTTATGCTATTCCTTCATTCGAGCTCGTGATACTTACATATATCTTTCTTTTATATAAAAAGAACAAGTTTTCGGGTCATATATTTTTTATTGTATGTGGCGGTTGCTATTTTTACTAAAGAAGTCGTTAAAAAGTTTCAGTACAGATTAATTTCGTTATCTAAGTAAAATGATTGGTGAGAAGACCGATTTTCTCTATCTCTCGCTATATATATATATATATATATATATATATATATATATATATATATATATATATATATATATATAATTATTTATTATTCTAACTCACTCTTCGCCGAGTATGAGTGCCCATTCTAATTATATCCCTTTCTATTAAATAATTGTCTGAATCTTTATTTATATATATATATATATATATATATAGTGTATTTTATAATTTGGAAATAGTTTTAATTTTTTAATTTTTTGGAATTATCAAATTAGGAAAAAAAGTTAGCTCATATTCCAGCTACAACTATTGTATTGCCAAGATTGATAGTCTTAAAGGGTAGTGAAGAAAAATTTCCCGATGATTTTTTTTTTTATACATTGTACCGGTAACAAGAACCATAAACAACGGTGATCGCGATAAATTTGGGGTATTAAACTAACGTCTCTAATGAGACATTACATTGCAATACAATAAAATAATTAATAAGTATGGATAATAATTAAGATATAACGCGAGAGTAATATGTGAGATAAATATTGATTAAAGAACGCCTTTTAGAAGTATTGAATTGATGCAAGTAATATAGTAAAGAAATGTAACGATCAGGAAGGATAATTCCGGTTACTAGGTAATCGGGAGAGCATCCCGGCACCACTTCCTTCTCAGTTTCCTAGTTGGATTGCCTGGAAATTCTAATGAGTGCATTCTGAAAATATTGGAATTACTGCTATGTTTGAGTTTATTAAATAATTTCTCTCATTTATAACCATGGATTCAAAAAAAAAAAAAAAAACGGATATTCAATAGGATGTGTATGCTTTAAAGATGACCTAGTATTACTGGAAGGACGAATTTAAGAAATACAGATGATGTAAACAAATGGGAAGATACCTTGTGCATAAAATAAGAGAAGAAGGAATGTTTATCGTTGTTGTTCAAAGGAAAATACTGGGAAAACTGATTATCAACAGGCTAAACAAATGGGAAGATACCTTGTGCATAAAATAAGAGGAGAAGGAATGTTTATCGTTGTTGTTCAAAGGAAAATACTGGGAAAACTGATTATCAACCGCTTTAAGAACAAGAAAATTGACGAAATAATGAAACCAGCCAGAAAAAGCTACGAAATGTAATTAAAGCTGTACGCAACAAAACTGTATGCTACTGGTTATTTATTATGGTTCTCCTGTCGCAGTGGGTGTTTATTCGTAGTAACTAAAACGCTCATGTAGAAAATGATATTTAAATTTGGTGTAATATTATCGGTAAACATGACTTAAAAGGCGGAAAGTACAGCGGTAATCTTCTGCCTCATGTCTTTAAAAGTCTCGGTCTGGTTATAATAAATAGGTTATTTGAATTTAACACAATTTGCAGAAAGGCACATGGATACCTGCCACATCAAAATACCAAAACACTGGCGTATGATATAATTGTGCGCCGCGAATTCAAAAGCGTAGTAAGAACTACCAGAGGCATGAGTGTTACAGAGTGTTCAACTGACGGAGTTGGTTAGAACGGTAATGTCTATAAACGAACAATACTGAAATATAGCAAACCGAAACCGGTAAAATGTTGATATTCTAAGGAACATTAAAGGACGAAAAGTTATAACGCACTTACCGACCAAACATTTGGTGAACCAGATATCGACTTTAATTGCGACAAGTACTATCAAAATCCAATAAAAAAAAAAATCGAGACTAGTTTATTTCGAATGATTGAATCGATGTATCAGAATTTCTTTCAAAAAATTAAAACATTTATTTAATTTTTTTTCTTACGGAATGATTCGAAAATATTTCCCTTTCAAACTGAGATTCCTAGTTCGAACTCTATGTTTTTCTCTTATTTATTAATGATATTGGATAAAAATTTGCAAGCATTCATTAAGGACCCCCTAATCCGGGACGAAATACCGATTTCTGAACAAATAGCTGAACTGGGGATGTAGATTTATCACCAGAAGACATAAACGTCGAATTAAAAACTGGAAGTCCAGATAAAATACCTGCCGACATACGAGAATATGATAAATGTTTTACTTCTAAATTAACCATAGTACCAATATATAAGAACAAGGACGATAAGAGCAACTGCATAGGAATCACGTTACTCTCATCGATAGACAAATATAATTTAGGAGAATAATACTTAATCATATTACACCGGTTCTGAAATGTTTCTTCCTTGAAACTCAAAATGGATTTTGTTAAGGCTACAATTAATTCGCTATTCTTGTTAAAACAGTTACAAGAAAAGTATTATAAACCAAACAGCGGTCTCTATGTAGCATTAATTGATATTAGCAAAACATTTGATACGGTTCGTAGGAAGTTATTAATGAAACGTATTTAGGAAGTCGAGTGCCCACCAAAATGTATTCGAATGCTTTCCCTACACTATATGAAAGTAAATCGAGAATCAAAGCTATTTCTAATAAGTACAGGAGTCAACAACGTTGTGCTGCGGCAGCTTCTCGATTTATATATACACATACACTTAAGAAATTTGGTTCTAGAAACATAATAATGAACAGGAAAAACTTAGCAAGCTACTCAGGACAGGAACAAACTTCAACAACACTGTCGCCTTTAAATAATGTGACATATGTAGCGAAGAGTGTATGGTGAAGCTACTAAGTTACCTTGGGACGCCTCAGTAGTCGATGGTAGTTCGTACTTGGACAACGAGGGGACAAATGACGATAATTTATATAAATTCAAGAAGCGGATACGGCAGTTTTTTCATTTTTATTATATACGGTTTTCGTGTGGAAGTGTCATTGTAATTTTAAAATAAATATTCTGAAATTAAGTTTCAGTAATCTTGCAATATTTATTTTGATGTTTTTTTTTTAACCTGTATATTACTAACAATAATATTTAGTTTAAATATTACGTTAATTTAATTTTTCTAATACGAATTTCAGTTCGACGGTATGGAAGGCGAAACATTTCAACATGCGGCTGCTACTTTCTGTTCTCGTCAACAGATCGCGTTAGTATTGCTAAAAGAAAGACGCAGGAAAGATCCGAAGCTTAATAATTTTTTATCAGACGCCGAAGGTAATCCGATTTGTCGGAGGCTTCAGCTGAAAGATATCATACCGACTGGTATGCTAAGGTAACTATCGTCCATTAAACGGGTTTTCTCTTTATTCGTATTTAGTTAATTAAATGAAAACTTTTTCTATGTTAATGTCTTTTGTTATATTTTCGAATTGTTTTCTGCTGAAGAAGAAACGAATCCTTAGTATGGCGGGTTATACTTAATTACAACGTCGTCCAAGTATAAATTTTCTTTTGACGCAATTTAATTAGTTGCTTAAAATTCATATTTTTATCAGCGGGTACATTGTTTTCTAATTTTTAAAAATGATTAATCCGATTACGAAAATTAACGAAATTTAGTTCATCGTTAATGAAATTCATCTATAATTCAATTTCGGCGCCTGTTGCTATCGTTGTATTATTTTTGTTAGTTTATGAGTCTGAATATATATGAAAAACATCTAATGAATATTCTAACGAAAATATAACATTTAAATGTTGACTATGTTGGAGAGTAATTATTTTATGAATTATAAACAAAACGAAATTATAACAACACAGTTTAATCATTATAAAAGTTTTTTTTTTTTTTTTACTGCAAATCTTTTCGACAGTTACGTCATTATCGAGACAATAAATATTACATCGAAATATTTATCGCGTATGCTCGATAATGACACGTAACTGACGAAAAGATTTGCAGTAAATAACATTTATATACGGATATTAGAACTTCGGATGTTATAAGGCTGTATATAGAACGAAGAAAATTGTAATGTTTATAAGAAAATTGATAGAAAGAATAGCTTGATGAAACAAAAAAAAACCATTACGAAAATTACTATAATCAGAATATTCGAGGTAGACATGATCAGCATTGGTCACCGTAAAATGCGTACAGCTAAATTATATATATAAAGAAGTGCCGGAACACGTCTGCTGCCTAGGACAAACGACAACTATTTTGACTACAGAGTCATGAGATAGCACAAATTTAAATTTAACGTAAGCGAAAAATATCAAAACTAATAATGCAGGTAACAACGGATATAATTAATATAACATTAGTCAAATGATTTCCATATTTGTTTTTTTCTTTTTCAATGGAGATGGCTTTACAGCTTACCCAACATGATACTGTAGGTGTGAACTAACTTATATTTCTATAAACGTAGACAACTATAAGAGAAACAGTTGTAAATTGTACATAGAGAGAATCGTTACACGATGAGCGCCGTAATTTAAGATACAGTTCAAAACGTAATTTAAAGAACGATATTCGAAGAACATACGATCGGGATTGCAGATTGTACGTCCAGCATGGAGCAGGCAGTAAGAAGTTTCTCTAAGTTGCATACGGTATAGACAGCCAGATAATAAATAATGTCCGAATCGTAGTCTACTAATAAGTACAATTTCTTTGCGTTTAATAGGGGTAGGGGTGACAACTGTATATTCTCCACAATATGTATGTTCCCAATGTTTCAACTGTATAAAATATGTAATATCATTTATGTAAGAACTAAAGAGAATACCACAACATTAGAATAATCGAATCTACAATTTCATTATTAGATACAATAATTTCTAAAGAAAAAAACGTTTTTTATTAATAAAAGTAAAACGATATATTAATAAATCCGAGTTGGGGTATATTTTAAGGCATTCGTGTTGCCATAAAATATACTCTAATTCTGGTTTATTAATATATTGTTTTACTTTTATGAATAAATCGGTTTTTTCTTTTTTGTAAGCGGTTGTTCCGAAATGATATCTAACGATGAATATCTACCGCGAAAAGAGTTTTAAAAATTATACAACTTCATTGTGCCGATACCCATAAGCGAGACACAAGTATACCCAAGCATTCCTGATGATTAAGTTTTCACGATGAACGAAATCGATATATGTGTGATTCCATTTGTTTTCCATAACCTCGAAAATATTTTTGTGAGTCGGTAATCGGTTTTTTATATAGTGCTGAATAACAAAGCTCGCTTTTAATATTGAATTAGTTACAAGATAACATAAAAAATAATACGTATTTTTAACTAAACATGTGCATCTAACAAAGGACGAATTGATCTATCAGACGTTATGTTTGGGCATTCAAAAAAAAAAACAAACAGATAAAGTTAAATCATTTCGTAGCTATACATATATGTTTTTTTTTGTTTTTTTGTATTATTAGTTTTGTCATCATTATATTGTAAATGAAACGAAAAATTGGAGATTCTTAATTTATATATATATATATATATATATATATATATATATATATATATATATATATATATATATATATATATATATATATATATATTCATTAAATTCCCTTAAATGTGAAAGTTGTGTGAAGAGAAACTCGTATTATTTATTTCTTAGTATTATTTATTTCTTAGTATTATTTATTTCTTAGTATTATTTATTTCTTAGTATTATTTATTTCTTAGTATTATCTTTTCTGAAGAAAATCCATTTATAGTAGTTTTCAGTGATCTTTTGCTGTTAACTTTTCCTTTAGTTACGTCTATTATTCAGTCTGAATCGTTTATTATATGGCTAATCATATGAAATGAATTATGTAAAATCTCTTCGTGTAACGAAAGCTTTTTGAACTCCGCTCTCGAATAATTCTATTTACTTCTACGTTTATCCTCTTTCATCATCTTGAATATACTATCGTTGAATAAAGTTGTACTCTGTAAATCGTTCTCCGCTCTCTTACACGATTACTATTTGATCGTTTCTTCATATCGTATTAGATGACCGTTATTTTCCGGTATTTTGAGATTTCATCGTCTTAATTTATATTTTCACCCGCCATATTTATATTCGCAATGTTGATTGTTTTATATTATTACGAGTTAGGCTGAGCATATACATTTTATGTGCGATTTTTATGTTAAGTAATACGATATTAACATCGGTTAACTTTAATCCGGACACGGATAACATAGTCGAGTAATTGCAAGTCTTATTTAGAATTGCGCGTTTCATATTTATTTTCGTATTTAAATAAATTATCAAAAAAATAAATAAATAAGATATATGCAAAACGCATCAAAATACAAGTTGATTAATGTTAACTACGACTTGCTAAGTCTCTCACTGTTGGTTATTCTAGGTAGATGGGTTATTTTTATATTTAGAGTCGTATTTCAATTTTTATTTATACAATTACCTAAATACGTGTATGCGGTGATGTGCATGTATATGTTGCGCACGTACATATACGTATTTCACTACTCTCTGCGTTATTCTCTTTGTTTTTCTTAGTTTGTTGGTTTTTTTTATTTGCTTTTCCTTATATAATCGAATATTTATATATTTTATTTTATTATTGTTTGGTTGTAATACGACGCTAGTTTTCAGATAAATGTTAAAGTATCGGGTACTTAACATTTATAATATGTTGTACATTATTTAAATAAAATTCTTTCTTTCTCTTGTTCGACTGGTATATATTTTTTTCTTTTTAAATTCAATTTAGTAAATGCCTGTTCTGTCCGTGATTATTCGATCTCGTGAATCCCCTACTATTGTACTGTTTTTGATTATTATTATTATTATTATTATGAACTCGATGATTTAGTAAAGCTTTTATCGACATTACGTTCATCGCATTCGACAACTTTATTAAACTTGTAATAAATTTTGATATTGACTAATCTATAATGTACTATCGGATATCGACACTGTTGTAGTCGTTCTTAACGTTTTAAGTAATAATTGATTTTCTTCGGCAGTCTCTAACTTCTATCGCGTTGACAATATTTCGTCAGTTTATATTATTATTTTCTGGTTTGGTTTTTGTTTTGTAGTTTTTGTCATACTTTTACATTTTTTACAACGTGAATTGACTATATTTAATTAACTTCCCTTTTATTTATAACCTTCTTAATTAGAAAGCAATCAGTTTGTGCTCGGACAATGACGTAGTTTTTAAGAATTTTAAGACTATAGTCACGTTATTACTACACGGAGGAGACTATTGAATAATTTTTATGTTATCTGCTTCATTTTAAGTTTTTCCAGCAGAATATAAAATCATCATCTAGCGTAATTTTTTACCTACTCTATACTATACATGTACTTTTGTTGTTTGCTTAACGTGTATTTATTTCAAGTCCAAGTTTTATTGTATTTACTTTTATTTACGTTACTGAAATATCTGCTTCTACGGTCGCGTGAAATTCGCGTATATACATTTTTATTTTATCTGCGATTCGACATTTTTATGTTTTACGCGAAATTAAACTTTTCATCGATTGACGTGTTTTTGTAAGTATCATATTCATTTTTTATCAGTTTCACTTCTAGTATGCCGGTTAAATCTTTTTTGAAATAAACTGCGCTAAATTTGTACCTTTCATTTTCGATCGCCTTGCAGTGCAAAATATAATGTAACTAATTAGTGACTTGTAATAAACATGTTTTTAAATTCAATTGATATTTTTCAAAAAAAAAAAACTTACTATTTTTTTCATGTTTTGATATATTCGTTTGTTTAGGTTAACAAAGTATCCGTTACTTTTTGAAAACTTGGCCAAATACAGTCACTATAACGTCGAGGAAGAACGTTGCGTACAACGTGCGTTGGAAAGAAGTAAAGAAATTTTAAATCACGTGAACGCTGCTGTGAAAGAAGCTGAAGATCAGCATCGTTTAACTGATATTCAAAAACGGTTAGACAAATCGTTGTTCGACAAAATAGATCATCCGGTAACGAACGAATTCAAGGTAATATCGCGTTGTTTTCTAGTTTTATTCATTTAAACCCCTTACGTAGTTTGATATAGATTTTATTTACACGGTATAATTTTATAAAATGCAATTCGATGAAAATTTTTAAAAAATTAATAATCACATTATAATATAGAAAATTTATTTTTTTTAAAAAAACGTAAGGAATCGTTAAACAAAGCAAAATATATTTGTTTTATCTATAAAATTTGTCTATACTGTGTACAGATTTTTTTAAATTATTTATACTATGTACGTGTGTGTGTATATTTTATCGATCTTAATTAGCTTTATTTATTATCCGATGTGATTTCAAATTCAAATTTATTTCACATAGATACATAATAATGCGCGAACGGTAAAATACAATTTTTACACATTCATGTGCATGCACACTTGCAAACCTCAAATAAACACATAACACAAGATTATATAAATACGATAAAACTAGTAGAAACGTTTTTAAAACTCTATAAGTAAGGCTTTTATATATATCTATATATGTGTGTGTGTGTGTGTATAAAGACACGGTTCAAATATTTTTACATTACGCTATATATTTCTCGCTTTTATCATATTTGTGCTCTTCATTTATTCGTATTTGTTTTATATTTGTATTTAAAGAGAATAGTTTTTTGTTATAATATTAAAATTAAATTCGCTGTTGTATTTCACGTAAGTTTTGCATTTTTTATCGTCTGGGTCTTTTGTTGATAAATAATTGAATGGGTTCAATAATCATCTAAACTTTTTTTCGTTTCATATAAAATTTTTAAGCCATAATTTTGGGATAGTTGTTTTTCTAGTAATAACTACGTCTTCTAAATTTTCGATTGATACATAATACACGAATCCAACATTCGGTTGCTTCCTAACTATTTGCTCATCTCTATCCAAGGGGGCAATCGCTAAGTACATAACCTTCGCGACGGTATTTGGAAAAACGCAACATATTTCATTCTCTGACAGAATTGAATTAGTTTTTCTCCTCTTTCATTCAGCTCTTTAACGGCTTTTTGTCCTTTCCAACTTTTGCATTGAAGTCGCTCGCAATTATGTTCACTTCACGTGTCTCTTCGTGTTAATACTGCCTTCAAGTCACTATAAAAGGTTTCCATTTCACCTTCGTATACCATCGAGGCGCATACGCTTTAATTCTTGTTAGTTTACCTAGTATGCGAACTACAATTATTAATTGTTATGTGGTCGATTACATGTTTGCTCTTCTCATTCGACGTTAATATTCCTATTCATTTTCTCGTTTCGAGTTATTATTCTTCCTTATTCTTCTTGTTACGTCATATCCCGTTGAGGTGCTGATATTTGACGTCATCTCATATCTGCTTCCTAAGAAAGTTTTCGCCTACCAGGTTTTCTATGGCCAATAATTTCACGATATTTTACAAGATGGAATAGGTGATATTTTTCTGGATGTCTATGCATAATAGTATTTTAACTTTCCGGTTAGGATGGTATAGAGAACCTCAGATTGATCTTCTGACATTTTATTCGGCACTTCTCTATTTGTCGCGTGATCTAGATGATGATATTTTTAGCATTCTGCGATAAACGTACATATCGAAAGCTTTGATTTTCTTCTCCAAAGTTTATGTGTGAGAATCCGGATTTCCATACCGTATAGTAGTATTGACCAAATGTAACATCAGAGTAGATCCGTAGTTGTAATTTCAAATCCTTGCGAGTCATCAAGTTTTTCATGTTAAGAAAAACTTTCCTCGCTTTCCCTATTCGTGCTGTTATCTCTACTGATTGATTCATTCCCTCGTGGAACCATGCTATTACGGACGAATGATTTGCGACTTTTTAATTAGATTGTTAAACAATGGAGTAGCTTGTGTTATATTTCATTCGTTAATTTCGTTTATCTAATAAATCATCGTCGTCTATTATGAATTGTAGATGGGTAAAAATGATTATCAAAATTCGAATTTTCGCTTGGAATCGTATCGGTCAAATTTATTTCCATCGAAATATGTATCTATAGTGCTTCTTTGATGATACGTGCGTCATATTGTATTCCGATTAATGGCTTTTTGTATAATTTCGCTCAAGACGTGGAACGGCCTATCATTTTCAACCTTTTTCTTCCTAATATTGGTGTCGCCGTTATTTTCACTTGTATGGCTATCGTGAATAATCTGCCTTCTCCAATTTTGCAAATGTATTTGACTACCTTCCTTTTGTTAATGTCTTTTACTATTTTCATTTTTTCTTTTTCGTTCTTTTCCATTTTCTTCCTATTCGTAATATGTTCTATGCGTGATATTTTCAATATCGTACCGGTAGTATTATATTTTAAACCTGTTGATTCTTTTTTCACTGTCTACGTTAATTATCCACGTTTCTCGGGCGTATTTCATTACTGACCAAACGTACCGATGCAATACTTTTTTCTTCAAATTAAATTTTCTTATTCTTAAATACCACTCCTAAATTGTTGAATGCTTCTTTCGCCATTGCGCAATTTACGCTAAGAGCTACCAAATATCTGAATTCTAATGGACACTCTATTTCATCGTTATTTTATTTTTTTATTTTTTTTTTGTATCGCCAAATATATTTTATAATGACTACTGCATCATTATTAGGCGTAAAAGAACGAGTAAAGATCCTATCTTTTTGATAAACAGAACTAAATCGCCGATATTTGTTTTGTTAATCATCTGTAGTGAATTTTTTAATACCTCGCTTATTTCTAGAATTTTTCCGAAATCGGCGATCCGATTCTTTATAGATTAAAAAAACATTAGAGGTAGTATCAATCGAATGTTCATTATATATAAGGTGATCTCGGAAAAATTGAAGAGATAGGTTATCTTCTTTCTACATAGCGTGTTCTTTGAATTCGGTGTTAAAATCCCGTATAATTTTCCTAAGTGTATATATAGTTAAAATATTCCCTAATACACGCCGCTATTATTGATAAAATTTTTATTTCTAATGCGTCTGGGAAAAACACGAAAACAGAAACTAATTTCTTTTTTTAATAATTATTACCAATCTGTAGTTATAAAATTTTCTTTCAGTAAAAAAAAAAAAAAAAAAAAAAATGTATAGTTAACAACTTGTAACAACGTTCCCATCGGACTTGTACCACTCATCATTAGAATTGAACGAAATCACAATCAATACGTAATATATAAAACTTCAAAACTTCTGTATTTATGATCTGCAGTTTCATTATAATCACTATATCACAAATAGGACAGAAATTAAAATAATTTAAAGTTTTAAAAAAGTAGTAAACAGCGATATCTTTGTCAAATCGTTTAAAATTTAACACATTTTCCGATTCGAATGTACCTTCACTACCAACACACGCAATACAAACCACGCAATGGATGGATATGTATATTGTTATAAGAAAGAGACAGCGATATTGTATTAAAAAATAATTACACAGGCGAAGCTGTGGGTAAGTTCTAGTAGTCGTATATATATATATATATATATATATATATATATATATATATATATATATATATATATATATATATATATATATATATATATGAAGGAAGAAAGAAGTTAAATGTGTAAAAATAAATTGGGGAACAGATACGTTGTATAAGATGCGCAGATGTTATTACATAAATTGCAAGCAACGAACCACGATTACAACAAATCAATGTTACAAAAATATTTCATGATAAATAAATTTACAGTAAAACCAAAATCCTAATAACGGTGAACAATGAAAATAAAATGCGGAAAATGTCAGAGATAATAAAACTTTAAACCGAGCAGAACGATTGAAATATTTAGAAAGCTCAATAACGAATACAGGAAGAAGTGACGCGGAAGTAAAAACAAGAATTAGCTAAATAAGCGTGTTCGTGAAAAGAAGAGATTTATTCGATAACGGAATTAGAATAGAATTAAGGAAAACGTATTTAAATCATACGTACAGAGTATATCATTATATGAAACGTGGAGTGTTAGCGGATCTAGAAAAATACGTTGGGAGACTTTCGAAATGCGAGGATGGCGTTTCATTATCTCATGGACGCCGAAGAATAGGAATTCGAGGATTTTGGAAATGGCAAATGAAAGAAGCATATTGGCGGAAATAACACAAAACAATGGCGCTACATGCTTATAGGGTACATATTGCGCTATAGCGCCGTAATCGAGAGCAAATTGAAAGGAAGAAGACGTGGAAAAGCTAGGACAACGTGGATGGATCAGATAAAAACAAGAATGCAGATGACGTATACGATAGGCAACAGGAAAGAATGAAAACAGCTACAAGACAAGAGCGAAGTTCTTAATGAAACGTGGATATACATTTATATGTATGCATGTATTACTAATCTGTTTTATCGACGAATTATATATTTAATTTTTTAATCTAAATAACGATTATGTGCGTAAGTTCTATTTTTTTTTCTGGTCCCTTCTTTTTACAGTCTCTATATTGTATATGTAAGCATACGTTTTGCGAAGTAATTATTAATGTTTTATTCGGTAATCGTACAAGCGTAAATGATGCGGAAGATGATTGTTCATAATTCACCAACTAAAAATTTCTGTCCTATTCAATTATATAAAATTGGTAACCACCAAATGCCTAATTTTTCATTGTTCGTTAGGCTTTATTTATTTTTTTTTTTAAATGCGTTTTTACGGTATTTTATGTACGATAAAATACGCGCCAGTTCGTCTATATTTAATCTTTATTAATTAACATTTTAACGTTTATTATTATCATATTTAAAATTAGGTACGTTACGTTTATCATAAATTAAGACGCACTTTTTATTTTGTGATAGAATCTGGATTTAACGAAACATAAATTAGTATACGAAGGTTCGTTAAATTGGAGAATAACTAATCGACAGAAATTGATCGAGCTGCACGTCTTATTATTGGAAGACGTGATAATACTATTGCAGAAACAAGACGAAAAATACGTTTTGAAGTTTTACAATACGAACAGCATCGCCAGTGAACGCACACCTGTACTTAGTCCGGTTATCAAAGTATCTACAGCACTAGTCAGACCGAATGCTGCTGGTAATTTTTTATAATAATAATAATAATAATGAATGTGTGATACATGTTAAATTATCAACCAAAACCTGACGAGAATTTTCGGTTATGTAGGTTTCTAATAATACATAATTTTTTCGTATTCCTACGCAATTTTTAAGTGAAATTCTATCGTATAAGTTAAATTTTTTATATCGCGATAAAATAAAAATATTGTTTGCTCGAGTGAGGAATGTTATATATATATATATATATATATATATACGTTAAATAGAAACAGCGAGAGAGTGAGACTTGCCTAACTTCTTTCCAGTCTTCGCAATAGCTAATGGCTAGAGCACACATACTTCTACTATTAGGAAAGGACCGAGATCGGATACAATCGGCGACGCGAACATTATCGTCAGAAAGTAAAAATATAAACAATCCTAATATTATCGCGTAGAAGACAAGGCAAAATCGGTTACCCCAAGGGGAATCGTGATCATACAGTAACTGTGTCATTTTGCGTCATGCTTCTCTGTCGTGTGCCCGTCGCACGCGCTGATGTAGTGTTAATCCGCTCCAGTTTCTTATTATATCTGTGGCCCTTCGGTCTGTTTCCTTGAATCTTCCCCTGTACTATTAACAGCTCCAAGTTCGGTTCACTACGCACGATATGGTCAAAATATTTTATCACTTTAATGATACTGCGTTAGGTTTAGTTCTTGTGTTATGGAAGCATTTGTTCGTTTTGCGGTCCATGGTATGCGGAGAAGTTTCCTCCAGCACCACATTTCGAAAATGTTAAGTCGGACTAGGCTAGTTTTATTTAAGGTCCATGTTTCCACACCATATAGTACTATCGAAAATATAAGAGTCTTTACTAATTTTACAACATTCTTATTAATGAAGCCTTCATTCCATATTTTGCTTAGTTTCACCATAGCACAGCGACCCATTTCAATGCGACGTTTTATTTCTTTTTCTGCGCACCCTAGGTACACAAAGTCGTTTACTACTTCAAATCCTGCGAAAGTTTTGTCATTAAATTTTACTCGTTTTCCTCTGTCGTTACTTTTGTTTTGGACTTCTTTATTTCAAGTCCATATTCTCGACTAATGCGTTCGACCTTTTTTAGAAGTATTTTCATTTCGCCCAAGGTCATATGTAATAAGTGTTGTATCGTCCGCATGTCGTAAGTTGGATATCTTTCGGTCGCCTATAGAAACTCCTCCATTCCATTCATGCATTACCATTCTCATAATGTATTCTCCATAAAGGTTAAATAGAACGGGTGATAGAATACATCCTTGCTTAACACCTTTCTTAGTGTAGAATTTAGCAGATTGTACTGTTCTGTCCATTCGAATTACATTGTTCTTGTTTCTATATAGATTCTTTATCATTAGTACAATATGTTCCGAGACACCCATATTAGTCAGTACTGGCCACAGTTTACTCCCATATTACATTATCGAATGCTTTATGGTAATCTATAAAACATAGAAATGCCGGCATATTATACTCTCGGCATTTTTCTATTATTTGTCTTATGTTTAGTATTTGCTCGCCCGTTCCGCATTCAGGAATCTGCATGTTTGTTAACCATTCTATCCGTTTGTATATTATACGAAGCATTATCTTGCTCGTATGTGGTACCAGTGAAATGGTTCTATAGTTTTCTCATTTAATACTTTTCCCTATTTTTTTTATGCAGTGGCCATATACCAGAGTTCCATATAGAATTACATAATGAATGCAATTCGCCGACTCCAGTGTCTCCCATTATTTTTAATATCTCTACAGGTATTTCATTGGTTCCAACTGATTTATTATTTTTTAAGAATTTTACAGCATCTGATATTTCCCTTCATAATATATATCTGGTTCTTCTGGATGTATAGCGTTATTTTCATTGTCTTCTGCCGTATTGACACAATCGTAGATTTTGGCAGTATCTTGTCCATACTTCGGTTTGTTTTTAGACAACCGTCCTTATCTTCTATTGCCTAATTTTTGACTTTAAAGTATCTTGTTAAAATTTTAATTTTTCTAAATAGGTCTTTGGTTTCATTATATTTCTGTATTTCATCGCAGATTGAGCTAATAAAATTGTTTTTTTTTGTTAATCATCTGCAGTTGTTCCTCTGTACTCGTCGTTCAATAATGAGTTTCATAGTTTTCGTTGTCTCGTTTGTATTGGGTTTGCAATTTTTTCAGATGCACTCTTTATGGTGGTTTTTAACCAGTTCCTATGTTGATCAACTGAATGTAGATCGCTTATTTTTCCACGTTTAACCATATCGTCAAAGATGTTTGTAAATTTATCTTTATTTTTATCTGCTATTAATAATCTTCGCTGCGTTTTTAGTCGGGTTTTTTTATCCTTCCATATAATTTCATAACTAATAGTTGTTTGTAGTCGCTACCACATCTCGCCTCTGGGTAAACTACGGCATTTATGCAGGATGATTTCCATCGTTTACTTACTAACATGTAATCGATCTGGTTTTTATAAGTGTTACCTACTTCTATGTGCTTAGTCTTCTGGGATGGTGTTGGAACATAGTATTTGCAATAGTTAGCTGATTCGTCAAATTCGATAAGCGATCTCCTCTACTATTACGTCGACCCAATCCGAACTTTTAAACTTTAGGGACAATTAAATAAGAAATAGCGAATGAATTAAAGGTAGATAGGAGAAACAGTCTTGTTTAATTTTCGAGCGGCTAGTCCGCAAATGGTTACAAATCTGCGTTTAACATCGAAATGTATATGTTTAATTAATTTACACGTTCTTTAAATAAGTTTAAACTTTTTCTCCTTCTATTTCTTATATTCAGTTTTTAAATTACGCGACTAATGTAATTTTTTTTAATACTCGATTTAATATTTAATTTTTCTCTTTATTTTATTTTTTTTAATCCACATCGTGCGGCCGTTGATTCTGTGGTAGTCATTTTGAGAGTTTAAATACTTCGTTTCGATTTTATTTTTTTAGTTACTTTGTCTTATCGATATATCGTTACTTATCTTATTCACTTTTACTAATTCTTGAAATGCGTATCGAATATGATTAACTTTCGTGTGAAATGTCGCGATTATTAAGTTCATTCGAGAGAAGGCACCTGTTGTAATTTGTAATTACTTTTATTTATAAACTTTTTGTTAATTTTAACGACTTATCGCGGAGGCGAGATATAATTACGAACAAACAATTGAGTTTTGTCTATCATTATATAAAGATCTCGTCTGTGTGAGACGATTATTTGGAGGCATAATATACTAGGAAATTATGCGGATGTAATCGAATTGAAATGAGTTTATTTTTCGTTAGGTTTAGAATTAAGAAATTATTTTTTTTTCTCTTCATGTAATCACGATATTCGCAGATTTGTTTCTAGAAAACGGATAATATCACTATTTATAAAATTTATATAACTCGCGGTTTTTAAACCAAACGTCGCTTTACGTTGGTAGTTATGTAGTTCAGTTTTTTCGGTGTAAAAAAATTTATTAGTTTATAATCGCACGATAAATTGTTGAAGGTTAGGTAAATATTTTCAGATAATTCGATTTTTTTTTTTTAATTAATGAAAAATTTTCGACATTTTAATATTTTCTCCTGAATTTGTGACACTATTGTAATTTGTAACGGCGTTAGAACTCGTTACTTATTAATGAAGCGTCAATTTTACTCGACGACTTTTTATATTGAAACTAATATAGTCGAAAATATTTAATAATTTTCCCGACATCATAAAAGACGACAGATTAACTTCTATGATCGGTTCTTATTTATCGACTAAATTAGAAATCAATTACCCTATTTCGGTTTTTGAAATTTTAAAAGACGAATCTCGAATCGATTCCGAATGTTCTATTTATTATGCCGATTTATCGAGTTCACCTGAATTTGTAGACTTCTTCTCATGTTAGATTGTGTACGATAATACTAAATATTCCACACAAACTCCATACGATACCTCAAACTGCTACTCGGTGACGAATTCAGATATAAAATTCAACGTAGCGAAATACTCCAGAAACAAACAGTTTAAGCAAATTTGAAAACGTCGATGCAATCGGTTCATGAGGCCAGGCTATGCTGCCTGCGTCACATAAATCATGTAAACAACGAATTCCCTACCGTTTGTGTTCTCTTCAACGCTCCTTTAACTGTTCCTATACACTTTTAAACTTTCTCATAGTTGATATCCATATATTCGTGATTTTTCTATATAAACCATATCAATTTGTTTAACAGCATAAAAATTGATGATGTAATGAAATAGTTAAAAGTAATAATTATTTTATGAGGATTAAACAAAATAAGCGAATTTTAATTACATTTTTCGTAGAACATGTAAAAAAATTAAAAAAGTGCTTTGAAATTTCTAACGGTCGGTAGTTGCATTGAATGTAACCTGAAGAAGGCCTCGAAAAGTCACATACAGCGTTATATAGTGATTTTTCGTCTAATGCTACTGTGGGTGTAGAGTTTACATAGGACTAGTGGCAATCGTTTTGCAGAGTCCTTGAAGTACACACACTCGATGCGGCAGAATAGATTTTTCGCGTTGTTCATAACAAGCGGATACTGTTGCGTATACTGCCGGCCAACAAACGAACTGGTCTACGACTTGTATTTCATCTCTTTCCGAGATTATGTTTTTTTTTTTCGAATTTCTATCGGTGTTTCTTTCTTTTACTGTGTACATTTCCGCGTGTGCTTCATTGTCTCTCTCCAAAGTTGTTCGTATTATATTTACACGTAGAATTTTTTCATTTATTATATTTATACGGCAATTGATCATTTGTTTTGTTTAAGTTGTGAAAAAATATGAATACTTAATTATTATACGTAGTTTATCAAATTGTTTCGTTTTGGTATTTTAAAAATTTTCGAGGTTAATATTTTGTAATTTTACCAATAAAATTTAATTTTTACGTTCCATTTTTTTTCTTTTTTAGATAAGAAAGCTCTTTATCTAGTGAATACTTCGCATAATGGAGCGCAGATTTACGATTTGGTTGCTAGTTCGTCCGCTGAAAAAAAGACGTGAGTACTTTTTCGATATATTTATACTCGTTAACTTTCGCGTATCGTTCGAACGTTTACATAAACTAAGCTGCTATCCAAATCTGAATATTTATCATCCTATACGGTTTTGATAACTGATCAGAAACCATCGTTAAAGTTTCTCTTATCGAATTCAGAATAAAATAAACGATCGAAGCGAAGATATCGTTATATTTGGAAACAGAAACTAATAGTACTTTTTTTTTTCCTGTCCGAGCCAATTAACTTTAAAAATCTTCTTGGATCAGTACTCCGTCAGTTTTGAGGCACCCTCATCTGCGTCAATGATATTCTTTATTGCGGATCTAATGCCATTACTCGCATCGTTCATCCTCGGTCGGGGACCACCCTACTCAATTGTGCTTCGTCCGTGCGCCTACCGATCGAATTCCGTTTAAGGTTTTCCCCCATGTCTGCTAATACATTGAAACCTCGTGCTGGTTTCTCCTTCATCATTATTAAATGTTTTGTATGCATCAGGCTTCGCCATATTCTAACTCGAAAATAGAACACTGGCGGTCGGTTTAAATTTTTTCCCGAATTATTATTATCCCCTCGAAACAGATTTAAGGTTAATTAATTCGCAATTTCAAAGTATATCAAACTGAATTTGTAAAATATTTCGCTACAATCTTCCAGTCATGAAAGCGTACCAGTAAATTAATATAATATGAGTGTAAGCTTGCAAATAAAGCCTTGTTTCCCGAAAGAAATTAAAATAATCGTTAAAAACGTGAATTCCAAAAAAACCCCAGGCTATGACCTGATAGCAGCTAAGATATTAAAAGAACTACCACGTAAAAGACTAGTTATGCTGACGTACATATTTAATGCTATAATACGATTGACATACTATTCGAAATGGTGTTTAAAATAAAAAAAAAAATAGGCAAAACTTCTACGGAAATGACCTCATACAGACCGAGTTAATTTCTAAACTTTTCGATAAACTGATATTAAAAAGATTAAATGAAATTCTAGAAAATAAACAATGCCTCCCAGATAATCAAATCACCAATACGGTTTTAGAATCAAACATTCTGCCATCCAACGAGTCCATCGAGTAGTTAAAGAAATAGAAGGTAGTTTAGAAGAAAAGAAAGTATGCGATTCGGTATTCCTGAACATCAGCCAATCTTTTGACAAGGTATGACACAAAGGTCTACCGCATAAACTACGAATTATATTGCCGTATCAGTGCTACAAATTACTTAGCACATTTTTAAAAGAAAGGCTTTTTCAGATTAAATTAGGAGATGAGGTATCTAACATACAACCCATACTTGCAGAAGTTCCACAAGGAAGTGTGCTTGTTCCTCTACTTAATGTATGCAGTAGATCTTCCAATATCTGATAAAAGCTTGGTAGCCACCTTCGCAGATGATACTGCTATACTTTGCAATGGTCATTGGAAGCTAATTGAAATCTTCGAAGTTCATTAAATGTAGTTACAGCATGGAGTGAGCAATGGTGAATAAAGATCAATGAAAACAAATTCAAACGAGTAATTTTTACAAATAAAAAAATTATACCTCAAGGCATTGCCATCATTCGAAACGAAGTGCCGATAAGCGACAGTGCACGATACTTTAGTATACATTTAGGCATTGCCGCCTAAATGCATACTAAGGTTGGAAAAAGCATATTCAAACTAATTTAAATGAATTAAATTTAAAATTTCGCCAAATGTACTGGTTAATAGGCAGATATTTAAAGCTATATTTGTATAATAAAATCACCATATACAAACAGATACTTGCTCCTGTTTGGAAATATGGGTGTCATCAAAAGTGGGGATTGCAGTTCTAGAACAAATATAACACTAATGCAGCGATTCCAGAATAAAACTCTACAAACTATCGCAAATGCGCTATAGTTTGCATCAAACGAAACTTTGCAGCGTTACCCTTATATGTTACGTATGTTACTGATGCGATAAAACAGAAAGCAATAAAATATACTATGAAGCGATATGATTACCCTAACTGGACAGCAGTCAATTTGCTAGATAACTTGTCAAAGCTGCGGTAAACTAAGTGCAATTTGTATATTCTAGGCCTCATTCGATCGGAGGAGTGCCGCTGAAGTAATCGTAGTACGCACTATTGATAACACAAGCTAAGTATAGGGGAAAGAAGGAATATATATTTATATATATATATATCGGACAAAGCAGTTTGATCGAAATTTACCATTTCTACAATGTGTTTAAAGATTTACATTTACCTTCATTCATTTCACAGCCCCTCCCGTGTGAAACTCTGAACGGTTTACTGTATTATCTCTTTATACCTTTTCAATTGCGCGTATAACAGAAGAACCTTCGCACAATCCATTTCAACAATTTTTAGACAATCCTTAAGTTCTAACCCTGATTTTATTCCTCATATTCATATATATATATATATATATAAGTGTGTGTATGTGCGTGAGAGAGAGAGAGAGAGAGAGTGAGTGATAGAAATAACGCCAAGACCATGAACGATGCTTGAAATTCGCTTTACAATACAAAAGCATGATTGATATAAGTTGTATATATTTGGATAATTGAAATATTTCGGAGTTATAATTTATTTGGCTGCCGTTGTTGTACAAACTGACAATGGCTCAACATGGCTGATTCATATGTCTCTTCCCTCTTTTTCTTTCCTTCAATACTCTTTACTTTCTATCTTACTCAAAGAACATCGTCGATAAGGGTTACCTATAACGTGTTACACTTTCTTTTCTACGAATGTCTGATTTTTGTTCAATCGTAATGTTACAGAAAACTGCCAATCCGCATTTTATCATCGTTCAATATTGCACTGTGTTGACGTTCCGATTATTATTATATTTGATGCGGATTTAGGCGCTATTTGTAGAATATAAGGAACCTATTTATATATATATATATATATATGTGTGTGTATGATGCGCTTTTACACGTTATTTGTAGAAGTAAAAGGAATCTTATATACAAAGTTAATTTTGTCATCGAGCAGAGAGTGCCCAAGAATAATTATGTAGATAATACTCTGCCTTAATTTTTATAAAGTAGTGGCTGTGTAATTTATAAAATAGTGTATATATATATAATATATTTGAACATTTCTAACAAGACAAAGCTTTGTGATTGTTATTATATCACCTAGAATAAATTTTAGACTGTAGTTCAGTATAGAATTAAATTTTAAAGAAATATCAAATGTAGTTATTCGATTTCATATTATTAAAAATACGGAGGAAGTTATTAAAGTGTGATTTTGTAGCCATATATAACAGATCCAGACGAAATAAATCATTCATTCCTTAGCCGCTTCAATTTTTATCCAGTAGATATTATTAATGTTAGCTGGTACAATAACTAATAATTAGCGGTCAGTTGATTTAAAGGATAGAGGTGTCCATGCCTGTCATATGATCAATCAAGAGTACAAATTTTACTTGTAATTTCAACTGTAATTCGATAAAGAAATCGCGAGAATAATCGGACGAGATATATAAATACGGAAATATATGTGGAAACACGTATTGCATCATATTAACGAGGGTATACAAAATACTTTTAGTTAAATAATTATTTCATATTCTTAAGTATAAATTTTGAGCACTCTCGATGTGTGTGTGTGTGTATGTGTATATAAGTAAATCTTATTAAATCGAAAGTTGGTATGGGGTGTCGCTTGTACGAACCGAAGTTTGATAGAGAATCGACCGCACGACGCATCGAGGAGAAGCTAATACTAAATGGTTTGCTATTGTCTTTTCCAGTTCCTAAACTTTCCAAAACAATCTGTACTCATGTATCGACTGGTGTATAGATATAGCTGAAGTAGCTAAAGGATTTTGAACAATTAAAAATGCTCGTTACTTGCGATTTGAACTTGATTGTTCGAGCAGAACGTTAAAATGTGACCGCTATGCATCGAGGGGTCGCGCAAAAATATCTATTCGTCGTCGAATTTTTATTAACACTTTTAAAGTTTTAGTATACAATGCGTCGCACAATATTCGGTATGTACGCCATACATCACGATAAATTGTAGCGAAATAATATAATGAAATTTTAACAACAAAAATATATTAAACTATTCTTTCCATTTTTTATACATAAATTATGTCGTCCTATTATACGATACTGGGAAATAATTTCGTAGTACGAACTTTCTAACGCAAAGGTTCGAATTATTTATCAATAATGGCTACCAATAAGCCTCGCCGTCCTTTCATTTTGTACACGTTATGTAGTTGCTACTGTTTTTATTTATATTCTAAAGGAAAATTGAACACAAATTCTCAGAGTACTCGTTTTGTACGTAAATATCTGTCCATGTCTTATAATTTAACGAATTAGTGTTTATTTTTATGTGGATTTAAGGATGATCGTTGTACGCATTGATTATATTCTAACAAATAAATAAATTTCTATATAATTTGAATAGTTTGGAATGTAGTGATTTTTTAAAAATTAACAACACAATGGAGTTAAAATCGCTATTTTTTTTCTTTGTGAAAAATCACAAAGCTTTTCGGCTGTTAAGCTATTATCACGTGAATGTAAAAAAATAAATTATAAAAATATATATAAATTTGTGGTGTATGTAAGTAATATTTTTTAAATTTATACATTTTTATAATGTAAGTTTTTTATATTCGCTTGATATTAACCGCCGAAAACCTTTGTGATTTTTCATAAAGAAGAAAAATATATTTTTTAGCGATTTTATATATATATATATATATAGAATATGTCGGGGTGACATAACGTGCTCGATTGTGAATTCGATGTTCGGGGTTTCGTAACCAACTGGCGACATAAAAGTTTACAAAGTTTTTCATCATTACTTAATTATTACTCAGAAGTTGGCAGTGACACACTACTCGATATAATACATATAATTAGTGTCTTGAATGCTAGTCCATTTTGTGCGTAAAAATAAAAGTACAATGACTTGTCACGGTGTTCACAACGAACAATATGACATTCATGATATGCAATGTGTATATATATATATATATATATATATATATATATATATATATATATATATATATATATATATATATATAGAGAGAGAGAGAGAGAGAGAGAGAGAGAGAGAGAGAGAAAGTGTGTGTGTGTGTTTAGTAATAAGACATAATATACGGTGGAAAAGTGATAAAAAATATTCCTGAATTTCAAAATTCAGAAGAAGATAGCATTGAAGTAGTATAGACTATAAGGACAAGAAACGGTTCAAACTTTATAAACGTGCGTGGATTTCGTGTCGACAAAAGGCACTCGGAGTGATGTCTGAATATTAAACGTATACCCGTTTTTCGAGAAAACGAGTACATGCGAAACATCAATAAGCGGATGGTTGACATGTACGAGAAATAAAATGAAACATTAAATATATATATATATATATATGTAATACTGCTACGCAATCCTATTATATGTTCGACTATCGATGACGGCGATAAATTGATAACCACGCCCTTTTTATAGAAAATTTATGGGCTCTGTAAAATATTCGATTTTTTTTCGTACACGAATATCGTTACTGTATGAATTTTTAAATTAGACCGACGTTCGTACTATCGAAAATTATGGTATTTAATTTTTTAATGAATTTTGTAAAATTTGAAAATATATTGTTATTTTTAAAAGTTAAAAAAAAAAAATAATAATTGAAGGAATAAATTTACGAAATAAGTATGAATACGCGCCAATAATTCAAAATATGTAGGTGAATGAGGAATTATTGATACCAGATTAATGTTCGCAGTGAGTGACCGTATAATGTACAACAAAGTGAAAGACAACTTGTTATAATCGGTTGTATTACACTGGAGAAATTTAATTCGTCGGACTTAGGGAATAATTTAATATTGGTAATTTTTCTCGATTTTTCTTCTCTCTTTCTCTCTCGCTCTCTCTCTCTCTCTTAGTCTCTGCCTATCTGTCTCTCTTTCAACGTGCTGATTTTGTATTTCTTAAACAGTTTTCTTCAATTTATTTCGATCTATTGCTGTGTTGAAAGCCTCCGTCACATTGTATCCGGTTAATCATAGTAGGCACCATCCTCTCAGACGTTTACCTTGCAATCTGCGCGTTCTTTCTATGTGTTCGGAGTTATGTGACCGACGTATCTGATCATATTTTGATTTATTTTCTGCAGGAGACGTGTTTTTATCTTTAGCTTCTCAAAAATTGATTTGCACGTTTTGTGAACCGTCCATGGTATCTGCAACATTTTCCGGACACTCAAATTTCAATGTTTTTTTTTTTTTAATTATATGTGTGTTGTGTGTGTAGGAATATATAAATTATATATATAATGTCGCGGTAGCATAGTTGCTAGAGTGCATGAGTTCTAACTCGATGGTCGGTCTAGAGTTCAAAACCAACTTGAAACATACAAGTTTATAAAGTTTTTCATCATTACGTAACTCTTATCACGGAGAAGGGAGTGGTATTCCACTCCGTGTAACATCAATGCATGTGTCATCTGCGTTACATATAAGTAGTGCCTTGAATGTTAATCCATTTTGTACGTACAAATAAACGTGCAATGACTAGTCACACATCGAACAATATAACGACGATGATGATATGTATACAAGTATATATATATATGTATATATATAAACCAAATAAAATATAACACAGTTTAATCACTAGTAAGTTTTTTATTGCGCAAAGCTTTTCTACATTACGTCATTTTCAAGCGTACACAATAAACATTACATAAGAATTACTAAAAATATTTATATAATGACAACTTAAAATTTGATATACATATTTCACTAGCCAGACATAATTTAATTTTTAGATTTATTTACAATGAAAAATAATTCTTCATAAAAATTGTTGTATATCTCCAAACCTGGTTCAGGTTCCATTATTTATTTGGTTTATAATTTATAAAATCACTACTCCGATATATTCAATATATATATATATATATCATCAGCTATCCTCACTCGAATCCGATTATGAGTTCTTCACTAAGACTTATGTTTATAACGCACATGTGAAGCTAGTCCTTGTATAGTTTGTAAAAAAAAACACCGTGTTCCAGAAAATTTATCGGGATACGTTATTATGTGCCCAATAGATAAATTCATAAAAAAATCGTTTGTATATAGTGAGTATCTGAATCACTTTTTTTCTTTGTATTGCATAATGTCTGCGCCTTCCTTAAAATCTAATAAGCAAACCAGGTACTGTTATATCAATTAATTGAATTTATGATTAAGCGCCTGTTGGTAAACGAATTCGTGGTTGCACTAATATATTTGCGTTATTTCATATATATATATATATATATATATATCCGTTGGGGTGCGATTTTAAATATAGGAATATACAATTTCTAGATATTTATTTTTTAGATACACATTTTTTTATATGTTTGTATGTATATGTATTTATTCTATTTGTGTTATATGCATCGTTTAGATTGTTTTTGTCGTTCTAATTATCGTGAGCCGTTTCATTCATAGATTTTTTTTCATAATATGATAGCCACGAAATGATTTCTAAACTGATAATGGTCGCAACATGAAGGATTTATTTTCGGAACACCTCGGATTGGTATCTTTATTTTATTTTTCACTTTTTTCGTTATTTGAAACACGATATTTTTTACGCTAAAAATTAGTATGAAGTTTAAAAAAACAAAAAGAGGAAGAAAACGTGGATGGTAATTTTTACGCTGTGGCGATTTTATTTTTCTCTGTATCAACTTCGGTCATGTTTCCATGTATGTTTTCGATTAATGAGTTTTTAATGCAAGTGAATGGGTGGATGTGTGTGTAGTGATGATATAAGAAACTAATTAACATAGCCGATTAATTAAAAACGTGGTTTTTATAGATTTACTTTAATCCTTTAGTATCAAATTATACATTCCTAGATAACAATAAGTTTTATTGCGAAAAGCGAAAATAAATTAAAACCGAAGGTGTCTAAAATAAAATTAAAACATCTATTTCAGACGATGAGTCTTTGAACAGATAATCTAGAATTGTATGAAAATTGTTGAGTAAAGGAATTCACCAAATAAATTATGTAATTGATGTTTGCACGAAGTGGGTGACTATTATCCATGATCGAAATGCGACTAATTTCAATGTGATTACATTACACTTCTTGACATATGATGAAATAATTAAATGATAGAAACTTTAATTACCTGCTCAATTAATATCTTACACTATTTTTATTTTATATATATGTGTGTATATATATATATATATATATATGTATATATATATATATATATATATATATATATATATATATATATATATATATATATATATATATATATAAACGAAAAAGAATATATTAAAATCGATTTAAAAAAAAAAATCAGAAAACAATATTTTGAAAAACTAAATTATTCATCGGTTATTGTCGAATTAAGGTTGATTCGCAACGACGTAACTATTGCAACCGACACGTGGTTCCCGCGACGAGATAATAAATATTTTTATGATTCCCTCCGTGATTTAATCGTCATCGTGACGCGGATTTCTTCAGGACGATATGTTTCCAATTTCACGGTTGCACCGCCAACGTGATATTTCTGCGTCTTACTCAGTTGTTGTATCGTTTTTGTATTAGTTATTTATTATACTATTAAATCATAAATGACGAGGAACTTGTTGCGTTGGCACGTAATTAACCCGTGTTGTGTGATTAGTTGAACCCAGAATACATATACTCAGAATTCAAGAATACTTTGTGGGGAAAAATTGGAGTGGAAATCTTTTTTATACAAAAATGTATACATATTTATTTCTAAGAAATAAAATAGTGAATTTTTTTTTTTTTACTACTGCTAAACGTTAAAAGAATTTAAAAAACACTATCAATTGTAACAATAATAAAAATAATAATTTCATAATTTATTTCAACTCGGTACATTTATCATAATTTATGAAAAATATAACTTACGAGGAAGCTTAATAGTATTCAATAATGAGCAATCGTTCACAAATAGAGATAATCCTTATATTAAGAAACAATTCAATAATTAAAAAGACTAGGTGGTCGCCGCCGGTTAGTGATCAAAATTGTCACATTTATCAAATTATTAACATTTGTGTGTGTGTGTGTAAAATAAATAAATAATATACACGATTCATCTTTAACATTATCCAACTCATATGTTATTTATCTTCTCAATTACGACTCGTCATATCATGCTAATTTACTCGAAAATGATGATTTTATAATTCTTCTTAGGAATTTTTAATATCATTTACTTCCTCTATTCTATAGACAAATACGTTAGCTACAAAATAACGGATATGGATAAGTAAAAAGTCGCTCTCACTATGCAAACATTAGCTGCCTGTCCGTACAATAAATGATCGGTCCCTCTCCGTTTCGAGAAGGCCAATCCTCGAAACAGTTTATAAATTATTTTTTTGTTCATCGATCTGAATTGTCTAAAGCAAACTTCAAACATTTTACCCCGGTTTGAACGAACGCGACAATGCAAGCGGGTTCCCGTGAGAAATGCTACTCAAAAAATTAATATATTCTATGTAATTTTGTACACAAATTATTAATCCGCGGTTAAACGTTTATATTTTTACGACGGTGATCGATGTGATAAACCAAATTAAGCATAATTTAATTCAAACGAAAATAATTAACAAATTTATAGACGTGCAAAATTAAAAATTGCCTATTCATATAAATCTCAACCTCGGTTTAAAAGTTAGGCCGGATATTAATAATAAATTTTGAAATACGCTAATTGCGAAACAATTTTTTTACGTTACCCGATTGATTTTTTTTGATAGACGTTTTGATATAGCTTCGAAAAGTAATTAAAACCTACGTAAATAAAATAACTTTTTCTCTACCAAAAACAAAAAAAACAATAATGACCAGATATAAAATAATTTCATAATTTTATACTTTTATATTCAATCGTTATAAACGTAAGTTTCACTTTGTGCTGAAAATTTACTTTATTAACTAAAAATAGTCATGGAAGGTCATCGGTGAAATTGTTTGCTAGTACTATTATAGAAATCTTCATCGTGAAAAGAGAAAATATAGAATTCGCGTCATTCCTATTTTGTTTACGAATATTTTTATTTATATTCTTGCGCGATTTTGTAATCATATTCCAATTATATATGTGTGTATATGTGTAAAAAGCAAGGATACGCACACATATATTTATAATGCGTATTTTAATTTGTACGTATATATATATATATATGTATGGGTGTGTGTGTGTGCATGTTTGTATGTACTCAACATGTCAGTATTTTAATATTAAAAAATGTCGAGGGTTAATATATGCCAGGTGGGGTACTACGTATGTTTTTATCAAGAAGAATTATAGAACTGTGATAAATATCTATTTAAATGCGTACACGTCTATGTTTGTGAGTACATAATACGTTTGTATATTTATTTATTTTACTCGTTAGTCTGCCTACATTATAGATGAGTAGTATTGTTTACGAAAACTACGGTAATTAAATATTATTAATTTATTGTCAACTTTTTAACGTATTATTTATAACGCCAAGTATTAATAATACATCGGTAAGTCAGCTTCAATCTCTTTGTATCTATGAATGTGTTTATATGCATGTGTGTGTGTATATATCGTCATCTCCCACCATTTATTCTCAAATGAGTGTACAGACCTTTGATTGACGACGTATGAAACACGAGCTCAATGCTATGTTTAGATTGAAAAGCATAATTATTGACGTGTATAGCGTATTTATTTTTTTTCCTTTGTGAACAATTGCTTTCACGCATTCGGTCACTGGTTTTGTCTACAGTTTCTGATCGTGAGCTGTATTTAATCATTCATCTGTCTTGGATTTAATATGGATCTTTTTAAAATCCGCATGCACCATAACACTGGTCACCCGAGCGGCC
The DNA here is from genome assembly GCA_032883995.1 of Coronaproctus castanopsis. Taxonomy (NCBI): domain Eukaryota; kingdom Metazoa; phylum Arthropoda; class Insecta; order Hemiptera; family Monophlebidae; genus Coronaproctus; species Coronaproctus castanopsis. Next base: position 142,346,074 of record CM065053.1, read on the forward strand.
TTCATCCATCTTTATTCTTTTCGGAGTGCGTTCTGAAACTTTTTTGCGTGTTGTTGATTCTTATTAAATAATTAATTTCATACATGTAGGCATATATACATATATAAATATATAAATTTGGGCATAGGGACGTCGCCTGCCGATTCTCATCAAATAAAGGACAAACCAAACGACGTTTTTCATGCAAGCCAAATAGAGAGTTTTTTTTTAATTTGGTTTCTCGACCAGTTTAGATGGAAAGCTGAATTGGGTAGAGATGTTTTTACCATAAATTCCCATTTATAGTGGGGTTCGAACTCAAGCGTGTATGCTAAGCATTATCACTATTCAACTATATATATATATATATATATATATATATATATATATATATGTGTGTGTGTGTGTGTGTGTGTGTGTGTGTGTGTGTATGTGTATTCATGATGAGATGAGGTTTTAAATAATGTGCTGTTACGTTTATCGATCGTGTAATTACTTAGTTTTTGTTGCGTGTTGTACACCTATTCTGCACTATAAATGGAACAAGCGCTTTTGCATAGTATTAAAAGTTTACACTTTGTATCCTATCGACAACAAATCTAACTGAAATGCGCTTTGTTTTTTATTTAGTCAGCATTTATACGTTATCGTATTTTATCCGATAGAGCTTGACCTTACGAGCTGTCTCTTGCGCTGCCTTTACAACCTATATTACGAATGGTTATCGGAAGAAATGGAAAACGTCTGTTGTGTTCGTATACCTTTGTTCAGCACATGGCATACGACGGTGCGGATTGCTTCGAAAATCTTCAACGGTATATACATTCAACACCGTTGGCATCCTGATAAATGAAATATTGTCAAATCTGATCTGTACCGTGCGCATGAAGCAGCAATCGGAAACTAAATAATGGTCTCTCACAAGGGGTCGCTACGCAGTAGCGTCATTATCGTTTAATTTATATATACACGACTTAACTACAGTTAGAAAATTTATCTATGCCGACGACATTATACTGACAATACAGACAGCTGACGTTAGAAAAGCTGAAAAAATATTAAAAACAGACCTCAGAATGATCAAAGTACGAAACTGATTCCGGACTTGACTTTTCATTAGGATACAGTTCAGACTAAACGTCTCATGTCAAGAAAACACGCATGCCTAGTAGCTGAAAAATGAATAGCCGATGACTATGATAAGCAATAGCGATGAAAAGAGGAATGAATGTCGACAAACAGACTGATCGATGTATCGAATGAAATGGTCAGAGGCCTCGACCTCACGCAGTAGGTATGGGTACTACTCAACCGCATTCGCGTGGGGCATGGCCGATGCGGAAGTATAAACTCAAAATGGGCATTAATCAATAATCCATCCTTTGATTGTGGTCGCGGGTCTGGATGTGTGAATTAAAATTAAGCAAAATGCTGTCTCGGCTACTCTCCTACGAGAACAGAAGAAGACCTGTTTGTCAAATCAACTTTTACTACGTTCATTTTACCTCACTGTTACGACGGCAATTGTTTGTTAGGACGATATGTTACTCTTCCAGATATTTGACAGTGATTCTGGAAATATGTATTGGGTTTTTATTGTACATACATTACACGCACACACATCTGGTGCGCACATGTGTGGGTGTCATGTATATTATGTATATACTTAAAGATATATTTTTTGCGTATATAATATATTATTTAATCTGTTTACGTGGATATCTACGTTTACGAGCACGCCACTAGTATATATCGTTGCCAAAGAGGAAATTGGGAAACTGTTGCTATAGTTACCGAAATTCCCTTTCTCTGCTTCCTCCCTGCTAGACTGACTGCATATCCAATACTTCCGGTGTGGTTCTTCTCATGTTGTTGCGAAAAACTTTTTTTTTTCTTCTGGCTATATTTTTTAAACAATTTTACTTTATACGTCACTCCTAGTATATACATCACCACGTGTACACATTTAAACTTTTAATCCTTCTTCAATTAAAGAAAGTTCGACCAGTTGATCCCTCTATTATTATTATTATTATTATTATTATTGTTATTATTATTATTATTGTCATTATTATTATTACTATTACGACACTATTGCTGTTACCACCGACACCCACATTTGCTACTACTACTATTACCATCATCACACTGACGCAATTTTACTGCGTATCTTTCTTTCGGTATCTTGTTTCCATTTAAAGTTTTCAATGTCAGCAAATGTTGTTGCTTTCGCTACTGTTTTATAATGGATTTAACGACAAAATAACATGTATATACACATACCTTCCGTCGTCGGAACCACCCTTCCCCTTTTTTTGGTTTAACAACGACGTAATGGAAAATCTTTTTTCCTCATCTGGTGGCGCTATATTGTCTACCTATTTATCTACTAAACTACACCTACCCGTATTTAAGCCACCGTGTCTATACCGACGTGCAGCAACCCTTGTTGTAGCCGTTTCTATTTGAACTTTTCTCCATTGCTCTTGCAAAACGAACTTTTCGCGCAGCTTATTTTATTCTTCTCCGTAACGACGTATAGTTCGCATTCGTACGTCCCTCGTTCAGTTCTTTTCGTTTCGATCGATTAAATTACGGGATTGATCCGTCTCGATTGTAAGATTTTTTCATAATTAGATTTCTATTTTAAAATTCGTTTATTATTATTATTATTAACGATATTATAGTCGTTATTAAGATATTAACGTTAGTGTAATTTAATTATTGTTATTGTTCATCAGTCGTTATTATTTTTCGCTATTTAAAGAAGAAACAACGTTTATTCGTTAATTATTTCGTACATGAAACCGTATATAACATCTGTAGTGTAGTATCGATAATGCCTAAGCAACTAAATTATAATTATGTGTCAACTTTATAATTTACTTGTTTAGGCTTTATCAATACTAAGCTAGGATATACGCCATTTTATGCGCGAAATAATTACTAAATAAATGCTTCTTCTGCTATTTTCAGTTTGACGTCTTCCGGGTTAAATATATTTTTTAAATAAGTTTGAAACGTATAACATTATGTCTAAAAATGTGCTTGCCGTTTTTCAACATGTGTATACTTGGAGAATTTAGTTTTTGTTCATTTTTTTTTTTATTAACGGCTGATTTGTGAAAGGGGAAAAAGTTGAAAACTCGAAACTTATCGAAGATTATTGCGGATTTTTAAGTCGGCGTATAAATCTTTTTTGATAATAGCGATTTTAAAAATGTACCGATGAAAAAAATCCGTGAGAGACGATATTGGTATACAGTAGAACCCCTCTATCTGTCACTGTTTGAACTAAGTAAATGGTCACAGAACCCAAAAATGATCGGATTATTGGAAAATACGGAAAAGTACGGATTTACAGTAAAAATAGAAATCTCGGAACTCAGAAATTATTATATTGCTGTGTACAGTAAAAAAATTGGAATAAATTTGAGGAAAGCTGTGTACGGATTTACAGGAAAATAAACAATCTCAGAACTGAAAAATTATAATATTGTTCTGTACGATAAAAAAATTGCGATAAATTTCAGAAATGCTGTTATTACTATTTAAAATTAGAGAAATACCGTATGTATTTATATATATGTAGTAAAAACTTACTTAGAAAAAAAAAAGTCAGTTATAGATTTTTGTTTAGCGGATAAGATTCTAGACTTAGCTGCAATGTTCCTTCATTTCGTGAATGTCCATAGGTGTTGACAATACCAAAAGCTTCTTAGCGTCGGTATGTGTATGAAATCCGGGTTCATCATCACCATCCGAGTCCTCATTCGCAGATTCTTCACCATTACCTTCCAAAACAACGAGAATAATCTAGTTACCATTGAGCTGTTCGCTGGTTTCAGTCTTTTTCACATTGGACAATGCACTTCTCAACTTCACTGGCAAGGACATTCCGTTGTATTGTAGATTGTTATCGATTTCGTGTGTGTTGTTTTGCTCGTTTTCGATTTGGTCACTTTCGGTCAATAAAGTCCTTTATACATCTTTCATATAACGTAATCGTTAACAGCAAGTAAATAACAACAATGGGTATGACACGGCTGATGAGTCACTAAGTTTGACTCGAGCACAATCGGATTCACCGGAGCTTCGAACCGGACGGTTGGGAGGAGTTTTACTGTATTGCTGCTAAATAAACGCTAAAAAATACATATTTTCATATAGTTATCGTTAATAATGATTAATTCAAAAGTATATCTATAAAAGTTTCATTTAGTTTTTCCTGGTAATCGTCGACCTTATTCTTTATGGAAACGGGTAAAAATATAAAATCATAAATACCTAATCTAACATAACCTAACTACCTCGGGCTAGTTTTCAACTTAATGCTGAAAAGTTCGTTTTGTTAGTCTGTTATTACTCATTCTTCGAATATGAAATGACAATATTTTTTCCTTCATAACGTCAGATAGCTTTTCTACTTTCTCATATTATTTTTCAACAGCTCTTCTTGTAAAGGCAGAGAACGAGGAAATCTTTTAGTAAACAGTATAGCGTGCGATTTCACGATATTTAATTTGAGTCCCTTCAACTTTTATAGTACTTTTAAATAGTATTTGCCGCTTTTGTTGTAGATGGTGTCACTTCTGAACGATGTGCAAAATAGCGCCAGATCGCCAGCATAAAAACCCGCATGAACGAAGGGTAGATTAGGAAAATTTTAATAATATTAACAATAGGTAAGGACCTTAAATACTTGGTCGCAGAACACCTGCGAAAAAGAGTTTCAAATGTTGAATGTAAATGTAGGTGATGAATGTAAAACGTTCTATCGCTAAATAGGACCTAATTAATATCGGATAACCGAATTTAATTAAATTGTACACGATCCCATTGTGCCAAGCTGTATCGAAGGCTTTCTCAATATCAACAATAATAAACCAGTGTGCTTATTAAGGTTGTCGGTGATGAAGAAATCAGTTATTCTGGCAACTTGATGCACTGTTGAATGACCAGCCCTAAAACCGAATTGTTCATTTTTGAGAATGTTGTGAGTTAGAGAGTAAGATTGAAACCGGTTTAGTATAATTTTTTCGACGACTTTACAAAAAATACATAATAAACTACTAATATCTTTACCCGGTTTTGGGAGAATAATAATCTTTGCTATTTTCCACTTAGTCGGAAAGTAAATAAATTTAAAAATGCTATTGATTTAGTAAGATAAACTATTTACGAGGAAGGTGCTTAACCATAGTTGCAGAAATATCATGAGCACCGCGTGACATTTTATTTCTAAACGATTTAATCCATTTATAAATTTCAAATGGTGTAACGAAGGAAAAATACCTATCCGAAGAACATGTAATTAGTGAGTTTTTTACCGCATTATTTATTTTATAGTAATGAGCCCGCGGAACCAAATCATCACAAAGTTTACTAGTGCCTGATACACATGAGTAGCGATTAATTCTAATTTATAAGCTGGCTGATTGTTATAAGGATTAGTTAGTGGCGGAAGCGGTACATTCTGCTTTGACAATCGGTTACATACTTTCCAAAGATTATTATTTTTAGGCGATACGAATTCCAGATATTATTTTTCCAAAAATTCAATAAACGCCGAGAAATTCTTGCTAGGATTAAATATTTAGACCTAACGTTGACGTACGCGGGAGTGGGTAATCTAGCAGTTTGGCGCTTATAATAGTTTTTAATAGAGATAATTTTAACAATACTGTGATGGATATTACGTCGGAGAATATTGGTGGAGGAAGCGTGATTTTTTGAATAGTTGTTTTAATTTTTAATTTTTTTACACTTAGAACTCCGTTATTGTGATGCTGACGCAGAGGATTCGTTTGAATAAACTATATTTAATTTTCGTCTGCTTCGTTGATTAATATAATAAAATTCCTCGTCTTCCTCCTCGATTAATATAATCTCAAAATTCCACGTTCTAGAAGTAGTTTTCATGTTAAATGATCTTACTGCGATGGGTTTATTAATTTTTTGTGAGCGTGTAAATTCCGTAATCTAAGAAGAAACTGGCCACTATGAGCCAGTCGCTCCATTTAACTTGTCATACGGACGCCGTCTTTCCGACATCCTCGTGTCTCGATGATGAACCATTAACAACGCCTTCTATAATTGCGATGGTCATTATTCTTTTCAATTTGAATACCTTCGTAGGAACAGACTATTCTTCTTTTAATAGGCCGGGCTTTTTCTTGAATTTCGATAAGAAAAATTTCCCCGGCCCCATTTAGAATAAGTTTTCATTTTCAGTCGGAAAACGGTATGTGTGTGTGTGTGTTTTGTCGTTCTCGTCGTTCGGTTTGCGGTGGATGAAAAACATTTATCTTCTCGTTCGATAATGTGATATATATGTCTATACACATTTCGCAATTGTCCGGTAACGTCCGAATTGTAAGGACGGGAAACTATCATTTATTTTTGACATTAGGCTCTTCGCTACGTCATGCTCATTTTTCAAAACAAAATAAACGTGCGGACAGCTATTTTTCTCGCCGGTGTATATTTAGCACCCTGTTCGGTGTATAATTTTTCCGCGTGACAAGTCGTCTTATATTTTTCACTCCTGCTTTATTTAAAATTTAGTTAGTTTTTCTTTTTAATTTCTTTTTTTTTATTATATTTCGAATTATTTTTATCGATTTCCTACGTTATTTTATTTTATTACGTGTCTATGAAATTCGACTTTACGTATTGTAACCGTAATTTAACTCATCTCGTCCTCCGTAACATCTAAGAATTTTATACTATAATCGAAACTCACGTTGCGACTCCCGCCAAAAATTAAATATCGCAGTTACGGTTAAATTACGTAATTACTCGTTTAATGAAAATACTTTCGGGTATAGTCGATTTTAAATTGCGTATTTCTCTCGGTTTTTTTTTATCTAATGTCTACACTTCCATTATTACAATTTTTTGGCAACAACATTTTTGAACCACCGAATGAATTGCGTATACTACGTTCTTACATAAGAGTTGATGCCTGTGAAGAATCGTCATTAAAATGCAGATGTCATCAGCGTAGATATCTAGATAGTAAATAGAGCGCTTCCGTCGCTCGCGTGACCGAGGAATTTTTAAGATTTAACTAATTTAGAGTATGCGGAACCGAAGCTCTGACACCGTACCTTTTAGAGATGGCAAAATTTATCTTGACTTGGAATGGATGATTTGATAAGTAAGAACGTAGCAAGCAGTATACATCGCTGGGAATAATACTTTTCAGTTTATATAAGAGTCCGCGATCAAAAGCTTTTTCCATGTCCAGCAAATTCCCCTTCTATCGGTCTTAATATTTCTTAAGCATTAGCGATAAAAATTTTTTTCGATGTTGATGTAACAATTTACAAAAGCGTCCTGTTTTATTTTAAAAAGGACGACTTGTACATCTTTACTTTTGCGAAACCGTAAAAATTATTTTCCATTTAATTATACCAAAGGTGATCGATTTTTTCGTGCTTATAATATTCGCTTTTTTCGATTATACTATGGATATATATTGAATAAATTGACTGTGATCTTTGTATATATAATGACGCAGGATTAAAATTCTTGTATGTTTCTTGGCCATTGTATAATACTCTCTCGCGTTTAAATACGCATTGTATGCAATTTTTATTATGGTAAGTACATCGGTGCAATAGAGAAAGTACAGTCGACATTTTAATATATTTATGTTATGCCTGGACAGTTATCCCAAATATATTGATTGTAGTCTGCTATGTGGGTTTATGGTTTTGTAAAGTACCTCAGTTAAAGTAGTAAAATCTCGAAGTGATAATTCCTGCATGACGTATGTAATTTTAAAGTGCGCGATGATTGGTCTCTTAGATTACGTAGGTTAATAGCAGGTCGATTTAAGTAATAATATGCTCGAATAAACTCGCGGTTTAATTATTTTGGTTGTATATCTTCCATAATTACACCTGTTATTCATCTATCTGTATGGCGGTTTGATGTTGTTATACATAAAACATTTTCTAGATTTCAGTGCACTGGGTGACGTGAATTTGTTTTAATTTCTGAGCTTTTTCTAACAATAGTTCTTCTTATAGGTGGAGGAACAATAGCGCATGCGAGTAATATGCCTATTTTTATTGATCGCAGACACTCTGTTGTAATACAACGTGTTTTAGCGCTGCTGTACTTTCCTTATGTGCACTAGCCCCAAGAAGAATGACCACCCGTCGATAAGTTTATGACCAAAACAGTAGTTTTGAGGACTTCCAGTTTTGCCTTTGACTAAATTAGCTTCCGAGTGACGTTATTAGTTGCTGTGAATTTTATCTATAATTTAATATGTAAATGAGTGGACATCCGAGATATTTAAAATGTTTATTGCGGCTCAAAGATTTTCCACGACGTGTTAGTTAATGTCTATATATCGATTTGTCATTCTTCAAATGAAAAATGGGTTTTCGCTGGATTCAGATTTATGCTATTAATCTCTTAAAGGACACGTCTAGTTCATCCAGCGCAGTTTGCAAGTTTATCTGCGCGCTAATTACCGAAATATCGGCGTTTAAAAAATGTCCCGTGCCTCTATTTATCGGTTGGTCGTTTGTGTATACATTACGCCAGTACAATAATTGAGGCAAACAGTTCCATTGATTTTTCCAACAAGGCCTGTTAGAAGTACTTTCGTGATAGCGAAATTTCCACTTGAATCGTATGGTTTTTTTTTTTAGGAATATGTTATTACATTTACTGTGAGTTCCGATAAAAAAAAGTAAGTACAACACTAGTTATCGGTTTTCTCTGGTCACCGTGAAAACCAGCTTTTTCCGGAATTAATTATAAATCGTTTACGGTTATCTTCATTAATGCATAGTTCTTATCGCCTACCAATATAAGTAACTATATATATATATATAATTAACTTTATTTCAATTCGAATAAATACGATCAAATTGCTTTATTTCGATTAAAAAATAAATAATAAAATTTTAAAAAAAAAATGAACGTAATAATTGTTATAAATATGAAAATTCCAATTCTTGTCCGAACGTATAATATTTTCAAAGTCTTCATGTTTAGATTGATTATAATACAATTAATCTACATTTCTCCAATAAAAAATAAAAATAAATAAATAAGTCAACTTACATTAAAATTTAATATTGTTCAATATACATTTAAACTCTCTCGTATTTCCAATAGTTCCTTTAATATTATTATTATTATTGTAATTTTTACGTTATCGAACATACGAATAAGGCAACTTATGCCTAAAATAATAAAATTATTCCAACGAGATTCATGTCTATATAATACTGCTTGTCGTTTAACTATCATTATCCCTTAGTTCGACCTTTCGTTCATGGCTGCTTCTGTATCTTTTATTATTTGCTTCATGTATGTTTTCCTCGGTCTGCCTTTGAATCGGTTGCCTTCTATTTTGACTTTCATTATTTGTATTAGCGTCTGATTATATCGTTCTTCTTTTTAACGTATTCATTAGAGTTGTCGATTCGCGTATTCTCTAATACCTTCTAATTTGTTCTTTTCTCCGTACAGCTTGGATTTTTCAATCTTCCGCCGGCACCATATTTCAAAGGCTTCTATTCTGTTCTACATTCGTCCATATTTCAGATCCGTACACCAGTATACTCTCCATATATATATATATATATATATATATATATATATATATATATATATATACTTTTACGAGAGTTAACGAATTTATACTTTTTGTCTTATAATAAAAAATCAATACGAACGAAATGTTAACTTTAAGATGATCGTTGTTAATTATAGGCATAACTCGGAGTAAGAATTTTTTTTTCTAAATATTACCGTGTCGAATAAAATATTTCGAAACTATTTATGTTTTAAATTTCGTTTGTTTCTCGTTATAGATTACAGACGTTTTTCAGAAGAAAAAAAAATTGACTTTATTAATCTTAATAATATAATTAAAATCGAACGATTTAAAACACTTCTTTCGTTCATATTTTTAGTTTAATGCGTCATCCTGCATCACCAGTTTCGAAATGAAAAATGTTACGTTCGTCCGTATATAATATATGTATCCGAAAAGACTCACATTCGTCTTAGGTAGATAGGAAGTTGATACTTAATTAATTTTACGGTGACGTTCGGAATTCACTTGTCGAGGATAACGAGGTAGTGTAATATTTTGTTGAGAAATAAAATAATACTTATATTATCTCATATTTTAATATTACCTACATATTTTTCTCTCTTTCTGGCTCGTTAGTGTCTCTTTCGAATAGGGATGGCAGTGTAGGAGGGTTGTTTGAAAACGCGTTTATAAATCAACCGGTTCTTCTTTATCTGTATAATAATAATAATAATAATAATAATAATAAACTTCGATAAAAATCCATGGACGTGAATATTTTTTTTCTGCAATTAAAAACTTCGTAGTAGGAATGTAATGAAATATATTTTTCTTTTAGTCACGATGACGGTTTTTAATTCGCGACGACTTTATCCTATCGATCGCCTGTTTATCGCGCGTTTAAATTTTAAACTTTAAAATTCAATTTTAAATTTCCATTCGATTATTAAACACTTCAAGGTCGTGCTCGAGTCAGATGATCTATATGTTGAAATAAAAAAATTAGTAGAATGCTAAAGGATAATCGTCGAAAATCAGCGTCCGTAATATCCGAATGTCAACGCGCTAACGGTAATCCGAAAAAACAAAATAAGGCCGATAAACAAGACGATAGAAGAAGCAGTTACGCTGCTGGTATTATACCGGCCATTACTACAACGGATGGTACTCGGTTGACGATATCGGCTACTACATTCTATAGCGGTTCAGATTCACGATCCGGCGATAATAATCTTTTACCTCCATCGTCGTTGTCGCCTTGTCAGCAATCGACTGAATATACCGATGTCGTTAGTACTGATGCTAAAATTAACGTCAACGTTGTCACTTCACCGGCCCGGCAAAAAGTTGAAAGACGTTCGAGTTTCGCCTCATTCGGCGGTTTTATTAATCTACCTAAATCGCCTGAGAAGAATAAAAAATCGGACAAGACGTCTCCGAAAGTATCGCCGTCTACGACTAAGAATTCGTTAAGTAACTATCTATCTACTCCTCTATTCGGAAGCGGCATTACGACTGTCGGCGCCGCTAGTAACACGAGCGGAGGTCAATTTAAAACTACAAGTGGCGGCGGCGGCAATAATAGCGGTAATAGTCCGGTGGAATTGAGACGTTCCAGTTACGATGTTCATAAACCTTCTACGTTGATGGTACAACCAAAAACCGAACGTAGATCTAGTTACGACGTTGCTACATCGTCGTCTTCTGCTTCGACAGCCGTTGATAAATTGCAACCGGATCCTAAAAATCACGAGAGAAGAGGCAGTTTAATGCAAAGGTAAGCGTAAATGAGAACATATATATATATATTATGTGTGCGTGTGTGATATTGATTTATTTACTTTAATACAATGGTATAGACTAGATAAGTTCTTTTTGGCGGTTAAAAAGCATAATTGATTTGTTCGTCTTCAAACTATATATATATATATATGTGTGTGTGTGTGTGTATATATATATATATTTCTAAAATAACCGTATGTAGTAGAAATATAAAATTTATTTTAAAAATTAAGCTAATGTAAATATCTTCTATATTGCTGTAGGAGTTTGAGAGGCGAGTAATTGTAAAAACGATGGAGCGAAAAATGCCTTTAAATGTTTTTGAAATCTGGTTATATATGGGGCTTTAGCACTCTGCATGAAGTGGTACGCAACTCCGAAATGCCGCACGTTAGGAATAAATAGGAAGGAATAGTAAAAGACAATGTCATATCTAAAATAATATAACTAACTACACGTAGTAATGCTTGGACAGATTTTAATTGCCAATATATCTCTAGGTTCTGCGCGAGTACTTGATCCAGTCGTTCGTCGACAATATTTACTCCGTTTCTGGAGTAAACGATTCTCAATAGCTGTTAAAGCTACTTCGTGCACGGTGAATTATCTCTCATCTTACACTCCTCGGTAATTAGAATACCAACCTGTCTAGGTCACAGTCGCCACCCGATACTTTTGTTAGGACTTACGCTCTACTTATACTCTAATTAAATCTAAAAAAAAATATATCTTTTAAATATTAACTTCGACCATTTCGCAATGATTAGAGAAATTTTGTGAATTTTTTAATTTTGATTATGATTATTATTCAGTTAAAACAAGTACATAAATATTACACAAACAGATAAATATGCAAAATGCGAATTGGATAATTATCGAATAAATAAACTGAAAAACTTTATGACCGTGAGCTTGGGATCGAATCCTTGATCTTCGGGTTGATAGCCGAGTGCTCTAACAACTATTCCACTGCGGCAGATATATATATATATATTTATACTTCTCCAGTGTGAACTTTATTAACAAGTATTACCTTGGAATCTCCTTTTGTGTTTGTATCTGGTTCTGATGTGCAAGATCAAGCTCGTAAAATGACAGTTACGGTGCACTTGAATTCTCGTTGCTGGACATTATCATTCCTTGTTCTTTATCTTCCTGACATATTTTCAGTCCTCTGTTGTGTGTGTGTGCGTGTGTGTTTATATATATATTATATATATATATATAGTGATATCGTTTCGCTGAATATAGTCAGTAGCATATGTTATAAAAACACGGGTATCAGGAATTAATCTTTTTGATATTAACGGAATTAAATCTACTAGCATTCAAGGCGTAAAATTTTATTTATGTTGTACGGAATGGGTACCGCTGTATTTTCTGTGATAATTAAGAGGTATGATGAAAAATTTTATACCCGCGAGTTCGAATCGAATCCTCGACCGTCTAATTAACAGTTGAGTGCTGTAACAACTATGCCATGCCACCGGGGGCAGGGAAAGTCTATATGAGCGTCTTCCCCTTTTGTGCTTACATCTGATGGGCAAGATCAAGCTTATACGGTGAGTAAATGAAAATTTTTCAGTAGTTGCAATTGAAATATTGTTAAATATCGTGGTTGCTTATTCTTTAACTTCCTATTATATTTTCCGCCCTCTGTACCGTTTCGCTAAATATTATCGGTGGAATGTGTTATAAAAGCTTCCATATAAGGAATTGTATATAAAATATAAGCTAAGCTATCATATGTAGCTGTAGCATGTGGCTATGAAGTTGTAAAGTGTCAAAATGGAAAGTCGCGGTTTTTCTCCGATATTATGGTAGTCGATGTTCGGATATTTTTTCCCTTTTATATTTAAGATAACTGATACAAAATTTATATAATCGTCTCGAAAATCAGGATTTATGTACTAGAAAAAGTTTAAATTAATATACCAAACTAATCATACCGCCAAAATTAAAATTGATGTTTTAGAGGCGGTTGAATGTTTTCAAAACTCAAAAAATTGACTTTTTTCAAAATTTCTAAATAGGAGTTTAATCCATATGCTATATGACCTATTAAATGACGTGAGTGGTCTCCCCATCCGACAGATATTTGTCGAGTAATAACTTCGGAAAGTTAGCTGTTTTCCCAGTTATAGCGGGTCTGCATTTTTACTTATTATAGAAGGAAATAAGCCACTTTCTCAAAAAAACGTTAATAACTTTCGAACGCACCGACGGATCCGGTTGAAATTTGCTGACGATCTAGATGGGAATTTGCGACAAATCTTTATCCTTCATAGCCTAAATTCACCCCGAGGGGTATTTTAACCCTTTGCGTTAATCTTCGGTAATTACGAAATTAATGTATATTTAAACGATATATTTTTGCACGAGTCATCTAAATGTTAGGTGCAATTTATATATATATATATGTGTGTGTGTGTGTATGTTACGATATGCAGTCGTAGTATGGTCATTTAACTGAGTTGATTTTAAGTAAACTAACGGTATATTATCTATAATAGATATGGTATTAATTGTAATTTGTTCGCATAAAAATAGATACGAGTTTAACTTTGGTACACTTATATACCAGTTTCTGTCTGTACGGAATTTTTGTTATAGAACACATGACGATGAGAATTAATCGTCTTTACCACGACGTAAATTTATATTATTATATTCTACAAACGTAAATTCGAAATAACGATCGCGATGTACACGCAAATGTAACGCGTATGCGAATGTTACTTGCGATTTTTTTAAATTAGAATTTATAAAATGTATGTACTTCCGAATATTTCATCGTAGTATTATGTAATCTACGTCGAAGCTTGTTTTTTTTTTGGTAATTTATTTTTTGATGGCTAAGCTGTACAATTTTGTTGCATTCTAATTTCCACTACCTAATGTGCGTATATGTATGCGTGTGTGTTTATATATATATGTGTGTGTGTGTGTATATATATCCTGTGGGTGAATGTATATATGCGTATGAGACGCGTGAAATTGCTGTAAATGATATCGTTATCCATCTTTTTATGAAAATGGACCATATCTCCGTTGATGATCCTAGTAGAAATTTACGTGTTTACCCATTTGTATTTTCGTTTCTGCTATGGTTAGTCAAACATTGGCTTTCATCCATTTGCCTTGAAATTATTCTTTTGATTAACTAGTCGTTTATATAATTTATGTATGTGTATGAGAGAGACAGAAATCCGACGGTTGGAGTATAGTAATAATAGCGATAACGGTAATAATAATAATAATAAACGACGAATTTGGTAATTTTCCAAAGTTGAAAATATGAAATGGTTTGTATTCGGCTTGTATAATCTCGCGTGTACTGTCTGACGTGTAGATGTAGAGGTGTACATGTGTGGGGGGATATTCTCGAGTGGGTTTTTTTTCGTTATCACGTCTTAATTTTGAATTCGAGATTGATGGTTGTCCCGTTATGAACGTATGAAAATGGTTTCTACTATCGCTGCAGAGATCTACGATCGTCGTTTTGGCTGTCATCGACGTCGTTCAATCGGTAAAGTCGAAGCTAATCGTATTAAAAGCGACGGCTCCTTTAGTCGGCTGTATCGTTTCGAACAGGAGTCCGACTTTCGAACGATTTCTTACATCGGCCTTTCACAAATCGGAATTTCTAGACGAATAGGACGAATTGGTCGCCGTAAACGCGATTTAAGAATCACTAATATACCGTCGTCAGTCGTGAGTCATTCAGAAATAAGTACATTTATTATTTTCTTTTTGTTCGATATCATCATTTTAATTCACGTGTTTTTTTTTTTTTAATCGATGTCAATAAATCTTCATTACCACAATTAGGTCGTTAACCTCTTCCGCAGTATTCGGTCTGTTTTTTTTTTTCATTTGTTTTCGTTTCCTTAATTACTATATGATCAAATTTGTTGAACGTTCTTTTCCCTGTTTTTTTTTCTTGAATAATCGTGTACCATCATTTGAATTTCGTCTGTTTATTATTTTTTTTTAATTTTAATATTGTGGAATGTATTGACTTTTTATTAATTTAATTACAAAAATTAGTTAAAATCACCAAACGTTTATAAATCGCAACGCTTTTAAGCAATTACGCCATTATCGAGTGATATTTAGATTAAAATAAAGATTTAAAAAATAGAAACACAAAAATATAAATTTAAGATCACAAATTTACAAGTATAAAATGAAGAATAGATACTTAAAACAATCTGACAGTGACTGTGGTAAACAACACAATCAACTATCAGTAATATAAAATATATTTACAAAGCAGTAGCCAGAAAATAATGATTTTTTTTATTATTATTTTCAAAAACGATCTATCTTCTACAATTATATTTTAAAAACTTCTATAAATCAAATTTCTAGCCCTTTTGGTTTATTTTTGTCTATGTACCTGTGTAGATCAACACTCCATGCTAAAACATTTATTACACTCTTCTTTAAGCATATATATATATATATTATACTGAGTATAAATAACTAATGAAACTCGAATGAATTTTAATTTTTTTTCAAAGTTACTTCATCTATAACATAAATAATAACATATAATAAGGTATATAACGTATATAATTAGCAGTTTCTAAAGCTGTAAACGACTTGTAGTTTTTATATTTCAATTTTTTTTTTGTATTTTATATCGCGACGATAACAATAAATTAAAAATTATTTATTCGTACGTATGTATATATTTCATATTTCCATTCGTATACGCGTGTAGATTTAAATATTAAAAAAATTAAGTAATAATCGAACATTGAAAATTCCGTGTGTCGTTTATAATTAGACGTTATCTTTGTTAGCTGACAGCTTTTTTTCAAGACTTTTTTCTCGTTACATCTTGATATTAGAAATATAAAATTCGGCCGTTTTCAAACGATTCGTAGGTATTTCCAACTTATTTCTCGGTAAGAATACGCCAATTTAAATTCAATCTGTCAGTTATCGGATCGAATGACGCGAATAAAAATGGCGAACACTTCGACAGTTATTTGAAAAATTTAGAAAGTAACCTAAATTATCAGCCGCGATTAATTTATTATTTATTATTAAATTTCCTTATTAGATCAATTTGACAAGATATTATTTCAATCTAACCGTGAATTTTTGAAACCTATTGTATACTGCTAATTTTTTTTTTTTTTATAAAGAAAAATATATATTTGAAGAAAAATGAGATTATAATTTTTAAAATCATTAATATAAGAACGTTTAATAAGAACCGTATATGTAGATATATATATCCTTACTAGTAACGATCGTCGTAATAATAAATTTTAAAATAAAAAACATCATTTCTGAGAAAAAAATCTTCGTAGTAAAATGTGAATTTAAACTTCCGCGCGGTTAGATAATTCGAGATTGAAATCGTTTTAATATTTGCCCATTTTTCAAGTATGTTCGAATAAACGGCGTGTGCTTCAACGAACATTTTATCGGATTTTCCGCTAAAAGCATTTATAAACAAATTTCGTACTAATACTGATTTTATTTTGTTAGTAAACTTGTAAATGTAGAACTTGATAATAAAATGTAAAATTTTCAACGTAATTTCTTAGTAATAAGTGGACGTCAATTTTTTGCAATTCTAACCATGCGTTCTCGAAATTACGTTCCGAACTATATGTTCAATTACTGCGTTCATCGTGTAACGGTCCTCACTATTAATTTGTTGTTTACTGATCAACATCCACTTAGTTTTTGAACAGATATATGTGGAGTTTATACAGGAGTCGCCCCTTACTAGGTGCTATCAATTACTTGCGATTCGGTCATTGTCATCGGACCGCCTATTCCTTATGCAAATTAGAGAAACTCATTGCCGTCCTCTCCATGCTGGACATGCAATTTTCAATCCTGGTCATGTGTTCTTTGAATGTACTTCTTTAATAACATTACGTTCTGTGAATTATACCTTAAATTACTGCGCTCATCGTGTAACGGTCCTCCATACAGTGTATCGTCTCTTCTTCATCTTGAAAATTTACATTTGTTTCCAGACATAGCGATATTTTTACTGACGTCCACGTTTATAGAAATATAAGTTAGTTCGTATGCACGGTGTCACTCTAAAGGCATCCACATTAAAAAATATTTAAAGAAAAACATTAAAAGCCACTTTCCTCGATTTGCTTTTCTTAATAAGATGCAGAATGTTATTTCTTAATAAGAATAGAACGTGATCGTTTCTGCATATTTTCTACCCATACATATATTCATGTCTTCAAAATAAATAAATGAAAAGCCATTACGCTATTAATCAAATTTTATATATATATATATATATATATATATATATATATTAAACGTTTATAAATGGTTCTAGTCCTTTTTGTATTATGCTTATGTTACATATATTTAATTATTAACGGCGTTAGACTCGTCGCTATACTCACCAGGAGTACGATCGATGGTCATTGCCTTTAGTGGACGAAGATGATTACAACGATTTACGACGATGGTATGACTTGGCCGTCCACCGTCGATTTTGGTCTTCAGGAGAAATCGTTTCTTCCTTATTTAAAACTGTAGGTAATGAAAATATCGTAAAATAAGAAACCGTGTCCAAATATAAGTTAATCTTTTTTTTAATACAACATTGGGAAAAATCAATTAAAACGGTTTTCGGGTATAATAATAATAGAACGTCCGTTACGGATATTTCGCATAGCACTGTAGGAAAAAAAGTTTCGGAAAATAATGTATTCTTGAACTGACTCGAAACAGAAATTGATGGAGATGTTACGTTATGCATCAGACGGATAGCTGATAGTCACGATGCCAATAGAGTGTGCGTATAGTTCGGATAACGCTGTAGGAGGAAAAAAGTTACAGAAAAAGACTATATTCTTGCACTGACTCGCTAAAGAAATCGATGGCTCTGCTGGTACCTTATGCATCAGACGGATAATTGCTAGTCACAATACCTCTGAGAGAAATTTACAACTGAGCGACGAAGTGTGTACTTGTAAACCACAATGTGAAATTAAAACCGTTTTTTAGTAATAACGGTGTATGTAAGTGTGGTTCGAAGAGCTGTGGAACAAACGTTTCGAAGATGAATGTATTCTTGGATTGACTCGCGCAAGAGAAATTGATTACGATGATACATCGGACGAATAGCTGATAATCGCGATGTGGATATCATGGTTGATTGTCGTACGAACACAAACTGCGAATTTCGAAACGTCGCAAAGTTTTAAAAAAAATGGTCCATATATATATATATATATATATATATATATATATATATATATATATATATATATATATGCAGCATAATGTGTACACAAATATATGCGTGTGTGTATATGTATAATGGGTTTTATATAGGGTTTTTTTATATATATAAATATATATAACTACTTATCAATAAATTTTAATATCTAGGTCGATCGCGTATTTAATTGTTTATTTAATTTAATTTAAAAAAATTAACTCCTTTTTCAGCTATTTCGGAATTTTTATTATTTATCAAAAATTAAAACACAAGAGAATTTATATTAATTCATTAATACGTATAGTAATAAAGCATGTATTCGACATCTAAAATTATTTTTTCTGAAAATTTATTAAACGCGTACCGTTCAAATCTTTGCACAATCGCATTATGTGTATGTGTAATCGATAAAATTTGTTCGTCCTCTGTTTTTGAACAATTACAAATTTAAATGTCGAGTTCAACGATGATGCAGCATGTCGCGCCGTTTTTTTCTCTTGATAAAATTATTTTTAAATTGTATATCTTTTTAATTCTTAGATCAACTGCATCATCTTTGGTTAATTCAACTGATGACTCCGAATATATATATATATATATATATATATATAAAACGTAGTTAGATTACATTTTGTTATTCGATTTTTAGACGACGTACCTGTACCATCTGGAAAACTCGAATCTGTGAAATATCGGATTCGATTTGGTAGTCAACGCCGTAAATATTCGCCACCCGAAGCTGAAAGGTATTCCCTGATATTCGTGCAAACGCGCGTAATTAATAGGAAAAATACACACACACACACACACACTCGTGCTAAGAAGTTATTTAATCCGATAGTTTTTAATCGATAAGTTGTAAAATAATTGGAATTGATTTTCTTAAACTGGATGAAGTGTCATTAGCAGCTCTCTCACTTCTACCCTATTTTGTTTTATAAACTGTATGTCGGGAAGGGCTTTTTGCACGACCATACTACATTGTTATCGGGTTAATGCTATGCAAACTGCACCCTGTATTTAGGCTTCGTTTATAAGCGTCATTTGTACGGTATTTTTGGCTGTATAATGTTGTTTATAGTTTCGTATTATTTTTAAGTTCGTAATCTATTATTTACTCGTTGTATACATACATATATATATATATATGAAATGAAACAAACGTCTTCTTGTAAAAATTCTTATGTTTTATTTTTCGCCATTCATAATCAGCTCAATTCTCAGATCGTGATCTATCATAAAATTCTAGATATATTTTGTCCCCAGACTTGCAGATCTTCTGCCGTATGCGTGTATAAGTTCTTCGAATGGCGAGTTTGTCCTTCATTTAGTTGGAGTGTTGCTCTTTTCCCGTTCTGCCCATGTTTAACGTCTTCCATCCCACGAAATCGTTTTTAATCACATAACCGAAAAACCGATGATAACCAACGTCCCTGTGTTAAATTTAAAATTTACCAAGTACCACCGCGTTTTGAATTTTTTGCTCTCTGCAGTATGCCTAACGAGCGTCGATGGTATGTTATTGTTATTTCGAGATTTGACGTTGATATTCTACGATTTTGATAGTGAAATTTAGTTGCTGATTTGTTTGACGGCCTTTATATAATTTTCCGAAGAACGTTCCTAGTAAATCTCGCTGCCCCCACTTCTTTCTTCTATTACACATTAGAACTGAGGTAGATAACCTCGTCTTTTACTTTAATATCATTTACATTTTGTATTTGCTGCAGAATTTCATTTTCTACATAGATCGCCATTAAATAAGTTAACTTCCCTCTTGCTCTTTCGCTGAAATCCTCTACCTATCTGACTACTTACACCGTCTCTCGTTGTGATGCTGCCTAGAGCATCGTATCATCGGCATATCGAAGATTACATATCTCCTTCCCCCATGACAATAACCAATTCTGCAGGACTTTCCCGATTACATATTCTACGTATACATCGAAAGCGAGTGGGGCGACAGGATGCATCCTTGTCTAACCGTTTTTGTTACTTGAAAAGTCTCTGGAAATACTTCCATCGATTGTTCTTACGTAAGTCTGGTTATTTACGAGATGATTTAGCGCTGCTGTTTCCTGAAGTATGGTACGCAATTAGTTCCATCTGACGCGTTGTCAAAAGTTTTATTGGAGATGCTGGTGGAAGGAGGCGTATCCTATTCGCGAATTCCAATATCGTCCCGATTTCTTTAATATATTTTATATATATATATATATATAATTATTAATCGAATAACTGACAGTCTTTATTTATTTTTTTGATACTTCCGGCGATTTATTTTCGAATCCTTATAATTTTAACATTGTATTATATTGACGAGAATGTTACAATCGACTAGATTAAACTTTATTTATAGGTATTTTTTTGAATTTATATCGCGACTGAATAACTTATATATCTAAATATACATAGCCCAACACTCGCCTCATTTAGCGCGTAACGTCTTCGCGACGTCTTAATCAATTATCACGCGATTATCTAACTACGACTACGAATATGAACAACCGACCGGGTTGACTGATTTACACGCGCTGGTAGCGATATCTTCAAAGTTACCCAGTACATTGACGATACTACGTGCGCTGTAGCGATATCTTCAAAGTTACCCAGTACGTTGACGATACTACTTACACAGTTCAGTTATTTACGTATCCCGTTATATGGTTTTGAATTCTATTCTCGTCGTTCTACTGATCATTATTACATGTAACCTATCGGGGAAATTTCGTAATTATAACTATCCGTATATCGACAATCAGCCTATTTTATCAAATGTATATTGTTACCAGATAAACCGATTTTGAACTTTATACAACTTTTCAATACGCTCCCGACGACTATCAGAATATTTTTTTTTTTTTTTTTAATAATTATTATTAATTTCGTAGGCACCCACCCCATGTTCTTAAAACGCCATTTTTATATATATATACATATATATATATATATATATATATATATATATATATATATATATATATAAATTTTCCTAAATGATTTACAATTTGACTTTGTAATGGAATTTCTGTTATCCGATAACATGTTTATACGTGTTCATGTATGACAAGTTAAACTTTTTATGTTAATTAGACGATTGATTGATTTATGATTATATAAACTTCAACTACAGTAGTATGCACACACAAACACACATACTCTTTTGACTTGATTAATCTGGAACTAATTGAATTTTCGTGAATAACCAGTTTGACGGTTTTTTTTTTATTGTTTTTTTTTTTCGTTTTATTTTACCGAATTTTCTGGTCGGACGATTTCGATTTGGCGAAAAATATCTTATATGCGTGTAGTTTATTCTTATTGCGAAGTGGATACTTTTTTCAAATAAATAATCCAAATATTTAACGAATATCGATAAATATGCGCGGTAATCACCGTTAAACGATAAATATGACATCTTTATTAATTACGAAAATGAATACCTAAAAAAATTACCTCTCTATACGACTAACAGCAGGATGAAAACCTGAAAATTTAGCAAACGGTTTTAGTACTCAGAGGAGAAAAATGCGTTATAAGTATTGAAAATAAAATCTATTTCGTGATAAATATTACCAATTAATTTATACTGGTTCCGTCTTTGGACGATGTGTCGGTGTAAAATATGAAAGAATAAAGAAATTAATTAATTTTAAAAACTAACTTCTACCTATATATATATATATATATATATATATATATATATATATATATATATATAATATATATATATATATATATATATATATATATATATATATATATAATAGATAGATGGGTGGGCTATTATGATATATGAAAAGATGAGATATGTACATGAAAGATAAGTATTGAACTCATTTACTATGTTTTATGTGTATTATATTACATATATATATATAATGCTTACTCTTTTCGGTTTGATTAAAAATATGGTTTATGCAATATTCGGCGGAAGAATATATGCATTAAAATTTTTCGTTTTTGACTAACGTAGTACGGTGCACCTCTTTGACCCTTAAACAAAGTTATTTATTGCGTTGTCAACAGAAAGAGCAAAAAAACGTACGTTACTCTTTGTATAATTCGATATATCGTTTACTAATAGACGGTGAATATCTATTCGAAATTTATAGGATAACAAATTTTAATTAAACCTTTTTATTATTATTATTATTATTATTATTATTATTATTATTATTATTATTAAAATATAATTTTAACATCTCTACTCGAGAAGGGGAATACTAGATCTAGTTAAAGCTGAAATTCCTAAATTTAATAAATTTCGTACGTACACGAATGTAAGCACGATAGGGTGCTGTACTCTATAATCAGCTAACTGTAAGAAAGATCTTTGTGCCGATGTATTTAGTAACGATTGACAGTCGTAATTAATAAATATATACGATTTTTGTTGAAATTTGACTACCTCATATCACTTACATATAAAAAGTTATTCGTCCCTTTGGCTGAAACGTGTTTGTGTTTTATTATATATATATGTGTGTGTGTTTGTACTTCTTCCTATTTTTATTTTATAACATTTTATTTCTATTTGTTTTTATTGTATATTGTTCCTATTTCTATTTTTTATTCGGCACAATTTCGCGTATGTTCATATTCGAACGGTTACTCAATATTTCGATCAATTATAGTTTAAAGTCGGCGTTCACGCAGTTATCCCATGTAACTGAAGAATTTGAACTAGTAGTACATTTATCTTCTAAATTTGATCATGTACTATGCAATGTACGAAATTGGAATTTGGAGGATGTATGTATCCACATGTGGTTGTGTTTATGTAAGTTTGTAAATCGGAATTTATATATATAAAATTTGAATTGAATTTCAATTGATATTAGTATTATTATGCCCGGAAAGGCAATTCAAACTACGTCGTATTATCTTCCCGGGAATGCTTCGTTCGTCCGGTTTTCTATTTAACACTTTGACCCCAAGCCACATTTTGAACCTTGGCGGTAACAGACACATGTTAGTCATTTTTGACTGACACTTACTTCTAACTTTGTATCTCTTTTGATTAAAAGTTGAATATGTTGGCAACCTGCGAATGATCCTTTAAACAAGGATTTTTTGTAGTTTGTTTGTGATGTAAAAAAAAGTAATAGTCATATATGACTGACACTTTTATAAACAATTTTTTTTGTTTCTAATTAATGTAAAATAATTTTGAGTTAATATAATGATATTGGATAATAAACTTTATACTTTCAAATATAAACATGTGTGTGATAATGCACAATGTATCAGTCATGAATAACTAATGCTTTTTTTTGAGGTTTTATACTGTTTCTTCTTCTTCTAAAAAAATAAAAAGAGAAAAATTTTATATTAACCACAGTGGTTCGAACGTGATATTATTTATTAATATGGAATAAAAATTAAAAGTTAGCATGTTATCACATTTACACAAAAAATCACATGGGCTAGCTGTAATGGACAACATCAGTCACATATGACACGGGGCTCAAAGTGTTAATCTTCAGTAGTATCGACGGGGATCATTTAAGTTATCAATTTTCCAGTTGATTGAAGTTTACTTATCATTATTATTGTGATCGATATTATTATTTTGTTACTTTCTTTTATGCATACGGGGGTTGTATACTCTTCTATATATCATCTTTTTATTTTGTATTTGTCGCAGTGCGTTGTCGTTTTTATTATAATAACGTTGCCTGTAAAAAATGTATAAGTCCTGGAAACAGATATATATTGGTGTAAATTATTATTATTGTTCACTTCAAGATACGTTTATTATCATTTTAATGGTATTATTATTATTACACGTTTTTGTTCAATAATGCACTAATTTTATTGTATTTAAAATTCCATTATATAAAACACTGTGTTCTCTGTAGATGAGGGGGTTTGCAAATATTTATATGTATATGAATGCGTGTGATGTGTTTGTAACTTGAGTGAATGAAAGATCCTATTTTACCATTCGCCCATGGATAGTTTTCTTTTATGTATCTAAATAACTTTGAATAGAACAGAAACTTGAAAAGAATTTGAGTTATCATTAACGTGTATAATTCTTTCTTCTCCCATAATAACACCGTTTCCGCGGTTAACGTATTTAAAACTTAAACTGTTTTTATTTATTTATTTTTATATATATATATATATATATATATATATATATATATATATATATATACATACGTTGAAACATTATGCGAAATGAGTATACACCGACAAAACCCTAGTGAAGCCACATTAATAATAACCTATTATCGCTCGCCTATATATATAAAGGAAGACTACCAAGCCTAGAACGTTTATTTGATACTGTAAGAAAAAAAGTTGACGAAATTTGTTACAATATCCTTTTCGATTATTATTGAAGACGCTAAACCAAAAAAACGGTCGTGTGAATGCGAATTTATGAAATCTAGTTTCATGTTCCAGTTTAGAATAATGGCGATAGACGATGAGGAGACACGAACCCACTTTTAGTAACAAAGTGGTGTCGTTTTTCGTTTTATCCCTCTGGCTATCTGATTTCAACGCTGTGTACAGTATCGAAATACTGCAAAACCTGAAAAGGGCTGGAATAATACGTTTAACTTCCCAATTTTTTTTTTTCTGATAGTGTTTTCCTCTTGTACAAAACTTTCTAAATTCACGTGTATGATGTGTGTGCGTGCTTGACGCTACCATTTTTTGGACTAACAAAAGTCTGGAAAACTGTTTGGGCGTTTATATGTAACTATTCCACTATAAGTTTTCAATTCGATGCATTCTTATAAACGTTTACTCGTCGGTAATTATAATAGTAATTTAACTTCAACAGAAGCGATGACATTTAAGAATAAATGGGATGAGAAAGAATTTGCGTTTTACGATGAAATTCGCGGATAAAACTTTCGTCCGCGAAATGGATATTCTCTCGTTCGACCGTTTCGGTTACGCGTTATTAATTTTGTACAACACAAAATTTCGTTATGTGAAAGAAAATATCTATATAAACTTATATTTTACGCGTAACACCACTGTTCGATTAAGATAATTCTAGCCATTTTTATTTAACGTGTAAAAATAAATATTTTTAGAATACATTCTAAGTGTCGACTAAATGTTTTTTTTATTACGAATTTAAAAGTTTATATACCGTATAAAGATGACTGAAAGGGTTAAGATAAATTTACCACCTATCATCGGAAGAACGATTTGTTCTTGATCGTCGTTGACATTAGAACATTTGTGAAACTCGAATTGTCGATCGATCGTGCCGTGGTTAGCAGTGATATTAGACGAAAATAATCGGTTTTGTGTGATAAGATTTAAGGACAGCACATTCGTGCGGAATATAAACAACAATTTTAGATTGTTGGCCGTAGTAGCAGCGTCATAGAAATGCTTCTTTTCGATGTAGGATAGATTCGTAAGAGCTGTACATTCGATTAGCGATGGCGGGCAGATCGATTATTTTAATAAATATTGAGTACCGAGTATATTAGCTAAAATATATGATATATTATTCGTGAATTGACAATCCTTATTCATTCTAAAGAAGGTGTGATATTTACAACATACGTATAAGCAAACAACAACAAAAAATGGAATATCGTAATAAAAAATTGCAGAAAAAAAGTGTAAAACGTTACAATATGATGAAAATATTTTATCAACAAGTGGCTATCGTATTCCGAAAAAAATGATATACCGAATTCTAGAAGATGGATGCAGGCCGCTCTGATGGACACTGTTACGGTGTAAACACGACCTGGTGGATGTTGATCTTAAAAAGATCGATATTAAACCCAAGCGATTTGAAAATACAGCTCACAATCGGAAGCTATGGGTCAAAACTGGTAACCGAATGTGTGAAAGCAACTGTTCACGAAAAAAGAAATGCGTTATACATGTCAACAATGCTGATTCTCGGTGTCAACTGTGCCCTTTTCAAGCTACACATCTTATCGGGCTCGTGTCTCATGTGCGTTATAAACATGGACGATTGCCAATCAAGGGTCCTCATACTCGTCCGCGAGTAACGAGTGATGATAATTGACATAGCGTCTTTTAAAACTTAATTTAGTGAATTCGAGCTAACCTTACTGAATGAAATCTTACATAACGTCAAAATAAATATTATTTATTTATAAAATCTGAATACTCAAATAAAAAAAGAGAAAAAAAGAAAAATAGCGATGATGATTCCGTGTATTTAATGTAACTTACAAAAAAAATTTACTCTTTCTCATTTCTTTTTTACATGAAAAAAAATCTTCCTGGAAACACTGCTGCTGCTGCTGTTTTTATTTGAAGTTCGACGATGCGTGTCACGAGTGGAAATGATTAAATTTCTGTCCCAAGAGACTTTAACCTCGGCTTGATGTGAGTTTGTCAGGAATGCGTGCTTTATGAATAATTTTCCTGTTTACTTCAGCTCTTTTAGTTCTGGATTTTCTATTTAAATTTCTGCTTATGGATATTTTCATTTATTATAAAAATTAAAACTATTCCGGTTTAATGACTTGAATTTTTTAATTATGTTCGCTTCGGATACTTTAAATAATTTTAAATATTTCAATGAACTCATTTGAGGCGTAAATAATTTTAAATATTTCAGTGAACTCATTTGAGGCGTAAATAATTTTAGAGCTCTCTTAAAATATTTTTTAAAAACGATTTACCATGACGATTGCGTTTGACTATATCAAAATGCGTTAGAAGTTAATAGAGAATAAGTATGCGCGTATTATATATATATATATATATATATATATATATATATATATATATATATATATGTGATTATAATGGGGATTCCTTTACGGTGTACTGTGGAAGACTGTTTATATTTTAATCAAAAGATGCTAATGTCTCTAGAAAAGTCGCTATATGAGGGAATAATTGCAGATTAACAAGACAGTGAAGGGACGAATGATACGGAGGTGTAATATGTGGGAAACGTAGTAACATAAGATAAAGCTCAAATCGTAACAACAGCATTCAAAAAAAAAAAAAAGAAACGGGGTTGCAAATTGTCTGTTCGAGATAAATGGAACAGAAGGGACATTCTCTCTAAGTCGCATATGGAAAAAAAACGAACCGGTAACAAATGATACCCAAACGTAATCTACTGATAAGTACAATTCCTTTGCAATTAATCTTCTTAAAGAAATAGAACCACGGACGTTCGATAGTAATTGACGAGAGGCGATCGACTAGTGCTCTCGGTGTACATCAGTTCCCATTGATTTTTATGCTGCAACTATACAATGTGAATGATATCATTGCAAGAAACTAAAGAGAGTTATACGCCATGCGTCTTTAGTTAATAAGTCAGTAAATTCATTTTTTGGAATACCATATATATATATATATATATAATTGTGTATTAAGTATGCATACGTATTTTGTGATTAATGTTCCTCACGAACGCGTATAATATAAAATATGCTTTAAAATTGTTCAACGCAAATAGTATAAGGGCGAATATGGACGGGACAAATGAAAGAATACTGTGACATAAAACGTTTTTCAAGCGACTAATTATCGTATACATTTCTTTATTAGAAAATATGATCTGAGAAAGTATGTAAAATAAACATTTTTAACTATAATGAAATCATCATTTTGTGCCGTCTCCGTATCGAAGGTAGGCGACTACTTACCTATACCATATTTTGTTGTACAATGTAAGTAATGCAATCATAATATGGCGTTCGCGTAGATAGACGCAAACACACGCGGGAGAACTGATTTTAATCGCTTTCTTGTCGCAACCTAATACAACCCCGTGTGTTTTGAAGCTCGGGTTCTAGTCACTAGGCTATCCCGAGGACTCTATAATAAAATATAATGTGCAAAATATACGAAAAACGTGTGTAACCATTTGTCGAATTTGTATGTATGTATACATATATGGGTGTGTGGCAAAGTGCAATTTGTCTATGAAACAACCACACGGTCGACCAAGAACAATTCTAACCGATATTTTATTAAAAGAAAGTAAGATCGCAACGAATTCAAAATTAAGGAAAAAAGCATATAATAAACTCAATTCGGAGCGATTGTTTTGCACCGGGCTAACCAGTCTGTGGATTGAAATACTAATAATAATACGCGCGTGTGTGTGTGTTAGTCGTGTTAGTGATTGATAATGTGTGAGTGTGAACGCGAATACATACATTTAATAGACTAGAAATATCAAAAATCGCAATGAAGGAAACTGACACATGGGGCAAACCGGCCTACAAGTTAAAACGCATGTATATGACATATAGTTACAAAGAAATAGATGAATCAAACGTATTATGGAGTAGATCTCTAGAAAAGAGCGAAGAAGTATTGGTAGGCCCTGTGCTAGGTGAGAAGACTACATATGTAAAATAGCTGGAATCAAGTGACTTAAGGATTGCATAGAGCAATTAAGAGAAAACTTACATGCAGCAATGGATTTAATAAGCAATTAATTTTATTTAATATTGTGCGTGTGTGCACGCGTACGTAATAAATTAGAAATTTAAAAGTCGCCGTGTAATTGAAAACGAGTATAGTGAAAGGAATGGTTAGGAAATAAACGCCCGAGACCAATGTGATGATAAATCGAGATGAAAATTAGGTTTGTGGAGAAACATAATAAATTTTTCACGTGCGCTTGTCGTAAACTCCTAAATATTCTCTAACTGGTGTTATATTTATTCAACTTCACTCTTTATATCCGCCTGTATACCAACAACAATTCCTAATAAACGGGTATTTTGAAAAATTATCTTCCTATCTTTGTCTATTTTGTGTTTCTATTCACTTAGTTTTCTCTCTTTCATTCTGTTGTTTATCCCTTATGCCTGTGAAAACAATTTAAAGTCTATTTCCCGTATTCCCCGGTGAAAATTGAATTTATCTCGTTTAATATAGTATAACAACCACGGTAATAAACGGGCGTGGCAATTTATTATTTTCGTCGGCTAAGCGGGAGGTCTAAGTTAGCTGCTCCAACTTTCTTCCCTATTCGAACGAAAACCACACTCCTTTTCTCTCTGTAATTGACCAATGTCGATGGAATAATTTTATGCTCATCGTCCGAAACCTTATATGGCATATGTATGTGTATATATATATATATATATATATATATATATATATATATATATATATATATATATATATATATATATATTTACAACAAGAAAAAGACGAATGGAACCATCAATAATAATATCAATATTAATTGTCGCTAATATTATTAATTAGTTATACAATCGATAGTAGATATTTATTAGCCTAATGGGAACATTAAACTCTGCGGAAATAACTGTATTCGCTCGCTGGACGATGCAACATTTTGTGGTATTTGGCAAATAAGATATCAAATTTTTAATTAATAATGATTCCAAGAATAATTAGTCGTTTAAGCAGTTTAGTATTCGTTATACTAGAAGATGTTAATTGATAATATGATAGAATTGGGTCAAATTGGGAAACTACGCGCATCCTTGTTGTAGTACAAAGATAAATTAGACGTATGAATAATACAATTTATACACCACGTCTTATACCGACCGTTTACTACATATTATTATTAACATCGATAGCTCGTTTCGAGCGTCATGATACTATAGAACACCGTATGCGAATCATTCGTCATGTAGTTCTGTTTACTGCCAGATCTATCAGCTCACGTAGTGACGAGGTAGCAAAGGTGGTTTTCACTATATCCAAATATTTTGATTGTCGATGACCTTTCACCATTCCCGTCAGAATCATTTTCTCTAATCCGTCCTGTCTTATGATATGTCCAGCGATGGTTGCTACCCTTCTTTGTCGACAAGTTGATTCTTGTCGACATCAATGGCACTCTGAGCATTCGTTCCAACAATACATTTCAAATGCGTTAATACGCTGTCTTGTTCAGAGTCCAGCATTCCAGAACATTAGTATATTCATGAGACACACTTTAGTGTTTAATGTTATATCGTGGCTCTTACATAGTTTTGTTAGTTGAGATGGTGCCAACTTTGTTATCATTGTTCTGCGTTTAGTTTCTTCCGTTGAGCTGTCATTTTTATCAGCGTTTTTAAGTACACGAATCTATCAACTACACTTGTAAACGGCCTAAACATCTCATTCTGTGATCGACTCTTGTTATTTACTATTATTACCTTAATTTTGCTTCTGTTTTTGGTAATCCGTACTCTTTTTTGTGTTTTTCAGTTTTTCAAGAGAACAAGCAAGTTTTTATTCCGACAAAATTATTATTATTATTATTATTACATATTTATAAATATATTTTAAGAATTCAGCGATAAAGCCGCATTTCAAAAGTTTCTATTTTCTTTGTTGATGTTAAGCGTCCAACTGTCCACTCCATAAAACGATACCCACAGTACGTAACACTTTGTTGCTCGTCATCTCGTTTCCATTGTAATTTCCCTATTGCGCAATAATCGTTTCATTTTTTGAAATGTACTTCGCGTCATTTTTATTTCAGTTTTAATTTCATAGTCAGGATTCCAGTTTATCCGATGTCTTAAATAGTTTTAATTTCGTTATTTTATCAATTTTTTTACCTGCAATATCTTACGCGTTTGTTTTGCTAATAACCATATTTTTTTTGTTTTTGCATATTTATCACTTTTTTGTGCTTGTTTAATCTATTTTTCTCAACCCGTACTGTAGATCTCGCACATTATCGGCAAAAATAATTGCACCATCGGCATATCTGATATTTATACGATGACCATTCATTTTTATTCCCTTTTCGACATCATCTAACGAACTTTTAAAAAAAAATCATAACGTACCTAACGAAACCATTCTAAAACAAATGAACAAAACGCGCGAAGTAATGTCATCGATAAAGAAAACATGCAAAGCAGTCTACCTTGGACATACAACTCGAAACAATTTATACTCGATGTCGTCGACTGTACAATACAATAACGAATAGAAATGTAAGAGATAAATGTCAAGAACATAGACGAAGTGTCCTTAAAGGCGGGTTCGAGATGTACTACACGACCATAGCTCGTGCTGTAGGAGAAAAACAGAATCTCCGATAGGAGTGGACCTACAACAAGAAGAAAAATATATGTATATATTCTGAAATAGTCGCTGTAATATTACGACCATCCTTTCGCTGTACCTTTTTTCCATTTGTTCGGTTCAAATAGTTGAAATATTTACATTCTAATAATTTCTTCTTTGATGTTAATCGACCCTCTATATCTTTTCAGTTCGTCCGTGGGATTTTCCGAGTCTGAACATTTTAGTAATGTCCGTAGAAATCTTTTCCGGAACGCTGTAATAAATTTTTCTACCTGTTAACACTACTACGAAACGCGCCTTCTTTATTATTCCACCAGCACTTCGTGTTTTTTGCAACAGGATGCAACACGCTCTATTTCGTTCTTTTAACATCCTAATAATACTTTTTTTTTATTCTTTCTTTTTTAAACTTTTTCTATTTATTTTTGTTAAATATTTTTATTTTTCGATAGTTTATTTCAGCTACGGCAAAAGCGTTAAAGTTTATAAATTCCTTATTGACTAATTGAGTAATGCAAATATCACTGAGAAATCAGTACTACTATAGTTACACGCTTAATATGCTCGGTATTATCAGGTAGGTTGCATATTTGATGTTTATTTCAATTCGCTATTTTATACTTGTATAGATATTTTTTAAACATACCATTGCAGGTAATAAACTGTACGTCAAAATAACTTGGTATTTTAATCGATCGTCTATACTGAGGAAATATTGTTTTGTTAAATGTATTCTCCCCCAAAAGCATCTGATATTTCGCGACCATCCAACACAGTTTTAAGTGTTTCTGTATTAATATTTTTTCATCGTGTAAATAATAGGGATGTTGGTAGCTTGTATTATTAAATTTACCTGCCTGCGGTGTTGAAAAAAAAACAACAAAAAACTACATACATATGGAAAAAAATTATAATTAATAATTTTTGTAAAAATACAATAAATTTTGTATTATTCTCCGTAGACTTCATCTTCTGCACATTTCAAACAAATAATTTGTTTCTTGCAGTAAAATGGTTACACATTTCATTGAAGCCTAAGTGGTTTTTTTTTTTTACTTTCACATATCCAACAATATTTATTCCCTTTTGTTTAGGAGGTTCATCTGAGTTTTTATTGCTTGATGACAATAACGGACGATAACGATCTAAGAAGAGGAAGCTTTATTTCATAATCATATACACATAACTATGTTCATAAAGTTAAGTACGTTGTACCTTAACGTAAACTTATATAGTATTACTAAATCTAGAAAATTAATAAGACAAATGTTAGGCTACGGGGGAAAAAAACAAACAAAAACCTGCATTGAAATAAATAAACATACGAGGCATATATGCACGTATATACATATACACATGTACATACATATGCACACACGTGCACACATGCCATATTAACTACACAAAAAAATGAATAATTGACATAGACACAAATTAAATGAGTAACCTATGCTTAATTCTACGATGTTTGTATATAACGCATGTTGAGGCTTAATCGTAATCACCTATGAAATTAGTTAATCTATTTCGATGTATTCTACACTTGCCGTAAAACTTTTTGGTTAATTTACTAATATAAGGGTATAAGATGTTTCATTTTGAGCGCATATCAATTCAATTCAATAAAGTATATTTATGTTTTTATACATCAGCAAATAATAAGTAAATAAAAAATGCGCATACCGAGCAGCGTTAACGCTCTTACTACGCGTCTTAGGAAATAGTGTACAAAGAAATCTTAAAATTTATTTTATAATTATACAATAATTATACAGGGAAAAACATACAACTAAAAACCCTGCGTAATTTTTGTATACCTATGGCGATTTAGTATAATTCTGCAACGGTGATTTTGAATCGGTTGTAATATTTTAAATGTACTGTTTGAAACGGATAGCCAAACAGGACGCACTCTTAAGTTAATCTGGCCCGAATAATATGTGTTTATAATAATTTCTTATTAACGCGATCGTCAATTAAAGATTGTTGAAAGTACGCGGATTGCTTTATGTGTGTTGTCAATATTAATATGATTATTAAAGGATAAACAAGAATCCAGGTTTTTTGAGTGTTTATTTTTAACCACTCGCCGTCTATAAAACTAGAGCCAGCCAGCCTTTTGTAATCTATTACTTACGGTATTTGGCCTGTAAGGATACATGAAATTTTAATGTTAACAACAATTTTTATACATGAAATGTCTCAATTTTAAACATATTCATGTAAATACATTGAACATTATCTACGGTTCATCCAAGAAGCAGTATTGTATAATAAACCCGAGTCAAAAGTTAGGAGTTTTCAAAACATTAATTACCAGGGCAAAAAGAGTATCCAACGAGGAAAATTTAGGAAATGAATCGAACGGAATAGAGAAAATGATGGTCTGCAATGGGTATGGTAAGAAGGAGGCACACATTCCGGTTAGCGGAAGAAATGTAAAAAAGAATTCTAGTTTTGGGCAAAGAAATATTAGCTGCGATACGCCTCCACACTTGTGAAGGGCTTTAGGCAGAATATTATACAGGAATAATATTAGGCCGGTGTTTGGCACGTTTTCATAAAATTGTGTAATACGCTGAAAAATGATATTATACTAGAGAGCGAAGTAGTGGGTGTGTACAGAATACCACGCTCTTGTGCACGGTATCTATATACCGCGTGCTCATGTGGTCTTAGCTGTGTGGCACAAACAGGCAGAGCTGTTATTGTAAGGATTAAGGAACATATAGCGGACTGCAATCAAACGGCTATAGGGCATCTAATAAGGTCGAAGAAACAACAGTTCTTGGCAAAGTAGATAGGTTCGGTGAATGAATGGTTAGGGAAAATTCAAGAATTTCAACGGAGAGGATGGCTTCCGACTTGATCCAGCATGTAGAAGGGTGATTGATCAATTGAGAACCAATCAGATGTAGTGTAGTTTTCTCGATATAGTTAAAGTAGTAGCTTGTTATGTCGGGGTTAGTTCAGTTTAGTTCTGATGATGAGCACGGAATGTTGCTTGAAACGTAAACTCGGGTTTATTAATATATCCTTTTACTTTTATTGATAAATTGCTTTTTCTTTCTTTTTTTGTACGCGATTATTCCTAAATTATCGTATCTAATGAATATCGATCGCGAAAATAGTTTTAAAAATTATATAATAAATACCTCTACATAGTTTAAAATTTAATGATAAAATTTTATAATGTATGCACTGACCGCTGCCATTACTTTCAATGTAACTGAACGTTAGACAACAATTTGAAATTTTATTATCGTTACAACTATTTCACAAATAAAATTAGTATAAGTATATTCGATAAACTATATAATAACAATAGTAGAATAAATTATAAGTAGGCGTTAATTCTATGTAAAAGTGTAATTTTGACTTACATAATATATGACAGCGTAACATAGATACGCTTAAAATAAAACGATTTCAGAAGAAATTAAAGACTTTTTTGCAATTAAATTAAATCATATAGAACGATTATATGTCAAGTATTGCGATTGCTGGTATTAATATTCAAAATCAATAAACACGTAAATGTTTTCTTAATAAAGATTAACGTAAACATACACCGTAAATTTAATAATACAAGCTACAAACATCCCTATTATTTACACGATGAAAAAATATTAACACCAAAACACATAAAACTGTGTTGGATGGTCGCGAAATATCAGATGCTTTTGGGGGAGAATACATTTATTAAAACAATATTTCCCCAGTATAGACGATCGATTAAATAACGTAGTGTGTGTACCAAGTTATTTTGACGTACAGTTTATTACCTGCAATGGTATGTTTAAAAAATATCTATACAAGTATAAAATAGCAAATTGAAATAAATATCAAATATGCAACCTACCTGATAATACCGAGCATATTAAGCATGTAACTATAGTAGTACTGATTTCTCAGTGATATTTGTGTTACTCAATTAGTCAAATAAGGAATTTATAAACTTTAATTTGCAGTAGCTGAAATAAGAAAAATACATTTACAATTATACTAATTAATTAATAATATACATTACCATTATTGTAAAATAAATTGATTAGGGCCCCATAAACTTAAACGGATGTACTCTTTTTAGTTTATTACATATAATTTCCCCTTGTATTCAATTTTACTGATATATTTAATAAATTACCATTATTGTAAAATAAACTGATTAGAGCGTCATAAACTTAAATGGACGGGCTCTTTTCAATTTATTACATATAATTTCCCCTTGTATTCAATTTTACTGATACATTTACCTCATCCTGTATTACGGTACACCATTATTGTAAAATAAGCTGATTAGAGCGCCATAAACTTAAATGGATGGACTCTTTTCAGTTTATTACATATAATTTCCCCTTGTATTCAATTTTACTGATACATTTAATAAATTACCATTATTGTAAAATAAGCTGATTAGAGCGCCATAAACTTAAACGGATGTACTCTTTTCAGTTTATTACATATAATTTCCCCTTGTATTCAATTTGATTGATACACTTACCGCATCGTGTATTACAAACAAAAAATGTTAACTAAGTATTCGTGTGTAGACGATAACTACAGCCTTTAGAATGCGGGCTGATTGGGTTGATCAGTTGAAATTGTAATAGTCGGTTTAAAACCTATACGAGACGTCTTCAGTTCTAGATAGATCAGCGTGTCAAATCATCGCCAAGTGCTGTAGGAAGTAGAATAGTATGTTATCGACAGATACGATAAAGATATATTATTTGCAATAAACTCAGCTCTAGGTTGAAGATGTATCATTTGTATTTAGGTCATCAATTAGCGCGATTGCAGCGGAGTGATTTTTAATACAAGTAAAGGAGACGATGATATAGCGTTAAATAATCTGTAGAAGTACAAATCGTCTAATAATAATACTTATACTATTGTTCCAGAATTCATATTACGTTGTTCGTTTTTTCGTGTTACCTCGGAGAATAGTTAAACTTTTTTTATTTCTGGCCGCTCATCGGGGTTCTGACTGACTGTATACGACGGTGTTTTTACATGTCCACGGCCAAATTCATAATCCTATACGTGTCGTCAGTACTATTATTATCATCATCATCATCGTTATTATTTTTCGGACGCCATTGTCGCTGTAAATATATTTCATATATGAGGTAGTTTTAAAGTTGTAAAAAGCTCTCACACAAAACAACCGGTAAGGATGTTACGAGCTGTATAATAATTGCCCATTTTATTTTATTTTTTGTATTTGTGCACACAGACATGTAACACGCACAGAACCAACTTTATTGTGTTTGTTAGTTATACACTAATATATTGTTTGGCATAGTTTTATTATATACTAATTCTATTTTTTTTTTTTTTAATTTTTAACCGAATTGTACCAAAATATCTCTGGCGGTAAAAGTTCGAGACCGTGCTTACCGCTTATTTTCTACGGATTCTGTCTCTTTTTTCTACGCGCGCGTGCAGTTGTCATTTAGTGTGTTAGCGTTGCGCGTCATTTAATTCGAGTGAATATCTGTTTACGTTTTCTCGGAAATTCAAAATTATAAACGCGCGTCAACTCTTGGCATTTTCATCTTTGTCTCTCGTCGTATAAATACAGTTTTTCCATCCTCATTATTAGTAGTAATATTATTTATTAATATGTACCATTATTATTGTTATTATTGATGTCGTTGTTGTTGTTGTTGTGGAAATTAAGATTCGGAAAATTTATAAATCAACATAAGATGAGTAATCTAGACGACACGAATTGTAATATTATTCTACAAAGATCTTGATTTTTAAAAAAGCCACGAAAAGGGCTTCAGCGTTGTTTTTTTTCGTAGAATCGAATTGACACGATGGTGTTACCTTCGGATAGTTGTAATTCGTCGCAAGCATCTGCTGCTGATTCGATCGATGAAAAACCAAACGGAATATTCGCTAATATTTCGTCGACTACTGTGTTGCCATTGGCCGTGAATTCTTTGAAAAATTATGTTTTTGGTTTTCAATCGCACGCTTCAAGGTCGGCATTTCTCCGCGTATGTGTACACTATATATATATATATATATATATATATATATATATATATATATATATATATATATATATATATATATATATGAATAATGAAAATAAAGTGGTCCTTTTTAGGTTCGTATTTAAAATAACGGAATAATCGAAAGAAACATTTTTAAATAGACTGGAAAATGCGATAATTAAATAATATTACCGTTGGCTGTGAAGTCTGCGAAAGTATTCTTTATTTGGCTTTCAATCGCGCGCTTCCAGCTCGCCATTTTCGCGCGTTTGTATTAAATAATGAGAATAACGTAATCTTTTCAGTTCGTATTTAAATTAAATAACCGGGCAATCAAAAAAAATTTTTTAAAAAACAACTCAAAAATGTAATTAATAACGTTACTTGTGAATTCTGTGAAAATTTATTTATTTGGTTTTCAGAGTCGCACTTCATTTCTGCATGAATGCGTACACTGTATATGTATGAATAATAAAAATAACGTAATTCTGGCTTTTATTTAAGTTAAATAACCGGATAATCGAAAGAAGAATTTTAACAAATGCTCAAAAATGTAATTAATTACGTTACCAGTAAATTCTGTGATAAATTATTTATTTGGTTTTCAGAGGAGTCGCACTTCATTCCTCCATGTATGTGTACACTGTATATGTGCGAATAATAAAAATAACGTAATTGCGGCTTTTATTTAAATTAAATAACGACTCCCCAGTTTACCTTTCTCTTTAAAATGTTGCATTATCTGTGTATATAATAAAAAGTCCTTGAGATATGCAATATTCCTTTCCCTATTTTTATTTCTTATTCTTATAATCCACACTGATATATCCATTAAATCCCATAGACGATTCCATTCAACCCTGTCAAAAGCCTTATACCACGTATATTCGCTAATAAATAAATAAATCATCAAAAAAAAAAAAAAAAAAAAAGATAACACTCGAATGCAACTGGTACTTTTATCATAAAGAGGAACTATATAATTAGAACTAACATAAAATAAATAGAAATGAAAAATAATATAAATTAATAAAATAAAAAATATAAATATAAATAGATAAAAAAATTCATAATACATAAATGCGAACACAAACACTTCCCAGCTAATAATAATAATAATAATATAAAAAATAATAATATTGATAATAATTGTGTTAATTGGCCTTATTTAACTTATTCGATAGCAGTCTAAAAAGCAGAGTATCACATATAGTGCAAGCAAAAATAAAAAATTTGTTAAACTTAATTCACTAAGGAAAGGTTAAAGATAGTGTTTAGTCGTAAATTTCGAACTTTTCCAGCGTTCCACAAAATTTAAGGAAGCCGGGGCGGCAAATATGGACAGAAGAAACAAAGAAGGCACTGGAAAATGATAAAAGAATATACTGAACAAAGGGAAAAAGGAAATAATATTGTACTCGTAGATAGTCAAAATTGATAAAAAAAAAAAACATGATCTCACTATAATTAAGTCCTCCCTGAAATTAACTGGAACTTGGAGTTAATATTAATGTATCCAAAACAAAATTTATGGTAGTTACCTGTTCGCAAATTGCGGGCGAAGCACTATATATAAATGGAAGAACTGTTGAAAAAATGGAGAAATATCAATCGCAGAT
The DNA here is from genome assembly GCA_032883995.1 of Coronaproctus castanopsis. Classification (NCBI taxonomy): domain Eukaryota; kingdom Metazoa; phylum Arthropoda; class Insecta; order Hemiptera; family Monophlebidae; genus Coronaproctus; species Coronaproctus castanopsis. Next base: position 142,385,272 of record CM065053.1, read on the forward strand.
TGGATTGTGATTAAGAAATCAGAGTCCGATGTGGAATAGCCAAAGATGTATTTAGAAGACTCAGTAACGTACTTCTGCAACCAAAGTTCCCTTTACACAGGTTAAAGGTCATCAATTGCTATATATGGCCGGGGTACTACTATACGACGTAGAGACATGGTCGATAAAGAAGATATCTGAAAAGTGGCTAAAAACAATGGAAATGCGGTTCGTGAGACGTCTTTTAAGAATATCATGGACAAAAAAAGTAACAAATTCGAAAGTCTTGAAAAGAGCAGCAGTTAGCAGAGAATTATGGAATATCGTGCAGAAAAAAAATTATTTCGGTCACATAATGCGTGGACAAGAATATATTACAAACTATATTACAAGGTAGAATAAAAGGAAAACGGCCAAGAGGCAGAAGAAAGTTCGGATGAATAATGAACATAAAAGATTGGACCGGAATAAGAGGAATCGGAGAATTAATGGAAGCAGCAAGAAATAGTAAAAAAAGCCAACGCGTCAAGGACGTAAGGCACTAGAAGAAGTATAATATTTATAATTTTTGCGTCAAAATTTTATAATTTATGACTGAAAGAGATAATAAAACTCGGATGTCGAGCATTAAAAACGAAAATTCCAGTCTTCTATTTTTATTTATTTTTATTTCATTTAATCGAGCGAGAACAGCGACTCTATGAACATCCTCTAATATTGAGACAAACCATTTGCCCGACACACTGACAAATATTAGACGCCTTAAGCGATTAAAGCCGAACACGATTTAATTCTGTAAACGATACTTAGATACTTATAATAAAGATTAGAATCGATATTCCATACATCTTTAATTACTCTAATTGGTCTATTCTATATCGACTAGAAAAGTTACCCACGGCTTCCGTTATTTCGGCCACGTCCCTGACGCAACAAAACGTAGTTTATATTGCGTGTGTTTGTGGTGAAGGTACATTCGAACCGGAAAACGACGCTGTTTTCTACTCTTTTGAAACTTTTAAATTATTGTAATTTCTGTCCTATTTGTGATATAAATGTGAAACAAAGCTTAGAACGAATCCGATAATATAGGCTATAAGCTGTACGAATTTCACCTATTGCTTTAATAATTTTGAAAAAAATAAATTTTCTGTTTATGTATGATAAGCAGAGCCCAATGTAGCGATTATAATGAAAATATTCGCAAATCACCGACAAACACTACAGTTTTTATATATTAGTATAGATTATTTAAAGCTTAGTTTAAGATTGTAATACAGATTTATTTGTTTTTTTAAATAATATTTATTTACGCGTTTAATATGAAGGCGGAGGTGAAGAATCATTCGTAAACCAGAGTCGTAGTCGTAGGTTTTTTTCGTATAATTATTTCTGCATGTAATATTTTATGCGTTTAATTTTTAACGCGTTTACGGTTTATTTAATTTTAAAAATCTATTATTTGGTAATTATTTATTTATTCCTTAAGATAAGGCGTCGGTTGCAACAATTATTTATCGTGCTTTTTTGTAAACATGTCGACATTTTTTTATTTTTTTCTTATTCTGTTTAACGAATGAAAAAACACGGTAATTAATATAATCGTTTAAGCATTTTTTAATGAATTTTTAAAAAACACGATAATTAATATAATAATTTATTGTTTTTCATACCAAGTCTACCGCATTTTACGTATACTAGTCCGTGAAGATGTTTTTTTTATATATATATATACGTTTAAGAAATTGATCGACAATTTTTCAACCGGTCTAACTAAAGCGTAACCAGAAAATTCGGTCGCAATGAAATTGTAACATACGACCTTGAAATACCACCACGTCCTCCCAAATATAAATTTAAGTTTAAGTCTGGGAAACGTCCTTCAAATAGTGCGCGCGATTAATCCGGGAAAAACCGTCCCGATTGAAAACGCGTATCGTTTATAAATCGTACGGCGGTCGATTGTTTCGCGAAATTTAAGGATAAATTTCGAACTGGTTTATCGAAAACGACGGCCAGGAATCTTACTCCGACCAAGATGTTTAAAAAATTGTTCTCAAAAATATTTTTTAGACTTTAGGGGGGATCTTGAACGCAACCCACGTGGTTTTTTGTTGAAATACGACATATGCGTTTTTGTAGTTTGTCAAATTTGTCAGTTTTATATCGTCTTATCAAAGAACGGACACAATTCATTGAAACGCACACTGGTTGTCTTCATATGAACATCGTGACTAACTCGTACGTTATTTTTGCGTACAAAATGGGCTAGCGTTCATGACTCTATAATTATATGCAACGCACACACGAGTGTATATAATGACATACGGAATGTGGTGGGTGTACCACTGACTTTTTCATAATAATTGATAGAAAACTTTATGTCGCTGAACCTTCGACAGAATTCCACCATGGCATGTGTATTTTATATATATATATATATATATATATATATATATATATATAATTTTTGAAAGTTTATCGATTTCTTGGAAATTTCATTACAATATTATATTCGAATATATATATATATTATTATTTTTAATACAGCCCTTTAGGCTATTACTAAGATACAATCTTAGTCGTTTGGCTAAATAATTTAAATCTTTAACGTAATGATTACTTAGTAGTTAACTTAACCGCTAAGTACAAAATGAGTGTGGAGTACGTATTCAATTGGCTACGCATCCATTATACGTAAATTTACATATTACAAGATTAAATCTATGTGGTGGCGACGAATGAGTCGTCTAATTCCATGTTTAATGGCAAGCAGTTGTATAGCATCTGCATTGACGTGACTGTCCAACCCCTGCTTGTGCAATTCAGCGAATTGCTTAATACATCATTAATGAACATCATATTGAGATTAGAATGAATGTCATCGTTACGTGACTAACGATAAGCATCAACTATCGCGCGTAAGATGATGTTCCTATATCCCAATTCGACTTGGACGTATATATTGGTGTCATAAGTAAAATAGTTCTTAAACAGTTGAATACACAAATTTTAAATGAATTTAGTGTAAGATACAAAATTTTAACAAAAGATAAATTAATTAGTAAATTTTTTCCGAACGTAATAGATCGTTTTAAAAATAAAAAGATTATAGTCATTGGATATTATTTGAATAAATTAAATATAATCGGTGATAATAAATGTCACAACTGCAAGTGTAATGTAGTTGAAAATGTGCAACATATAATATACAAGTGTAACAAATATGATCACCTGAGGCAGTTGTATAGTATTGATTGTACGCTTAAACCGAATGAAATTATTTTATTGAACCAATTTCTGGTTTTTATCTTGAAAATATTTAAAATTAAGTACATTTATAGATAATCGCTACTAGTAGTTATAAGCAAAAATTTGCATGTTACTACAGTTTTTTGTTTCAATTGTAATGTAAATGTTAAATATATAATAAATAAAATATATATATATATATATGTATGCATATGTGTGAGTGTATACGCGCGCGTTTAAGCATAACAACACACTAAATTATTAAACATGTGGAGACTATAGATCATGTCTATTCAATATCTTTAAATAAACAGAAGAGTCAAATTCTAATTGCTAATAGTAACAATAAACTGCCACCATTTAACTCCTACAAACACGTTCTGCGTAACATTTTATTTATCTAGGAGCACTTATCTCGAATACAGGTGAATGTGACGTAGAAATAAAGAGTAGGCTGGTAAAATTCGGGAACGAAATGACTAGTTTAACACGTATACGCCGAAAGTGTCATGCGAAACTATTTAAAACCTTTTGCCGATGTCGTATACTGAGGATATCGTGAATTGAACAAACGCACCAATGAGCCCGTATTGCATAGTCTGGAAATCGAAACACAGGAAAGATTATTACTAACCAATTGGATGTCGTATGTGAAGATTCTTCCGATACATTATGCGACGTGGATCAGAATCACTAGGAAAATTTATTATGCGAAGAAAAATACCTGCAAGAGGTGTCCAGGCTGATCTGCAAATAGATACATTAACCAAATGCCAAGAATTACAAAAGGTGACATGAAGGATGCTTACGAATAGTTGGCGATGATGGCGTGACTGTACTAGATCACTGTACCATGGATGATTCAAGACGCTCGGAATCTATTGAGAAAATAAGAAGATAATCTGATCATTCCAGTTACAACGTAGATCGGGAAAAATAATTTGGTAGATTTAATCATTCGCTTTCGTTATTTATATTTTCATTTAATTCTCTCGTATAATTTAATGTAAAGCCATTTGTCTCGTTTTCTATGACTATAATCTCTTTTTTGTTTCATCATTCTTTAAACTCTATTTTTTTTTTTAGCATAATCTGCGATGAAATTGAACTGTGTCGATTTTTTTTATTAATTTGAATTAAAATTATATACGGTTAAATTGAAAGGTTCGTAGTAATTTGTTTAAGCAATTTAAAATATTTTTTTTAATTGCGTCGAATTTCAGCTATATTAATATGCGTTTTAAATGAAATATATAATTATTCTTTAATTTTTGTCGTTTCCCGATTTTACGATTTTATATGTTTTTGTACCGTTTGCTTCTCAAACAAGTAATTATAAGTTAACCGGACGATCTCCATATATGTACAGATAATGGAACAATAAAAAATCTCGTATACTGGCCAGTATTACGAAATAATAATATATTAGATACGTGTGTTATCGTTTTTCTTTGTTTCCATAATCGGACTAAAGTGGTCTGGTGTTACCAATTATATACATGTGAATGTGTGTGTGTTTCTTGAAATTGCGAATAAAATTCGAATCTGCAAATATTATTAAATGTTTTCTATCTGTATTCCTAGAAAATAGAACGCAACCTCCCTTCGTTTTATATTTATATACGTACAAAATAATAATAATAATGTAATTGATAATGCGCGCAATGCTATCCCATGAGAAATAATTACGCATATATCCGTTATCAGACCTCCACTGTCCGATTCGGTTGTCAGTTTTGAATAGCACGCTTAAAAAATTACGACCGATGTCAAATAAATGTTGCGCATCCGTTATTAAAGAATTTTACCCGCTCAATTAAAATAGTTCATATAGTCTCGTCCAATCAACGAATGAGAGCAAATTTTTGTAAAATATTTTGTACAACATAATCGCGTAAAAAACCGAATCGTCATTCTTTAGTAAATATTTGAAATTCGAACTGTAAGAAAATTCTGATAATACCCTGTACACCTACTTCGAATAATCTTATATGTACATATTCATATAAAATATGATACGTACATTTTTATGTAACTGAAAAAAATATCCCAGTGAAATACAAATAAATAATGCAACGATTGATGACAATAGAATTTAGAAATAAAATTAGTCCATGTATTTAAAAGAACCGTAAATAATAGAACCCGGCCAAGATGGACGAACGAGATGAAGAATATAAGTAATTAGTATATTTTAAAGGTACAAATAAATAAATATAAATTATTTATTTATAGTTTGTATTATTTATAAATAATGTACATACGCAAGTTTAATATATATATATATATATATATATATATATATATATATATATATATATATATATATATATATATATAATGGTTGTAAACATGTGTTTATAAGATTGTTCGAAATATTTTTACAGTATTCATCACATATAAACGTGTGTGTGTGTTTCAGTGGACAAGAATAATAATGAACGTAATGAGGCGTGTTATCTTGTCTTTTGTGACCTTTGTGTGTTTATTTCGATATGAGTGTTGTTATTTTATCGTTTTTAATATTAAACAAATTCTTAATTCTTAATATTTGTCTTTCTTCCCTACTCCAAGTCGGTACTATGCTCATTCCGCTAATTACTTGCCCCATCATTTTTAAGATATAAAAGTTGACTCTGTGTAATAGCGATGATAAAATGATGTGATAAGTTTAAAATTTAAACAATAGCCCTGTACGATATTTATGTTTATTAATATATTTTTAATACGACATGTGATTTATATATACGTTCGTTAATTTAATCAAGGGCTATATTTTATATATATGTGTGTGTGCGTGTGTGTGTGTGGGTTTTCATTATTTCATTCGATGTAGCAATATTCTATTTGTCCGCTGTGTAAATAAGTAATCGACGGTATACAAATAGGGTTATTTTTATATTTCCTTTTTTGTGGTAATTTAAAGAGAAGTTAATGCGTGCGCGTACTTTTAATTCGTAAAATATAACGAAAAAAACATTAATCGAATATTTTACTTTTTATTGTAATTTTATTCGTTGTCAAATAAACGGTTTAAAAATATAGTACGCAGTTGTGACTCCGAAATGTAATTAGGAATTTTAATTTTTTCCCTTTCTGCACCCACCCTCGCAGTATTCCCTTTTCCCGGAATTTGTTGTCGTTATTACGAACTAATATCAATTTTTTTTTTTTTTAAATTAAAAAAATGTTTGTAACGTTACGCCTAAATTCCCGTAATTTCTTTGGTGTTAATAATATTAACCGTCGTTATTATTATGCCTCGATCTTTAGTTACCATTACTAAGAAGAAAAGGACTAACCAATTTACTCGATCCAAAATATTGAACAAGTATGTTATTTTTATATGTATAATTTTATTTTATTCTCTGATAATTTACCCCGTAACTGATGTGAGTGTGTGTATATATATATATATATATATATATATATATATATATATATATATATATATATATGGGTGCATGTGGATCTCTGTGTGATTTAAGTAGTTGTATTCGTCAATAAATTAAATTTCCTCTCAAAAGGTCCAGTAATTATTTTGCGAGTTAACAGTTTTCTAAGTACGTTTTACTAAGTCTATTTTCAGTGTCTTAGATCTTTTAACAGTGCCGATTTATAGAAAGCACTTCAAAAGCAAATTTATTAATTTATTAGGACAGATAATTTTTACTTTTTTTTTTTGTTGTTGTTTTTTTTAAACGTATATTTGTGATAAATTTTATAATGATATATACACACATAATCACACCTCATGTATACACACAACAACACAACGACACTCATACGACATAATACAATTGTTTTAATACTACTTATCCCGTCAAGCTTTCGCTTGTCGACGGGTAATTACATTTCTTATGATTTAATATTATACATTTACGCTTAATATAAATGTTTATTTTGATAACATTTATTATATTGATTTCTTTAATTACCGTTTATTTATATAATTATAACTCATTTACACTCTCACGTACTCTCTAACTTAACTGCCAAAGTGAGCTTAAGTACTGATCAGTACCACGCTCACACACACACACACACACAATAGAATACATGTATACATCTGTTAGAGTAGTTTTAATTCATATTACCTTTCAATTTACAAACAATATATTTCCACTCTAATGATCCACATATAGACTCCCATTTACACCAAAATTTTAATTTTCCAATCGGTAGTAGAACCCTGCAATCCGCATTGTATCATACTATATTTGTATTTCATAATCCTCGTCATTTCATTATTCTTATAGTATTTTATCCACATTTTCCTTATTTTGTAACCATTTTTTTAATTCATGTTTTAGTTTCCTCTCCGCCCTTTCGTTCAATATTTCTTCTGTATCACATTCATCATACGCGGCAATATGTACACATCTGTCTGATTTCCATGCTTCGATTTCGGTATTTGAGTATGATATTTTTGTATCTTCCTTAGATCATATGTTATTTCTTTTCTTTCCCTAACTTTTACAGGTTTCCGATTTCTAATATAATCCAACATTCTAACCATTAAGCACAATCCTTTTATATCCAGCATGTTTTCCTCCTTTGAAAGTTTATGTAATTCACTATCATTATCTCTTGTAATTAGCTGTAAGGATTTTCTCTGTAAACGATCGATACGTACAGTATAACACTTCTTAGCTAAACTCCATGCCTGCACACCATATCTTAATCGTGAATCTATCAGCGCGTAATATACTATTTTTAATGTTTCTTTGCTAACGTAGTTTTGTAATGTATACAATGCTGGCAATGTTGCTCGGATTTTTTTTTCCACAGAACTTATGTGTTTATTCCATCTTAAATTTTCGTCAATAATTACACCCAAGTATCTGTGTTCTCCGACCATTTCTATTTGTTCGCAATCTTTGTTACTGCACTTATTCTCCTGTTTCATGTAATGGGCACAATCATTCGAGTGCATCTGTAATATAGGCTTGTATCTTTCTATATCCATCATAGATTTGAAGAACATACATTTTGTTTTTTTAGTATTTATTATCAAGTTATTGTCATGGGCCCATATGCTAATTTGTATTAAGTCTTTCTGCATATTTTCAACGGCTATTTTTATATTTATATTTGTCGTTATTATCGCTATGTCATCGGCAGAAGCATATATTTTACTATAATTTTAATATTTTTGCAGACCATTTACATATATATTAAATAAGATCGAGGCTAAGTTGCTCCCTTGCGGTACACCATTTCTCATTTTAAATTCAATTCCTTTTACTCCGGATATACTTACTACGCTCTTTCTATCACTCAGATAATTTTTAAACCAATTCCAGACTTTACCCGTTACACCTATGTTATTCAATTTTATTAACAATTTATCCTGGTTCACTGTGTCAAAAGCCTTTGTTAAGTCAATGAACGTCACTATCACTTTATTTCGCATTTCCAGATTTGTCCTTATCTCTTCAGCAAAGTCGCCAAGTGCTTGCGATGTTGATTTGTTTTTCTGAAACCCATATTGATTTCTATCAATAACATCATTTTCCTGTATTTTACTAAGTATGATCCTACATACTTTTCAATTATTTTTGCTGTAACATTGTTTATTGCAATAGGTCTATAGTTTGAGACTTCGTTATGTTTTCCTTTTTTTATATATCGGTCTTATTAGTGATGTTTTCAATCCTTGCGGTATCATTCCATTTTCTAACGTTTTATTTATTAAGTTTGTTATTTTCTTTGATATTTTATCCTTCACATATTTCATATCCTTAATTCTTATATTATTACTACTAATTTATTATAATTACGGGAGCATATTGTACATAAATATATATATATATATGTGTGTGTGGGTGTGTGTGTGTGGGTGTGTGAAATAAGAGATTTATTCAATAATGAAATTAAAATATAATTAAGGAAAAATTAATTAAATCATACATATAATCGGAGTATATTATTATATGGTCGGAAACGTAGTTGTTAACGGAAAATCTAAAATTAAAAAAAAAAATTAAAAAACGTTTTGGAGGGCTTCGAAATGTGGGGATAACGTCGCATAATGCAGATTTCTTGAACGCACATGGAAAAAAATCAAAAATTTTGGAAATAGTAAATGAAAAATGGAAATTGGTGGAAACAATATAACAAAGGCGAGAAAGGATTCTAGGGCACGTGCTGCCCCATAAGTCTTTATTACAGTCATGATCGTGGGAAAATTGGATGGAAGAAGACAAAGGGGAATAACTTAGAGGACGACATGAATGGATCAAATAAAAAGAAGAATGCAGATGACGCATAAAGAAATTAAGAACATAACAGGCAACAGAAGAATGAATGAACATGGTTAATAAAACATTATATATTTTATTTATATATATATATGTATATATAAAATCGTTATATTTGCTTTAATTAATTATCTAAAGGTTAATTATTATATTAACAAAGATGTGTAAAAATTATGCAGTATCGATTAGTGAATTTTTGGATAATTTATTTCTACAAAAAAAAAATTAATTATTATATTCGTTTTTTTTTTATTCGTCCGAAGAATTTACTGGTTTTCTTTACTGAATTAATGCCATACTAAGAATAATCAGGCCATGTCCAAGAAATAATTAACAGGAGCAGGAGAAAATGCTCCTTGAAAAATATCTGTTTATGTGCGTTTGTATTAGTACGTATTTATTAGTCATTGAAATTATATTTCGTATTAATTTAATGTGAGTTGAATATTCGTTTATACGTATGTGTATGGAATGGAATATTATTTATTTTTTATATATGTAGATTTAAAAAAAAAAACACAAGTGTTACAATGTGTTCTATACAAGAAAGTGTTACTAATCATATTATTACGTGCATATATATATATATATATATATATGAGAATTTCTTAATGGAATGATACCGTGTTCTTTCACATTATATCATTATTCTTTTAGTTTCCTCTCAATCCTCTCAATTCACCTTGATAAGTTCAAAGCTTACTCATTTCATATGTCGGATGATTCTTATTTCTCACGATACTTCACAAGTACGAACATTCCAGTGAAAATCACAATTTCTTTCATATTGTCTAGCATTACTGATACTAATTTGTTCTGGAATGCCTGAATTTTTTCAAGTTAGCTAATTTAGCACCATTTCAAAGCTGACAGTATATATATATATATATATGTGTGTGTGTTTTTGTGTGTGTATATATATGTGTATATATATATATATGTATATATATATATATATATATATATATATATATATATATATATATATATATATATATATATATATATATATATATACAAAGTGTTGAAAAAGAAAAAATGGCAACGTTTCACTAAATGATGGAAAAAAATTGACAAACACCATGATACTAAATTACCATTACATTTATTAATTCGCTTTTTCATTTTATTTTCATGCGTAATATATACATACGTACATATATATATATATATATCCATATTGTAGTATTCATAGCTGAGTCGACAATGATGGATAATAAATTAAACACTGGACGATCACTTTCATTTATTTTTTTTTTCGATCAAATCAAAACGTGAATAATCGGAAAATGGTGCAAATGTAATGCCAAGTGAATTTCGATAGTTAATTGCAATAAATTATAATTTTAACTCGGATAGATCGAAAATGACTAAACTGTTAATCTGTCACTTTTCTTATTTCATAAATTCCCCTCCATCGTTTTATGTTACCTAACTATCCTATTCTTTTTATATATGTATATATATATATATATATATATATATATATTCTTGTAATGTTGTGTAATTATAGACGAGAGCGTTGAAACGTTGATCTGCAAATTCTTACGTATGTATACATAGTATATAAAATAGATGTACGAATTTTAATGGTGGCGATGGTATTACGAAACGAATAAATAATTTTGCGAGCTTTCTTGTTAATAGTTGATAGTAATATTTGTAGATGTAATAGTGACGCTGGTGATAATGCTTGTCGAAGACGATGGTAATAAATAAAACACGCTGAACAATAACTTTCGATTTTTTACAACGTAAATTGTCGAAAAACGGTACTAGATTGCCGAGTGAATGTCGATGATAACTATCTGTAATAAAGAATAATTTTCCACATGCATAAACCGAATTTCCAAACGATAGTATATATTGGCCTTTCTTTAATGTTATCGGGGTTAACAAACAATGTTATCGTTTTAGTATTGGTCTTCCTTTGATGTTATCGCGGTTAACAAACGATGTTATCGTTTTCGTATTGGTCTTTATTTAATGTTATCGGGATTATATATCAATTTATATTGATTTGCGATGCATCGTCAATAATAATAATAATAATAATCGGATCGTCATCGTCGTATTGTTCGTTGACTCCATAATAATGGAGAGTGATGAAAAACTTTGTAAACTTTTATGTCACGAATTGATTTCGAACCGTCGAAAATTGACAATCGAGCACTGTAGTAACTATGCTACCGCAACATTAATGATCGAATAGTTTTACTGATAATAAATACGATCTTCCGTCACAAAATATAAAACATCACTAAAATGCAAAAAGGACAATACCACGTTTAAAATTGCCGCGAACTTAATTGAACGGACCTCTCGATCAGTTCATTCATACATTATTCGTTTCACTTTTTAAATAAGTAAATAATAATTTATATATATATATATAAATATAAATATAAAAAAGATTTTACACCGTTATACATCGATGGATATTATCTAATTCTCTGTGCATATATATACATATATATCACGATGTGTTTATATCAATCCACTGCTAGATGTAAGCGTTCCCCCTTTCTTTCCATCTGTAGCGATCACGAGCTTCGTTTATCCATTTCACACGGGCTGATTTGTGTATATCGTTCTGCCGTCTTGTATCCTGCCGAACGCGACTTTTGCGTGCTTCTCTTGGAAGTTATTCGCTTCGTCCACCTATCATCGTTTCTTCTTTCTACATGACCTGCCCAATTCAATTTCAACTGCGCTACAGGTCCGACTACATCCGACAATTTAGTCTGCTGTCTTATCCAAGTGTTATACTTCGTTAGACTCCATGTTTTCGCTCCATATGTAAGCACTGGAAGTATACACTGTTTGTATATTTTCTTTTTTAAGCTGTTAGGTATATCCTTATTTTTGAGGACGGTACTCAACTTTCCAAGAGCTACCCGCGAGAGATTTAATTTTCTTACGCATTGCTTCCTTCTCTGTGGTAATAATTTGACCTAGATATATATATATATATTCACTGACTTGTTCCAGTATCTGGTAACTGGGTTTTATTTATAACTTTTGAGGTGATGACCTTCGGTTTATTAATATTTATGGTTAATCCTGCTTTTTTTTGGAACAGTTATGAAGGTCAGTTATCATTTCCTGTAAAGTACTAACATTATTACTAATCAACACAATGTCGTCAGCAAAACGCAGGTGACTGATTTTCTTCCCATCAATATTCATACCTTTAGACTCCCAAGACAAGTTTTTGAACATACGTTCTTCTAAGGCTGCTGTAAATAACTTCAGAGATGATATTGTGTCTCCTTGTCTGACGCCTCTCCTTAAAGGTATTTTGTTTGTTTTTTCTACCAGCTGTACTTGTATCATTGGCAAATTGTAAATATTTTTATTATGTTGATATAGTCATCATCTATACCATTTTCTTCAAGCGCTTTCAACACTGCCCATGTTTCCACAGTATCAAACGCTTTATGATAATCGATGAACGCCATGTACAATTACAATGTTGTATTCCTTGCACTTAGAGATTAAAATACTCATAGTGTGAATGTGATCATGCGTGTTGAAACCGGATCTAAAGCCCGTCTGCTCGCACGGTTGGCAAAATAATCTATTTGTTTCGTCATTCGGTTCGTAATAATACTTATATGGAGCTTGTAAATATGTGATAATAAGCTAATTGGTCTGTAATTTTCTAAGCTAGCTGTATCACCCTTTTTGTGTATTAGGATAACATCTGCTTCATTCCGTAATCTCGGGATAGAGTTCTCTTTTAAACATTTGTTAAACAGGTTTTCAGCAAATCTAAAATCTCCGCATTTCCTTCTTTAATCATTTCTGAGAGTATACCATCCGGCCCGCTAGCTTTGTTATTTGTTATTTTTCATTTCCTTTAAAACGTATTTGATTTCACTTGTTGATATATCTGGTAGGTTTCCCTTATTCTCATTTATTGTTAATTTATCTTTTACTGTAGGCTTAACTTTTGTGTCATAGAGATCTATAAAGAATCTTCCTACCTCTTTGGATAGTTCAGTTTTGTCTGTAAAGATATCTCCGTCACCCTCTGTTATGCTTAATTATTTCGCGAATTTTCTTTGTACTGTTTTGACGTATATCACTTCTCAATTGTTTTCTAATTAATTTATTCAATTCTGCCCACTCAGTTTGATTTTTACCTTTGTCCACTTTCAGCTCGTCCTTCGTGCCATTAAATCTTTTGTCGCATCGCTTATTTTATTATTTACCTTTTTTGTGCATGGTGCAACTTTAACCGCAGCTTCTTTCAATTTTAGTCATCAGTTCAGATTGTTTATTTCCAGTGTTTTAATTTCTTCGGATTTCTGTATTTGTAATTTTAGTTCTTCTTGATATTTGCTTCTATCTTTTCTTAATTTATCAGGGGGGTCAATTAATTTTAATTTATTTCTTTTTACTCTTTTTATCACTGATACATCTTGGATCTTTAATAACTAGTCAATACTGTAACGTCTTGTAATATGTTTGAGTTATCAGAGATGATATAATCAACTTTATTCCTGTATCCAAAACTTGGATACAGGAATAAATATATAATATGCAGTAATTCACACGTTCGCAAAGTCATTTAAGTATATATTTTTGATTTCAGATGGTTCAAGCACATATCGGAAGCCGCTGAAGCGTACAAAACGAAGGATGGTAAACATAGAACTAGAACGGCAGATCCGTCACCCGTTGCTGTCAGTCATGATCTTGAATCAAATTCCGATTGCTCACAACAACATGCTTCTGTTAAACATAGAAGGTACTTATTTTATCTTTAATTTTTATTACTTGTAATGCGTGTATTTCATGATTTTAATGAAAATTATCGCTTGATTCGTATGTGTGTCCGTATTTTCATGTCGAAACAGACCAAGTTTTTACAGTGATATAAATAGAATTCAAACAATATTACAAATTCTTTCGATAGTCCAAGCAACCGTAGTTTATTCAATAATTGTGAGTGGAAAACTGTATCGAATGCTTTAATAAAATCAGTGTAAAAAATATTAATTTGTAACCCATCTAGAAATCTTATCAGTGTATGTAATTACATTTGTCACAGTGGACTTGTGTATCGTAAATCCGTTCTGAACGATATTGTTTTTCACAAATGATTGTAAGCTAATCTCTGGTTTTCCTATTTTTAATTAAAATTTCGTTCAAAAAATTTGGTCGAGTAGTTTTTGAGTTATTCAAAAAAACAACAAACCCGTCCGTCTTCTCTGGCTCACTCGACATATTTAATTTAATTAGCTTGATACATTATAATAGAATGATTTTTTACATTGTTAAACATTCTAAAAATTTTAAATTCTTTTTTATAATTTTCTAATATAGCAAATTTATGACGTATAACTTCAGATAAAATTACGGTTTTCGCGAACGCAATGATTGTATTGTATGCGTGTGTATATATATATATATATATATGCGTGTGTATGTGTGTGCATTGAGTGAAAAAAAGAGGGTGAGACAAGCTGTACGCGAGCATGCTTGTATTACGTTAAGAATGATTTAAATATTTTTAAAAATATTTTTCATATTAAATAAATTCCCAGCGATGAAATTAAAAGTGAAGAAAGTGGAATTCAAGATGATAACCAGAATGTTACCAACGTTTTGAATTCTTTCGGCGACACAGATTCCCCCGCTAAAAAATTAGGTATGTATATACACACACACACGCATATATATATATATATATAGTTATTATTAAAAATAAGAATAAAATTCCACAAAGCATAAAACATAAAGCGGAATTATGCTGGATTAAAGCTGAAATAAGTAACTTACATAAAATTCTTAAGTTATTTAATAAAATGAAAGACAGTTTAAGGGAAGATATTATAAGTTATTATACAGATGAAATAATAAATTTAGTAACATCAAATTTAGCTAACAAATACATTCAAAAGAACACAGTGATATTGTTAACAAGAAACTGAAGAATTTAATTAATAAACAATGCCCTCAAAACATACACCAGTTTCACAATTTCCATGACCGAGTAGTTAATTTATCAGATATAAGTTTAACAAAAGATGATTTAAATATTCTTAATAAAGGCTAAAAATATATAGACAAAAGTAGCATCAATATATTCAAACAAGATAAAATGGAAAAGATGGCAGTAGATTCTGAAAATATTATTCAAAAAGTTAATCCAAATGTCCAAAATAATTTAAGGATAGAAGTTAAAATGAAACAAAATAGTAATAAGAAAAATCAACAAAAAAATACAAATCAAGCCTTTGAAAGAAAAACTGAAGCACAATAATTTAATGCTTAGTAAAGCAGATAAAGGTAATACTATAGTAGTAATAAAGAAAAATTATTATTTGGAAAAAATAAAAATATTCAATAAATTCAAGAAAATTAAGAATCCAACCAACAGATTTAATGAATACATCAAAAAAGAAATAAAAACAATTAATGGAAGTACTGCAGAAGAAAGTAATACAACAAATGATACCTTAAATAATTATTTCAAGAACTTCAATTTGATAGAAATGAATCCAAAAGCACCAGTTCTTTCAGGTTTAATTAAATTACACAAGATTAACAATCAAATAAGACCATTAGTTAATTGTATAAATGCACCATTTTATAAAGTTTCTAAAATAATTAAGAAATTTTTACAGGATAATTATGAATTTGAAACACAATTTAATGTTAAAAATAATGTAGAATTAATTGATAAGTTGAAAGAAATAAAAATTAGTAATAATGATATTCTTATATCACTAGATATAGTTAATATGTATAATAATATAACAACAGATGAAGTAATAAGATATATAGAAGATAATAAAATGTATAACAGTAGGTTTAAAAATCAATTTATAAAATTATTAAAAATTGTATTAAATCAAAACTATTTTAAATTTAATGATAAATACTACAAACAAGAAGAAGGATTAATGATGGGTTCACCTTTATCACCTATTTTAGCAGAAATATATATGAATAAACTAGTGAACATAATATCTCAAGAAAATAATATATTTAAAAATAATATTAAATTTTGGGGAAGATATGTAGATGATATATTAATTATTTGGAATAACAAGTTGGAAACTTATGAATTAAATAAATTTGTAATAGAATTAAACAACTTTAATAAAAACATTATATTTACAGTAGAAATAGGTAATAAAAATATAAATTTCTTAGATTTAAATATTAATATAAACAATAATATATTAGATATTGATATATACAGAAAAAAAAAAACACTAACTGATGTAATAATTCCAAACGATTGTTTTCATGCAAAATCGCATAAAGTAGCTAGTTTAAGAAATTATTGTAATAGAGTTAAAATTATTTTAAACTGCAACAAAAACAAACTTAATAAAGAAAATAATATTATTAAACAAATTGCCATAGCAAATAAATACAATCCTAATATAGTAGATCAATTATGGAACAAACCAAATAATAGTTCTTTACAACATCAAAAAGAAAAAGATAAATATTTAGGATCAAATAAATATATAAGAAAATACACATATAAACTTTTAAAAATCTTTAAAAAGTACAATATTATGATAGCAATAAATAATAATAAAACATTATTTAAATCAATTTGCAACAATAAAATAGAAGATTATAGGGTATTACAAAAATCTGGAGTATATAGAATAAACTGCTCAACATGTAATAAGTTTTATATAGGTGAAACAGGACGTCAAATAAATAATAGACTAAGAGATTAATTCGTATAAAAATGAAAATGATGATAAGTCACTTTATGGTAAGCATTGTAGAGAAGAAAAACATTTTATAGAAAACATTACAGATAATATAAAAATTTTACACATAGAATATAAATTTAAAAAAAGAAAATTATTAGAAAAACTACAAATTATAAAACATAGAAGTAGTAATAATTTATTAAATAATATGATTAATTTTGATGAAGAATTAATTTTAAAATCGGTTTTATAATTACATGTTATTGTAAAAAAAAAAAATTATATCTGGCTATTCAATGTATCGATATTTGATAACAGATTTAATGATACACATTGTCCTTAACGATTTTTTTTCGTGACGATATTTGTTTACACTAATGCAATTTTTTTTTAAATACACCACTTCGGTCTGACGACCACTATTGGTGCCGATAACATATAACGTATCTGTTTTTTATATTGTCATCCCCAACAGGACAAACAACACACCGATAATAAAGCATATGTTACAGGGGTTATTGCTAATGTTATCTTGAATTTAACAATTATAATATGTATAAATTACTATTATGTTTATAAACACTAATAATAAGAAAATGAATCTCGATGTGCATTCTTTCTAGAATTAGTGATATGTTTTTGAATTAAACATTGTTGACAAGAAATTCGTGAAAATAATTATTAACATATTAGGGAGATAATCAACAATTAATACTTTATTATTGTAGACATCGCTTAATGAACCGCGTTTCGGTAACATCATGTATGATATATATATATATATGTATTATATCAATAAATTATAACGCTACAGGTGGCGGTGGAGTAGGTAAAAGCCCCAGCAGACCGAGGAAACGAGTGACGGAGCCCCCAAGGCTAACAACCGAAGAAAATCCTTTGATAGAGCCATCGCAAGTGCTAATTTCTCAAAGATCCGTTCTTACCGCCGAACCAGTCCTTACACCTTTAGGTATAATATATTTACACGTAACTTCTCTTAATTAAAAATTGGCGATGTTTTAGATATTATAGAGAACTTTTACAATTAAAAAAAAAACAATTTAATTTAAATATATATATATATATATATATATATATATATATATATATATATATATATATATATATATATATATATAAACGTTTGGCTACTCTAAATAAGCACTTATATGTCTTATTCTTCGATCTTGAAAAAACTTTTGATTGAGTGCGACGGTATGGCTTGTTAAAGAAGCTAATGTCCCCGGTATAACCGATAATATGAGCGATTATTTATATATAACGTTTTTTGTACAATAGTACATTTAATGTCGGATCGTCAATATCTCAAGAACGGAATTCCACATTGCTTTGCTTTAAATGCAATCTTATTTATACTGTACATGAATGGTATAGTGGACTGCATCAAACGGCCCGTTTCAGCTCGACTGTTCATCGTCGACTTGAATATATGTATTTCGTCTTACTTTAACAAATCCTTAAATATTTGTTAATATCGTTGCATCTTTTTACACATGTTGTGGGCTACAAAGTAAGTGCAATAAGAACCGTTTAATGGAGATGTTAAATTTTTCTCTTATTCTCACTCATATTATCGGTCTGAAAAATAAATAAATAAATCCCGTCAAGTAATTTTGTAATCTTGTTTGTTTTTGTTTTGCTGAAACAGTTGTAATATTATTTAATTTAGAGACATCACTTGTTACTGACAACGTATAATATGTTATTTTTCCGCCCGATTAGTTTATTTTAAAATAAAGTTTCATCGACTCGAAAGATCACACCAGACGTCGCCTTCATCCGCAAAATTGGTGGGTGACTGATCAACCCTAATCAATCGATACAGGAAAGTTTGACATTGCCATTCCCGGCTTCTTTACTTTCCCGAACAACCTGATATATCTATTGATTTGGATAGCCGAGTTGGGCAGAGGTTGTGTTGGTTTTTTTTCACCGTGGGATTTGGTCCGTACGAGCAGAACGCTACCTTATTATCGCTACGCCGCGAATCATTTACTTTTTTGATTATATTATACAGTATATCGCTCCGTGGCTTTCCTATTTTTTCGATACTTTCAATTCAATTTAATTGTCTTGTTGCATTGAATAAATTACATAGCGTTTATTTTAAAATCGTTAAATTTCCATTAATACATCTCGTCGAAGAAGAAGGAAGAACTTTATTTAAATAGTAGGACACGCGTATAGCAGCATATTCTTAATGTTAAGTACACGTGATACCTCACCATTTATCTTAAAACTAGCGCTGTATCAGAACAAACAATAATAAAATATAATATATAAATATTCGATTATATACAGGAAAAAGAAAATAAAAAAATCTGGAAAAAAAAACAGAATACGGTAAGAAGTGCTATTGGCGCGGTTTATATGGAAAGTTGACCCTGAAATATATGTATATGTACATATATACGTGTGTGTGTATATATATATATATATATATATATATATATACACCGTTGGCATGTACCGCGCTACCAAACCCCCGTCGTCAAACCACGTTTATACACATAGGTAGGCTTCACACATATATACATACATCTGTATGTGTATGTCTGCGTCATGTGTGTGTGTATGTTTATATATACACACACACGTTTAAAAATTTAAAAAAAAAAAACTCGGTATCGAATTTAGTTAAAATATCTTTAAGTTTCACTTCTTCCCTACGCTCCGAGGCACAGATGTGTTTTTTTTTTTTTAATTTTCACTTGTTCGTTTTGTAAACGGGAACAGCATTTTTGTTATTAATATATTACATCAAATTATTTCTTCGTTTTAAGTAGAGCGTGAATGTCGCGCTAATTTATTTAATTTTTTATTTATTTATTTTTTTGACGCTCGCTGCGATAATGTTTTATAATATTTCGCCCGTGTCCCTTTTTTCATTAACAGTAATCAACTGGATAGAGATCCTGTGTCGCTGTTATTAACTTTTCAATGTCATTCAGTCTGTACATTTACGAAAATTCGAAATTAATGGATATTCTACGATATTTTCATCGTTTTTCCATTTTCTTAACAGCTTCCACCTATTTCATCGTGTAACTTGCACTCCGTCGAACCAATTTTTGCGATCACAGATAACGTTGTACTTGTTTACGATACGATGAAAAATGTTTTTAAAATAGAAAAGAAAAAACCCCGTCAATTTGTGCGCGGCATTTTAAAAAATTGATTAACGTTATAAAAAAAGTTTTACGATGTTGTCGGTATGCTGTTTATGTTTGTTTTACGGTATATTTTACTTACAAGCCCGTTGAACGACTGTTCTTTGTTCGCTATACTGCATATCGTCTATCTTTCTGCGCTGTCTTTCGCACCTATCTGGACGAAGTAAATTGCCCGATAAATACTTCACGAACGACCTTGTTTTCCTAACGTGTTTACGTTTGTCTTGCTCGCGTACCGCAATATTTTGTTATGATTGATATCGCGTCCGCTTGAAAGAGCAGTGTGTGTAAAAAATAAAAAAATTAAACTTTCAAAACTCAAATATTTATTATTTTACATCGTATTAATCGAATCTAGTGTACGAGATCCGACTTTTAAAATAATATCGATCAAGTTGTTTTAGCTCGATAAATAAATGAATAATCTATAAAACTCTATAATAAATAATGAAATTATTCTTTATATTTGTCCCACGTGGCTATACGGTCATAAGGTTTCGATGTTAACACGTATATGCGACGTTATCAAACAAAATACAAACAAAAATCAGTATCTTAGATGTCCTAATAGATTACACACGTACAAAAACGATACACATACACGGAAGAATATTAAACACGCGTTTATTACGGTGTAGAACTGGTACTCTTTTTGTCCGAAACTTATTTTTTATATATAATATACATTAAAGATTTTAAACAATAAAAAAGTACTTAAAATCACTAAATTTTATACGAAAATATCACAATATATGCGTGTGTGTTTTATTTAAAAAATTATACCGGTATTTCCATGGAATGCTTGTATCCTAGTATCTATCATCAACTGCGCAGATCTGTTACCATAATTTGTAGGTTACGCATAGGTCATTCTTCCGTATAGAGTTAAATTTTTCAAAATCAGGGACAATGTACTAGCCATATTTTCATAAATTTCCTAGGAAGATATAAATCACCTTTTTTTTTTAATTGTCCTCGATTTAATTGTAATAGATAAATATTTTTTAATTTTTCGCTGTTTACCCACCATATTCCCTACATTATCTATTAAACTCTGACTATAAAGTATTATTTCTCATTTTTATTTTTATTTTAAGGTGCATAATTATTATTTAAAATTCTAATTTAGTATGTACTGCTTAAATTAGAATCTACTGGCCACAAAGGTTCACTAGGTCAAAAAAAAATCTCTATATTTATTATATTTCAGAGAGGTTACGTAGAAAAGACGAACTTATCAGAAATACGCTGAAAGAAAAACAGCAACTAGCAGCTGATATTTTGCATGTATCTCGCGAAGAATACGAATCAGTTTCAATCGCATCCAGTGAAGAAGTAGTCGTTTCCGATAAGGATGCCTCCGAACTAGTCTTGTCCTTGGCTAATCAAGGTTTTTTTTCAGTCAATTATTTAGCGGTTTAATATATTATTTATTTTTAAACGAACGAATATTTATTTACAATTGCGTTAATATAAATTCGAGTAATTTGTAAATAGTGCATCGCCCATTATAGATCTGCGTCTATATTCTCTTTTCTGTATCATTTTATTTTGATTTTTAATTTAGTAAAATAACGACAAAAGAACTTTGTTCGAGTTGACAGTCTTACGATATCAGTTCTGTATGATAAAACTCGTATTATCGACATAAAAACTGATGCGCAAATTTTCGATTTAGTTTATTCGAACGCATTTTTTCTAAAATTTCGTTTCCTTCATTTTGGACATATATATATATATATATATATATATATATATATATATATATATATTTATATTTATATTTATATCGTATCCACTGCTGGATGTAAGCGTTCCTCTTTTCTTTCTATCTATAGCGATCACGAGCCTCATTTATCCATTTCACACCGACTGATCTCTGTATATCGTGTTGCCACCTTGTTTCCGGCCGACCGTAATTTCTATGTCCTATTAGAACTTATTCTATTATTCGTTTCGTCCACCTGTCATCGTTTCTTCTTGCTACGTGGTCTGCCCAATTCCAATTTTAACTGCGCTTCACGTTCGACTACACCCGAAAATTTAGTCTACTGTCTTACTGCATATTGGCTTTCTCGTCTGATATCTTGATGTCTAATGTTACTTTTTCGTGTGCTCTCTGTATCACTGAAAAACTGTAACTACTATAAAAACCATAAATTGAGTAACCTATATCCCAATTGATGCCCAATATTCAAGAAAAATATCAGTTATGTCATATAGACTTTCCAGCTCGTATTTACCACCGAATGAACAATCGAATAGGTGATCATGAACCTGCACTTCCCCGCAGTTACATCTGTTGCAGTCTGTCATATTCCATTTCTTCAAATTATACTTAGTCCGCGCTGCACCACTTCTTAGTCATTTTGAGTGTTTTCCAAAGGCTGTATTTTATTCTCTTTGTTCTTCACGGTTCTCTTCTATTCCATGCTTGATGTTTTGCCGAGTCCGCAGTACGGTCCAGTTGCTCGACAGTTCTTAGAAAACTATGTCTTCTTTCACGTTAAAAAAATATTTTACATAATAATAATAGTAAATAGTAAACGAGCAATACACGTTTTACGCAGGTAATCAGTTAATCGCCATCATAAACGAACATTTACAAATAAGCGAAGAAGAGGCGATTGTCGCTACGTCGGAAGTACACAATCAACAACAGGTAGTTGCTCCTTCGTCGAAAGTAACGACTAATTGGTCGCAGCGTACACCGAGTATTCCGGTGTGTAAATTACAGTCAGTAGCGAACGGTATAAATTCAAACGCGACGCGACTGATTAGCGCGATAACCGAACGCGACGATGAACGGGAACGTTTACGACAAGAGTTACAAAAGTCGCGAGAACAGCTGCACGCGTTGCACGAAGTCCTGCAACGTATGGAACAGAATCGTCTGACCGTTGTTAACAATACATCGCAAACGCAGTCTGAAGCGGTTATCGATCAAAATGTTATCGACGTGAAACAAAAAGTACGTACTAATAATAATAATAACGTTATCTAACGCGTTGCTTGTTCCTATACTTACTGTATCATATTTTATATAATATAGAGTAGGTAGAAGCGGGTAAAATAGATTTAAAGTTGTTGTTATTGCTTCGGAGCTCAACATTTACATAAACGATGACCAACCAATCGGGAAAATCTGAACTACCTTCGAAACCATTGAAGAGAATTTAACGATATGTGATCAACGAACTCGCCTATTATAATTAAATTTCTACAAATCCATCATTCTTAATAGACTAAACTGTGGGTGTGAAGTTTACTCCATGACGCCCCAAAAACTACTATAATGCCTAATTCTTGGTGCTCACCGCACAGCATCGTCTGTGAGCATGTGTTCTTTACTAGGGGAACTTGCCCTACATGAAACATTTAAACAAATTATACATGACCCTTCTTCCGAATTCCCATTTGATCTTATTTCTCGTCTTACAGCCACTCCAAATGATTTCAATATAAATTACAGCATTTATACAATAACTAACTCAAATCATCCAACTTCTCCCCCCTAGAAAGAGATTATACGTACCAATACAATCCTCCTGCAATATAAGAATATGGCCGAGTATGAGTTTGTTATGAAAGCAAATAACTTAATAAACAGCTATTCATCAGCAACCTTATACTTTACTGATGGCACCGAGTATCCCGTTCTACAGCATGTGCATTCATTAACGATTTATGCTATCTCATACGATTGCATGATTCTTGCTCTATCATGCAGAATTATACGAAATATTTTTCTGTCTTCAACATTTACTCTTAAACCCTAGTGATGCAAAAACACTCAGTGTGACGGGCTCTCTTTACCAATTATCGCAAGATACAAATCCAGTATCCCTCTTATGCGTTCCAGATCATAAGGGAATTGTTAAAAACGAAGCGGCCGATAGGGCAGCCCAATATGTTCCCCCACAACCTATAAAGTTGCGCCATCTTCAGTATTAAACACAACCCTCAAATACTTCATTCACCACAACTGGCAACAGAAGTGGAACTCATATCATCATAATTTCCTTCTTGCTACCAAAGCCAGCGTTGTCTTCTGAAAACCACCCGGCAATTTATTCGGTTCCAACTATATAGCACTCAGCAGGCTTTGGTTACGTATCACTCTCTCATGACCATCTAATTCAACGTATCAACCCCCTGCTTTTTTTCCCTTTTATTTATTTCCAAACCCCTATATTGAAATATCAACGAAGAAACATTCAGGTTTTTTTTAATACATAGATATAATAATAATAATAATAATAATTCAAGGGTATTCGTATTGATCATTACGTGATCACCATTTCGATTCTATAACATCGTTTGTGTCTCTTATATTTACAAAAGCTCGAAACTCTAAAATCCCGCTTATTGTCAGTAGTAGTGGAAGAATACGTGTGAATTATTGTAAATAAATTTTTCGGTCTACTCCTATAACATTATTGCGTACTGTCTCTGTTTTTACTAAACTTATATACCAAGTTATTATGTAATCGGAATCACTGTTTACTAGTTGAACATTTCAGCACAGTTCATAGTCAAAATGATTCGATGTCAACCCGGTACCAAGAACGAACGGAACGATAAATAATTTTTCACTTTTCACCACGGTTATGATTTCGTCCGTAGTTAATTCTCGCACAACACCAAAAGATATTAATCTCGATTGGAAAGAGCGTGTAAAACATTTAGGTGTCATCATGGATAGATTTTACCAAACATATTAATGATCGTATAAATAGAACAATACGAAAAATGGGTTGTCTATTTCCTATATTTAACAAAAAGTCCGCGCACTATCAACCCAAAACAAATTTTTAACATACAAAAAAAAAGTAATTTTACACCTGTCCAGTCTGGTCTTATACCAACGGAAGCAATATAAAAGTGGAAAACCATTATCTTCGAACAATATTAAATAAACCTCGATTTATTTCGATCAAATCTTTACACGATATATTAAAATTCCCTTATATATGAGAAATGATTAAAGATATAACCAAAAAAAATG
Organism: Coronaproctus castanopsis; assembly: GCA_032883995.1. Classification (NCBI taxonomy): domain Eukaryota; kingdom Metazoa; phylum Arthropoda; class Insecta; order Hemiptera; family Monophlebidae; genus Coronaproctus; species Coronaproctus castanopsis. The sequence goes on from CM065053.1 coordinate 142,410,662, forward strand.
TTTAACGTTTGTAAATATACGAATATACGGATATTCCAATAGTAAATTCTATAGGTGATTACGATTACCAATCTCTACGATGCAAGTAAAAACGATATAAGCACAGGCGTATAAAACATGTCCTTTTCCAGTAATCCAGCTATACACTCTAGTTATAATGTCAACAAATAAGATGCTTATAAGTTCATTTTAATCAGAAAAGTGTGTATATATACACTTAAGTGAGCGTGCTTTTTGTATTTTAAATTTTTCTTAAAATTTACATATAAGTTCTTTCATTATAAATATTATTAACTTTATGTTTTTATTAATATGTTTTCTGGAAAGAATGCTTATGACATTCGGTATGGAAATATTTTTATTTTGTATAACGCAGAAACAAATTTATATCGTAGTAATAAACAATTTTTCATTTTTCAAAAAAAAAAAAATTGTTTAGTAGTGGCAGAATACGTACGAATTATTTGTGAAGTGAATAGATTTTTCGTCGAGTCATATAACGTTATTGCGTGCTAATTGATATATTTGTATAGGAATAAAATATTAACTTTTAGCAAGCTGAATTTCAATTTCTAATTTACAATATCGAAATGTCGATATTTACGTTAGAACAAGCGCCTATTATTTTTGTGATTTTTATAACAACAGTTGTTCATTTACGTGTATTAAACAGAAACTACCTTTTAGATGACACCTATCGTAATTCTTCATATTCGTACGGTACATTATAGTTTTTACGAATTTTTATTTTGAAAGAAATTAGGGTATAACCTTATCGCGTCTTATCTGATCTTTATAATATGTGTGTCTAAACGTTTTTTAACTTCGATGTGATGATGTGGCGTGTCGTGATAAAATATATATATGTTAATTTAAGGTATAAACATTTATAGTTAAAATCGTTCGCTTTTAACAATATATTCTATAATAATCATTACTTCCGTTTGTGGTCTGATCCAAACGTGGCTTCGTTTACCTTCATAATATTCGACATTAATCTCTCGTGGTGTTTGCACTTGTATGATTGCTTTGTAAGTCGAAACATCCGAGTTTGTGTTCCATGTGTTAAAAGTAGAATGCGTTGATCAATTCGTTCTTCTTTAACGTGATTGGTGGTGTATCATTTTGTTTTGTTATACTATTATAAACGCTATTCACGTCTGATTTATTCAACATTTTTTCTTTCACTGTTTACCTGTCCTAAAGATGTATCTTATTAAACGAGCAATTCTTTATATATTTTTTAATCGCAGAAAAAATTATTATAAAAGTAAAAGATCCGATCGAAAAATTCTAAAATTCATTTCAAAAGAATTAAAAGTACCACCCCCTTCTGATATTTGACATTTTTGGTTATTAAGTATTCCGTGATGAAATGCCCATTTTTAGTTATAACTCCGGAAATTTATGAAACGAAATTCTACACGACTAAAGTAGTTATAGTTATGTGCGTAATGATTTTTAATAATATGTGACACCTACCTAAAATATATTTTCCGAAAAAATATTATTTTACAAAAACAAGTTATGTGCATAATGATTTTTAATAATATGTGATACCTACCTAAAAATATATTTTCAAAAAAAATATTATTTTACAAAAACAAAATACAGAGTAGATAGGTACTATTTGATGTATATAGGGTGATCAAGAGAGGACGGACGGTTTTGTGTTTTTAATAGGTTGGTAACACTGCTACAACGCAAACCGCCTGCTCCACGTTTAATGTACACACGAGAGATTTGTTTTTGTCCAGTTTCAGTTATCATGACATCGTATAACGAGGAGGAGCGCGCATTTTACGTGAAACATTATTTTCGGCGTAAATCGATTACGACAGTGAAAAGAGAGTTTCGAAACGAATTCAAAGTTACGCGATTTATTTTGTGTGGGGATATCTTAAGAGCCGCGTTTACGAAACATGCCCACGAGATCTGGAAGACCTGAAAATTTGGATTTTTGAAGAAATTTTAAAAATTCAGCGACATATGCTCGAACATTTTTTAGACTAAATTAATGTATTGTTTCAAATGGCGGGTTATATGAACGACATTCTGTTCCACAAATGATTTTAAGCTAATCTCTACGTTCTCTTATTTTTAAATAAAATTTCATTCAACAATTTTGGTCGACTAGTTTTTGACTTATTCAAAAAACAATAAATAAAACCGCCCGTCTTCTCTGGGTCACCCTATATATAAATAATAATAATAATAATTATTATTATTATTGTTGTTCACTTGTTGCTTCGCGTTTTCATTTATCGCTTATTAGTATCTGATCATCTGTGTTAGTTATCTTTAGCAAATTCATTTTCGATCCTAATATTATCGATGATCAAACATTAATTTGCAGAGATATTCATAATCTAGTTTAGATTTATTAAACTGAGACAATTTTAAATACCATCTTATAGCGGATGTCTACTATAATTCTTCATATTCATTATATTTCTTATAGTTAAACTACTAAAAACGATATTCGTTCGTTATATAATAGTAAAAGAAGAAATACTGATTATTTTATATATATATATATATATATATATATATATATATATATATATGTATGTATGTATGTATATATATGTATAAATAAAGAAAATTAGGTTTTCGATTCATAAATCGTTGTCTAATACATTTTTAAATGTTTAAAAATACTGATATGTTACGATTATTTCTTTGCAGATCGAAAAATATATATATATTTTTTAATTTAGCCTGTTAAAATGTCGATATTTATGCAGGCGAGATGAGTGATCGTGGTTATAACTTTTATAAGAATAATTTTTAATTTAGATTTATTCAGCTATTACCTAGATTGTACTCCTAATTATTATTATTATTTTTTATAAATTAAATACGATGGTTAAATTTGTTTCATTTCACGCGCGCGCACATTATATCGTTTTAAAATTTATTATTTTAGATTAATTTGTTAAATGATTGTATTTAGGAGTTGTCGGTAAACGAAATCGTTACTTCAGAAGGTAATACTTCTTCAGTCAATGTTGAAAATCATAATAATAATAATAACGATGATAATAATGTAGCACTTGTAACTACAACCGCTACGACAACTAGTACTACTAGCGCTACTACTGGTACTTGAAGTCCGTTTTTCCATGTGAATATCTGCGTTTTTCTTGTTATTCCTTATATATATATACATATACATATGTGTAACTTTTCCTCTTATTTTATTTTATTTTTTATCATTTAGTCGCCGCCAGCTGTTTTGTTATTAAATGTTATTTTTTTGTTTCTATATTTATGTGTATGTGCCCATGTCTATTGTATGTTAATGGTTGTATTATTGCGCCGTATTTTCTTACATTATATATATATATATATATATATATATATATATATATATAATATGTGTGTATGTATATGTGTTATTCGTTTTAATGTTGTTCAACAGTTCGTGATGTTACCATATTAATGTGAGGATGTTAATTGACACGCGTTTATATTATTAAACATACTTTTTTTTCAATGTAGCTTATAAGTTTTTCCTCGGTATTTCTAAAAAAAGTTTCGTCGAATTTTAAAATGTATTATTCATTCGAGTTTTTAAACGATTAGTGATTATGTAAAATTTGATTCTAATGAAATGTAATAAAATGATGGTTTTTTAAAAATTTAACGCACAATTCGATTGCTTATTATTTTCGGTGAAAGTGATTAATTTTATTTTCACATAATGTTAAAGGTCGAAAAACAATAGTTGGCGGTTAAATAATGAAATTTCCCGCTTTTTTCATCATTTCGTCATTACGCGTAATATTATTTTAAACGTTATTATTAATCGTTTATTTGAAAATTTACATTTCGATAATTACGGTTGTGAATAGTTGTGTTTGTAAATTTCGCGACATTACGGATCGGTACACAGTTTTTCTCGACCGTTGAGTAATGTAAGTTATAAATAACGTTCGTTTTATTTACCTTTTCTATAATAGAGATAAGATGTTAATAACAAAATTAGTGATGAAATTTTTGTTTTGAATAAATTTTTATTATAAAAAGTAACGAATTAATATATTTTCGTGTAACGGTAAAATAATATGATTACATTTTGAAAATTACATGTCCGAGTGATCTTGTTGTATTATTCCCGCATTGTTTCGAAAATATTTTTCTTTTTCTCCGGCTTGTATTCTACTCGCATAGTAAACTTGTAAAATTTTGTTCACGTGATGATTTTTGTCGAGTATAATAATAATCGGAATTATTGTTTTAATAAGCCATTCGGATTTCCTTTCGTGTTGCCATTGCGAATAGTCTATTATCGAAAGTTTTAAATTTCTGTTCATAAACTAGTCTGCTGGTCGTTGTGAATCGATGTTGATTTATACTTATTCGAATGAAATGTGAAATGAATGTATTTTATACGTAATTCGCACTGACAATTTAAAATAGTGTTAATTTCAAGCTACTGAAATTTCATCCATTTTTTGGGTTTTAAAATGTAGTATGAAGATATTTATTTTCATATATATATCGAACATATTGAAACATTCAGATTATTATTTCAAGTTTTATACGCGCTGCGGTGTTTTACGTTGTTTTTCTTACTCGTATTTCACCTGTGTCCATTCTATTGTTTGTATGTAGGCATATATATATATATATATATATGCTGTAAATGTCATTTCTGTTGGTTTTGATGTTCGTGTTTAATTAATTCGATATGCATTTAGGTGTGATCAACTTTTTTCTTTTTCTTTTGATTTATACGCAATATGTAGAATTGTTAATATAGACGAATGATATGTATAATTTTTTGACACCGTTGAACTATATTCGGGAGAATCTCTCAAATTTCTTTTAACATTGTACGTAGTAATGCGATAGTAAAATTCTCAAGTGTTAATATTTTGATCGTGTTTTTTTTTTTTTTTTTTTTTAACGTAATTTGTCGACACATATTTCATACTTCTTCATCACCCATCGCGTCAGTCACACTTTTGACTCTACCCATACCTATTTCGGCGTAGACAATCGATTAGTTGTGTACACAATCTGTTGTAGTATTTATTTAATATAACTTATGCGATAAGTCAGTTATTTTTTAAATATTTAACGTTAATTTTCGTTAAAGATGAAGTTGTCATGTTCTATTCAATGCGTTTTTATTATTATTATTATTATTATTATTATTATTATTAAGGACTTCGGTCTTTCGTGTGATTGTTAAATAGATTTCGGTTAAAATCATAGATTGATCTATTTTATTCATTTTATTTTTCATCAGTTTTATCGTTTAGAATACGAATGTAATGAATGTTACAAATAAATAATGTTTACATAATTTTCATGCGCGATTTATTTTCATTTTATTAAATTTTAAGCTAATAAAAATAATTTGTAGAACGTGGAATGTAGTGATTTTTATTAAAATAAAAATAAAGTTAATGAAAAATGTGATAATCCGAACTTGTACACATTTATTACAATACATTTTATTACAAAAAAAGGAGCTGTCCGATAAATGTTTCCATAAGTAATATATAATTATTCATTTATATCATCATTATCATTGCTACTCAACCGCTAGGTTGGTGAACAACATGGGCTGCAGCTAAACAATTAATTTAGAGCAGCATCTTTTATCCTCACATAACTCTGTTCTTTTATTATGGCGTCCATAAATCGGGTTCTTGGTCTTCCTCTTTTTAATTTTCCGTTTGCTTTCCCTTCCTATTAAGGTTTTTGGCCATTTTCCGATTTGATGACCGATCATACGATTTCTCTTCTTTATTATCTTTTGAATACTTCCTTATTTGTAATTTTATCCCTCCATGATATTCTCAGCATCGTACGATAGCATCCAACTTCAAAAGCTTGAACTTTTAATCTTTTATTTTTTTTTTTTACATAAAATCTATGTTTTACAGCCGTACAGTCGACGCTTCAGACAAAAGAAGTTTTAATGAACAGCTTACTTTCCGTATGTGTAATGAAACATTTCTCGATGTAATAAGCGTTGTTTTTTATTAAAAGCGTTTCTAAACTGCGCTATTCTGTTTTTTAACTTCTTTTTCTATTCTTCCGTCGGACATTTTTAAACTGCCAAGATAAGAAAATTCTTTTACTTGAGGATATTCTTTTTCCATTGAGGACTATGTCTATATCATTTGCGATGTCATTTGCACATATCATTTGTCTTGTCTGCATTTATTTTCATTCTACATTTTTATATTAGTAGCGCGTTCAAATAATTAAGATACTGTTGCAATTTTTCCTCTTCCGCTATCAAAGTAATGTCATCGGCATATCGTATGGTGCATACTGGACTCCATTCATCTTAGTACCAATGTTTTTCTTTTCTACAAAAGCTTTCATTGTTCCCTCTATCTATGTATATATTAATTAGCAGCGGTTACAAGCAACATCCTTGTCTTATTCCCTTTTTTTATCTTCGCTCTGACTTCTTTGTTTTTTACCGCTTCCGGGTTTTTATATAGTTGGAAAAGTATCCTCTGCGATCTCTGTAGTTTATATGTATTTCTTTCGAGATTTTGAACGTTATATTCCGGTTGACATTATCGAAGTCTTTTTCAATATCAATGAAAGCAATGAACAGTTTTTTATTAATCCCTAAATTTAATAATTAATCGTAATGATAATATAGCTTCTCTCGTGTCCTTTCCTTTTCTGAATCGAAATTGCTCATCTAGCAGATTTTCTTCTACCTTCTTTCGTATGCGATGATATATATTTTCGTTAAAATTTTTAAAATACGTGGTAGTATACTTCCTCACAAGTTTGAGTATTTATTTTCTTGACGATTGTAATTATATCGACACTGAAAATCTTTTGGAATAATTCCTGTGACCTATATTTTGTTCATCGGGTTAAACATTGCCACTTTTGCTCTATCACCTACTTTTTGGAGAAGTTTCCCTGGTATGTTATCTATTCTTCACGCATTTCTTTAGGTTTCAATTCGTCCAATGATTTCTCAAATTCTTCTCTCAATAATACAGGCCCTATATTATCCTCAGGTACGTAATCTTCTGCTTCTATTACAGAGTTATTAAGTGCTTCATCGAGTTTTTCGATATATTGTTTCAATTGTTCTTGTGTTTCTTCGCTATTGATTAGTATTTTACCCTTATGACTTTTAATGTTGCCTAAATTCTTCCTTCTGTTCGGAAATTGTCTACTTATGTTATTGAACGCATTCTTTGTATTTTCATTGTTAACATTTGTGTTTATTTACTCACATTCTTGTTCAATCTATTTCCCTTTTGTCTTTTATTTATCAGGTTTCGTATGTTATTATATTCAATTCGATTATTTTCAATTTTATGTTATTCCTTGTATTTTCATTCAAATCCGAAAACTCTATTTCCATTTAAAGATCCGCCGTTGATAAATCTGTTCCTTCTGCTGCATATGTAACCACTTTCTTGCCACTTGACTTCGCTTACTCCTAAGACATCAATATTCATTCTTGTCATATCTTGTTTTAAGTTTTCTAATTCTGCACATTGGTTCAGCGATCGAAAGTTCCAATTTTAATGTTTTGGTATTTTTTGCTATGCTCGTAACATGTATATTCTCGAGTGCTGCACCAACGAGGGCGCAGAGAAACTGAAATCAGTCCGTATTGCTGCAGGTGACCGTCCATTTCCTGATGCACCTTTTATATTCCATGTGTACAGCATTTATACGTTTCATTTCACATGCTATGGTGATATTAGGAAGTATAAATTCAGTGGTGGTCTCCTATTGCCTTTCACCGAATTTTCTATTAGGGTTTACTCCCTTAGTCGAGATGGTCCGGTTATTAGGCGCCAGATGCTCGCTCTAGATTGACATTTATTAATCCGATTAGGGCACAACGTTACGAGCGATTTGCTGATAATATGCTGTTGTAAATGCAGTACAATGCTTTAACGGTATTTACTGGTAGGAACACCCTAGTGAACCTTCCTTCTTTTTCTTATCAGTAATGTAATGTGAGTTCTGATTTAGCTTTTCTAATCAGCGCTTGCCCGACGAATAACCCTGCACGACATGAACGTACAGAACTAACTTGGTTGTTGTTTCGTTTACGTTGGTTTGGGACTAATATCATATGATGGTCAAATAACTACTGACTAGAGAAGGTGGCTCTAGATAACTGAATTTATCGGCAATATACGATTGTAATATTAACGACAGCGTTTAAATAAATGCTTCGGAAATTTGCAAAATCTATAACATGTACTTTATAAACCCAGCGCCAATTCAAAAATATATTTTTTCTCAGAATGTAACAAAAAAAAATTGATTTTTTGTCTCCAAAATATTTTGATATATATATATATATTTGTAATCATTAATTCTGGCGTATAAAATGTTATCTGATTTACTCTGAACACGGAATATTTTTGGTCATACGTAAATTTTTGATACAAATTTATAAATTCCGTATTAAAAATTGTTCTTTTGATAACTGCAGGATGTTTTAAGATGCAAGATATTCACATATCCGCTTTTTAGAAATGGGTCGTAGATAATTTTGAAAATGTTTATATAAATATTTTGAAAATTGAGGCATTTCATATCCTTCGTTCTAAAAATAAACAATTTTCTTACAATTAAAAGTTTAGGCACCATATATGGGACAGAGTGACTAAAAAAATTATCAAGATGGATTATCGGTTCTTAACGTCCATAGAAAATTTTAAATATGATATATTTCTGGAAGAAATTCGAATAAACATAATAGTTACATTATATATTCGTACGGACTTTACGTAATATCGAATTTTTTAAAACGAAATTGCATATAAATAGGCAAATAAATTTTTTATCATTCGAATCAATTACACTTTTTAAGGATTTATTTTAATAGTGATAGAAAAAATTGTTCGGATGAACGTGAAGAAATTGTCGATAATTACACTATTTACATATTTTAAAATATGCTTTTTATTATGTAAAAATATATTTAACGTTTTTGTTCGAACTGAATCGTAATTTTGCGGTTAAAATAAAATGTCTTCTAAAGATCAAATCAAACTTTTAATGAAAAGAAAAAAAATATTCTCAAGGTTTACGACTGAAAATTTTTGAAGTGAAACTTCTATTGGCAAGTTATATATGGGGAGTTAACCTGCAAAACGAGCGAGCGAGCCGAATTAATGGACGAATGTGTATATATATATATGTCCTGTTAGCATGTACCGCACTACCAACACCCGTCTTTCAAACCAAATTTTGTAGCATTGTGCGTCGACTTATATATATATATATATATATATATATATATGTATGTACGTATGTGTGTTTATACATACGCCCGCGTAAAAAAATATTGAATTTGGTTAAAACGTCTTTAAGTTTTAATTCTCTGCGCTCGCAGGCACAGGTGTTTTTTTTCTTCAAACTAAAGGACAGTGACATGGAAGTCTTTATAACTGAATTTCATGGATAAGAAAAGTATACAGCATTATCTAACAATCGGAATAGGACGTGTTGAATGGACAAGAATGTAAATAGACGTTAAGAATCTCAATAATTCGTGTTTGGTCGGAACAAAGCCTTCCTAAGTTTTCTACTCGACCAGAACGACGAATGCCTATCGCAATTTTTGATGAAACAAAGCTCCGTGATTCGAACCGTTTCTTTGATAAGTTGCTAGTTATTTCTTGAAAGTGATTGAATGCAGTATTCGATTAATTGCAAGGAAGCCAGACAATTGTGGAATTCGATTAAATTTATCGTTTAATGAATAAAAAGAAAGAGTATCCGCGCTTTATGCAGATAGATCGATATATCTTGATATAGATAAAAAATATTTCCCTGCTCTTTTTCTAGACATAGAAGAAAAGGATTTTGATAAAGTCTGGCACACTGACTTACTCTAATAAATGTGAAATATAAATTGCTTCATCAATACTTCACGTTGCTTAAATTTCACATCTATCCTTCCACATTAATGTAAATGGTGGTTAACGTTCATGTAATAAAATCAAGAGTACTTCAAAGCAGCGTACTAGGACCGGTGTTATCATCAGGTTTATTAAATGAAATCGAATGCTAACATGGACATACGGCGTGCAGATTTGGGGAACAACCAGCAATTCCAATATTAACATTATTCGACAATTTCAGGCTAAATTGCTAGGCCGCATCTCATCGTCACCACGGTGTATTCGTGACGATGACTTACACAGGGATCTTAAAATATCCACTGTTAAGGAGGTGATTGAACAATACAGCGACAGTTATATCCAGAGAATCATGTGAATCCATTGGCAGTTGGTCTTGTAGATAATGGCACACGATTCAAACGTTTTGGACGACATAACTTAAGAACCGAATTGACGTCGTTATATTGTACACACACACATATATATATATATATATATATATATATATAGCTCTCAGATAGTGGGTAATCTCCGTTGGGAGATACCACATTAATACCAAGTTCTATTGTCATCATTGTTATTATCCTCATTTGAATAGATCGCATGCAAAAAAAAAAGTAAAATGTAATCCCTGAAAATGTTGCACAAATTTGTAAGTCATTGACGGATGGATAAATTATTCGAAATACACAACGTACAACAAAAATTGAAAGAACGTAAATTAAAAGATTTGTATTAGGAAAATTTTAAACAATAACCTACGTATGTTAATACTCGATAACGTATATGATAGTTCAATAAATACTCTTCGTAATAACTGCGTATACAAAATATAATAAGACGAAATTTTGAATTTTATAAACCTTGTAAGGAAAAAGAAAACAAATAGAAAACAGTCTTAATTAATTAAAACTGCTAAAACAAAAAAAAAAACAAAATTATTTGAAACGCGATAGTAATAATTATAATAGGAAACAACAATTACTCGTTTAAAACGTTATCTAGCCACGATTCCAATTCTCGTGTATTTTGTTTACTGATAGATCGAAATCGGTCCTTGCTTTCGTCGGTAACGATAACTTTATTCTTGAGGTCGGACGATTTAAATGTCAGTTTGTCAACTTGTTTCGAATCGACCGATCGTGTTGTCAGCGTAGTCGATAACAATCGATTCGTACGATTATCCGCTCTCTCTTTCGATTCGATAATCGTATTTTTCCCTATCGATGTCGTCGTATCGAACTTCGAACAATTCGACGATAAATGTTTATCATTTCTTATTTCGACCAAATTGTTTCGTACTTCCTGCGATACTTTCGTATTGTCCGAATTTGTCTCTTCTAATTTATTAGTAGACCACCGTTCATCGTGATTCCGAATCTGATTTATTATCACGTTTGTTGTCGAATTCTTTTTAGAATTTTTCTGCGGTCTTTGCGGCTGAGGTGTTTCTCGCGATTTAATTTCTTCGAGTAGTTTGTCGTCTTGTCGTTTCTCACATTTTAGTCGATTCTTTTCCGCTAACACTTTCGGCTGTCTTTGCGATTTAACGGTTTCCTCTCGATCGACGTTTAAAGAGTCGGCGATTTTTTTCGCGTCTTTTTTACTATCGTACTTCAATTTAACATCTTCTTGTTGATCGAGCGATAAATCGTCGAACCAAAATGCGGCGTCGTCGGCGCTAATATCGTCTGTTTTGCGTTTTCGACCGAGAACTGATCTAGGCGGTTTAGGATCGGGCAGTACTTTAAGTTGTTTATTAATTTCTTGTCTAGATAATATTTCAATCGGAACGTATTCGTCGCGATCGTTAGAATCTTTCCTTTTTTCTACTTTTTTGTCTGTAATGATAATTGTTAAAAAATATATCGAATTAATATCACATTACAAAGAAACGTACGAAGAAATAATTCATTTGCTCGATAAGAGTACTTGAATTCGATTTTAATTTCACAACATTTAAACTTACTTCTTTATATATATATATATATATATATGTCAGTGACGGCTCGTGGTGAAATCTAGCGGTTGCAATTACACAACCCCTCAAATATATATACGCGCAAGTTTTTTTGGTTTCACGCAACATCGCAAAGTAACATTAATAATGTCAAAGTCAACAATACTAATACAAGAACCATTTAAAACCGTAATTAGAAAAACTAAAAATTATGAAGTTAGATTATCGATCCCAAGATGAAAAATTATAATATTAAACCGAAATATATTTAAAAAATTTATAAAACGAAACAATTCAATAAACTCTACGTATATCATTGTTTGCAGATGACACAGTAATATTATCGAATGGTTCAAACCTTACAGTCTCTACTAAACATCTCCAGAACCAGTTTAACAGTTGGAGAATTGGTTTAAATTATGGAAAATTACAGTAAATAAGACAAAATCTAATTACCTGCTATTTAAATTAAACAAAAAATTCGTAAATAAACCCATCCAGTTAAATGGAAGAACGATCTCGCCAACAAATAAAGTGAAATACCTTGGACTACATCTAGATGAACGTTTAACATGGAAAGAACATATTCCAAACGGAAACAACTAGATCTCAAACTGCAAAGTATAAACTTGCTGATAAACAAATACTCATCATTATCCATAGAAAACAAGGTTTTATTATATAAAGTCATCCTAAAACCGGTATGGATCTACGTAATCGAAATCTGGGGCACAACCAACGACTCGGGAATGAAAGTTATCCAGCGTTTCCAGTCGACGGTTCTGCGAAGTATTGTTGAAGCACCGTAGTACATTCGTAATGATGACCTACACACAGATTTACATATACAGACTGTAAATGAAACCCTCAGAATATATAGTCACAGATATATTCAGTGACTCAAGTATCATGTCAATCCTCTAGCTGCCGATCTCAAAGATAGTAGCGTACAATTTCGACCCCCTTGAAAGACTTGTACAAGTAGAACTGTTTAACCGGTTTTAATTAAGTCTATCTCCGATTTTTAAGCTCATCAAGTGAAGAATAGCTGTCACTGGACACCATTCTAATAATACTCGTAAATTTAAATTAAACATCAACGCTACTTATTGTCCATTTAGGGTAGTTTGTATAAAAAAAATCAATTGGTTAAGAATCTTTATAATTTTACACAAATTTCTGACACTATAATAATCTCGTATTACTAATGTTATAAATATTTACAAAAATTAATTTTGCACTTTTTTTTTTATTCATTAAGTGTAAAAACTCATAATATTAAAGGATAAAATTCTACTAGGTAAACGTATAACCTACCCTGTTCGACAAAGTCACCAGTTTCTTCATATCTTGACCAGTTGCTTTCAATTTTGCGTTTTGTATACATCTGTTCATTTTCGCCTAAAAATGTTTTAAAATTATTTATATTCATCGGGAAATGATTTCATTAGTTTATTATTATTTTGAAAAAAACATTAATTTTCAAGATATTAGAAACAGTGGAGTTTTAAAGATCCATGAATTTTTAATAAAATGCGTGAAAGGTAGTGAAATGTTAACAAAGATCAACAACATAATTTGTCAACATTAAAAAACAGTTCGGAATGTATAAGATAGAAAATTATAAAATTCATATACTTTCATCTTCGGTGGAATTTTCATTTTGTTCGGCAGTTGACTGATTTTTATCATCTGTCTTCTTAATAATGTATTTCGAATGTTTATTCTTTTGTCTTCTTGTTCTATAACACATACAAAGTAACATGTTAGTTAACATTTATTTAAAGTAAGGTGTTTGTTAATTTTTAATGTAACAAAGATTTAGTGACAATTTTATTTCATCATGTTACTTTTCTTAATATTCCACAGTAAAATTTACTTAGTCATATGCTTGTGTTATAGTTTAGATTTGCGTATTATTTATGGAGGTTCAAAATGTTTGAAATTCAACCTATGCTTGTCTGATCTACGTAATTTCAAGAAATGAAGCAAGACCATCGAAAATTCTAAAAAAAACTAATTTCATTTACATTATCAATTAAGCTGAAGCGTATCGTTTATAACGTTGTTAAATGTTAAATTTGCACACCCCACATATATAAAATATTAATTATTTAAAAAATAACAATGTGATATGTACGCGAAATAAAAAAAATAGAATGAAAACCGAATGTACACAGACTTAAAAATAAAACACTTTTCAAACATTATAAATCAGATAATTTACCTAAGAAATACAGAAATGAAAAATATACCTTCTATTTTTTTTAACAGCTAATGCTTTTTCCGTATTCATATTATTACAGGGTTCAAAATAAATTTAAATCTAATTGATTTGCGTTTAGACTAGCAAATTTAGCAATTGTAATATTAAAATTTTTTAAACTTTATTACGATACCGTAATTCGCACACCTGGATTGAGCCCAATAAGCTTACTTTTAGTATTTTGCTTCACGCATAATGGCTTGGACAAGTTGTAATAATTTTATAAAGTATTCAATTTTACATAATAAAATATAATTTTAACGTTTGTTTAAAAATCTAATATACAAGTATTTGTAAAGAACTCAAAATTATATAAGATTCCGGTGTAAAATTGAAAACCAATTTATAATATATCTATTAAATTAATTATTTCCTCGATAATATATCATTCGAGATTCCCTCTTGATCTTGATCTATTTAGATTCCTTACCATACTGTCATATTGCGTTATGTATTGAATTAATGTGTTTAAAACTTTTAAAGTATATTTTGTTGAGGAATTGCATTTTTACGAATTTGGAGAATTAGTATTGATATAAATTTATTATCAAGATGACCATAGGTGATTTTATTGCCGGTTTGCTTGAGAAACGCCGTAAAAAATTTGAAGAGCGCTATAAGTAAGTATGAATTATTTTTTAAAGTAATTATTAACTAAAACATTTCTAACAACAAACTATACTACAATTGAATATTTTTTTTATAGACATCAAAATTCGTTTTGGGAAAATGAAGATAGCACAAAGTAATTTATAATATTAGTCACAACACATTAACATATATGTTTCATGGATTCTAATTTTTAATGAAATAATGAAAAAGATAAATTATAATATTCACTTTACATTATTTTTAGGGATTCGTCCGAATATTATGGTAACTTAGATGACCAGTTAAATGATGTTTTGCGTATGTTTGGCTTGGATACATCAACTACAGGTATATATTTTAAAACAATTTTTTCATGCATTATATAATATTTATCTAATTTAATAAGTGAAAATGGACCGAAACAATTAGGTTTTTAAAATTGTATATAAATGGCATGAATATTTTAAAAAACGTGTTTAAAACAACAAAACAATCTTAAATCGCAATTGATAAACTGTAGTAAACATGTTAGTATTATATCATTCAGTCGCTAAGATGTGGAAATAATGTTTTTAACTCCAAAAATAAATATTTAATGGATAAGCTGCTCTTACAGTACTTAACACAAATTATTGAGTTTTTATGAAAGCTATGTTGTATTTAAAAACTTCGAAATTTTAATAATTGTATTTCCTTTATAATTAATTAAATTAATTATGGTGTCATGCGTTTCATATATAGTGTCGTTAACAGCGGTGTTACATTATATTACGATTTTGATAAGATTTTGTCTAAATACTTTATGGCCCGTAATATCGTGTATATATATAATATATATACGGGATGTAATGATACATGATTATAAGTGGGATAATTCAAATTGTTATATTCCATTTCTGATAATGAATGGCGTAAGTTTATTTGAAACAAACGTATAAGCAAGACAACACATTTCTTATCAAAAAGAAATATAGTAGTGTGACTATTTTTTTATCATATTTCGCTATGTTCTTTCGAATGTAAGATTTCAAAACCATTTGAGGTAGCTTATACAAGGCCATTCTATTAAATGCAGTAATCAGTGAATTCTTCAGAATTTCATATTTAATTCGACTGCATAGAATGTTTGAATAATAGTTATGTCCATCCACTATGAAAACGGTACATGAAGACTAAATAATAATTATATCCGCGGTTTACAGTGCTTGGTAGCTGCATGAGCCAAACAACAGCTGCCGAGGTAGTATGTGTATTGTAATTTCCAAACACACTTGTTAGCGCGCGGATAGTAACAGTATATTTTTAAATATAACATCATTTTGATGACTTTCGTTTTATATTGTGATCTATGATGAAGACTATTCCTTGGTTAGAAAGTATTTGAAAATCAGTGTAATATTTCTTGGCGATCTTTTTTGTTGTTTTGATTTCACTTGCGTAGCCTGTTAGATAGACAAGACACGTTTACATACATACCATCTTTTGTAAAGCCTACAAAAACAGTACCATATAGTTAAAACAGAAGGCCATTCTTGCCATATATCTGTAAAAATGCCCAGATTTTGTTGAAATTGTTTTTGTTTTCTAAATATTAAACATCGTTGAGTAGATATGGGTATTTTATATATATATATGTGTGTGTGCGTGCGCATCGTGTATATGCACATATAAAGTGTAAAATGTAGCAAAAATATACATATTAAAATCAATAAAAAATTTCATTTTAAAGTTTAGTACTTCCCAATTGCACACTCATCATAAATAAGTTAAAGTTGAGCAGAATCTTTATGGGAGCATTCCACTTGCAGAAACCATAAAGTGAAACTCCCTCATGTGTAGCAGGCCAGGTGCTTTCTGTTACCGCGCACATAGCAACACCTTTTTATATATATATATATGTGTGTATGTTTGTGAAGACACATCGAACATTATAAGTTATTAAATACAGTGGGTTTAGAATTATTTGTAACACATTTAACGTTTTAATTAATTATGTAAAATTTCGTCATTTTAATGGTTTTGGTTTTACACAACGAAAAAAAAAATTAGTGTAGAGACTTGCCATTTGCGGTGGGCATACACCCCCTTGAGTAACAACCCCAATTATCAAAAGGCTTGGCTAGAACCCCTAGTTAAATTGTACAGATTTTATAGTATTTTTAATTAGATAACTTAACATAATGTTAATAACTCCAGACTAAAAATATACTCATAGTATATTGCACGTATCCGACAATCATCAATTAACGTTTGTGTATACGAGTTCAAATTTATTAAAGATTGATGATGCAATCTCTTATAATGTAATTAATGACCGTTCTATGTCTCTAGACCAATCTTAATACAATAATTCTATTTAATTCCTGTTTTCGTCTAACTTGCTTTCATCTTCTCGGTGACAGTATACTTGCAAATTCTAGAAAAATGTTTCCCTAGAAAAAAAACCAGACAAATCAGCTTGCTAAGTAATTTAGTAACGTTTTAGAAAAAAAAACTTATTTTAATTGGATTAAATGAACGCGGTAATAGAAACGCTGTATTTAATTTGAGTTCAGATTTTATCGTGGTAAATTTTAAACAGGATAGACGTATATACTGGATTGTTACTTATTATTTGATACTGATGTTATGAATGTATTATTTTTAAATTGATTAAGTTTAGATTTTCGTATAATTTAATATTGTACATTCTAATAAACAATATTATGTGCAATTAAAATATTTGAAATCAAATAAAAAATAATACCACATGAGTTTCGAGGGTATCATTTTAGTATATACATTTTTATCTACTATATAAATGATCTTTAATTTAGTTACGTGGTGTAAAATCTCGCAATTCAATTTTAAGGTGATTTGAAAACTTTCGAGTGACAGCTTTTGCAATAAATAAAAAACGTTCTGGATAAAAGCAGCGATCATTCGAAATCCCGGACACTGCTCGTCGTCATGCTGCTTCTTTAAATATGTCGAGAGAATCTGTTCGTCATATATTGCGGGGAGCCTTTAAATTTCATCCGTATAAACTGGTAATAACTCAGAAATTAAAAAGCACCTACCATGTACAACGAAAAATTTTCTGAAATGATGCTGAAAAAATCGAAGAAGAAGATATCGATTTAAACAATCTTTTTATGAGCGATGAAGCTCATTTTCAGCTATCCGGATTCGTAAACAAACAGAACTGCAGCTAATCTGAATTCAATCGATCAGAACCCGTCACACAGCGAGCGACTAACCGACTGCCCTGGAGGGACGAAATGAGAAATAGTAGGCCTTATTTTTTCATTGGCACTGTCAACGGAATGCGCTATATGGAGATGATAAACTCGTTTTTGCTTCCGTCGTTGTTGTCTAGGCCGTAAAGGATTCACCAAGATGGTGCGACTTGTCAACTGTTAATCGGAAATGTTCGCAGTACTGAAAGAAGCGTTTGGTAATCTCACATCTTCCAGATTTGACCGCTACAGTTGTTTTTTTTTTTAGGGGTGGGACCTTAAGAGCTGCGTTTACGAAACACAGACCTGAAAACTCGGATTTTCGAACAAATTTAAAAAATTCAACGACCTCTGCCCCAGGAAGTGTTCGAAAATTTTGTAAAAAAACAATGAATGTATTGTTGCGAATGGTGGTTATCTGAACAATAGTATGTTCATATACATAGTAACTATTTTCACATCCGTGTATGTGTTTAATATATTGTATAAATTAATTTCTGTTTTATTTTTAAATATTTGCAATTTATATAGATATATATATTTTTAGGTTTCCCCAATTCCTTTAGTCCACCTATTTCGTTTGATGAAAAAGTTGATCAAGATTTAGACGGAAAGTAAGATATGTTTCAATTGTATTATAATTATATAAAGAACTGTATGTGAGAAATTTGGTTATGTTTCGTATGTTATCTAATTTGTATTTACTAATTTTACTTTTATATTTAGAATTACACGATCGGATATTAAGTCGTTCTTTAAAAAACGGAGTGACGCCGATACAAATTCACCTCGTTCTCGTATTATAAGGTCAGGAATGAGTCAGTCCAGTAAAATTATTAGGAATCCTGACGGGGTTAGTTATTTAGTGTAACTTTCGACTTGCATTGTCTTGTTTTATTAATTTATAATATTTTATTATGTATAACTAATTATAATGAAACACCTTTTTCTCATTCTGGTCGTATTTTAAACAGGAATTACTACTGAACAATTCAGATTAATGTTACGTTTATGTTATTTTTACGATTTAATTTATTCGAGCACATTTTCATTTTAATTTATGACTATGATTGCCCATATATTTTGATAAATATGTTTTAATTGGAAAAATGTATCGCTAATTTTCACTTAATATCTGGATATGATCCTTTACGAAGTGCAATTTTGTCTCGGTTTTCCGAGCGCTTTAGATTTATAGTATAATTCGCAATTTTGATAGAATTAATATTATCTTCTAGTACTCCCGTTATTTTCAGTTCTTTACTGATTATAATTGACGTTTCATTCGTTCGGACAAGTAATTTTTCAAGAATTATGTTTTAATTACAATATCGCTATCTCTCATTAGGTTCATTGCACTTTTTTTCTGCTCGAATAGGGGTTGAGTTTCATTGGAGTATTCCTTAAAACATCACTTTTCCGTTTTAAGGGATCAGTTCTTACAAATGTGTACGTTTATCTGTGGACATGATAATATTTAAGTATAGAAACTTTCTTTACACTTGTCGCCATTCACACTATCTCACAGTTGTTTATTCCAAGTTCTCTTTTGTATAGATTTGGCGTGATTAGAGGTATTCCCACTAATATTTCAGACACAGAAATTTTTGAAAATATAGAAAGCTCTGTCCAAGTTATAAGTATCAGACGTATCCACCGTCGCGCGGAAGGTTCGTTAATCCCAACGCAGACGGTTGAAATTAAATTCCTTGGTAACTCTCTACCAGAGTATGTCGCACTATATCGGTTGCGCTTAAAGGTAGATCCAAGTATTCGGCCGCCAAGATAGTATGCGAATTGCTTGCGGTTCTCACACACTGCACAACAATGTCGATCCAAACCTAGGTGCTCATTTTGCCATGAGAGCCATTTATCCTCCAGTTGCTCAAATACAAATACTTCTGCCCCTTCATGCATTAACTGTATGGGAGCTCATATGGCCACTGACAAATCTTGTGCTATATATGAAGAACGTTTTCAAACCCAACATATTATGTCTTATTCCATTATCGGAAGTAATCCGTAAGAATAAATCATGACACATTAGTGAGGCTTTCTCCTTTTCAGACATAACAAAACGCCCATCTCCTTCTAATCAACGGTATGCTCCAATACCTTCCACCCCAATACAGAAACTCGTCAAGTACGTTATTCTTCCACTCAGTCATACTTTTTTCGTAAATCTCTTCCAAATCATACAGGTACTTCACAGCCTGTGGCATACTCCTATCCAAATTATAAACACTTACTGTCATTTCCTTCTGGTAGAACATCGTCATCGCCATCCCTAACAGTTACTACCCAAAATATTGTTACTGGTGGCTCACCCTCTGATGATACAAAGTCACCCCCCATTAAAAAATATTCTATTCCATCTACTCCTCAATCCTCATCTTCTGCTAATCATAAATCTCAATCTAAAGCAAAAGAATCTAACAAATTCTTTTTTCCAAATTCTTTTAATAATAACACTCGTTCAGATACACGTAAAACTAAATTACCAAATAATATTAAATAACTCACCCACAATATTTATTATTATAATTAACCTACCAGTAATTATATTTCTCTTCTCGTCTTATCAAAACTTTCCTCCTCTAATACCTTATTATATTAAATTCGTATCGTATTTCCCATTTTTTTTCTCTATTTTTTGGTTTCTTTTCGTGTCCTACACTACATGGTTTTTCTTGTGTATTATTTCCTATGCAGTTCCGTATTTACCCTTTTTGGCTTACATTTTTATTCCGCTATCGCTCATCTACACTATGTATAGGTCATAATCTGTTTTTCGTGTCATCTGGTAATTTTTTTTGTTTCTGTATCCACCCACTTTCACTACATTTTAATTTAAATTCATTATTGATATGTCATCCTTAAGAATACTACAGTGGAATAGCCGCAGCATCCAGAAAAACAAATTAAATCTCCAATGTTTTTTAGCCTCCAATCCGTATGATATTATCTTACTCTTTGAAACCTGGTTATCAACTGATACCATTTTTTCATTACCTGGTTATCGTTGTTTCCGGGACGACAGAGAAGATGGTTATGGTGATGCAGCCATTTTAATTAGAGATAATATGTGCTATTATACTTATTCCCTTGACTCAATTCTTCTAATAGCAACTGCAATGCGGTTTGTATTTGTACTGTTTTTAAGTAGGAATACATATATTTTCGCGTTCTACTGTCCGCCCAACAATATTTTCCAAGTTAACCTTTTCATCAATTTTATAAACTCCCTTCAAGCTTCGTCCTTTGTAATAATTGCTGGGGATTTCAACAGACACCATTCACTGTGGGGCTCCTGTAATGTGAATGAAATGGGACGTAGCTTGTTAAATATTATTTCCTCTACAAATTTTGCTCTTATCAATGATGGCCGGCATACAACCGTACCCTCCTTACATTTCTCTTCTAATTCCCTCGATTTATCTCTCGTCTCAAATAATCTTCTACTTTTCAGTAAATGGGATGTTTTGGATATTCCGTTAGGAAGTGATCATTTGCCTACGGAAATTGTTCTCGGTGACCCAACTGCAACCATATTTAATTATAAACATCTAGAACGATTTATCTGGATTCTTCCTACTAATAGAGGCTTAGATTTCGCTAATTTTCTCGAATTCTTGTGCCAGCCGCTTTTAAGTAGTCCTGCATTTAATTTTCCGGTATATAAAGAGTTTATCAGTCTATTGCAGTTGTCGTTAAGTCATTATGCTTCTAAAAGGTTTTATCACTCAGGTAACCTGAATGTATCGTATTGGTGGAACTATAATTGTGCCGTGCTTCAACACAAATTAAGCGTAGCTTTTAAACAATTTCGTAGAAGCAAAACCATGTCCGATTACTTGTCTTATAAACACCTGGAAGCAAGTACTAGGCAAGCATTACTAACCAGTAAAAAAGAGCGTTGGAAAAAATTCGTTATTTCTATCAATCGTACGCAACCTGCTTCTCACATATGAAAAAACGCCAAATCATTTGTTAACTCTGCATACTATAATTCTTCTTCAGTTGATATGGATACTGAAAATTATTATAATTTTGTCGACACCATTTCACCATCGTACGTCCCAGATATTACAGAACTTGCATATAATCCACATTGTATAACTAGCCATCCGGACATCCACTTTCCTTCTTTTCCCATTACTCTAACAGAAATCCAACACACTTTATCTCGTAATAAAAGATCCTTGGGATCACCTTTCAAATATTAAATAATTTGCCAACTTCTGCCATACGTATATTATTAAACTGCTTCAACTATTTTTTAAACTCTGCTTCATTTCCCGAGGAATGGTCAGAATTCATCATTATCCCCATTAAAAAAATCACCACTTTACCTAATTCTTCATCTGGCCTCTTGCCTAAGAAAAATTTTTGAAAAGATTCTCAAAAACAGAATAGCCTGGTGGTTGGAAAATCGACGTCTATTTCCACTTGGAATGTACGGCTTCCGTAGTAATCTTAGCTCTTTAAACTGCGTGGCGCAATTAGTAGGTGATATCTACAAATCTTTCATTTCCAGAAGTTTGTTTTTTAGACATAAATAAAGCCTTTGATAACATCTCAGTTCCTATCTTACACGAGTCTCTGACAAACTTGGATGTCCCATCCCCATTTAAAGAAGCATTGTGTAACTTATTCACCAAAAGACAGCTTACCTTCTTTCGTTCCAATATGAAACCAACAACTCGCACGGTGTACTTAGGTATTCCCCAAGGGTCCGTTCTTAGCCCTATTCTATACACCCTTTCCAGACACAGTGAAAATTTTATCTTTCGTAGACTACGTCATGCACGATAATCTAGATAATGCTATCCAAACTATCGCTTAGATCCATAATCCAAGTTTTGTCTAAATTAGGTCTTACTGTTTCGCACAAGAAATGTGTTCCGATAATATTCTCATATAGAATCGTCAACACCGACTCGCGCGGACTTGTGTATAACAACAATCTCATACCCTTTGTTCATTACCATCAGTACTTAGGATTTATTCTTGATCGCAGGTTAACGTGGAGACTGCATACGGAAAAAGTTTATACCAAAGCTTTTAAAAGAATAAATCTTGTAAAAGCACTGAGTCATACTCCTTTGGGTGGGGACCCCCTAACTTTACTACTTTTGTATAAAAATTTCATACGTTCTATTCTCAACTATGGCAGTTCTATTTTCGGGAATGCTTCTAATCACTGCCTTTCTAGGCTAGATAAAATTCAAAACGAGTGCTTACGCAGATGTTGAGGAGCACTTCGTGCTACCGCTATACCTGCTCTCGAGATGGAGGCAAAGATTTCCCCTCTATCCGTACGAAGAATGTTTCTGTCAGATAAATTTATTCTAAAAGCATTCACTCATATCGCCCCCTCTTTGTATATTCTATACTTAGAAATTTTTCACAACTGGCGTTTCTCTATACTTCGACGTTCTTTATTATGTCATTCCTCTGGTCATCTTTCCAGGTACAGTGATATTCTTCTTCCATCCTACCCGTTTCCCTTCTATACGATTCCTTTCGAGTATAATACTGTTAGCCTTAATGTCAACATACAATTGTTTTCCTCATTTAAGAACAATGTTCTACCACTAGCCGCCAATTATAATTTTTACTCCTTGATTAATAGAAACTATCCTAACTCTCTTCTAATTTTCACTGATGGCTCGAAGTGCTCTTTTTCAGTCGGAGCTGCATTCGTAATCCCCGCTCTCAACATTTCAAAAAAATTTACCCTTAATAGAATATGCTCCATTTTTACTACAGAAGCTACAGCTATTCTCCAATCTCTCCGATATGTATCTGTAAGTCGCCCATCTACTAATATTCTGATCCTCTCCGATTCTAAAAGTTGTTTGCTGGCATTACAGCACTCACAGCTCAACTCTCGTTTACCATCAATTATTTACAACATTTCTAATTACATATACCGATTAAACTCTCTCGGTGTAAGAGTTAAATTTGTTTGGATCGCCGGGCATAGCGGTATCCATGGAAATAACCTAGCTGATCATTTAGTCACTTCAACGGTTACATTAGGGACTTTTTTGCTTTATACTCCTCCTATAGATCTCCTAGCGTACATTAAATATGCGCATAAGGAATACTGGAAAAATCTATGGTCCGATCCATTTACTGCAAAGCATTATAAATCCATTCAACCCGACATACCTTCCAATCCATGGTTTTACAATATTAAAGTTGAAACGATCAAATTGCGGGCTTTTATTACTACCATTTGTCGACTGAGACTCGGCTGTAGTCGCCTTCCTGCTTCGTTACACAAGTTGAAACTTATTAGTTCTCCTAATTGCTCTCATCCTATGGATACCCATTTAGTGGCCGATGCAGACCATGTTATCCTAGAGTGTTCCGATCATAGTAATTTTCGCGTTGCATTTTATCAAGCTCTTCACAGCCTTAAAGTTCCATTTCCTATACATATTGCATTTCTCTTAGCTTTTCAAAATGCTGAAGTATATACGGCCCTATACTCCTATATTTTAGATTCTGGTATCATTATTTAATTTTACATATCCCTACATTATTTCTTACTCTGCCTAATTTATAAGTAGCCCTTTCTTATTCATTCCATAATATACAGACATGGGTAAACTATGGAAGCCCCCCCAAAATGTAAAAGTAATTATGTTGAAATATGTGATTATTTCTAGGAAACAAAACTAATAATTTATGCATTTCGGTAGAAATAGTTTGAACATAGACAAAAACACGTATTTTATCATTAAACTTATATAACATAAATTTTGCATTTAAAATTTTAAGTTAAAATTAATGTAATTATATAAAATATATAGTTTCAAAATAAACCATTGAAATAATATGAACAAGTTTTGTTTATTTAGAACAATAACAGTCTGTCAGAAATCTTTTCAAGTTCTTTTTTACAACTTTTTATACACTTACATTAACAAAACTGTACATTATTTTTAATATGTATGTATTGTATGTAGTCTGTAATATTTAGCATTTATATAAAACGTTGAAGACTTGTAAAATTTAGAATTAATTAATTATAAAATATTAATTTTTGTTTGTTAAAATATTATAAATTATAAACGGATAACGTTATATAAACTCTTAGTTAAATATCAAAATGAAACAACCCATTTTTTTTAATTGTTGAATTAACTACGGTAAATTTTAAATTAACAATATTCGAGAATAACTTTATTCCTTTTTAATAAATTGGTTACTTGTAGTATGATGATTCGCATAATTTAAGTTTATTCGCTCGAGTTCATCGTATCGATATGATGTGTGTTTTTCGCATTTTTTATTTCTCGTGTCATTTTGTAACGTACGGTCGTGAATAATAATAATTCGTGAAGAGAGACGAGTGTGTATGATCGTACATCTCACGCATTCGTCGATAAAACGAATGATTTTTCAACGTAAGGTAGTTCATTTTAATCTAACACACTTATCAGCCTTATTATATAATTTAATTCGTAATCTAATCGCCACAATCATATTATTATACATTGACTGTGCTCGACGGTTAATAAAATCAGTGTGGCCATCTGCACCACACTAATTATCGTACGATGTGAACAGTTAAAACCCTCACTACAACAACAACAAATTTACAAAACTAGTAATAAAACAAAAAATCCCACTCCATCATGCTCATTATCTCAAGTAAAATCGAACGAAATAATCACTCCTAGGTTGATCTATCCGACTTTGAGTGTAACTAAAAACAGGCCTGCAAAAGATACTAGTTATTCAAATATTTGTAACACACCAAAAACAAACAAGGCTCCAAACTTCCCAACAGAAGAACAAGCCATCATTTTCCCACTCATTGAAAATTCCTCCCATGAAGAATTCTTAGTGGAGCTAAGTAAATTAGTGCCGCCATCAAAAATCACTTTCTTATCCCGAATGTCTGTTTTTACTTCGACTTTGTGAAGACAGCCAATGACTATTTCAAATCACGGTGCAATAACAATTAAAAACACTGATAAAGGCTCGTCCACTAATTAGCCCAGTCCGCAAACTGATACGGTTTCCCTGGCAACCTACCTAAATTCCTCTGTTCATTCCTACAGAACATAAAATTTAAAGTTCGAATAGAAAACACACTGTCTACATTAAAATGTCAAGAAAACGGAGTTCCTCAAGGATCCGTGCTAAGCCCTCTACTATTTATACTCACGCTGTCTGACTTACAAGAGCGCATTACGGAACCTGTAAAATATTCAATCTATGCCCACGACCTAGTACAACAAAATATCGAATTAATATAAGAATTGGCTCCGACAAAAAATATCCGTTCCTCCTCGCAAAAGACATATGTGGTACAATTCAGCAGGAAAACGTCGTATACTCGTCTTGTTCAACTAAAATTAAATGTACGACTATATGACACACCGATCAAACTAAATTCCTGAGATTAATCATGGATAAAAAATTAAACTGGAAGACGCATGTAGAACGCGTAAGAGCTAGATGCACAAAGGCCCTTAATTTACTCACAAATCATAGGGCTCCGATAGAAGAACTTTATTGAATCTGTATGGTACACACGTTAGATCTTTATTAGATTACGGTTCAATTGTATATGGTACAACATCACCAAAAGTGGTACATAAATTAGATGTAATTCGAAATCAGGCACTTCGTATTTGCAGCGAAGCCTTCTGTACTAGTCCAGTATCAAGTCTACATGCCGAAACTAATATAACAACACTCAATGATCGAAAAATCCTGTTAGCATTGAAATATTATTTCGAATTGAGTACGAAGAAAACCCATCCAAACTATTACAAAACCTTTCATTCAAACTTAGAAAACAAATACAGTAAAAATAACGAAGCATTTGGATTACATTGTAAACATTTCATACGGTACCTTAAATTTAACAACGGTTGATTGTACCACACAAGCCTCCTTGTACCCATCATGGCAAAAGCCAACAACACTGACTAGAAATCTCGACTCACGAACAAGCAAACAATTAAAATTCGGGTTCAACGCTTACCGTAGAACATGTCATTACAGAATGTTCGAAATTCGAACAACAACGTAATCAGTCGTCAATAACTGGACTAGATATAAGTGAAGCACTACAGAACAATGAAGATGTAACACAGCGAGTAATATACTTTCTAAAAATAACCGACTTAAAAAAATTATTTATAAACTAAACAAATAGTATTATAAGTAGAAAATAAGTTGTCTGTAATTTTTTGTAGTCGAGCGTCCTAAAATAAAAATATAATAAAAAGTTTATTTAGTTTGTATTAATTAAATGTGTAGATTTTATTAACTTTTTTTTACTATTAATGCTAGATATTATTACCAGAACTGAAAATTCGTTCCACATTTATTCTTTTCCACAGACGGTACAGGTTGAAACGATAATCAGAGATAACTTAGGAAATGTAGAACGGAGAGTTTCTTATAAGAAAGACGATAAAGTGTACACTGTAATTACAAAAACTGATCCTTTTGGAAAGAAAATTGAAGAAAATGTTTCAGAAAATAACGATGGTAAGAATTTATGTTGCTGTAGCGACGTACTTTTGTTAAAATTAAACTGTAAACTAATTAAAAAATAAATAGTATTTTTTTACTTCTTCAGTAGATCCATTTTTCTTAAATATCCTGTTATAAATATTTGGTGTTACTAAAATAATTTCATATAACTTGAAAATTATGTCCGCAAATATCTTCTTTTAATTCGATTGTATTTTTCTAAAAAATATATGTACTAGAATTCGACTGCTCTAAAATAATCCTTGTCCGAAAATTACAATCTGAATTTATTTATAAAATTATTGTATTAAAAATTGATTTTGGATCTATGTTATGTTTGAAAATATTGATAAAATCATCAAAGTCTAAAATGACTTTTTTAAATAAAATTTATATTATTGAACCGAACAAATACATCCTAATGATACGCAAACAAATTCGATGATAATAAACTAAGCATCACATGGTATAATGATAAGGCGTGCACTAAAAAAGCCCATCTCGTGTGTTTCAGAACATTTATTCTAATATAAACTTATTAGCGCGAAAAGTTTATTAAATATGAAAATACCAATGAGAAGTTCTTCAATCGAAACTATTATTAGTTTATAATAATTTTTCTTTAAGGTTGAATTTAACTGCTTTCTTATTTATTTTTTTCATATACGATTTCAGTTATTCCACTAATTTACTTCCTTTTTAGTGTATATAAAAATAATTAAAAAGTCGATTATTTTTTGCAAATAAAGTATCTTCTGTTACTTTGCAGTTCTTGTTGAACGGTAATTTATAATTCACGAATTATTTTTTAATCAACAAGCGTTTTACGTATTATTGACATGTTTCAATAATACTACTGTCCTAAAACTAATCAATCGCGTTCTAATTAAATACTGCGAGCACGAAAAAACATTTGGAAAAGTGTTGTCTAATAAGATAAAAAAAAAAAAAAAAAAAGGATTTAGAGACTATATATATTTATTAAAATACGTAGTAAATTTCTAATGCCAGTTTTCGGATAATTTTTCTCAGTTATGCTCTAATAGTCGTCGCTAAATTGATAAAACGATTTTAAATGAATTGTTCCCAAATAATAAAATTTTTAAAATACGATATAAAGTGAAAAAACTTTAGTATTTTGTACTAAAATAAAAATTTAAGAATATGAAAAAATAATTTTCTTTACTTTTGTACATGTAATAAAACAATTACTAATTTGTATTTTTGTTACGTTGTTCGCTCTAAAAATAGCACGAGGAATAACTTGACAAAACTGTAATTAAACAAGTTTTTATATTGTCGAATTAGGATACAATATCACAATTTTGATAA
Source organism: Coronaproctus castanopsis (assembly GCA_032883995.1). Classification (NCBI taxonomy): domain Eukaryota; kingdom Metazoa; phylum Arthropoda; class Insecta; order Hemiptera; family Monophlebidae; genus Coronaproctus; species Coronaproctus castanopsis. The sequence continues at coordinate 142,439,414 of CM065053.1, forward strand.
AATTTATTTATTTAATGTTAGTTTACAACGATTGAGTTTGTGTAATATGTGTAAGAATTTTATGATTTCAAATAAGAATACACGATAGTTTTACGTAATGAAAAGTGAAAAATATTATTGTAAATGAAAAATAAGGCTTTGCGCTCGAATCAAGTAACATTAAAATCTTCACGATTTATACTTTTTATCAACTTGACATCACGTATCACGGTTTAGGCAACATAACAGAGCACATTTAATCCAACCGTTATTCGCTGTGTAATTTGGTTAATTACCCATGTAAAATAATTGTGACTACTTACATAATGTGTTATAGAATCTGCTGAATATTGAATGTCTAAATACTAAAAACAGCGAAATCATTTATATGAATTTACAAATAATTTTAAATGGACTATTACGTAATAAAAACAAATAATTTTTTTAAAAGTCAGTTTAAACAATTAAATTAAATAACTTTATTATTGTTACAGTTTTGATTCCGGGTATAAAATCGTACTGGAATTCTAACGGTAACTTTGTACCAGATTCAAATGATTCTGACAGCGAATACAATTACTGGTTTAATAAATTTTTCAAGTATGGTAATTTATAATGCGCTTAATTTTTTTTTTTTTATTTAAAATCGGCACGTAGTGCAATAAGTAAATGTGATAAAGGAACGGGAAAGAATCATATACTGTTGATAGCTCATTGACCACGACTTAGGACATATCTAAGAGAAATGAGAGGGGTGGAGGAACTGGAAATTTTAAGGGTTATCTCTTGGCTAGTTTCTCTTCAACCGACGCGATGAAGCGAGTGGCATATCATTATCAGTTGTAGAATAGCTGAATTAGCGGCATTTCTGAGTCTGCTGAAAAAGAGCTTATATCGTTTTTTGGCTACTCCAGAAACAGTTGGTATCCGCAAGTCGGAACGTATAGACTGATTTGACACGAAGCCGGGAGCCTCTATAATTTGACGTAAGATTTTTTATTTAATTGACTGTAAGTGTCGAATGTTACCTTTAGCAGTGCCATATAGTTCAATGCCACAAATCGGTTTTATGACTGATACAATAATAGTTTGTTCTCTACCGATAGCTATTACTGTTTTCTAAAAAGGCAATTGAACAAACCATGTCACTTCCTCACATCCTGAATTGCGCTTAATTTAAATTTTTTTTCGCTTCGAAAATACGCCAGTTCCATATCAAAACAACTGTCAAGGAAAAGTATCTTAGTTCTGTTATATATCGCGCTAATACAGTTCTAGCTTATCCTCATTAGCGAATATCATGCTTTTCTGGAACACATATTCAAGTTTTATAAATGATCCAAAATTATTACGCTTAAAAACCAGTAAACTAGCTAAAGAAGTCGAATTATATCGACAAATATCACATGTGTACCAGCTATATCGATTGAAAAATTACTTGTTAAACGATTCACATACCTTTTACGAAACTACATAATCACCAGTTTTTGATTTTCTCAGGAAACATTCAATAATTGTTCAAAAAAAATTGTTTGAATCACACATTATATCAAACACTCATCTTTAAACTATGTCATGTACAAATAGTTCTGTGTATAATATAAAGATACAACTCAGGGCTTCGTTCGATAAATGCAGATGTTCCATGAGGGAATATCTTGGGACCTATTCTGTACTTATTTTATACAACAGATATACCTTTGTTACAGAATACGGCTAGTTCTATCGTCTGCAATGTTCGGAGACAATATAACTATATCATCAGTAAGTCATTATCAGTCTATAGCGAAATTATATAACAGAATGGACGCGAGATTGGAAAATTCAGTTGCATGAACAAAAATACGTTTAAATCATACCTCGTATTAATAACTAGCTGATATATAAAACCATTACGTCCAATATGGACTTATGGAACGTAAGATCATCGAACGTAAAAGTAATTCAAACGGATCCTCAGTGTAGGTTTTACTAATGTTCGTGATACGCTCCACGCGGCTTTTCAGATGAAACAAGTTGATGAAGAACATGTAATTACGTTTTACAACATCACCCGGAAACGTTGCACTTTTGTGTACAGATATGAACTTAAGAAAGGCCAAACGTTATGACTTGATCACCACCCATAATAAAAATTACCCATTAGGCTATACTCCTGCACTCCTTTCGCACAATATAAATACTACTTATTTAGATTTAGGTCTAAGTTTGTTGAAGTAAGTGTAGCTTTCCTTAATAGGAGTTATATTTAAAAAAAAAAATAACGAATATAAGGAATCTTTAAATACTGTTTTCACTATTTATTCGAATCTTATCTTTTAATTCTTTAGATGTAAAATAAATTTATTTTCAACGTTTACAAGCAAATTTTTGATTTAACATTTTATATCGTCGTAATAAGATCGAACCACAAATTTGATATATTTATGTAAAACTATGCACATTTATTGTTTAGATGTTCGTTTGTATGCGTAAACCGGTGTTTTTATGTATGTTACGCAGTTATACGGATACAATAAAGGAACGAATGTTTTAGATAAATGTATTTATGTTATAGAAAAGAAGCACCGACCTTAGATTCAGTTCCTTTCGACTCGTTTAGTTTTCCCAAACAGATAGAACAACAGATTGAAAGAATAACTAAGAAGTTCGAACCGGAATCGCCGTTAGATTCGTGTGAGTACGTTATTATTACTATTATTATTTACTCTCGTACGAGCATTTTAGACATTTTTCCGTTAATCGTAACGCGTGCTTAATAGCGCTTCGTCATATATTTGGATTTAGGAACACTTTTTACGCTTCGGATTATATTATTCTATTGAAAAAAGTTAAACAATTGCGGAATACGAGGAGATATATATATATATAATTAGTTTAAAAACTCGTGTAATATACAGACATTATGTAACAAAGATAAATAATATTGTGATGTTCATCGTTTCAAAGGAAAATATTCCTATTTTAATATACATAGATGATTTATTAACATCCGGGTTAACGAAAAGAAATTTAGTTTGCAAATGACACAGTTCTAGTAAAAACTTTTTTTGCGTATTAACCCAACACTATAGCGATGGACAAAAAATAACGAATACGGCGATACGGCGATATTCGTTACAACTACCCGAAGTAACGAATAGTTGATTTCTAACGAATTCGTTACTTTTCACTATTTCGTTTCTTGTTTACTTTCGAGTACTCCGTAAACTCCGAATATGCTGTTACTATCGGTACTAACCGTATATCGAATGAAATACGGAGTAGGTAGACTGCCAGAAACTGTCGGTTATTGTCGTGTTAAGTCCGATACTCTCGTGCTTCAACTACTACTACACTGCTGCTAAATTTACATACACAGTCAACGTACTTTACACTTTATGTTCTTCTATTCTACTCGTGACTCGAAAGAATGAATAATCGTTGGCCGCACCTGAAAATAATAAAAACAAAGTATTCATTCCTCTACGAGTCTCTTAGTTTTGGATATTTCGTCATCCTTACTTATCCTGACGCTTGGTTATGTCAGTATCTGTATTGTATACTGCAGACAGTGCGTATGAACAATAAGTTCTTTATTGATTAATACGCAAACTATTAATATTAAATATTTTAAAATTGTGTTTAATAAATATTTCTTTGTCGGACACTGTTGTAATTTCACCTTTTTTATATATATAAAAATACTTAGCTAAATTACATTTTTAAAAAAAAGATAAATTATGTTTTGTTTCTTTTTTTTCGTATATATAAGAATGTTAAATGGATAGTACACTTATATGGACGCAGTCCAAGTTCGGGCTATAAGTAGTTTATTTCATTCTAATTTTGATTATCTCACGCTCTTAGGTAGTACGATATTTTCGCTATTAAAAATCAAACCTCTCGCGTTTAACTATTAATTCGTATATTTTTTTTTTGTTTCTTCCCTCGTAATGAAACCTTTTTTTTTATTATTATTATTATTTTATGATCTTAGCTTTGTACTAGCCGATCCCCCATGCCTGTATGTCATGCCTTCGTCTCGATTCAATTAAGTCATAATACATCATGTTCAATGTGATTTGATTTACGTATTTTCTCAATGTATAACCGACTATTATTGGTTTTTTTTTCTCTACGTATTCCGTGTGTATTACTCCATCCTAGATACCTGTCTATACGGTCACTGCTAAATATTTGCGATTTTACCATTTAAATTTATCCTCATTTTATATTGTTGCATTCCTCAGTTTTAATCGTATGATAGAAATACGTAAACATATTAATTTATTTTACATTAAAAACAATATTAATTTAACACACGAATTTAATCAAGTAGATTATATTAATAACAAATATAAATACGAAAGCAAACACTTAAACGATAAACAGTTTAAAAAAGTACTTAATCAATATTATTTAGAGCAATATCAAATCATGTGGAATACATATAGTGGCTTAACGTATCAGTATTTTCCAAATATAAATGATAGATTCCGTAATACTTATTTTATTCCCAATTATTATAACACACAATTTATTACTGGACATGGTAGTTTCAAAACTTATTTAAAACGTTTTGGTATTGCTGAAACTGATAACTGTATTCGATGTAATTTTGCGGATACGGTTTATCATATCTTGCAGGGGTGTAATTGTAATGATATTGTAATAGAATGTAAAGCAGAAGAATTGGTAAATAGTAAATATAAAGAATTCAACATGTTAGCTATTGAGGAAATAAATAATAGAAAAAATTATAATTTGATATACTAAGATTTAATGTTCTTATATTGTTATTTTCACTATTCATTTTAGATGATAATAGTATTATATCGAATTAAAAATGTAAGTTAAGATTGTAAATGGAATTTAGAGTGGCATTAAACTTAATTGGATTGTCACTTTAAGTTTCATAATATAAAGTTGTATTTCTATCAAATATACTATTTTTGAAAAAAAAAAAAAAATCGTGTGATGTACGCATTCATTTTAATGTATTACGATTTTGGTTTTTGTATGGCTCGAATTCAACTTTTTCTTTGTTGCATGTAACAATAATGCTGAAGAGAATTTCACAAATATTTCTAAAATACCATGTGGAGTTTCTTTTGTTATACGTATTAAATGTATTTATGAAAGTTGTTATCTATAAAATCGTTATAATTTATAAATGAAATCGCGGTACGTTAAAATTTCTCGGTAAATTGTTTTATTATAGTTAATAATAAAACGTGGAAACCGGCAAATAAACCTTCATTGCCTAAAGATGATGCAAATATGAAGTCGCTAGTAGATGGTTTTATGAAACAGAATGGAATTGCGGATAACGATGTTTTTGACGAAATGAACAATTTGCTGGAATCTATGGAAGATCAAAAGAAGAATATGTTTGGTCAAAGGTAATCTCATTAGTTTTCATGTATGCAGTTCCTATTTGAATACAGATGATGTTTTGTGTAGATGATAGATGTATATATGTGATGTTTATGTGTGTGTGTATTTCTTCGAATATATAATAATTCGGTATGTAGCATACTCAAATACTTTGTTCCTGTTTGTATTGCGAGTGTCAGATGTAATTTATTTTTAAATTATCGCGATGAAAGCAAACTGTAACATTTTATAATATCCGTTTCTTATTTGAACTACGATAAGTGTGTTTCTTCGTTATGCGCTCCAAAATACCTTTCACGAAATGTTTGTAGTCGTATGAATATTCAGGTATGTGGGCATTCTATTTTATCTGAATGCACTGTCGTCTGATACGAAATATTTCGCCTAAAACGTTATGCGTCACAATTAATCATGTATGAAGCTTTTAAAAATTTTGAATACAAAGATATCATTTTTTAATTAATGTGTTAATGCAAAATCATTTAAATTTAATGCGGCATGTTTATATAAGTTTCCCGTTTTGACTCTATTGTGAATATTTGTTCAATAAATACATTTACAGTATTTAATATTAGTTTATTTATTAATACTAAACATAATTATGATATTTTATCTTCTTAGAAAAGACCACTTCTAAAATAACAACAACCAACGCATCGTGCACATCAAAAACGTTCGACATGACACAGACTCTATTATATTATATCATAAAATATATATATATATTGACAGTATTATAAATATTAATAATATTCTTTATTTATACTCTAAATATTTAATAACATTATAATAATGATTTCCCTACACTCCCCAAAATCATTATTCATCATAAATTCCCATCTCTGATATCATTTGCCTGTATTTTGTCATATCCAATGATTTGGTCAGTATATCTGCCTTTTGCTTCTCGGTCGGTATGTACTTTAGTTGAATTCTTTTTTGTTCCACCAATTCATTTATATATTTATATTTGATATCCAGGTGCTTGGTTCGATTATAACTTGTTGTATTATTAGTTATTTTGATGCAAGCTTGATTGTCTTCATGTACTATTATACCATTGCTAGTATTAATTCCCAAATCAGCTAATATACCGGACAGTCAAAGCTTCTTGTGCTCCTTCGCTTACAGCTATGTATTCAGATTCAGCAGTTGATGACGTAACCAAATTTTGCTTTTTCGTTTTACAATAAATAGTATTTCCAAACACATTTATTAGTATTCCTGATGTCGATTTCCGATGTTCATTATCTCCCCATGAAGCATCAACATAAATTTCAATTGGATCATTACTACTATTCTGTTTATAGTTGAGTTTCAAATGTTTAGTTCCTTTTAAGTACTCTCTGTAAGTGCTGGTACTTCTCAGATGTGACACTTTGTTGACATCGATTTAACACGTTTATATCATAGCTAATGTCTGGCCTGCTGTTTTGCATTATGTGTGACAATGCTCCTAATAATCTTTGGTACTCTTTCTGTTTCGTTGCATCGGTATTCTGACTGTCATCATTAGTTAATTTTAAATCTTTTTCTATCGGAGTATGTTTTACTTTTGCATCTACTAGATTAAACTCTTTTATATACTTATCAATTAATTCTTCTTGATCCATCACTAATTTACCATTTTCCTGTTTAATGTTAATTCATAAGAATTTATTTACAGAACCAAGGTCTTTAACTGTAAAATCATTCTTTATTTTAGTTATCAGTTCTTCAATACCTGTATTATTTTCTCCAACGATTAATAGATCATCTACATAAACTAATATAAATAATTTTTTATTCTTGTGTTTATATAAACATACTTCATACTTTTACCTAGTAAATTCGTGATTTATTAAACTTTGATTTAGCTTATTATACCAATTTTTGGGCGCCTGTTTTAATCCATACAATGCTTTATTTAATTTTAATACATTATTCCCAAGATCAATTCCACATCGTGGTTTTAAATAAACTTCTTCTTTTAATCTACTGTTTAAGAATGCCGTTTCAATATCAATATGTCTTATCTGGTAATTAAAATGATTAGCAACAGATAATAAAGTTCTCGTACGGAAACTGTACTGTACTTGCAACTGGTGCATATGTATCACCATTATTTCTTATTTGATATCCACATGCAACCAACCTTACTTTTGGCAATTTTCCTTCACCAGTAATTTTATAATTGAATATCCATTTTGAATCAATCAATTTTTGATTCTTGTGTTTTACAACTTCCCAAACATTATACTTCTTCATATGATTGAGTAGTTCCTTATCAATAGCTAATTTCCATGACTTCTTTTCTTATTCACTTAATTTTTCTATATCACTATAACTTTTTGGTATTGTATCTACATATAGTATATAGTCTTTCAAATATTCCGGTTTTTTCTTCTGTCTATCAGATTTTCTCAAAGTATCTGTATTTGTGTTTTCATTGTTTACTTCCTCCCCTTCAGACTCATCATTTATATCTTCAACTTCATCAACCTCATCTGTTGATAAGTAAGGTTGTATACATCACTACTATCTGGTAATATATTCACTACATCTGGTAATATATTCACTACTATCTGGTAATATATAATTTTGAACTTTACAATTTTTGAGTGGAAATATATATTCATTAAAAACAACATCCTAAGATTCTAATATATTATTTGTTTCAAGTGATAAAAATTTATATCCACCTTTTATATAACCTGAAAATATACATTTGTTGTTTTAGGTAATAATTTTGATTTTATTATATGTTTCTCTACGTACTCTGACATCCAAAGTTTCTTATTCTATCAAATTTCTGTCTTCTGCCATATTATAATGTTGTAGGAATATCTAATTTCTGCAAACTCCTTGTTGGTAAACGATTTATTAAATATACTGCAGTGAGCAGTGTATCTGCATAGTATCTTTCATTTATCCCTGATTGATTAATCAAGCATCTTGTTTTTTCTAATATTGTTCGATTCATCCTTTCAGCCTTTCCATTACTTTCCGGACTATAGGGTAAAGTATATTCAATTTCAATACCATATTCATCGCATAATTTATTTATTTCATGATTTACATACTCTTTACCATTATCACAACTTAACCGTTTTATATTCTTATCAAACTTATTCTGTACCATAGCTATATATTTCCACAAATAACATTCAACTTCACTTTTTGTGTTTAACAGATAAACAATTGTAAAATGTGTAAAATCGTCTATGAATGTTAACATATATTTAAATGTTATTATATCTGAGTCAAATTTACTTTTTACTTAACACAAATCAGTATGAACAAATTGGAAAGGTGATTTACTGAGACCAGTCTGAATTTTGTATTCTACTTAACACATTTTGGATGGTACACATATTTCACAAAATTCACACTTTTCATTTACAGTGGTAAAATTTATGTACCCCAATTTTTTTAACAATTCTGAATTTGTATCACTTGTATGGCCTAATTTTTTATGCCACAATTTCGAGTCGTTCATTTTAACAGTTAACAATTGACTATGCTTGTTTCATCAAATTCAATGAAGTACAGCCCATTGTTTTAGTACCCAGTTAATATTTCCTTATTACGATTATATATTTTTATCGTTCCATTATTAATGGTAACGTTTTTGTTATGTTGGTCTATTTTTGACAATGACAATATATTACACCTGACATTTTTACAGCATAATACGTTATTTAATGTAAATACTTCTGAACCCTTTCTTAATGTTATGTTTCCTTGTCCATTACAAATTATATTATCGTTTTCATTAGCTGTCTGTAATTCTGTAGTGTACTCGTTAAATTCAGGAAACAGATTTCTATATGTTGTGTAGCACCTGAATCTGCGATAAATGTTATTATTTTTAAATCCCGGTTTTTAGTTTGATCATCAATAGTGTTTTAAACTAAAAAAGAATGCGGTTTATGTTCATTCCGTGTCTTATTATTAAAAACTTTCTCGTTGTTTTTAAATGTTTTATATTTACAGTCTTTCAATGTCCCAATTTACTGCAATTGTAACGTTTAATATTTGCTTTGCATTCATTACTACTATGATTACGCCTGCCACACTTTTTACACTATTTGACTGCCTAAAAATACTCGGTTCATATCAGCATTAGTAAATTTTTTACATTTCTTTCAAAACGACTTTTCGAATTTCTCATTGCCTTTACATTTATCCCCTATAATTATGCTACGTACATGTAATTGTAATGCCAAATCCTGTTTCTTATCGAATTTAGCACAAAGTAGATGATACATTTTCGTAGGCTTCGTCCATAACACATTCGAATAAATCATCGGTAATATGCATTATTATAATATTCTTACCTGCCTCTGTCATTTTACTTTTTGTAATATCATAATACTTCGGATCACTCCGTAACAAACTCCAAATTCTCATTTCCTAATTTTGAAATTATTTCCATCAGCTCCAAGTTTTTGAATACCGAAATCCATTTTTGTAATTTTTCACGGCGAACTTACTTCTACGCGTGCTTTACAAAAAATAACTTTAAAATACGCAATGAAAACTGTCTAGGCCCATAACCTATTGTGAATATTTGTTCAATAAATACATTTACAGTATTTAATATTAGTTTATTTATTAATACTAAACATAATTATGATATTTTATCTTCTTAGAAAAGCCCACTTTTAAAATAACAACAACCAATCACACCAACGCATCGCACAGATCAAAAACGTTTGACATGACACAGACTCTATTCATAAAATATATATATATATATTGACAGTACATTTATAAATATTAATAATATTCTTTATTTATACTCTAAATATTTAATAACATTATAATAATGATTTCCCTACAGACTCAATTGTAACTAGTTCGAATAATTTTATGTGAGCTATCGTGTAATCATGTATAAAAGTGACACCCGAATACATGCGTGTGTATTGTGAAATATCATTTTTACATACATTTGGCTATTTGTCGAACAAGGCTTGATGCATTCATAATATTAAATTATTGGCTAACTAAAAGGAATTTTGAGAAATAGATCTAACTTATAAACAAATTTCTGTTCTGAATGATATAGTCACTTCGCAATCCAATCAATTCAATGGTCTTGATTACGTATCGAATATTATACTTAAAACATTAAGAGGTGTTATTAAAATTACTTAGTTAATAAATGCTATTCTACTATTAGGTTAGTTTACATAATCTCACTTCGAAAATGTAAAACGATTTTTTATGATTTTTTCTTTTTTTGAAATCTTAAACAAAATAACTAAGGTAGCTACTTCATAGAGTTCATATAGATTGTAGGGTAAGAATCATTTTTCACAAAAGATAAATGATGTAGAATAATTTTCATCTTTCTTAATGGAAATATTAATAAAACGATCGGATCTATTATTAGGATGTTTCATGAAACATCCTAATAATAGATAATATATTATAAATGTTGCATTTATAATTAGAATATTTTTGGATAAAATAATTCTAAAAAGCGCTTTATATTAACATTTTGAACGTTACTATTAATCATTAAATGAAATATAAAAAATGTGTAACACTTATTGTATTAAAACATCACACTGTTTTTACGGAATGCGGCGCCGCCGAATATTTGTTTAAAATACAATATGTGATTAATTGTTTATGGTATATTAATTTTTAAAAATATTAATAATTATTTTTAAAAAAAAATTGTAAATATCACACGAGTATATTGTAAAAATGAATCAATAAGTTATTAGTAAAAATCACTAATGAAGGAAACAAGAGATCTAGATCACTCGGCGCTTAGAGTAGCAGGTAAATCAGTTCTCATGTGGAGTGAAAACGGTACGTCGTAATATAGACAGCAGTCTGATTTTATTGACAGTAGTTTGCTGTCAGCTATATTTCGAAAAAGATAACATTTTCTTGAGAATATTTGAATTTCTAATGTAGCATGTATAGATCTCTTAAAAAATATTTCGGCAGTCAATAATTATCGACTTTATTTCGAAATTGACGTTAGAGAAATTAGACTCGATAAATTTATAAAAGTAAGTTGACCAACATGTATTCATTTATAAAAGATGCCAAATGTTCATAATTTCGCTGGCATCCCGATAGAAAAAATTATATATATATATATATGTATGTATCGTATCGATTGAATGGAGAGACATTAAGTATGACCTCCGTTACACGATGGATGTATTATCTCACTCGTCCACACGAACATTTTGATTTCAAATCCAATGATTTCGAGGCCTGTCAAATTGCACGCCTTTAACAGATAAAATTTCGCTCTAATTCTCATTTATCATTTCTGTTACCCTATCACAATATCCGATTGAGATCAAAATTTTTTATATCATGCATTAGCTGCATACGGTTTCTTTGATAGTAAATCATTGTTTGTGACTATCGGTGAGTATTTCATTTAAATAGAAAGAATGATTTTAACGCTATACGGAATTAGTTGATGAGTATAATTAAAATAGGATTTTAAAAAAAAATTCTATGGATTCGAAAATTCCAAAATTCAATTACGTCATATTTACTTTTCGTTTTCTTGTCACGGATATTTATTTAGTGTTAATGGAATTTGCTAAATGTGATAAATTTACTAATTATATTTATAAGTAGGTATTTATAATTTCGATAGTAACATTTATTATATTCGTGACTTTTTAAAATAAGCACTGTAAGTTTCCGGCAAAACGAAAAATAAAAATAAATTATTTTTTGTTTTTTATCGTAACAGGGTGTTAAAAAATGATATTTCTCGCGATAAAGGACGAAAATTTCGAAAGACGCCTTCTAGTATCTTCCCCAAGAAACCAACACTTTTTTATTCAAGTAAGATCGTTATTTAAATCGTTCGATGAAAATTGCTACTTAAACGTTATATTTTTTTGAAATTTAGTAGTCCACACGTGCTTGCAAACACAACTATTCAAGACACTAACTACATGCAACGCAGGTGTGTACGTATATGATGTTATACAGAGCAAGGTACTTACTACTGCCTTTTACATGATAATTATGAAATTGCTCTAAAGATTTCGATAAAATTTTGTAGATACCTGTAATTTATGAAATAATATAAATATCCCCTGTATAGAAATTACGAATTTTTAAATGTTGGGCCCCGACTTTCGAGTACACACCTTTATAAAATTTTGGAAATTTCGATTTTTTTTTCTTAATGCACGTTAAAATTTCAACTCGATCGCATTAAATTTATTTTTGTTATTTCTGTGGCTAAATGATATAACAACCAGGCTGTTAAAAGAAAAAGTTTAGAATTTTGGTTTTTATCGCGTGTGCGTTAGAAAAATAATTACAATTTTGAGTGCCGTTTCGATTTAAGGTTATCGGATCTTCCGAAAATATTTTTTAATATATGACAGAATTATTTGAAAGACGGAAAAAACATTCGGAATAATCCAAAATTTATTTCCAAAATAAACATTAAGGTTGGTCTGCTTCTATAGTTATCAAAACTTAAATTTTTGGCTATAACTTTGGAAATTTATGAAACGAAACTCTATACGATTAAAATAGTTTTATAAAACGGTTTTTAATAGTATATGATTCTTATCTAAATATATTTTCCGAAAAACATGACCAATATCAGAACGTCGTGACTAGCTCTTATACGTTTTAGTTTTACGTACAAAATGGACTAGCATTCAAGGCACTATTTATATGATGATGTTATACGGAATGGGATGCCACTGCCTTCTCCGTGATAATTAAGAATTAAATAACAATGAAAACTTGCTATGTCGCGTGTTGGTTTCGAACCCCCGACCGTCGAGTTAACAGTCGAGAATTCTAGAAACTAGGCCACCACGATATATATATATATATATATATATATATAATTGTTATTATTATTTCGGGGTACAAATTACAATGAATTAACTACATTACAAATGTAATAAATCAAAATTTAGCTTCTCCATTCAATCTTTTTTGCTTGATTAGTTAGCTCCACGATCTGTTTTAAACCATTGTTTAACACGCGCGTTCAACATTTTGTCAGTATGTGATCGATAGTTTGATCTTCCTACAGTCGCACGTTGCGTCATTCTTGATCGCCCACTTATTCAACAACATTCCACATCTTCCATATTTCGTCCTGATGCGATTAAGCCCGGATTACAATTTTCTTGATAGATCAAAACCTGGTGGTGGTTCGTTGCATGGGTCTCGAATAAGATTACGTTTATCTAGATTTTCCGTCACCCACCAATGTGAACAAACCTGTGTTATGTCCTTGATTAATTGTGTAGAACTTTTATACGCCGGTTTCCTTGATTTGAGGCGATCTACTATATTAGTATCCAGATGTAACATGAGAGCTTTGTTGCTGATATGTTTTCCTATTCTTTTACTGCAGCCTGTTTTCTTCGGATATCAGGAATCATTATATTACTTAAAACGAGTAACCACGTAACTGGAGCGGACTTTACAGTACCACTTGTTGCTCTGATAACCGTGTTGAGTTCAGTATTAATTTTCTTGACGTGCGTGCTGTTATACCAATCGAGCTGCGTATTTAGCGACAGAGTATGCCAAAGCTAAAGCCGACGCTTCCCACGTTATTGTATGATGTTTACTCTTGTTCAAATTTGAGCGGCGTTGTTTTCGGTATGCTTCCGGTAAGTAAGTTGTCTGTCCAATACGACACCCAGATATTTAGAGGTTTCCTCATGGAGTAATCTACATCCATCAATTGCTATGTTTAGTTGTTTTTTTTTTCTTTTTTTTTTGCAAAATTGGTGGGCAAATTGAATCATGACACCATGGTTTTCTTATATTTCTTAAAATATTGAATCAGATCTTTTAAATCTTCTTCAAGAACATAAACTGAGCGCGTTTTGCAGTTGACAGAATATTGTTAAAGAACTTAAGTATCCAATTTCTTGTATTTTTTCCAAATTACTAATTTCGGGTGATGTGTTTACCAGCAAATTTACCTGTTTTAAGGTTTTCAATCCTTACTTCAAGTTCTTCATTTATCGGAGCTGCATATATTGATCACTCCTCAGTCATTTTTAGGATAGCAATTCTTTTGCTTCTTATTTTTTTCCTGAATTTCCTATCTGCATTAGGGAGTTTGAGGTCTTTATGATTTTTTCGACTATTTCGTTTGGCCTGACTTTTGCCATTAGTTTGATTACAACATTTTCTTCGCATAGTTTTCACAGGAGTCCAAGCTTCTCTGCTTAATTTAAGAAAATAAATTTTTTCCATAAGTTTCTTTGATATTTTGGGTATCTTTGGTCTCTTCGTATTTTTTGTATAAGTTTTCACAAGTGTCATTTCATGCTGCTATGTATGTTTAACAAAATGTTTTTGACAACACTTATAACCAGTTTAGTGAAACGATAGTAGTTGTAGACTGTGGGTGGTATCCACCTTACACTATCGTCCAATGTCTTTGTAAAGACTTCCCAGTTTACTTTTTTAATATTCCAACGCGGTTTTTATACTGACTCTCTTTGTGGTAACGTGAAACCTACGTCTATCGTGCTGATTGCCGCAGGATTTTGCGTGAAATTTCAAGTGCCGGTTTACCATCTTAATCAGCAGTAATGATTGGTGCTCTGCTTCCATGCCCTGAATGAAATGAACTGCATTGTTTCCAAGAATAGGTTTTCCGTTTCTGACCATTCTATTAGTTTGTCTCTATTTTTAATTGAATTATATCCCGTCACATATCGTATGATGGTATTAAAGTCACCAGCTTTAATGCTTGATCTATTTATAATTTCGAGTACAGTTACGTTGTGGGCTTCAAACATTTGTAATTTATATATCCGAGGTTTTTATTTCTACTACTGACATGTCATTGGTTAAATCTTTTTGCGTTCATAAATTTCCATTTGAGACCCTGTTTAACATATGTGGTGGCTATATTGTATTTTTTGTTGCAAACTGTTGCGGTCAGTTCGAATCTATTTATTATCTGCCCATCAACCATCCGATACGTGTTTTTTGCAACATTTCCATCTCTAGCAAGTTTTTCTTAAATTTCCTTCTTTGTCCAAATTTTTTACATTTATTTTCAGAGAACAATGAAAAGAGCTGTTTCGGTTATGAATTTCGAATTGCTTCAATGTATCCCGTATTCTTAGCCGTTTAAAAGCGCCACCAGGCGCACGACAAGAACGTGATATGGGATGACGCCTATATATATATATATAGTGGGTGTGTGTCATAATGTACATAATTTTAAGTAATGATTTTAAAATATTTTTTTATTTAGTTCATTAAAAATAATAATAATTTAATTTTATCAGACCGTGCCGTATTTTAACATTTCAGTCGACGAACTATCTAAATTGGAGACCGATGAAAATCCACCATTTGATAAGTTCATTGAACCAGACGAAGAGAAAATTGAAAAAAGGAAACTATTTTTAGAACAAACGAAAGAGGCTCTAGAAAGACTACATAAATTTTTCCAGTCATCTGAACAAATAAAGTTAGTATTTTTTCTACTCTATGTGTTTGTCAGCACATTGTATTTTTACAAATTTCGAAATATTGTGTAACGAAGTATTAATCTTCTATTATCCGATTTTACTAATAATACGTATTTGAAAAAAAAGAAATTTAAAGAACCCCCGTTAAACTTTGCTATTTATTTATTTCGATTGTTATTTGTTACGTTATTCTGATTTTTTTGTCTTTAGTTCTCAGGCCAATACGGATAAAAATGTACAGAACAGCCGACAAGAAGTTGATCTATTGTTGCCTGAAGTTCCTATTAAGAGAACTGAACCAAAATTTGAAATTTTTAAAAAACCTTTTTCTCAGCATTCTCTTAATAATGGATATGTAACCAGTCAGATCTACTTTTCAGATGGGGTATGTAAACGGCAATTTTTTTCGGAAAAATCATTTAAATTTCAGATTATTATTACAGTTACAATTATTTTGCTCAAAATTAATCTGATAAAATACTAATTGCGTTTAAACTTTTATGCATTGTTAATAATATTGTTCAAATCATCATCGTCGTACTTTGCCGAACATCGTGACTAGCTATTGTGCGTTTATTTTTACGTACAAAATGAGCTAGTATTCAAGGCACTATTTATATGCGCGCGCATATAATTTTATGCGCAGTAGGGTGACATTACCTTCTCCGATTTTTTAAATATTTGCGTGCAAAAGTTTAAATGGCGAATTTTCGATAACTTATTTTAAATGACTTTGATTCGTTAAAATATACACGTGCAGCAAGTTTAGATAGCAAATTTTTGATCAACTTCAGTTTTAGGATAATTAATATTTTACCGTACATTTATACATCACTTGACTATTTGAAGTAAAACATTAAAAAATTCGTATAATTAAAACGTTTTAATAGCTTCTAACGTTTTGTACGCAATACTATATACCCGTTTTTAATAAATGGAAAATTAATGCCTCGAGTTAAAATGAATTTGCTTTTTAACATAATATATATTGAGAAATATGAATATGTTGACATATTTTAAATTTCAACTCGATAGATATATATATATAACTGAATTCAGAGCTTAAACAATAAGTCGTAACGTGTAGTTATTCGATTCAATTATCAACGTATCTAATAATTGTTCAGAAATCTAGAAAAGAAACAATTAGAAGGTCTGATGATGGGACTACAGAGAAAATAGTTACTTACGTAATTGGAGACAAATCTTACGTCATTAATACGAAGACCGATCGCTTCGGTCAGCAACATAATGTGAAACAACATATTAACATGAACGAAGGTAATGTATACCATGTAAAATATTACATTTGTATTTCGTAAACGTGGATATAGATGATAAAGAGGGTGCATATTTTTTATTTCATTCTTTAAAGATGTCAGAATTTTTAACAATGTAGTGATTTTTAAAAAATACATAACAAAAAAGTAAATTTTATATAAAAAGACCTGAACGATTTTCACATATTAAACCGCAATCAAGTGGATGTAAAAAAAAAAAAGTATTAATAAAACGTAAGAAAATACTTAATTTAGATGTACAATATTATAAAGAACAGTAAAGTGAAATAACAGATTTTTGATTATAAAATAATCTGAAGGCGAATGTGGTAAACAACACAATCAACAAATCAGCAATATCAAATTTATACATAAACAATGACACTAAATGGCCAGTAATTAAAAACTTTTTTTTTTTGTATAATATAAAACTTTATTAAATTTATAATGTACTTCTTAAATTAATTATTCATGAAAATTTATCATTGAATTTAACAAATTAATTTTATGTCTTCTTTTATTACTTCATTTTTTTTTCTGTTTTTTTCATTTTATATTTTTATAAATTGTGTTGTACGTGTGTGTGTGTGTGTGTGTGTAATATATATGTATATACATATATATATATATAATATAATATTAAATTTACGTGCCATAAACAGCTATTTAGGCCAAAGGCACGAAAAATTATATTTATTTATAACAACGAGAACATTGACTAGGTTGTTTATATGTTGTTGTATGTGTTTGACTGGCTCTGAGATGAGCATGTTCAGTGCAGTATAAGAGTAATATGTTGGTCTTACACGACGTACATACCGGAGCTGTTGTTTTTTGTATTAAGTGAATGTGAGTAACATTTGTGTATGTCCCAAATGAAGTCGGCTACATCGTCTCTTCGTTGGTTAGGACAAATCTGCCACGGCCGGATGGTTGATTTAATTAGACGCAATTGATTTGTCGATGAGGTATTTAGGTTTATGAAAGGAAATCGTAGGTGTCGTGTGAAGTTTTTGGTGGTACTGGCCATATTCTGGGTAGGTAAAAATAGTGCTGCTTCCTTGGATGCTTTCAGGTTGTTTTCAATAATCCCAGAACTGGAACCCACAGGAAAGTTGTTTTCCGATGTGGTTCGGCTATTAATATTTTTATAATTTCATTCGCGAGCGGATGTTGATTGCGTTGCTGTACATATCGTTGTTCGCGTTTAATGCTGCAAGCGAGTCTGAACATATCGTAGCGGAATTATGTTAAATCGTTAATGATGGCATTGCTAATAAGTTCAGCAGATGTGATAGAGAACTTTTTTTGCGATTTTCAATTGTCACAAAGCAGACAACAAACGAGTTAAAATTAGACGCATCAGTGAAAAATATAGATGATTCTACAGTATAGGAGTTTATTTTATGAATTGCTTTTTTTTAATTGTATTTTTTATCTCTGCTATTTAATAGGTCGAGGCCTATAATTACTGGGTTGGTGGAATAACTGCGTAGGGGTTTGTCATAATGTGTGGCTTATTTGTATCGATTGACAAAATCGGTTGAATGTGTGTGCGTGTGTTCACTTAAGATTTATTAGTTTAAAAGCGTTTTTCTGCTTTTTATATAAAATGTAGTGATTTCAACTATTTTTGTGTTGTTTATTTTTAACGCTGTCGGTTTTATTATAGGTATGTAAAGTATTCTCTTCTATATTTGTTTCCATTTATATTAGTCAAGTTTTATATTAGTTTTTTTGTAATCAACCATATTTAATTTCGTAAGATAAGCCTGTTTAATTTAATCTCGACTTTTTAAATTTTTATTCATTTTGTTTACGCTATTTTTTATTTATATATATATATATATAGTGGTCTTCAAAGAGGACGAATATATCAGGGGGGTTTGGGGGGCATTCGAAATTCGTTTAGTATCGACTTAAAATGAGTGGTAGTTTGTGGATAACTTCGTTGACTGGACTAACTAGAATTCTAATAAACAGCCGAGTAAAGAATAGGATAATATCGAGGCGCTATCATGTAGGTCACGTCGGGAATTGAATTACCGAATATGATTATGTGCTGTTTTAATTCAACCGTATCGTTCTAAAATTTAGAAAAACTCGTAATTTTGATACTCATCCTTAAAAAACAAAAATCGACTTGTATGGCATTTATATATATCACTCAAACGTCGCTAATGGTTGCTCATATTTTATCCGTATTAGTAAATTTAAACGCTTAAACTAACAATTTGAATTCGTTGTATGTTCTTTTTTCATTATATAAAGATAGAGCAGCTTTTAATTAGTAAAAAAAATATACTTACTCGGATATTACTACGATAGTTTCGTGGCTTACGATATATGTTGTAACGAGCAGGAAAATATTACGTTTGTCAACTTATTTCATTCGTTCGGTATATCAAAAAGTGTTTTACTTCTGGTCTTTTTTTTCATTTTTTTTTTTTTTTATTCGATTATAAAGGAATGTTTATTTTTATTATCATTACGAAAAATTTTTATTCGCATTTTCTATTTTTAATTTTCAGTTAATTATTTCGCGTATGATTTTTAGAACTTTAACTATTCTGGAGAATTCGATAAATAAATCCTAATGCTAAAAAAAAAATGGGCCGACTGTTATCTACGTGCATAAAGTTTATATTTTTAAATATTTTTCCTTTAACTTACGTGTATGAAATCTATTTTTTATATATATATATATATATTCTATAAAGAGAAATAGATATGAATGTTATTAGTGTCGGTTTTTGGAAAACTGTTTTAATAAATGAATGATTTAATTTTTTGACTATTCGTTATAACAACTGTTATAATAAGCAGAATAACGGAAATAGCTGATTTAAAAAATGTCAATTATCTGAGAATGACTCTTCAAATCGAGAGTCCGTGTTTACAATTGCACGGTTCCCAGTGAATATTTTTTATTGTGTTTTCATTGGCTTTCTTCACAGGTTGATATTAATAAATGAGTTCTTTTGTTTTGAGTTTTTTTTATATATAAATCGTTCGGGCCCCGATGATCCCCCAAATCTAATAAAAATATAAATTGGAATTTAACTATTTTTCAACTTTCACCGTTCAAATCCCATTAACGTTTTTGTTTTTTCACATCATTTAGTTTCATGATTTTTTTTTGTATGCGACAACAAATTGACAGAAAAAGTGGGAATCCGTCTAAAATCGTCAAGACTCTTACGCAACCTTATATTGACGAATTGAATGTACAATATTTTTGTTTATATGTATGGAAAAATGCGTTTTAGGTTGCATCGAACTATGGTGATATATATCCAGTTAGGGATAAAAGATGTAATTGTAACATTCTTGTCGAATTTTCTCTACTTATAGCGTTCTAAAGATTCGTGCGTCGTGTACTGTATTGTAAAGTTTTTATATTGTGCATTGATGAAACATGGTGTTTACGAATAGGGTGGCCCACAATCTTTTTTGAAATATTTCTCTACGCGTAATATTAATTTGTTCGTTATAGAAACTCTCCTAATTCGATATGCTCGTTCAAAACGTAAAACTTTCATCTTGGTCACACATTCTTTTATTAACATTCTCGACTTCGTTATATAAAACACGCGAAATCAAATGATGTTCACGTATTGGATACTAGCAACTATTATCAGACAACTTGTGGTCTAGTAATAGTGTTAATTACTAGAATAGTAATAAGGAGCTAACTCGTTCACTTTCCATGTACTGCTGCTGTGGCCCAGAGACACCGTTCGTGATATTTATATTAGAGGAAATAGTTTAACACGTTTCAGAAATTAGAACGTGTGATCGTTCATGTTATCAGAGATAGTGGATGAAAATAAGAAGGCCGGTTTATGTGATTAAGATTGGAGGTCAGGACACTTTATAGGGAATATGGGCAACAGTTGTAGATTGCAGGCCACAATCTTGTGTATCAGGACTGTATGCCCGATGCGGATCTGGGTAAGAACTACTTCTTCGCGACGCGATGGAAGTTGTATCTGCTTTGATACTCCGTAATTTATTTGTGGCTGGAGTGTCTGTCGACATTTTCTTCCACATATCGCCGAGCCGATGCGGTATACGACTAGTAACGTCCACTGCAAGAACAGCAACCAGTGGAACTGGAAACAGAGTTGATGCCTATTTCGCTCCCTTGTTATTGTTGTGAATGATATCTGAATGACTCGGAATCCAGCAGAATGTTATGTTTAGGTTGGACCTATAAACGACAGCGTGGATTTCCTGACTTACAGCATGATATTTTGTTTTAATTAATTGGTGATCGTTGATACTTTGTATAACTGTAAATGAGTTTTGTTATGTCGACATAACAATATTTGAATATTTCATTTCTATCGTTTGTTGTACGGCTAATTTTAGTGCAATTAGTTCCGTAGATAGAACAGGAAAACCACACGGTAAGGTGTATCTGGTGACCTCGTCGCCCCGTGAATAACATCCAGTTCCTTTCCTCGATTTGGATGCGTCAGTATAGAATTTTTTAAACGATCTGTAAGCTAAATGTAGTTGTTCATAGGCTTGAGAGATTGTTTGTACAGATTTTTTGTTATATTTTATTAGTGTGGTATCGCTACGAGTGTTTGCTAAAGTTACATGTGGCAGTATTTTGTAAAAAACAATGTTATCCTTTTCGATAGAATTTGATAAATTGTTTGATGAAGTATCGATATGAAGATGGTCGTTTGTTGATTTAATTTCGCACGGTTCGAATTTTTTCTTTTATTATCAAATGTGCTTAATAGAAATGTTGAGATTGTACATAATGATAATAATTATATATCTGTTAATGAACAATTGGAAGTTTAAACCACGCGTCCGTAATGGTTATCAAATACTAAAAAAACGATAACATTTTCGGTTTTTCTAAATATCACGAATATTATTACTAAATGAGTAACCGTCAAAATATTAGGAGAACGGCAGACATTTTGATCGTTGTCGGGAATACGATTACTAAACACGTTTCAATAACATATTTAACTCATTCAGTCACGGTGTTCTCCATATTGTACATCAAATCTTAATGCTAACAAAATTCTATTCTTTTTGATTGACGTAAAGTGTTCCAATTCTAAAAATAGTTGAATAAACATATTAAAAATTATTCAAAATCATATAAAAAGCAGCATTGTATAATAAATACTTATCATTTTATATCAAAATGCGATAATGTGTGACGGAAACAGTTAAACCGGTTATCGTAATATAATCTCGAAAAAGAGCAAACGTTTCGTTTTGATAAATTATTTTTATACTATTACGACGATTACTTTTTAATGAAACGAACGTGTTTGTTTTTTTTTTTTTTTTCTATTTTTCAGATGATGTGAAAAGTTTTTCTCGTGTTTGGGGCGAAAAATATAAATCTGATTTTGAAGATTAAAACCGTATGTTTACTTTAAATCGTCGTGCGTAGTGAATAATAATAAATTACCTCACCTCGTCCTATTTTTCATTTTTGGCTTTGTTAGACGAAAGTATGTTAAACATCATACTATAAAAGATATTCAAAAAATAAAAACATTATTAATTAATCTAATCTTTATTTTCATTTTTATTATCGATAATAAAGCTTACGCGTTATCTTTGCCAAAGTAGAAATTTAATCGTATGAAATTGAACTTCCTCGTTTGAGATAAAATGTGAAAAACATTAATTTCTTTTAAGAAATTAATTAATTTACTATACTAACGCAATTTTAATATCTTTATTTACACACACACACACATATATATACATATATATTATACACACACGCGTTTCTAATTGCGTATATATATATATATATATATATATATATATATATATATATATATATATGTTTCTAATTGCATATCGTTAGTACCACTTTGTAATAGTATTTTACAAATTTTCTATTGTCTAAGAAACATATTCGTACAAAACGATACAGTCCATATGTGGGGATATAAAATTCGGTAATTTTTCAACAACAAAAAAATTTATTCATTTATGCGCCAGTAAAAACGAGGCAATATCATACAATAGTATGTTTAAATTACTCTAAAGCGTTCGATTCCCTAAATCATAAATTTAAAATCTATGTTAAGCGAACTCGGAAGATTTCGGATGTATATCAGAAGATGAATAACAGATCTGTAGAAAAACGAATATTCATCGGATAAACGGAGAAGTACTTTTATATCAGAAAAAGGAGAAAGCAAATGAGATCTGCTATCGCCATTATTTATCTGTACTCTGAAAGATGTATTCGGGAAACTAGATTAAGAACAAAGAATTTCTGAATAATCTACGTTTCGCGGGTGATACGGTACTGCTAAGGAAAAATTTAGTTGAGCTAAAGGAAACGATGAAGGAGCTAAATGTAGCGGGAAAACAAGCTGGTCAACGTATAAAGATAAAACAAAAAATACTCATAATTTTTTTCATTTATCTCCTAAGTTGTATTCATATATCACACACATATGTTGGTGTACAAAGGGATCATGTATCAAATTGCCGCCTCATTATTATAAGCACATTTCGCAAGGAATTATCACACACACATCACTTATAATTTTAAGTACACTAGTTCGTTGCAACTTTATACTAACAATTTACTCAAATATACATTCCGCACCTACAAATTATTGGGAATACTGTCAACCCCCAAAAAAAAAAAAAAAAAAAACAAAGAAAAAATAATGATACTACTAAATTGCTGAAGAACCCTTAAAAACGTAAAATTTGAAAAAAATTTTAGTATAAATATATTTTGACTACGATTTTATTTTTACCGCTTTCTATAAATGTAGGTTATTCGGTTACATTTTTCAACAATGGAAATACCCATTCCTATAGTCTTGAGTTATATACGTAATTGTTAAATTATAAGTATTTTTCTATGATAAAAAAATCTGCGTTCGACGAAATATTTAAAAAAAAAAAATCATTTATTTAATAATTGTATCGTAATACAAAGAACTCGTATATTAAAATTGGCAAAAATTAAAGTTGTTAATCCTTGAGGTAAACATTTTTATTAATTATTATGAAATAATAAAAACACCCGGTTTTTTCGAGATTAAAATATTTGCAAAACTAAATAGATCGCTTCTTCGTCGTAATCTGTAACAGATTATTCGAAGACACTTAGTTATTACAATTAAAATGTGCGAATTTATTAAACAATTATAATAGAGAAATTACGCTGTAGTGCAACACGCTCTATTAGTGTGAAATAAAAAATTATTTTTAAATAGACTAGTGTAAAAGTAACATATAATAATAACTATTTAGTTATTAAGAATGTGTCATTTTTCTTTTTATTCTGTCGTAACTGATCTTTTACAAATCTTATATCTACTCACACACACACACATACATATATAATATATATGTTATCCGTAAAAGTTTTTTTAAGTTAAAAAAATCACATTAGAATAAATTACAATTATTGCAAAAATAAAAATGTTCTATTATTTCTCGTATAAATAAAATTTTATAATAAATAATATATACGTAATATATAAATAAATATATCTATTGTGTTTATGTTGCTCCTTATTCGTTTAGGAAATTATTTAAAACATCATTATATAGTATTTCTTTCATTTGCACCGTGTGAAGGTGATGATTGTTCTGACATCGTCATCTTAATCGGATACATAGCGGCTTGTAAATCGAATCCAGGCGGCATGGTCATTGTTCCTTGTGCCTGCGAAAGAATAGACAAAAATATAATTCACCTTATATAATTTTAATAAAATTAAATGATAAATTGAAGAAAACTGTAACAGACAAAACGATTTACCTTTTAGCGTCAGTTTTATATTTCTTATTCAGGGATAGTCACCGAAGGATTAAAGATACAATTCTTTTCTGTTGAAAGATATACACTTTATGCGAAAGATGCGACAATAAGTCGACTCAAGTCTAGAAAAAGTTTTTTTTTTAAATTGTAAGTGCTTTGGCACAAACACCTGCAATTGCAGAATGTAATTATGGAAAGGAAGATTGAAAGTGAATCGTTTGCGGATGTGAGAATAACCAAGCGAACACTTACCTCCGGGTAATAAATTGCCGCGACCAATATGGAAAACCCTGAATAAGAATTATGACACGAATAACGACAAAGAACATGAAAATATGGAAAATTACAGATGACGACAGATGCGAATGTGGCATAGAACAAGATTCAGAGCACCTATTAACCTGCTCATTGTTACCTTTACGATGCAGGATGAAAGATATGACCGGTATAGTAAAGAATATAAGCTAACCGACACGATCATAAGAAGAAGAATTAGCCGAAAGTTGCAATTGTGATAAAACGAGGAGTATCCCTCGTTTTGGTAATGATCTTTATAGTTTTCACTTTCTTGAATGTGATGCTAAATCAGTAGTTACTATTATTATTACTAATAATTGCTTGATTGAAATGATCATCTATATATATAATATATATATCATAATCAGTGAATCGATGAAAATCTTCCACAGTTGTCGGTCCTCGCCTGAACGCACCACGTTGGCTAATATATTTGCTGCGTCCATCGTGCTCTTGGATGGCGCTTCTTTCTGCGTCTATTCATTCTGCCTAAGGTCAATGTCCGATATTATGCCTCGTTGTCGTTTTATGTGGCGGCAGAAAAATATGCAACTATTACCCTGTATTTCTTCAGACTCGTTTGTCTACATTAATGTTCACGAGTTTCAATTGATTTGTTTTTTTATCATACCATTTTATTCCGAGCATATTACACGCCAACATTAATTTAAATTGCGTCAGTGTACAGCTTATCTGAATGATTTATTACCACGTCTCGGAACCGTATGTAAAGATTGAGAACACTAAGGAACGAGTAAGTTGCATTTTCGTGTGATTTGTGATACCTGTAGATAGTATTCAAAACTCTTCTCCTTATTTCCATGTCAGATTCTTCTTCATTACAGATTCGGGATCCTAAATATTCAGGGGAGTTGACTACAAATATGGTACTCATTTATTTTTTTGGAAGTCTACGTTTTTCGTTTTCATAATCATCATAACCTTTGTTTCGTCACATTTATTTGGAGTCCATACGCTTTGCTTACCGTTGTTAACTGTTTATTTAGGGATTTTTCGGTTCTTTCTCAGATAAGGTTGTGTCATCTACATACCTTACGTCACCAACTGATATATCGCCTGCCCATGTAAAAAAATGCCCCTATGTATATATATGTGTAATCGAGAATAATAGTAATACTTTTAGTTTATGTACTTGATAATGACATAATGGTGAAAAAGCTTTGCGCTTAAATATATAATTTTGAGTAATTTAATTTTGTTTTTACTGGTTCTTCTTTATGATAAGTAATAGGAATGTTGATAGTCCATCCCTGCAGTAATTATGTCAACGTGACTTACATATAATATATATATATATATACCTAGATATATAAATTATACAAGTACCTGGAGATAAGTAATTAACCTACGCAACTCTTCTAAAGCGTTAGCCTGCATCAGGATATAATTTTTAGCTAACAACAGCGTGGCTATTTTCGACAGTTTTCTAACAGACGGTGAATGTGCATAAGGAATGACGCTTCGAAGTTCGTCTAGGGCGTCGTTTAAATCGTGCATTCGTCTTCTTTCTCTAGCGTTTATATTTAGACGGACAGTTTTACCTTGTCTAGATTTCGACTTGCCTCCGCCGCTAGATGCTCCATTGTTGTTTACATTGTTTTCTGGTGGTGTCTGTTCTTGCAATCTATTTAGGTTACAATAAATATATATATATATATATATATATATATATATATATATATATATAATTTTTTATATATAATGTGTAATGTAGTGATTTTTTACAAAAAATCAATTGAAAATTAGTTAAATCACTAATATTTATTTTCTTAAAGAAAACACAAAGCTTTTCGGCATTTACGCCATTATCAAGTGAAACATTTTTAACAAATCATAATTTTAAAAATATAAATTAAATATAATTACTTAAAAATATTTGATGGTGATTGTGAAAATATACTCCAAAAATGCTGTTCTGCTTCTGTTCTGTCTATTTTTTGAATTGTTGAAATTTAACATCAATATATTTGTTTATTAATTTTGTTTTTTTATATTAATTTTTTTCTTCAATATTATTTTCACGGATTCTGCAAAAGATGTATACTGGTGGAATTTTAAATTTTTCATTTACTGTTGCGATGTATGATGTCCAAAAGTAAAATATAAAGTATAAAAATATACGAACACAAATTTTTTTAAAAAAACACAATTTTACAATTAAAATGAAAATAAATATTAAAAAATCTGATAATCAAATATATGTATATATACAGTGCTACGTCATTATGTCAGAGGGTTTTTTTATTTAATTACGAACATATTTTATCATACGTATTTATTTCGACGCGATTTTTTTGTGTAAGATCTTTTAAACTATTTACACATATTTCTACGGTATGTCTATAACAAGATATATATTGGTCTACGTACATGTCGCTGAATAAACTAAATCATCAGTTTACAGATACTTAAATCAAACTCGAATCCACAGCTAACTAATTTACTAAGATGTACTCAGCAGATTGTAACGATGAAATCACAGACCTACATAAGTTCTACTCTGAATTTAGGGGTTGACTAATGGGCATCCTCTATGACTTTACGTATACGAATTCTGGTAGGATAATTTAATCGAAGGAACGTATTACGGGTATTATGAGATTCAAGAATAACTAGTAAATAAATATGATCGTCGCTATATCATTACCGTATGCGAACGTTCTAAACACGATGTGTGATAATATCAGGTCTATGTAATTATAAACGAAGTCTAGAATATTCTCAATCAAATAGTTATCAAAATTATATATTTTTTGACATGGAATAATTAAAAGAAAAATGCGCTAATAACCTATCAATTTTGTGTCTGTTGTTTATTATGTTTTTCTTTTTTCTTTTTTTTTTTTTTTTTTTAATTCATGATGTAAGAAGGTGAAAACATAACGTGATGATATTGTTTTGTGTGCAATAATAATGTTTTGGAAATAATAAACGTCCCTTATTATAGAAATAGAAAATTCTGTTAGCGTTTAAAAATAATCACACATTCTATAATAGCCCACATTTTTAATAAAACTGAACACGAGAATTGATGCCCCGAATGCTATATTTGTTTTGTACGATTTATTTGAGGCATCTGTGTATACGAATGTGTTCATTGCATATAAATACACAATCTTCCGCTGATAAGGCAGATGAGGTCTTTTTATTATTGGCTCACTCTGCCAGACCACTTATATTTATTTACATTTATCTTATTTAATTTTAAATCGCAAATAAGGTTAAAGGAAGGCGAATAAACCGTCTTCTCTAGCTACTAGTACGAATAAATTCGCCGTTGCTTCTATCTCTAAACAGGGCTTTACCCCAATCTAGCTGCAGAAATCAAAAATAGAATACGAGGTTAGAAGTCAACATTCCTCCACAACAACCGGTGACAGTGATGATTGGCATAGCAGCAGTAAAGTAACGGATGGTAGACTTGCTCCCAGTAACGCCAAAATTAAAGACTTTTAGCCACCGTAAACAATGATAATGATCAGAATAAGAACAACGTTGAAATATCATCTGTAGAAATCAGTTTAAGCAATGGAATAAAATCTTCATACATCACACAAAGAGCTGTACAACAAACTACAGAGTAAAATTAAGGATTATACACAATCTATCAATTATGAGGGGGAAACGGTGTGGACTTCAGTTAAAAACTGTTAAATTACCCCGAAAAACCGTACAATATTGGATCGAATAACAACTGGGTTAAGACAGACAAGGAAAAGACGAATGCGTTTGTGTACCACTTTGCTACCATTTTCTGATCGTGACAAGACAGTTCATTAAGTGAACCGCACTAGTGCGAATACACCACTTCGTTATTTTCTCCAGGATAAGTGTTCGTATACCTCCGTAACATGGTTTTACATAAAGCTCCCGGCTTTGATACAATTACTAATAATCTCGCGGTTATCGCAGACAGCGGGTGTTCTTTGCTATATCTGTAATGCAATTCTAAGGATACAATACTTTTTCAACATATACAAGAAATCGGTAATAGTCATCATCATACCGGCCCATCAGCTTACTCTTCTCACTATCGAAAGCCTTGAAAAAGCTAATCTTAAATCGTATCGACTAAATTATAAAAAAAAAAAAACAGATTTCAATTTGGTTTTCACACATAGTACTCTACAATTCAACAGTGCCACCGAATAGTTGATTCAACGTTATTAACTTTGGCGAAATGCGAGATAGTTTCATGATATTCAATGATGTTATACAGGCATTTGATAAGGTCTGGCACCCTGAATTATTTAAATTACGACAAATTCTGAACTAAGATATTTATCTACTCCTGAAATCTTACTTGTCCGAACTCTCATTCGTTGTTAGAATAAATGATTTGTTTTCTAAAAAACATCCAGTCAGATCGTCGATATCGCAAGACAGTTTGCTGGGTACATTGATATATTCCACTTATATCGCAAAACATACCAACCTCTAATGTAACGTGGTTGGCCACATTCCCAAAAGATATAGCGAAAATCGCGTCTAATATGAATGTTACATATACAAACGCAGTTATTTCAAATCACTTTAATCGACTAGAAAAATTGGTAAGTCTGGCGCAGTTCAACCTAATTAAACGTCGACACATTTTATTCACCAATAAACAGGTAAAGCGTTCACGTCTAAACTTAACATTTGTGATAACTCGCAAATTCAAGATGTAGATTCCGTTCGCTACCTCAGAATGTTTATTGATAAACGTTTAACGTGGCACGATCACGTGGGAAATACAAGATCTAAAACTAGGGCTAGGCCGTTGTTAGGACGAAAGTAATTTTTAAACCTGGCTTTAAAAAGCGGAATTCCCGACGGTTATCGCTTCAATACCGAGATATGAGTTATAATTAAATGGAATAACGAGTCGTGGTAACATTCGCAGAATACAATAGCAATCCAGAATTTTAAGTGCAATGGACTTGAACGTTCATGTGTAAATGACGTCAATAGAAGATTTAATAAGAAAATTTAGTTCAACCCGAATTCGCCGGCAAAACCGAATGTTCACTATCAATTTTTCAACCATAGCATACGGCTAAAAAAGAATTGATGCCGCGATGCACTTTACCTGAGTAGGCTGTGCTGGTGTCAGGGAATTCGTATGTACTGCCAAGGAAAAAAAAAGAAAAAAGATAAATGAATAGTTTTCATCTTGAAGACCCAAACAAATAATTGTCTGATTAATATACATTTTTATTCATTCTTCTACTCAGTCTTCTCTCTTCTTTCCTTCATTCTTTCCTTTTTCTTGATCGCTATTGTTTACGATAGAGAACTATCGGTACAATTAAAAAAAAAGTTTATAATAGTAAAAATAATATTTTATATACTTATTGAAACTTTCGTGGTTGTTTTCCATCCGTCTAAAATTATTTTCGGTGAAAACCACGTCCTGATTATAAAAAAAATTTTTAACGCTTCGAATGGACTTACACCACTCATCATCAGAAACGAACTGATTTCTGATGAATGGTGTAAGTCCATTCGAAACGTTAAATTTTTTGAATAATCAGGACGTGGTATTCACCGAAAATAATTTTAGACGGAAGAATATTTTAGTTTTTCAATTTTGCAAAAGTTTTTTAAATTGTAGCGAGATATTAGTGTTACGACTACTGATTTTAAACAATTTTCTATTCGTTATTATTTTATATTTTATTTAAATACATACACACATTATATATATATATATATATATATATATATATATATATATGTTGTTCCAATAAAACCGGTTAGGATCAATGTTGAATTGGACGAGCTGCAAGAAAATATTTTTTTGACTTGAATCAAATATAATTATGGCAGTACGAAAGTTCGATCATTGTCGATAATTGTATATTTCTTTATTACGGTAATAAGCGTTTAAAAAATTGTATACCGTTTATTCAAATGTTGCTGATGATGATGACTAGCGAGAGGTGACATTCTATTTTCGTTTGAAGAGACACTGCTACTACCGGACGAATGAAAATAATAACCACCGAGTCCGACTGCGCTGAGCGGAGTTCGTCGACCAGGGATTATACCGCTGTCGTTAGAATAGTAAGCCGCAGCCGATGATAAACTACTATTTTCCATATTGTTGCTATTACTCTTTTGTCCCCACATATGTCTGCCGATATCGGAGCTTAAACCGATTTCTTGTATAAGAGAGTAGCAACAACGGTTTTTCCTACGAAAATACCGTGACTAATAATGTATCTACACCTGTAATTTATCACGAAAATATATGAAAATAAATTACATTTACCGTAGGTATCAAATCACACATTTATACCATAAATGTAGGTATCAAATCACACATTTATACCATAAATGTAGGTATCAAATCACACATTTATATCATAAATGTAGGTATCAAATCACACATTTATACCATAAATAAATTACATTTACCGTATGTATCAAATCACACATTTATACCATCATTGTCGCATTGTTCGTTTACGAACATCTTAACTAGTCTATTGTACATGATTTTTGCATACAAAATAGGCCAGAATTAAAGACACTAATTATATACTACGCACATAGATGCAATGGCGTAATTACGAATAGAAAGACCATTCGTATGATCGTTATTATGAGATAATAAAATAGAAACGGTAAAGAATGAAATCTACTCATGGTCGTGAGAATGATTAATAGAAAATAATTACGGAAACGTATGCCTACAATATGAACGGATATTATTTCGTAAATAAGTGGACCTTCATTCGTGGATTATGTACGTCAGTGGAAGGAAATAGAAAAATGGAGTAAAATCACAAAATTATTTCCTTAGTGTTCTCAATCTTTACATACGGTTCCGAGACGTGGTAATAAATCATTCAGATAAGCTGTACACTGACGCAATTTAAATTAATGTTGGCGTGTAATATGCTCGGAATAAAATGGTATGATAAAAAAACAAATCAATTGACACTCGTATCAGAATGACAACTATTGATTATATACTATTTCAAGCATTTACTAAAATATTTTCTTTTCGATAATTTATATCATATTTAATATGCGTTATATCTATTATTTGCTTTATTTATATTTTCAACCAATTTTGAATATATATGCACTAGAAATTACCCACGCCTTCGCCTGTGTATTTTTTTTAATACAATATCGCTCTTTCTTTTATTACACGAACGCAACTATTCCAGAAAGGTTCGATGATGAGATAATATTGCTCTCTTTCTTTTACTACGCGATAGAAAAAAATCCAGAACGAACCGATCATGCGATGTTTTTACATAGATACACTGTTACCCGATTTTAAGTGGCTGTTAAATTTTAAACGATTTGGGAGATCACCGTCTCCTACTTTTTTAAAACTTTAAATTATTGTAATTTCTGTCCTATTTGTGATATCAATATGAAGTAATAATATAGGCTATATAAGCTTGTTGTCTACGCACCCTCTGAAGCTGCTTGAAAAAATAGTCCAAATTTATTAGATATAATTACCGAATACAGAATCTCGTGCACATACAATTTCTATATAACGTAAAACCTGCAATTTCCGAAATTTTATAATTATTTTTAGTCTCGTAAGTATCGAAAATTATAAACTTAGTTACGTTTTCGAAATAGTAAAAAATTAACGAGCATTCGTAAAAAGAATTATCAGTTATTGAAATAATGGTTGTGATAGATTAAAATCGATTAACACACGATTAAGTATTAAAAAAATGTATTCCCGTATTTCGATATTTTGCTGTAAATTGTTTAATATGTTCCATTAAAAAATGCGTGTTTCGCGAAAAATGTGGTAATCCATATTTATTTGTTATGAATTTTTATATCTACTAATATGATATATAAATTAACTTATCAAGATCCATTTACTTCATTTTTATCAATTTTTCGATTTTTCTTCGTTTATAATACTACGTAATTTTTTTCATTAAATTTTGAGCTATAATAATCAATTGTATAAAGTCGTAATAGTAAAATCGTTTTCTTATAATCAAAATATAGCATAAATAAAATTTCGGTAAATTTTTAATTTATAAAATTAATAAACAATTTCCTTTGCGACGTTGATAAAATTTTATATTCGATATTGTTTAATTAGCAATTTAAGAACTTCGTTTATTCGGAATTTTCCGTAGGAAATTAAAGAAGATTTGAAGACGAAATCAAGAGATCAACTTGTACGGAGTGCAATTAAACTCGCCGAAAAAAAGATTCTTCTAATTAGAAAATATATGTTGCACAATCAAAGAGCAGAATGCCAACTAGATGGGCTACGGTGTTGAAGATAGCCATGGATGCAATTACAAAGCTGTTTTCCTTCGCTCCGATATTCTTGAACGTTCGAGTACGAAAATAACGTTCTAGGATTGTAGTTTTATTCGAATTTAT
Source organism: Coronaproctus castanopsis (assembly GCA_032883995.1). Lineage (NCBI taxonomy): Eukaryota > Metazoa > Arthropoda > Insecta > Hemiptera > Monophlebidae > Coronaproctus > Coronaproctus castanopsis. The sequence continues at coordinate 142,472,980 of CM065053.1, forward strand.
AAAGCTTCGAATTCCTCGTCAAATGGAATATTTTCTTCACTTAAAAAAATACCGAACCTATATTATAACTTATTTATACCGAAACATTTTCCAATATGCGTAATCAAAATAAATTTATAAATAATTATTTTCAACTTAAAACCGCGTACTTACTTCGGTCTTTTATCGAGGATGTTCGTATATAAAAAACTTTTTAAATTGTTATTTCAAATACAGGCGTACATAATGAAAAAATAAAAGAAATAATTTCGATCGTCCTTTATATATTTTAAATAGATGGCAGCACTAGAAAATTAGAAGTCGAGTAACACCAGCGGAAAACTGTACGCTAGCTGACGAAAACTTGGAATAGAAATTTACGCATTCATTTCGCAGCATCTGACCTATTGCGAAACACCCTATATTGTAATACGATTTTCACCCCATCTTTACAAGGGTGAGTACATATGTATATAATTCGTATAACTGTGGTAGCTTGTTGACGAGAGAAAAATCTTTCGTCCTGGTTGAAAAATAATGGCTAAATTGTCGAAACGTTATTACAATAATAATAATAATAATACGTATATATATATATATATTTAAAAAAAGTTAGCGTACGCGGGTTGGTTTAAAGATGGCGTTTTTCGTCTGTGACATTGTTCTCCAGATGTCGTCCGAAGTGTGTGTTAATGCGCGTGCCGTAATCGGGTAAGGGGGTTTTTTATCGATTTGTGGCTTAAATAATAAGAGCAGATTGGTGAAAATAAAAACAAAGAAATGAAAGTCGTTACCAAAAGCTCGTATCGTAACCGAGAAATGGATACTGCCAACAGTCATCAATATCAATGAATAATAATTTCAAACCTAGCGAGCCACCCATCCGTCGCGACTCGAATTTCAGGATTTTATAATACGTTCACATTAAAATTCTGTTTTTATATCGATAATTGTATTTATCGGCAAAATCGTTCGACTTTTAAATATTTAAATTTCATTTTAACGTCGATAAATTATACGTATATTTTCCAAGAACCGTCTTCAAAATAAAATTTTCAACTAACATCGCCGAGAATAATAAAATTACGCAATCATTTTCAGTTGCCCGCGTAAGATGTTTTTTTTTTTTGTAAATTATAAAATAAGACATAATGAACAGAAAACTTAAAAATTATTCTAACAGTTAATGGAATCCGTTATCATCCGTAAAAAGTACGTGGGACATCTCAAATTACATAGACGATTATCCGGTGTTCTGACAGGTAATAAAACGTCATCGCATTGGGTATCGCTTTCCCGCCATCTTTATTACACGCGTATAAAAAAAAAGTAATTATGTATCTTACAAAAATTTCACAACACAAACTTTTCTTCTCCTCATGCTTCGTAGATGTTGGGAATTATCTGCTCGGCTTCTGTTTTATCGGATAATTTGCGTAATTAGGTTTCTGCATTGAGTACTGTCAAAAGCCACGTCATTTTTACCAACCGTAAAATAGATCGCAAAACAAAAATACAGGAAAAGTAAATAACATAGCAATAGAACAAACTCCGGTTGCTAAATTGGAACTGGACATAAAAACAAGAAACTTTCACTGTTTACTCGGAACTCAATAAAAATTAAAGATAAAAAACAAGCTGCAGCTCTATAAGATGATCTTGAAACCAGTATAACTTTATGCTATTGACTTATGGGGATGCGCTTCGAACAGGAACGTAAAAAGAATCCAGACATATCAAAACGAAGTATTACGAACAATAGCTGGAGTTCGCTAGTATGTCTCCAACGACACTCTACACAGGGACTTCAACATCAAACGCATAAACGAAGAAAATTCTCCAACTACATTTTTCTTCCTTTACCTACTGCCTTCTTAATGCTTCTTTCGATGAACATATATTTTTCGTTCCTCGTGTCATGATCGAGGTACGACACGTTCCTTTTCTTTACTGTATTTCCTTTTATTCGCCGTCGTAATATAGTTATTTTCGATATGCCTTGTTCGTTAACTGCGTTTTCAACATCCTTCGATATAGGCAAACCTCGAAGAAATACAGGATTTAATTATTCAAGCACTCACCCTACAATAGGTCAGACCGTGATTACTTAATTATTCTAGCATCAACTATACAATATGGCAGACCGTACAGTTAAACTATTTTGTATTGTATTTAACTGTTTTTCGGGATGAATATTCTTTTAATTTTCAGAAATATGTTTCTTGCGCCTTAGATTCTGGTTTTTATTTCATAATTCAAACACACACACACACATTCAATATATATATATATATATATATATATATATATATATATATATATATATATATATATATATATATAATAAAAATAAACTTTTATATTTGAGCAAAGCTTTCCAACAATTACGTTATTATCAAGTGTACACTTAATTGTGTTTTCGTTTTGTTTTATTTATAATTCACAAAATCACTACTCTTCAAGATATATATATATATATATATATATATATACTTCAAATACCTTGGTAGTGTAATTAACGATAATAGTGAACTAGATGATATCAAATATAGAATAAAAAAATGCAATGATCGCCTACAACAAGCTGACGCAGCGTGTATTTACGAATAAAATTGACATATTAATACAAAACTACATGTTTATAGAGCAGTATTACCAAGTTCGTTGTATAGTTATGAGACATGGCCAATCAGATGCAATCAAATTTAAAAACTTGAAATTTATCAGATGAGATTGCTCGGACAAAGTTTAAGAATAACATGGAATGATAAGATCTCAAATAAAAGAATTTTGAAAATACAAAAATTGTAATAAAATAGAACAATATTTAACTAAAACTCGGCTAACATGGGTTGGCCATGTTATCATAATGGATAACAATCGCATACCGAAGCGATTATTATATAGTATATTACATACTGGTGAACGATGTTGTGGAAGACCAAAATTAAGATTTAAAGATGTGCTATCAAATTCCATCAAAAAGAACGGTATTAATCCCAAGAAAAATAACACTCGGGAGGAATGGGCGTTGAATAGAACTGAATGGAGAAAATTCATCGATGACACAATTAGCAGGTACACCGCCAGAAATGGCCCGAAAGGAGAAAGAAGGAACATAGATGAGTATAAATGTGCACACTGCAGTTATAAATCTAATTATAAAATTGGATTAATATCACATCTTACAGGATTCAGGCATTGAATTATTTAACAGAAAGAGATATCATTAGAAAAGACACTCATACGCGGTAAGGTGTGAGTTAGAATAATTATTTATATATATATATATATAAATATAATCTTGCAGTGTGTCGTACTATTTAAATAAAGTTTATATATATAAATTAAGTTTTTAATTTTTTTCGTTTTTACCATTTTTGAAATTATTGTTTGACCTAAGCTTCAGACATTCATGTATAGTGCTAACCTTTTTATCATATCATCTGACAGCCTCCGGAGACAGGCAACGTCTTAATTTTCCTTTTAACGTGTATGCTGTTGCATTGTATCTTCGAATTTAATTTTACAATTAAAACTAATCGTCCTCTGACCAGGATTCGAATGCACGGAAAGAATTTAAATTCACGAGGAATACTCTTAAAATAATTCACCTGTATATAAAAATCACTAAAAAAAAAACGTGGAAAGCGAGATTTTTATAGTAAAGTTACGTCAGATCTGAAAAATATAACTCGAAAAATTAGACTCCTCGTAGGAGATACGTTCAGATTTATCACCACGCTTAACCCATAAAATATAAATATCATAAAATTTGAGCAGACTGAAAAAATTATTAGGGTTTCTTTTTACGTGCATTAGCTACTAATAAATATTACAAATTTCCTGGTTTTCAACTTTTATTTATTTTCACGAGTCCAACTAAAAGTATTTATACAATCGAACATTATTAATTAATATTAAATTTAAACCGAGTACACCACTCAGTCTATATATATAATATATATATATATATACACGACTAAATTATACATATACTAATTGTGATACCAAATTATTCCTTTAATATTTTGGACATAATATTTACAGTGGATTATTCGATCGATTTTTTGCTTCTTTTTCTTTAAAAAAAAAATTACACTAATGATTATTCAACACTTTCTATTTGTTAATTTAATGTAAAAAAAAAAAACTCCATGTTACGTCCTTAATATAACTGAAAATATATTCTAATAAATAAAAATTCAAAATGCGATATACTAATTATAAATAAATCAGCATAAAATAATAATAATAATGGCAAAAAGTGCTTTCAATAATCTAAGTAAAGTGCTTGGAAATTAAAAGATAAATATGAACCATAATGAGATGCTCCATCGAAACGTGGACTACGAGCACGGGGAAAGTGAATTTTTTTTATTTTTATTTTTTTAGATTTGGTGCTATCGAAGATTGTTACGAATATCGCGGAAAGATTACATAACTGAAGAGGTCTTAAGGAAAAAATCAGAAAAACCTAATGGACGATATTAAAACCAAGGAATATATAGCACATAAAATTTAAGAAGATGGCATTTTCATGTTCGTGATGCAATGCAGAATACAAGGAAAACCAACAAGAGGAATAAGACGCCTTGAATTTATAACAAGCAAAAGCGACCGTGTGATGATTAATAATATAAAAAATAAGATAGTAATAAAATATTTTATAAACAAGATGACGACAACTATGATAAAAGTAGAAACGACAATTAAAAATCGTATTAATCAATATGTAAATAAGCTACTTGTAAATTTTCTACGACAGAGCAAGATGATGGCAACCTCCGATGGGAATCGAACAATGCTTTTCTGGCCGCATCTAACATCGGTTCCGATATGTCCACTTCGTACATAGCGTCATTGTTTGCGTTTATTTTAAACGTAGATAATATAGCCGAGTCTTTAATATTTTCGCCAATTTCGAAAAATACTTTCACAGCCCGACGTTCTACTAAATTTATAATACAATTACTACTAGTAACATTGTCGCTGCTAGTATCAGTATTATTAATGACACTACTGTTACTATTACAAGTATTATTGTTATTATTATTATTATTATTATCGGCTACCATTTCGTACATTTCCAAATGTCGATCGATCACCCATAGAAATAAATAGCGCGTTGTTTTTTCGTCTATGGGACATTTCATCGATAATATTCGTTTGGAAAAAATTAACGAACTTAAAGCTCGTTTCAAACTAACGATAAAATCGTTCAAAGCGCTACGATTTTCGTACGGTACATTTTCAAACTTGACCGTATTATACCACAATTTTAATCGATCGTTATCTTTATTACGATATTTAATGCCGAGCCAAGAACGGCAGTTATCGCATCGTAAAATATTGTTGTTATCTACGATCGATAATGACGATAACAATAGGTCATTTGGATAGGTTACATCGAAGAAACAATTGCCGTATAGAAAATCTTGCCGTCTACTACTATTACGAATAATCGATTTCGACTGAGTCGCCGACGAAGACGAAAATGGCGAATGACAAAACATATCGCTAATATCTAGAGCGCCATCGGACGGTAACGGTAGAAATCGTTTAAATACGAACGGTTCGTCGGAAATGGACCGTTCGCACGTTTGACATAATAACGTAATCGGTTTATCGGCGTACTCGTCTTTCGTAAACGGACAACGACGACGCTCGATGGCCGATGTTTGTTCGTAATCGTATTTCAAACAATCTAAAAATTCGCTCATATTAAATTTATTACTAACGCTACTACCACGATCGGTATCGGGTTTTTTTGCCGTAATTCTGAACGATACGGCGTTCGAATCCCACGTTAATCCGGTTATCGAGTGCGGTATAAAATTGTATTTCGGTAACTTTAATGTACGTTTTTCATCGGACGACGTCGTGAAAGTAATACAATTACCGTTAACGCCAATACGAATCGATTTTTCGTTGACGGTTATACGATCGTTAAAAACGACGTATAGTTGACAAGCTTCTAAACGAGGACGCGATTCGATCGATACGTTATTTATAATCATGTTGTCGTAAAAAAAAAAAAAACTTTAATTTTATTAGTTTATCGAAATATTTTCAAAATTAATTTTCGGAACTATTTTTTTCCTCGATCTGTGCTGCCTTTTTCACTATTCCTATAAACACGCAAAAATAAATAGTGTGATTAATATGTATGTGTGTATAATACATGCCATATATACGAATAAATAAATATTTTTATATAAATGTTGGGAAATGAATAATAAATATAAATCGAAAAATGTACCTATGTTTAGTTGATTATGAACTAAAGCTTTTGATCGTATTAGTTGGCATAAGTTTTTACTTCTCTTTGAACAAATGGATTTTCTAAAACTCACTAAAAATGATATATATATATATATATATACATCATCGTTGTATTGTTCGTTGCCGATTTTTACGTACAAAATGGGTTAGCATTCAAAGCACTAATTATATGCAACACAGATGCGTGCGCATATGATGTTAACAGAGTGGTGTCCCACCCTCTCACTGATAATAGAGCTACTTGCGAAAAAGTTTGTTAACTTACGTGGTGAGTTGGTTTCGAACCATTGATCGTTTAGTCGACAGCCATACTTTAGCAACTATACCTCCGCGACATTATATATATATATATACATATTCCATTCAATTTTTAATGCCCTCGAACATGTGTACAACACTAAAGCAAACAAAACTGAGCATGGATAACTGTATTTTTATATTAGTGATAATGTAGATGTTAAGCGCGAACCTACAATTTTGTCCGTATAAGTAACAACTATTATATGCGATATCGGTGGCGAAGAAAAAGACAGGATGACCGACACATGTATAAGAATTGCCGTGAGAACTGAACAAGTGAAACGAACACTGTGAGATATTACATTAAAACGAGAATCGGTATGATTGAAGATTGTCAGCTGTTAAATATAATGAATCACACCGAATAACTTAATTATTATAGTGGACGAGGACGACAACGCTTGACGGTGTCTCGACCGACTCGATTAATTGAAAGAAGATTAATATATATCTATATATATATATATAAAATTTAAGTGTCCGATTTGCGAATATTTTCATTATAATCACTACATTGGACTATTTTTATCAGGCATAACCAGAAAATCTACTTTTAAAAATATCTGTCTGTGCCGTCTTATCTCAAAAACTATGAAAAGAATAATGATGAAATCCGCACTGATTAGCCTATATTATCGAATTCGTTCTAAATTTTACTTCACATTGATATCACAAATAGGACAAACATTACAATTTAAAGTTTTAAAAATTAAATGACAGCGATATCTCTGTCAAATCGTTTAAAATTTAACAGGCGTTCTAATGTACCTCCATTATCAACACTCGCATAATTTCGTGTAACCCGCCGATTGTGTAGCAATCTCGTTCTCCTGATCTTTCAGCTTGTGACTATTTTATTTGAGGATACCTAAAATCAAAAGTTCATGAAAACAAGCCGAAAGATCTAGAAGAACTTAAAACGGTAATTAAACATCATTCTGAAGCGATTCCGACCGGTATGTTAGGAAAAGTATTCGATAATTTTGTTCTACGTATGCGCAGTTCTTGTAAAAATCATGGTCATCATTTAGATGACTGTATTTAAAACTAAAGATATATGAAAAAAAAATCTTTCTTTCTCTTTCCGAAGCGACTAAGAATATATCTCTAGGTTGAACACAAATGGGACTACAGCGTTTTAAAATTTGGGAAATATCTCTGTCGCACCCTGTACATGTACGTTGTACATGTACTTGTTAATATTGAATCAGGAACAATTAATTTAAAGCTCGTTAAATATAAACGTGCCTATTTGCGAACAAATAATTATTATGACAGCGTCAATACATAATTTTCATTATTACTTGTTTGAAATATTTATGCTTGATACAAGTTGATCGCGCAAAATTAAAAAAAAAAATAATGTCGATCGTAACGGTATTAAGATAAAACAGTAGAAAAGACGTTACACATATAATTTATATAATTATTATATATTTATTATTCTATTATTATTATTATTTTATGCCGTTATCATCGTAAATAATACCGTATAAATATTAATAAAATATATTTACCGACATTTTATATATATATATATATATATATATATATATATATATATATATATATATATACGATCGGTGTGAGGTCGTGTCTGTTAGGACGCCATATCGTCCGTAACGATAAATTTGATTAAAAACTTCAATAATAAAACATAATAAAACTGTAAAAGTATGAATTTTTATAATATTTATTCATACATTAATCATAAGCGCAGTAACATCGTAACAAGATCGATCACGATAGGTAAACGTAACGGCGACACAATTATTAATACTAAAATATGACGATCGAAACTGAACGATTCAACTAACTAAAACTAAACTGACTTAAAATTAGACTGAACTGAACTAACTTAACTAATAATCGAACACCTCTTTTACACTAATGAATATGCATATATACACCCACATATACATATATACACGCCTAATTAGAACTTTCTAGATTTTTCTACGAAGATTCGTTTATTATTATTCTATATACTTATGGAACTTCTAGAAAAATCTTTTGTATATTTACATATGTGTGATTGTATTTTTTGATTGGTTTAACATAATTTTTAATATCCAATTATAAAAGTGATTTTTCCGGCTACACGTGGAGCATCTCACGTGTAGTAGTAATTATCTTGTCATTTAATATATTGTAATATTTGTGTGTGTGTGTGTTTTCATTATTAATACGTCGATCAGACGATTTTCAATAACCAACCAAAATGTGTTAAGTTTCTCCTCATTTTCTCGTTGGAAAATTAATCATATACTTACACATACATATATATACACACATACACATATACTTATTGTGTAACTAGTACGAGAAAGTAACAGAAAGGTTAATAAACCTTGTGTGTCATCTTAACTTACTATTGACCCTTTAACATAACTATTTTCTCCTTCAACCTCGTCTTTACTGGGACCCTTTTACTAACGATATATACATAATATATATAAACACACACATCCACTCTTATATAACGTGCTTAGTAAGATATGACCATGAACCATACATGTAATAATACAAGCACGCTATTAAACCATCGTCATTCTTTTTACTTATTTTTTAATTCTCAAACTCATCTTATTTATTTAATCATTAACATGTAACAACATGGTTGTTACAACATCTGAATACAAAATTAAATTAGTTCATTCATATTAATAAAAAATAGAACAACTAAGATTGAAAATCCTGCAGATGAAATGGCTTTTCGAAAGGCAGAGTATTCTTTCGCTGAGCAATAAACTATTAGTATATAATCGAATGCGGAAACCAACATGGAGGTATGGTTGTCAGCTATATGGATGTACTAAATTAACTAACATTAAAAAAGTTCAGACGTTCCAAACAAAGTTTTCAGAATTATCACTAATACCAGACAATACAAAAGAAACGATATCCATCGAGATCTCCATATACTAAGTACCATTGAAGATAAAGGAACTAGCAAGAAAGCATAAGACTGCAGAATCACAAATTCAGAGACGAATGAGTTTATAATCCAGCAACTCGAATTAAGACAGTTTGAAAGAGCGAAACCTTATGAATTAAGCAAATAATAATACGTATAGAATACAGGAATATTTCATTGCGAACGCCTGGAATATACATAATTAATATAATTAGTTTAGAGTATTACCGAATGTTTAAATATTGAACAGATTGTAATAAAAACCATTTAGTTGGTTTTTTTTCTAAAAAAAAAAACTTGTTCGAAAATAATACGTTAAAGTTGTGTAATTATAAGTAATTTATACATATTTTTATACGCACATTCTTTTTAAACATATTTTAAAACCTTATATATATATATATATATATATATATATATATATATATATATATATATATATATATATATATATAACATGTGTTTACCTTTTTCAGCTAACCGTTGAAAAAGTACTTCGGATTCTTTTATTAAAAATGGTATAGTACAATGTTGATAATAATCTGATACCAACTCAATATTATTTATAATATTAATCAATAAATGTGCTCTATCACAAGTTATACCTGTAATACAAAAAATATAATAATACATACGTTATCAGTAAAATTCCTAATGTATTGCCATTCTACAGAATATGTTCACGATTATACATTGATATGACTTATTAACAAAAATATAAATATTATGTTGATTTTGTAATTCATATTTAACTAAATCGAGCATTATAGATTTTTATTATTAACTTATTTTTTGAAGATTCATAAACTATTTTTATATATATATTAATTCACACTATTTTATACAACAACATTTTTGTATACATTCTAATACTTTTAGAATATTATCTTTACAATTTCAACATGCGGATGTTACGTTTTAAGTCTTAATCGTACGTTTAACAACAATTATAATAATAAACTTAATATTATTTCATAAAAACAAGAACATTTATTGGGTAAATGTAGTAATAATTACCTGGTGCATCATAATCAATATGTGTAAAGTGCACATGAAAATGATAGAATGATGGTTGATAATGAACAAAAATGCGAAGTTTCGAGGATTCAATATTGTAACGTGTTCTAATCACATCCTGTAAATTACATACTTGAATTCACGATTATAAAAATAAAGAAACTGCGCTTTCCAATGATATAAATTTTTACAGAACTAAGTTTATAATGAAATATTAAAAGTAAATAATATAAGTAAGTCCTCATATACATAATTATTACTCAAATAATATTAAATAAAGTTAAATATTCATTAAAATTATATTCAAAAATTTAGCATACCTTTCCCGAAGTAAGTATATTATTGAGGAGCTTTAGGTGTGTTTTATTTAAATCACGTAACGATTTAATGTTTCTTTGACGGCATATTGCTAGAACATAAAGAGTTGCTATTTGTTTTCCATCCCACTTTAAATCCGGCAATAACACAAAACCAGACTCTTCATCAATATCATCATATATTATTCTTTCTGTTTCAGTTTTATGTTCCAATATATTATATACCCACTGAAAACAGTTTTATTTTGTATATATTTGTATCACATAAAAATAATCACAGCTGAATTTAATAACACATGTAATGAATTTCAAGACATAATGTTTTAAAAACTAAACAAAACGAAACATTTACTTACGATTACTATTTTTAAAAACAAACCTGAAGTGAAAGTTGACGTGATAACACAGTTGGTAAAGTTATCGTTTCGTATATATCCTTGGTTTCGTTAATAATATAAAATGGTTTCGCTTCAAACTTTTTAATATGATCTTCAGTTGCTGGATAAATTACAGTAGTTTTAATACCTAAACATACAACAGGTTGATATGTTCATATTAAAAAGTACATATACAAATATGCACATGCATATTTGTGTATAAATTACCATTTAATTCTTTCTCGGGAAAACATTCGTAACTGCCATATGCATCATTGATAAATTCTTTTTTTAAAATTGAACTTTCCCGACACAGTTGTTTCACACTTTCTTCGGTAAACGCTACTTTTTCTAGAAGTAGAACAGAACTTTTACCGTCTTGTAAACGCCCCTCTACAGAAATAAATTTTCTATCAGCATTATTACTTAATATTCGTTTAAATACAAAATGAGATAAATCTTTTAATACAACTTGTTCGGCCATATTACATGATTACACGCTACACAACGATATTCGTTTCAGTTACTCTTGGTGAAGATATGTAATTATGGTATTTTCAAATGTAAATTTTTTATTTAAAATTGTAATTCCATATATACTCGGATAAACAATAATTTCTTTATTCAGTTAAATATTTCAACTTTTGATTTTTAAAATAATTTATATTATTCAAAAACTATATTGGAATATATAAAAATGTAAAAAATACAGTGAAAAATTAAATTTTAAAAAATTTTTTAATACTACACAATAATATAAAAATAAGTTTCATAATTTTATTGTAACTCTTTGTTTCATTTAAACTAAGAAAGTAAATAATTCTAATACATATATTATGTTATAAAATAAATAGATGCTACTAAAACATTAATTTAATAATTTTTCGGACATTTGGACCGATATGGGTGCTGCTAGCTATCGCGCAATTCCGTTAAGCCCGGGACACACATGTCCGCACCGCGTCCGAACAGCGCACTCGGAAGTCGGCCGTCTTGCGTGGACGGAGATGGGAAACCAGACTTGTCCGTACCTGGGCCGTATGTCGCCCGTACGGTCCACCACGATTGCAGTTCAGTATTCATTTTGAAGCTCTCGCAGCTGTTGTACCGTGTTCAGAAAATGTTGAGACGTTTAACGAATAGTGAATTATGGATGGTAGCACTTGCTTTGGAAAAAGAAGATGTTAATTCGAGAAGAAATCAACGAAAAAATCGAAGGAGAATGTGGGTTCACAGTGCATGGGGAAAACGATGTGTATAAGGAGAGTTTTTCTCGCTGCTACCTCATTTGCAGTGTGATGAAACGAAGTTTTACGAATATTTTAGAATGTCTATATTTACATTTAACCAACTGGAATTGAAACTTTAAGAGAAATTGAAGAAAAATGATACATTTTGGAGACCATTGATAACACCAAGAGAACGTTTGGTGATATGTTTGAGGTAAATGAAAATATATTTAAAAAAAAAATGGAAATTCTTACGCTATGGTGTATTATTTCTATAATCGTTGTTGCCTTTCAAGTTAATTGAATGTTTGTTTAATGCTAAAATAAATATGATTAAAATTTAAAAAAAATTAAATTAAGACGGCCTCTGAACATGTTTTTTTTAACATGATCTGTTTTTATGGCCGCCTTGATTTTCCGATCGAATTGAAATTTTCAGGGTATACCCTTAAATAGTTGCTTTAGAATACCTATAAATTAGATTAAAGTATGTGGTTTCGTTTTTGTGCATGAAGTCAAAAGAACATAAAAGTCCCCAATTCCCTAGAAAAAATTGAAATTTTTTACATTAACATATTCTTAAGTATTTATAGCCATAAAAATACTTGCTCAAATGTAAATCTACATCATGACGTGCAAAATATACAAGCTATGCAGCTGATGATATACACCTTCATTAAGAAGAATTGAGGATGATGACTGCGCTGATAGTTGTGAAGGCGACGTCAAGCAATTCTGCATGAAATTTTCTTGGTTACTAGTATTTAATTGTAACTGTCTTAATTCTGCTTCTTGCACTATACTAAAAATCTTTCCTTTTGTCTCATTCAGAAGAACAAGGTTAAGAGATTTGAGACTAGGCGCGATTCCACACAAAAAAGCATCAACTGGATCATGAATATTTGTTTGTGATCTTGACGCCATTTCTTTCTCAGCTTTTTTTTCAGCTAGTATGTAGGTCATTAGCTGGCTCGCTGGAGAGGCTTCTGGTTTCACTTCACCACATAGGAACTTCCTTTTGGTTACTGAAGGCGAAGCAAACTTAATTTTTTTTGCAGGCACTTCACTTGTACCTGGTGAAAATGATTCCGTGTGATCTTTGTCTATATTGCTGGCATTTTCTTCATGGTATGTTTCTTGGGTAGAAATGTCTTGCGAGTCAGTACCACAATTCAAATCATCATCACCTTCATCGTCTACTTGTGGCATATTACTTAGGCTTTCTTTTTCACAAAGATACGGCAATAAAAATATCAAAATATCCTCATATTTATATTTTCGGGCTTTTTCAGCGGCCTGTCCAGATTTTGTTTTTCTTTTCTGAAGCGTCCTACGTAGTTGATCTCGAATAGAAGCCCACCTTTTTTTACATTCGCCTACTCCATCTGTAACAAATCGTGTAAAATGAAATTAATGTTTTGTTTCAGGTATATTGCTACTGGTGACACATTCAAAACCATATCTTTTAGCTATAGGTTAGGAAAATCAACAGTGGCTTCCATTGTTCATGATACTTGCAGAGCAATAGTGGAGGTACTTTTAAACGAAGTGGTGCCAATGCCAAATGAAGACATGTGGAATGTTATAGCTGATGAATTTTGGGAAATGTAGCAGTTCCCTAACTGTATTGGAGCTTTAGATGGAAAACATGTAATCATACAAACTCCAAAATTGTCAGGAAGTCTCTACTGGAACTACAAGAAAACGTATTCTATTGTAATTCTGGCTTTGGTTGATCCTTGTTATAATTTTATTTTAGTAGATGTAGGAGCCTACGGAAGAAACTCAGATGGTGGTGTTTTGTTTAACTCTAATTTTGGAAAAGCTCTGAAAAATAATAAACTGAATATCCCGAAGAAAAAATCCCTCCCTGGAGCAGATACTGAACTCCCATTGGTTATAGTAGGCGATGAAGCTTTTCCTCTCACAACTAACATCGTGATACCATTTCCTGGAAGAGACTTGACTGACGATAAGAAAATATTTAACTACCGGTTAAGCAGAGCCAGAAAATTATCTGAAAGTGCACTTGGGATTTTGACGCAAAAATTTCGAATTTACAGGAGAGTGATTCAAGGATCACTTGATAACATAACAAGGGTTGTACTGGCAGCATGCATCTTACACAACTTCTTTCGAAAGAACGAAGGCTATAATGTGTGTCAACAAAATGAAACAACTGATTCGACACAAGAGAGGCCACCTAATCTTCAGATACTACCCCGTCGTCGTGGTAGAGCTTCAGAAGAAGCGTTTGCTGTACGAGACCAGTTTAAACATTTTTTTAATTCTCCTGAAGGTAGTGTGTAGTGGCAAGAACGTAAACTTTTTGTTCATAAATTATTTTTAATCGAAGTTGTGGGATTAATAAATTTTTACTGGTGAACGTTAAATGCGTTTGAATTCTTTTACCTACATGTTATATTTATTTACATTTCAACAAATTACATAACATGCTAATTTTGATTTTATTTCATCTTTCAAATATAATTGTAGAATTTAATTTTATCTTGATATTTTTGTGCGACGTTTTGTGTTGTTTCAGAAATTAATTCTATCTATACTGTGTTGTGTAATGACACAAATGTCGTTTATCAAATAGATTGTTGGACAAACAAAATATATATGTATATATATTTAAAGATAAAAAATAAAATTATTTCCTTACCTTCAATCTGCAAATTGTTTGCAACTATTTTCCGTGCGGACATGTGTGTCCCTGCCTTTATCGGTGTTACCACCCAGTTACCGTTGCGGGGTTAGATATAATTACGATTTAGGATTTTGTATAATAAATTTTGTTTTTTGACTTTATAATCGCTATTATATTTCTGTCGATTTTGTATTTTACATTGAAATTTCTGTATAAGATTATAGAAATTATGGATTTTGATAGTTTATTAATGAGAAAATGATGGTAAATACATATTAGGTTATTTATAACAATTTTAGGCTATTCTCTGTTCTCAACGCTGGTGTGTGAGCGTGTCCCTAAGCTTATTACACTTAGTTGATGTTAGTTATTTTACTTTTGATGTTATGTTTTTAATGTTGTAAAATAAATTATAGTTGCTATTTAATTAACAAGGTTAAGTTGCAGATTAATAAATATTTAATTGATATTAACTATTTTTTACAACAATGAATGCACCACCGACGTTTGAATCCTTCATGTTATTTGAAGGAGAAAAAAAGTAACATTTTTCTCATTACTTTTAATATGGAAGAAATAAATAAATTCAAAACGATTTTTATATTTTACTATACATTTTATTTCTTTCAGAATAATAAAAGAATTGGACACGAAAGTACCTAATGCTGCTATTTTTACTATTAATAAAGAAGACCATACATTGGGAAATATGATAAGGAAGTGAGTATTCCTAAAGAACAAACACTATTATTTTGTTTTTTTATGTTTACTTCTTTACACATAAATGTTCAATTTTTAGTCAGTTATTGAAGGATCCAAATGTAGCATTTGCTGGTTATAAAGTTCCTCATCCTCTTGAACATAAATTTGTTCTTCGAATTCAAACAATTGGTGAATATACGCCTCATGATGCTATTCTAAATGCTGTAACAGATTTGGCATCAGAATTATCTTTGTTCGAAGAAAGATTCAGAGTAAGTACATGGATATATTATTGTGTTAGCATTTGAAATCTGTTCATTCGTTCTTATCTAGATATGTAAGCTTTACTCAACATTTTCATATCTGTTTTCTCTTACCTTTTATCTTTCAAAACTACATTAACCTCGTACTTCACTACTTTGGTTAGTTGACTGTTCGTAAAGCATCTATTATTCGTTATATTAAAGAAATTAATGTTTATAATAAAATTTCGTATCTGTATTGGTCCTTTTTAAAATGATTGTAAGATGGTTTTTCATAGTTTGTAGAATCATATAAATGTTTCACTGTCCTATTGAAGAAAATATTAATATAATGTCGTTTGTTTGTAAGTGTATATGCATTTCTAGTGATGTTTTGCTATGTGCATATTTGAAAATAATTATGCGAATTTCCTGCGGAATAGTTTTTTCTATATGTTTAATATAAATTGTTTGAAATCAAATAATTAAATCAAAATTATTTTCGTTTATCATGTATTGGGAGCAAATTGTTTCTTGTATCATTCAATATAACATGGCTTTATTACATTGAATCCACTTGAATCGGCGAAAACAAAATTGGTAAATAAACTTGATGCTTAATACTAACTTGTGTAAATAATAATTTAAGTGCGGTAGAAATGAGAAACAAAATACGCGTGTAAAAAAAAAAGAAATAAACTTGGTAATAACATAAGACAGTTACAAACACATTATATATATATATATATACACACATATATATATATATGAGAGATAGAGATCCATTCGTGTTTTTATTTTAAATATCTAAATTTTTTTAAACACTTTTCTTCAAACAATTTGATTTTAATATATTTTGTTCGTAGGAAGCAATGAGAGAAAAACGGGAAGGTTTGGACTGATTATCCTTTTTTTGCGTTTATAGAACAACGATTTGGTCAATATACCAATAAAGTATTCTGAAGAAGTGTTCTGGTTTAAAAAAACAATTATTTTATGTTCACAAAATTTAGGCATGTTTTATTTATAAATGAGTGTTATGCTCCATATGTTCAATTACTGTATAAAAATCATCTATTCGATCAGTATTTCGTTTATAAGACAAATTATAATTTACATAAAAATAATTTTTTTTTATAAACAAACATTGAACACGGACGAGTATCACATATGTCGTAATTAAATCGAAACAACGTATGAATCGTACATGAAAATGCTGCGATTAGATATGTAATGCCAAATAGTGTTCTACTTCAGCTGTATTAGGAGTAAGTTTATAAATTAAAAACATTCCTAAATAATAAAAATATATTATAATATGTATGGCAGTCTGATAGTAACACATTATATTTAGTAGTTCCACATCATTTTATTAATGAAGGAAAATTATATTCACGTATCATAGGGATTATTTTTAAGAAGTACATTCAGGAAGTAACATAAGCAAGAAGCTTTTTGATATAATTTCAGAGTAAAGTCTTTATAATAAATTTTTTACTGTTGTTAGAGATAATGGAAGTAACAAAAAATGTGATTTCTAAACATTTATGTATTCATCATTATCCTTATGTAATTTACCAATAAAGAAAGTTCATTAATTAATGTAAAAATTTAGTTTTATACTTCATACATAGTTCAGCACAAAATATCACTGAATTTACCACTATTAAATCACTTTGGTCACATTTTTTGAATAAAAATTAAAAGATGTAGCAACACAAATAACAGCTGTTGCAACAGCTACTCTTTGTATTCGACAATACGTATATAAACCGAAGCAATCCTCTATGATTTTGGAAAATGCATAAATTTATAATACCTGAACTGTATAAACTGCATCTCAAATATTTATATATACTAGCAACATCTACTCTTGGTGTGATGCTATTTACTAAAGCAGGGTAGATTGTTAATGTTAGAAGTATACTGTCTCCAAAAATTTATTTTTAAATAGTGCTTTATAATTTTTTTTTATTTTACTTTGTGTGTACTATCTTTTGTTTAATTTGTAAAATGTTATTAAATAACTGTGTTATTTATAAAAATTATTTTTATTCATTGTCATATTTGATTTTTGTCGCGTTGATTTATTTTTATTGTTATGAGTGCAGAAGATTTATCCATATTTAGTTATAAATTTTAAAACGCTACATAAACTACATTTAGTCAATGTAAAAATTAATTATATACGTGTGGATTTACATTATAAAATACGAAACAAGAAACATGTATTAATGGTGCATATGAATAATCACTATCATATATATATATATATATATATATATATATATATATATATATATATATATATATATATATATATATATGACGGTGTTCCGCCCGTAATAGTTTTCTTCAACATCGATTGAAATAACCTGTAACGGGTATGTAGCAGTTTTTGTTCACTGCTTTTCACTTTTACCTAATGAGAGTAATAAGTAATAAAAAAGAAATTAGACTATATGTGTAAGATTATCCGAAATTTCACGAAAAAATCCGAATCCAGCCTAATAGTATCGGCTTAATTCATCCATCATTTTAGATTATCCAGTATAATCTTGAATAGGAGCCTGACATATCGGAAACACTGAAAATACTAAGAAGAAAGTTTTAACTAGAAACACTATTATACGGAAATTGGTCGGATCGTCATGGAACGAAGACCGACGATTGTCCGTACGTCAATTGTGGCTTTATGTATGTCCACAGCAAAATATGGTTGTCCTGTTTGGGCACAGTCCTCTCATGCGAAAAAAGTTGATGTAGTAAACGATATGGCGCGTATTGTATGTCTTAGACCGACGATACATAATCTATACATTATTAGTGGTGTTGCACATCCCGGTACAAGAAGAAATGTAGCCGCTGATACTGAGAGAACAAAGCAAATTCGAAATACACAACATCCTATGTATAATTAAATTGTATGTAGTGATCTCACGACTAAAGTCAAGAAGTTTTCTGGCTACAACAACGGATCCCGAAGCATGTTTCTGTTCAACGCACGCGAGTTTGAAGGTGGTAGGAACAAACACCAGCACCAATAATGGAAATACAGGAAAAGCCAGCATCAGGGGTAAACTATGCCTGGCTAATATAGAGAACATTGAATCGAATTCGTTCAGGTTGTGCAAGACAGACACAAACTTGGTGAAATGGGGTCTGGTGACAGGTAATATCTGATTATGGTTTAGTACAGACGATGGCTGAATTCGGTGTAATATTGACAATATAATTAACGCAGATCACAAAGCCTCATAACTAGCAACATATTGGTATAAGAAAACAAACTTAAATGTAAGGCTCGGATTCCATGATTATATATAACATTACACTGTCACATTTATTCATTCAATCATTTAAAAATGTTCACAATACACATGGTTGTTAATAAAATAAAATACGATGTATTTATTTATATACAAATACCTCTTAATAATAAAATAAATTGGACTGACCATTCTGATGGAATAGAGTCATAAGAACAAATCAGAACTTCAACATTTTTACTTTCATTACAAAATATTTCCACACGGCGCCATTATTTATCAACGATGTGCATTTGTACAAAAATATCAAAATATAAGAAAATAAGTAATTATAATTACAAAAAAAAAGTGTTTATGTACTATATAAAATCAAAAAAACGTTAATTTACACTGTAATAAAATAAAAAAAAAAGTTAAAATCAATATATTTTTTTAAATCTCAGAACTTTTCAGCTGTTAGCCCATTGTCAAGTGAATATTTAAAAACAAGTAATCTAAAGTGAAAATAGCTGTTAGTTTGTTTTATTAATACTGTTTTTCATTTTATATTTTTTATCTTTTTAAATATTCACTTGATAATGACCCAACAACTGAAAAATATAATTTTTTATTTAAAAAATTAGTGGTCTTAATTTATTTTTCGTTGTTTAATTAAATAAAAAATCCCTGCATTCCACATTCTCAAATCATACTGTAATGTACTGTTTAAAATTGTAATAAAAGGAAAGCACTAAAATACGCCTGCACGAAACGAACGTGTGCTGCTAATTTTTCCGCCTTTTTTATATGTAACACCGATAAAAAAAATCGGTTTTAATTTTTAAATTTCGCTGTGCAATGATGAATAAATAAATAAATCTTTTATTAAATAATTAAAACAAACATATCGTTACCAGAACTCACCACGATAGTTTGCAGGATTAATTAAGACATGTAACAAAAGAAAAATGCGCAATTATTAAAAGCAAGCATAATATTAAATAACGAAACTAACAAATATGAAAAATAATTAATATACCATTTCACTAATAATTAAAACAATATTAATAAACAAATGATTCATTACAATAAATTATGTTTAATACATCTGTGCTATATATATTTTGTATACATTAGTTATCTGGAATCGTAATTACCTATTTACGAGATAAATTCACTATTAAAAGTTTATGCGATACGTTAAGAATATTCCTTAATACAAGGTAATTTAAGATTCAGAATATGCGTATAATCTATGCTCTTATAACGGAGTATTTAGTACGCACCTACCACCTGTTTTTTGAGTGAGCCGGAATTTATTATAACAAGCACCTTTACGTAATTGGCGGTATCTGATCGTGTAGTATTACAAGATTTACGTTGTACGCTTACGCTTCGCATTTTCCCCTCTGCACGTTTACAATTAATACTAATATTATTGGCGTTAGTATTGTTGTAATTTTTATTATTAATATTATTATTGGTTTTTTTATTATTATTATTACTGTTGTTGCTTTCATCTTTATCATTAATATATAATAATAATATTATTATTAAAATGAAACTTATATTGGCGCGTTGTATATTAAGCATAACCTATTTATGAAGTTCATTTGATATTTGAGGTGAGATTGATTATTGCTAGGCTGGTTGACGAAGAATATTTGTGATAAAATTAATGCGATGTATTTAAATATCAACATTGAAAACCACGTTGCTCTATAGCGATGTTTGTAATGAGAGCAACAATAAAAAATTTATAAAACGTTTACTCTTCCATTGATTAATTAAAATTAATGTTTTTTTTCCATAAAAATTGTTCTAGTTTTCAGAAAGCAACGTTTTAAACTCTCGGGCTGATTCTAGCCTTTAAAATAATATTTATAAGCCATTGACATCGTATTTTTCTATTGATTAGCCATGTGTATATTTTACTTTATTCCATGCTTGATCAAAGTCATTGGTTTGGTATTGTTTGTTATTTATATGGTCGTAGTTGTAGTTTATCTCCGTGTGATAAAATGATAAAAAATAAATGCAATGTATTTTCCATATGAAATAAGTGCAGTATATTTTTTAATTGTACAATTCTAAATTATATATTGATGTATCGTTAAATAATATAATACAGCTCTTTATCGCAGTACGTAATTTAAATTTAATTAGTATCTATTCATTGTGTTCTAGTTTTAAATAAATGGTATTAAGTGTTACGTTATTCAATGCTTGTGCTTTACACTTTATTGATATATCGGATAAATTAAACGATAAATGGGCATTATGTTTAACAGATAATAATGATTATTATATATCTAAGTCAATTTTGAAAAGTTCCTTAATTAAATCGAAAAATGAATACAGTGATATATTATGGGAATATCATATATTATACAGCTATAGCTATGGTGTACCTGTTTTATACTTCAATGCTAGCACAGAAAATGGCAGATTAGTAGACTTGGAAGATATCTGGAGCATGGCACATTCGTTGTATGAATATCAAATAACAGCTAACAAATGGAGTACTGTTACTCAAAGTGAACATCCATATTTTCGTATACCTTTTTATATGATACATCCGTGTAAAAGTGAATTCATGTTTGACAAAATTTTATTTGATAATTGTGTTAACCCATTAGTAACGTGGTTCACGACGGTTGCGTCAATTATTGATTTGTTTTTGCCAGTACAGTATGGTCAAATTATGTTCCATTTATCTAGTGAAAATGTTAAAAAAATAAACGGAGCTTATATTTAATTCGTATATGTCCTAAAATAAATTCGTATCTAACAAAATATTCTGGAACCGTTCAGTTATAAATATTATTTATAAATGATTTCTTAATATTTTTAATTTTAGAAAAATCTGTCCAAACTACTTGTTAAAATGTTACTTATTTATCCGTTAAATCCTCGATATATTTCTAGGATAACATAAAAATATTTTTGTAAAAAAATACATTGTTTTGTTACCTTGTATATAATAGACTTATTTGTTATAAATAATAAGTTCGATTTTAATTTTGTAGATGAAAATTTTGGAACTATATAGCGGTATCGGCGGAATGCATTACGCTTTAAAAGGTATACAGTTAGACTATCTCATATAATTTTGTATCATAATGAAAGTAACTTGACAAGGAAAAACGCGAAACAATAATAAATTTGATAATAATGTACTAGTTCTGTAAAACAACACATCAGTTACTAATAATGCAGTAAAGTAAAAGTGTATTAAATAAAAATGTAATTGATGAGAATTTTTATTTTTGCGTAATAAATTCAATATAAAAATGTAAAATATTCGATTTAACATCTCAAACTGAGATAGATTTTTGAGAGATTTTTAAAGAAACTGTTATTGAATTGTATTATTAATACGTAAAGAACAGTAATTCAGATTGGAATAATTTCCGATATTAGACATGTACAAAATTTTAAGAATCGTTTTTAATTTAACAGCAGTAGATGAAAATATGGAAGTTTTATTAGCCGTTGATATTAATGATATTGCTAACATGGTTTACAAACATAATTTTCCTGCGGTAAATTTAAGAAACACAAATATCGAATGCTTAACTCCGAATGAAATTAATAAATTAGCACCAGATATGATTCTTTTAAGTCCACCGTGTCAACCGTTCACCAGGTTTGATATTTCAATTTTGTGTATATGTTTAATATATATTTTAATGGGAATTTAATCTCTAACTTGTGCTATTTCAATATATATATATATATATATATATATATATATATATATATATATATATATATATGCGCGCACGCGCGCATTAGATATTTTTCTATTAATACCACGTCTGTACTCGAACAGCGATCCAATGTTTCGTGCATTTCAAAGTTGAATATCAATTAAGTTGATAATCGGAACCAAATTCCTATTCATATCTTCTGACTGTGAGTAATGCTTTTTAGATGACACTTGTAAATTCTAACCCGATTTTCATCGGGTGATATTAAAGGTACATCTCAGTTATTATTATTTTGTATAAATAATATGATTCTCAATTTCACTTAAATCAAATCATCTTTTGTTGGAATTTTGCCCAAGGTTTTCTGGTCCTCATATACTGATCAAATGTGCCTTGCCAATTCATCTGCATGCATCATCATCGTCATATTTTTTGTTGCCGAACGTCGTGACTAGTCATTGTAAATTTACTTTTGCATAAAAAGTGGGCTAGAATTCAAAGCCACTAATTATATATAACACAGATGCGCGTACATAGTTTGTTTATGGAGGAGGTGCCACTTTTTTCTGTTATAGTTGATGTTTATGTAATGAAAAATTGTGTAAACTTTTATGTCGCGAGTTGATTTTGAACTCTAGGTCATGGAAGTTTCTGTTATAGTTGATGTTTATGTAATGAAAAATTGTGTAAACTTTTATGTCGCGAGTTGATTTTGAACTCTAGGTCATGGAAGTTGACAGTCGAGCCATCTAGTAACTACACCACCGTGACATGTTTGCATAAAAAACTGAAAATTATAAAATACCACATCCTTCTTTTATCACACTAGTCACCCATATATTTCTTCGAAACATATTTATTATTCTTTTTTTCACAAATAAGTTATAAAAAGATACGCTTAGCTTGGAATACAGTGTGATATCATTATTCTGGAATCGTAGACATCTTGATCGATTTTAAATATTTTGTACTTTTTTAAAATTTGAATTTGAATCTACTTCAACACTTCAGTGTATCAATCACTCGTAGTTAATTACAAAATTATTTAATTAAATATATTTACTTTAATAATAATAAATTATTTTAGTCTGCCGTAGATACGTGTTCCTTAATTTCAAAAATGCATTGAACTGTGATTGAGGTAAATTGCATCTATGCTGAAAATGTGTACTACTAAAAACAATAGTTGAATTCAGTAATATATATGGCATTATATTCCAGTTAAGGTACTCTGATTATTGATAAAAGATCACATTTTATTTAAAAGCAGAATGTATTATGCATACATATATGAAGTTTGACAGAATCTACTACGATTTTTTAAGAGATATTTTAGAGTAAGATTTAAGTAATCTTTTAAATATGTAACAATATGGGTTGATTAAAAATAATATTCAAAAATATTGACGTTAATAATGTAATTGGGCAAATTTTCATAGCATTAATGATACAGGTGCAGATTAAATGTGAATTTTACAAGCCTATTTTAGCAATGGAGTGAGTTCATGGAAAAGTGATGTATTTTTTACTTCTAAACATCCTGTTGAATTAGTTCAAATCACAACAGAACGTAACTTTAAACGTCCAAAACACTTTTAAGTTACTTAAATCATACAGGATCAGATATTAAATCAGTGGGTGGAATTTATTAATTATTTACATCAATGTCTCGAGTATTATTACTTCTAGTGATAATTAGATTTATTCTTAAAGCTTTGTTTTGACTCTAGTTCACTCAGCTAGGTATTTTAATATGTGTACTGTTTTAGTTTGGTCAAATTAATAAGCACCCTGCTCTTTTAACTTAACATCAGAGCTGAGCTCTGAAGAACCATCAGCAAAATTTGTGTTCCTTTTTTAGAGTTTTTACTCTGTATTTAGACTCGGTTTTAACTGTGTGTTTTTTTTTAGAGAGAGGCATTGATAATTTCTCTTGCATTGTGATACCTAAAATATGATGTAATTCATACTTCATCTTTACACACCTTAAATCTTATTTTACAGGTTGAATTCTAGATCTTTATGTATCTCTATGTTCATTTTTTTTTTTTAAATTGAAAATAAAAAGTTAAAAAGTATGTTTATAGCCTATGTGCTTTCTGCATACAAATAAAATCTAACTAGTATTTATCATTGGCATTTAGTTTTATTTTTTATAACACGGTTGCATGTTTACAGGTAAAAGAAACAAGAAATATAATATTTATTTGTATTAGTGTTTTAAAATAATCTGATGAATGTAATTATATTTCTGTATATTACATTATTTTGTTTAGATAACCAAAAATTAACTGTAAATAAGTCATCAGCAATATAAAAATTAATATTTTATTATTTAAATATATAAAAAAATATTTTCATGCTCTGCATTAATTTCTATTTTTTTTTTTTTAAGGATTAGTTTTAAAAAAATACGTATCGTCATATTATCGAGAGAAAAAAATAATTTTTTCAGGAATGGTCTTCAAAAAGATATCCAAGATGCTAGGACTAGTTCTTTTTTGCATATTATAAACCTACTTCCTCATTTGAATTCCATTAAATACATTTTACTTGAGAATGTAAAAGGATTTGAAGCATCCCAAACAAGAAGTCAGCTTCTTTGTGCACTGAAAACTTGTAATTTTAAAATTAAAGAATATTTGTTAAATTCGGAACAGTTCAACGTGTGCAACTCTAGATTACGTTACTATTTAATTGGCAGAAAAATTTCATTAGATAATGATTATGAACAGGTATGTGTTAAAAAAAGAGATGAAAGTGCATTAGTTTTTTATATTTGTTATTTTATGTTTCAAATATGAAATCTTGTATTTCGTTATAAAATTATTATATATAAGAGGTACAAATGTAATATTCTGCATATAAATCGTCTACAGTTGAGATCACAATAATCTTTGCAGTCGCAAACAAAGAGTAGTAGCCCAACACACACGTTAGATAAATACAAACAAACGCATTACATAAATATTGCCCAGAAAGGTTGGCTACTGAGGGTAATAATTGCCTTCATCTTCTAATCGATAATAACATGATAACAATGATAGGAATATGTAAAAACGTTAATAACAGAACAAAGAATATTATGTGAGTATGCGAACGAAAATGACAAAAGTTTAAAGAAAAAATTTTTTTTGTCAAAAGATCGTGGACATACCGTAATCGAAAACGCGAGTCGAAAAACTACTGAATGATAAGAATTTAAGATCCGTATTTGTATTGGTACGTACACAATAATAGCGGTAAAGAAAATGATCAGCTTAAAATTTCGTAAATTTTTGATGTATAAGAATAATTATAAATCCTATAATAATAATAACGTTAATAAGGTGTACATCAATAATCATAATAATGTCAAATGAAATTAACAATGCTTGGCATAATAATAATAATAATGTTCTCTTACGGTCGAGATAACGATTCAAAAATATGCGAATTAAAAGCTAGATTAGCTTATTCATAACGGTTCGTATATATAACGGAATATTCAAATTTGAATACGACCTACATACCATACATAACGAAAGTAGAATAATTTGTTATTATATATATAGATATATGGTACCGTTAATCGACTTGAACTATTATGTTGCAAAGTTACTTTTGAGTATATAATGGTCGATTGGATATACAACACCCCTTCTTAATAAAAACAAAAAAAAAACTAAATTTTTTTTATTCTGAGTTTACTTTAATCGGGGGTCGTTCTTTTCTAGGCTGAGAATTATATCGGTCACTATCTCCTAATTTCAGGTCGGATATACTCACATTACATTAAGCATCGACTTCATTTACACAACGTCATAACTTTCTAATCCTGGCGAAAGGTTTTTGATTATCATAAAGTTCACGAAGTCTAGGTTCCAAAACAAAAATAAATTATAATAAAAACTATAAATATTGTTAAAGAACTAATCGCTGATTATGGAAGTCCATAATACGATGGCTGAGATATATTCTCGTCGATGTCTTAATCTAATTTTTGTAATTCGTGATCCAGAGTTGAGTTCGGTGAGCGGCATGCTAACTAAACTGACTGGTGTTAACTTGATTTGGTTTATATTGATATTTCCTCGACAGCAATCAATGTTTGTGAACTCGATCGATGGGACCACATGCTCGAAAGTCGGATTTTAATATTATCGTTGACGTATAAGCGCCACAATCTTTTAAGGATATGATTCCGACGTTTTAAAATTGTTTCCCTTCTGACACAGAGTCGTTAAAATCGTTCGTTCTCTTACAACGTAGACCCATTTATTGTCTTGCAGCTTATACCATACATCGGAATTCAGCAACTCTGCATTCATGTTGCATGATTTTAGAATTCGATTTTAAGAATAAGGTAATTTCACATGATTCTTCTCTATTAAGCTGCTTAAATAGTTTTTCCTTGCATAACTATTCGTGGGTAGAAATCTTTCTGAAAATCTAAAGTAAGTTAAAACTCCGCTCACTAGGAGAAAATTAAATTTAGGTTCAATGAAATAATACTAGAGGAATTGGAAAGAAAAAGAAAAGGTATAAGGTGGTAAAGATCATAATGTAAGTGCGAAAATTAATAATTTTTAGCAGCATTTTCTGAAAAATAGGCTTTAATCATATTTGTATCATATATGACTATTTTCCGTTTTATTAACAGATTTACCGAATTATTATTATACCAGGTATTATTTTATACAGGCCTTTGTAATTCGGCTGCAATTTCCTCGATAATCCAGATTTTAGATTTTTGTTAGCTATAATGACAAAATCGTATTTTTTTGAATTTTTGAGGGTTTAGTTTTTTATCGTTTTGTTTTTTCGATTGGAATTTTGGGTGTAAAGTATTGTCTCTTGCTAACTTGCGATATATTTAATCTTAGTCGTAGTAATTATCATAAGTATATTTGAATTCGGGTTCCCTTTTAATTACATTAGGAATATGTGCCTTATGTCCAAATATTAATTCGATTGTTGTTTTACACGTAATTTTATGTATAATTGTAATGAATTCATCTTAATTACTCTCATTTTCGTTAATAAAGTGTTTCAAATAGTCTTTTAACGTTAAGTGTGAATTTCCTAGACTTCCGTTAGTTTGCAGATAATATGATGACGATAACGAGTGACGAATTTTGCATAATCTGGTTAATTGATAAATAATTTCTGATGTAAATTCGGTTCCTTGATCTAATAAAATAGTTTCAGGAATAGGCTAAAGAATTTGATTAATTCTTTCGCGATTGCTAAAGCTTCATGATTATGTAAGGGAATAAGTATACGAATATTTCGTCAAATCGTCTTGCATAGTTAAATATATTACCATATTAAGTAATAGTAAGCGGTCCAACAACATATATTGTTAATCTTTGAAATAGATAGTAACTAGTTGTAATTTTCATCGTATTTTTAGCTGGTTTAAAACTTGTTTTATTCAACTGGCAAGATTCGCATTTTTTATGAAAGATTTTATATCGTTCTTCTTATTGGGCCAATAATGTATTTGACTAATTCTATGATATGTTTTAAATAATCCAGTATGTCCACATAATGAAGTAAAATGGTTTTCTTCTAATATTTTCGAAATATCTTTTTTTTTTTATAGTAGCATTTTTTTATTTAAACATATAATTACCAATTTTCATCATCGTGAAAAATATAACTTGTTAATTGCTTAAATTTTTTATAATTTACACTAGTTTTAAGATCTTCTGGTTTTGATATGTATATTTGCTTTTATTTATTTATTTTTTTTAAATACCTTCATAGTGTAGAAAAGATCGGAATAGTTTGTTGTATCAAAGTACATTTCTTGGTATTCACGAAAAATTGCAATTAGATTTTTCGTAAATATATTATGATCTATTTCGTCGATTAATTTAAATTCATTATTTGTATAACAACATTTAACAAAATCTTCATAAGTTCCAATTTTATCCTTTATATTTATAGTGTCGTCGTTGAAATTTCTGTATAATTTTTCTTTCGTTTAAAATGTTTTCTCTCATTTCTGGATTAATTATGTTAGCTTCTACCACTCACACCTGGGTCGTCCTGCTGTAATTATTTCATTAAAACAGTTTCTGCGTCGTTTAGACAGCAGATTAATTTTTTATTTTAATTTCCTTATTTTCATAGTCGATAACTGATTTCGAGTATTTTAGAAAATATTCCCTAAAAGCCGGTCATAGGGTATATCATTGGGTCCATTAATTTCTATCAGAAGAACAAGGGATCATATTCAATCAAATCAAGTCAAATCAAGCTTTATTTTTACTTTCTTATATATAATAGTTTACAATAACATGCAGCAAATGCGCGATAACGCGCGAGTAGCAGCATAAACAATAGAATTATTTTCTTAAATATACGGTGTTTATTACGAAAAATAAATTAAACAAGCTTATAAAATAATAAAAATGTTATAAATGTAATCTAACGTAATTTAGGATACAGGTGTACATGCATATAATATTAAATTTGTAGAAAGACTCTAACGTTAAAAACCAACGAAGTTCAATTTTACTTTTTATTTTTTATGTACCTCATTAAATGCTTGCGACGTTGACGGGGCTAAAAATATAACTGCATCTTGTGTAAGCGGCAACTGTATTCCTTTCTAGCAAGATTTTAGTTAATAAATTTATAACTTATCACAGCGGTTTGAAATGGACGCTCACTTTTTTAAAGTTCATAGCCTTAAATCTCCTACTACTAGAATTATTCTCTCCAATGTATCTCCCATAATTACTAACTGCATATTTCAAAACTATCAGTCATCAATCGTTGATATGAAACTTATCAAATTTTTCACCTCAGAATAAAACCTTTGGACGAATTTGGCCATATAGTAAGTTGGTGACACCATGTTATATTTTTAATTATAACAAAATTAACCTAGCGTCTTTCACTCTAAATTATACAGATAAAAGCTTCAAAATATTTCTACTTGCTGATGATTTTGTTTGTTTCAAATCACTAATAATGATAAACAGGCATCTGTTTAGAAACAAAAAGAAATCCAATAAACCATCTAACACTTCTCCACATCCTGTCTGTGAAGGTGCTATTATCAGATCCAGATTTGGATCCCTCATTAAACTGTTGGAATCTTGTTTTGAATTGAACAGTAGTCCCCTGTTCTCCTACTCTCTATCCGATCTCTTTTTATCGATATGTGTAAAGTATAAAAAAAAAAAAAACAATAATCCTCTGGAAATAGTTAAGTAAGGGGGTTTAATTTAGTTAGCTTACTTAAGGGCTGCCACCTTTTAATAAAGAATCAAAGCGCAAAAATGCGAATTACTAAAATTTACAAACCTTTGTCTTCCAAAGAAATACAATAAATTCTCCAATTATCAATTAGAACTGCTGCAGATTCTATGCTCACTATAAGGTACTAAGGCTCCTCACTGCCACCTACCATCCAGTTCTCATTTGTTTTCAAGGAACTCATTTGAAAACCAACCAAAATAATATTCCTAGCTATACCGTCCTCAAATCAGTTCCTCCCTAAGGTCATCATACACACAGTGGAGTTCCTCCTACAAATCAACTACTATTTGCCCATTTTCATACCGAACTTTCTTTCCTCTATTTTCATCCCAATGAAGTTATTTGAAGAATCCCACTTCTTCAACATTATTTCAAAAGTTTTGAATCAACTTTTACACTGATGCTTCTATGGAAACCTATATAATTTCCCTTACTAACTGAAATTTCTACATTCAGATTGGAAATAAATTATCATCTATATGATTTTTGCTAAATGGAATGCCCCAAGACTTTGTGTTGAATCTTATACTGTTTAATATAGCTATTAAAAAATAATGATTTAGTTCATGCAATTATCTCCAGTACATATTTCTGTAGCTACTGAACCTTACCTGCGGGAGAATATGTTCTTCAGCACTGTACTGACCAGTTATCTACCTGGTGTTTGAATAATAGCTTATCATTTGTTGCCAAGCACTTCTGCCACATATGCAAATGCCAGAAAAAGGTCAATATCTCTTCATAGTGAATTAATTCCAAATGAGTCATCAGTCAGCTACTTATGTCTGATCCTATATTCTAAATTATTGTATAATCAGCATTTAATCTACATAAATAAAGGTGCTGAAAGAAAAAAAAACTGATTTGTTGTGCTGAGAAGAAGTGAAACTTAAAGATGTTTTTCCAAAAAGGCACTTATTTAATAAACTCATAATTTTGTATAAATTTCACAAATAAAAGGAATGCACTACTTACCATGCATAAATTGATGTTGCGATAACTAAAATGTTTTTATTCTCAAATCTGCATCGCACATACATTCTTTGTGCAGTAAAGATTTCAAAGAAATAACAGCTGTGTTCGCATGCTTGAGAGAAAAAATATGAACATACAGAAATGGAGCAGCGATGTATTCACTGGCAACCCCATCATTAGTCAAGTCCTTAGACAATATCCAGAACTCATTCACTTATCTACTGGAACATTTTGGACTTCTCCAATCGACAACTGTACTCAAAGTGATCAGAATGGCCTCTTGATATTTATAAGTAGTTTCTCCTAGCTAACTCTTTCATAAATTATTTCCATCTGCTATCGCATCCTGTTTGAAACTACCTGAATCAGTTACAACATTTTATTCATAATAAGCTATAACATCCAACAACTATTGGTTGTATGTTCCAATTCTCTCTCAGATTTCAACTACTTATGTAATATATTCAGCAATGATCCATCCTAGAGCCAAAAAAGTGACATGGCTGTTATTAGTCAAACTGAGCCAATTAATTTCATTCATGTGGATACTAGGAATGTGGGGAATGAACTTGCAGACAGAGCAGCAAAGGAGGCTGCTACATTGTTGTTGATCCCAATCATCCATGGCAACAAAAGTGGCAGTCAAGTAAGCTTTGCCAAATAATTACCTTGGAAGATATTGATTCCAAACTGCAGAGGTGACGTTGTCCTCAGGGGATTGCAGTTGAGTCATGCAAGACTTACCCACTCATACCTGATGAACAGTATTCCAGCTCTTTAGTGCACAGCGTTATCATCATGCTTTCCATCTCCCATATCTTAATTGACTGTCTTCATACTCCTCACTCAGATTGTCTCTCAACTTTCCCTCCTCTTCAAAGATGAATATTAACTAACCTAATAATATTCTTACGCATGTCTCATCTCTACTTCTTGATTTAACTTCCTCTCACTAGTGCCTCTAGACTTAGTTGCTGCACACGACACATTAATTTTTGACTCATATATATATATATATATATATATATAACATATGTTGTCATCCTTAACAAATAAAATCATGAAAGTATTAAGACAATTTTAAAAATATAATTTGCTATAATATTTAAATTTCATAACTTCTGATGCAACAACTTTCATTTAAATTGTGTATTTTTGTTTTGTTAGATGAAACGGCACCTACCTGAAGATGAAAATAACAACGAGCAGATAGAAATAAATTTTCCATTAAAAGATATTAACAATGAAGGAGATACAATTACAATAAGCAAATTTCTAGAGTTCAACAAATGGAATGAAAATAATGCATATTGTTTGCCATTATCATTATTTATCAAATACTATTCAGTTTTAGATATAGTTGGAGTAGATTCTATTAAAACGTGTTGTTTCACTAAAGCTTACAGTCATTATCTACATGGCACTGGCTCCATATTGAGTATTCTCAGCACAACTGATGTTGTTAAAATCAAGAAAGAAGTTACTGAAAAGTCAGGTTTTGTTGATAGTTCATACTTGCTGCAAAAGTTGAATCCCAGATTTTTTACACCGTTGGAAATAGCTCGTTTAATGTGCTTTCCTCCAGAATTTACTTTCCCCTCAGTTATTAATGATAAGCAAAAGTACAGATTACTAGGCAATAGTGTAAATGTGTTGGTTGTTTCTAAATTAATACATTATCTCTTAACCGAATTTGATTAAATATTATATTTTGTACGTTAAAAAGTATACATGTGCACACGCGTACACACAATGTTATACTTTGATTGATATTTGCTTTAAAAAATAAAAATTTGTATTACTTCGTTTTAATAGCCACCTTTATAATCATTATTACCAAATGTGGTGACCATAAAAATAAATAAAACAAAAAATACATATATTAATGATATTCTAATCATGTAGAATAATAAAAATAATGAGTGAATTTTATGTGCTACTTAAATAACCATAATAAAAACATTAATTTACTTTATAAATTGGAGGAAACAATAAATTTCTTAAATTTAATAAGTAAAATTATTGCAAATAAATTTTATATGGACATTTACAAAAAAATGCGCAGACACCATAATAGCAAAACATTATACGTTCAAAAGTATATAAAAGCCAAGTCAATATGCTATGTTCATAAAACAACTATTTTAAAAGATTATGATAAATTTAAACAAAAATAAATGTAGTAGAAAAATCATAAACATTTAGAATTGTATGACTGCGAACGAATCTGACTAGTTGGATGTGTTGAGCTCATTCACAATCATAAAGATAATGTATTGATAAATATTTTAACTGTATATTGCTAGATTTACATTGTTTGTTAATAAGCAAAGTTATTTGTAATTTTATATGTAATTTTTTAGATTTAAATTTAATTAATCTGAAGATGGTCAATGATACAATTAGAATATATAGTGATATATGATACTACATTTATTTAAATGGGCTTACAGTTAATAATTATGGATGTTGAAGAAAGTCATTTAATAAATTTATGTACAAAAATCTTAAGACACTGATAACCTTTATAATTGTCATTTGTATTTAAATTGATATAAAATAAATCTGATTTATTGAAATCGGACAAATAATGCGTTTTAAAATTTTACTAAACAATTTATTAGATTGATGCCCAATTTTTCAAAAATTAAGATAAAACTGTTGTTTAAGAAAAAGGTATGTGTATTTTTAATTATGATGTAACTTCCAATAATGTAAACTGGAATATTTCCATTATTATAATAGTAGTAAATAATTTTAAACATTTAAATAAAAAAAAAAAAAAAATGGAATAACAATTACTTTCATGTATGTCTTCTAAACATAAGGAAGTGCATAATGATACTAAAACAGAATTTGTATAGAAAAAAGTAAAAACGTTTTAATTAAATTTACACAACCGTGTAAATTAAAATTTACCTGTATGTAGGAAACAGTGCTAAAGGCAATAAGTAAGAGTGTTAATTTTATCAGGTCAAAATTTGAAAAAGGTTATCAAGATAAATTTATTTCTGATGTCATAGTAAAATATTAGCCACTTATTCTGATAAACTGGGGTTATACTGTTTACATCGAAACAAGGAAAAACAATTTTTGTAAATAATTTATATTTATAAATTACAATTCAATCTTAAATAATTCAATTTGGAAAGTCAAGGTTTTTTATAAATGATGTCTGACACTGAGAAAAAATAACCTAATCAAAATGTATAAAAACGATAAATACCATCATAAACATAAAAACTTTAAACGAATTTCTTTTGTTTTGTTATGATTTAAATAATATTATTCCAGTTATTAAAAATTAGTGATTAATATTCTACTATGTCTGTATCATAATTCAACACCTAAACAATTCGTTACACTTTTATATAACCAACTTATATGTACATTAGTTCGTAATACGTATTCTTTAAAAAATCAATTTATCTCGGGTAAATTCGGTCCTTGAAGAATTCGTTATAACCAACTTGAATATGTATTACTTAAAATTTAAAATTCTAGTTTCTTATTTGATAATTTTATTTGAGATATTTTCTATATATCATATAAAGTAATCGAATATTTATCTTTATCAATATAGCGTTATTTACTGTAAAGCACCTACCTTCAGTATTTTGCTCCTTTTTGTCCGCTCGCAGATCTTTCTGTTTTATTCGTCATATTTTATTACACTGACCAACACTCGATAAGAGTCCTTTAAAAAAAAAAGGTCTCTGTGTGGGCACGAAACGGTTAAACGGTATCAGTAACAATCTAAAATATCGAATTCTTTTTCACTTTCGCTATCGCTCGAATTTCTATTTTCGGCAGATTCGTCTTGTCTGTTAGGAGAGAGCCGCCCTTGGACCAAAAGAAAATCGTTCTCTTCTCGTTTATCGTTACGATCGTCGAGT
Organism: Coronaproctus castanopsis; assembly: GCA_032883995.1. Classification (NCBI taxonomy): domain Eukaryota; kingdom Metazoa; phylum Arthropoda; class Insecta; order Hemiptera; family Monophlebidae; genus Coronaproctus; species Coronaproctus castanopsis. Next base: position 142,508,087 of record CM065053.1, read on the forward strand.
AAACTTTTATCGTAGATAATATTTTTATCGGCACGTCCACCGTCAATTCGATTATTTTCATCGTAGAAATCCTTATCGATAAGTTCAGTAAGGAACGTGTAAAGTTGGTCGTCTGTTTCGATATTAAAATCAACAAAAGACGATGCTACTTCGTCGTCTGATAAATAATCCTTCAACATAGTACTTATTTCGATTCGGTGTACGTAGCTTAGAAAATTTTCAACCGATATACGGGGACCGGGCGAAATCGACAAATCGATTTTCGAGCGATTATTATCGCGATCGTCGTAAGGGGCCATTAGTGCGGGTAACAAAGTAATATCGTCGGTTTTTAAAATCGAACTTATAACGCTGTCGCGTTTTTCGCCAGTCGACGATGATGAACAGGCTATTAATTTTCTAATTAGGTCGGTATCACTTTTTAAAAACGAACAATGGACATTTTCATTTTCTCGTATTTCAGTCGTTCTTCTTAACTTTTTGTTCGATTCATCACCCTTACGATTGTGGTCGTCATACTTTACATCCGATATCAGCAAAAGTTTTTTAATCATTTGCAACGCGCATTTTATTAAAGTCTCGTCGTATTCCAATGATGTGATGTCTACGAGAATCTAAAAAATAAAAAAATAATAAAAACACGATTACTTATTAAGATATCACGGTGCGTTTATATCACTGCACTATTAAATGTAAACCTTAATATTTAAGTGGGAAAAAAAAACAGAGAAATGTACAACCGAACTTGTTAAGATATCCGTTAAAAATATTTATAATTAATTAAAATTCGATAGAGATTTAAAAACCAAAGCCACGAATTATGCCTTTGGATATAAAGCAAGTAAAGGTGGGATTACAACTGAACCCAGTAGTTTAGAATGTTATACATGTTCAGTTCGAACAATGAAAATAGAAAATTATTCTTTACTTAACAGTTACCACTTAACACGTCCTAGCGAAATAAAAATAAAATTGGAAGATATTCAGAGACTTACATAGAAAAAAATAAATATCCACTTACGATGTTTTTTAATTTTAACCAAATTGCCGATTAATGAAGAAATATTTAAAATAACCACATGATTACATTCGGAAACCTAGACAATTCCAAAATTATAGACATACTTATGCAATATTGTAATCTTCCTTTTCGCCATACAAAATGTGGTGAAAAACAGAAGTCAGTTCATTGCAATACGATAGAATGAAGATGAATTATTATTTGTAAATCCAGTTTTAAGAAAGAGTAAAATAAAGACCACGTAAACTTTTATCCATTCGTAATTAACAATATTTTCAATAATAATAATAATAACTATATAAATTAATATCATCTGTAAATTTGTGAAAAAAAAAAAAACAGTTACACAAATATTAAACAACATTAAAATATATTTAGTAATATTTATATTTTTTATTGTCACACAAATTGAGTTTAAGTTATAAAGCCATTACTACTCATTGTACATACAAATTAAAATAAACTAAACGCTAACAAATGAGTTATAAAATAGAGAGGTAAATAACTAAACTAAGACATATTAGGATAATACGCTGTACAATAATTTAAAAATTACATAATAATATTAGATTTACATATATAAGAGGCCAATGCTATTAACACAGAAGGATTATTTAAGCATATGAGGTATGTAATAGAGTATGGAGGGAAGATACCTAACTGTAGTAATATGTTGATAAAGGTTTCTCTGTGTGCACTATATAGATTGCGTGAAAAAATGACATGATTAATGTCTGCTGTCGAACCGTAATATTTCAAACGCATTAACAATATATACGTTTTTCAATGAATTCAAAATTATTATTTACCCTTTAATAAATTTGCTTACCCAAGATTTTAATCCATTTTAAATTACTGCTACTATGAATCATACTCAATCATCCTTAGCAGTTATAGAATGCAAATGAAATACTACAAAAAAAGTACGAGTTAGAATCTTTTATCAAATAAAAACGGATTGAAGTAGCACTCATCATAGAAACCAATCTGTCGACAAACAGCTTATATTCGCTATCTGGTTACAATATATATAATAATCATTATTATTGTGGTGTTGCTGTATTGATAAGAAATCATATAAAATAGTATGTCATATACAACTTCCCAGCAATACAGAACGTATCATTAACGCTACATTTTTTTTTTTAAATTTAATATTCGCTGCTATATATTGTCTAGTACGTTGTTCTATTGAAGAGTATAATTTTAAATATAATTTTCTAAATTTAGGACGAAATTTCGCACACAAAGGGAACTTTAATGCAAAACACACTTTATGAGGTTGAAAACAAATAAATTCTAGAATTAACATCTTAAAAAACGTTACATTATCGGAAACCCTTCAATTTATAGTCTCGTAATTGGTCATCTCATAATATCACACACCTGGACTTACTTGATCTCTGCATGACAAAAGTAACTTTAAAATTATACAATGTTTGTAAAACGATGCTGCATTTGACGTTCGATCCAGTTGTGCTTCGGTTGAATAGGATGTCATTACAGTCCGTGAAAAATATACAATTGATCAACAACACAAATTAGAATTTATTTCGCAATAATATACAGAAAAGTTCACAATTCAAAAATCCTCTATCGATATATAGACACACATATCGATAGTCTAATAACAATGGTGAAAAATTGTTAGTTCTACATCTCATTTCCATTATGACAGGGGACAAAACTATGTTCCATTATTACTTCCACACGTAGTATGCTTGCTTTCGCGAAAATATGGTTACGTAAAGATAATTTCCAAGTATTTTTACAAAATCAAATGACTACAAAACATATTTTTAAAAAACTCAGTGTTTGGTCTAACATGGATCAGAAGTGACGCTGACAAGGGCTAGTATTTTGCTGAACACCAAGGATATTGAAGATCATTTACTAAACATGTGTATAACTATTCTCACTGTACACAGACATTAACAAACATAAATTTTGTGAAAAAACAGATAAGACACTTTCTGCCCGACTTCAACTATCAGCCCCATTAAAGACTTTTTTTTTACCAAAAGAAGTACAATATGAAATAAAGCACCTACCATGAAGAAAGTCACCTGGTGAAGACAGAATAACTGGTGAATTACTTCGACATATTCCAAACCGCATGATATTACTCCTTACATACATATTAATGCGATTGTTAGAATATCATACTTTCCCGATAATTGGGAAAAATCCATACTTATCATGGTTTTAAAACCTAACAAACCGGAAAGTCATGTCACGTCATACAGGCCCATTAGTCTCTTGAACACCTTATTTAAACTTCTAGAGAAGTTAATACTAAGAAGAATTACTCCGGTAATCGAACAGAGGAAAATAATTCCGAATCATCAGTTCGGTTTTAGGAGGAACCACTTTACGGTGCATCAGTGTCATCGATTAGTTGATGCCATAACATTTTTCTTACAAAGAGGTATGTACTGTTCTGCAGTCTTCCTCGATGTAAGTCAAGCCATTTGACAAAGTCTGGCATTCAGGACTAAAATACAAAATAAATTCATTTTTGCTTTCTGAATACTGCCTGCTGTTATCGTCTTATCTAGACAACCGCAAATTTAAAGTGTGATATAACAATGAGTTCTCAGAATGGTGCCAAATCACAGCCTCAGTTCCCCAAGGAAGTATCTTGGGTCCTATGTTATATTCAATATATACAGCTGACATGCCAACATCTGGATATTCAAGCATGTCAACATACGCAGATGATATAGAAATCATCGCCCGACAAACAAATCGTGGATTGGCATCACAGCTAACAAAATTTCATTTACGAATTCTCGGTTAAATGGTCTACAAATTGGCGGATTAAAATTAGTCCAAGTAAATCGGTACATATAACATTTACATTAAACAAACAAATCTGACCAGCATTACAGTTCAAAGGGAGTGTCATAAAACAGCAGCAGACTGTGAAATACCTAGGCATAATATTAGACCAAAGGCTAACCGGGTCACCTCGTGTTACAAATGTTAAAAAGAAGTTAAATACTCAACTAAATAAACTTTATTGCCTAATTGGTAGAAACTCTAAAATGTCGCTAAAAAATAAGCTCTTAATTTACAACGCAATAGAAGCACCGATTTGGACATATGGCATAGAACTATGGGGCTCATCTGCGAAAAGTGATATCCGGAAAATCCAACAATTCCAATCGAAGGCACTTCGAATTTTATGTAACGTTCCATACTACGTAAGTAATGATACATTATACAATGATCTGCATGTACAAACTGTTGAAGAATCTCACAAAATGAGATACAGCAGATTTAACAACAAATGTAAAGATCATGTCAATCCGCATGTAACATAGCTGTACAATCTCATTCTACCAGATAATCCACCAAGACGCCTTATGCGTAGACAGTGCAGGGATGCACTACTCTAAAAAAAAAAAGCTTCAATCATGCCAGAGTAGGTTACTTTATCCACATTAATTCATTTCATGAACAGTCATGTTTTAAAGAAAAACAGGTGCATGTAAAAAAAAAAACTATTTGAATACATCTTCCAAAGCAGAAGTAGAGTACGAGCTAAAAGCCAATGTCTACTCGTAAAGCTCCAAGTAATAATTGGATCACCAGAGAAAGATAGAACATATTTCACGAAACATTATTTTCCAGATGCATGGAAGAAATCTATAATAACCATTGTTCCTAAACCAGTAGCTGTATCCTGTGTATATTTCAAAAGTATTTGAAAAACTAGTATTGCAAAAATTACTGTAACTTTTAAAAAAAAATTGATCCATCAGTTTGGTTTATGTAAGACAAATATGATATTTCCTCCTGTTTTCAAACAAAGCGATACTGTTCTGCTGTTTTCTGTATTTGAAATCTTCATAAAGTGTGGAATCAAGACTTGCTATATAAACTCATGCAGTTTATAACAGCGTGTTAAGCAGTTGTGTCAATCTTATTTAGAAAACAAGAAATTTTATGTACGACACAACTCGAATGCAAGCGCTCTCAGCTACACATATTTAAATCAAACATTTTTTGGGCAAATTATCTAAACATCTTAACCCTCAAATTCGGCGAATCTACATGTCAACACTGTCAGAAAATCCGGTTCGAACATTAAAATTACGAGTGCTCCGATACATATTTGCAACCTCTGCGATTGAAAAATTATCTAACTGTCATACACTCATGTGCTTATTGTCAATTTATACAGGATACATGAAAAAAAAAGTAAATCTGGTAAATTCGTGTACTGATAGTGAGTATAGTTTTCCCATTCCGCATGAATGAAGATTTTAAAAAATACCCACTCGTCCCACAAATTTACTAATTTTAAATTTAAATGTTTTTTTTTCAGATTAAAATAATATGAGAATTGTTAGGGTAGGCATGGACAATATTTCCACGAGCATAGTAAATGCGCTTGTTCGCACGAAATTGCGTAACATGTTATATTATAACGCTGCAGCATAAAAATAATATCATATAAAATTACAGAAAACCTAAGAAATTGTAAAATTTTTTTGAGTATTCGAAGAAGTTATGTTTTTAATTAAATACGACAAATAAGAAACCAATAAACAAAAATACACGTACTATATACGTGTTGTTTGTGTTATGGAATGTATTTTTAATTAGATAAAATATTTTCGGAACAACTACGTACAATTTAGAAAAAAACGATTTATTAATAAAATAAAACAATATATTAATATTAATAAACCCGAGTTTACGTTTCAAGCAACATGCCGCGCTCATCATCAGAACTAAACTAAACTAACTCTGACCTAACAAGCTACTACCTTAACTATATAGAGATAACTATCTGATTGGTTCTAAATTGACCAATCACCGTCCTTCATGCTGGATCACCTTATGGACGATACATAAAGAAGGTGTTCCATTAAGACATATTGTATCTTCAATTAATAGTCCAACATATTTTTTGGAAGGTTACATTGCAAAACATCTCAAACCTTTAGTAGGAGATAATGAAGCATACATAAAAAATTCGGAGCAATTCATTGAAAAGCTGGTAGACTTAAGAATCTATGATAGCGACATCATGGTGAGTTTTTATATAGTTTCGTTGTTTACCAATGTGCCAGTTAAAGATACTCTTGAGATTATAAAGAAACGAGGTATAGATAGAAAAATATCCACATTTTTGAATACAGCCCTTAAAGCCGACGCATTCATGTTTGATGGCAAATACTATAGACAAACAGATGGCATGGCAATGGGATCAAGATTAGCACCTGTATTTACGAACTTATTTATGGAAAAGGTTGATACATGGGTGGCCAGATGGTGAGGAAAAATTATTAGAATTTTTCGAGGCGTTAAATTAATTTCATAAGAACATAAAGTTCACTATGGAACGTGAATGTCGTGATGAATTGGCCTTTCTGGACGTTCTGGTGAAAAGGAACAACGACAAAAAATTGTCTACATCATAGCACGCAGATAGAGCGATATTTGGTAAAGGATTCACACCATCACCCGAGCCAAAAGTTAGGAATTTTTAAAACATTAATTACCGGGCAAAAAGAGTATCCAACGGGGAAAATTTAGTAAATGAATTGAATAGAATAGAACAAGTGATGGTTTACAATGGGTATGGTAAGAAGGAAGCACACCTTCTGGTTAAAAAATTTAGCGGAAGAAAGTTGAACGTAAAGAATTCTAGTTTGGACAAAGAAATATTAGCTACGATACGCCTCCCATTTGTGAAGGGCATTACAGATCGGTTGGGCAGAATACTGTACAGGAATAATATTAGACCGGTATTTGGCACGTGCATAAAACTGTGTAATATGTTAAAAAATGTAAAGGATGTTATACCCGAGAGGGAAGTAGCGGGTGTGTACAGAATGCCATGCTCTTGTGGTCTTAGATATGTGGGACAAACCTGCTTGAAACGTAAACTCGGTTTATTAATATTAATATATTGTTTTATTTTATTATTATTAAATCGTTTTTTTCTAAATTGTACGCAGTTGTTCCGAAAATATTTTATCTAATTATGAATATCGACCGCGAAAATAATTTTTAATTGAAGAAATGATTTTAAGCGCTCAATTGACAAGTCGACTAGTAACGTACACGAGCAAACTTAAAATGCTACAATATTGAACTACAAACACAAATAAATGCTACGAACGTACCTGTAAATATCCTAAGGACGATAAAAATTTCATATGTTTCATCGTTAAACGATTACAACGTCGAAATATCACACTAATTATTTTGTTCCAGAATTTTAACGAATGTTGCACGCAGATCGGATGTAAATCTTTCTTCGCTATATACACCATCAGATTGCACATCGCTAAAAATTGATTTTTATCCCTAAAAATATAAAATGTTAAAAATATACTTTTTCCTTTTAAAAGATAAGGACAAAGTTAACAATTCACGTTAAACTACTAATGTTCTCAAATTAAAATTAATTAAACTACGTACAAACATCGTCGACACACTTAATTCGTTTCGCTACTTGGAGTATATATATATATATATATATATATATATATATATATATATATATATATATATATATATATACATATAATTACCTTTTAAGTTTAATTATAAATTTCTGTTTATGTGGAGATGCTGTAACACCTACTACAATTTGAAAAACAATCTCCAGAACTAGTAGTCTTCAGAGGCTGTTTAATAGCCAAACCAAATGGTAAGAACTTTTTGATGTAAAAATATTAAATATTGTTTAGAAGATATTATTTACTATATTATCAAAATTTATAAATTTTAGTTAAAATTGAAAGGGGGTTAATTAAAATTAGTAATTAGAGTTAGAAATGATCATGTCAGACACCTACAAAAACACAGCCTAGCCCATATAAAAAAGGAGCATAAAATAATTATGATTACCTGAATGCTTTATTAGCGAGTAACTGATATAATAAACACACCATTCGTTCCCTCACGATTCCTTCTTCTTCCACAACGTAACATTTTAATGTTTTGTCCTAAAATATAATATTGGTTATTCATTTCAATTAAATTCAATTTAAAGCTCGCAAAAAATGTTACAAAGCAATAAACAAAATTTGAATTGTTTTAATAACTAGCAAACAGAATATTGGCCTCTCGAGAAGTAGCGCTATTTGCCCAATAAAAAAATTACTTAAAATTTTGATTTTTTTTTTTAATATTTTCCAATTGACGGGGAAGATTTTTTTACTTAAGACTAACACGATTAAAACTATTAGGAGTATGGGGATTATAAAGACACAAGATTTTTTTAAATGCTAGGATAATATAAATAATAAATTTAAAATGAATTAGAGCTAAATAATAAAACATAATCTCAATATTATCTCGAACAATAAATCACTAAATAACTTCACAACTAGTGATATTTAAATTTTATACGTAAATCAAAACAATTAATTCGGTTAAATTTTATTATAAACATAAAATTTTTATTTAACATAATTCGAGGTAATATAAAATATTTGTAGGTGTTATTATATTGAGGCATCGTCACTCATTGATCTAAAATCAACATATAATATATTACGATTTTCAATAATCAATAAAATTATTTAATATTAATAGAAAGTAAAAAATATTTAAACAAAATATCATCAATCTCAATATGTTGTTAGTAAAAAATTTGAACTCAGAAATTGTACTACTCGTCTCAAACTAATAAAAAATTAGTACACAAAATAAAATAATGATAAAAGAATTGTAATATCAGTTTTTAATTTTATTTTTGTGATTACCAGATTATCACTAAAATGTGCATACACGAAACATTAAAGTGGTAAAATTTTGAGAGAACATAGTAACTTTGATTTTTTTCTTTATATATTATTTTTTATATATATATATATATCAGGTAAATTCCACAATTAACCCCATTTCATTAATAATACACCGATTAATGTATATATATATATATATATATATATATATATATATATATATATATATATATATATATATATATCAGGTAAATTCCACAATTAACCCCATTTCATTAATAATACACCGATTAATGTATATATATATATTCCAAATTAAAACCATGTAAAATAATACAAATAAATTATTTAATAATATGCCACAAAATCAAAAAAACTTTCTCAATAATAAAAAGATAATTGTAGAACTTTTTATTCACAAACCCAATTTTATGAACATTGACGTAATGAAAATTAGTTACCTCTGTTTCCACACATTCTTTCCCATTTTTCTTTCTCCTATGTATTAAAAGCACTTAAAAAAAATTAAATTAATGGACAAAAAATTATAATTTTTATTTACATTATACATGTGTGTGTCTGCTTTATATATATATATTAAATAAATAAAAGCCAATAACATACTATTAAGTCATCCGTTGATAGAGGAATTTTCCGACATCTCGTGTACTGCATGATATTAGTAAGAGTAGAGTAAACAGTATAGCGAATGAATCTTTCATTATCCGCTGTCATTGCAACTATGCTATCAATAAGTTTTGCATTCATTATAAGACATGGATCATTAGTAATTCCTAAAACAAATTTTATCCACTTTTGAATAAAATTGGTAATTATTTTTTAGTTTTATGTAATGTTCGTTAATCGATTCAAGTCAAAAAATAATCATGATTCATGCCCACTATATTTTAACAAATATTCATTGATACATTTCTTGAATTTAGGTAATTGACGCGAAAATATTATTTAGATTACTCTCTTTTAAACTTTAGCTGTGCTTTTAAACCATTAATAAAAATTTGTTGATTAAAAAATAATTTCTAGTCTAACCAAATAATTACATCACCTGCACACACACACCACATATATATATATATATATATATATATATATATATATATATATATATATATATATAAAATTGAATATGAAAAAGAAATACGAAAATGTAGTATAAACTTACAGAAGAAATAGAGATGGGTCTAAACTCATTAATTAAAATTATAAAAATATAATAAATAGATAATTAATTCAAAACAGATAATTATTAGAACACTGTACTTAACTTTTTTTTAAAAAGGGAAAAACGTCGTAGTCTTGTGCTGGTTCTAGTGATTGAAAAAAAAAAGGAATCTGATAGTTAGATCCGGAGAAAAAGACTAAAAATTAATTAAAGTGGTAACAGGTGTAAAATATGTGTGTATAATAACGCGAAATTCAAGAAGACGCTGAAAAGACAACGCAAGTAATTAACAGGTAACAAAGATTATAATTCGCGCATATTTGCACTTTCTATTCGATCATTAAGAAAATAATTTTTATTCTAAGTTTCTCATTAAAATTAATATGTATATTTTAATGCGTACGCAAATATAACGATGCACTGGATAAAATAAGTTTTAAATTATATATCATTTAAAGTTTATTTAAATTAAATAATTTAGTATAAAATATATTATATAATTATAAAACGAATCATTTCATTTATACGAGTTGCTTCTAAAAACACAAAACGTAGTCCGAATATATCTGATAGCCTTATTTGTAGTTGTATATAGGGAGTGGCTCGTATAAGCATCTGTACCTTACCTACCAAATAAAGTTGAAAAATATATTTTTACATAATACGATATTTTCATTTCAAAATAAATTTAACTTATTTATGTATGATAAATGAACACTTGTTAACTTTATTACATACGTGAGGATTACATGTGTTAAGTCGAAGTTGTTATTTACTGATAAAAATGTAATATTTTCACGTATTTTTGTTTTGTTTAGGATATCGATGCGTATTGTATGCGTAAGCTAGTAGACAAATTATTCCTTACGATTCTTTGTTGTCGCTATATTTTATATTTCATTTAATTTTCACAATAAATTTAATACTTGATTTAAATTTTATCGACAATTTCGAACGTACATAATACTGTTGTACATGCATTGTTTTAGATTTTTTTCTTTTTTTCTTGTCTTATTTTTTATACTTAAATTTATGATAACCTAAAATGTATTTAAATTAAATTAGTACATGTATATGTGCATCTAAGTGTCGAGGTTTAATTAAATTATTACGTATTCATCTATTACCATATTTACATTTAATAGCGCGTTATCAACACTCACAAGAAGAAGAATCTCGAACCTTAGATATGCAGATGATACTACACTCCTGTCGTCATCAGAAGAAAGATGACCAAACTTTTCACTCGGGTTGGGAAAAGCAACAACGAAACAGGATGAAGACTAAACAGATCTAAATGCAAACTGCTGGTTATATACAGACAAAATATACTCGGTAAACCACGTCACCATATAAAGGACATCGCAATAAAACATGAAAAAATTTACCTCTGAAACCAAATATCACAAAAAGGACAATATGAAAAAGAAATAAAAATAAGAATAGGAATGACAAAGAATGCTTTAATCAATCTAGAGAAAATATAGAGAGATCACCAGATAAGCAAGCGACCAAAGACGAATCGAAAGATTATTGATACCGTCGCGTACTACACATACCATTGACAGCAGACGAACATATCTGTACTAAAGGAACTTGGATTCGAGGAAAAAGACGTTTACTACCATCAATCCGTAAACAAATACTAAGTTTCTTTGGACACATGATCAAAATAATCTCGATTGAACGATAGATAATTCAAGGAAAGATGAATGGTAAACGAGGAAACGAACGTGTCTGCAACCGATATATAGATCAAGTTAAGTCCTGAAGAACTGATGCGGACAATCGAAATTCGGGACAACTGGCGATTAATTATACGAAAAATTACATGATGGATAACGACGCTCAAAACCGAGCAATACGACGGTGATGATATCAACGCTCACATACTGAATATATGAAAATAAGCAATAGCGGGTGAATAATTAATTATTGCCGTCAAAAACTGTTTTATAACTTATTTTCTCTTACAGCTTCAATATTTCAAGTAAATTATCGTAACATTAATATCGAAACTCTCACTGGGAAACAGCTGCATACTTCACGCTTAAGTTAGCTTTTAGTGAAAGAATTACCATTCAAGATATTAAATGCGTAAATTTAAAAAGACAATTTGAAACGAAGAAAGAGATAATTATACTTCGATACCCTCCTTTAACACAAAAACAGGGAATTTTAAAGAAAGCATAATAACGTATAAATAAATTACATAGAAGATGGCGTGGGAATATAATTATTTATAATATCGCCCGAACAAATGATAACAGCTAGTCGAAAAGAACTCAGCAATGGTGGCCAATGGACTTCAAGAGAAAGAAACGAAAACTACAAGATGATACTGTAAAAACATCTGGAGCCAAGTAGTTCAAGGAAGCAAAGAACATGACTCGATGAAAACAATTGAAAAGAGCATTTGTACAGCAGTGGATTAACATAGACACATCGTGATCATGATATATATTGTATAACATTTTTCGTTTCTCAACCTTTCATACATAGAAATTTTTTTATATTTTCTAATTACTTCCATTATCTTTATTAGTTAAATCAATAATTCCAATCATTATAATTGACTGCAGTATATATTTTTAAATATATATGTGTATAAAGTAAAAATACCTTTTTCATAATAAATTGTGACGATTATCCCCACGCATTCTAACGCGCCATCACGTATTTTCCAATTGGCACTATCCAATTTTTGTACTAAAACATCGGAAAGTAAAAGTTTTAAATCAGGTTCTATATTCGTTAACTGCATCTTGGGTAGCACATAACGTAATAATGTAAATGCTTCCATGTGTTGTTTTTTCTGATTCCAATGCATTTTTAAAAACGTGAAATAAAAAAAAAACATCAAATTAACACAAAAACACTTTTTTATATAAAAATGAATAACTAATATAATTCACTTTTTTTTTTACACATACAACTATGATAAGCTCTAAAAAAATATATATATAAAATACCGCTTATAAGTATTTCATAAATTAGTTCACTTTGATTAAATTCATAAAAGTTCATAAAGTTATCAATGTTCAAAAAAGAGTGAAAATATTTTATACGAAGTACATAGGTGTTAAATACAAAAATTATAATGAAACATCCTACAATTATTGACTTATTTTATTATTATTGTATTAATAATCAACAATTTAAAATAATTACAATAATTCGCATTTAAATTATCGAATAGTTTTTTTAATGTTATATGAAATTAAAATTATTTGCATTTGCAGAACCGCCATATAAACGACAAAAATATGATTAGGGTCCCTTAATGGAAATAAATTACTACAAAAAATTAAATATTTATCAAAATCCACTAACCCAGTAGTTCTACAGATAATTAAATAATAATTACAAAAATTTATTAAAATTGTTGCGTCTATCAATTAAATATAATAAGTAGTAGAAAGAGTGTATAATACGGTCAAAGAAAGTTTATCCGCTTTTCTTCATTTTGTCTTCTTTTTCGCGTTTTTCTCTTCTTTTTATTTATTTTTCTTAATTTTTTGAATTATTGTAAAGTATGTGAAGAATTTTTAGTTTATAATATACATCAATTTTATATGTATATAATATTATTGTTGTTTGTAACATTCGTGACAACTATGTATGGTTAGTTATATAGTATTGTATTTTGTAAAAAGAGTAGAGACATGTGTTAATTTATACGACATGTCGAAAAGCTGCACAGCTTGGCGAGATTATATATAAATTCAGTTTCTGATTTAAAAGGCAAGCTTTTTAGATTTTTATATATATAATTGAGTTTCTGATTAAAAAGATATGCTTTTTAAATTTTTGGGCCCTTTTTACCCGGCCCGACCGGGGGAAATTTATCCCAGGTCCTTCCTCTGGGGGCCTGCACTTCTATAACGACCAGTTACATACTAACTAAGCAGATTTTGAAAAAGATTGTAATTAACTCCATGAAAACCCTCAATGGATGACAATAGGAAGTACTGTTGACAATACATAATTAAAATCAATTATTTAAGAAACGACTAAATTATAAAAACACCATAAAAGTAGAGAAAATGAAGTAATAACTAAAATAATATTATAACTTAAAATATAATTCTTTTAAATTTCTTCCATAAACTATATTCTAATTAGGAACATAACATTCAGACTTTGTGACCATGTAGCTTAAAAAATATTATTTATATATAATATATAATATAGTCGATGGCATTACAGAATATTGGAACAAAGAATTTTTAAAAAATAGTTCAAGTAATTAATTTCCTTACCATACAAATCGATTGATGTCTCTGCAATAAATGTAATGCATTTTCCAAGATAGTTATGTTTTCCATGTGACAAGAATTAAAATTATCCTGCTTGAATAGACAATTTAAAACGTTTAGTATGCATGAAATGACAATCGAAGATTGATTGCACAGATTCCCACGGCAGGATTTTATCGCTCCAGAGAATAGAGCTGAAAACGTCTTCAACAGGTAAATTTTATTTTCCTACAAAATTTTGTAATAACTATTATTATTTTTAAATCATACCCATATACATGCCCTAAATAGCACGTTTTATAACAAAGTAAAATAAAGTTTTAACATTATCTAATTAATCGGTAAATGAGTAGTAGTTTACTACCAGAAAGTAAGGAAAAAATGGCAAACTATTACCGTGTTGCTAACAGTGTTCAGGCAGACAAAAATCGATTAGACGACGCCATGAAACGCACATAATAGGCAAGTTATTAAAAGGAAGGTTGTCTCAATCAACGATGTTTGATGTAGTACAAAATGAGAGTAAAAATCTTGTTTTGTGACGTCACTGTGCGACCCAAACGGATTCGGACTATTCACGCGGTCAGTCATCATAGTGTTTTGCTGTGCGCTTCGAATTGCTTCTCCTATGTGTTATTATTTTGTTTTTATTTTTTACGGTTCATCAGATTCCGGTATGTTTAACTTTTATTTCTTTATATGTATACAGTTATTATATTGATAGTTTCCAATTATTTTCTGACTTTAAAAAGTATAGTATCACATCTTAGCTAGGATTAACATACAACAATCATCATGCCAGGGTAACGTTATACAGTTTCTACTTGTAATAATAGCGCGGTGAAAACTAATGTAATAATATATAACTCGTTTCCCAAAAATCCTGCACTTAAAATGCGATGGGTTGATTTATGCAAACGATGTGGCAATTGGAATCCAAATTCGTGCCGTATTTGTTTGGTTCATTTTTCAGAAACTATGAACGCGATTTAAAATCCGAACTTTTAAATGTACCCCCCAAAAAAATATTAAAGAAAGGTACAGTTCCGTCATTAAAATTACCAAATAATATATCAAAATCAGCACTACCGAAATTAGATAGCAATAGAAAGCAGAGATTGGAAAAAAAGGAAACAACACTTAATAATTAACGACATTCTAATTGAAAATGATAAGAAAATATTAATTCCCCAGGAATCTGTAGAAAGACAAGAAGAAACTGCTAGTTTACATAAACAAATTAATGAACTGAAAAAAATGTGTACTTTGTATAAGAGAAAATTATTAAAATAGACTCGGACAATTAATAAAAATTAAGACGTCGTTTACGCATGACAGAAAAAGCTAAAAACTCCGATAACAAAACCCGAAAAATTAACTACATTAACAAAAATCGAAAATTTCTAACAAAAAATCAGCTGAATTTATTTTATAAGAAAAAAAAGCGAGTAAACTGGAGTACAGAAGAAATTTCTAGCGCTTTTACGATTTTATATCTTAGCAGAAAATGCTGCATACTTCAGAGAGATCTTGAATTTTACTTTACCGGGAATTTCATCACTGCAGCGATGGGCAGCTAAAATAATATCAGATCTGGTATAATGACTGATGCCATCACCATGGTGAAAATTGGAGGTTATAAAATTGAGGAAAGAGAGCGTTTGACAGTATTACTCTTTAATGAAATGAAGGTTAATGAATGTTTGAATACGATAAACTAAACGATGCAGTTGTTGGTACTGATTCACAAATGCAAGTTATCATGGCAAGGGGTTTGTTTGGTAAATGGAAACAACCTTTAGCTAAACATATAAAACCACTAACCAATGAAACAGATTAGCCGATTTGGAAGAGGAAAATACGTGATTCGTTGGATTACCAGGAAGGCGTGTTAGATGTCATAGACAAGAATTATGAAGATTTTGTTACCATAATGACAACAGAAGAGTTTCCCGAAACATATGAAGCTGCAATACATGGTGAAAACAGTGTAGCTTGGAAAAACGTAATGAACAGTGAAATAGCCTCACTAAAATAAAACAAGACATGGCATTTAGTTCAACTACCTGTAGGAGCAAGTCATTCCAAGCAAATGGGTTTATAGAGTAAAATGAAACCCAGATGGTAGAATCCTCGAAGTATAAAGCTAGACTAGTAGCAAAAGGTTATGACCAACAAAAAGGAATTGACTATGGCAAAACATTTAGTCCAGTTAAGAAAAGTCTTTATGAGCTAAAGCAATCAGCACCATGCTGGAATAATATTGGAGAATTTCTTAAATCACTGCAGTTTAGAGTCAGCAAAGAAGATACATGCATGTTCATTCAAGAGAAAACTGGGACAAAAATTGTTTTGGGAATATATGTAGATGGTGGTTTTATTGCAGCCACAGATCAAAAGGATCTTGATGAATTTTTAGACCAACTCAGAGTAAAATTCAAGATCATCTCCAAAGATGCCTCATATTTTTTGGGCATTGAGATACAGAAAGAGGATAATGGTGACATTAAGATTAGCCAGAAATCATATACCCAGAAAATACTCGAGATCCTTCTCTAGAACTTAAACGAGTATTTCGATATTTTGCTGATACCATTAACATGGATGTTGTTTACGATCGCAGTGGAAAAAAAGAAGTCTTTGTTACAACAATGCTGATTTCTGTGGATGTTCCAAAACTGGTCGTTCAACTTCAGGTGCTTTCAACAGCTATGGACAAGGAGTTGTTTTCTAGATGAGTCAACGACAGGGATCAGTTACAGAGTTTACAACTGAAGCAGAATTAGTTGCAGCAAGAGACTACTTAGTGAAATCACTCACTCAAAGGAAAGGCTGTTCTAAAATCGGTAGCTGTCCATTTAGTTGAGAATCCTGAAAATTATAGAAGAATCAAACACATTCAAAGAAACCATTTTTTTTTATTACAGAACACGTTGCTGATGGTATAGACTGGATGTTGAAAAAACTGCCTCTGAAGATCAGATTGCAGATGTTATGACAAAAGCCATTACCCCATACGAATTTAATAGTTTTTTGCAGTAAAATGGGACTTTTATAAGTTTCCTTCTTTTTTTCTTGCATATATATATATATGAACTTACATAAACAAGAGAAAGTGTTAAGAATTAATTGCAAGTTTTTACATATAGGCCGCGCTACAATTTGTTTACATTTGGTTAATTTTTTTTTAACGTGTAGTAAGGTATGATTCAATGTGCATCATTTCTTAATAAATACAAAGTAATAAAACATAATAAAAATTTCTATATTGATTTGTGTATCTCTTTATGTTGTTTAGAAAAAAATACTAGTTTAAAGGCAGATAGCTAAAATAAATATAGAATAATATGGGCTTACACAAAACGTGATACAATAATAATTTCAAGAGCGAAAAGAACTAACATTGAGAACAGAAAATTAGCTTCCGAATGCATCTCATTCAACAGTATCATCAATCTGAAAATTATGTCGCATAACCATAGGTCTGAATTTAAAATTTAGAATAAGTTACTTAGAAGTAACGCAAAATGTTGTTTAAAATAAAATAATGAAATGGAACTTTAATTAAAATAAATAATAAAAAGAAAACTAAACGAATATCCCATAAATACCTTAGAACTAAAAAGTCTGTTGTGGCCGATCACATATGTAAACCAGGTTATATAATCAAGTTCAATGACGTCTCCGTTTTGGCTAGAGTGGATAAATATCACGCAAGATTGGCACGAGAACCTGATGAAATTAGTAAATATGATAATTTCAAGAGAGGATGGATTTCGCTTGAGTGATATTTGGAATCCTATCCTAGGTCAAGTTACAAAAAAACACCAATGAAAAGGAAAAAATAACGTGAAGAATACAAAGCGCCCAGAAGCGGGGGCGGTCCTCTAACAAACAATCGAATTCATGATATTGGTATTAGTGGGAATAACAGTTACAGATATTGCCTGAGAAACAGCACGATTCCTCGAAGGTGTACAGACTTTCCTTCGATAGCTCAGTCAGTTGACGTTCTGCCTCGATAATAGAGTGTGTAAGAATGTTCGAATTTTTTCAAAATAGTGACGTGACATCACCCGAAAGTTTGTTTAAATTTTAATAATAATCATACCGCGAAAAGCACAAACCCGTTTCGATCGCATATATATGTATGGGTATTTATATATATATAATACGTAGTATAGCATTTCAAAAATATACGAATAAATTCCATGTATAATTATTTACAATTTTAAAAAACTATGAAATTAGCAAAATTAGTACAAATGTAATCAAATCGATTTATTAAAACTTCGAAAACGCTGCTCTTACGAGTGTTGTCGAAAGATCACCCAAGAGCGCAGATAGGTTAAGACCGGCCCTGCATACAGCAATTTATACATAACCATGAACTTAGGTATACACACATGCATATATATTCATATTATATATATATATATATATAATACTTACATCGTATATTTTATGCAATACGTAACGCGTTGATGGAATCAAATTGACTATTTCCAAAACATATTCATATTTTGTTTTGCTTAAACATTTTTCATAGTACTCTGAAAACTCAATTACCTCTTCAGCAATACTTTTAACATATGTCGTCATATGTGTCGTCATATGTTGATAGTAAATCTGACTGAAGTTAACAAACGATAGATCACTTCTCTCGATTTTATAAATAGCGCATTTCACAACGGGAACTGTCTAATTCAATATGAAATAATAATTAAGATTAGTAAAAAAAATATAAAAAGACGCAATTTTTATTAATGAAAAAAATATATTTTCTTAAATTAATCACGACTTGTATTTTTCAGGTAAAAAAGATTTATTGCCAACCCAGCTTTCTCTTTGGTCGATAAATGAAGAATAATACTAGAAAGTATATAATGCGGTGAAAGTAAACGCAAAATCATGTTTTATTTGTTTGCTAAAAATCATTATTTATGCTATTTTCTATCAAGATTAGACAACAATCAAATAAACGATCCTTCCTACCAACTTCCCAACTGATGAGACTTTCTATAAGATTATTTTTCTAATTGCTCTACAACCAACAAACATTACTAATTATTCTGTTGGTTTAGCAATACATGACTATAAAATTATTTAATTTATAATTTTATCTAGAGCAAATTACTACTACATTATATCTTCTCACTAATTATTTTTAACATGTTTATAATATTTCTGGAACACAATTTTTCTTAAAACGTTCAATTTAATTCTACTTCTAATCCCTTTTATGATGAATAAAACTTTGTCTCGTTGTAGAACAAAAATATTATTTCTTAAGCAAATAAATTTTTATGAGATTAAATAAATAAGATATAAAATATACATATTTACAAATAAAAATAACATATATGAAAAATAATTCTTACCATTATGTGAAGCATGTAATTAATAAGACATAGGACAATATTTCCAGATGGAAATGTTAGTAAACGTGATATGAAAACTTGCGATACTTCATGTATTAATTTATGATGTCCATTTTGAAGTGAGATTGACAAAATTTTCATAATATTCTTAAGATATTTTGAAAACATTACGGCATCTTCAATTTTAGAATATTTTATTATAAAGTCCGCATAATAACAAGTCAATAAAATAAATGAGATTTTGCAGGATACTCTGTATGCAGCAGTAGCTAACTGATTTTTCAAACATTTGATAATCGGATATTCATTATTTAATTTATAGATCTGAAAATCTGTGCATCTGCTTGTTAATAAAGAGTATAACATATCTAAACGGTAAATATTTATGGAACCAGAATTACTAATAATTTTATTAGGATCTAAGAATTTGATAATATCCATATACGTGTTGACATCATCACAAGAACAAAACAATTCTGAAATATATAACAATACCTCCGAATATAAAAATGTACTTGGATCACAACATTCATTTATAATTAACTCCACCGGTAGTTTCCACGACCCTACAAAATCAACAAAATAGTTTACATAATTAACAGTTTGAAATAGGTTACATAAAAATTGTAATAAGTTCGAGACTCGTTACTGAAATTTTAATTCGAAATAAAAACTTAAAGTACCGTAAGACTCAGTCGCTTATCAACTTATGCTTAATTTATAATTAAGGAAACGTGCAAAAAGGATAGCACGGAGCGATCTTCGTCTACTCTAGAATCCATAAATAAATGCTGTTCAGCAAATAAATCACAAAATGTAACAAACATTTAATTATTTTAAATAAATGCAAAATTTCGAGTTCCACGCGCTAAAAAATGCCTAAGTATAATATAACCTTTAATGAATTCAAAACTATATATACTGACCTGAATCAATAATCACTTTAGTTTGTTTCATCTCAAGAAGAAGTTTCTGCTGTTCGATATATTTCGTTAAAAATAATATCGTATCATTGTGTTTATGTTCGTAGTAGGATTTTGCGTATAATTCGGTGAATTCGTTAAAAAAACCACTTGATGCAGAAAATAACAGCCCGTGTTTAATTAAAATACTTAATAAATCTGAGCAGAATTCTATTATTTGTGTACTTAAATTTTCCCGCTTCCAAAGTATAAGAATTTTTTCAAACCAACAAGAAAGGTACGACATCAATTTTTTATCATCTTTTAAGAAATCTGTAACAATAAATAAAAAAAGTCAAACTGTTGATTAATCAAAATCTGGTAAAATAATGATTTCAATCTTTTATGATACATTTCTATGCAAAATACAATATAACCAACAAAGTTAAATCATAACATATGAATTTACAAATTATTAACAAATATAAAATTTCATTATTACAAACTGCAAGTTTAGTTCTAATGAAAAAGTAAAAGACTTTCAAACTTAAAAGTAGTGCTGAAATAGTAAATTAGTAATAAAATATATTTAAAAAGATCTCTATAAATACACACGACACATTACCGATACGAATATTTAGAAAATGGTATTTCAACGTCATATTTTACAAAAAGATATGATGATGTGCTTACATTGCGAATGGGAATGATTATTAAAATAATTTGTTAATACACGGAACTTAGTCCATATAGAAAATTTCTATTAAAATATTTTCGTGGATTTAGCATTAATTAAAAATGAAATTTAAAAAGAAACATTTTTTCAATTGGCTAAAACCATAAATATAAACTACTTTTTATATTACAAAACATAACGATCTTTGTTTTTTTTTTAAATGTTTTAAAAAAATAAATGTTTAAAAAAAAATAAATGGTTTAAAAAAAACATACATTCGTTAAACAGCATATATAAAGTTGATACAATCTACTGGTAACATGGAAGTACAAATATAATTACCTGGTAATTTAGATATTAGGGTAAGTAATTTCTTTTCATCTGCAATATATTTCTGGCTCAAAACCTGATCAAGTAAAATATGAACTGAATTTACTTTCATTCTAAGAAGCCTTTTTAAAGTTATATCACCTAATTAAGATTTCACACTATGAATTAATAAATTATCGTCCATTAAAAATTATAAAAGATTTGCAAATTACAGTGTCGCCAATACGGTAATGTGTCACATGAAACTAAAGATGTAATTTTTTAAACTTATTTTACAATTCATTGCTATTACATAAAGTTTTGAAATGAAATATAAATTTTTTGTATGTAAATTAAAAATTTGCATATAAATATGGGATGAATTAATATAAATAAATATACCACTTTTTTATGTCGGAATAATGGATGAAAATTCATTTATACCTTATAAGTCACCACGGTCATAAACACATAGGAGAGCATATATATGTTAACAAATGATGTATCGAATTACCCTGTGTAGAACTTATTTCAATTTTAAAACCGACATATAAAAATATATATTGATCTGAACCTTAAGTAAAGTATTAATTTATCACTTTTTTTGTAACAAAGAATGAAAGGTTACAGATCACAAGTGAGGAACAAATTGTACATCTATCATTTCAAAACAACAATACACTGAAGAGAATGGAATAATCATTGACAATTGGATAGAAAACTTCAAGATGGAGTTGAATTCAATTCTGAGGATAAGAGAATGTTACTAATTATGATTTTTATATATTTCTAAGAGAAAATAATTTTTCAATAAAAACTACAACATAGTGATTTCCGAATTCGCATCGCATGTTTAGTAGAAAAAGGTATTATGTACCTTACTGGGCTGAGGAATGTACCGAGTTTCACGTTGCATTTAAATATTCAGGAAATCAATTTATAAGAGATAAATTATTATCAAAACTCAACTAAGAACAAAAAAGTAAATGGATCAAGACAGTGGAAAATATTAACATCACACATAATATTTAAAAAGCATGAGCTTTACTCAGAAAACTTGGAATTGACCACAAATAATATAAACGTATCCAAAATGCAATTAAACTAGATCTGAATACGTTAAGGATCCTGACTATGGCAAAGTTTCAGTAGGAAAGCAACAAACTAGAATGTTGAAAACTGAGCTAAAAAAAAATAAAAATTATCTGAAAGCACGAAATTTTCTAGTCTAGTTTCTATAAATGAACTCAATATCATCGCCCTAACTCAAATAAAAAACAAGAAAGCAGCTGGATTTGACGGAATTTATTCCGAGTTTTTAAAAAAACTTGGTTCAAAGACAAAACTTTTCTCTACATGATGTTTAGTGAAATAATTATAACAGCCACATTACTCAAGAAGTTCAAGAAGTCCAAAATAATTGCGATTAAGAAGTCAGGAACAGAAGGAAAAATAGCAGTAGATGAATTATATATAAGGGGAAGAATTATTATTATTCCATGCTCCCAAATCTTACGAACTTGTAAATAACATGATATCGAATAGACATGTGTGTGTCTTTTTATGAGAAAATAGCAGCAAGTAACACTGAGTAAGTCGTGGTTTCTCACAAAGATCAATACTAGCCTCGTTACTTTTTAATATCTATGTCAGTTATATCCATGTCAAATCTAGAAAAAACTGTAATATGCAGATGGCATAGACCTGCAGGAATACATATCAACTTTGAAAAATGACATAATATGTAATACAGTGAAATCCGGTTATAACGATATTGAAGGGACCAGACAAAATTGATCGTTATATCCGGAAATCGTTATATCCGGAATGAGAGGGGGCGGCGGAAAAAAAACAGTTTTATATTATACATATTTATTGTTTTAATATGCATGTACATAGGTACATACCTAATTCAATTTTTAACGGTTAAAAACATGCCTTATACATATTATTATGAATATATGTACACACATATAAAAAAATCACATAACGTACCTAATAACTAATAATCGGCATTAGTTGCTATGTAATTTTATATTCTGTACATTCTTTAATTTTTGATAAAAAAAACTGTAATTTTAGTTTGCTTGTTCTTTTTTAAATACAAATTTTTGCTTACATACTCGTCAAGTTCTTTTAAAGATGCTGTAGTTTGAGGTTTATTTACGTCATCATTTAGGGCGACGAATGTCCTAATGACACCAAGAGCGCTGTAGACTTGTGATAGAGTCGGTGTACGGAAAAGGAAATCTTCAGTCTCATCGATATCTTCATCATCTTCCCCTTTATTCTTATTTAAAGAATCCACGATTGATTCTTCGGTCGGTTCCTCTGATGTAATGACGTTGTCATCGACTTCTGCGTATGATTCTGCATCGCCGTGAAAATTGAAATCCAGCTTTTGAGCCCATTCATTAAAATTCCTCGAGTCGTCTTCATGGTCGATTCTCGTTTCGTCTTTTCCAAAACCATGTCTAAAACAATTTTGAATGGTTTTTTGATTGACGTCATCCCAGGAATTGGAAATCATTAGGATTGCATCAAGTACAGACACCTTAAAGTTTTCTGGCTGGTCCAACATTTTTAATACCAAACGTTGACGAAACTTTACTTTGAGGTTTTTGATTATGCCTTGGTCCATGGGTTGAAGCACAGATGTCATATTGGCTGGTAAAAAAATGAAGTTCGATGTTTTTCAGGTTTGGGACTGCCGGGTGAGAAGGACAATTATCAACACTGAGAAGAATTTTTCGTTTCTCCTTTTTTAGCTCTTCGTCCCATTTGCGAAGCCAGCCGGAAAAAATTTCGCTCGTCATCCACGCTTTTTTATTGTAGGTATAATCAACCGGAAGTTTTCGAACATTTTTGAAGCAACGAGGAGATTTCGATTTTCCGATGATTAATAATTTCTTCTTATCAGTTCCCGTCATGTTGCTTGCGACTAGGACTGTAACTCTCTCTTTTGAGTGCTTGCCACCATGGCACGATTCTTCTTTAAATCGAAAGGTCTTGTCCGGCGTCAATCGGTAAAACAATCCGGTCTCGTCGGCATTGTAAATGTCTTCCTCAGCGAAATTCTCCTGAGTTGTAGGCCAGATGTTCTGTAGCCAGTTTTCAGACGCTCCGGCTGGTACACTAGAAGATTCTCCGCTGATCTTACCAAACACAATGTTGTGTCTTTCTCTGAACCGGGTAATCCAAGACATGGAGCAATGAAAATCTTCTTTACCCATGATTCTAGCGAACTCATTTCCTTTTGCTTGTAAAATAGGCCCATTAATCGGAATGTTTTTTCTTCGTTGGATCTTAAACCACTCCAAAAGAGCTGCTTCAATCTCTTCGTGTTGGCTGTTCCGAAGCTTTTTCTTCGATTTGACGTCTTTTTCAAAAATTTCTTTTATTTTTTTCTTTGATTTCCAAATTGTTGAGACTGTTGATTGTGAAATGTTGAGCTCGGAAACTAAACTGTTAATAGTTTCTCCTTTCTCTATCCTTTGAATAATCTTGACTTTTTCTTCAATTGAAAACGCGCGACGTTTATTCGACGCCATACCGCACAAAGAAAAAATGAAGACTGAATTAAAACCCGCATTTTGAAAGAATATTACACAGTAAATGGGCGAAGAGTGTTCGAAGAAAATTGAGGAGAACAGTAGGATAACATTCCGTGAAAAAAACAATGAGTCATATTCAACGAGTAACGACGGGAAAGAAACAAGACTTATTTACGTTTAAAAATATAACTAGGAATTCCACGAATTCTTTGTTGTGTTAAATCGTTACAAAAGGAATAAAAACCCTAGTTTATATCGTTATAGACACAATACCGTTATATCCAACATCGCTACAACCGGATTTATTTATTCACTTTTACATAGCAAACCAAACTAGCCACCTGTTTTACATCGTTATATCCGGACTATCGCTATATGCGGAATCGTTATAGTCGAATTTCACTGTATATATAAATGAGTACCTGTATAAGTCGAAATTTCGGTAGAATCCTCTATTATTAACTTTCATTACCATCAGCAGACTTGCAGGTTCAAATTTACCTGTTGGTGCAAACTCTGCCCTAGCACTTGTATACTCAAGAGCCAAATATTGTGAGATAATAATTGCCAATTATCCGAAGAGATAACGTCTTCACCAGCATCAAGACTTAAATTACGAAGATATCATTTTGAACATAAGATAAATTATTATTAGAAAACTTGAAAGATCATAGTATTTGGAAAACGATATGGAAAGAACCTAGAATATATAAACAATTCCCATTTCGTAGTCAAACTAGTGAAAGAACTTGCAGTAATGGATTTACCTAGGAAAGATCAGAAGACGCTTAATGGGATTATAACCAATAAGATGCAGATATTTAATGCAAAACAGGGCAATTTCGTGCCAATACGTAAGCTCAAATTCTTCCTCTTCTTTATTCGCTGTCTTCGTCACGAAGGTTGGCGATCAACATGGCGATGTATTTTCTTGGCACGGCAGACCTGAACATTTCAACAGGCGAATGGTGGAACCAACGATGAAAATCCTTTGACGAGTTTTGAGGATGGCCTTTTAATCTTTTGCTTAAGAGCTTTCCTTCCATAATGAGACGAAGAATTTCGTATTTACACCATCTCATGATGTGGCCCAAATATCGTATTCTCCTTTCTTCAATCAAATTTAATAATTCCGTGCGGTTCAATTGCATTATATTAAGAAATTTTTCGTTAGTAACTTTTAGTATCCACGAAATTTTTAGCATGCGTCGGTATGAATATAATTCAAAGGCCTTTATCCTTTTTTCCAAGGTAGCATCGAGCGCCACATTAATATTTACATTTCGACAGCGTTATATAAGTAAAGGAACAGCGAACAGGACTTCACGTGTGCCCATGCCATTTCTGAATCCGAACTGCGTATTTCCTAACCGTTCCTCACATCGTTTGAATAATCTTGTATGTAGTATTCTCAGGAATATTTTAAAGACATGTGACATCAAACTAATTGTACGGTAGTCATCACATTTCAAGGATTTCGCTTTCTTTGGGATTGCAATAAAGGTTGATTTTAGCCATGTCGCTGATATTTCTCCTGTATTATAAATTCTATTAAACATCTCGGTGTTCGGATAAAAGTTTGATCACCTCTGCATGTATTTCATCTGGACCAACCGCCTTATCATTTTTCTGCCGTTTGATTGCATATATAACTTCTTCTTTCGTTATATATGGTTCAGTATCACTATGGTCCATATAGCTATCATGCAGTTCTATTGCTCTGTTATCATTGAATAATTGGCCAATATACGTCTCCCATGTTCTAAGTTAAGCTGAAATAGAAAATGCAAAATATACTTAACAAGTATAATGAATTAATGTTATAGGATATTAATGATCAAAAACGCAAAACCATGAACATTTTCTTACATTTTTTTTTCAAGCATTTATTGATATTTTTATGATACAACGAGCGAGTTTTTTATAAATGCGTTTTTCATGAGAGCTATTCCACTCCTTACATGTTCACATTTCGACCGTCTGAAGATATTATGCTTCTTAAGTCAATGTAATTGTTAAAAAGTTTTATATAGTCCTCTCCTTGCGTTTTGTTCACTTCTGATTACTATAGCATCTCTTACGCTTTTGTTTCTTTTGAAACCGAATTGATCATCTTTGAGACACTTTTCAGTTTTATATTCCATTCGATAGCATATTATCCTCAACAAAATTTTGAAACATAAGATAATATATTCAACGTTCCATTGAACGTCATGTTTTTTTAGGATAGACTAAGACTAAATCGCAAGTTCTTCAACTTTATTGGCTTTCAGGTCGTTTGAATTCAGTTTTAAATCTATTTGTATTTCGGCTAGTTCTTTCAAAATTGAAGCCTCAATAAGATCGCCACTATATAACTCTTTAATACCATTTTTTCTATCTATTCTGAATACTCTTATGGTCAAATAACAATTTGCTATTTTTGTCACTTAATGTACTCAGTTTCTTCCTTTTAGCTGAAAAATGCCTTTTTGTATTATTGTAAACTTTTTCTGTATTTTGAAGAATATAATTTTTATTAAAATAAACAACAACAAAAAAGTTAAAAACACTAAAAGTTTATTCTTTATGAAAAATCACAAAGCTTTTCGCCTGTTAGGTTATTATCAAGTGAATATTTAAAAAAAATATATCAAATGGAAAACTATTAATCTAAGATTACAATTCACAAAAAACTGAAAAAATGAAGAACCGTATTAAATAAAACAATTAGTAGACATTCACTGTCAGATTATGATTTTTTATGAATTGTAATCAAACAATTTTTAATTTTATATTTTTTTAATATTCACTTGATAATGACATAATAGTCGAAATGCTTTGTGATTTTTATAAAGAAAAAACTTTATTTGAACTTCTTTTTTGTTGTTTATTTTTCTGTATTGAATTTTTTCATGTTAGCATCTATGATTTACACTTCGTCAATCCACTTTTCCTTAGCTTTCCGATTTCCTCTGTTTTGTTATATTTCTATATTTTTTATATTCCTGTTATTTTTTAATTTATCTATCCATCGTAATTCCATTCTCTTATTTCCTTAGCTATCCATGTCACATTTTTCTTTTCTTGCTTATTTGTTCTACCTCAATTTTATTTACTTTCAATGTGATGTAATTCTACTTTTTTATCAATGTTTGCATGAAACTATATATCTGTACTAATTGATTTATCATTTCTTTCATAAAGATTTTGCAACATTGTTTTTAATTTTCCTTATATTCCACCGTTTAGAAGTTACTTTTTTCCATTCGTAATTAACTCATCATCATTATTGGGACATGATCCGATTCCACATCCGCACCTGAAAAACTTTTGCAATTCTTCACTTGGTAGCGGTGTCTATTGCGTACTTGAATATAGTTTAATTTTTTACTAGTAAATGTATTTTCTCTTCTTTACTAACTACCGTATTCCCATTAAGTTACCTTTAATTATACATACATTAGTATTTCTTCTATCTATTGATATACTTTTTCAATTTTTTCATTTGTATGCGCGTTTATTGGCATGTACACCCGTATTAAATAAAAAAATTACGTTCGTCGATCACTATAATGATTGTTTCATTTTGCCACACGTTTTTCAAAATTGATTGAGATGTTAACGATCAAAATCATTCTAAGCCTAATGAGGTGAATTTGGAAAAGTTTTAAAATTAGTAGGTTAAAATTGAACTATTAACTCCGAAAGTTTAGCACTAATCTTCCGCTACGTAAAAAATCAATCGAGGAGGTTAGGGGTGAAAATTACTAATAATCGCGTTTTGTATGCGCTAATTTCAGTAGGACTATGTATTCTTATTTCTCCTTCCCCTTCGTTGGAAAAAAAGTCGCACATCTTTATTTAGAAAAACAAAAACAGGTAACAAAAAAAAGTTGACAGTAACAGCATGGAAAACAGAAATGAAAAATACAAATAAACAGTAAAACTAAAATTGCGGTTCATATGATTTATAAGAAATATGGCGTAGAACGATCATAGAAATTTTTCTAAAAATCGCAAATAAAAAAAATCAATGGATCTTTTTTTTCAATTGTAACAACCATGCTTGTTACATTGTTTGTGTTAGTGAGCAGTTAATAGATTGAAATTAGAATTAAAAATTATATATCGAAATTTAAATTAAATATATATACGTGAATGATGAGGAAAAGAAATAATATATATATACGTATATGTGTACGTACATCCGGTCGGCGTCGCGAACGTGACTTTCCCAAAGAAGAGATAGTAAAAAGGAAATATAATAAAAAAAGAAATAGAATGGAGTTAGAGTAATATAAGTATAGATATATATGTATTGGGGAAAGCACGCTGGCGCCAGTAAGATTAAAGTTGTAAAAGATTCATCAAAGTTAGTATATAAAAAATGCCGAAAGGTTATATATATAATAAATCAAGAATTGACATGGCGAGAGCAAAAAAGAAAAAGGTAAATATAGCATACAATGGATTCAGTCGGCATTTTGGTCGAAGACCAAAAGAAACAGCTCCGAATTTTCTGATTGGCTAGCCCAAAAGAGAAATCGGAGGGTTCCGTCGAAAATAGTCAATTTAGGAATTTCTAATATCTGTAGAATTCCTAGAAAGCAAGTATGTTGAGTGTATGTGTATATGTATATGTTACCTGATGCTGGCTGCCGTACTAATAAATATATATAAGACTATATATGTATGTATATAAGTATATAACTAAAATAAGGGACAATGGAACTTTTCCTTGGTACAACTATTTTCGTCGAAAATAGACAAAAACCATAAAGATGTAAAAAGAGAAAATATAAATGTAAAGAAACCGGCATTTCGTCAAAAGTAAAAGAAATAATAAGTATAATAAGGATAAGATACCTGTGTCGCCTCCGGAGTCTTGGAGAGTAAGAAATAAAAATAAAAAATACGAGTTTTTGTCGGAGTTTAGTCCGACAGTCTCGCCAGTTGAGTTAGTTCAATTTAGTCAGTCAATGTTTAGAGTTGGTCGTGTGAAGAAGTTAGGATGGATCGTCGGAACTTCGACCGTGAAGCTCGTCCATCCAGGCTAGGGAAAGTTCCATCGACTTTATGAATAAGTTATTTTCCATAGCTTATATTCTTAAAAAAAAAAAAAAAAAAATAATGAGATAGAAAGCGGATAAATGTAGCCGGAAATCGCGCGCGTTCGAAATCGTAATTCATTTTATTTCTTTTTCAAAATATAATAAATTTTAATAGAATAAAAAACCGCGTTTTTTTTTTATTTTCTTTTATTTTATTAATTTATTTTATTATATTAACGGTCGTGGGCCAACCCACGTGGCATCCCGGACATACCTCAAAAGAAAACAGAAAGTCGGTAACGTTGTACCTTTAATATTTATATTTAAATATAAGTCTACAACGTAACGTAAAAGAAAAAAATATATATATATATGTGTTAACGATCTGGAGGTATATATGTTTATATATATATCATACAGGTCGCTACACAATGTAAAAAAAGGTTAAAAAAGTACAAGTCATTTATAACATTTTAACTGTCATTATTACCCGACTAATGACTTTTTAAACGGTTTATCGGTTATCTGCAAAATGAATTGATTAAACAATTCGAGACGCTATGAAAAATTAGTAAAACAACGAATATCATTTGCCTGTGACCTTATTAAAAATCACATATGTCCGCGGTGTTTTGGTCGATGCAAATGAAATTTGGCATAAACATACATTCCAGGCTCTAAAATGGGCTCTGAACGTAGTTCAATTTTATTTTTTGGCTTGAAATGTTTAACGCGGTATCATACCATGTTTTCGAGGACATACTTTCGTTTTGATACTAAGACTTGATTCAAAATTTGATAAATTATACCAGAGATTCTTTTTTTTTTTAAATGACTTCATATATTTTTTATTAGTAACGCATGAACTGACAGTACGATGATGAAATAAATTATACCACTGAAAATAGGACACTCGCAGTTAGTAATTGATGTAAAAAAAATTGAAATCCTAAAATATAAAAAAAAATCACTTAATGTTAGCGAGAAATAAATTTTCAAAAATATAATTATTGACTTTCTCGTTAGCGTTGCTATAGAAACTCACTAACCTTTTTGATTCCCGCTCCAATTAGATTTAAATGTGAATGCAAATAAAGAACTTTTTAGTCAGTTTTTAAATGACAAACAGTATTTCAAAGAAAAAATATATTCAAATTCATAAAGATGGCGTGCAAAACTATGAAAATTAAAAATAATAATAATAGCCTTTCCAATAAATATATGTACCTTAAAGGAAATATCATGAAAACAAAGAATTACATAATATACACTTGTAAATAATATATACATAATACATAATTAAGATAATTTAGCATGTTCTCCTCAAAACTGATTAACCGAAATAATTCTTTGGCAAGAATATCAAACTGAATTAAATTCTAAAGAGCAAATAATGAAAATAAATAATTCATCTATAATTGTAAATGATCGTTTATATAATATGTAATTTAAGGAATTTGTAAATGATCGTTTATATAATATGTCATTTAAGGAAATTTGGCATGTACTCTTCAAACTTGAATAGCGGCAATAATTCTTAGGGAGAATTATTAATCCAACTGAATTACATTTTTTTTCACGTTACTTTTTTGTAATAACTGTAAGTTTATATATATATATATATATATATATATATATATGCGTGTGTGTGTATGTTTCGTGGCTTGTACATAAACTTTCATAAGTTTATGTTTTTGAATTATATTATTTGTTTTCTAATGCGACATATAATTAAAAAATAACGTTTATATATATATATATATATATATATATATATATATATATATATATATATATAATATACACCTTTATTTTAGTGTTATGTATAAATCACGTATTAAAATAACTTACATCATGGTCAGTATCTTGATTTTCTGCACTGAAAAAATAGTACGTAGAAATGCAATGATACAAATTAAATATCAATTTATAAAAACTTACCTTTTTCATTTCTGCTAATTTCTGTTAAGTGATCTGTAATAAAATATAAAATAATGAATATATATTTATATTTATAACCAAAAAATTCAAAGTGCAATTACTATATTCATCAACTTATAAAACTTAGATTTTTTATCAGAAAAACATATTTTTAATTGCCTAATTTAAAACCTCGTTTTTACAAATATATGTCTGTTTGCGATAAAAAGAGGTTAAAAATGTCGAAATTAAATTATCAGCATCTTAACTACTATGGCTATACGAATTCGGAAGATTATGAAATACATTTGAAGCTAGTTTTAATATAAAGGTATCTTATTGTTTTCACTAGAAAAACTTTGGAATGCATATTCGTGTTTGCTATACAAATTTAATAACAATGATATGTTTAAAAATTTACGAATTATTGTTAGAAAATAAAAATTGTGGAAAGACATAATCAACGGCGGATAGGCTCATAATCAGTTTTAATCGGGCATGCCAGTTTTCGGAACGTATTTTAAAAATACGCACGGGGGAGATTTTTCGTGATTTGTCTCTTCCAAAAAACAAGTTTTCTTTATTTAAAGGAAAATACAGCAATCAATTACAATATAAGAATATAAAATTAAATACAAATTAATAAGCATCTTTTACCCATAACTTGGTGGAAAAACTTTGGTTTTAAAAAATAATAATAATGAAAAAATACTTCGGATTTTAATTCACGATTAATAAAATGAGGGATAAGCTTGGATTTCGGGTGAAAATTAAAAAGTAAAAACAAAACAAGAAAAAACTTTTGCTTGTACCTCAAAAATTTTTTCCAATGTGTGATTGAATTACAATGAATTTCTTAATAACAATAAGTATAAAATATCAAAAATTACTTAAAAAATACAAACGTAACTTGAACAAAGAATAAAAATACTTATTTTTAAAAAATAATTTTTCGGCTAAAAGTTTCGATTTTGCAGCAACTAAATAATTTTATATTTTTTCGAGAATATCTTTCTCAATAGACATAAACATAAAACTATAAAGTAACTCTTGCGACATTGTGCTGCGTAATAGGTCCTTAATGAACCAAAGTTTTGAAAAACTTCTTTCACAAGCAACTTGGGTAACGGATTGTGTAGCGAAATATTTATATTCCAAACCTATCACTCCATATGATGCACAAATCAGGGTATATATTTTTTTTAAATACACCAACAGCATAATATGCAATTTTTGCAGTAAAATTTGGAAGAACGAGAACCGCATACTTCAGGTTTAAAATGTTCGATGTTCGATTTCGATTCTTCTTCTTTTTGATTAGTCAAGTCCAAATCTTCGTCTGGAAAATTTAGATTATTTTAAATCTTTTCGTTAATTTTGTACAGTTTTGAATAAAAAATTATTTTTTCAAATTTTGAGGAGTCGCTTTGCTGTCAAATTGCGTGAGTAATTCACTCAATTTTTAACACCTCAAAGACGTAATGTTTTTTCACTTATTTCTTGGAAGTTTTTCGGATCCAAATAAGAGAAGTATCGGTACATTTCTTCATGAAAACGTTCGTTTACTTTCGCCACCGTAACTACGTTGTGAATGTATATTTCATATTTCCGATTTACATTTCGTACTAAATCTTTATAAGTAACTCCATCCTTGGGTGTCGAAGGCGATTCGTCGGATCCTTTTTTTTTAATTCTTTTTACCGGAAATTCTATCCACACAGAAATGTTTGCATCGATGTTTTTTTCCTCAAACGTTCATTCAAAATTTCAGAAAATGCTTTCAAAATGTTCTGAACTTTCTTGTAATCTCGACTGAACGCAGAAATTTTCACTTTAAAACGCCGAACAAAATCATTGCATTTCATGAAATTGAGTCCTGAACTCTGAAGGTACATATATAATAGAGTTAAAATTTCAAAAATTCGAAAATAAATATGAGCGGTTACGATTATTTAAAATTTTAACCATTTTGAAGGTAACTCTATTCGATTTATCACGAGCAATGGAAGTATTGTCCTCAACGTTAGCAAATTGGAAGAACGCTCCAACTAACGGAATATACAAAGCATTTTAGGGTTTCCAAATTTACCTAAAACTTTTCCTAATATTGTATGTTTACTGTTCTACCTAGTACCGTTTATTCTGGACTATGTTTTCTTGCAGTTTTCAGTAACATTTCTCCAAATATCCATTCTTTGGTACGACTTTCGAAAAAATTCCGCAATATCATTCAGAAATCTAAATAAAGAAATAACGGCTAAAGATATTTTTGTAATATTTGAAATTAATAAATTTAGTACATGTGCATAACACCAAACATATATCAACAATATTTCGTTTTTTAACCAAACAGTAAAATCATTGTAATCAACTTGCATGTTTGTAGCTCCATCTATCGAATTACCAACACATTTTTTTTTACATCAATTCCATTTACAAGGATCACGTTTTTGAATAATTCGAGAATACTTTGACCAGTTGATGAAATCTACTGAACGACACGTAAAAGTGTTTCGCAAACATTTGTGTTTTTTACATATCGAACTCATTAGTACTTGATAGATATGTCCTGAGTAGTGTCCAACTGTATCGAGTACATACTAGTTTCTTTAACTTTGGCACTAATTATCTTCTGCAAAAGAGTTTTAATTGCTACGGCAGTCGAGTCGTCAGTTGGTAAGTCAACCAGAAAGAGCGGCTGATTTCTGAATAATAAATACGAACAATTGTGGAAGTAATGGAGGGGATTGAACACTAAACTGGATTCACAACGAAACAACGGCTGCGCCCCGGGTTTCATCTGATGAGCCCGTGTTGCCAATCCACCCCTGGGCATGATTGTTTAATGCAAAAGAAAATATAGTTACTTTGATTAGTTGATAACAATACTGAATATACGATAGAAAGAAAGAACTTTAATAATTTAAATTACTATCATATATAAATCGGGAAGAAAGTCCTTGGAAATCTTACCTACTACATCAAAAACCTAAACGCTACAGATTATATAGGATATTTTTTGAGCACATGTATATATATATGTATATATGGGTGTGTGTGCGTGTGTAAAAAAAATTCATCCTGCCATAGACCTATAGTAGTATACGTAATGTATATATATGCACTATTGTAATAAAATCTACCAGTCGCGCATCGTATCTAAATTTCAAGTTCTTAAGAATGTCAATCAGTTAATTCTTTTATACATATTTTATATATATATATATATATATATATAGAGAGAGAGAGAGAGAGAGAGAGTGAGAGAGATATGATGATATCTTTATACTTATCGACCGAAAATTATACGACATACTAGACAAATATGTGAAGAGATACGATAAAGGTGCGAAGATAGAGCGTCGTTTTTATCTGTCACTTATAAATCGATTATTTGGGTATTGTTTATTGTTAACATGGTGATATGCACGTGCTCAAATTATTAATACGAAATATAATATACACACTTAATTTGTTTTACCACCTTACTTTATGTACAATGAAATATCGTCATTCGTCAGTTATATTTTAAATACATGATCAATGTACTTATAATCCTCGCGTTCAATTCAATTAAAAATATACTTTTACCGTCAAAATACATCTATTTAAATATGAATTATTTTTAGTGTCAGTAATATCGCATACTTTGTCGTTAAAAGAGTGTAACAGAGCGTTTTATAGCAGAAAAATATTACACCAAGTACATTCAATATGGAAACTTATAAAACTGGTATGAATTAATTATGTTAAAGTAACACATTAGAAATCACGCATTCATTTTAATTTAATAAATTTCACTGTAATTTAGGATATTTTTAAAAAGTAATTATGTTATTCTTCAATGGCTTTAATTTGCAATTATGTAGATATGGAAAATAACTGATCGAAACGTAATCTGTATTTAAATTAAGCTTTGTGATCGATCGAGCAAATTTCAGGTTAATATTAGCTTTGAAACTGAGCGTAATATGTAGAATATGGAAATTTTTCATACCTGTAGTGAATTTATTTTAGTTTATTTTATAGTTTCCATGGAAGAAGTAGTCCTTTTCATCGTCAAAACTAAAATTTGAAACGCCCTCAATGAAACATATATTATGCTAATATTTCAACATAGATGCAACGCGTAAGGTTCGTGTTGAAAATTAATCAGTACACATCTAAAAAAACATTATGTTAATTATCGAGGTGTAACATCAACAATAGTAAAAGAAACAATATAAAATTCAATAATTATACAACATACTTATAGTGGAAATTGAGTCCGTAATTTTTTGAACTTTTAACAAATGAATTACCTTTACAAAATAAATACGTAAATTTTCTTTTAAAAAGCATGACAATTTGTTTTTTTCTTTTTTCCGTTTATATTTATAACTGCTGTCTATAAATTTACTATTTAGTGACCCAATGAACCTTATAACATTTTAATTTAGATAAATAAAATAATTTTTATTGGAAAATATTTATATTTCAAATGTTTTTCGAAGTTATGAAATGAAGGTGAATTTTCACAAATTTTCATTTTTTACTAAGTTACAATTTACAATTATCAAAATGCTTTTGTATTACAGTTATTTATGTAAATTAAAGATATTTACAACTTAATTCGAAAACTAAGTCATCAATGTATTAAATTAGACTATGTATGGTTAAAAAAATAATCTAAAATTTAGTAACAAATATTCTTCCTCAATTATTTTAAATATAACGAGGCTATTGGAAAGTTAACCAACTGATACATTCACTTACTGTAATATTAATAGCACCACAACGTTAAGCCATTATAAAATTATTTTCGTTTATGATTATTTTTGATTCGTTTTAACGACGTAGTTTATGTATATTTTTTAAGTAGAACTGTCGAATTTGAATTGAATATGTTCGCGTTAATTTTTTATAGTTTAAATGACTAATTTAGATTAATTCTAAATTTAAGGTTTCATAACTAAATTTTACCCTATTACCAAATATTTTTGTTAATGGTTAATTAATTTATAATTTTGGCTTAACAACAAATATGATATTATGTAACTGAAATAATAGTCAGCAAATTACAAATTCAACTTTTTACAAATTCTTCCATCAAGAAATACCGTATAAACGAAAACAAATGCTACGACCAACTTTAATTATAAAGACAAAATATGTACAAAGCAGGATTTAATAACTTAGAAAAAGTAAACATTTTGACATCGTCGTTATCTTAAGTAGATTAAGTGAGTTATTGCACATCACGTGTGTTAAAACTTAAAAGCTTTCATCATTATACATTATTTACATAAATGATATAAAGTGACGACAAACCTCCCAAGATAAAAGTTAAGTTACATAACTCACCGGAACGATGTTTAAAAAAATTAGACCTAATTTTTACGTTCGTCATATAAAAATTGTTTAAAAAGGAAATCATGTACCCATTACTATGTACCTTGCCTTTAAATATTTAACTAAAGAATAATTAAATAAACGAGTCTGTACAAAAAAAGAAACAAAAAAAAAATAATTCTCAGTAATATGACTAGCGTAAGTCTAATACTAAATTAAATATAAACAGTACAACTAATCATTGCGTTGGTTTTACATACATATGAAATTATCTTTAGTTATAAATACTAGTTTTATGGTTGTAATAATATATATTTCTTAAAGAAATAAATAAAAAACACGTTAATAAGTAAACACTATTTCAAGTAGTCACTTTAACTTTTAAAATTAGTTTTGTGCGCATGTATGTATGACATTCTTCCTTTTTGACATAATTGGGAATCTCACTTTTATGGATATATTTCATACTTGTTGTTTAATCATTTCAAGTTTGATCTGGTTTTATTATAAAACGAGGTTATGACTGTTTTTTTCTAAAAATTTGTTTATATATTTTAATTCTAGAGATTTAAGTTATCTCTTGTATTATTTTCAATAATCCATTCAATAAAAAAGCAAACAAGTGGTTCAGATTTTCTCATGGGTGCAATAATAAGATGTAAATATATTTTACCAATTTATATTATACAAAAAGGTGGTGGGAACTACATATATATATATTTTTTTAATGTTAATATTTACAATTTATGGCATTTGTAAGAAACGACACAGAATGATAAAAATAAGTATGTTACCTGTATGTCGGAATTGGTCTCCATTTGCCTACCACGTATTAACACGCTTCTCCATATTTTAAAAGATATATTTTAACGTGTGAAGTGAAATTTTTTTGACAGCTTCGATAATTGTTACATTCAGTTCTGGAATAGCTGCTTCGGTGTATGCTGTATTAGTCTCACATTACGCGCCAGTGAGATATTGCCCATAAGCTGGTAACTGGACAAGAATATGTTAAAATAGGCCTAATGATTGACTTGTAGATTATTAATTTATTATTAATATTTAAGTGAGATTTACGTTTGAAAATGAGATAAATTGAACAGATGCTCTGTCTTCAATGATGCATGGTCAATATGCTTAGAAAACGTTAGTCTCTTGTCTAAAATGACACCAAGATAGCGTATCTGGTCAGACCATTCTATATCAACGCCATTGACATGAAGTCTGGTCGGTAAAAACGGTCTTCGACGAGTGAAGAAAATTGCTTTCGTTTTGGAAGGATTAAGAGTAATTTGCCATTTAGAAAAATAATTACACGATCAACACCGGATTGTAACCTATTGCTGATAGTACTTGGTCTGTAGAAACTGCAGTACAACGCTGTGCCATCAGCGTATAAGGCAACCTCAATGTTATTTATATGCGGGAAATCATGCATTAAAAATGTAAATAAGAATGGCCCTAGCACGCTACCTTGAAGTACGTCGGCAGAACAGGATTTGCTACTTGATTTCGCATTATTTATAATAGTATAAAATGATCGATTACTTAAGTAACTATTAATCAGTTTAATTAGATAATTGGGAAACCTGGTAACAATCATTTTATAGATAATACCGTCGTGCCAGGTTGTGTCGAAAGCTTTTGCCACATCAAATAATACCATCCCAGTATGTTTATTGAAGTTAAAATTATCTGTGATAGAGTCGGCAACTCTTGCTATCTGTTGTGTTGTGGAATGCTTTGGTTGAAATCCAAATTGATTACTAGGTATTATATTATTAGAGTTAGTGAAGTCACAGAATCTTTTCAGAATAATGGCACCCCGTACTTCTTGTTTTATTAGCATTACTTCGTTCAGCTTAATTTTAAAGCAACCATCCAATAAAAATTGATTGTAACAAATTTTTGGTTTAGCAAAGAAAATAATATAATTTTGTTGTTTCTTTTTTGAATGCCGACTCTTAGGTCATCAACGCAATTGATAATTAATTCAGCATTTCTTAATTAACGGTGCATCCCAATAGATAAAATTGTTTTTTGCATGTGTCAATATTTTTATGTTATTTGATTACTACTATTTATTGGTTAGACAGCGCATCTCTACATTGTTTTTTCTTTAATCTTCTAACCGGATTATCCGGCAGTTCGATAGTTTTCATGTGTTTTATTAACGGATTTAAATTTTGAGCAAATGTGCTATCCATTGTGTTGTATTGCTGCTTATATACCTCTATAAGCGAAGGAACATTTAGATCGTCATGAATTATATTGTTTTCAATATAATATAGCGCATTAGCCATTATCCTCAATATTTTCGATTGATATGACTGTATTCTGTTTAGGCACGTCTTAGCAGCTGTTTCGTACATTTCTGAACCATATTTCCAGACAGGAGCTATGATAGTGTTATAAAGTAAAACTTTATTTCCAGTTTCGACTGCCTTACTATCAGTCGGTATAACTGCTTCAGTAAGGATCTTAATTTTTTTTCTGGTGTTAAATACGTGAAGATTCTTTCTCAAGCATGTCGACTTTTTAAAAATAACTAAGTCGCTTTAAATGAGTCAAAGAAAAGACGCATTTCATTTTGTAACCTACAGAAAATATTCATTTTATAGAAAATAGCTAGTTGGGTATATAGTAGTTGCAACATTCACTACATATAATAAGCACTATATGATTATAAAATTTATTTCCAAACTAAATATATACAATAAATATTTCGACCAAAATATACATAATTTCTCTTTAAAAAAATGTTTCTTATATACAAATTCTTAATTACATATTTATAGTACATTATAAGCATCGTGTAGCGGTGCATTTAATATTATTATTACCAATTTTTATTCCAAATATCAAACGTTTTCGAACGGAATGAATGCGTACGTGTAACAAATAACAAACACAAGTGATAAGAAAAATGTTGTCTGGTACAAATATAAACAGTTGGACGTATGTTATCAGTAATCAATTACGTGAAATGGAAGACAGTGGAGTGGAACCATTTTGTTTTGTTTATAATTTTTTGTGATAATGTTATGCAAATGGGTGTCTCTACTGAAGAAGATTTACAGTATGGAACTTTCAATAATGTGGAATTTAGAGATAAAGAAGTGTTAATTCCGAAACACACAGAAAAATGTAAGAATTAAAAAGTAATTATTTGCCCTTTTTGATTTGAAACATTTATGTAACACCATTCGAACTCCAAAATTCTGTATTTTTGGAGAGTATAATTTCACATTTTAAAATGTTAAAAATTATGAAAACCTCTGTTGTAATTTACAGTTTCTATTGAAAAATTCTAGGAAATGTTATTTGTTACGAATATAATACGTAATCCTAGGTGGTTTATCGTGTAGTTCGTTAATGGTTTAATAATATTTTCAATTTTTTACACTTGTCCAAATGCGTAGTATTCATAAACTCCACCCTACCGATCAAGTTTATTTTAGATAAGTAATACTTTTAAATATGTAATTGCATTTATTAATTTATGTAAATTTAGACGTTGTTGAAGATACTTTTTCTATAAGAACCAGCGGTTCAAATCTGTCAGTAAAATCATTTCGTTTTCTATTTGTTGTATAAAAAAGTTGTCTCGAGTTTCTGTGATAGCTTTATAAATAAATAACTGAAAATTGTACATTAAGATCTATTTATAATTGTATTTTAGTCGTTTTCAGCGCTACCTTTATTTGAGATTTCTTTTCATTAATTTTTTACAATTTACCAGAAATTGTACGCTGAAAAATGCAAAAAAAAAGACCAAATTATTTTACTATTTTGATTAATCGAAAAGAGTTTGAATTTTATAATTTTCTGTCAAAACATTTTCAAAATTAAAATAGAACATTTATTTTGACTTCAGAATAAAAAGAAAAATATCACGGAAAAAAATCTGTACGTTGACACAAGTTAAAGAATATTCGAATTAATTATAGTCGAATGTAAATGACAATCGCGTTCCGCCTAATGAACTTTGACACGAAAAAATTGCGAGAACAATCGACAAAAATAATTTTCAACTCATTCATTAAAACAATACAATAACTAACAGCAGCTGATTACGAGCACAATTAAAATGACATTCTAATGTGTTATATTTTACACTAGATTTTTAATTATCTATTTTTTCAGTTTTCTGTTACCGTTTTAATTATTTGAAAATCGGATGACCACTTTTATTTGTCGTTTATTTTTTTGTGTATTCTGGTAGACGAACTTTTTGCACTCTTTTTTTTTGTTGTAAGTTGTAACTTTTGTGTTTTTTGTGGGATAATTTTATTGATATTGTGGAATTAATGTTTCCGGAATTTAAGAATACTTACCTAGGTACACGTACGTATGTAATATATATTGTATATTGGTAGAAAGAGGGTTATCTTGATAGGAAAATTTTTATGACATAAATGAATTTTTACCTGTATTACAGATAAAAAATAATATGTTCACTTACAACTTATACGTATCCATTGTCACTGAAATTTTGGATTATATGTTTCAGTAATGTATATTTGATTTTTATTTGTACTTGTAATTTTATATTTCTTCTTATAAAGTTGCGATATCAAATGTTTTTTTTTAACTAAGCTATTTTTAAAATTGTATCAGAAGCGAACTATTGTTTTCTGCATATCATTCTTTATCAAATTAAAATTCATATATTGAATTTACTATTT
Organism: Coronaproctus castanopsis; assembly: GCA_032883995.1. NCBI lineage: Eukaryota > Metazoa > Arthropoda > Insecta > Hemiptera > Monophlebidae > Coronaproctus > Coronaproctus castanopsis. The sequence continues at coordinate 142,550,059 of CM065053.1, forward strand.
CTGATTTATAATTTGATTTAAAAATTGCCTACTTTAAGAGGGCTTTTTAAATCAAAATTATACCAAAAATTGTAATTTCCTATAATAATTCAAATCTTTAATAAAAAAATATCAAAGGTAAATAAATAATATAAAGTCATCAGATTGGTTGATTATACAAAGTAGTAGGTTTGCGTTTTAAAAGGCGTGATTACTTCTGTTTTCAAAAACAGTATTAAATACAAATGATAAAAATATAATTATTATAAGTAACCTAAATGAAGAAAGCAATATTTTTCTTTTGAAAATACTGTCGTCACTTCTACAATTATAAAGAATGAAATGGTATCTATTTGGGGATTATGTACACAGTTTTATCTTATCACGTGAAAAATTGTATCATACTTTAATTAGTATAAACATCTCAAAAATTGAACTCGTTTATTTTATTTGCTAAGTATTTCGTACACCTTTACAAGCCATTAATTTGCGTTAACATGAGCAACAAATTTAAGAGTATTATTCATAGGGTTTATAAAAGGAACTTTAACATGTATTAACATCAGTGTGTCTTTCACCATGTGATATTTGAGCCTATATCATGTTAGAATGAATGGATAGAATAATTTTTATCCCACAATATGGGTGCTAGTAATAATGTAGTACACTACAAAAACACGGGGGGTTTGCATTGTGTTGTAACAATAAAGCGATTACAATTAGCTCTCTCGGGCGTGTGTGTCTATCTATACTAACGCCATATTATGATTGCCTTATACGCTACTGTACAACAAAATATGTATAGGTAAGTAGTCGCCTATACCCCGATACGAAGACGGCACTTAATGATGAAGAAATTTAAAGGATACGTTAATACTAATTTATTCTAATTTAAAGGATACTACTAAGAATATATATTGATGCTCGCTCGGGTTTAAATAAAGTAGGTTATTGAGAGTAGTGAATATGATCGTCTCTCTCTTTTTATTTATTTATCGCTGTCTGCATTAACACTAGTTGTCCCCAGATGTCGGATGAATAGAGAGATTCACCAACTATTGTATATGCCAAATCGCACTAGAAGTCGATAATAACTGATCGCCACACGTAAAATTTCAATCCGCACTATATGCCATTATTAAACACACGCTAATCTTTAAAAGGAAATAAATATAATAGAATTAATTAACTATTTGAAATAATGTGCAATAGTTAAAAGAGTATATAACAGTGCAATCATATTAATACATCAATATGCATTATCGACATTACTTATATACGAAATTATTTTTTCATTGTTAAATTAAGAAAGACCAGGTGTTTTATTTCGTTTTTAATGATTACTTTTCTACGGTAAAGAGCTAAATCCGGCAGTACAATAAACTATAAATTTCCTTATTTTTTTTGAAAACTGAAAGTGATGATTTTATCTTACTTCAAAAATCAACGAATATGATGATTTCCTTTATGTGGTTTGAAATGTTAAACCTTCTGGTTAACTAACTATGCCAAAAACGATGGTACACTCTCTTTTTATAGGTATTTTAAGTTTATTTTTGTCCATGTTTGAATGGGTCGATTTTTTTAATTATCTGCCATTTCGTAATGTTACAAAAAAAAGTAGAGAATCTAAAAAATGAATAAGTAAATGCGTGCGTTCTCTGATACTTTTATATGTTCTACTCACTTCAGTATCTTGTATAATATGCATTAACACTGATATCTGTACTGGAGTGACGAGTTTACACGTGTGTCTGTGTGTGTCGTATATATATATATATAAACAAATTCATATATATTAAAACATTTGTACATCTTCAATTCTTCTTCTTCTACTCCACACTCGTTTTCGAGTATGAGGTTATCCTCTTGCTAATGACAGTACCGGTTGTGTGATATAAGTCCTATTCGGTGTGTTGTGACAAATTTACATTTATTATACTTGAAAATGTCACTGTGATTACCCTTGTTCTGTGTTGCCGTTTTTGTCTTTTTCTTTACAGCTGGTTTCCTGCTGGTAACCGTTTTCTTAACTAACGCTGTCCATTTGGGGCGATTTTGCGCCACAATTTCCCATTCGACTGACGTTGGTGTCTTCTTTGCTGCCTTCAGGTCTTGTGCTACAACATCTTTGAAGCGAAGTTTCGGGCGTGCGCAAGGTCTTTTTCCGTATAGTAATACAACGTCTAGCATCCTTTTGGGTATTCGCTCATTTCCCATGCGAATAACATGACCCAGCCATTTCATGCGCTTCTGTGTTAAGTATTATTCTATAGATAAACAATTGGATTTTGTTAACACTTCTGCATTTGTCACGCGATCCTTCCATGATATTCTGCTTATTCTGCATAATAGTCTCTGGTGGCAAAATTCAAGTTTACGGGTTTATTTTTTCATTATTGGCCATGTTTCGCTCCCATATAGCATGTCTGGTGTTATCATAGCCTTGTACACGGCTAATTTGGTTTTTATCTCTAAATTTCGATTGCAAAATACTTTCTGTGTTAATTTGCTAAATCCAGCATTTGCATTTCTAATCCTCGATGCTACCTCGTAATCCAAATTTGCATCGTTCGATACAATACTTCCCAAGTATTTAAATGAATAGAATACTTAGCAGATTACCAGACAAATGAAAATTATATATACTGCCATATCACTCTGGAGGACAGCATCAATATCGAATATCAACATGATGCAGCGATCGCAATCAAAAATACTAAGGATAATAGCCGGTACACCCTGGTATATACGAAACGAAAATTTGCATAAAGACCTAAAAGTACCAAATGTTCGCGAAGTAGTTCGAGATAGCAGCAAAGGTTACGTACACAGGTTAGAGGGTCATCCTAATCAATTGGCAGTAGCTTTATTAGATCGTGTCAATGAACCTCTCAGATTAAACTATCGAACATCCCTAGATCGTCCCCACCGGTTTGAATGATTGGAGAGGTAGTTCGGAGTGTCATTGTTGAATGACATCTCCCATCCTGTCATAACTCACATCCAAGTTGCTTATTGGCTACATCAGCCAGATTGCAATTTATATATGTATTTTAAAAAAAAATGAAAAAAAATAATACGATCAAAAATTAGGAATTTATATATACAAAGATTATATATATATATATATATATATATATATAATACTGATGGCTTATTGATAGGGAAGCTATAATTTTTCTTTCCATTATTTAATTACTAAAACCCGTTATCCACTTTTTTTGATTTTCTGGCGTATAATGCGTATGTTTATTGTATTCTACTTTTTTGTTAATTTATTTAAATTTATTCCCTTAACTAAATGTTTTGAAATTTATGTTCTACAGCATGTTTTCCAGTGAGGTATGTCTTCGGAATTATGTCCATGTTGGGTGTTATGGTGGCATACGTCATGCGAGCATGTCTCAGTATAGCTATAACGCAAATGGTTAATCAAACAAGATCGCATAATAATGTTACTGTTAATAATGAATATTGTCCGGTTGATAAGTCAGTAGTGCAGTCAACATTCTCGAAAGTTAGTACAACTTTTATAACAATTCTACACTTTTATATATTAATTATGTAAAAAATATTAAACTGTTTGAAATGTAAACATTTATGTAATTAGTTTTGATATTTGCAATAATTTGTCCGTTCGAAATGTAAATTATATCAAAAAAATGGAGATATACATTAATGTCTTTTCTAGTTCATTATTTTAATTGATCAGATTTGTACTGGAGAGTATACGTTTTCAAAACGATCAATTAAAAATAAAACTGACGTTATATTTATTTAAAAGGCGACTCAAGGAGATTTTAATTGGGATGAAGAAACACAAGGTCTTATTTTGTCAGCATTCTATTACGGTTACATTTTGACGCACATTCCAGGTGGATTACTTGCACAGAAATTCGGAGGAAAATACACCTTCGGTTTAGGTGTGTTATCCACTGCGATATTTACTTTATTTACACCATGGGCTACATATTTGAACGTGAACGCACTTATAGCGCTTCGATTTCTAGAAGGTATTGGTGAAGTAAGTATATCCTACGTGTACTCTAATCTATCATTTCTTAATCACTGCTACTGTATTCTATATTTATGGTATATAATTTTTAAAATTAGAATTAATATTTTTATCATAACCACTGTTATTCATAAAAACTATTAAATATAAAATGGAGGTTATAAATTCTTTTATTAATGTCTAGCGAGAGCTGATTCGACAAATATCGCTTATTTACAGGAATTTATCTAATTAATTCATTAATTACCTTTATAATATCTTTCGTTTATATTTTTGTAAAGAAAGAAAGAAAAGAAGTATATTTTGGTTGATTAAATTTTACAAGAAAAGAATAACTTATAATATACCGTTCTATCGTTCCGAAATATAAAAAATTTCTTAACCGATAAACTTAATAATAATTTTAAAAAATATACATTAGTGATAGTTATAAACATTTATTGCTTAATGAAATTTACAGGAAAAATTCCACATAAAACCTGCAACGTGTAATTCATAAGTAAATTTTAAACACAATGGTTAAAGTAATTTATAAAATTTAAAAGAGAAAAGAATACAAAAATAAATGAAATAAAATTTATCTATAATATCATTGAATTTTAAACCTAATACTACCCTAGTAAGATATGTTTAATTCGTCTATGTTTATATTTTTTATACCTGTGTCGTAGAGACTGATAATGGTAGTTTCCAATTTCATTGACATTTTGGTCAGCAGACATGCGGCATGCATTAAAAAATTTTAAGGTCCTGTTTTTTATTATTTCTTGTATATAGGGATAGTTTAAAATGTCATGCAGCGTGTATCTGGGTTTGTTCAACACTATTCTTAGGCAATGATTTTGTAATCGTTGTAATTTGTTTATATTGCTTATGCAGGTGTTCGGCCACACAGGACTGGAATAAAGAATTTTGGGTTGAATTACCTGATTATAAATCAAAAGCTTGTTCACCGGTGATAGCGTAGATTTCCTGTTAAATATTGGAAACAGCACACTCATTTTTTTATGTCCTCTGTAGATACGCGTTAATATGTTTAGTAAAAGTTAGCTTACTATCTAGTGTTACGCCGAGATAATTTACTTTAGATTTCCAGTCTAGGTACTCATTATGAATTCGAACAAAGTCATTTATACCCGGTTTACGCTTTGTGAAAATAATAGTCTCTGTTTTACTATCATTAATTTTAATTTTTCACTTATGAAAGTATTTGGATATTTTGTTAAGTGCAGCGGTTAATCTGTTGCTAATCGTTTCAATACGGTATGATGACGTCAGCAGAGCAGTATCGTCAGCATATAAATTGACATCAACTTCTTTAATTGTGCTAATATCATTTATGTAAATAATAAACAAGGATGCTGCCCTGAGGTACTCCTGCCGATGCATATCTGACTTTAGATTTCTAATTTTTAATTTTCACATAAAATTTCCTGTTATGTAAATATGCTTTAGTCATGGAAACTAGTTGATATGGAAAATCGTATTTTATTAATTTATACAGAATTCCATCGTGCCAAGTAGTGTCGAAAGCTTTTTCAATGTCTAGCAGTGCTAGTTCAGTGTGCTTATTTTTATTAAAATTATCAGTAATTAGATCACAAATTTTTACTAGCTGGTGGTAGGATTTAAATTCGGTCGAAAACCAAATTGGAACTTATTAAGAATACCATTTAAATCACTTCATGACTAGAAAATGTGAAAAGTGGGATCGCGATTACCGATATAAGAATACTAATGAACGTGCAAGAAACGGATAATTGCTGAAAAGATTAGTCGCCAACGTTCGCTATGCGGACAAGGCGAGATAAAATATATGTATATTTCCTTGTATAATTTCAGAAACATGCATATATTAACAGGTATACATTTGCTGTTCTAGGGAACCACATTTCCAGCCTTGTGTACGTTGTTAGCGCAATGGGCCCCACCACATGAACGAAGCATCTTATCGACGGTAACCTTTACGGGTAATTGAAAAGATTATTTAAATTTGAATAAGATTTTAATGGTAGGAATGAAAAAAAGTTATTGATTTTTTAAAACTGTTTCCATATTCATGGATATTAGAATATAGATTCCTGCTTCGAACTTTTCATTCATACAAGTCAATAATGAATATTATTATTTTTATTTTACAAAAATTTGTAAAAAAAATTTTCCAATTTTTTTCTGAGCTCAGCTTTCAATTTTTTGTCAGTTTGATTAATTAAAAATGTTATTCAAGATTAAACTTCATAGGATCTACAAGCTTCGCGAAATTATATTTCAATGTAGTTTTAAAGTTTATTTCATAATTTAAGGTAATTATAATTAAAGTTACGTATATTGCAAACCTTAAAAAGGATTTTGAGAATAAATCCTTCGATAAGAAGGAATAAAAAATTTCGACCATTATTATTATATATATGATAAAATTTCGGAGGTATATTTCTGGTTAGTTAACATTTACGAATCCGAACTGTTTAATGATTGAAGTTATTGATTACACCTCTATTTCATGAATATTGTCTTCATTATATCTTATATTAGGTGTACAAGTAGGAACTGTAGTAGCAACTTTGGGGGGCGGTGTTATATTAGAATATTCATCAGGTGGATGGCCTATGGTGTTCTATATTTTCGGCGGCATTAGTATTGTTTGGTTTATTTTTTGGTGCTTACTTTGTTACAATGATCCTTCGTCTCATCCGTTTATATCAGAGAAGGAGAAATTTTATTTACAACAAGAAATTGGCGAGACGGAACGGAAAAAGGTACATGCTACTATTTTTTTACGTACACTTTTTAATAATATCTTTGTTTTATATGTTTTTCAGTTTAAGGATATATGTATAACACTAGAAAAATAAATATTTCTCAATTTATATTAATAATTACAAACGCTGTTCTGTACAGCTTAAAATAATAATATCAAATATAATTTCCTGATTGTACACATAGAACAGCAGCCCGCATTTTAACTTATTGATAAATAACTTTTGTTCATGATAGTTTACTTCGTCTTTATACACTTTAAAATAGTCTGAATAACTATAAATTTGTATCAGAATTTTTGTTTCTTTACATTACATTGAAGATGCCAAACAGCTATTACTGTAGAGTTTACGTTTTATAAAATTTATCAAACCTTTTTTATTTTTTTTATTGCATGTATAAAAATGGCCACTGCTTCCAAATTTTTTACAGAAATTATTTTCTTTCCGTACTAAGGATACTACTGGATAGTAATTGTAATGTGAAAATAGTTGGATGTATTTACTTCATTCAAAATAAAAATAAATTATAGGGCTTTTATTCTGCGAAAATAAATTTTAATAGTTCCAAAATTTTTTAAAAGAATTAATTTAGTAATCGCAAAAATTTGATTAAAATTTGGTAGTTATATTTTGACATTATTTGTATCCAGATAAATATTTACAGTTTAAATGGTTGCAAATTTTTTCCAAGTTAAATTTTTATTATTTAATTCATTTTTATAGGAGTGACTGTTAGATTTATGTTAAAAATATTTGGTTCAATTATATTACGAAGACGCACGTCGAAATAGATTAATATATTCAATTTCATTTAGGCGAAATTTAAAATAAATGTGGATGTGTGTACATCAAATCATTGTAGAATCAATTTCAAATCTCGTATTTATCATGATGATGTTTATGGATATTTATGACAATGGCAGTGTATAATGTATCTTGTTTTTAAATAAATATTGTAGAGTTTAAAAACGCCTTGGTGTTGTATAATGACATCTCCAGGTGTTTTCGCACTAATGGTTAGTAATTTTGGACATTCTTGGTGCCTATTTAATATGAGTAGTGATTTACCGAAGTATATGAACGATATATTACATGTCAATATTAAACAGGTAATAATATTGTGCAATATCGGAAACGAAAGTCTGGTACTTGGTAAATGTGTTCGATCGATTATCATAACACATTCATTTATGTTAATCGTGTTCCCCGATAATACATGATAGTTATAAACAGCATGTTCCTGAATAAGGAAATATATCATTATTTGTTAACAGGATTTGGGCCCCCTTCCCTGGAAGGCTATACTAACATCAGCTCCTGTTTATGCAATAATAATTGGGGAAGTCGGTCACGACTGGGCTTTATACACAATGGTAACTGATCTACCAAAATATATGAGTGACGTAATGAAGTTCAGTGTAGCTCAGGTAACAAAATGAAAAATACTATTTTCCTCTGTACATAAAAAAACGTGCTTTATGCTTCTATATGTCTTTGAAATATGGTGATGGAATGCACTGAGATTTGTTTGAAATTGTTAAATATTTCCTACAGCCTTCTTTTCTTATTTAGTTCTTTATATTTTTTGTTACCAATTATTGACAGTTATGAAGGGATATCGATTTCGATGCGATTTATCTTATTATGTTGAATTATACTTCATGATATCAATAACGTTTATAATTATGAAATGATGATTTATTTTTGGAAGCAGTTATAATATCGACTCGAATCCTGATTCTACCAAAACCACCTTCATTGTCATTATGGTTAATGATTTGAATTGTGTTCATACGGTCGTACTTCTTATTTGACTCTAACACTTTCAATGTGTGACATTTTTATTTACTCCATCGGCCACGAAATATACAAGTCTTTTTTATAAGCTTAATGTATCATTATTTCCGTTTTGTGTATCATAATTACCATAGTACAGTTTTAATTAGATCTACAAGTAATTTAGCAGACAACAAAATTATATAAAGCGCTTTATACGTATCTGTTGATTGCTCATTTTAACGTGCTTTTAAAGATTAACATTAGGTACATTATATTTAAATTTCTATCATTACAAATTTTGTTTAAAACAGATTACTATTCAGGTTTAATTTTCCATCATATTATACGAATAAACGTGTTTTCATGATAATACATTTTTGTTTGCGTGTAATTTAGTCTAGTATGCGATTTCCATGAACAATTCATACATATATATTCTGCTTAGATTTCATTTATATAGAATTTATATATTTACATTGTACTGACGCATTAACAAATATATTTAAAAAATTACATCAAATTCGTGATTTATACTTCTTAGTATGGATGATTATTTAAAAATTATATTTCCAAGGGCAATATTAAAGACTTATCTCTCTAGTTCATTTCAAAATGAAGCAAGTTCTATAAATCAAATTTTTAGAAGTGCAGGACGGAGAAACATTAATTATTAAAGACATCGATATATTTTATAATTTAAAATCGCTGATTAAATTCCATTTTTGATTCGTACATTGACGAAAGAAAAAAACAAAAGTTTCGAGCAAGCATTCCCTCGTAATATCAATTTATTTAAAATCGGCCTGGAGTTTTATTTACACAGGTAGAATTTAATTTTGAAATTAACTGAAAATTAAAAAAAAAAAATATTCTGATATATTAACTGATAGGGGATAATTTTAATTTATCTATGTAATTTTTATAAAATTATATCCTAATAAAATCAATAATAACGTTTCTAAATTGAATACGTGAAATTTATAATGTTATTCTTGTATATTTCCAGTTGTGAGGGATTTTAATGATCGTAGCTTAAATGAAAAGTTATGTACACATATCTAAATGAAGTTAACTTGTAATTATGTAAGGTAAGTTGCCGGTGAACCAAATAAAGTGGCATATTTTTAATCTGTTTACTGGATACATTTCATTATGAATTGTCGCAGAAGTATTTTTTCCGTGAAATAAGAAATTATTTATGTTAATGTACTTTACGTGAATTGTCATGTGCTAACAAATAATTTGGGCAATGCGCTTTTTTATATTGTAATTATATTTATTATCGTTATATATACATATCATATTATTAACTTCATACACAAAAATATGACTATTTTTAAAAATTATGCGCACTGATTCAAATTATGGCTTTTTGTTCTTTACTGTTGTAATTAATAAATATTATTTTATATTTATATTATACCTAATCATACGTATTTTAGATATTTTAAAACGTTTTAAATTTGGAATTTTCATAATATATTAAATATATTAAACAGAAAATCAAACACATATGAGCAAATAATGATAAACCATCGCATGCAAACTCACTAATTTAGAATTATTTAATGATCTGAAAATACAATATTACTGGGCGTGTTTAAAAATATTTTTATACTTGAAACGTTTGGTAGAAATCGAAATCATATGTTTAACATAGTTTGGTCTTTATCTTAATATGCATATTATTTTGAACATTGTTTTTAAATGTATTTTAACATAAAATGCATATTTTGTCAAACAACCTACACATCGCCATCTAATCCATTCGAGTAGCAACGTAGACTTGATTCATGAACTGTAAATCTGTGATATTGCTGACGTTAAGAGTTTAAATTTTAAATTTGTCGTAAACTAGGCATGAAAGAAAAATTAATTTGTTTAATTCGTACAATATTGTATTCTTTGAAATTTCACTCCTCTTAAATAAACAGTACTCTTGGTACCAGAATAATATAAATTTAGAAAATTACTTTACGTTTGTATATATATATATATTATAAACTATCTAACGCGACATTGTTTGCAGAACGGTCTACTCTCTTCTTTACCATACTTTGCTACTTGGATAGTATCATTATTGTCAAGTATGTTCGCAGACTGGCTGCTAAGTAAGAATTATATGTCGATCACTGCAGTCAGGAAAACTTTTGCCACAATAGGTATGTAATATATTATATACGATTTACTTTTAAAAAAATTCTTTTCTGTAATATAATTATGTAAACTTAAAAGAAAAAATAGTTCATAAATGACAGTGTTTACTTCTTTATATTTTCAATAATAAATATCCAGTAAGATCAGATATACCTCAAGGGAGCGTACTGGAGCAGTTATTGTATATAATTTATACGCCAGATATACTCCTGCAAATATTGAAGTAGCAACATTTTTTGATGATATAGCTATCCTATGTGTAGGTAGTTCCTCTGTAGACGCATGTACAAACCTGCAATCAGCGTGGGAAATTAATATTAATGAGGATAAATCAACTCGGGTAATATTTACCAACGGAATAACTGCTTCAACAAAACCCATAACCATAAATGGGACAATAATCCCTCAAAAAGAATACGTAAAATATCTCGGGATAAACTTAGATCAACGGCTAACATGGAGTAAACATATAATTAAAAACCCTAATGAACTCAATATTAAATGGAAACAAATGTTTTGCCTGTTATGAAAAAGATCAGAATTATCGATCGAAAACAAGTTGTTATTATACAACAGGTCTGTTGTCAATTATGGGATTGCGCGAAAAAAAGCGATATTGCTATTCTACAGCGAATGTAGAAAAAAATCCTCCGAAATATTGTTAGTGCTCCATGGTATATAACTAATCTTACACTTCACGAAGATCTTAAGGCGAAGTGCATAAAAGAGGAAATCGCGATCGTTGTTAAAAAATATGTCAACCGTCTGGAAAAACACACTAATCACATGGCGATCTCCCTAATGGATAGCTCGCTTGAATACCATCGACTGAATAGAACGAAACCTCTGGACTTAATATAAACTAAGCGTATTAATATATAGTCAAGTTTTAGCATCCATCACTGGTTGGAATGCTACTCATTATATAGTATGCATACAAATTACAAAACTCACCAAATAGTATTAGCTAAGTATAAGTTAACGATAGCAATAATAAAAAAAAAACCCAGTCAACATTTTTTTTTATATCCTATATGGAAAAACAATTTTGCGTGAGAATATATACAAAATGATCATCAAAGACTCGAACGGGATGATAGGATAAGCTTTGTCACAGAAAATGGTAGAAACGTCGTTTTAATAAGAAATTCATCGCAATCGAACGTTCTATATATATATATAATATATATATAATATATATATATATATAAAATATATATATATAAAATATATATATACTTCTTCTCGTTTCATTATCCGATCCGAATGTCTTTATTTGATGCAAGTTACAAGATGTCGCCATGTATTTAGATTGTGCGCTAGATTCATGATTTGCTGTGTGTCTAATGTACATAACCTTGTGATTTGATCAATATAACGGCTCATCGGTCTACCTTGCTTCCTTTTTCCATTAACCTTCCCTTGCAGAATTGTTTTATCCAGCCCATTTGCTCGTATTACATGACCAAACAAGCCTAGCATGCGTCTTTCAATGGATGGTACTAATGCTCAGTGATATATATATATATATATATATATATATATAACCGTATAAGAACTAAGAATTTTATATAGGATATTTTTTATTTACAAATGGACGGCCCACGTAATATTGTGTCTAACAATTTTTGTTATGTGTAAACTATGTCAATTTTTTCATTTTATGATGTTTCGAAAAACAGCTTCAAAATGAGAAGTACAAGTATTTTCGAAACGTCACAAAGTTAAAAAAGGGACGTGATTTTTATTGAAAAAATTGTAAACGTACTCGAAAATATAAATATAAAGACAGAATTATTTTAACTGTTTATATTATATTTATATGATTACTAATTAATAGTTCTGCACTTTCAAAAGTGCTAGATTATATTGTATGGTGTACCTAAATCCCTGTATTGAAATGTATAATGTAGATACTATTAAATTATTTGTAACAGGAAGCATTGGACCAGCTGCTGGTGTAATATGTGCATCGTATGTTGGATGCCATAAAGCTGCAGCTACCATATTCTTTACGATTGGAATGGGTTTAATGGGTTTCTGTTATGGTAGTCTTCGCGTAAATTCGTTAGATCTTAGCCCAAATTTCTCTGGTACCATAATGGCTTTTGTTAATGGACTTGGATGTATATCTGGAATGTTATCTCCTTACATCACAGGTTTATTAACTCCTAATGTAAGTATTTATATTTTTCTTTTAATTTCAACATTAAGGACATGCAGATTACTTCCATTATATTGTTATCTTTCAATGATAGATTATGAGATTATAACTTACTATACCTGACAGACACACGCAGAGTATGTTACAGGGAGTCATAGCTAAAGTACCCAAGACAAAATTATATAAATAACCGTTTCAGAAAGTGTAGCATATACTAATATTCTGTAATTTTCGTTGATGAATACATGACGATATGGAAATGAGGTTGTGGACGTGTAAAATGTATACACATCACTGCAGTTAATATGGTGCTAAAGGAGTTAATAAGAATACCGATTACTCTAGTTATTTTTGTACAATCAAGACAGTACAAAGTGATGTATTATGCGAATTTGACGACGAATCGTTCACGTAATGTAGACTGAAATATGAACATAAATCTTCGAATACGGTGTGGAGCAACTACATAAATTTTACGGACCACAAATACATCAGTTTTTTGTTGGACCGTAAGGTGTACTGGAGAATATAGAAAATATGATTGCTTGACAAAGCTATCGTGTCACAAGACAGAATCGAAAATTACGTAGACATTCATTGAAAATAATGATAATTTATATTACAGATAGATAAATTGATAGTTGGAAAAGGTGGTAAATAAATTTTAAACGTTACCGTGTATGTTATATAGAATTTACCAAAAACGACAAAAAATTAGAAAATATAGTTAGAAATTTATTATTTCCGACAGTATTAATTGAATTATCACAGAAATATGTCCAAAAGTTTCGTTAATCATTCCATTTTTCATACACCACTTGCAATTGTTATAAAATCAGTGGTGTAGTCCCTTGGAATCAATATGATAATAAGAAAATATATACTCGTTAAATGTAGTTTTGAATTTGTTAAACCTATTTTTTTTTCATTTATTTAATTTAAATTTCGTTGTTTTTGAAGTAAATAAATAGTTTTGTAATATAGGATGTACTAGAAGAATTTCGTAGAAAAACGCGAAGAATAAATTTTAAATTTTGTTAATATTATTCCTTCAAAAAGTATAAAATCATTATTTATCGTTTATTTTTTCACGGAATTTATTGTACTTTTTAACCATCTACCTCTGTCCTTAATAACATACTATTCGTGTGTTCCAGTGGCGTTAAATATTTCTGCCGTCTATTGCTTCTAATAGAATTACATATTCGAATAATTCTGGTGAGTTGGATTGTTTAGTGCTTGAGGTTTAACCTACTTAAGTTTTGGCTATTTACTTAAAGTTCAATTTAACTTGGGTTTACTGCTATAATTTAGTTTTGTTTGAACCCCCCTCTTCATCCAAGTCTGGCTACGCCAATCTATATAATTGTTTATAATTTTTAATTTCTGACTGTTCTATAATTATAAATTTCATGATGATGATATAACAATTCGGCTAGCATTATAATATTTTCGTCGTGTTGAATGTAATTTTTTATTCATATTATACATTGTGTTTAGCGTACTGTTAAAGAATGGAGAATGGTATTTTGGATAATGGTCATTATTTTGGTTTCTACAAATATCGTATTCGTAATTTGGGGTTCTGGTGATGTACAACCTTGGAATGATCCAGTGCGACATTTTGAAAATGAAGATAACGTAGATAACGCCAATCAGAATGAAAAGAAAACAGTAAACAGTTCTAACGAATCGAAAAATGCAACCGATACTAAAGTTACTTTTTTACGTAATTCTGATGACGGTCCCAGTAATGGTTAGATGTTGTTTGATTACACATGTTATATTATATATACGTAATAGTTCTTCCCTTGTGGTCTCTATGAAATATCTGTTTTTAGTTTTAAAAAAAAATAAATAAATAAACTATTGTTTTACAAAACAAATTCGTAATTTTATAGTATAAATTAATTTTTTCGTGTAAAAATCTACTCTAAATTTATAACCGTTTTATTTTATTTGTAAAAAAAAAAAAAGAGGGAAATCCTAATGTAAGAGAAAACAAAACAGTATAGAATAATTGTATTAATACCGGTATAGCGATTATGAAATAAGTTCCTAAGAAGTAAATATTTGTATATTTTGGCAACTCATATTTGTATCGAACTTTCATTAAAGACTTTTTGTAGTTTAATGTTGATATAATTAACGTTATAAAAAACGTCGTTACTGTAAATATAAGTCAATATTATCGAATTTATTTTACTACTTTTCAAAATCTCCCCTGTAAAGTATATAAGTGGCCATGTGCCTACATGGGTTATGGGTTTTAATTCTCGCAATACTATGAATATATTTCTATTTATTTTCAGCTGATAAATAATGAGTTTTGGTCATATTATCTGTTGAATTTTAAAACTCATCCGAAATTTAATAAACGAAATTTCGAAATAATCTATTTTTTACATTCCTGTTTCAAGGTTGATGATTGAAAACCGCGTTATTTTCTTACGTAGATCTTTTTCTATTAATACTATCTGCAAACCAAATTATGGTGCGAACACTTTCTTAATATTTCTAATCTAATGAGAATAAATAACTAATGTCGATCTTGTAATTTTATCTTTTCAAATTATTCTTATTTCCAACTTTTGCCTTTGCCATTAATCTTGATCATCATATCGGGTTAAAATAAATTTCGTAAACTTAAAAATGATATTTTTAATTCATAATAAATACATATTGCTAGCCGAAGTTACAAATAAATTATCAAAAGAAAGTAGAACAGTAGCGTTGGTATAAAAACAACAGTTTACTACTAAAATTTTGACATCTAATATAAAACTGAAAACCCATTAAAAAAAGAACAATAATAAAGCATTATGTCGTCTAAAACGAGGTAATACCGAAATTATTAAACTATTTAACATGGGAACGAAAGAAGATCAAATTGAAAATAATCGAGATTTGGCATTAACATTGTGTTACAATTCCGTCGTGAAATTATGCATCGAACAAAATCCGAATAAATTTTGTGCAAAAAATTGAGAACTACTTCGAAACGGAGATATTAAAGTAGTTTTACGAATTTATCAGCTAAAAATAACTCTACTAAACAGTTTGCCCGATATTTTAAAATGCTGTCGTTATTAAGAAATTCACTCTGATGAAGTCCGAATTTTGCTAGGTAGATTATTAGATTTTTAATATTTATTTTCATTTTACTTGTAAAATTGTGGTTTTTTTTTTAAATTTTGTGTTCGTATATTTTTATATTTTATATTTTACTTTTGGACATCATACATCGCAACAGTAAATGAAAAATTTAAAATTCCACCAGTATACAACTTTTACAGAATCCGGAAAATAATATTGAAGAAAAAAATTAATAAACAAATATATTGATGTTAAATTTCAACAATTCAAAAAATAGACAGAACAGAAACAGCATTTTTGGAGTATATTTTCACAATCACCATAAAATATTTTTAAGTAATTATATTTAATTTATATTTTAAAATTATGATTTTTAAAAATGATTCACTTGATAATGGCGTAAATGCCGAAAAGCTTTGTGTTTTCTATGAGAAGATAAATATTAGTGATTTAACTAATTTTCAACTGATCTTTTATAAAAAATCACTACATTCCACATTATATAAAAAATTAAACAAAAAAAAATACAATTACATTCTCCGATTGATACATATTAAGTAAAATGGTTATCTTAAAAGAGTAATTAAGTTAGACTAAGAAAAGTAATTAAAAGAGGAGCGACTTTTAATATTATAACGTCTTAAATAAAACGTATTAACTAAATAAAGCAGTGACTAAAAAACGTGTTATACTGATTTGACAGTAATACAATATACAATTATTACTACAACTAACATGTTTCATAATTAACATGAATCGAATTAATTAAAAATTTCTTTCTTTCGATGAATATCATTTAAAAATTTCAGTAAAATTATCTTTCAACATACAGCTATGTACTTAACGAATTAATGTACTTTTAATATTATTTATTTCTTATCGTATAACTCAAAAAACAGGAAGTTATTCCCCCACTTTTTACGAAGTATACAGATGTTTTTTATTCATATCAAACTCTTCAGCGAGATAAATATAATCAAGTACACGACGTTGTTTCGTAAAAAATAAAATGTATTCAAATAGAACTATATTTGAACGTGTTTAGAAGAACACTGTTTTTGTAATTAATACATCAACTTTGATGAATTGTTCAGTTTATATCATACAAAACCATATTGATAGAATTGGTTTGCATCGTAGCGAAGGTATTCAACTAAAGTATTTTTACTCACATATGTCCAATCTGACATTGTGCCACAAAATCATTCACTTGTCAAATAAATTTAATTATAACAGCTTTAAAAGTACCTGTCAACTTGACAACATGGACTCCAAGAAGGCACCCTGTGTATAGATGAAATAACATGCGGTATATTAAAACAACTTTCACAAAAACAGGTAGTATTGTTTTTGTATGGAATAATTATGCTAAATATATATATATATATATATATATATATATATATATATATATATATATATAAAGCATCAGCTCTAAGCTCATTGACGAAGTACCGCTTCGCAGCATTCCTGTATGTTATTAAAGTTTTCGATTGGATGTGGAATATCGACTTACTTTAAAAACTTTGCCATTTACTAATTACTGCACATTGTTGCAATCACATTTACATAGTAAGTAGTTTCAAGTTGCGCATAAATAAGTAAAATCGAAGTTTTACCCATTACAGTACCGCAATATGTTTATATACGATGGATATTCCAACAATAATCAAAATTTCTATAACGTTTGCTGATATTATAGTAACATCTGTTACTCTAGTGTCTAAAAATTTGTAGCACGCTATAAAACAAATCGCAACATGAATTGCACGCTGAAAAATCAAAAGTTCACTGTCACATCTAAATCGGAATGTATACATTAACAGTATTTATATTGATAAGTACCAGGCCGACAAATAATCTATTTCGTATCATGTATAGCAATATTTTGCTTGTGTGAATAATCAAAGAAATAAAACCGGCAATTGACGCATGATCATTCATTAGATCATGCGCACGTTTTCCACTTTTTCTTGTAGGATATATTGTTGAAAGCCTCATTTTCTAATCTATAAATGAAATTTGTGCAATATTTCCGCCATATCTCGGTTGTATCCTCATGTGTTGTCATTATTTTGTCTTTTAACTCAAATTTACCAATGACGCGGAAAAATTGTTGATATAGACATTTTCATTTTTTCTCACATTTGTTTCGTTTAAAATTCTTTAGTTCTTCAGGTGAAGTATTTATGACTTCAAATATTTTTCACATTTTCTCTTGTGATATATTCTAGAAAATATATTTTACAATTTTTTCTTAAAGCATTTTATGTTTACAAGTTTTAATTTTAGTATATTTTGATATAGTTTTCATACACTTTTAATAATTCGCAATAGTTGATAGTCACTTCCACAATCTGAGGATGACATTGTTTTAGTATATTTAATTGTAAAAATATAGCGTTGTACTACATATTCTAAGAATAATTTATAAATCTAAAACCAAAATAATTTCACTATTTTCTTACGAGTGTCACAACATCCATCGCTGATTTTTTTCCATCAAATTTATATAGGCTGAAGACATCGTACTACCATCTTATGTTCGACCTACCTCGACTCAAGTGCCCTTCTCTTAGCACCCATTTTGTTATTCATTTCGTCTAACCGTCATAATATTTTCTTGCCGCATGACCTGCCTACTTTAATTTTAATTACGCTATACATTAGCTACATACCGAACATTATACTCTTTCGCGAGCTCTATGCATCACAAGTTTCTTAATTTCGTATGACTTCACGTTTCCGCTCCATATGTAAGTACGCAAAGGGCCAATTTTTCATATATTTCCTTTTTTAGTCTATTTGGTATGTGGTTACTTTTAAGCACATTTATACGTGTGTATGTGGCAAATCGTAAGTTTTAAAACCAGGGATTGTAGAGATTCTTATTTTTCTCTATATAAGCATAGGATTATCGATCAATAATTTACATATATACCAGATCCGGTATAACGTTACAAAATATTTAAATTATTCTTACTAAAACGTAACAAGTAATTACACTCTTGTTATCACGGAGAGTTTCATCTGAAATTTAAATACATATATTGAAGGCAGTTCAACATATAAAACTCATAAATTTGTGAATTTTACATTGGCATCAGTGCAAGAAATGACATACGAGTAAAATAAACGCGCTAGCACAATTTTTACATTAAAAAATGAATTATATGTAAACATTGTCATTTAAATATAAAATTCATACGTCTTTGGTCTTTGCTTCTGGAAATTTGTGGCACTGCTTATCATATACATATATATTCCATACAAGTTAGAACGCACAGTGTTATCTGCCACACGAAATTCTATTTAATACTTAGAAATGTGTAATATAATTTTACGGTGTAGCCTTGATCATTTGTTGTTCTGCGAGCGCGCATAAACTCCGTTGGAACCGGTACAAGTTTTCACTAACAATCCGCCAACACATAGTCGCCTTAAACATAGCACGCGCAGCGATTTTAACTTTTACGACTGCGCAATTGTATAACATAGTGAACAAGATTTTCGGTTTTACCATGATTACTAATATAACCCCTAATAGAAGAACGCAGTCTAATCGAAACATTTTCCTCATTCAAATCTGACGACGTGAAACGTTTGAACTCAAAATGCAAACCGAGCGATCTATTAACAAAATTTTTATTTAATTATCATCGCTACAAAAATAATAAGTGTTGTTTTCACGTTCGATTATATGGTTATTCATTTTTAATATTGTTGCAGTTTATCGACCGAGTACTTTTCACATTGTTCTTAACCGGCAACATTTTTTGAACTACCAGTTGAAAATTTTAGTTAAAGAAACGATTAAAAAAAAATTGCTTTCAAATTCGTAATTATTTAACAATAGTAATTTATTTTCCATCATTTGACGAATTTGGAATCGGTTAATATAAACCCACAATATCGAGGGAAACCATTACTGGGGTTTTCAAAAGACACGATATGCAATTTTCCGCCGCGGATGTAAAGTTTTATTAATCGTGCCGTAAAAATATAAAAATAAATATTTCAAAATTGTGTAATAAAAATAAAAATTTTTACCATCGTTAAAGATAGATAAACGAAGTTAAGTAATAATAAAACGGAGAGAATAACCGAGTACGATAAATAAAATGTGTAGAACTTCTACGTAACGACGACGATGAATTGAAGTTTAAATTATTTATATACTTAAAACGTTATACGATGATGTAATAATGTTACAATTTATTTATACGTAATTACACGCGGGCTAATCATGAATACAGCAACTATCCACGATATAACTACTTCACTACTAAATTCGTAAATAAATTGATCATACCGGTGACGTAACCGTTTTTCAGTTTTTTACATTTGGACAGATGATTGAATAAAGTTCGTTCTTTCAGACAGATGACCGGTTTTTCTAAAACGAAACCGGTTTTAATTTTATCGTTATTCAATTGACGAGCTAAATACATGATAAAATTCGTCCAGATAGTTTGTTCGACTTTATCGGCTCGATCGAATACTATTTCGGCGTGTTCGAGCATATTCGCTAATATCGATACGCCGAATTTATTCGTTATCACTCGAATCATAATATAGGTTAAACATTCGGCCATTTGTATCAATAATTTCAACGGCGTTTCGTTATTAGCCAGCCAATTACGAAAACACGGCAAATAGAATAATAGTAAACCGTCCGATTTATCTTTATCGATAATAATATCGAAATTCTCGAAAATCGTCATCCATACATCGATCGGATTACTATTACGACATTGACTAAGATAACGCAATACTAATCTTCGACCTTTACGGACGGACATATAAGCGAGAAAATCGCTTTTCGAATTTAACAAATTTTTATGTATGTCGATGGCGACAGATTCCATCTTAAGATTAATATCGGCCAGTTCTTCTTCTAACGAAACGATATCGTTATCGTTATCATTACTACTACAATTATCATTATTATTATTATCGGTAACGTTATCGACATCATCGGTCGTTTGTTGTTTCGATTTTTCCGTTAACGTATTACGAAGATCTTCGTAGGCTAGTATCTTCGCGTAAATATCTTCGATCGTTAATAGTACCGTTTTTAACTTATACATCGACGTTCCTTTTTCACTATTATTATCCTTATCGATCGAATCTGGCGATACTACTACGGACGTGATATCGTCATTATTATTATTATTGTTACTATTATTACTGTCGTCGTTATCGTTATCTCGACGACGAACAACATCGTACGTATCGATAACTTTACGCGGCGCTAAAGCGCTACCGACTTGTACTTTACCTAAACTATTTTCGAATTGTATCGGAACGTAAACTTTGTTAACTATCGTATTATTAGTATTATTATTATTATTATTATTATTATTATTATTATTGCTACTATTGTTAAGATTCTTTCGAAAACCATCTTTCGTTTGCAACTGCTGATGATTTCGTCGTCTATTATTACTATGACGTAATTGATACATGGCGAAATAATAATCGTCTTTAAACTGGTTCGCATTGTTCACCGATAACAGTTGAATACCGGCTAACCAATATTTTTCTCGTTCCGTCATTAAACCGGCGTAATCGTCGTAATGATTATAAGCCGTCGCGTTAATTTTCGATTCGATTTTCTTCAAATGATATTTAATCGCGTCCGGTTGTTTAATTTGAGCCGGTAAAAACCGGAAAAACGCTTCCGTCATATCCGGCGTAAGTTTATTACTGTTGCGTTCGTCGCGTTTTACTTTTTCGACTGCATCTTCGTCATCCGGTAGCGATAGTAATAAATCTTCTACTATCGTCGACTTTTTATTTTCACGCGGAAAAGTCGAATCTAAATCGATATTCGAATATTTCATTAACGCCGGCGATAAATCGAGTTCGAACGACGATGACGATAACGTGTCTGTATTATTCATTTCAACCTTATCGTTAACGAACGAATTAAAAATCGATTTCCAACTGCCGATATCGTCCATGTTATTATTCGACTTAAAAATATCGTCGAAATAATAAATATCCCGAAGACATTGCCGTTGCTGCTGTTCCTCCGATTTCAATAAATCCTGACTGTTGACGTATAAATCTCCGAACGCCGCTGTATCGTAACGTTTGTTAGGAAATAAAACGTATTCGTCCGGTTTGTCGTTAGAAGACGACGATCGTTGAACGTTACTATCGACGTTCGTCAAGTCGGTAGTATACCGTGAATGATGACCGGTCGACGATATCGACGATTTAATATTTTCGCCGATCCAAAAACGATCGTCGCCGCTGACGGTTTTATTGTCGTTGTTCGGCGACGCATGATCGTCGTATAATATTAATCGTTCGTTTAAATCGTTGGACGAATGTTCCTCCTTAGATTTGTCTTGTTCGATAATACGAGAAAATTCTTCCCGATTCGATTCCCAATCGAATTCTTCGACATCGTCGCCAAACGTCTCGTTATTAAAAATATCGTAATCTTCTTCGTCGCTCATATTTAATCTATAAATATTATCATACGCGCATACGGCACACACAATATTATATCAATTCGTTAATACACCGCGTGTATTCATCAACTGACCTTCGGGTACCTATAATATAACGAGTCGAATATAATTATATAGACAAGTAACATCGTTATCAATCTCGATTAAAATTACCACAGTTTTCCTCTATACACGATATAAAGACCCCACCACCATGTAACCGACATACAAAGGTGTATGCCTATTAGAACGTAAGGACCCGTCGATGTGTCTCGTTCTTTAATAAGTCGTACAATTGAGCTTAGCTCTTCTAACCGAATATCACAACCGTTCTTTTATTTTGAATGACCGGCTCTTTACTTCGTTCTTTGAATGATGAAAACTACAACTGACTCTTTAAACAAATAAACGAACTAGTTAAATTGAGCGGTCTGTTGCTACCAGATCGTTTGATGATGTAATAATATATTTACATCCGATGAAGATTCCCTCGCACAGACACAGTTTTAAATTATCCCATTTCAGCCAAACTTCAGTTTATACAGCTACCTTAAACATTGACCTTTTTTTTTTGTACGCATATTCCATTCGCATAAAAACGATTAGAAAAACTTTTTTGACGGCGGTCAAAAGTTTAAAAAAAAAAAAAATTAATTTTTGGAACCGTGTTTCCGAATTTACTAAATCAACAAAATGGAAACAAAAAACTAGTTATTAAACCCGTTATTTAACGGATATTTAATTTAAAATGACTAAATGTACTTATTAAAAGTACAGCACATAATTAAAGTATGAACTTTTTTTTACAATAAATTATACTTCTTTAACGTTTAAAATAAACATTTAAACAAACCGCAATGATAGTATTCTACAATTAGTATCAAATGTTACCGATTGGAGCGTTCTAGAATCGACGATGAATTGAATATTTTTTATTTTAAAAATTAATTGCAAACATTTTAAAATAATATAAACATAATTTTAGGCGTTAGGATTCAGGCGTATCAGATATTAAGCTAAGTGCCCAACAGGCAGGGAAGCGATATTATTATAATTAATTATAAAAATTTTAAAAATAATTTAGACATAATTTTTCGGTTAGGTTAGGTTTTTAAGTGTGCCAGATATTAAGCTAACAAGAACATATACTTCACTCTTATCGCGCTCAACAGGCTGATAAGCGATTTTTAAAATTAATTGTAAACAAATTTTATTCACAATTATTACAATTATTTACAAAATGTTTTAAATTATTTAAACATAATTTTTTAGAAATAAAATATATTTTTGTCGAAATTGTTTAAATACACACGTTTTTTTGGTAATGGCGGTTACTCTGTTTTTCGTTTATCATAGGAGTGTGTCCTGCTGTTATGGTCATTTTCTCTTGTCGCGTTATTGAGTTTATTTCAGTTTCTTTGTTTTATTTTTTATTTATTATCAAGGTAGACTTTTATATTTTACTGTATTTCTTTTTACTTTTTTAAATAATGGAAAATGCATTCGATTTCCATACTCTGTGCGCGGATAAACAGCGTTTATTAAACCGGTTGAGGAATTGGGAGTTTATTCCAGGAATGGACAATAAAATGTCCTAAATGCTCCCAATCCTTTAAACTGTATAACGATGCTAGGTATAGTATGGATTTTTCTCTTCAACTATTCGGAAACTATTTAATTTGTGTTCACTGCTCTAATGCTGTTTATTACATAATTTTTTGTATCATGAAGATAGACGAATGATGAGATTTTATTCTTAAAGTGTTATTTTATATTGTATTATCTTGTTTTTTTTTTATAATTTAGTTGTCTGTTTTCGTTTAGTTACATTAAATTTTATCGTGTCATCAAAAATACAAATCACATATGTGTATACTTGAGATTACTGAAAGAAAATTTTCCCGCCAAAATTTGAAGTGTCGGTAATTCTAGACAATAAGGGTTTTTACTCATTTACTTTTTTCCGCATTTCTTTAAAAAAAAAAATTAAGTTACGAGAGAACATTTTTTCGTTGCTAGTCGTTTTTATGCAAATGTGATTTGTGTTCCAAAAATGGCTAATTTTGGAAGTAGTTGTATATACTGAAATTCTCCCCCCATATTTATGAACAAAAATTGCATTTTACTGAACTGATGCATCCAAGTTCCACTTCATTTTTTTGTCGGTTTCAAAGCAAACGTATTTAAAAATTTAGCAAAAATTATTACAATTTATAAAAATATATATATATATATATATAATGAAAATGAAATAATATTAGTGATTATTGTATCTTGAAACATCGCAGTAATATAAATATAATCACGACATAAGCATGAATAAAACGACAACACAAATAAAATGTGCATTTTTAATTTTTTATACCACACATAATATTTTCCATCAACAATACCATATAACACACACATTCCACAAGCAACAGTGAAAAATGTAGCAAGGTTTATGGAATGTGATAATGATAAATAAAAGGAATAAATGAACCCCCTTCTAAATCACTAAATTATACTTAGCGGTTATACATATAAACCATATGAAACTGTAACACACCACACAAAAACGATCATATAATTGAACAAGCAGCTCTGAACAACTCTTCAAAGTGAGTTGGACCGAAGTGAACAAGTTCACATAAAAAAGTCGGAGTAACACATCATCACTCACACAGAATGTTGGTCCAATTACTACTATGCTCATTACAATGGTAACACACATCTAAACCATTGTGCAGAACATGGTTGGCCGCACGCGTTGGTGAACAGACAGACGCATGAAAAATATTCTCAACTACCGATGCTAACTATACGTGCATGATACGCTAAGGTGTTGGTTGGTGATTGTACGATCTAGTGGTCACATGGTTATATGAATACAAGCAAATATTTGTTTTTGCATGTGCTGGTACAGTTACTGTCCTAGTATGATACGTTCTAGTGGGTATACACACCTTAAAAAGGGTGTGGAGTGTGTTATCAACAGGTGAAATGGAATTTATGGTAAATAAAGGAAAAATCAGGAACAATATTAAGTCCGGATTACGTTCATTGAAAATAATAATCGTATGAATATACATACCCATTCATAACCACCCTCAGTTTGAAAAAACTGTGTCTTTCCGAAATATTCGCGATTAAAATAATGACATGATGTACCCCCAAAAAATCGCGAATGTGAATTTTTTCGTTTATTTGTTATATTGAACTGTCCAAAGACATACACACAGTAAATTTAAACATAAGGAAAATAAAATAATTAAACGACGGATTCGGCCAATGCATTATCACGAAACTAGGATTATAATTAACGCTTTAGATAAGTCTAAATTTTAGTAGAAATATATAAGTAAAAGTAACAAGTTATACATAAAAATACTTTTATATCATACCATTATATATTATATATAATATCAAAACAACCTATACAGCACTAGAAGTTTATTATGGAAATTACCCACAAACAATAGTAAAAAAATGCATAGAAGCATCCCATATTATAAAAATTGAAACAGTTTGAACATATCATTTTAATGGAAATTAAAAAGTCAGAAATCCCATTATTCTAATGATCTAAGCATTATTTGTTAAAAGGAGTAGAAATGTACACAAAAAGCGAATTTTAGTCATTTTTTATATGAAACATTAAAAAGAAACAAACAAAACAAAAAATATATGCTTTAAATATGTACTATATTGAAGTTAAAAAAATATATGAAATATTGTTGCTGTGCTCTGAATGTGCCTGTATTTACGTTATAAAAATTCACACTGTGATTACGGGTTAAAGTTCATGTCTCACGATAATTTAAACAGGTTGACGAAAAATTATTATGAGCGCGTAATGCGTATCATTAGTGCACGTGTAATCGTCAACACAACAGTTAATGTTTTAGTACGCATGCATGCATATTAAAGTAACAACATACGTTAAACACCGTCTACAATAAAGAACTTGCAAATTATTAGCATGTGTCATTATTTCGCTATATGTTTGGTATTATCTTACGGTTGAGCTAATGACCGAAATATAAAAATAAATTGAAAACCTTTACTCTTTATTAAAAAGTATTACAATTTCATTAATCTAGAATTATTGAAAAATACTATTTTAAATTTCGAATTATATAAATCTCACATGAACACCTCATTTATTATGTGTATTAAGTACACAGCTATTTTGTAACTGCATGTTTTATAATCTTAAAAACACAAAAATTACTTATTTTCAAAATTTACGTTATAGTCTTATCAAGCATTTATAATACTTTTTTACTGTCATAGGCATATTTTTTTTCGTATAACAAACATCTAAGATACCCCATTTTTAATTTTTCAATTTCAATTATTCACACGGTTAAAATTGGTTTTATGCATCTAGAAAATAAACATGAAGTCATTTCGAATTATGGTAACCCAAGGGTTTAAAAAAATAAAATAAAAATATAATTTCAAATTTGTCGGATACTAGTGTTCTATACTATTTAAATTTTTCAAAATTAATTTTTTACCAAAACGTAGCTTTTGATAATATCGATCACAGATAAAAATATAAATCAATTTGAAAAGGTAAACCTGTTTTGAAAAATCAATAAAAATAATTTTATCTCCTTGAACCGCACTGAAAATTCACCAAATTAATATTTTGGCCACCTTTTAACAAAATTCTACTTAATGAAACAAATTGAATTTTACCACTAAACACGAACTTTTTGAACAAGTTATTTACAATTTTTATGATAAGCAATTGTTTTACGTGGTTAATGATCGTCCTACACTACCACTTGAACAAATATATGAACACAAAATATGGAGCTATAAAACGTCTCAAATAAATATACGATTACGTAAGTGAACTGAATGAGCACTGTATAATAGTCATGCATTATAAATTATTTTATAAAATTCATTTTAAATTAGCTTATATGAGTAACGAAAATAAAACCGCATAATGCTAAGTACACTTAATATTGATTTTGTTTTTTATATAATTTCATTATTCGTAAACTAAAATTTTACTCAAAACACTGACATTATTAAATTTCATTATTATTTATATAAAAATGGATTTGCGACTAATACGTTCACTATAGTTTAATTATCTTACGTTTACTTAGCATACCTATAGAATAACCATGCCACTAATAACGTACAACTGGAACACAAAATAAGTACTCATCTAAAGTCAAACAATTATATTTTCTAAAATAAGCAAGGAACGTTTAAGAATTAAAATACACAGAATTATACCTTAAGATATAAACATCTAATATTGTAAAATATAAGTAACTTATAAAATCAAAATCGTGTAAAATTTAAACAAAAATTTTTTAGTACATGCAAATTATTCGACGGTATCCACAAATAATTTACAAAAAGGTTGTAGCGATTAATAACGCATTGATAGAACACCATCAAGTTAAAAATTTTATTCAATTTTTACTTTTTTATAATTTTATAAACTTCAAATATGTGTAATTATATAGAAATATGCAATTTACACATATATGTCCTGTACAAAAAAAAAAGAAAATAGAAACTAAACAAACACAAATAATCTTACCTTTAAATGTTCAAATTTTAAACAACTTTAACAACAGGGAACACATTACGAAACACAACACAGTAGAATAAATAAAATACGAAATAATCTCCCATTTTTATTAAAAAATCTGGTCCATTCTGGAATTCTGAATTTCCTCAATGTAAAATGATGTTGAAGCATAGCTCGCACTGTAATGCAATTTTCACGATTTTGGATCTTTAATTACTTTGTAAATTTATTTGACGATTTAATGTAAAATTTTAAAATAAATATTTTTCTCAAAACGTTTTTGTATACCTCAAAAATTAGTACATAAGTGAGAAAAAAACAGATCATACTAAAAGTTTAAATTCAAAGCATTTGTAGATTCTTTTCATTTAATCCATTGAAAATGGCGACACTGCGTATTCCAAATTAAAAGTATTAAAGCCAGGATCAGAATATATTGTAAGTGTCTATTCTCATATTTTGTGTATGTACTTTATTTTTTCATTTCGTTGTTGTTGTTGTCATAGTTATAGTATTTCGATTTTCACAAGTATTTATTCATTAACGACATTAACGTACTGAATAAAACATTTTTTATATTAACATTGAAAGTTGTGGTTTATATGTTTATAACATCTGATAAATTAAACGAGTGAGATTCTGATTTATATGTTTTGAAAAATAACATTAAAAATTTAAAAATAACGAACAAGTGACTTTAATATTACGACTTGAAGAAAACCTTCAATCTAAAATCCATCAGCCATTATAACTGTGTTTGATATAAACATCAATTGTGAATTGTTCAATAAGTATACAGTATGCAAATTGAGCACAAAGTTCATGAATTCATATGACGTAAAAATCTTTTCTAATTTTTACTAGCATTTCTTTACGAAATTAACTGCTATATTAAATACTTAGTAACTTACTTTTTAATATTATTTATAAAACTTAAATCTCACTAAATTTAAGTATTTATTATATAAGAATTACATATATGTGCGAGTAAAATATAGAAGTTTTTAAAGATACATTTTGATTTTATGTCTTGACTCTTTACATTTTAGGTACTTGATTTATAATAATGATCCAAAAATTGTACTGCAATATTCCAAAACACTGTGTGCGATATATGGCAATGGTTCCCGAAGATGATGTACTATTGGAAATGAAAAATAATATTGGGATTATTACTTTAAACAGGCCGAAAGCATTAAATGCATTAAATTTAAGTATGGTTAAGAAAGTCTATTCTATATTAAAAGATTGGGAGAAAAGTATTTCGTTTGTTATTGTGAGAGGAAGCGGTGATAAATCATTTTGCGCAGGCGGCGATGTCGTGGCAGCAACAAGGGAAGACTCTAATGAACGCAACGCTGGAAAATTATTCTTTCGTCATGAATATAAAATGAACTATCTAATCGGTATGTATAAACGACCGTACATATCCATTTTAGACGGTATCACAATGGGAGGTGGTGTGGGAATTTCTGTTCACGGTACTTACCGAATTGCTACGGAAAAAACACTATTCGCGATGCCTGAAACTGCTATAGGATTATTTCCTGACGTTGGTGGTACTTATGTTTTGCCACGATTAAAAGGTAAAATAGGGTTGTATTTAGCATTGACTGGTAATCGTTTAAAAGGTACAGACGTCGTTAAAGCTGGTATTGCTACTCATTACATTGAAAGCAGTTATGTACCAGAATTTTTATCAAAGTTGTGTGATACTCACCCCGATAAACTTGATTATTTTTTACAACAAAATACTTTAAAACTCGATAATAAAGAATTTTCATTAACCCCATATATCGATCAAATCGATGAACACTTCAGTGCTGAAAATCTAGAAGACGTAATAGAATCATTAAAGAAGGATGGATCCGCGTGGGCTTTACAAACAGTAGAAACGTTGTTGAAAATGTCACCAATTTCATTGAAGGTAACTCATAAAGCTTTTAAACAAGGTATGGTTCAAAACCTGCGCCAGTGTCTAATCACGGAATATCGTTTAGCTGCCGCTTGCATCGATGGGAGAGTGTCCAAGGATTTTTACGAAGGTATACTGGCAATATTTCCGTTTATCGAAAATATGAGTATTTTATATGTTTGAAGATAATCTGATGTTATAGTAAAGCGGTTATTTAATTAGTTATTTTTAATATATTTTTTATTACTGTTCTAGTGGTATTACATAATTTTAAAATTTATCTTTAACTGCTGATTCCTAATTTTGCCAAAACTTCGCAGGTGTCCGAGCCTTGTTAGTCGATAAAGATAAAACTCCAAAATGGAATCCTGATTCCCTTGATAAAGTGACATGTGATATGGTTAATAAATATTTCTTGCCGCTTTCAGAAGATGAAGAATTAGACATTTAAGATGATCATTACGGATTAATTGTTTTGTTTATAATTATCGGTTTTTATTCTGGTGTATGTTGATCATACAGCTCATCGATTTTATAAAAATCTTGTTGAACATACTTAAACAAGTGGTACGATAAACATGAGATATGTATTCGAGTTACCATATAGTTATTCTTACTTTTTAAGTCAAACATTGAATTTATTTTCTGTATATTTCTATTAGTTGATTTGAATACACATTACATGATTTTTCTTTATTCCTGTATTCTGGTTATATATTTTTTTTTGTGTAAATTTGATTTTATTTACAATCTGGTCTACGAGGCCATTTTGTGATATTTGTGAGTGTTGTCTTGGTTGGAAAAGCGCCCAATGGTGCTCATCCGTTTGCTATAAAACTATACAAGATTCAAGGGATTAGTGCTCTTTAATCTCACGTATACGAGGTGTCCAACAGGTGTTCGCACAAGTTGTTAGAATAGCCTTCCAGTCCACTTGCGTGTCTCTGAGCTGTTTCCATACAATGTCAAATATATATATTGCATATTTAAGTCACTATGTAAAGTTGCGTTTCTTAGATATGAAAGAGCATCTTTAACTATCCTTAAAATTTTATTTTGGATTGTTTGAATTGTTTAAATATTTATATCTTTGGCACAGTTTTTCTCTTGACGTTCAGATCGATGTAATGTCTGCCGTATATATCAGTCATTATTTTTGCTTATTGAACATGTGTATGTTATTAATTCAAATGTTAGGTTGTTTTTTTTTTATCTATATGATGACGCCTCAATTATCTAGGTGCATGTTCACATATTTTAAACCAGTCATTCGATTCCTGCAGGTTAGCAGGCGATATTCAAATCTGTATTACATGGTATCATTGGCAAAAGTGTTTACATGCGTATTTTCAATTACTGGAAAGTCGACAGTATATAATAAATTCAGCATAGGTCCCAACATGGTGTCTTATGACACCTCAGGCAAATACAGGATGAATCTCTTAGAGCACATAGTCAGAAAATATGTAAAAATCTCTATTTTAGATATGACAGTTTATTAATGAGTATAAGCTGAGCGACAGTTGCAATTTTATCTTCAATAGTACTGTTGTGCCGTATGTCGTCAAAAGATCATACAACATCGATAAACACAGCTGTACAGATCTGTCTCATCTCTATATGGTTTTATTCAATATTCAATTTAGATATCGTTTTATAAAGCCAAATTGGATTGCTTTAGTTTTCGATGGATTGATACTAATTTTCAAATTATTATAGTATCTGAGAATGCGTGATATGCCTATCTGAAGTCTGCTGTGGATAGTGGTTGGTCTAAATGTATTACAAAAATACCCGCGTCGTCTGTATAGAGTCCCACTTGTGCAATTGGCACTTATAGCAAATCATATAAGTATAATGTGAAAAGAAAAAGTTCGAAACACTTCCTTGCGGAATAACTCCTAAACGCATTTTAATATAAAAAATTCTATTACGTAAATAACTACTAATTAATTTAATTAAATAAGGAGGAAATTTACATTTTATTATTTTGTATAAATTGACCGCATGCTATGTAGTATCAAACGCTTTAGCAGTGTCAAGCACCATACGAGTGTGTTTATTATGATTAAAATACTCTGGATATTTGATGAGCCGTACAAAAATTTAACGGAAACTAAACTATATATTGAGAACAATATTGATTGGTAAAACTATTAAGACGAGAATCAATTTCAGCATTGTTTGTAATAGACACACTTAACATGATACGATCGGATATATATCTCTTGAATTCACCCCAGTAATGATGTGGATAATCATTTTCTCTTCAACTAACTGTTTGTTAATCATAATTATTGTGAAAACCAAGATTTATACACACGCTTAGGAGGTTTGTAAGTGGCAAAAATGCTAATATAATTATGTTTAATACGATTAGTAACAATATTAGTAATATTCTTATTATTACTAGTATTATTACGATTAATGTAAATGTTAATGCCGACAGCTTGGATACAGTACAAGTTTAACTTGGGCAGAACTTTAACTTTTAAATGTTTCAAGCAACCACCTGCTCTACGATTCTCGTTAGACATAAATACATAACAACCGAGAAATATGATTTCGCATTCATTATTCAACTTAGTTTCTGACAATGCTACAATATCAATTTAGTTATAAATAAAGAGTTCACGATATTTGGAAATTAAGGAATAGCAATTCCAGGTAACTAATCGTAAACTAGTGCGGGCTGTTATACAAGTTACACTGACAGATTGACATGACTTAGTTTCAGTGTTTCAAATATAACTTCTAGCATAGTAAAAACATGCCTATTACTAATATTTCTTAAACGGATAATTATAGTTTTAATAATATTAGAACTGTAACTTAAATTCACACCCCGAATTAAATTTAAAAAAGGAAGAGAGAAAAATAATTTATTGAAACCTATGTAGTATTATGCTTTTTTGCGCATGAATAATAGTCAATATGGTTATTCGACTTGTCTGGATTTTTGCATTATGTTAGAGATTACGGATGTGAAAAAATAATTAAAACCTCTCGTGCCACTTGTTTTTTAGAAAATCGTATAATTGTTCAAAGAAAAACTTACAAGTGAAACTTTTTTTTATTACACAGTATATAATTATCATTTATTCAAAACCATAGAATTTCATTTTGGAAATTGTCATAAAATACATATGGAACAATGTTTATCAGATACATTATAAAATCGTCATGATTTATACCCC
This sequence comes from Coronaproctus castanopsis, assembly GCA_032883995.1. Lineage (NCBI taxonomy): Eukaryota > Metazoa > Arthropoda > Insecta > Hemiptera > Monophlebidae > Coronaproctus > Coronaproctus castanopsis. Next base: position 142,583,132 of record CM065053.1, read on the forward strand.
ATAATTTTCAAATATCAAAAACTTATTTGTTTATTTATAACATTTCTTTTAGTATTTCTTTATCGACTAAACCGAATTGCACATATTGTAAGGAAGGAAATATCTTATTATAATGATTGCATTTATTTTAATTATATTATTTTTTTATAAAGAAAAACAGATATGATCATATATTTTGAGCGAAAAATGTACTATCAGGGATTACTGACAGCGCATTCTTAAGGTGCGACTTGCGTACTAAATATGAAAACAAATAATTTTGTAAATGTTAGTTTAGTATGTATATTTTGAATTGAATTTGTTTATAATGCTATTTATTTTCCTGTTGAAATAGGTGTTTTTTCGAAGTATGTATAGATTTTCTCATCGTTTGGTGTTTGACATAGTAAAATGTAGCTCCTTTTGTAAATTTAATAAAAGAAATGAGAAATTAATTCATTGTTTGAACCGCTGCAATACTTGTGCCCAACAATTTTGGATGTTTGTGAGGAACAAGAGTAGTTCGCAGAGTTATATTTTTGGTGATGATCTATTAAAAGGTGAATTAGAACATTTTATTACGTCGGACAACAAGATAACTTCATACAATGATAGGTGTGTTGCGAAAATTAGTAAATTTTTTAATGTCGAAATTAAAAGTGCAAAGGAAGTGATTAATCTGTATCCACAGTTTTTTCTTGAAGAAAGTAATAAATCATTTAAACGTTGTAAAGAATTAACAAAACATTTTCCATTGGATATAATTTTTAAAAATCTATGGTTATTGGAATATTCGTCGTGTAAGTATAATCTTTAAATATGCGTTTAATATGAAATATTTGAAATATATTTTTATGCTCTTCAATTTATTCACAAATTTGATAAATGATGTATAAATTTTAAATTTTCTATATACAGCGTATTTAGATTATTGTGTAGAAGAAATGAATTCATGGGATGTGCTGGAAGATGAACGGAATAAAATGCTGAAATTAATTCAGTTACCTAAAAGTTATTTCGACCTATTTTCACGTAGATGTCAAAGAGAAAAAACTATTATTCCCCACAAGAATTTTATTTTTTATCTATCAAGTAAAATGGAGGTATGTTTTAGAAATATAAATAATGGAGTTTAGTATTAGATTTTATTTTTTCTAAGGTCTTGTATTAGTTTTTTTTTTTTATTTTTTATTCTGATGTTCGAATTTCACATATTCAAATTGTAGTCAATGTTAAAGATATATAAAAGTAGACCATTAATTATAAAATGACATATTACGAAAAATTTCATCGGTGCTGTGATTTGACTTGGTCAGAAGTAATGAATAAATTTAATGAAAATTACACACCTCAGATTGATAAACTAGGGTGGTTATTACAATGCATTTAATTATGATAGAAATTACATTTTAAACATGAAACATTATTTCTGTAGCTACCTGAATAATGTATGTGATTAGGAAGTTACAAATAAATCTTTTGAATAATGTCTAACGCATATTATATATTGAGAAAATTAAAATATTAAAATTTTTGCATTATATTAAGTAAACGAATAATGTATCTACTTTATCATCAGTTTAATGTATGATATAAATCAAACATTTTTTAAAATTCCAAATTTAATTTGCAAATTAAACGAGTCGATTGTGAACCAATATAATAGTTTAATGATTTGTCGATACAAAAAAAAAACAACGATTAAAGTTAAGGCTATTTTAAGAAAATCGGTCACAACTTATTGTAGCATATTTAAAAAATTAATAATTTTTAATTATACATTATGAAATAATAATTTCTTTATGTTTCTTTAACAGTGCTCTATTGAAGAAGTAGTAGATATATTGATAAAAAATCGTATTTTACTTATCAGAAGTTATAAATTAGTCGATACTATGATGAAATTATTGCTGGGTAAATTGTATATCATTTTTTTACGTTAATTTTAATATATTATAAAGAAGTACGATAACTACTGAGTCAAACTGTATAAATTAGATGATCCTATAATAATATTACTCAAATTTATGGTATATTCTGTATTTGATGGCATATCCTTGATTGTAATTAGTGAAATGATTAAAATAGGATAAGAACACTTTTAATCCGACAGACACATGTCAAGAGGTGTAGATAAAAGCAACATTGATGGCAAAAAAGTGATTGGATACCCTGATACCAGGGCATTTCGTTCAGACCTGCAAGTTGATGCTCATACAGATTACTAGAAAATATTAACACTACACCAGTCAGTATGAATTAGTAATAAATTAACTTATTCCTAAGGTCTAGCATGAAATACTGATCACTCTCCATACAGTGAGCAGGACAGTTAAACGTGAATGATCTACTGAGAGAGAGAAAGAAGGAAAAAGGAAAATATATGAAATAGTTATAAATAAAAGCAAAGAACTAGTAGAGTAACTATTTCTATGAATTGCTGGACTGCTATTACAATATAAGGTTAACCAATTCTCAAAAATATCTGGTTTAAATCCTTTTAAACCTTATCGGATTACCAGGCAACTGTAACTGCTCCATATTCGAAATATTGCGATTAGAGCTGCTACACAGCTCGTTAAAATTTGTAACGTCTGACGTGGTAATCGTGTACATATTCAACGTGGAGATTGTTGTTTATGGTACGATTTGATACAAAGAATGGAACGTCGATGAAGAATCTTAGACCGTAGATGCTGAATGTGATTTATATTACTTCTTGCAGATGCACCATAGATTTCAATGCCGTTTTTCCAAAGTATACTAGTCGTTTGCAGGATAACTTTACAGATGACTTTTTTCTAATTGTATTGCGCAACAATTTCAGTCTGAAACATTTTTTAACGCTTATACTGAATGTGTATTATCAACATAGACGGCGGTCCAAAAACAGGCCTAAGTATTTTATGGTGTCAATAAAGGAGAGGAGTGTTATTGATTTTAACTGGTGGACAAGGCTTCTTGTTCAGAGAAAACATTACTTGTTGACGTGTTTTCATATTGTTTTTTATTCCTCATGTTCTTGCATAAGTGCAGATTCGTGTGATGTGAAGAATCATCATGTACCGTGATGTCACCAGCGTAGGTAGCCAGATAGTAAATAGAGTCGAAGCTCTGACATTATACCTCTTAGAGATGACAAAATTTATCTTGACTTGGAATGAACGATTTGATAAGTATGAACGTAGCAAGCAGTAGAGATCGTTGGGCATAATTCTTTTCAGTTTAAATTTAAATATGAGTCCAAGATGCCATACGTGATCAAAAGCTTTTTCCATGTCAAGGAAAAGCCCAATGCAGTATTGCCGTTTCTCATGTGAGTACCACTGAGTGGTCTTTGCGAAAACCAAAGTGATCGTCAGGGATTAATTTTTGGTCTATATCTATTTTCAAGATTTGATCTTGTATTAGCATTTCATAGATCTTAAATACAGTGCTCAGTAGGCTAATTGGTCTGTAAGAGGTATAAAGTTTTCTTTGGTTTAATGTAACAATAATAACCAATTCTTTTCAAATTTGTGTATATGAAGCATGGAATTTGAAATGTAAGTTAGTGGTGGATTTTTTAAATATATTACAGTTATCATGCCTTAATCTGGTCCTTTTCCGTTAGCTAATTTGACGTTTTTACACTGTACCTCTCTAGGAGATAAGTTTTTTTAGGAGCGACAATTTAGAAGGTGACTGTAGGAAGTCTATAAGGTTTCGTTGTGGTTCCTGTCAAATATATCGTTGTGCGGTTGGCGTGTAAAGTAAATGTTTCTACGTGTTCCACATCAGTTTTGCCGATTCATCATTTAATTTTCTCACTGGAAACTGTTTGGGCGGTTGATTCAGGTATAGTTTTGTTGGTTTCCAGATAGAATTATGTTCCAGATTTAAAGAGGAGAAATAAGTGTAATGTTTAGCGTTATAGTACTGAAATATCATGTTGCGTAATTGGCTACGAAGACAATTGTATTGTCGTTTGAACAATCTGTGCTCTTAGCGCATTGCTACCTGACTCTAGCTGTATGTGTTAGCTGAATTAGGTTTCTTGTATTAACGGGAAGATGCGAACCAGAATACATTTCTGCAATTTTGGTGGTATGGAGTTGATATTCTGGACGCTGAATGCATGGTATGGACAAACTTCTGTACAGAATTTTTTATTTTGTTAAATGTATTTAAAGGCATATGCAAATTAATGTTGGCATTAATAAAGTTTGATAATTTAATCAAATCTGTGTTTCTATTTGTTAAACGTTGTTATCAGTGTGTGTCAGGAGTTGCACCATACGAGCAATTACCGTAGTATGATCAAAAGATAGCTCTGGTAACATTTTACAACTGACATTTGTTCCTTGAACGTTTTTAACGATAAAAAAGTCGAGCACTTCTGGTATACGATTACTGTGAGTTGGCCAATATGAAAGATGTTGGGCGCAACAACTGATAATTTATTTTCAGTTATTAGGTTAGCGAGAAATCTAACTTGTGAATTGCTTTTTGTACAATTCCAGCGGATTAAAATCACCACCTAAAATTTCTTAGCCTTTCTTTGGGAATAGTGAGGTTAAGTGACAGTAAATTATACCTATTGTGATTTTGAACTTGTTTGTGTTGACATTTGCAGTTAGTAACTGATAAGCTTATGAAGTCTCTATGTAATTTTAGCAATGACCTACCATTACGGATTAATATCGCCACACCTTCGTGCGATCTACCATCAGGATGAGCAGCGTTGTAAATAGTATAGCATTTAATGTTAAGGCTATTTCCAGAAGTCAAATGTGTTTCACATATGAGAGCAACCGTCGATCCTGTGATCGACCAAAAATATTTAAAGTTCTTGTTTTTTGTTAACTAGTTCCATAGCATGATGAGAAGTGTATTATCAGTTATAAATTAAACGTTATTTATGTGTAAATTTGTTCATTAATTTAGTTGAAATTGATAAAAATGAAGTAATAAGTGTCTTGAAATTATTTATGAACCTATCCATGGCTCAAACCATTTGCATTCAGAACTGCTGCATAAGTAGAAAATAATTCCCGTTTGTGTGATCGGAAATATTATTCACATTACTGGATGTTATATTATGTGTAGATTCAGGTGAATTTTAGTGTGTTATTGGTAGAAAGCTATAGATTTCATGATTATATTTAATTGTGGAATGTTTATGTAATCTATCGTTTAGTATTATACGCTTGTATTCAAGACAACCCCTGTAGTAGGTAGGATGATCACCTCGACAAAGGGCTGAGCCAGGTTTAATAGTATCCTTCTTAGTACAAGCATTTGAGTTGTGTTTCTCTACACACTTAATGCATCTAAATGGTAGATTGCAGTAATTTTGCGAAGGACCATACAACTGAACACCGTTTATACTATATCGTGTTCATTTGTTTTATTCTTGTCACAAAATTTTCAGTTTCGATGGTGAATTAGGTGTCCCATAGGCGATGACCTTATTTTGGTTCCTTCTTCCAACTTAGAACATATCTTCATTATAATGGCTAGAATTTTTATGTGTGCACTGATGGATCTAAAGGTTTTGAAGGACTGGTAGGATCGGCCTACGTGATTCCAAGTAAAAACGTGACCAGTTTAAATTAACATCGGTTTTCACAGCTGTGATTGTTAAGGCTTTACAATTTATTCGCGTTTCTAATTTTAGTGACAATATTATTATTTTATCGGATTAATTTAGTTGCCTTAATGCTATATCGAACTTTAATGTTACCGAGGAGCTATTTTATATTTGAAATTTTACAAGAAATATACAACTTCAGTTTGAGAAATATTACAGTCAACTTTTGCTGGATTCCTGGTCACGTTGAAATTCATGGCAACGCTATTTGTGATGAAACCGCAGAATCTGCAGCAGCCATCGGCAACTTATGTCCAAGCATTTCATATTTAGGTCTGCGTATGATAGTGAAAGCACAGTTGGAATCGGCTTGGACTGTTTTCCATTTCAATAAAGTCAGCAGTTTTTATAAAAGCGATAAACCAGTTCATTCCAAAAAAAAGTTTAGCAGCCCAATTTCTCGTCAACTCGGCTTCGTTTATAAATCACTGCTGGTTACCTGCTCATTTGCTTAGAACTGGAGTGGCAGAAATCAGAACCTGCTCTCATCCGGACGATGATATGATTCTGGATTTGAATCATTTGTTTTTTAACTGTTCCTCGAACTCGGCAGAACCATCGCGTTTATTTCTGAGACTGACATCTTTAGGCCACTGGCCTACTTCTATCTTAGTTCATTGCTATCGTCGGACGATCCTTCTATATATTTTTATTTACTTAAATTTATTTTAGAATGTAAAATTACTTTGTTAAATTTGTTTTTAATGAATATATTAGTTAATTCCAAACTCCAGTTAGAAAAAAGAAGTCCCTCAGCAACTCTACTTGTGTATACAGAAGCGCGTTAATGAGGAAAATATAATATGTGGCGATATGAGTAACTTTAACTTGGTTTTAAGGTGTACGGCATAACGGTAAAGCCTTTGCTCTCTATTTCACTTTGGATTTCATTAACATCAGTTGATGGGTGTAAGTTATGAAGTACTACTCGAAATAGTTTCTCCTCAGCGAGTTGATAAGTGTAAAAGAAATATTTTCTTTTCTTTTAGAAATGTAGTTATTTTGCGGTAAGCGTCTGAGTTTTCTGGAATGGCAGTTACTAATGTCATAGTAGATTTTAGGGAAAATTTTAAGTCGGATCTAACAATAAACCAGTTGTTAACGAAGAAATATTTTCTACATTTTTATCAAGTATAGGAGGGATTCTATCTTTTTTTTGTTTTATCTATGTTAGTATTTAAATTATTTTTAATAGTATTAGAGTTTTGTTGATTACTATGTAATCTAGTTGAAATATTTGAATTTTGAGAGTCGTTGGATGTTGGTTTTTCCTCAGTATTGTTATGCGCATCATTTATAACATTTACAGCGGTATCCTGGACGTCGTGTGAGGATGAAAACTAAAATATGTTACGTTTACGTGTAGGAGCTGGTGACGAGGATGTCGAGTTATTACGAAGAATATTATACAAGAAATTAATAATTTTTAAATTTAATGACTTTTACATTGTAGTATATTTTAAAAGATGTAAATGATCAGAAATAATATAACAATATTATTGTAGGATTTTAAATGTTTAAAATTTTTTTACTCATACTATTGGGTAATGATTTTTTTAAGATAATGGGGTTCCTGCGTCCTATATAAAAAGTGATTCTTGGATCTTGAATTATTCAAGAAAAAAAATTGAACCTAAAATAAACATGCTAAAACGTGAAGGAATTACAGATATTAAACCATGGATGATGCGCTGTGTAGATTCATCATTATCTTCGTTAGTACAATTTACATGTTTATCAAAAACGTATTTTTTGGCACGGAATTTAAAATCATAAATGTAGTGCTTATCACTTTTCTGTTTTCTGTACGAAAGAATATCCTTAAAATTTTTCATTTTGTAGTCATTTATGTTTCAGTTTCTTCTGAATTGCATGTTATTAATTTTAGTAAAACTTATTAAATAATTATTTTTTATACAAAATTAATTGAAAATTAGTTAAATCACTAATATTTATTTTCTTATAGAAAACAAAGCTTTTCGGCATTTACGCCATTATCAAGTGAAACATTTTTAAAAATCGTAATTTTAAAAATATAAATTAAATATAATTACTTAAAAATATTTGATGGTGATTGTGAAAATATACTCCAAAAATGCTGTTCTGCTTTTGTTCTGTCTATTTTTTGAATTGTTGAAATTTAACATCAATATATTTGTTTATTAATTTTGTTTTTTTATATTAATTTTTTCTTCAATATTATTAAAATAGACAGAACAGAAGCAGAAAACAGCATTTTTGGAGTATATTTTCACAATCACCATCAAATATTTTTAAGTAATTATATTTAATTTATATTTTTAAAATTATGATTTTTTAAACATATTTCACTTGATAATGGCGTAAATGCCTAAAAGCTTTGTGTTCTCTATAAGAAAATAAATATTAGTGATTTAACTAGTTTTCAATTGATTTTTTATAAAAAATCACTACATTCCACTTTATATAAAAAATTAAAATTTGTTATACAGCCTAGTAAAATATTTATAAAACTATTTTTTTGTTTTTTATAGATTAATAGAATTAAACGAAAAAGAAATTAGCGTTTTAAGTCCGGGTCAATCGAAAGAAGATTATTTATGTAGTAGATTAAACATTGATAAAGACTACATTAAACGCATCAGTGAAAGAATTCCAATACTTATGAATACAAGCGCATCGAAACTCAAAGAAATGCTTGATTTTTTGTATAGTGAAGGATTCACGAATACAGACATATTATTAACTCCGAGAGTCATTGGTCACAATATTTATACACTCAAGGTATTTCACGTAATTTTATAATATACATTTAAGAACAGAAGTAACCTGATTGGTTTATTTTTGCTTCTGATTAAGTTGGACTAAAAACATAAACTGGCCATCCTGTTTTTAAATTATTTATCAATGTCAGATATTGTAAAACGAGAAAAACTTTACTGGGCTTTTGAATGTGAAATATTTCCAAATATGGAAATTTGACTTTGACATTCTTATTTTATCACTGAACAGAATAGTCATTATGAAATACTAATTTAACATTTTTATGGGTACAAAATATCAATGTGTTTATTTAATGTCTATTTTCGTTTTTTTAGATAATCAATTATTATATATATATGTAATGCAATTTTAAAGTGTGTATATATCCCAATGAAGTTTCAGTATCTATCATTTTCTTCGCGTTTAATTGCTGTTTCATGATTCTGTTGCTTGTTAGAAGCATTTTCTTTTATTAATTTTTAATTTATTATTTATTTTAATATTATGCATAATTATTATTGTTTATTTAGGAACGTATTTCCGAATTACGGAATCTTGGATATACGCCTTCTTTGTCAAAAATTTGTCGAAGTGAAGAGACATATCGAAAATTTGTTGCTCAACTGTATCATAATATTACGAACGGTGGAGTTAATTTACAAAATACAGTTGATAATTATAAATATGAACATAAATGTACATGAAGGCGAATAAATAATCATAAAAAGTTCATGTTCTAATGATAAATTATTATTTCAAAAATTAAATATATTTTCTTCTAACTGTTATCTTGGTTTTTATTGAAAGTAAATATTTAACATATTGTACCTAGCCACACATTAACTTGAACTTGCTAGAAAATGCCAACAATAGATATGATCATTATTATATAAGTATGTAAGTATATAAAAAGTAAATAAAAAAATTTTGATTTTTTTAAGAAATTACTACATTCCAAACTTTTTATGTTATGTAAGTATATTATGTTTAAAACATTATTTTACAAAATTATCATATAAACGGATTGAAGAATTCTGGAGGACAAAATTGTCCACTCTGAGTCATACTAAATAATTTACTATTTTATTTCTTACGATCAAGCAATAGACATTACATAAAATACGTTTTCTCGGTTTTATATTATTATTCTATTACCGAGACAATTTCTGATCAGGAGTTATAAAAAAACTTACAAAAAAAAAAATTCTATGATATATAATATAATCGTTTTCAAAAATGTTTATTCGCACTGAGTTTGATTTCTTATAATATGATTTTGGAAACGAATTTAATAAAGTTTAATTATTTTACTTATTCGATTATTAAAAAATAAATTACCATTTTGTACACTATCCACAATGTAGTTACATTTAATTAATAATTATCAATACTCTATTAAATTTTGTACCGCGATAAATTATTGTCTCCATATTTAAATTATTCTGTGTCTTTCAAAAAAAAAAAAGAAAAAATTACAAGTAAGTTGTGGTTAGAGTTTATATGGAGACCTTAAGCTCTCTTATATCTGTTAAGGCACACTAAACAGACACTTGAGAGACAAATAATGCTTCGCCTTGTTAAAGCGCACTGTGAATTACTAAAATCAGGAGAGGTACTGATGCAGAGATATATTTAAAAAATGTTGTTAGGAACTATTTCACTTGTTCTAGCCATATTAAAAAAAAAAAAGGTTTTTCCTTTATGGGAAACACGTTTAATGTTTTCTTATCCTATCAGTACGAGATGTACGTTTTTACTAAGAGATATATCCGGTTAATATTAAATATTTTGCACGAAGGTATAGAATCTGAAAAGAAACAATAATAATTTTGTCATAACCTAATTGTTAACCATTTTCATTTCATTCGCACCCATACGATGACGATTTCTTAGTCGGTTAACAATTGTCGTTGTTCCCGTGTTCTCGTATCGTTATTACTTACTATTTAGTTTTTCGTTTGTCGTGTTATATTAATAAATTCTTATCGTTATTATTTCATATTTCGTTACTGGTATTATATTGGTGAGACGTAAATTGATTAGATAACGTTATGAGCTAACGCTCGTTAAGCGGTTCGTCCGTTCGTTTCGTTGTCGTAGTCATGTTTAATTCTCCACCACTACAAAGGAAACATATCGTAAATACTGCGAACGCCCGTGGCCAGTCGACCAGTGATAAAGCTAATTCATCTTCATCATGTAATTTAAAAACCGTAATTTCTGACCCGGGATCGAATATATTCTCGTCATCTGATAATGTTGATTCAGGTAATACGAGTATTATTAATAATTATAATAATAAAATGGCTGACATTAACACCGATTCTGAATCCGAATCTCAAATGGATTGGAAAATTCAAAAAACAAATGGCAAGAGTACGCCGAAGAAAAGGAAAAAATATGAAAACTTTTCTATCGATGTAAATAACAGGTATTCGGCCATACAAGTCGATGAAGAAGTTGTTATGGATGTCGTTCATAACTCATCAACGCAGTCTCAGTTGCCACCTTTTGTGCTAAATGGTCCTTTATCGGATCACAAAGAAAAATTCGCGATTATAAAATCTAAGTTAAAAAATGACTTTAAACTTAAATATAAAAATAATAAGTATTATATATATACATGTACTATAGAAGACTATAAAATTTTATATCAATATTTTAGGGAAAATAATGCTAAATTCTATACTCATACTCGGAAGGATTTAAAACCTGTTAAATTTGTCTTACGTGGTCTTCCTCATAATATTTCCGTAGAAGAAATATCTCAATATATCTCCGAGCATATTCCAGTTCTAGGTGTTCATCAGATGTCTAAATATAACTCTCATAATAGAGATAGTAAAATTTTATTATCGCTTTTTGTTGTACATTTTAGCCCTAATATAACATTTCGTCAAGTTCTGGGAATAAAAGTTATAGCACATTGTTCTATTCAATGGGAAAAATACAGAAGTTCTAATAGGGTTATACAATGCTTCAAATGTCAGTCTTTCGGCCACATAGCCCCGAATTGTTTCAAGGATCCATTTTGCGCTAAGTGCGCCAAAGCAGATAACACGAATCTATGCTCGGAATCAATTTTCAAATGTGTTAATTGCCAGGGTGCCCACCCTGCGAATAGTAACGACTGCCCTATTTTTCTGACAGTAGAGAATAATATTAAATTTAAAAATCGTAATATTTCTAGTAGTGTAAGAACGAGTACTTCGGGCATTATTAATAATAATAATCGGTTTAATCTAAGTACTGATAAGATTAATGCGCCTAAAGGTAATAGTAATATCAATAACAATATTAATAGTAATCTTACAACGTCTAGGACGTACAGAGATGTTACACGTGGTGTCTCATCAAACCAAAATAATAATAATAATAATGATTCTAGTCATATTAATCAAAGTAATACTCTTAATGTCTCTGACATGTCGGTTATTAAAGATATATTTAGTCTATTTAAAGATTTAAATTTAAAGAGACTTTTGGAGTTAGCTAAAAGTACATTATGTAGACTCCGGAATGCCGGCGATACATTTAGTAAATTTGCAATCGTAGCTGAAGTGGTAATAGACTTATGCAGCTCGGATTAATCGGTGTTCTAAATCATTTAATCAATTATGTCTAATGTGAATAATATCTTTAATGTCATGGGTTGGAATGCTAATTCCATTAAAGATAAATTTTTAGAGTTTGGGCAACAGTTATATGATAAAAATATTCACATAGCTTGCATTAGTGAGACAAAAATTAACGATAATTATAAGCTAAGATGCCCTGGGTATAAGGTTTACAGATCAGATCGAAATACTCATGGTGGGGGAGTAGCTCTTTTCATTAAAAATTATATCAATCATTTCCCGATTACAATACCTTCCTTAAAAAAAATTGAAGCAGTCGGAATTAACCTTCAAATGCCTAATCATGCCATATTTATTTACTCGGTCTATTGTTCTCCTAAAATCTCTTCTAAAAATTTTTATCATGACATCCATAAACTTTTAACTTCATTCAATAAAGTGTTAATTGTTGCTGATTTCAATGCAAGACACAAAGCGTGGAACTGCTATTCTAACAATTCCTCTGGTAACTGCCTTCTAAACATGTCCGATAAATTTAATTTTCATATTATAACTCCGGATGAGCCGACGTTTTATCCGGATAACGCTCGACTACACCCTAGCATTATCGATTCTGTATTAGTAAAAAATATTCAGGAGGTAAACCAGTTTCTCTACCATTATTGAGTTCGAATCATAATCCTATCGTGTTTAAAATAAACACTACAAGTAATAACTCGTCTGTATTTACTCCTCATTCCAAGTATGTGTTTCAAAAGGCTGACTGGAATTTATTTAGACATTATGTTTCCAATAACTTAACTTTATAAGGTCCTTTCAAAACTAATGAACAGCTAGATGAAGAAGTAATTCGCTTTACTAATGTCATCCTTACTGCAGCTGATGCAGCTATTCCTAAGATTACTGTTCCTCCGAATAAGCCTACAAAAATTTCTCCTCGACTTATTACATTGATAAAGTTTAAAAATTTCATTAGACGTCGATATCAAAAACGCCGTATTCCTACATATAGGTTATTCTTTAAATATTTATGTAGATTAGTCAAATACGAATTAAGAGAAAACTATAATAATAGTTGGAGATCTAAGCTGAATTCGTTATCGTCCCGTGGTAATAGTCTTTGGAAAGCAGTCAAAGTATTTACTAATCCTCGGACATACTTACCTCCGTTAAATTATCAGGGTAAAGTCGTCTATTCGGATCAAGATAAAAGTGAACTTTTAGCTAATATATACTCAGGGGTGCATACTCAGAATTGTAACATGGCATCTGCTTATCAGAATGCCAAAGTCAAATCCAATGTCAAAAAATATCTACGTATTTCTTCTGATCTAACTACTGTTGCTGAAATACATAATCATATAAAGAAACTAAAAAATAAAAAGTCTGTTGGGTTGGATAAGGTTTGTACGATTTTCCTTAAAAATCTACCCATTAAAGCTCTAGTTAAATTAACTATCATAATTAATTCTATGTTACTACTTTCGCATTTCCCCATTTCTTGGAAGACGTCTAAAGTAATACCCATCACTAAGGCTGGTAAGAATACCTCGGATCCGGTTAATTTACGTCCTGTCTCTCTTCTCAGTAATCTTAGCAAAATAGCTGAAAAAATTATTCTCAGTCGAATACAAACTTTTACACAAATTAATAATATTCTTATTGAACAACAGTTTGGATTCAGGAGTAAATTATCAACAGTTATGCAGTTGGCGAGGATTACTGATTTCATAACAGATGGTTTTAATCAAAATAAACATACAGGTTTACTTCTCATAGACATTGAGAAAGCCTTTGATACTACATGGGATCTCGGATTAATATATAAATTAATTCAACTAAAATTTCCTAATTATATCGTTAGACTTATTAAAAATTATTTAACAGATAGGAAATTTATGGTAAAAATAAATGATTGTAACTCTGTGGAAAGGTCTATACTAGCTGGAGTACCTCAAGGGAGTATACTTGGACCCTATCTTTTTCTCTTATTTATTAATGACATTCCCATGGATAAACACCTTCAGATGGCGTTGTATGCGGATGATACGGCTATATATTGTACGTCGTATCGTACAGATACTATTCAAAGAAGACTAAGCATAGGATTTGAGAAATTAAGATCATACTTCAATAAATGGAAAATTAATATAAATACTGATAAAACACAGTCAATATTATTTACAAAAAGAAGACCAAAGTCTCTAACTCCTATAATAATTAATAACATACCCATAGAATGGAAGACTCAGATCAAATATCTTGGTGTTATTCTAGATAAAGGTCTTACCTTTTCTAAACATATCGAACACCCCGTTAATAAAACTCAAGCCTCTTTATTTAAATTATATCCAGTCTTTAATAGGAAATGCTACGTTAATTCTGCAAATAAACTAATTATTTACAAATGTATCTTAAGACCGATAATGTTGTACGCGTGTCCTGTGTGGTCTTACGCAAGTCACTCTAACTTATCTAAATTGCAAGCCATGCAAAATAAATGTTGCAGAATTATTCTTAAAGCTCCGTTTTATGCTAGGATAGATCGTTTGCACAGAACTTTGAAATTACCATACGTGCATCAAGTAATAAATCAGCAAACCAAAAAATTTTTTTTTTATGATTGTACTCTGAGTATTCCATTATAAACAATATAGGAGACTACACTCGCACTAGTCTCCAATTAAAATATAAGAAATATAAACATAAAAGAATTAAACATACATTATTATGATGAGTAGCCGGGATTCCCGATGATATATAGTTATTATTTAAGTTTAAGTTTATTTTATGTATATAGTTATTTATTTTTATTTATTGCTACTCTGATCGTCTGTTATCGCATACTATATTTTATGTTATTATTTTATTTTATTATATACTTATTTCATGCAGGTTTTGGTGGTGGTTTTTCCTGCAGTTTATTTGCTTTAAGCTTCGTTTCTTTTGTTTTTATATTTATATATCGCGATACACGGGGAGAATTTTGCACTATTTCGGTACGTGTAGACGATATTTGTTGTTTCTTATTTTAAATGTAAAAATACACTTTTTATTTATTTATTTATTTATTATCTTACATGTAAAAATATACAAAAATCACTCACTTTATACTTACGTTAGGCAATTTAACTTACACGTATAACAGCTTCATCTGTACACGTTTTTTTAAAAAAATTATGTTTGGTCATTATAGTACTTTTAGTTTTTTCTTAGTTTAATTTTAACCCACCCGGAACTGGTTTATAGTCAAAAAGCATGATTTTACTCAAATATAATAGATTTATATTACTGATTTCATTGTTTACATAAAAATGATATTGTCCAATATCAAGGAAAAAAATATATACTACGCCGTTGTGAGCATAAAACTACTACTATTTATTTTTAAAATCAAATTCTTGATTTTATATTGTTTTGAACACAATTTAACACATCACAAAACATGTAACTGTTTAAAATATAATAAACACACGGTATAGCAACAAATACACATGTAAACAATGATTATAATCAAACTAATACTATGACTGACTAAAGATGTATTTATACTGATATTGATAATACCCGTCATTATATTTGCCAACAGAAAAAACAAAATGCCATTGTAGTTCACCGCTTTTAGTATTAAAGGAATAGTATTTTCATTGTAATTAAACATTTTATCGTACAATAGGCACGAAAATAATTCCGAGATCACTCCTAATAATGTAATCATAAATATGATAGCCAGCAACCACGAAATATATCCCAAATTTGCTGTTCTTCTTGATATACCAATATAAGTTTCACAAACTTTAGTAAATACAATGAAAAATACGAATAAAATAGAAGATTTCTTAATAATAGTTATATATGCACTCATATAATCACCGCGTTTAGGTAAATGTACGTTTATTATAATACCGCAAAGATATAAAATTTCGTACCCTATTAAAGAAAATATACCTTCCTTATTTGCTAGTACAAAAGTACTTCTCGATTCGTTAAAACAAATCCAGTCTTCAACACCGTAACTTAACGCTAACTGATGAACAAATACTAAAATTAGTGTCGAAATAACGGCGCGTTCTTTATTCAAAATTGGTAATAATAATCCATTTAGGATTTTTAATACAGCTAGTGTTATAAAAAAATTCCAATGAATTCCGTACTCAAAAACATTTTGATGATAACCAATCAACTTTACTAAAATAAATCTTCCAATTCCCATTAATAACAATGGTAATGCCTTTTTAATGATATCATATGAATAAGTATTCAACGTATTAAAATCAAAGTTTCCATGTAAACGTGTTACTAATCCGTTTGATACAACGTACAAACCGGTACCAACATCCATCAAACCGTAGCCTCGAACTTCAGTTTTAGCAAATCGTTTTGGAAATATATTAAAGTCGACCGCTAGTATACAAAGAACAGAGAAAATATTTACAAGCGACCTAAATCTAGTTATAAATGGATTTTTATGGTCTTCTATACGTTTATGCGAATACAAAACACCTACCGAGTTAATATTTTTCATGTTAAAAATAACAAGAAAAAATATGACAACTATTAATATAAAATAATTTATATAAGTGAAATTTGATAAGCAAGTAACGAGTAATGCAAGGGGTATAATCAGTATTGTAAATTCATAAAATACAGTGATATGATTATTGATCTTCAAAGGAGCGATATAAATATTTTTTAGTAATATTACGATAAAATGTAGCAAAACTATAAATTGTATAACCACTAGGCTTTCTAGTAAGGTTGTACCTTCTATATATTTTGCATTTTGTTGCTCGTTCTGTATGTTATTTGTCATTTTAATAATTCTAACAGTTTGCACGAAATACAATTATTTCACGGCTGACACAACTATGTTATACTTAACTATTAAAAATTCATCATTAACAAGGTTTATTCACTATTCACACGACTATTTCCACAATACATTAAAAAAAAAGAAAAAAAAACTACACACCGGCACCTTACTTTTTTACACTTTCCACTTCATCATTCTTAGTAATATTCTAATATCAAAATGAAAGTTGTCATTCTACAATATTTGTGGTAATGAAGAATTGAAGATACAATATTTGTGACAATGAAGAATTGAAGAATTTAAAAAAATTCTAAGTCCGTGTTTTACACGAGTAATGTTATACACAAAAATCGTAATTTTTGAATTAAATTTATATAATTGATAAAAGTAGCAAAAATCATGTTACCTTAGTAGTACATGTGTAACATTGGCTTATAATAGTTTATCTAGAAAAAATACCAGCTGTTCACTCTGGGAGTTTTAATAATTGAATTTAAAATACACTATTTCTTGTATTTATGTGAAATTTAGTTACATAAATATGTAAATGATACATACTTTTTTGATACATGTTTAAAGTAATTATTCCTTTGTGTTATATATATTTATATATAAATGTAATCATAATTCTGTTAAAAGATACGGTAATTAGTTTATGGTTGTACCTAGAAATATAAGTAAATAGATCATTGATATTGTTTATTTTCTATTTATAGGAATAAAATGCAAAACTATTTAATGTGAAACCTGCATATCATGAAATAACATTTTGCAAAATTCTGCAAACTTTATTTTGTAAGTACTCAATGGGAAAGTGTTTTTCATGCGTGAAATCAACATCAACTTCGAATAGTACAGTCAATAATTTACCCAAAGGTTGCGTCCAGGAAGGTATATCGTTACATGTTTTAACGTAGTTGTATAAGTTAAATAATTATATATTTCAGGATTGGTTATACTTCTAGTCAGTTACTTAAAATGTGCAGCATAATCCTATGCACAAAATATCGTGGACTGACGTAAGCACTAGAATGAGGAACGTTTAAAATGAGAATTGCGAAGTAAATGTTTTAAGTAAAATAAATAGTATTACAAATATTTACTTACAATTATTTAATGAAGTTCAGAACCGAATAAAGACTAAAAGCCATACTATATAATATTAAGTGAATTTAATTTATTAAAACAATAACAGTAGTAAGCATAAAACGTGAATTGATTGGAAAAGTGATGACAGAAAAATCCAAATGGAAATCGTAATTTTTATTTCTGAACCAGACAGAAAAGTTACGAATTGTTCCCTTTACAACGAACATAAACCGTTTAACATTCATAAAATGTTGTGGCTAAAAACACCTTAGGAAAGTATGTACTGATTACATGATTTTATTTTTATAAGTAAATAGGAACGAATTTTTAAAATATATTTTCTCTATATTTAGAATAGTTAAGTCGAGGTCAAAAGTTTGGATAAGCTAAAGATAGCTTTTAAAAACATTGTATTTTTAGTACTATGATGAAATATGTAAATTTCAATGTTTGTTCTCTTCAATCATCATGTTATTATTCTATTGTAGAATTCATTATTACCAGTAAAAGTACATGCACAGAATTCTTCGAATGTTTTTCATAAAAGATAGCATTTTACACGTCTTTAGTAATGAATTTGTTAGATATTCGAATATAATAATAAAAATAAAGCAAATATATAAAATAGTTCCTAAAACCATTATAAGCTGACTAAATAAAATTAACTTACCATGTTTAATTGTGTATAATTTTGGTAAACATTTTAAAAATCTGTTAATAATCGAAAGCAATCCATATGTATTATTCAGTGTTTGTACTTTAAAATGCAGTTTTTAATAAATGTTTACTGAGTAGTAAAAAAATCTTAGGCAATAGTAAACCATTGCGTGTATTAGTTTTTATAATTAGCATCACGTGAATGGTTTGTAAACAGTTACTTAGTCGTGTCCCGTACTAACTTTTGTGTTTATGTCATGTCATTTTTTTACTTATGCACCCACAATGTATATATATATATATATTTATTGAGTACTCATTCGCTGAGATGTAAAAATTTGAAAGTTATTCATCCCGTGTTAATTTGTCCGGAAATAATTTTTGGTTTAACGTAAGCAACTTGTAGTGTTGTATATTAATATATATATATATATATATATAAGAATTTTATGTGTTGTAGTCCCTAATTAGAGGTTGTAATAATAATATAACTATAAAATATCTACATATTTAATACTTTACAATATCTAAGATAGTTTTAAGAATACATTATTCATACATATATAGTTTAAAAATATTCTAATTACAGTTATGCAATTTTGATATATATACTTTAAACGAGATAAAAATTTAGAAAATTTGAACATCAAATGTTGTGATTTACGAAGTTTGAAAAATAAATATTCTTGTACATAAAAATAAAGAAAGCATCTATATATATATATATATATATGTGTGTGTTAATAATAGAGGTGTATACATTGCGTTGCGTTAGCGTGTTTAACAGTCGTTATTTCTGGTAGACAATTGGCATTTAAATCATCTTGACCAGCAATATCCCGTTGTTCTTCAGGTAATACCTTGCTGCTGTACACGTCACTATAATAATTCTCAACTTCTCTCTTTATTTCGTGTTTGTTCGTTATGATGTTCCCATCGTTGGTTTTTAATTTCATTATTATTCGTTTTCCATATGCGGAACACACTATTCGAACATTAAAAAATAATAAGTCGCCAGGATTAAACGGTTCAAATATGGCGGGGACATAATTATAAAAATACTCTGTGATCTATTCAACAAGTGCTTGAAGTACAATACTATACCAACAGCGTGGAATCAAGCTGAAGTAATCCTTATACACAAAAAGGGAAGTCCTCAACTGAATAACTACAGACCCATTAGTATGATCCCGCAAATGTATAAATTCCAACCAATCGAAGGAACAAGCAGGTTTCAAGGTGGGTACAAGTGACCACTTACTAACTATAAAAGTATTAATACAGAAATATGAAGAATGTGGATTGCTTTTATACATTACCTTTGCGGATCATGAAAAGTCATTTGATTCGGTTGAGATAAAGGCAGTGCTAATAGCGCTGGATAAATGCGGAATTGATAAGTAATATATTCAAATTATCAGGAACCTATACAAATCAGCTACGATGAAAGTACGACTTGGATAATGAGAGGCGTTAGACAAGGCGACGCAATATCGCCTAAATTGTTTATAGCAGCCTTAGAGTAAATATTTAGAGGCTTGAACTGGGAAACAAAGGGAGTGAAAATAGACGGAAAATATCTCACCCATTTAAGATTCGCAGATGATGTATTGTTCAGCAATAACATGGTAGACATACAGACAATGTTGCTGGAACTAAATGAAACATCCAAGAAAATCGGATTGAAAATAAATCTACAAAAAACAAAGATAATATCTAATACAGCTGGTATGATGCCAATAATGATAAATGGGATCGTAATAGAAGAAGTAGAATATTATATATATCTGGGACAAGCAATTCCCTCTGGTGGGGCTTAAGCCCGGTATCCCCACGGGTTCTATATCCATGTCACCAATCGATATATTACATGGAAAAAACATGGATGTATTTTTTTTGTACATCCCTACTACTCGTATTATTTCAAAGACACAGTTAGCGGCGAATGCTATTAACAGATGTCGAACAAGTTTGTGTGCTCGAATTGACAAAACGAATGTTGCCATTAAATTGGTTTCAACAAGACAGAGCCCCGTGTTACACGGCGAACAAAGCGATGATTATTTCAGTGCTCACTCGATTTTTTGTTTAGGAATTTTTTTGTGGATGTATTTAAAATCGAACCTAGAACAGTTAAAACTGAAGATTGATAAAACTATTTCGACGACCACGTTGGCTGAAGCTGCAGTGGTCGCGCGGATTACAATAATAGTCCATTTTTTTTTTTTTTTTTAATTGTGAAGGCTTGGGGATGAAGTTTTTATGACCTTCCTATTACAGTAATATGTCGTTGCTTTGGTAATCAGTTTCTGTATAGTTCTTAAACTATTTACGTTTTTTTCACATGGGCTACAATAGTAGTCCGCGCGTCTAGGAACGCGATATTTTGTCAGTGTTGAATTCTGTATTTGAAACTGTGAACGGTATTGATCTGTTGGATAGAATGTGTAGGTAGTATAATGTATTTAGAAATCACTGTCGTTGGCTGCTAACCGTATTTTTCAATTTATTGAATAACGTATAATAATAATAATAATATTATAAAACAAAGCAATTCTTTGAAAACGTTAGCTTTAGAATTGATGAAACCAGCTATTAATACCCAGGCAAATTAAGAAACATGGTCAGCAATTACTGAAGGTTGATAAAGATGAATATACTCATCCTGAAGTAAAGGGAAGGTCGTCGTTGTTTATGTGGTCGAGATAAAGATAAATCAACAAGGAAATAGCGTCATAAATGCAAAATAAAGAAAGTATATGTAATGATCACTGTCAATTAGTGCGTAATACAAGTGTTCTGTAATTTATTTATAAGATAATATTCTCACATTTATTCAATTTTTGTATCATATCTTAGCATACTTTTTCATGTTATCTGGTGTTATAATCTTGCGATTTATAAATATGGGGTTTCTTGTTAAAAGCCGTTAAAATATGATACGCGCAAAAAACGAACATATGCCAATTATTTAAAAAAAAAAAATTAAAATGTGATGGACTACAGTAGTAGCAATTTTGTTTTGAGACTTCGTAAGGGTATCGAAAATAATGAAGCAAAATATTTCTTCGTCCTTCGAACGTGACCGGTATTAAATAACTTTATTAGAAAAATGTATACATATAATATGATACGTATCAGTGTTTTATAATTTAAACGAATCGTTTATTTATTTTTTCAATCAGATATTACATCAACGAAGGAGGAAGTGCAAAATACTCTTATGTTCTCGAACAGTTCGCGTCCATGTTCGGTACCTCATTTGCAGACGGTATTATTTAAACGGAACGACGATAGTACTACTACTAATGCTAGCGATGACTGCGGTAATCAGAGTAGTGGAAGGGATGCGTACGGTAAAAAACCCAAATTTAATAATAACAACAACAACAACGGTCGTTCTCGCGTCTTTTATCCGAAAATAACTAACGTCATAAAAACAAATACGGTCGTCGACGAAAAAACTAACGTCGGCGCTAGTAAGTCAATTGCGTCGATCACTAGCCATAGTAAAATTATCGCTTTATACGATCGTTATAAAGATCCGATCGAAGAGAATTATATATTAGCCGAAGGAATCGAAAAATTATGTTCCGATCTCGATTTGTTACCGGAGGAATTTAAAGTTCTACTATTGGCGTGGCAATTTAACGCTTGTCAAATGTGCCAATTCGATCGTAACGAATTCGTTAACGGTTGTAAACGTATGAACGTAGATTCGGTGAACGGTATACGAGAGAAATTGTTCGAAATTAATCGTGAATTAGAAACGGACAAAGAATTATTCAAACAATTGTACAGATATACGTTCGATTTCGGTTTAGATAATAACGTCGGTCAACGTATTTTACCGGTCGACATAGCCGCATCGTTATGGAAACTCGTCTATACGGTTCACGCTCCGGCGATTTTGCCGCTTTGGTTAAATTTCTTGATCGAATCTCCTCATATTCGCGGCATACCGCGCGATACTTGGAACATGTTCCTAAATTTTTCCGAATACGTCGGAAATAATTTATCGTCGTACGACGATTCCGAAGCGTGGCCGAGTATTTTCGACGAATTTGTCGAAAGTGAAAATGACAAAAAAGACGTTCCGTCATACGGATGAAATTATAACGTAAGTAACTAAATTATTATTATACTCTTTCATTTTTTGTCGTCCTTTTTTATTATTATTTTATAAAATAAACGCGTAGCGTTTTTATTTTTTTGTTAATATAAATTTAATAACTTTGGCTGTGTTTTATGTTAAAGATAAAATTTTAAAAATTATTAACTATAAGCGTTCGTTTTATTATTCGTTACTTTTGTACAGCAGATAACCGTTAATTGTTTGATCGTTCGTGTACAATATACGGGTATAAACACACACATTTATGTATATATATATATATATATATCATACCGAATATATTAGCGATGAGACGTATCTACTTTACGTTTTTAATATTGTATGTACATTTTTATATTGGTATCCGAACGTATCTAGCCTTTAAAATGTAGCAGTTTTTCTTTTGACGAAGCAGTTATCACAATATCGTCAGCATATTACAGGGTATTAACTACCTTTACAGCGACTTTCACGCCATCTTCTCATATTTATCCACTTACTGTATGTGTTAAAAAGGATTGGATTCATCCTTGACGGAGTTCTTTTTCTGACTTCAATAGAGATAAAACTAAAGTAATGAAAGTCGATGGTAAAAGCAAAACAGAGAATCTACAAAACTTAGGTGACCCTCCAAGTAGTTGATAAGTTTGTTTACATGCAAAAAAAATAGTAGTCTAACAGATAAACATGAAAGGCGAATAATAACAGCGAAGGCTGCACTAACTCAATTAGGATCTGGAAAAGCCATGATATAACGATAACGGCCAAAATGCGCCTAATGAAAACGTGATAGTATTCTTCGTATTTCTATATGCACCTGAGTATTGGACTCTGAAAAAGTAGACGTTCGAAGCTTTCGAAATGTATTGTTAGCGGTGGACAGCGAGGAGGACAAGTGTGTCAATAAGTTAATCCCGATGCTCGATTACGACATATCATTAAAAAACGTATATCCAATTTCTTTGGTCATATCATGCGACGGAACAGTTTAGAAAAATTGATAATATTAAGTATGGTTAAAGGTCGCAGAACGCGATATGTAGACAATGTTAAAATGATCACTGGCTCCAGTTCATTACAGCAAATGGTTAGATGCGCTCGGGACAGGCATAGATATAGCGCGATCAATTACACGGAACAATTAAAATAAATCATATCACGATGTTCGGACCGATCCCACGACGATAATGATCTGAACGCCTCTATATATTTGTCTTTAGTATTTTATTTCTTTCTTTTTTCTCCAAAATACACGTATGGATAATCTGTAAATGTTTGTACTTAATGTTATATTTATACCTTGTCGTAAGCAATAATTCTACTGATTAATAACGCTAAACTTTTGTATTCGTACGATGCAATAATAGTGATTTACATTTAGCGTACTCGATGTTATTATTATAATGTGCAATGCGAATAAAAACATGTGGCATTTTATATTCGATATTTTAAGTAAATATGTAATATTTTACACTTTAATTTCCGTCTCATCACTGATTTATATATATATATATATATATATATTATATATAACATGTTTCAGTCACATTAAAAACGCAATTGAATACATATCATATATACCTGATATACGCTAATATCGCCGGTATTATTTTTCTTACATATATTTAATGCGTTAAAAGACTAACATAAAATGTATTTTTTTTGTGATAATTATTAAAACACATTCTTTTAATTTTGCTTAATTGATAAATAATATTCATATATCAGAAAGTATTTCTGGTAGTGCTTACTTGGTGATAGACTGCAAAATATACATGTTTATCAAGAAACAAGAAATTCGGCCCCTCCCCCATCATTGAATAAAAGACAGTATTTACTATCGTGTAGATGACTTCTTTTTTATTATTTTATTATACCAGTCATCTAAATATGAAATTCATTGTCATTTCTATTGGCTAAATTTAAAGCACATGGTTATATCCCTGATATCTGAAGTACGTTTAGTTCTGAATGTAATAAAAATACATTCCATCGTTCTAAATTAGTTTTGGCGCGCGTTATAGCGCGAAATTTAATACCTACCGTTGATTACGCATTCCTGTATAGAATAATCGTCAACATTTTAAGTTATTTTAATTACAATTTCTCGTAAATGTACATGCATTTAAATTACTACAAACTTGTTATAGACGGATATATTTTACGGGGTTAGTGAATAAAACGCATTAAACGAATGAAATATGGTCCGCGTCTCAGGGATCAAACGTCATTTATAGATTTATGTACAATATCCATTAAAATTTACCGCGGACTTAATAAAATGTGCATAACATAGCGGTGATGATTCAGAATGATATCGAATATTTAGTTATTCAGCTTTATACCAATGAGCTCCTAGGAAAATTGCAGTGATTTCTTGAATCATTAAAAAATGAACTTTGTGAATTTCTTAATTATTGTCACAATTTTAATTTCGCGGATTTTTTCGTATACTGCTGTTACCGTGTATAATGCTCGGTATTCCAAAGTTTTGTATAATATTGACATTTTTTTTTTATTTCATTGAATGTTAAAAGTGTATATAATCGTGAGCGTGGGTATCATTTTAAACAGCATATAAAAAAAAAACAATAATTATATATAATCTACGGGTAAAGACTAGAAGATAAGAAAGAAACAAACGGGACACAAAAGATTAATATTGAATATAAAGTTGGTTGGACTGAAAGCGAAATATGTAGATAAGAGAAAAGACCGAGGTCTTTAATGTCATTGAACAAATGGCTACGTTAAAATGGTGATGGGCTGGTCTCACTTAGTCAGAAGAACGGATAATAGATGTACAAAATAGGTATTAGAATGGTGGTCAATTGACAAAAAAGAGCATTGGGAGATCCAACTCGTTGGCATGATGACATAATACGAGGTGTAAAAGAAAACAACAGATACGAGTGACACCGAGTCGGTATAATTAAAGTAATTACGTCCATAGGTTAATGATGATGATATATATATAGTTGTATTAATGAATATCAATTTATAATGCAAATATATTGAATACTATCTACAATAATGTAATGTTAGATAACTCGATGTTAAATATTAGTCGTAAATTTAAATTTATGGCACAACACGTATTATTTGCGGTTAGTAAATTATTTGTTAGTATTTATTTTAAAATTGAAATGTTAATCAGTACTCATTATAATGCGTTTATCTTTTCGTTGAAATTCATTTTATACATTCCGATCTTCGAATTCAATATTCCATCAGTGCCGAGCTATTCAATTTGTCACTGCAATAATTTGATACGACGTTGTAATATGTCGGTAATTCTATAAATACTCGGTATAATATACTTTTGGACAAACATGTATAGGGTTTGATTAAATGTACGCAACTATTTTAAATAAAGAATAGTTTTTCGAAATAATGCTCGCATATGTACGATACTTATATGTGTGCGCGCATATGTAATACAAATTTGTTTTTCGTTAACATCCACTTGTGTAATATAGTAGACCAAAAATCACATGTACATTTTTACTTTTTTCACACAGTTTTTGCACACATGTAACACAGTCGTACAACCAGTCGGACATAATCAGGCGCTTTTTTTAATCTGTTCATACCCAATATAAACTTTCGGTTACACTACGTTCTAGCTGGAATATCTCACAAACTGTATGCTCAATGTTATCAATTAAAATTGTTTTTATAAATAATTTCTTCATAATTTAGTAATCACATGTACACATTGTATACTTTTTGATAAACCACAATTAGCTCGATTTAATAATAATAATAATAATAATAAAAAAAACCTTCAAAAATATTTTAATTGGAACACTTTTGATTATCTAGTTAGAACCGGAAAAAATGTTGATTGTGTGGGAATGAAAATTCTTCAATACTAATGTTCATAATTTTGTACCACATTTGAATTACTTATATCTAAAACTGGATTCAGTTTTTAATTATTTAATGTTATCTTTGTAAAAAAGGGGGTTTTATACAGGCGTATCATTATATACATAATCTTACGTAACAGAAAATGGATTCATTATTTTATATTTTACTAATTCAAATGAATTATTATAATTTTCAGATTACCGTATACCGTTATTATTAAATAACTTTGTAAATTACGAGAATAATTCCCGACACATTAAAATTAATAATCAATTTTCATAATTAAAATAATATACGTTCGTATACCATTATTATTAAATAAATTTGTAAATTATCAGTATAATTCTCGACACATTAAAATTTATAATCAATTTTATTTGTTCAAATGATTCATTATAATTTTCAAATGACTGTGCTCACATAGACAAAAGCGAGTTTCCGGTCACATTTCGATTTTGGCAACTATTATTATTCTGTTGGAAAATTTCTTCAACCTTTCTTGATTGTATTGATTTCCTTCGTATATAAAATAGACTGATAATTTGAATACACCATATATTTTACAAACAAAATTTTAATTGATCGGCCTAACAGATTATAATTTGAATTAGAGTTAAATACGTGTACATGCGGTACTTTCCAATTTGTACGAACCCATTGAAGTAAAAAACAGAATAATTGATACGAATATCAAAATAAAAATTAGTATTAACGATCCTTCAACTATGAAAACATTTCAGATTTACCTATTAGTATTGAAGTATGATTCTTCGTATGTATACTTACACAATAAATCTTGTGTTTGTAATGCATTACTGACCTTTCTTGTAAATGTAATAAAATATTTAAAAAGTTATTAAAAATTCTTAAAATTTTCGAAAAATTCATACATCAAAGAATACAAAAATCATCGATCAGAGTAAATTACTAATTTACTGTAGGTTTACTGTACAACGTATACATCGAGTTCAAAGCAAATTGAAAAATATTTTAAAAATAAGATCTGCTCTGCAGTCTTTCTTAATGTTAAGTAGGCAAGTTTGGCACTCACGACTATTTTCATTTGAATACTTGAATATTTTGAACTATTATTTGGAATATAGATATTTTCAAATGATCATTAATAACTTCTAAACATCTATACCAAAATTCAAGCAGTCCTTTATTGCAACTTTTTCTGATGATACAGTCATATTAGCTACTCACTACTGCCCTGATATAGTTGTCACACAGCGTCAAAGTACTATTTACCTGACGGCCGATTAGTTTCAGAAATGGAAAATAATGATAAACCGATTATCTCGGACTAGGCAATTCAGATTGTTAAATATTAGAGAAAAAATGACCAACACGATAAGATTGTTATAATGATATTGAACTATTGGATGGTGCTTTTAAAACCAATAAACAAAAAATTCAGCAGTGTCAATTAACATAACTTTTATTTTTCTGACTCTCGATGTTTAATATCTAGGATCTATATTAATATATTCATTTACAATAAATTACGATAGTAGAGCTTCGTAAAATTATTGATAATTATTTTTTACACAACCCTTTTTATCCTTTATACCACAAGTTACCCATGGCTTCGACTGTTTAATTATTTTTTTAAATACAATATCCCTGTCTCTTTTAACAGTTTTATATATTAGTATAGTATACGTGTATTAATAAAACGTGGTTTATATTACGGGTGTTGATGATGAAGGTACATTCGAACCAGAAAAAACCTTTTCAATTTTAAACGATTTGGCAGAGATATCGCTGTTTACTACTTTTTAAAACTTTAAATTATTTTAATTTCTATCCTGTTTGTGATATCAATGTGAAATAGAACTATTCCGATAATATAGAGTATAAGCTGTGCGAATTTCATCATAAGTTAAATCGGAAAAGACAGACTGACAAAAATTTTAAAAAGTAGATTTTCTGTTCACGTGTGATAAAAATAGCCCAATGCGGTGATTATAATGAAAATATTCGCAAACCACAGTCAGACACTACAGTTTATACACATATATATATACACGCTAAACTGTTAAATAATTTGTTTCAAAACAAAATTATTCGCGATTAATGTTCGTTTAAATTTACGACGATCATAATATCTTTATCCATAGTATGAAAATAAATTTTCATCTGTTACCAACATTCATTTAAAAGTATTATAGCAGAAATCTCAATATATGGACGAGATAACAAACACCACACACACGCACGCGTATATATATATATATGTGTGTGTGTGTGTGCATATATATATTTATATAGATGTATACGTGTGAGAATATAAATTTATCCAAATGATTATAACGTTCCGAAATATTGGAAATTAAAGGTACTTATACTCCATGTAGCTACATCAATAAAGTGTTGTCTTGATACTTCCAGCGTAGTAAAACACAATACGCTTTCACTTGTTTAAAATGTTACGTCATTTAGCAAAAGAGATAATCACTAGTTGTATAAATCAAAAGGTCTACTGCATAAACTGCGAATTGTATTACCATATCAGTACTACAAATTACTTAGCTCATTTTTAAAAGAAAGATATTTTCCGATTAAATTAGGAGATGAGGTATCTAACATACAACCCATACTTGCTGGAGTCCCACAAGGAAGTGTGTTAGGACCGTTCCTCTACTTAATGTATACAGCAGATCTTCCAGTATCTGATAAAAGCTTGGTAGCCACCTTCGCAGATGATACTGCTATACTTTGCGATAGTAATTGCCCGGAGGAAGCTAATAAAAACCTTCAAAGCTCATTAAATGAAGTAACGGGATGGGGCGAACAATGGCGAATAAAGATCAATGAAAACAAATACAAAAGAGTAATTTTTACCAATAGAAAAATTATACCTAAAAGCATTACCATCAGTCGAAAAGCAGTGCCGATAAGCGATAGTGCAAGATATCTTGGTATGCATCTAGATAGCAAGTTAACATGGAAAAAGCATATTCAAACTAAAAACAACGAATTAAATATAAAAGTTCGCCAATGTATTGGCTAATAGGTAGAAAATCAAAGCTACATTTGGATAATAAAATCACCATATATAAACAAATACTTGCTCCTGTTTGGAGATACGGGTGTAAAATATGGGGCTGCAGTGCTAGAACAAATATAACACTAATGCAGCGATTCCAAAATAAAACTCTACGAACCATTGCAAATGCACCGTGGTTTGTATCAAATAAAACTTTACATCGTGACCTATTGATGTGATAAAACAGGAAGCAATAAAACATGCAACGAAGTTACATGATCACCCTAACTGGGCAGCAGTTAATTTGCTGAATAACTCATCAGAGCTGCGAAGATTGCAGAGGGTCAAACCATTAGACTTGATCAAATAAATCCTATTTGTGCATTCTAGGCCACCTTCAATGGAAGGAGTGCTGCTTAAGTAACTGCAGATATAATCACTATTCATAGTACTAGCTAGGTATAGGGAAAAAAAAAATTCGTAACGGACGAATAGACCAATTTTTAGAATGACGCCATATTATATATTGACCTAGATGATATATTTTTTTAAAGTCTAAATTTTACACTCTTGCACCGGGGTAACCTCGGAAGAATCAAAACATTTCATTCCGAAAATGTGTAATTGGTATCAGATAAAGCATTATATATATCGTTTTTATATACCATGAATTTCTCAACGGAATGAAATTATATGTATTTATATATATATATATATATAAACAACGCGAATAAATATAACTATTTCTAATCGAAATAAATTTTAAAATAAAACTTATATAGGAAAACATATAAAACAACGTATTCGATTTTTTTTGTAACAAAAAAAAAAAAAAACAAAAAAAAACTAAAAACCCAAAACAATACATTAATAAACGCGAAACAGTTCTAAAACTTAACGGTTCTTTTTAAACGTCTTCTCTTTTCTAAATTATTTATCGGGTAAATAATTCACGCATATGGAATTGTAAACGTGTAAAAATGGCATTATTAAATTGAATTATATTAACAAGTGTGAGTATATATGCATACATATATGTATATATATATATAATATACGTAATATAAATATTAATTAATTACCTCGGAATAAAGTCGTACGCGTTAAAAAGACGCATATAAGCGTATAAACCCACAGCGAAACTGGCACCGACGAGAAATACTCTTAAAGTGCCGTAAGGTAATCCGTTTGCAGCCGGTCTATTCGCAATCATATCCATATTATTACGCGCGATCGTTTGCGCTCTTCGTCTTCGACTTATTTCCATTTCTTCTTCTTCTTTCTTTTTTCTATACAATCGAAACAATTTTTATATCAGCTTAGAAATAAAGTATCTTCATTATCTAATAGAATATTGTAGAAAAGTAAAATGAATTTCAGTTAGATTAGGTAAATTTGAAAAACATTTGGTTAATTTCGAAAAATTACGAGATAAAAATCGAATTATTTTCAAATAGCTAACGTTGCAACATGATTATATAGATGCTGTTTTACATACGAAAAATCCCAACTATAAACTAAAAAAAAAAAACATACAATACATAGACAAGACAATGTAACTTACGATTGAATAAACATGTAAATGCATATAAAAACAAAGATGATAAACCATTATATAGAAAATATGGCGACGATGTGATGTTAATCGTGTAATTAATAATAACCATAATATTTTCCGTAAAAAATTATTAAAAATAAAAATAAAATTAAGAAATAAAAATTCTTTAATAAGAATTGATGACAAATTAGTTTTAAAGAAAATATTATAAACAATTTAGATTGTATATAGATCTTCTGACGTAGTCGTGATGATTTAGCGTTCTGCTCGGACGGCTTGAGTTAAAGTCTAATCATAGACGAGAATGTTTCATGGAAAAAACTTTTAGCCAATTCAGTTATTTATTCAATTAGTCGAGGCACGAGCTTGTCTTAAAGTAAAGAAGCCCCGCTCTGTGTTGACTTAACGGAGAGCGTCGTTTGAGCGGTCTCAAGTTGATTAATGAAGATCGTTCGGGGAAACCTACTGACTTTCCAAGTTGATAATATTTTACTAATTTAGATTCTATTTGTCACTATATTCCTTTTATATAATTTATTATCATTATTATATTTTATGTTATTAATTAAATAATTATTATTAGATAAATTATAATATGGATATGTGAAATGCGCCGTTAAAAATTATTCAATAATTAGTATATATATATATTATATATAAAAGAACTAGAAATAATTAAAACAATGATAAAGAATTCAGCGTTTAATTTTAATATATATTTTACGTTAACAATTTTACTCATGATGCTTTGTTGTCTTCAGGCATTCTTCTTCTTATCGTGTATAATCATCGGTTATATATAATTACACAAAATTCTCATCATAAGTTTAACTTTAAATTTGTTAGCCAGTCTATGGCTCCGTCATTAAGATTGTGAATATAATGTTAAACCTACAGGTGTAAATTCACTACAGTTTTTGTCTTGTATTTCCGCACTGGCACGCAGTAGTTGTCGTCATACCCTACTTCTGCATTACATATCCGCATCTTCCCTGCCCGGTCCTAATTCTATTGAGTGTCTTCCATAGTTTCCTAGATAAATCCCTTCCTTGAGTCGACAACTAA
This sequence comes from Coronaproctus castanopsis, assembly GCA_032883995.1. Classification (NCBI taxonomy): domain Eukaryota; kingdom Metazoa; phylum Arthropoda; class Insecta; order Hemiptera; family Monophlebidae; genus Coronaproctus; species Coronaproctus castanopsis. The sequence goes on from CM065053.1 coordinate 142,615,224, forward strand.
ATGGGAATTTGTTGTATGTTCTAAATTACTTTCCCACGTTATTTTCCATCTATTAAACTCTTTCGTATCTTCTGATAATAATTCATCCATTGTCCAAGGTGATTTTCTGGATTTGAGTCTCGATACTGGTGCGGACCTTATCTCTTCAGATATTGCCAGTTCGGGGTACATCTGAAATTTATTTCTATCTCTGAATAATGCTGTCTCCCGTCTAATTGCAGCTGGAGCTACATTAGCTAAAATTGGAAGCCACATAAATATGGTTCGGAGTACTTCATTTAACACTACATCTACTTTTTTAACATGGCAGCTATTACACTAAACTGATGAACAATATTCGGCTGCCGAGTATACAAGTGCCAAGGAAGAAATTCTGAGTGTTCTTGCATCAGCACCCCAAGTCGATCTTGCGAGTCTCTTAATGAGATTTATATTTAACTTTTTGGATAAAACCGTTAGATGCTCATTATATGATAAGGTGCAGTCTAATGTCACGCCTAAGTATTTTGGATATTTTGTATTTCCTAGTTCTACACCTTCACATTGACAATATGACAACGTCCCGAAACTCGTTCCCGTGTGTTGTCGAATAAAATAATTTATCAGAATTCTTTCTGGTTCAGTTTATAATGTTGTATAAATATCAAACTCGTTTTCTACCAATTTTTTCTCGCGAACGTTCCATACTTTCGTATGTGCCCGAATTTTTTCCAATACGTATTAAATTCAATAATTCGCAATGGTCTACAAATTTAGCCGTTAACGTACTTCTAGTACATTTGATACCTTTTCAGTTCATAATACATATATGTAAAATACGTCGATATTTTACGCGATAAAAACAGGAAAAGGAACAATTTAAATATGAGCATTGTTAATTATTAATTTATTTTCCAATGAACAATTTACCGGAGGATGATAAAATATACAATACATTATATTAACTAATGCAGTTCTATTTATTTATTTACATTAGATACCTTGTTCATCCGTTGTTTTTTTTTTTTTTAAACATATTATTACCTGCAATGAAAGAAAAGGAAAAGAAATCATACCATAAAACTATGAATAGGGAATACAATTATATTTTTAAAAATCAAATATCTAAAAAACAAACCAAATATTGCAATCTAACAGAGTATAAATTTGTAACCGTACAGAAAACATGCAAATATTACACAGAGCAATATCACTAACTTGACAAATTACTGAGAAAAACTGAAAGAGAAAAAAAAATATATTAATGAAAGTTAGTATTAAAATACTCACTTCTAATAATACCCATATATTTTAAACTGTTTACAATCATTCTGTACCAGACTGAATTAAATGTATAAGATTTGAGTCCACATTTTAACAAAAATTTTACTCGTAAACGAATATAACACAGACATAAAACATGTATTACAAACAATAAAAACAAATCACATTTAGTTATGGAGCACCAGCTCTAGCTGCTGAACAAATTATACGTTATTAAAATATTTGGTAATTTGAATTTTTTATATTATAGAATTCAAAATTCTAGAATGAATAAATCTGTTTCAATATGAACCCCCATATTGACAAAAAATGTGCAAAAATCATTAAGGGACGCATTTTTTCAAATTTAAAACAGCGTGAACAAATTAAACTATACCGAGCAATGCAACCCCTGAATTCATCAAAAAATAATAAATTCAACTTGACTTTAATAATAATACAGGGGAAAAAAAAAAGGTAAACAAGAGTTATAATGTATTACTCACGTTTGTTTGAAACAAGTGAACAATGTTAACGTTTGGAAATTCTTATGGAATATTAAGGATACCCAATTTTCGTAAACACCATAAAGTTAATTTAGAAACACAGAACAAATAGATTTTAATTGCATTCCACCACATACGACAAATGAGAATATAATACGAACCAGCCAACAAAATCGACTCCGAATTCCAAATAAAGATGTCAAGGGATATAGGCATAAAGTGAAGACTTCAACCAGCAATGTATTTAGTAATTTAAAATACCTTTAAAAATATAGCAAACAATAAATATCGGTTAAATTCTCAGTTAATATACCATACTTATAAAATAATATTAGGACGCAATTTCTATCACGGTTACACATAAAAATTAAATAAAAACCCGGACTCCAATGCCTTTAAAATACAGAACTATTTATCTGACATAGAATATTGAAATCTATGTAGAAATTATACACATACATTTATAGTAACGTACAAAATAATCCAATAAAAGACGATTAAACGTTTACACGATCGTTCCTGATTAAAGAGAAATGTCAACAATTTTAATCCATTCTACACAACAAATTGAAAAATCAGTTCTACCACGTTATAAGAATTCGTCGTTTTATTAAGTTACCAGGTTTTTTTTAAGAAGAAGAAGAAGAAAAAAATAATAAGTTTAACGAGATGATATAAATTATATCTATATAAATTGTACGTAATTGATTGACACGTTAATAAATAACATAAAAATAAGTTATACCCGTACTTCTTTCGTGTCCGTTCTTTGGAGGCGTTTTCTATTGTTTCTGGCGGACAGTCTTCGTGAAGTTGAGAAGCTTTTCTAAGTAACTTATCATACGGTAAATCTTCCGGCAACTACAAAATTACAACACGAATACACACATACATGTTAATGTATATGTATACATATGATGTAAGTCATTTACACAATCGTTATAACAAAATCAAAGACCAAATTATTACAGAAATCGACAAAAATGTTTATTTAAACATAATGATTTCAACATTAATTAGCATCATGTTCGAAAAGTTTTACTAACCTCTACAAAGAAATTATAACACGATTTATCACGCAAGTGTATACACAAACATACGTTTTGCCCTACTACTAACATATACGGGGTTACCTTTACGAATAATCGACGCTCATGTATATACTTGTAATTTAAACTAGTTTTGACGTGGTTTTTCTTACAAGTACATCAAATCGCGCCATGACTATTGAAAATTTTTAAATTTTAATCACATCCACATAACTTTGGACAGAATATTAAATTAATTCCTACAGAAAGCGTATTAAAAATATATATAATAAAAATTAGCGGAGATTCTATTAATATACACACCTGAGATAAGACAGTATGTAAACTCGCCATATCGCAATCGGTTTGGAAAATTTGATCTTGACGATGAACTACAATTATTGGTATTAAATAAAGCGGAATGAACGGGGGCGATGCTAAAAAATAATCGTAGAATCGGACCACATGTTCGTATTTTGTCAGTGTATGACTATACCAAGTTAAGAACCATGGTAAACAAAACATTGTACCGACTCCGGCCCTATTTTATTTAAAGCAATTTGACGATCAATAGGAAGTACAATAATATAGTTAATATAATAATTTACAACATACACATCGTTATATGGTTCGTTACCGAACATCGTGACTAGCAATTGTACGTTATACAAAATGGACTAGAGTTGGAGGCATTAATTATACGCAGTACAAATGCGCCCATATGGTGGGCTGCTACTGCCTTCTTCGGGATAATTAAGAGTTACGTAATAATGAAATTATGTCGCGAGGTGGGATCGGACTCTCAACAGTCGACTTGACTGTTAAGCGATCTAGAAATTATGCCGCTAATATATATATTACATACTTTAAACCTGTTAGCAATAAATGATACGTATTAGATTACAACAAAGTATTTTAGATGAACACACTTAGCGTATAGTACTGATTCTTCACACATAAGAAGCGTCATTGCATTTTTTTTTTAAATGTATAAATTAGAATATGTTTAGAAAATCTATAAAAATTATCGCATTGGCTAGTAAATATTACGTCACACGGAAAAGAAGCGCATTAAAAATAACAATGAAAAAAAAAATTTCAAAAGACCGATTAAGATTACTTCAATAAAGAATATTTTATACACTCATATTACCTGCACAACGCAGAAATCTTATTAGGAAATGGATAATAATAATAATAGATTGCAATCAGTGGAAATTAATCAGAGTACATTTAGATGCACGCATGTAACATTAACAGTATACACCTGTTAGTGACAATGCCAGTCAGATGACTAACGCTGGAATTTATGTGATAAGCAGAAAAGATGGATTAATTTTTAAAGTAAATTCACCTCCAAGAATGTTTTAATGCTTTTTATTACAATTACGAATGTCTTTAAATAAGCACCAAATATCAAGTTTCTGGAATATTTCGGTTTTAAATATTTTAATAAAAAAAAAGGAGATGAACAAACATTTTTTTCCAATTCTTTCGGCCATATAAAAATTCAATATTTTTACCTTTCGATATATTCGCACAACTGAGGATGAACATAATCTAATAACGGATATATGTAATCCAACAATTGTGATGTTTTTTCCATTGTGGGTTCCATGAAGTGCTTGAAATGATCCACGGACAATTTTTCCATTATATGAAAAGCGACATTTTCTTCAACAACCAAAAGGAATGTAATTACAACATCGTGATACCCCTTGGATAATTAAAAATAAATGTTTTCAACTATTTACTTCTCGCTGTAAATAATAACGAAAATAAAAGTACACGTTGCATATTACGGTATGCATTAAAATAGTACCGTAATTAAAGAATAACTACATTTTAGTGACACCGGTATATAAAAATAGTTACGATTCCATAATAATTTCTATTTGTTCTCTACATTTCATTGAGTTTTCAAGTTTATATATATGTTTAGATCTACGATATATTTGTATACAAAAATCGTTTCATACTGACCTAATATTTATAGAAAAATATAACTATTAAAATAATTTGCTATTTGTTCATTTAATACGTGATATATTTTACATATTAATATTGAATTACCGTGAACAAACCGAAAAAAAACCACGAAAAATTACATGTTATCTTTCAACATATATTGAAGACATTAATTCAACTACTAAAAAAAAAAAGTAAACAAACATCGGGGCAGCCTATATATAAAAACTTACACTAAACACTATCGATTATTTTTAATATTTAACACTTTCCCTTGTTTATGTAAGTTCCTATATGCATATATATATATATATATATATATATATATATATATATATATATATATACACACAAAAAAAATAAATTAACTACTTATGAAAGCCCCATTCTATTATAAAGAACCTTTAAACGTGTATGGGCCAATGGCTTTGTCATTACATCTGCAATCTGATTTTCAGAAGACATTTTTTCAATATCCAGTCTACCATCAGCAACATGTTCTCTAATAAAGAAATGCTTTCTCTGAATATGCTTGGTTCTTCGATGATTTTTCAGGATTCTCGGCTAGACGAACAGCTGCTGCATATCAACCTGTAGAACAGGTATTTCCTGTAAATCAGTGATTTCACTAAGTAGTCGACTAAGCCAAATTATTTATTTTGTTGTTTCGCTTGCTACAACTAGTTCTGCTTCGGTTGTTGACTCTGTGACTTATCCCTGTCGTTGACTCATCCAGGAAATAGCTCCTTTTGCATAACTGATAAAAACACCTGAAGTTGAACGACCAGTTTTGGAACATCCTCCAAAATCAGCATCGCTATAACAAAGATTCCCCTTTTCTTTTGAGTCTTATAATGTCTAGCATTCTCCAATGATCTTGACAGGAAACTCACACTATAGGCAATATCTTGAACTCAACATTAGGTACATAAGTGCACCAACTGCCTGTCTGTATGGAAAATTGCTTGTCTTCTCTTGCGCTTTCCCTGAAATGATGTTTTCTGGGTTTGGAAGTATTGGAGAAGAAACAGGTTTACAGCTAACAAAATGAAAGCACTCGAGTATTTTCTGAGCATATGATTTTTGACTAATCTTAATGTCACCATTATCCTGCTTCTGTATCTCTAGGCCCAAAAATATGAGGCTTCTTTTGAGACGATCTGGAATTTTATTTTTAGTTGATCTAAGAATACATCAAGATCCCTTTGATCTATGGCTGCAATAAGACCATCGTCTACATATATTGCTACGACAATTTTTGCATCATTTTTCTCTCTAATGAACATGCATGAATCTTCTTTGCTGAGTTTTAAATTGCAACGATCTGAGAAATTCTCCAATACATTTATTCCAGTATCGTGGTGACTGATTTAACCCATAAAGACTTTTCTTAAACTTACATACATTACTAGAGTCATCATTGTAACCATCTGGTTGTTTCATAAAAATTGTTTCTTCCAGATCTCCATACAGGAAGGCTGTTGAAAAATCAAACTGAACTAAGTGCATTTTCTCTGTAGCACTGATATCAAATATTAAGCGGCTCGTTTTTAGTTTTGATACTGGACTAAAAGTTTTGCTATAGTCAATTCCTTTTCGTTAATCATAGCCTTTGGCTACTAGTCTTGCTTTATACTTTGAGATGGCACCATCTGGATTTAATTTTACTCTATAAACCCATGGAATGGCCTTTTGCTCTTACAGGTAGTTGAACTAACTCCTATGTCTCGTTCTCTTTTAGCGAAGCCATGTCACTGTTCATTGCGTTCTTCCAAGCTATACTGTTTTCACTATGTATCGCAGCTTCGTAAGTTTTAGGAAATTCTTCTGCTGTCATTATATTCACAAAATCTTCATAATACTTTGGAGCATGAAGTGTGCTTCTGTCACGCAAGATTCGAGTATTGCGAGTTTGATAAGTTCTCTGCTCAATTTATTCTCGCTTTCTGGATCTACTTCATGATCATCTTCTATGTCCTTTTCAATGATTTCTGGTTCATTGTTGGATTCTCTTTAGATGAGGTACTTGAAAAAGGTACTTTTATTTTATCTGAACAGTCCTGAAGTGTCTCATGAAACTTGACATCTCTTGATAAAATAACACATCCTTTTTCAGGACTATAAATGCGATATCGCTCATTTCCATCACATCCAACAAGATAGCCCTTTGTTGCTTTCTTATCCATTTTGTGACTTTTTGTACTGGAATATGAACATAGCATAATGAACTGATGATCCTTAAGTGTTTGATGTGCGGTTTCTTCCTGAACCACAGCTCACATGGACTAACACCATCTTCTGATGACTTTCCTGTTCTGTTTAATACATTGCTGTCATAACTAATTCGGCCCAAATTGCTTTTGGAAATTGAATATCTGGATTTGAATATTTAAAAGTCCAAGCCATTTCTACAATTGTTCAATTATCTCGTTCACTACCGCCCTTCTCAAGGTGTGTAGGGAGCTGTTAATCTCTGCATAATCCCCTTTTTCTGAAGAATTTTCCGAATATATATATTGTCAAATTCTTTGCCATTATCACAGAGTAACTCCGTAATGTTGTGACCTTGCTTTTCTGCTTGAGCAAGCATCTGTTCTAGAACAGTTTTAACGTCTGACTTTTCCTTAATTACAAAACCATAACGATATTTAGTGTAATCATCCTTAAATACAACCAAATATCGCTTCTTCTGGAAAGACTCATCAAATGGTCCACAAACATCAACTGAAATTAGTTCACCTGGTTTCATACATGCTTTTCTAGAGCCAAATGATAAACGATGTGCCTTATCATAGATACGTGGCTCACAGATATTATTATCAAGCTTTACTTTAATGTCTAATTCTTTTTCGAGCTTCTGTTTAATGTGTCGTTTATCCTGATGTCTCCATCTTTCATGATAAAGCTGCAAGGAATTACTATATTAAGTAATATTAACTATAGACACATTTGTCGATGGTAATGTCTTTATACTTGCTTTATACAGTGTACTACATTTTTCACGAATTCCGCTCAGTACGTTAAATTTACTGAAAATGAGCAGGTAGTGACTGTCGATTAAAAATTCGCTATCAGAATTTTTATCATGTGCCGCTAATGGAGAAAATAAATTTCTTGCAATTTTAGGAACTAACCAAACATTTTTTAATAACAAACGTTGGCTTTTATCATTCACTGATGACAGTACTTCGATAACACCGCTGCCTACTGAAGTTAAACGTTCTTCTCCTGCTGCTTTAATAATGCATAAATTATCGAATTTTCTGAAAGTAGTAAACTAATCAGAGTGGTTTGTAATATGCTTTGTAGCACCATTATCCACCCATCAGTCTTCAGAATTCGGTTCAGCTGCTAATACATTATTATCAATAGAAACCAAACCAATGATTTCTATGTTATTACTCTGTACATTATTGTTTTTTACTTTTCCAGCAGGTCGTCCATCTGCTATCCATTTACGACACGATCTCACCCAATGACCTTTCTTATGGCAGTAATTACAGATATCTTCTTTTCTATTTACATTAGGAACATAGTTATTGTTATTACTCTTTTTCTGCTTATCAGACTTAGCAACTAAAGCCTCCTGATTAGCAGTGTCATTCCCTCAAAAACACAATTCGTCGAACGTTCTAACTTCATCTTTTGTAAGAAGTAAAATTTTCGAATATACTAGGTGAGATTTGTAAAGTTTTACACACAAAAAGTAGATCCGGTAATTGATTTTCGTTTTTGGCTGTCAGCCTATTATTTAACTCGTTCCATAGATTTTTCAACTTAGCTACGAGTAGATACGTCATCACCCGATGTCCAATTAAATGCGAAAAATTCTGCACAATAAATAACTGATCTCTGGACGTAGCTTCGAACTACAATTTTAATGCTTCCCAAGCCTCATGGGCTGTAACTTTGTCCATAATTTTTTGATATACTGCGTCGGAAATTGTACTAGTGTTCATGGTCTTAGCGAAACTATTAGCTTTTCGATACAGATCACATGTAGCTTTATAGTGCTTTTCTTCTTCTTTTGTTGTACCATCTTTTAAGAAAATAGGTTTTTCTAACTTTTTGTCCATGGCATTTAACGCACCTTCCTGATAATCCAATAAATCACGTATTTTCCTCTTCCAAGTCGGCCAATCCACTTCATTGGTTAATGGCTTAATGTGTCTTGCTAAATCCATATTTTGGCTAATTAGCAAATTACTGAACACTTGAAAAAGTTATTAAAAAAATGTAATGCATACGTACGCTTAAATGAAATAAAGTTAATATTAGTCTTAACACAACTAACTTTCTTTGTATACATAACACATATTTTTCTTTTAACACTTTACAAATAAACAAAAGCAAATATCTATTTAAAAATTAAAAGCGTCTGTGCCCATAACCTATTGAAATAACTTTGTGGTCACATTCTAACACATGAGAATTTATGTTTTTACTTAGTAGGCTCTTAACTAAAACTTTCTATTTAATTTCAGAAATTTAAAGATAAGTTATATGGACAGCATTAGATAAATAACAAAGTTAAATACTTTTTACAATTACCAACCTGATAATACTGCAAAGTAGGATACTTCATTATAACCCTTAATATTAGACGAATTAGCTGATCTTGCATAGCCACTCTTTGTTCATACGGAATTCCAGGTGGAAATCTTTTTAATGAACGATTTACATCTAACACTACTTGATGATACTCATGATGAGACTTATATTCTTCTTCGCTTGGAGCTGGCTCGTATTTATCTGGTTCTAACTCTAACAAATCAGGCCAAACTTGAGCTCTAATTTGATCTACACACAAGAAATGAGCGAACATAAAAAATTTTAAACATTAACTTTATTGAAAAAAAAAACCACTTTATACAGTATTACAAAAATTGCTGTTTAAAAGAAAAAAGTGTACTTTTACCGACTATAACATTATCAGAGATAAACAAGTGAAACTCAGTCAATAATATGTGCATTTTTTTAAATAAAAAAGTTTGTTACAATATATAAAATGTGTTATTTTTTAAAACATGTATAGCCAAGTATTTTGTAATATTAACTTTATTTATTAAAAATACGTAAGTTTATTTTATTTTACGTATTACTTTTTCTCATCTAAATTGATACATAGTCAAAAATTTCATTTTCTATTTTAACCCAATATATTAGAAAAATACATTTGAATAGTAGTGTACAACGAAAGCTTTTTAATAAAGAAATTCAAAGTAAAAAATATATGCACTATTTATATAATTTTAGTCGTACACACACAAATGTAATCATATATACATAATTCAATTAAAAATGAACCGTTGAATTAACGAATATAAACATTAACTTTTTAAAATTTTTGTTGTGTTCAAAAACAAATTACTCATAAAATTAGTAAAGTAATATTTTGTGACTTAACAACGTACCATTAATAAGACCACCATCGGATACCGCAAAGGAACGTAATTTATCGACATAATTTGGATCAGTTTTTGATGAATTTCGTAAATAAGTTTCGATTGCTTTCTTTTTTTCTTCATGTTTGTAATGTTCTAATGGTACTATAATAATTATAAAAAATAATAAATTTTAGTTATTTCTTTTAATAAACACCAATCTAATCATTCATTTCGTGTTTTTAACTTTTTTGTAGATTCCTAGAATACTTATAATAACACCCGTCTTTGTACCATTTTTCGGAAATGTCAGAAATGACTATTTTTAACAAATTATGAAGTTACTGACTAGAATGAAGAAAAAATAACGAAATTACGTAAAAGTTAGGACGAAAAATGTACGAAAATAATAAATTTAATATGAAAGAAAAATTATAACAGTGGTAAAATTACACTCATAAGGAAATAGCTTCCACCAGATGTAACTAGAGAAAGCAGATTAACTGACATTTCTATCTAAATGTGATTTTTGACGATTTTAAATATGATTGGGTAGTATTATATTTATCTGTTTTCATTAATCATACTTCTAACTAACCTAACAGAGTCTAATCGGATCTAACCTAACCTATCCAAATCAACAAGTTGGGCTTTTTTTAAAATACACGGTTCTGTTTATTATATTAAAATAATTTTAAAAATAAAACAATAACTATAATAACCCAATCGACACTACACCTATAACGAAAAATTTTCAACTTATTTAATATTTGTAAACATACAAGTAAAATTTGAAAGATTGTAATTTTTATTAATTTTTTAAACATTTTATATCGTGTTTAGGAAATCAAGATACATAAATTTATCCAAGCCCTGATCAATTCTAAGGTATACAAGTTTTTTTAGGAATTAACCATTTTCACAATTTATAATAAATAAAATCAACAGATAATAATTATAATTACACTTCAGTACATCCAAATAATTCATTTTTTAATAATAAAATAAAGTGAAAATTCGAATGTCTTCAGATAATATTTTCCCTTGGTGTAGTAGCAAGTAAAATTTATATACATACCTTCGGAACCCACTTGTTCATCTTCAATAATCTCAAAACTACTTTCTTCACAAGCCTCAGACGTTGTTTTCGAAATGTCTTTTCTTCTGCGTAAATCTCTTTCATTATATATAAGATAGTTATTTTCCATAGAGAGAATAAAAATTCTATCTATACAACATTTATTACTCAAAAACACGAACCTCTTTAGCGTAACATTGCCAGTTAAACAAAAATTGTTTTTTAAATTCACTAATCAGAATATGTCAACAAATATTTATGGCGCTATCAGTGAAGCCAATAAGAAGATGAATGTAACGATTAATTGAATTTTATTTCAATAAGCAGATATTAATGGGAAGTGTTGAGAAAAAAATACAATAATAGAAATTATATATACATATTGTTAGTGTTATGGTCAGGTGACTGTTTTTTCATAAAAAGGAAATCACATCATTCAATAAATCTTTAGGTCAGGTTGTCATATTAAACAAAATTGCGCGCTTCGTTCATCGTGATCGGTTAACCCATTAAATTGTTTTACTAATTTTTTTTTTAGTTCGAAGATCTGTTGACTATGAATTATGCAATATTTTCTTATTAGTACTTAGTAATTGGTTCTTGGTTTAGTTGGTTTTATAAATGTGTAAATTTTTAAATTTTTGAAGTATTACAATATGGATAATCGAGAACTTCAGGTATAGTAAACTAAAAAAGAATCAACAATATGTTTATATTATAAATATATATAATTTAATTGTTCTAAATATCCTTTATTATATAATACAGTGAATTTTTAAGAATTTTGATGTAAATATTTATTATCGTTACTTGTAGCAATGATAAATGTATTATCTAATTAATTTTAGAAATTACTGCTGTCAAAAGTAGAATTAAATAATAGGAATAATATTTCTTAAGGCTTCTTTAGGCACTATATCTCCATAATGTTGCTTTAAGCTGTTTGGCTGAGTTACGTAATTATTTCTTCTGATCTGCTAATTTATTAATAACACTTTCCACTGCTCTTTATGTTCTGTTGCCGTAATAATGCTTATTTCGAAAATTTAATTCTCAATAATTAAATTTTCTTTAATTATTTATGTATAACTGCTGAATTTATTAACGTTTATTTTTTTAAAGAATGAAGAATTGCAAATATTAGAAAGTATTTATGGAAGCGAATGGAAAGTTATAGATGAAGAAAATCGATCATATAGCATAGACATCGTAGTAGACAAAAAGCCTGTCGTTACCCTTTTCGTCAAATTTCCTCCGCATTATCCTAAAGAAGGTCCGCCAGAATATCAGCTATCAGCTCCGTATCTCACTAAAGAAGAAAAGAACTGTATAATGTTGCAAATGGAAGAATATTATCTGTAAATAGATGCATTTTGTTGTATTTTATATTAAATGTTTCATACATCATTCATTATACAGTTTATATCATCGAGCTTATTATTTTCTTTTAAAACGAATATTCTACATTTAATTATATTTTTTACTCATACTGACATGTTTTACACTGTATGCATTATTTGGTGCACGAGTAAAATATGAATATATCGTTTCGTCTCACAATAACATATATAATTGAAATATGGAGGCATTTGTGCACTGAAATTGAAAAAACCATTCAAAGCATAATCCAGTTAGAAAAGAAATTTAAAAATTTTCTTTTCTCGTGGAACACTATTACCTTTTCATTTTATATTTATAGGTTTTCTTTCACAACTTTGTTATTTGTTATACATATATATAAAAGGTGTATATTACGGCAATTTAAATTACTTATCGTGTTATGAAATTTATTTTTAATAGCAAATACATTGGTGAATCCATCGTCTTGGTATGGATTGGAATAGTAAAAGATTTTTTGTTAAAAAAGTATGATGAACAACAAAAAAAGACTGAAATGTTAGAAACTTCGAACCACCATAATGATAAGGAAGCTATCTCACCTTCAGCTTTCCATCAAAAATTTAATGTCATCCATGGTCAAACTATTACAGACAGAAAAAGTGTATTTCAGGGTCACGTTATATTTATATCAACCATCAAAGATGTCAAGTATGTTAAAGTTGTAATTTATTTAATTAATTTTATCAATATTGTATGTTTTATGAGAACGCTCGTTTCCGGGAGAATTATGTCGTTTTTACTCATGAATAAATAATTTTAAAATAAAGTTCGCTTCATAATTATCAAAAGGTTAATACACATCTATTTAACGAAACAAAATTCTTACTTGGTGTTTTCGTTATTACTTCATATATAAATAAAAATATAAAAATTTATCAATAATAATAAGAGCAACTTATTAATAATAATTAGATATAGTAATGTTTTTTGTTTCGTAGGATCTATGACAATATTTTTTTTTGTTTAGAGAAGTGTTATCTCAGTTGTATGAAAATAAAAAGATAGCGAACGCTACTCATAATATTTATGCTTACCGGCTTAAAGATGACAAAAATAATACGATAAAAGACTGCGAAGATGATGGCGAAATTCATGCTGGAAGCCGATTATTGCATTTACTTGAAGTATGTCATTATATATATATTTTAAATTTATTATCAGTGCTTATCTTAATTTTATATTCGAAAAAAATAAAAAATATAGTAATTGCTCGTAATATGAACGAGGGAATCTTCTATAACTTTATGTGCAGACATGTATACACCACATTTCTACAGATAAAAGTTAGAAATATTCATAAATTATACGTGTACTGAAGAGGTCAGTAAGTCTAGAAGCAAAATGAGGCGCGAATGTAACGCGGTATCATCTAAGTTACATGACACGTACGCATAACATATCAAAATATCTCAAATAATAGTAGTAATAATAATTTTAATATTAATAACTCAATTATTATCGTCAGATCTGAATCTGACGATAACTATAAGGAAATTTGACACTTTCTCTTCAACCCCCGATAACTTTTCTTCTAATCTAGATGGCGGAAAAGTGTTCAAACGAAAAAAACGTCCGCGAATTGTCGCTACAAATCTAGCCACTAACCACTACCCTGTTGCAACCCCTTATGCCGTTTAGCGGGTAGTAAACGGGTGAAAAACACCCCTAGTGTTTTGACCCTTTGCGGAAATTTGAGGCTTTTACTAAGTAGTCGTCGGCAATTTGAATCGTGTAAAAAGTTCCTCTTAATTTTCAACCCCCGCCGAATTATTAAGGGTTGAAAATCCGTCGAAAATCTGACTTTTTTCACTTAAATTACGCTATTAAATCGGGGGATGATCGGATCGATCGAAATCAAAATTCCTCATATACACTACACTCGGGGGAAGGTTTTTCCTTCTAACCCTTATACCCCTATCTTTTACATCCTCCCCCAAAAAACTTCACTTTTATCGCGGTTCAATATGGGGTGATTTGCCAACTGCTCTTCAATTATACGGGGTTGAATAGAAATTGTCACTATACTATCAGTCATTTTTCTCTCGGAATTGTGTCTACAATTTCACCCATTAACCATCACACCGCTGCAACCCCTTAACCCATTCAGCAGGTAGCAAAAGTTGATAAAGTTTTTTGTTTTGACTTCTTGCGGTGTTTCACTATACCTTCGGTCGGTCATTACAATTTCACCCACTAACCACCACACCGCTGCAACCCCTTAACAGACTCAGCAGGTAGCAGTGTTTTTTGACTGCTTGCGGCGTTTTCAGGCTTTTACAATGCGGAGCAGGATAAATAATTTGGATCGCGTAATAAACACTTCCAACTCGTCTTCAACCTTAAGGGTTGAAAATTCATCGAAAATTTCGCTTCGCCGTTTTTTTTTTACCTAACTTCACCTTATTAAATCGACGGATGATCGGATTATTTGTTGGCAGCTTTATACCATATAATGTATATAATAATGTATAAGCTTAGCTATCAGATGCGTAGTTCTGGCGTGTTGGTATCGAGTTGTAAAGTGTCAAAATGGAAAGTCGCCGTTTTTCTCCGATATTATGATAGTTCGTTGGTCGGATATTTTTTCTCTTTTATATTTAAGATATTTGGATGGTCTGGATTCGGTTAGAACGGTTTCCGATTTTTTTCGGAAAAATCGTCGTTAAAAATACAAAATTTATATAATCGTCTCGAAAATTGGGATTTATCTACTAGAAATGGTATAAATTATTATACCGATCGAATCTTTCGGCCAAAATTTAAATTGATCCTTTTAGAACGAGTTGAATATTTTTAAAACTCCGAAAATTGACTTTTTTCATAATTTCTAAATTGGAGTTTAATCCTTATGCTATGACCTATTAAATGACGCGAGTAGTCTCCCCATCTCACAGATACTCGTCGAGTAATAACGTCGGAAAGTTAACTGTTTTCCAAGTTTGAATTAAGAATGTCGGGGCTGCATATACTTTTAGAACGTTTGAACTTCATGCACGCCTACTACTATATAAAATGTATCGTATAAATATAAAAAACCCGAAAAAAAATTTTCAACTGGTCCATATGGTACCAGATATCTGCAATTTTGAATACAAATTTTTCCCACGGTTTTTGGTCGGCAGATTCTACAACGCCCGACAAAAAGTGAATAAATTTTAAATAAATGTCTATTACCATGGAAATGAAATATATATTGTTTATATATGTTAAGAATCTGCTGGACAAAACGAATTACTCGATGGTATAAGTACATGATCACGTTCATACAAGATAGACAGAAATGTTACGGACGGTAGGAGGGCGATGTTTTGCAGAAAGTGTCCGGATGGCTTGGAACAGGGATTCATCTCGCGATTATCATGTCGGGTAGTCGTAGATATTATAAAATGCCAGCGCAACAAACAGAAGTGCTCTGTAGTAATTAGGAGGAAATATAATTTGTGGTCGCGTTCCTGCAAGATGGTCAGACATGGTACGGACGGTAGTAGGAGGAAGTTTTGCAGAAAGTGTCCGGATGGTTTGAAACAGGGATTCATCGCGATTATCATGTTAGGTAGCTCATTTTGTAGAATGCGTCCAGATGACTTGGATTGTGGTTATTAGTAATTAGAAAGAAAACGTGGTCACGTTCCTGCAAGATGGTCAGACATTATACGGACGGTTTAGCACAATGAACAGAAGATTTTGCTCTGTAGTAATCAGGAGGAAATATAATTTCTGGTACGGACGGTAGTAGAAGGAAGAGCAGTTATTGGTCGGATTTTGGCAAACCTTTTTTGTTTTGTTCGTAATCATCCCCTAAATAATTAAGCCCGATGATTTTCGGATTTTAAACATTTTCCCGTTCATTACTCGGGGGGAAGGTTTTTCCTTCTACTCTTATACCTCCTATCTTTTACATCCGCGCCGAAAAAACTCCATTTTTATCGCGGTTCAATATGAGGTGATTTGTAAACTGCTCTTCAATTATACAGGGATGAATAGAAATTGTCACCTACCTATATATTATCGGTCTTAGTGGTACAATTTTTCTCTCGGAATTGTCGATAGAATTTCACCCACTAACCACCACAGCGCTGCAACCCCTTAACCCTTCAGCTGGTAGCAAAGGTTCATAAAGTGTTTTGACTCCTTGCGGCGTTTTCAGGCTTTTACTATGCGAGCAGGATAATTTGGAGCGTATAATAAACAGTTCCAACTTATCTTCAACCTCTGCCGAATTATTAAGGGTTGAAAATTCGACGAAAATTTCGCTTCGTCGTTTTTTTTTTACCTAACTTCACCTTATTAAATCGTTGGCAGCTATACTATATAATGTATATAATAATGTATAAGCTAAGCTATCAGATGTGTAGATCTAAACGTGTGGGTATGGAGTTGTAAAGTGTCAAAATGGAAAGTCGCCGTTTTTCTGCGATATTATGATAGTCGTTGGTCGGATATTTTTTTCCTTTTATATTTAAGATATTTGGATGGTCTGGATTTGGTTAGAACAGTTTCCGATTTTTTTCGGAAAAATCGCCGTTAAAAATACAAAATTTATATAATCGTCTCGAAAATCGGGATTTATCTACTAGAAATGGTTTAAATTAATATACCGATCGAATCTTACCGGCAAAATTGAAATTGATCTTTTTGGAGCGAGTTGAATATTTTTAATACTCCGAAAATTGACTTTTTTCATAATTTATAAATTGGATTTTAATCTCTATGTTATGACCTATTAAATGACGCGAGTAGTCTCCCCATTTCACAGATACTCGTCGAGTAATAACGTCGGAAAGTTAACTGTTTCCCAAGTTTGAATTAAGAATTTCGAGGCTGCATCTACTTCTAGAACGTTTGAACCTTATAGACGGCTACTACTATATGAAATGTATCATATAAATATAAAAAAACCAAAAAAAAATTTCAACTGTTCCATATGGTCTTCTTAAACATATATCTTGCAGTTTTTAATACATTGTGTTTTTATCGTTAGAGCGGGAAATTTGTAATTAGAACGAAACACAATACAAATTTTACATGAAAACCTTTATAGTAGCCAATAATTTAAATAGTAAATTTTACGACAGCCAGTAAATTTCAACAGTTTACTGCGGAAATATTCATTTCTATATAACGTCTATCATATAAAGCGAAAAAACCGCAAAAAAAAATTCAAACCAAACCCAGAAAATATATTTTTATATATATGTAATATACAGCCGCGTGTACTTATTTAAAATTTATATTTGTTGTAATATATATTATGTACGTACGCATATTTCCGTTTAGTAGGTAGGTTTAAATATATTATATCATATGCAGCCGCGAGTACTTATTTAAAATTCACATTTGATATTTGTTATGATATAATATATTATGCACGTACACTTAATTCCGTTTAGTAGGTAGCCTTAAAAATATTTTTATGTATATATGTAATATGCAGCCGCGAGTACTTATTTAAAATTCACATTTTAAATTTGTTATGATATAATATATTACATACGTACGTATATTATATAATATACATATATATATATATATAATATATACATATCGTATTATCGTGTTTTGTAGTCCCCTTAACGAAACAACAAACAGCAGTTTCAGACGAACGTTTGGTTGGTAAGACAAATAAACTCGATCTTTTTTTTAAATATATATATGTAAATTAACAACCTTTTTTTTAAAGTAGACCTCCCACTTGCGAAGGTCACTGCTTATACGGCAGCCCCTGCAATGTTTTAGGTAAAAAAGATTGTCCCGCTTTTTAGCGGAAGAAGTACGCATCGATAGATATTCGTGGATAACTCGGCGAATTTTAGTCAGATTTGGACAAACTTTTTTTTGTTGTACTCCTATTGAGCCCCCATAAATTACCCCACGATTGGTAGCCCCCTAGTTAATTCACTATATGTGAAAAACGTTCATTCGGGCACTTATATAGCTATTATATCGTCTTCTCGAGTTGCAAATAGTAATCTTGGCAATTACCATCCTTTGGCCATATTCAAATTATTAGCAAAATATCCCGGTGTTGAATATTTCCAACGTAACGGTATTAATAAAATTAAAGCAGTCTTTAATAGTCTGGAACATGCTAATATTTTTGTTGAACAGGTCAACAAAGAAAATAACATATGAGCTTTTATTTCAAGTTCTCTTTTGTATAGATTTAGCGTGATTAGAGGTATTCCCACTAATATTTCAGAGACAGAAATTTTTGAAAATATAGAAAGCTCTGTCCAAGTTGTAAGTATTAGACGTATCCACCGTCGCGCGGAAGGGTCGTTAATCCCAACGCAGACGATTGAAATCAAATTCCTTGGTAACTCTCTACCAGAGTATGTCGCACTATATCGGTTGCGCTTAAAGGTAGATCCAAGTATTCGGCCGCCAAGACAGTGTGCGAATTGCTTGCGGTTCTCACACACTGCACAACAATGTCGATCCAAACCTAGGTGCTCATTTTGCCATGAGAGCTATTTATCCTCCAGTTGCTCAAATACAAATACTTCTGCCCCTCCATACATTAACTGTATGGGAGCTTTGTCCTATATATAAAGAACGTTTTCAAATCCAACAAATTATGCCTTATGATAACATATTATTATCGGAAGCAATCCCTAAGAATAAATCAAGACACATTAGTGAGGCTTTCTCCTTTTCAGACGTAGCAAAACGCCCATCTTCTAATCAACGGTATGCTCCAATACCTTCCACCCTCAATATAGAAACTCGTCAAGTACGTTATTCTTCCCCTCAGTCATACTTCTTTCGTAAATCTCTTCCAAATCATACAGGTCGTCCACAGCCTGTGACACTCACCTATCCAAATTATAAACACTTACTTTCATTTCCTTCTGATAGAACATCACCATCCCTAACAGTTATTACCCAAAATTTTGTTAATGATGACCCACCCTCTGATGATACAAAGTCACCTCCCATTAAAAAAGCTTCTATTCCATCTACTCCTCAATCCTCATCTTCTGCTAACCATAAATCTCAATCTAAAGCAAAAATCTAACAAATTCGTTTTTCCAAATTCTTCTAATAATAACACTCGTTCAGATACACGTAAAACTAAATTACAAAATAATATTAAATAACTCGCCCACAATATTCCTTATTATAATTAACCTACCAGTAATTATATTTCTCTTCTCGTCTTATCAAAACTTTCCTCCTCTAATACCTTATTATCTTAAATTCGTATCGTATTTCCCATTTTTTTCTCCTATTTTTTGGTTTCTTTTCATGTTCTACACTACATTTTTTCTGTGTATTAAGTTCCGTCTTTATCCTTTTTGCCTTACATTTTTATTCCTCTATCGCTCATCTACACTATGTATAGGTCATAATCTGTTTTTCGTGTCATCTGGTAATTTTTTTTTTGTTTCTGTATCCACCCACTTTCACTACATTTCAATTTTAATTCATTATTGATATGTCATCCTTAAGAATACTACAGTGGAATAGCCGCAGCATCCAGAAAAACAAATTGAATCTCCAATGTTTTTTAGTCTCCAATCTGTATGATATTATCTTACTCTCTGAAACCTGGTTATCAACTGATACCATTTTTTCATTACTCGGTTATCGTTGTTTCCAGGACGACAGGGAAGATGGTTATGATGGTGCAGATATGTGCTATTGTGCTCATTCCCCTGACTTAATTCTTCTTAATAGCAATTGCAATGCGGTTTGTATTTTTACTGTTTTTAAGTAGGAATACATATATTTTCGCATTCTACTGTCTACCCAACAATATTTTCCAAGTTAACCTTTTCATCAATTTTATAAACTCCCTCCAAACTCCGTCCTTTGTAATAATTGCTGGGGATTTCAACGGACACCATCCGCTGTGGGGCTCCTGTAATGTGAATGAAATGGGACGTAGCTTGTTAAATATTATTTCCTCTACAAACCTTGCTCTTATCAATGATGACCGGCATACAACTGTACCCTCCTTACATTTCTCTTCTAATTCTCTCGATTTATTTCTCGTCTCAAACAATCTTCTACTTTTCAGTAAATGGGATGTTTTGGATATTCCGTTAGGAAGTGATCACTTGCCTACGGAAATTGTTCTCGGTGACCCAACATAAACATGTAGAACGATTTATCTGGATTCTTCCTACTAATAGAGGCTTAGATTTCGCTAATTTTCTCGAATCCTTGTGCCAGCCGCTTTTAAGTAGTCCTGTATTTAATATTCCGGTATATAAAGAGTTTATCAGTCTATTGCAGTTATCGTTAAGACGTTATGCTTCTAAAAGATTTTATCACTCAGGTAACCTGAATGTACCGTATTGGTGGAATTATAATTGTGCCGTGCTTCAACACAAATTAAGTGTAGCATTTAAACAATTTCGTAGAAGCAAAACCATATCCGATTACTTATCTTATAAACACCTGGAAGAAATTACTAGGCAAGTATTACTAACCAGTAAAAGGGAGAGTTGGAAAAAATTCGTTACTTCTATCAATCGTACGCAACCTGCTTCTCACATATGGAAAAAAAGCCAAATCATTTGTGAACTCTGTATTAACCTTCTTCAGTTGATATGGATACTAAAAATTATTATAATTTTGTCGACACCATTTCACCATCGTACGTCCCAGATATTACGGAACTTGCATACAATTCACATTGTATAAATAGCCACCCGGACAACCACTTTCCTTCCTTTCCCATTACCCTAACAGAAATCCAACACACTTTATCTCGTAATAAAAGATCCTCGGTATTGATGGGATAACCTTTCAAATATTAAATAATTTGCCAATTTCTGCCATACATATATTATTAAACTGCTTCGACTATTTCTTAAACTCTGCTTCATTTCCCGAGGAATGGTCAGAATTCATCATTATCCCCATAAAAAAAATCATGCCACTTTTATCTCTGGCCTCTTGCCTAAGAAAAATTTTTGAAAAGATTCTCAAAAACAGAATAACCTGGTGGTTGGAAAATCGTCGTCTATTTTCACCTGGAATGTACGGCTTCCGTAGTAATCTTAGCTCTTTAAACTGCGTGGCGCAATTAGTAGGTGATATCTACAAATTTTTCATTTCCAAGAAGTTTGTTTTTTAGACATAAATAAAGCCTTTGATAACATCTCAATTCCTGTCTTACACGAGTCTCTGACGAATTTGGATGTCCCATCCCCATTTAAAAAAGCCTATTCACCAAAAGACAGCTTACCTTCTTTCATTCCAATATGAAACCAACAACTCGCATGATGTACTTAGGTATTCCCCAAGGGTCCGTTCTCAGTCCTATTTTATTTAATATAGTATTGTTTAAACTTCTCAATACACCCCTTCCAGATACAGTGAAAATGTTATCTTTCGCAGACGATATAATAGTTTACGTCATGCACGATAATCTAGATAATGCTATCCAAACTCTTAATACATCGCTTACATCCATAGTCCAAGTTAGGTCTTATTGTTTCGTTCAACAAATGTGCTTCGATAATATTCTTATATAGAACCGTCAATACCAACCCCTTAACTTTACTACTTTTGTATAAAAATTTCATACGTTCTATTCTCGACTATGGCAGTTTTATTTTCGGGAATGCTTCTAATCATTGCCTTTCTAGGCTAGATAAAATTTACGCAGATGTTTAGATGCACTTCGTGCTACCGCTATACCTGCTCTCGACTCTTTCCTTACGAAGAATGTTTCTGTCAGATAAATTTCTTCTAAAAGCATTCATTCATATCGCCCCCTCTTTGTATATTCTATACGTAGAAATTTTTCACAACTGGCGTTTCTCTATACTTCGACGTCCTTTATTATGTCATTCCTCTGGTCATCTGTCCAGGTACAGTGATATTCTTCTCCCATCCTACCCGTCTCCCTCCTATACGATTCCTTTCGAGTATAATACCGTTAGCCTTAATATCAACATACACTGTTTTCCTCATTTAAGAACAATGTTCTACCACTAGCCGCAAAATTATAATTTTTACTCCTTGATTAATAGAAGCTATCCTAACTCCCTTCTAATTTTCACTGATGACTCGAAGTGCTCTTTTTCAGTCGGAGCTGCATTCGTAATCCCCGCTCTCAACATTTCAAAAAATTTACCCTTAATAGAATATCTCCATTTTTACTGCAGAGCTACAGCTATTCTTCAATCTCTCCGATATGTATCTGTAAATCGCCCATCTACTACTATTCTGATCCTTTCCGATTCTAAAAGTTGTTTGCTGACATTACAGCACTCACAGCTCAACTTTCGTTTACCATCAATTATTTACAAAATTCCTAATTACATATACCGATTAAACTCTCTCGGTGTAAGAGTTAAATTTGTTTGGATCCTCGGGCATAGCGGTATCTATGGCAATAATCTAGCTGATCGTTTAGTCACTTCAACGGTTACATTAAATATGCGCATAACGAATACTGGAAAAATCTGTGATCCGATCCATTTACTGTAAAGTATTATAAATCCATTCAACCCGACATACCTTTTAATCCATGGTTCTACAATATTAAAGTTGAAACGATCAAATTGCGGGGTTTTATTACTACCTTTGTCGACTGAGACTCGGCTGTAGTCGCCTTTCTGCTTCGTTACACAAGTTGAAACTTATTGGTTCTCCTAATTGCTCTCATCCTATGGATACCCATTTCGTGGCCGATGCAGACCATGTTATCCTAGAGTGTTCCCATCATAGTAATTTTCGCGTTGCATTTTATCAAGCTCTTCACAGCCTTAAAGTTCCGTTTCCTATAAATATTGCATTTCTCTTAGCTCTTCAAAATGCTGAAATATATACGGCCCTATACTCCTATATTTTAGATTCTGGTATCATTATTTAATTTTACACATCCCTACATTACTTCTTACTCTGCCTAATTTTTATTTTAAACACTGCACATAATTTTATTAATTAATAGTTTCTTAGCGCATGGTGTGTTAGGGACTTATTTTATTTTAAAAACTAGGTAACGAGAGTTCTCGATTTAACATTGATATTTCTACTTAATATTTTGTTCACAGATGATGAACGTATCCGGAGTACTAGTTGTAGTATCTCGTTGGTACGGCGGAATATTATTAGGACCCGATCGCTTCAAACATATTTCCAATGCGGCTAGACAAGTTATACTGTCTGCCGGTTTAACTATCGATAAAAAGAAATAATATGTATAATTGCACTTGTTTACTTTTCACGTTTATCAAAATGTTTTGTTATATATATATATATATTAAAGAATATTACATTTGTGCAAATGCCGGAGTATCACCAGGTTATATAGATGTACCATTCTTGACTTATTAAAAACAAAATTAATTTAATTTTGTTCGAATATATGTATTATTATTTTGTTTTTAATAAATATATAAATAACGATATCAAACATTTTTTTTATTAAACATCATAATCGAGTATATTAAAAACCAACTTGACAAGTTTATATTTATTGCTAATAAAATAAAATTAAAAATAAAATGAGTTACTAGATAAGTGTAAATCTATTTACGCTTATTCGACTCACGTAATCGTACCGATTTATGTTATAAATATCCAGGAAGAATATAATTCGTAACACCCATAAAATTAGTAAAATTCAATGCTAGTTTATTTATTTTCATTCGAAATTTGATTACTATATAAGAATTGCTACTTTTTTATAACGAAGTTTTAACCTCTTGTGCTTATGCGGACGTGAATGATTTTTTAAAACATAAACATTTTGAAAAAACCAACGTTTCAACTCAAAACACGTGTATGGAAAGTTTATACATATATATATATACATAATATATACATATGTTTTCCTCATGCACATATATTACTTATTAATTTCATATTTTCGTTGACACGTACGTGTATTATACTTGCCTCAAATAAAACAATCTATGGATTGGAAGAGATCATTGGCAGAAATAAATGTATACGCAATTAAATTTGCCCCAAAAATTAGTTCAATAAAAACAGGCAGTTGTAAGAATTGTCGGTGTAAGTTAAATATAATCTTTGAAAGCTTCAACCACCATTTTCGTACATGGTCCTTGAAAATGAAATCTGCAGTTAGTAAACAAAAGTGATTAATAATAGTTTTAACCAAGGTTTAAATTAAAACATAATTATCTTATTCACTGATTAGTTATTTGAAATACTGTATTTACCGATGATTAAAACCTTAAAAATTATTTGAAATTCATTTTACGGTACGCATATTTTCAAATATTTCGCGTAAACTGTGTATAATTATATAGTTTAATACCTAAACATTTATTCTACGTAATTACAATCACTCATATAAAATAACGGAGATAGTTTACATCCAAAAAATATTGTAAATGTAAAATTTTTTACTTACTTAAAATTACTTGTACAAGAGGTTTGTTCCAGGTTAAATTCTGCAACTGGAATTCCTTTTTCTGATAAGTATACTGCGAAGGAAGCAGCTGGATATACCACAGAAGAAGTACCGATTATCAAACACAGATCACACTCATTCATAGCAGATTCTGCAATTAAAATGAACGATTTAAATTTATATGCGCACAATATTTACTTGTTCTTCACGTAAATTTTCCATTTATCAATGTGAGATATATACAATTGCATATATAAACTTTTAGGTTGCTGGCCCAGAATTATTGAGCATAAAATAATTCAAAAAATTTTCCGAGTCTTGTAAATTGGAATATTTTAAGATCCGCTTTTATTTATCGTAAATACAAGTGATAACAACGCGTAACATTAAAAAAAAAAATGTTTTTGTAGTTGCCTGTGGAATTAGTATGATCAATAAAAAAAAATTAAAGATCATTGTTTATACACAAAATGTTTTTTTCTTCTTTTTTCTTCACATCTAGAACTGACTAATAATAGTCATTTACTAGATAGTAGTGATGACAGGATCATGATTATCAAGATCAGCCCATCAGCACGATCTCGATTTTATTAATTGAATCATTTACACCAGACCAACAACGTTTCTCCTTTTCAATCTCTTGCCTTCCTACTGGTTGATGTAAAAGGTTTAGTGCAAGAACGTTTTCATGTCCTTCCAGTCTCGACAAATGATTGGCGGCAGCTAATTTTATTTCTTCTGTAACGTACTTGATTTGTAAATCTTGATGTAACGTATAATTGGATACATACCAAGGTGCTCCCACCAGCGACCTCAGCGTCTTGTTTTGGTAGCGTTGAATTCTATTAATATTACTTTTGGACGCACATCCCCATAGTTCAGCTGCGTACAACCATATTGGTTTTAGTACCATGCGATATACCAACATTTTGTTTGTAACCTGTAATTGAGAGCGCGGTCCAAGCAGCCAATGGGGTTGCTTTGTTTTTAGATTGAGTTCTGTTAATTTGGTTTTAATATGCTGCAGCCATGTAAGTGTTTCATCTAGGTGTACTCCAAGATATTTAACAGATGAACATGTGTTTATTTGTTTGCTATTTATAGTTATATGGTAATTATTACGTTCAATTTTCTTCTTTGTGAAAATGATCTGACTGCTTTTATTTTCATTTATTGAAATTTTCCACTTATTCAACCGTGTCAGGATATTATTTAAATTATTTTGTAGATTTTCTGTGGATTTTTGTGGGTTCGCATGTATTGACATAATTGCCATATCATCAGCAAACGTTGCTGTTAGTGCATCATCAGCATCTGGCATATCATAGGTAAACAGTAGATAAAATAGTGGACCGAGTACACTTCCCTGCGGTACACCGGCCTCGATTTTTTGTATTTGTGATTCAGTTCCGTTTACTACCACTCGGAAATACCTGTCTGTTGAATAAGATTTCAAGATATTGAAATACTGAGTCGGCAATAGTTTTTTACACTTGTAAAGAATTCCTGGATGCCAAACTTTGTCAAAAGCCTGATGCACATCAAGGAAGGCAGCCGAGGTTACTGTTTTATTTTGAAACGTTTCTTCAATCTTGTTAACCAGTCGGTGCACTTGTTGCACGGTTGAGTGGCCAGCTCGAAAACCAAATTGATGATTCGGAATTATATCTTTCCTGCTTAAGCACGTATGTATTCTTTTTTCCAGAAGTTGTTCAAGTACTTTAGCTAAAATTGAAAGGAGTGAAATCGGCCGATAAGAGGAGACATTTGGTGAAGGTTTACCCGGTTTTAGGACCATTGTTACATTAGCAAATTTCCACAATATTGGGACATATTGAATTCGTAAAATAGCATTAAAAATATAGGTTAACATAACTAACGCTTTTCTTGGTAATTCTTTTAAAATACGTCCAGTTATGAGATCATAACCGGGTGACTTCTTATTGCTTAACTTCTTTATTATCCCATTAATTTCTCGTGGAGAAGTTAGGTTGATTTTATTTGTTGAACTATTAGGAGATTGTTTTAAGTAGTCATGAACGAACTTCATTTTCTGCGAGCGATTTTATATCATGGGACTTAAAGATTCCAGATAGGTGTAGGGCAAACAAACCTGCTTTAGCAGTGTCATCTATAATCCAGGTCTCATTGTCTGGTTTTAACGGTTCATTTCTAAGTATTGGTTTACGTCCGTACTTTGTTGCTCGCCATAGTGAGTAATTATTTTCCTTCGAGGGTGACAGTCTTGTAATATAATCTGTAAATGAATTATTTTTATAATTTTGAAAGTTTTTTAACTTCTCTATTTAAAGCTGATTTATCAACTGGACTTCTTGTTAGCATCCAACGTCTTCTCAGGTGTCTTTTAATTGCTACTTGTTCACGCACGTAGTTCGGGTAGGACAAAGAGTGTGACGATCCATTATTTAACAACAGTGTACTTTTATAAGCCGCGTTTACTATTTGTGTTGTGATCTTATTGACAGCGTCATCTATATTTTCTGTGGTTTTTAGTGAAGTTGGAAGATTTATAGATTCATCCAGTAGGTTTCTAAATACATTCCAATTTGTGTATTTATTACATAGTACTAATCTATGTTCCTTTAGACATATTCGTACATTTAACATTATTAGGACAATTGAGTGATCAGATGACAAAGATGACTGATCATTTTTAACTGTAATATAATTACTCGAGATACCTATTGTAATAAAAAAATCAAGTAAGTCTGGAATTTTATTTGTCTGTCGGCCAGTATGTTGGTTGGCCCCAGATATTACATTGCATTTTTCCGAGTCAATAGCTGATTTTAAGCTTCTCCCTCTAGGCGTAGTCAACCGTGAAGCCCAGTAGGTATTTTTTGCATTAAAGTCCTCCTCCGACAATGAAATGGTTTCCTATTGATCTAATGAATTCTGTAAATGACTGTATTTGGATGGTGTGCTTTGGTGGACAATAAACAGCTCCTATTTTGATAGGTTTGTTATTATAATTTATTGTGACACATGTTGCCTGCAAATAATCTTTATCATATTTATCTTCTACCTTATGAGGGATGTTTTCTCTAATGATGATGGCAGAACCTGCATGGGCTGTCTTGTCTGGATGAAGAGTCCAATAAGCTGCATATTTCGATATTTTTATATAGCTTTTGTCAGTAAACCGTGCTTCTGTGACAAGTATATGTCGATATTATTGGCATTCAAGTAGTGCTCTAATTCATGTTTGTGCTGTAGTAGCCCATTTGCATTCCATAAGGCTATTTTGTATGACACTTCCTGTGTATTGTCCATCATTTTTTATTGACGAGAGCAGACATGATAGTACTAATTATATTACTAATCTTTTATGAGTGACGAGCAGAAACTGTTCTCCCATTTTTTTCGTTTATAAAAGTAACCGTTTAAGATAAAAAAAAAACTTGAAATAAGAATCATGGAGTAAATAATATTCGAAAACAAAACTTCATGATTTCGAAATTTCCAAATACAAAAGTCTCATTAAAATTTTGAAAGAAATCTATAAAATAAAGGATAAAAACAACGTAGCAGTTAGGTTCTTAATGATAATAATTTTTAATACGCTAAAAGTCTCACTAAACAAGTATTTACTAACCCAACGCTAATTTGCAGTGTAATAATTTAGTTTATATGAGATAATAATTAATTTTCACATAATATATCTTAAATATATATATATATATATATATATATATATATATATATATATATATATATATATATATATATCAGATACGGACTATATTATTAAGTTATTTAAGTAGACGAAATTGAAAAGAACAAAATTTTTATAAATCAGTAAAATTGTATACACACTACGTGCATATTTTATGAATCATAAAATTAACTGTCATATGAATATATTTTAATTTATTAATTATAAAATTTAACTTTCCGCATATTTTTTGTACTTAAAAAGAGACAGTTCAATTAGTAACAATGTGTTGCCGTTAAAGAAATTTTATATTCTGTGTTTATTAATTTCCGTTTAATTTACTATGTTATTTTGATACAGAAAAATTACTTAATGGCTAATGAAATTATAACTCAGAAATAGGATGATGAAACTTCAGTATAAAATCTTACAGCAAAGTGAGTTTAATTTGTTTAATGAAGAATATTAAATCACAAATATATTCATTGTCGACGAGAAATCGAAATATTAATCTAAATTAAAACTTAACTGTGTTATTATCTGTGGATTTTGTGACAGTTATGCTTATCACAAAATAGAAAATTTACACGCTCTGACAATTGAATGTAATTTCTTTAATTTCCGTGACAACGTTCTCATCTTTAATAGTCAGTTATACGTAACGAATAGAAATCAGAATAATTACTTGCGGCAAATAATACGTTGGGATCCAATGCTTCGTTGAACCAAATAACCGCTGGTCGTAACAAACCTTTACAAGATGCATGTTTGCAACGTGGCAATTCGTCCAGTGGTATATTAGAACTAGTTGCATCCACATTGGGCGCCCTGCCAAAAAATTAAATTTTAATCACAAATTAAAAGAGAATAACAATAATTTCTTCCTTCAAACTTTAAATGAAATAATTAAATTTAAACGTTTCGATATTAACTGTTTCATTTTTAACAACTACAATGGTAGTATTCGCTGAAAAATGATACGTCACAATTTCATAATTTAATCCAGCATAAAATAAATGGTTTTTAGATATTAGAATCGAAATAAATGTATATTCGAAGTTCGCCTCTAAAATTAAATAAGAAAATCTTAATTTAAATACTCGTCGTGTCACACATTATTTGTTAAATATGCGTTTGCGGTATTAAAAAAAAACCGGCTTGTCGTAAAACAGATGAAAATATTAATGTCTATAATTATCAATCCATAATAGTTTACATATAGATTAAACATTGAATAACGCTATTCTTTCTGTTAGAGAAAGTGATCAATTTGTTTTATAAACATTCATCTGTCGACAAGATCAGAGATGTAGTAAATCAGTCGAGTATTTTGTGATTTTAGTATTTCTAATCTTAAAATAAAATAGCATACGCTTTCAGTCACATATCGTATTCAACAGACTTTTAATTAATGAAAAATTAAAGGATTACATCCAAGATAATGGAATAACTCATTTTTATTTAAAAGTAATATTATACACGAAATATTAGTATGTTTTCATCTCCCCCAGCCATTATCTGAAATTATTTAATAATTCCAAACGTGTAATTGTATGTATAGAATTAATAATACGTGACTGAAAGGTTTAATAAGATAGTGTACATGTTATTTATACATTTTCTGATAAATAAAATTACAAACTGTTAATGCTTGATTAACGTTGCGCTATTTTCGCACTGAATAAACGTCACAAGTCCATAAGTACTTATTTAATTACATGTTAAAATTATTATTTCAGTATTTTGTCACGTCACAAATTTTTTGCTTTCGACAATCTTCTAAAATTTGAATTAAAAGATTTACGTGATAAATATTCTGCAAGTGCGAAAATAACTTCACTATTATACAAAACTTATTTAACGAAATTTTCCCGCGAAAGACCTATATATGTATGAAAATACGAACCCTTTTCCTCTAAGAGATTCACAAATAGGACTATCGTAATTTGGTTCTATTGCACCGCATAATAAACATTTTGTTTTAAATAAAGATCCGTGCAATTCTGTAATATTTATAGATCCGGCTCTCTTGTGTAACTCATCAATATTTTGCGTTACTAAATGCGTTTTTAAATTACGTTCTAAAAATTTTTTCTGTAAATCAGCGAGAGCATAATGAGCCTGAAATTAAAAGTACGATTACTAAATAAATACACAATAAGCAATGAGTTAAAATCACTAAACGTTTTATAAAAGTCAAAGCTTTTCGGCTATTAAGTTATTTTTTTAAAAATATCACTACATTATGTATTTGTCAACTAATAGATAAATATTTATAAACATCGGCTTGCTACGTTTTCTAGGGATTTTGAATGAATCTAATATTTAATATAGCTAACTTGGTAATAGAGAAAAAACTAACGATTTCAATAAAGGACTTCAGAATTTTTTTTCCTTTTGTTTGCAAATTTGTGACCAGTGGTGGCTATTTAACAAATGTCATGTACGAGTCAATCGCCTGTATTGAGACTACTCCCATTTGTTTACCGGATTCAATCCGTTGTCTTTATTCTCTTTAATCTTCTAGCGTCATTCTCTGTACGCAGCAGTTGGGCCGCTAGTTAATTGGGGTAATACTTAGCCGCTGTAGGTGTTTTTCAGCAATGATTTCCTCCTGTACAGGACGTATGCCCAGATCTGTATGTATAGCGTAGTTCGTCATGTACCACGGCACTCGGTATATCTGTCTTAATATTTTATTCTGTGGTCTGTGTATTTTACTGATGTTCGTTTTCTTCTAACATCCCCAAAGTTGAGCACCGTATGTCCATATTGATTTCAACATAGTTTTGTACAAGAGAACACGGCTGTTCAGAGTGACTTCTGATTTAGGTCCTAGGAGCCAGTGCATTTTTTTCAGCCTTAGATTTATCTCGCTTTTCTTCTTGTCTATATGTATTTTCCATGTTAAACGACTATCCAGATATACTCCCAGGTATTTGATCATATCTTGCTTGGGTATAACTTTATCTTCTAGCGTAAGTTTGTAATTGTGCCGAGGTCTATTACTAAATGTAATATAGGCTGATTTTTCTGCATTTATTTCTATTCGTCAGTATTTAGTCCAGTCACTGATTGTATTTATATAATTTTGCAAATTGTTAATAGCTGTTTTTGGATCGTTGTCTGCTGCAAGCATCATTGTATCATCCGTAAACGTTGTAATTTCTACTTTGCTGTCAATAGGCATATCTGCAGTATATATAGTGTACAGTAGAGGCCCCAGTACACTACCCTGCGGCACTCCAGCCACTATGCTGCGAATAATGTATCTTCACCATGTATTAGATAGAAGTATCTATTATTTAGGTACGATGTAAGCAGAGGTAGGTACTGAGGCACAACTTCTCGTAGTTTAAACAAAAGGCCGTCGTGCCAAATTTTATCGAAGGCCTTACTTACATATATGAAGACAGCTTCGTTGGAATATCTGTTTTCAAGACCTTTCTCTATTAAATTGGCAACTCGATGGTTTGTTGTTCAGTGGAGTGACTTTGTCGAAATCCAAACTGATAGTCCGGAATTATTCGTTTTTGGTGTATAAGTTTGCTCAATCTACGGGGGATCATTTTTTCCAATAGTTTGGCAGCTGTTGGTAACAAGGATATACGCCTATAAGAGGTGATATTGTCCCATCTTTGCCCGTTTTTTTTTTTATCATCATGACAGTAAGCAAGTCTAACCGCGACATTAAATATATATGTTAATAGTAAAAATCCTTTCTTTGGAAGCTCCTCTAACATTCTCTGGTTATCATATCAAAGCCGGGTGTTTTTTTAGGATTTAATAATTTAATTTTCTTACCTACTTCGCCGGTTGAAAAGAAGTTTACTTTGTTATTGGTTACAATAGATTGGGTTAAAACAGGTAACTGTGATAAGTCTGTATTACAGTGTTTAGATGTGAACACTTTCTCGAGGTATTTAGCAAAAACCTCTGCTTTTTCTTTACTACTCCTCAGCCAGATCGTTGAGTTTTATTGGCTGGATAGGTAATATAGGTTTTCTTACTGTTCTAGTAGCTTTCCATAGGCTGTAGTTTGTTTTAGAGGTGACAAATTACTTAAGTAATTACTTAGTTTTCTGTTTTTATGTTCATTTAGGTGTCTTTTTAATGGTCTTTATGCTTCTGTTTACTTTCTTTTGTGTTCTGGATGCCTCGTTCTTTGCCAAATTTTCCGTAATCTCCTCTTCTCGGATACTGCTTGTTGTATATATTTTGGATATTCAATTATAGTTTTTTGTTTGCTTATAGATGGAGTAGCATTCCAAGCTGCAGTCTGCATAAGATCTGAAAATGTTTTGACTGCATTTTCAATATTATTTATAGTTTTTAATGGTCTTCTTCAATACTGACTGCTCTTTTTCTTCAACCATTATCAATCCATTGCTGGACGAAATTAACTTTTTGCGAGCATTACAATTTTGTACTTGTTCCAGTCAGTTGATACTGAATTGTCGAATTTCATCTAACTTTTTTCTAATTAAGTCAATTTCACATCAAGTTCCTACGATATTGATAGATTTATTCGCCCAGTCACATATTTATATTATTTTTAATTGTATTTGCTGTACTGGTTACTTTTATTGTTTTCGAATACATTTTATCGGTAATTGGTCCTTCAGAGTGACGCTCAATATTGTCTATTTCATTCCTTATCGGTTGACGCTTATTTTTTTAATATATATTATTTTTGTTAATTCCGACGTTTGGCTAGAATATGTTAAGGCTGACAAAACGCGCTGGTCTAACACTAAAAAAAAAAAAAAAGTTTGGAGTGGTTTATGTATATTTCTAAGTTTTGAAAATAAATAATCCCACCTGAAATGTATTCTCCTGAATATTTCATGTTTTAAAGTTGTCATAAATAAAGTGACATCTACTATTTCTGTTTATAAGTATGTTATTGTTTTTATCTATTTTTGTCTTTATTGCTTTTTCGTGTTCTGTGATTGGTTGGATCAAGTTATGTTTGCGTTACATCATTATGCAATTGTTTTTTTTTTTTTACATAAGTCTCCTATTACCATTCAAATTTGTTCCTTATTACCGCAACTCTGGATGTACAGCTAAATATCATAATGAGGCTAAGCACAGGAGTACTTAAATCTACGCCTACTGCATGGTTACCCAGTAACATTACGCCACCCAATAGGAAAATATCAACCATTAGAGGATGGCAGAAGTACAAAGCTGATCAACGACTTCCTGTAAATAGATATACGTTTGAAGCAACCAGGCTAAAGTCAAGGTAACCAGTGTACATTACGGCAAACGCTTTATTGCAATGAACTTCAATGGCAGGAAGTGGCGAGAAAAATGGACTCGATCAAATCCAGACAAACGGAAACTGGTCACATAACCCTCATCATAAGGTAAACGGTTTTAATCTAACCCGAACAGAATGTGTATAACTAAATCGCTTTCAGACTGAGAATGGACGATGTAATGATTTACTAACGCGATAGAAAATTAAAAATGACGCTGCCCGTGATTGCGGAGACCATCGACAAACCATTGAGCACATTGTTCGTGGATGCGCAAGTCGAGCTTTTAACGGTACTTTCAATGACTTTCAATGATATTCAAGAAGTGTCATCGCTAGCGCTGACATGAATACGTAATCTGGACGTGATGTTGTAAGCAGTTTTTCCGCATCAAACCATACGAATAGAATTGAATACTAATGCCGTAATTATATTTTATTTCAGTTTTAGTGGTATTACTTTTCCTGTTAATTTTCATGATATATTTTAATATAAAATAACGATGGTACATACATATTGCTATAGCAGTTTACTGTGGTAAGGTACTTTATCTGTATTATTGTATGTAATTTTACTATGCAAATATACCGTTGTTTTGTTTTGTTTGTTATTCAAAATTAATTCGCTGTATTTTCATGATTCCATTTTGATCGACTGTTTCATTTTCCTTTTGTATAATTGTATGTCCTGTCCAATATTTTTCCATAGTGTTTTTTTTTTTTTTAAAGTTTTATATATTTTAGATTGATGAAGTTGTGATCTGTCTTCTTATGTGTTTGTTTAATTAAATATATCTATATTTTATTATTCCGCGTTAGTTTATAAGTTATTTATTATTTGTTCTTTCGCTGTTTTTAAAAGAAGTAGTCATAAACTTTTTTTCTTTATTTATTGGCAATAGTTTTCCGTCATTTCAAAACTGGTTTTCGTTTATGTGTATTTGCGGTCGCATTATTGACCGATCTCTTCCCAAACTAAATTGGTTTAATGTAGTTATTACATTCTTTAAGTACAAAATCAATTTTATTTTTTACTTTCTAATACAGACTTGCTAGATACAATTGTTTATTTCGTTCTTTTAAAGAAGATATGCATGATGTATAGTTTATTTTATGTTGTAAAATGAATTGACCTCATTCCTCACTCTCACCTCGACATACTACCACACCCTTAAATACATCTTTTCTCAAATGTAAATAATTAATGCATCTTCACCGACTATTTAGTAGCGTATTTCGATATTTCATTTATACAATAGGCATATTCAATCATCTGCATTAATTAACATTTTAATTTATTATCAACTGCTATAATTTCAATCGAACGACCTTGTTAACATTACAGCGTTGTATAACGCGTGTGCATACCAAAAATAGTTAAATTATGTTCGATGCCGCATTGTTATGGAAACCTTATATCAATCTGACGAAATAAGAATGCGTTCAAAGATTTAATTTACTGCGGAAATCAGCTCACACTGGGTGAGTTGTAATTGTAAAATATGTTATTTCACAACGATTTTCGAATTGAATATGAGACAGTTGTATATGCAAGCCCAAAACGAATACATGTATGCAATCACGGGAGCCTACAAATAACGTTGCGTTAAAAGTAAGCTTTAGCGTATTAGTTTATTAATAATTACCGTACAGAACATTACTTTATATTAGCCCGAAAATAAGATAAAGACAAAAACTTTTGGATATTACGCATAATAGTTACAGATTCTTAAATAAAGCACGGTGTCCAAATTTCTACATGTATTCGTGATCATAACTATATTTGAAAACTTATTACAGTATATAATGTTAACGAACTCTTATTCGATAATAATAGTTATTTCCAAATACCACCACAATAGCGAACATCCGATAGTCCGCAAAATAAGCTACATATCCTTATTTTTATCTGATCGTTCTGTGAAAAGGCTGAGTATAAATTAATCAGTAATAAATTAAACAATTTCCAATCCGTGTGAGTGCTCATGACAAATACCAACAAAAATTAAAAAGTTCGGCACAAACATCGCCTGATAGATAACAATAGTATTTGCGCTCGTTATGCGTTTCTACGAGCGATGCACTGATCGTTCAGCACCTTTTGCTCGAATATAAGAATTACAGTTCGTCACGTTCGACTTCTATCGATAGTAATAAAAAATGCACTGAATTCTCACTCGAAAATTCACCAATGTGTTCTTTCGCTACTGAGAAGTTACTAATTTCTTCCACAAAATTTAAAATTTTCTATTCGTGTCTAAAGCTAAGAAACAGTACATGAACATAAATAGGAAATAGAGTATAGTTCTTCTTTTTTTTAAACGAAAGAAGCCGCCTTATAATAAAAAATAATAAATTCAATTCAAAAATATACATAAAGTATCAATTTACGTCAAAGGTGACTAGAAATTGAGATAACCCCTCATATCAAACACATTATTACATGAAAAAACATTTACTACAATATATAATACAGCAGCCGAAAATAACTGAATAAACTCTGTTGAATGAAACGTACGTTACAAATACTATGAACCGTCAAAGAAAAAATAAACTGAAACTGATAAGATATTTACCATGAACTAGATTGTGTGAAGAGACTTGAAAATGGAACAGCCTCGTATATGGCATACATTTCCAACAAAAATGATGAGCTTGCATATGGTATGCGGAACACCTTAGAGATGTTTCTACTGTGGTAAAAAAAAGGCTGCTGTATATCTCTTTTTAGAATGTTCAATAGAACCATCGATGTAAATAATTTCATAAGCATTTTGTACTACTCCTTCTCCAATACTGACTCGACAATGGAATTGTTAATGCCATTTGGGAGACTCTTCGATGTATTGAAAAAGTTAGTATCTACTTCTAATCTAAACTGTAGTACTTGGAAGGAAGTCTTATAGAAGGGATTTAAAGACGTCTGTACTAAACTGTTACAACTATGAATGATTGGAGGTAAATTTTTAC
The DNA here is from genome assembly GCA_032883995.1 of Coronaproctus castanopsis. Taxonomy (NCBI): domain Eukaryota; kingdom Metazoa; phylum Arthropoda; class Insecta; order Hemiptera; family Monophlebidae; genus Coronaproctus; species Coronaproctus castanopsis. The sequence goes on from CM065053.1 coordinate 142,652,086, forward strand.
CAAGCCAATATTTATTATTGCGAGCTTTGTACACACGAGTAAGTTGTTTGTTGATTATGTGAGGGCACGCTGCCTGACTCTAAGGTAAAATTTGTCGGATATAAATTTCTGTCTTAACGAAAAGGGAGGCTCCGCAGCTTCGCCTGTAAGATATTAATGGGATTGGAATGGCGCCCAAACATAAGCGAAGGGCAGCATTCTGCATCAGCTGTAATTTGTTTGCTGTGTTTTATTAAAAGTAATGAACGACGCAATATAATCCATACGTTATCTAATGAGTGCTTTATAGATCTGAAGACCTACTACTGGATGGGCACCCCACTTCATTCCGTTAATGGCTCGTAATACAGTAAGTCCTTTGTTGCACTTTTGTAACAAAAACCTGGCCTCTTCACTCCATGATATTTTAGAGTCAACCATTACCCCCCAGTATTTAGCGGACTGCTCAAAGATAATATCGATCGGATCTAATTCCGGCTAGGCTATTGAGAAGCACGTTAAACTACAATGGAGACTGTTAATATCGAAGTTTAAAGAAATGTACCGTTCTTTTCAATCATATTTCGAATTTCAAAGCAAAAGGTAAAAAATGTGCCACTATTCAAAAGACAATTCCAAAAGAGTCTTGGTTTAAACATGGTGATCTCTTCATAAAGATTTTGTCGCTGTGTTTGTTAGACTAAGGAGTGGTCATAACTGTTCACATAGTCATCTTGCCAAATTGGGGATCATCAGAATTGGAGTTTGTGAGATATATAATATCGAAGATAACATCGAACATCAGATTTGGTTCTGTCCAAAATGCAAAAATACAGATAGCTTTATGTCTGAACTTTTATCGACAAGAAATACGATGCCAATAGAACTTGAAGAACTTATTGTGGATCCTACCTCCTTGGATGCGAGTAGATTATATAATTTTATTAAGGCTAATAATATAAGTTTATAGGCTGAACAATCCAGCTATTAATTTAAATAAGTGCTTGTTATGTATCACAAATGATAAACTTCAAAAATGTACTATCAGGTAAAAATATTATATATATATATATATATATATATATATATATATATATATATATATATATATACGAAAAAAAAGAAACAGCGAATTTTTAAATAACAGAAGGCATTGCATAATGAAAAAAACACACCAAATTCTTCTCCTCTACAAAATATTGTCTGAATGAAAACAGTATGAGGTTAGTTACTTGATAATATTTAACCAGATTTATTGAAGTTTAAACGTAGGGATATTAACTAACCGCGTTTGGATTTTTTGTTCGAACTAATTCTCTTCGATAATGATAGAATTCCCAAACTAAAGACGGCGATCGCTTAAAGGCCTCTGGATTAGCTAATGACTGGGCTTGATACGTTCTCCAAAGACCGCCTGAACCACGAAAAGTGGGAATACCAGATTCCGCTGATATACCGGCTCCGGTCAATATGAAAACGTTTTTCGCATTTGATAATATTTGTTTAAATTGTTCCATATCCGATGACACTTTTGATGTATCCATAAATGTCGATTTCACGCATAAACGATACGCCTAATTTTAGATAAATGAGGAATAAAAAATTATATATGAAAAGCTAGTAACAAATCTTAATAAGTAGATAAATATTACATCAGTCCGTAAAGATCATACGCTACGTTATCATGATTAATGTTTAATTTATGACTGGCAAATAGATAAATAAACAGGGAATATTAAATTTTTAACGATATTGATTATCATTTACATCGTTTGTAAAATATATTAAAATCGAGCAATATAAATTAAAGTTCAAATAAGGTACTTTTTAAATTTTATATCAATAGTTTTCCACCATAAAATGACATCGCCGGCACGTTTACTTTTCTATTATTATTTTAATTCTAACCCGTTGTCCATTAAAACTATTAAAAATTGGGAAATTTTTACTTCAAACATTGTAGATGATTGACGTGTTAAGAAGAACGCTGATAAAGCCGATGTACTCCGATGAGAAACTATTTATATCCAGAGGTATCGCCAGTCTTGTAAGCTCAACTTATATTAAAATAAAAATAATTATTCACATTTAATTAAATAACAACTAAAATATAAAAAGTGAGCAAAATTCAGCTTTCCAAAATTTTGCATATTACAATGGCTACCATTGAAGTGAAACATGTTGCGAATGATACATAAAAATAAGTTGTGGTTTGAAATAACGCGGTTAGATTTATAATAAATACCGCGGGAATAAACATGTTCAAATTAACGACGTTTGCGCATACTTTCTATTTTAAGTTATTTTATCAGTGGAATGACGAGCAGTTGTTAGCGCATGAAGGCAAATAATAAACCAGCTTCATCGAAATCTATGACGATTGTATACTGTATATATTTTATGACTGTATGTTTATGTGTATTACGCCATGGAGGTAAACGGATTCGAATTAGTTACATTTGCGCATGTGCTGTAAAAATTTCATAAATATGTAAGGAGTAATAATTGATGTTGTTGTTGATAATAGAAGTGATCAACTAGCATCCGCAAAAACCACGAAGATGCGCTTTTTGATAGTGATAAATGTTTTTTCTATATAAAAAAAGAAGGAAAAATCAATTTTATTTTATATTAAACTATAAATTAATATTTTATTATATTTGTGTACGATTATTTGTTATTAAAAAAAAATTGAGTTTTCTTGTTTGTATATTATACTTTTTCCTAGCGACACCGTTATTTATATCGTGCCTATAATTTAGAAAATGTTGTAATAAGTAGGAGTTAAAAAAAATAATTAAATTTAAAAAACGATAACATTTATATTTCACTTAAAAATATGGCTTATAAAATTCGTGACATAAAAGGTGCGTTTAATGTATAGAGGATAATCGCGTACTCTTATGTCAAACATATTAATTCATAAATTATTGCAATATTACACGGTGATAATAAATATTATATAACTCCTTGTTAAAGACATATCGAATTATTCGGTTTGTTTCAAGTAATTACAAGTTTTCACGTGAAGTTCAGACAATTACTCGTGATATTTCGTTTTATTAAATGTAATTACGCCATCGCATAATATACCTAATTAATAACGTTAGTGATAAATAAAATTAAACGTAATTCGTAATTGTGATTTTTCCCCGTTACTTGTTTCTCATTAATCAACACTTCTATTAATACAAGGTCAAAGACGCGAGACACTGTTATTTCCGTAATTTAACATTTTTTTAGTATCTTTATTCTCTAAATATATTAAACATCGTGATATAGAACTTATATTATACATACGTTTTAATTTCGGTAATAATTTTAAAACCTACAGGCTCCCCTAATTTCAATTATTCAAGAAGGGAATTCTTCATTGTAAAGGTCATGAAGGAAAGAAAACATAAACATTTTTATTACGAGACGTGTACTTTTCATTTTAATTGTTAATTTCTATTTCCTCGTCGTATTTTCATGATGACAATTTATTATACAATAACTATTAGTTTACAATTTAAGTTTACCATTTTTTTTTTTTTAAACTAAAATTAAATTAAAAATACACGTATCCTTTACAAACTTCTTATAAAGTAAATCTTTTTACTTATTTATCGCGTGAACCGCAATTACAAATGAATAGTATTAAAGACATAAATACATTTATTAAATCGATGAATGTTACACGTATCCACCAGATGTAAGATTGCCTGTATTTCCTCGCATTTGCAAAAGTTACTTTCCGAAAATTTACATTTGTACATATGTGATTTTTTACCGTTTTCAATTAGTTCGAATGCGATTAAGATTGCAACGTGTACGTCTTATCCAGATAAAATCCTAGCTCTCTGATAGTTGGATCATTCACCAAATAGTTGTTTGTATACTCCATTTATTAGCGACCATCTAAACAGTCTTCTTGGAATGGAGACGTATTTCCGGCCTATTCTGCAAATACTGGACAACATTATGGTGGGGGTCCTCTGATACTTGTTTCATTCCCGTTTTAAAAAATTTTTCCTACGTATATGACGAGGATGAATGTTAGCAAGTACCGGTAACCATTTTGTAGATGCGAATACGGTTTTCAGCTAACTCTATTAACCATGCAAAATAATAACAAAAACGGATAAAGCGAAAAAAAATTAATTTAAAGATCACGTGGTAGAAGTATTACGCAATCAATCGAAAGTTTTTTATTTTAAATAAATTAGATGATAAAAGCTTCGGCGAGTATTTATCGCTAGAAAACGAGTTTAAAATTATATTTATTACGGTAAACATTAACAAATTTATACAAGCAAAAAAAAAAATAAAAATATTTAAAATCCCACCATACCGTAATTAAGTAATAAACATTCAACGATGCTATCTTGTAGACGGAAAATATGAATACAGGGCAAACATTAATAAATTTTAACGTCATTACGATAACAGTTTACAGTAGTTGTCATCTTTAACCATATTTTTGAATCACGCGTTGTAGTTTATGGGTTATGTTCACCACGTTTTTAACATCTCAACAGTTAAAAAATACTGTCTATCTTTCAGCATGTTTCAACTTAATTTTTATTGGGATGAATGCCCTTGATAATATTCAAGTTAGTTTATTATTATACAATTTTCGAAATTAAATCGCGGTTTAAGGTATAGTTTTAGTTATCGGTGGTATTATTAGTTTAATTTAAAAACTAAGGCATCTTATTTAATATGTAACGTTTTATACTTTATATATTACGATTCAGCACTATCACGAAGGAACTAGTTACCCCCCAAAAATATTTAATATTATTTTAAAATATCTACCGAACTAACTCCGATATTTAAATCATTAATATTTGAAAACTATTTTTGATATTTAAAAATTCAGAATGTCATATACGGAAAAGTTTAGTGAACAATTTGAAAATCTTTTACGGTCGATAACGCATTTTTTAAGGTAAATATTTTTTAAACGCGAAATGTTTTAATATTATTTTAAAATATCTACCGAACTAACTCCGATATTTAAATCATTAATATTTGAAAACTATTTTTGATATTTAAAAATTCAGAATGTCATATACGGAAAAGTTTAGTGAACTACGTGAAAATGCCCCGTAATACTACATATAATATTTTTAATATATACGTTACGGCGTTTTCTTTTCCATCTGAGGTATATGATATTAATCGGCAAATTTACAAAACAAACATATTTTTTAAATAAACTCAGTCTTTTCAAGTCAAATTATGCATTCGTTTGTATATAAAACAATTTTTGTTCATACAGAAAACATTGTTATTCAGTATAAAATTAGAAAACCCGAATTTTGACGGAGATGGATATGTATCACAAGGAATTGTATACACAATAATGGGAGTGAGTGTTTGGTGCGCACCATCTTTAATTGCAATAATCGGAATAAAATGTTGTCTGATCATTGGTACAATTTTATACGGGTAAAGACACGGATATATACATTGTACGATACATTTATACATAACCATGTACACTCACAGTGAAATATGTTTAACGCGAAAACGCTTAAGGCGAAATATGAAATAATGAAACGGTCCCGACAAACTGTCATGTGTCTTTACACACGTTTTTGCTCTTAACATGAAACAAAAATCGCTTCAAGCGAAAAGATTTCGCTTCTCAGATCCGACCTGATTCGTCGTTATTTTTTAAGCCGTCCATTTTAAAAAGAAAACATCAAAAAATATTTTATATTTGTTTTTTAAAAAATTGAAAAAATTACGTATGTATTAAATTTCATTAAGTTCTTGTTGATAATATTGTTGTTTTACTGATTTTTATTAAATGCATGTACACACACGTGTCTATTGTATATAAAATGTATTCTGATAAACGTCATTTTGTTGAGTATGTGTACATTTTTTTGATATACTTTTATACGAAATTCTTTTAACACAAGATAATATTTCAGACACTCCATTTAGTGTTAAACAATTTTCACTGTATTTATATATATATATATATAAAATTATTTTTCAAGAAATTAAGCAAAAATATAGTACTCTGAAAATGTTAGCTTACAGCTACCCGTAGCGATTATTTATATATGTGATTAATTTTAAATAATTTCAAGATAAAAATCGGATTGATAAAATAATTTCATTCAATTTAATTGTACCGTCAATTCTATACAGCTGCAATATTTGTTACACTTGTTATATGTTATACATTTTCTATTTCACTAACTCATGCAGTTGTAACATTTATTATCTCTAATTATATTTAACCTATTAAAATAATATCCAATAGGACCACCGATAAAAAGTATCTGAGTCATCTAGTAATTTACTGTAACCTTTTTATTTTTAAAACGATTCATTACGTTAGGAAAGAATTTATTTATTAATTTATCTTTTATTAATGCATTGCATGTTACATTAAAATTCATTTAAAATTTATATATCAAACTATTTAAGAGCTATTTTACTTACGATACCATTATTTATTTTTAACATAGCATTAAAGATTAAAGATCTTTTTTTTTTTTTAATATAAAAATAAACAGGTAAGATCCGTACTATGGTATACAACGTTATATTAGAAACAGTAATATATACGAAGGAGTTAAATTAGTTAACAGTTGCAAATTACATTAAACATTTGTGGTTCAGTTAAATGTTTGAAGTAGTCGATGTGTATAGGGACTTAAACCTTTATACAGAATTACCTTAGATTTATAGTTTAGTCCCCATACTCCATATGTTTTAAAAATAAAATAATTATTTATAATATATATTATATTTATATATGTTATATGAATTATATCGTATATACACATTGCGCCCCATAAGTTCTGGGACTGGTGCTGTCAAATCTAAACTAGTGGCGTGATATTCATGAAAATTTAGGAACTTGTTTCTACATCTTTTTTCTACAAGTGGTTAAATTTTTAAAGCGTTCGGAAGATTAGTTTCAGTTTAGTGTTACCTTATGCAACATATAGTTGGTTACGTGCGTCATGGCTGAAAATCGCGAACAACGTACAGCAATTAAATTTTGTTTTAAAGCTGGAAAAAATGCGATGGAAACGTATGTTAAAATTAGCTTATGGTGAGTCTGTAATAGGTTGTACTAAAGCATTTCGATGTTTTAGTGCGTTTGCATCGGTTATGGAGTCGATTAAGGACGGAGAAGAGCGTGCGGCCCTGCACCACGAAAATGTCTGACAACATCGCTCGTGTTGCCGCTGTGTTGAACGAACATCGAACAGCTGGCTGACCTCACTGGTATTCCGAAAACGATTGTTCAACGAATTATAACGAACGATATAAAGAAGAGGAAGCTGTGCGCGCGCTTTGTTCCACATTCGCTGATAGACGACCAAAAACAGGAACGAGTTTCTCATGCGAAGACGTCCTTAAAATCCAAATTTTCTTTAGAAAATAATCACGGGAGACGAGAGTTGGTGTTTTGTATATGACCCCGAAACAAAACGTCAAAGTGCGGAATGGTGCGGCAAAGATTCGCCGCAACCCAAGATACTTCGTTTTCAAAAATCGAAAGTCAAGGTGATGTTGATCGTTGTAAATGCCGCATTCTATAATGATGTTTTGGATCGCCTGTGTAAAAGAATCGCCCGCGTCATGCCGGAATTGTGGAATGATCGTTCGTTTTTCTTGCTGCACGACAATGCGCCGGTGCACACAGCCGCCATCAACGTCCAGTTTTTAGCCAAAAAAAATGGTTCCAGTGCTTCGCCAACCCCATACTCTCCAGACATGAGTCCTCCAGACTATTTTCTGTTCCCGAAGTTGAAAATGGACCTCAAAGGAAATCATTTTTCCTCGATTGCAGAGATTGAAGGAGCTGTGACGAGCCGACTCAAGGCGATCGAAGCCGAGGCGTTTTCTAAGGGGTTAAACAAGTTAAGAAATCGCGTTATTAGTTGTATTAAATGTAAGGGAGACTACTTCGAATAAAAATTGTTTTGAAAAAACTGTTGAATTTTTTGTGGGTTTGGGAGCACCAGTCCCAGAACATACGGGACGCATGGGTAACTGAAATTTACTCAATATTTTTTGAGAGGAAATACCGAACAGATAGTAATGTTGATCATATATTCGAAGCTGACATAAGTTAATTCTTACCGATATATTCCTCCTTGGGGGGGAAAAATGGATAATTATATAAGCGCGGTATACCACGTTCAATATGCAAACGACATTTCATCGCGGATTATTTATAAAGAGAAAACGAATCGAATAAACACGCGTTTTATAAATTGTACAAAGCAAATTATGGCGCGAAAAGCGTTGTAATTTTTTAAGGTTATGCAAAAATGAAGGTATAAGCCAAAATATCAGGTTCGACAAATATTGAAATGAGACACTTTTATTTTTTTACTTTAAATTAACTTTAGAATTTTTTGATCGAATTTTCTACTTATAATAATTCTTTTTTATAGATTAAAAAATAATTTCTAGAATATTCGAAACGGTAACCGAAACATAAACTTTTCATTATTATATTTACCAACAACACATATGTGGTAACAAGAAAAATTTCTAAACTTATAACATTCGAACGGTTAATGAGATCGAGCTAAAGTTTTCAACGTACATTTAAATAAATATCGAGAAAATACGATAAAAAAACTCTAAATTTACAAAATTTTGTAATTTCTGTACAGGTTATTTTCAATCGTGTAAAAAATTACGGGTATGTATAAAATTTCATCAAATTCGTTAGAGCCATTTCTCGAGATGGCCGAATATATTATATATTATATATATATATATATATATATATATATATATATATATATATATATATATATAGATAGATATGCAAGAATTGCTCGTTTAATAAAATAGGCTATATATATATTATTTTTTAGTATAATTAAAGTCCTAAACTTAAAATTTGGAAACGACAGCGCAGTCAGCAAAAGTGTACGATATTCTAAATAAATAATAATGATAATAATTATAAGTAAAATGGCAAGCTATTGAATAGGAAGAAATTTTACAATTTACTTAAATTTTACGAGACGCCAGCACCACATTGTTGTTTTTTTTTTTAACTAAACGCGAATGAATTTTAATTAAATTTTCGATGATCATTAAACAGATGTTGAATTCGTTCGTACGCGCACACTTAAATTTCGTTTCAGAATATACGTAGCTGTTTACTTTTTCGAAAAAGGCTATTTAATCTATATCGCGTCAGCTTTAATGGGAATTGGCGGATCGCTATTATGGACTGCGCAAGCTAACTACATAGTGACAAATTCCGATATCGGCCAAGTGGCCAAAGCAATTGGTTTATTTTGGATGTTTTATCAAACTAGGTAAGCGTGTCGAATCGTGTTTTTCTTTATTGTATAACGATGTCCGAGAAACTGATCAGTTTCCAATTTCACATGAACGATTTCCTTATGATTTTCCGTATAATATCCGTCCATCTGTGGTACATACTCGTTCTTCAGGTCGTTTCCCTTATTAATCATTCTATATAAAGTTATGACGGCGTATGACATCATAAAATTAATTCGTAATTTTAATAAGGATTTGACCAGTTAATCTATTTGTAATTTGAAATCCCTTTGAAATCTATGCATTTAGTTTTGTTTGGTTGTCCAAGATATTCACAACACATGTCGCGCCATAACATTTCTCAAAACACTATACATGTCTTTTGCCGACAACGTTTTCTCTTTTAAATCCATATGGGAAAACATTAAGCACTATTTTCATCGTCTTCACAGTAGATGTACTTAGTCCATTCGTGCCGGTTGAATGCTCCGTTTTACATCATTTGTGGAGTCACACACTTTGTATGAGTCAGCTCAAATACATAAACGTCGTGTACAGTTTGGTATCCGTCTATATATTTTCACAGTTCGAGTATTGATTTTTAAGCCATAATCAGTACTTATTCCGAACAAGTAGCTTTAAGAAGCGTTTCATATGCCCTATACGAAATAAATTATTTTTTTACCTCCGATAAAAAAGCCTCGATTACATTCGTCTCGTAATATATTCGTCTTATAAACTGGATAGCATTGGAGGAAGAATGCAGCATTGGCTTATTTCTTTTTGTTCTATGAATTATTTCGATTCTATTTGATCATTAGCGCGTATTACATTTTTATTACGATCATATAGTCGATATAACGGATGTTTTAGGGTTCCAATTTCTATTATTAGAAGTTCCACATATTTTCTCAAATAAAAAACCATCCTTGTGTTGTATTGAAGAGTTTTCGTATATTTAGCGTGTATTCTTTTCTTTTAAGAAAACCGTTGGAATTTTGTATCGGATAATGGTTGTATACCCGTCGTATTTTAATGATTTATCTTTCTTATAATACATACATACATACATCACGATTCGCTTATTTCTATCCACTGCTGGATGTAAGTGTTCCTCTTCCTTTTACATTGTACTCGGTCCCAAGCATAGTTCATCCATTTAACACCGACTGACTTTTGAATGTCGTCTTGCCATTGTGTACAGGGGCGACCACGGATTCTGTGACCTCTCGGTGTCTATTGCGTTATTCTTTTGGTCCACCTATCGTCCGTCCTTTTAACGACATGACCAGCCCAGTTCCATTTTAATTTAGCTACGCGTTGTATTACATCCACCAGCTTAGTTTACTGTCTTATCCACGTATTGCGTTTTCGATCCAGCCTCTTGATACCCAGCATTATTCTCTCATGGGCCTTCTGAGTTACGGCCGGTTTCCTAACAACATATTTTGTCACGCACCACGTTTCTGCTCCGTATGTGAGCACTGGGATGATGCACTGTTCATATGCTTTCTTTTTTAAACAGTTCGATATGTCACTGTTTTTCAATACATTATTTAGCCTTCCAAACGCTATCCATGAAAGGTGCGTCCGTCTTTGAATTTCTTTATACATTGCTTCTTTGTCTACTGTGATTACTTGGCCCAGATACACGTATTCATTAACTTGCTCCAATATTTGCCCATCTGTTGTTATTTCTTGTAACAAGTGTGAGTTTAACATGACCTCCGTTTTATCTATATTTATCTTCAATTCTACTGGTTTAGAGCAACTATGAAGGTCATTTACCGTATCCTGTAAAGCATGTGCGCTATTACTGATTAACACAATATCATCGGCAAAATGTAAATGATTGAGTTTTTTCCCATCTATATTAATACCGTATGATTCCCAGTTTAAATTTCTGAACATACTTTCCAGGGATGCTATGAATAATTTAGATGATTTTGTGTCCCCTTGCCTAATTCCTCTTTTTATTAATATTTCATTTGTTTTTTCCACAAGTTGTACTTTCATAGTGGCGAATCATATATATTTTTTATTATGTTTATATACTCGTCTTCTATGCCTTGTTCGCTAAGAGGTTTTATTATTGTCCATATTTCTACTGTACCGAAGACTTTGTCGAAGAACTATTGAAAGAAATTGAAAGACTTTACACAGAACTATATGATACAAAGGTAAAACCGAATACGAAAAATCAGATAACATTAGGCAAGCAGAGAGGTAACTTACCAGAAATACTAACTTCAGAAATTACCTCTGCAATGAACAAAGTAAAAAATAATAAAGAAAGTGGACCAGATAATATAACACCAGAAATGATTAAAGTGAAAGACGAGATACTAGCTTGAAAATTATAGGACCATTAGTTTAATGTCACATATATACAAGTATTATTGCAAATCGGCTGATGAAGCAAGTGGATTATAATCAACCATGCGAACAAGCAGGTTTTAGATTTGGCTTCAGCACGCATGACCATGTGCATACTATGAGAATTTTAATTTCAAAATGGAATGAATACAACGTAGAATTACACACACACACACACATATATATATATAAAATATATATATAGTTATTCAGTTCGCGGGTAACAATATTACTTTACATATATTCTGTCCCGTACTTTTCTTTACTCTAATATTGCCTATTTCTTTAATTACATCGTCAAATTAACCATACCCAATTACTTTTTTTATTAGCTTCTTTAATTTAGTTTTCGGTATCCTTAAACGTGCCACTTATTATTTTGTTCTTATTTTTGCTACCATACACTTTTGATCATAATTTCTATGAACTCTTACAATTTCATGTTTTTCACATTTGATGCAACCATATTCATTTTCTACAGCAGAATTTCTGACTCAGAATTTTCTTATCGAATAAATTAACGTTTTTTATTTGCCTAACAAATGGCTTCCTTTATCAAATGTTCTTTAATAATAGTTTAATTTTTTTGCATTAACTTATACAAACCGTTTATATATATATATATATATACACAGTGAAACCCTTGTATAACGGCCACTCGTAAATGTCCATTATACAGGAGTGCCCGTTATAGAGGGGTTTTAAAAAAATTCGCAGTGCATACAGTTATATTGTAAGTTGGTATATGATGAAAGTATAAATAATATTTATAAGAAAAATGTTACTTGAAAATCCACTAAAAATTAATCATAACATACACAATGCACTTAATTTTAAACGTATATGTATTTATTTACACAGTATATAATTATGCAATTATGCATGTAGGAGACCTATTTGATTTCTTTTTTAAAACGTAATTTTCGCTTGTTTCCTCAACTTGGATTTCACCTTTTCCAGTTCGTGATTTATGATCAGCTCATATGTCATGGAAAACTCTCGTTCGTCACGTTTTCATGAATAAAACTCACGAAGTCGAAGTTCCTGCAGCGTTCCCGAATGAGTTCCCAGCTTGATGAAGGCATCACATTGATGGTCTTCTGATATGCACTCAGTTTTTGAATTTTCATCAATTTGACCGAATTCATCAGTTAAAGCCGACCCCGATAGGAGGAGTCTCACGAGCTCACTCAACTCGACAGTTAGTTTTCTCCATATGATATACTCCTTGGAAAATCAGCCTTCACAAAGCAGTCTCTAATTGTCCTAGGAGAGATTTGTTTCCATGATATACAAGTATGAACTGTGAATGCAGAATCAGCTAATTTTTGGTCATACTTAACCTTCTATTGTTGATACACACACACACACATTTAATTCTAGTACAAAAATAAATTTAATCTAATAACACAAGAACATCAGTCATTTTCTGACAACGTTTATAACTTCACATCAGCAATGTGGCAAGCTGCAGATGAATCTATCCCAATATTTCGTAGACGTACAAATACACATACTGTTCCTTGGTGGAATAAAAATATATCTAATGCTATTTCTAAAAGAAAACGAACATTACGAGCATTCAAAAGAACTAATACTGTCCAAGATCTAATCACCTTTAAAAAAGCTAGAGCTGAAGCCCGTTTTCTAATCCGGAAAAGTAAGACAGAATCACTGGCTAGATTAGTATCAACCATTTCACAATCCACTTCATCATCATTAATCTGGGGAAAAATCAAAACATTAGCGAATCTCAATCCCACTCCCCCTCCCATTTCCTTATTAATATCTGACAAGACCATTACTGACCCATTAGAAGTTGCAAACCACTTTGCAAAATACTTTACTACTCTACCTTCTACCGCCCCACATTGCCTTTCATCCGCACCACTCCAATCACAGACTGAACAGCAACTGATAAAAATCCATGTTAAAAACATAATCCCATATAACAAGCCTTTCACAATTCAGGAACTCAATTTTCAATTGGATCATAATACAAAATCTTCAGCTCCTGGCCCGGACCATTTACACCCTCTCATGTTCAAACACCTCCCTAACCATGTCAGATTACATCTCCTTCAAATATACAATCATATATGGGAAACAGGGTCAATTCCCCTGGAATGGAAACAGTCAGTTGTAGTGCCGATTCCCCCCCAAAAAAAGAAAAGCCATACATTAGATAGCTACCGCCCTATTTCACTGACGGCTTTCATAGGTAAACTCATGGAAAAAATGGTTAACCGTCGACTCCTATTCATCTTGGAATCATTAAACCTCCTTTCTTCCTCCCAAAAGGGCGGTCGCCAAGGTAGATCGTCCCTTGACCATCTCCTATCCTTACAGAGAGAAATTTTAACTGCCTTTGCTGCAAAGCAACAAACATATTCTCTATTCTTTGACATTGAGAAAGCATACGAGAGAATGAGGCATAACAATCTTCTCGCAAAACTAAACCGGGTGGGGATAAAAGGTAATATGCTAAAATACATCACAAACTTCCTACAGGAGAGGATAACTCAAGTGAAGGTCCTGAATACTCTTTCTCTTCCACTGCCTACCCCAAATGGTTTACCTCAAGGTTCCCCCCAAAATGTTACCCTTTTTTTATTATACATCAATGACATTTGTTCACTGATTCAACCTCCATTCACCATACGATTATTTTTCGATGACATAAATATATCCTTCTCATCCAACAACCCCTTAGTGGCACACCAGCTCATTCAAAAAACTCTCACCCATCTTGAAAATTGGACCATTGAAAATGGGCTATTATTCTCTCCTTCAAAAACGCACCTCATAATATTCCACAAGAAACGAAATATAACTCCCTTCCCTCCACTAATACTTCATAATGCCCACATAAGTCCTTCCACAAAGATAAAATTCCTAGGCCTTCTTTTTGACCCACAGCTGACCTGGCGACCTCATATAACACAGCTTAAAGCTAAATGTTTGAAATTATTAAGCATTCTCAAGTATCTCTCCAAACCATCCTTCAATTTACATACCAAAATACTAATAAATTTTTACAAATCCATCATTCTTAGTAGACTGAACTATGGGTGTGAAGTTTACTCCATAGCACCCCAAAAACTACTACAATGCCTAGATCCCGTACACCATTCTGCTCTTCAGACAATTCTTGGCGCTCACCGCACATCACCGGCTGTGAGCATGTGTTCCTTACTAGGGATACCCCCACTACATGATCATAGAGAATATCTAACATTTAAATTAATACTCCGTTCCATCCCTATACATGACTCTTCTCCCAAATTCCCATTTGATCCTATCCCTCGCCTTATTGCCACTCTAAATGATTTCAACATAAATTACAGCACTTATAATATGACTAAATCAAACTACCCAACTCCTCCCCCTTGGAAAGAGAATATACATACCAATATAATCCTCCTGCAATATAAGAATATGACCGAGCATGAGCTCATTATGAAAGCAAATAACTTAATAAATAGCTATTTACCAGCATCGTTATGTTTTACTGATGGCGCCAAATCCCTATCCCATTCTATTAATAGCCCTGCAGCATGTGCATTCTCCATTAACAATTTATGCTATCCAATACGACTGCATGACTCTTGCTCTATTTATGACACAGAGTTATACGGTATATTTTTCTGTCTCCAGCACTTACTCCTAAATCCCAGTGACAACAAAACTTTAATTGTTACAGACTCTCTTGCAGCTGTATTGGCCCTTCAGAAAACAAAATCAAACAACCCTCTTATTAATTGCATACAATCTCTTCTTTACAAATTATCACAAGACATAGATTCAGTATCCCTCTTGTGGGTTCCAGGTCATAAGGGGATTATGGGGAATGAAGTGGTGGATAGGGCAGCCCATTCTATACTATATTCTCCCACACACTATAAAGCACCGCCATCCCCTCTACTAAACACAGCCCTTAAATACTTCTTCCACCACAACTGGCAACAGAAGTGGAATTCATATCACCATAACTTCCTTCTCGCTATCAAACCCAATGTAGGATTCTGGGAACCACCTGCCAATTTAACTCGTTCCAATTACATAGCACTCAGCAGGCTTCGCCTTGGTCACATATCACTCTCTCATGACCACCTTCTCCAACGTACCAATCCGCCGGCTTTTTGCCCCTTTTGTTTACTCCCAAACCCCTCTCTTATCTGCCATATTTTACTGGACTGCCCTACACTCCTCCCTTACCGACCCAATATCCATCCGCATACCCTATCTGCTTTTCTCTCCAACAGTCCTTCAACTATTCCCTCAGTTATACAGTTCCTTTCCTCCTCCAACCTCAGTTACTACATCTAACTATTAAATCACCAGTGCCGTAATAGCCTCGGTAGTTAAACACGGCACTATAAATAAATAAATAAAAAAAAAACAAAAAAAAAAAAAATTCTGTTGAGCTTTGAAAAATGTATCATCATTTTTAATCACGAACAAGTCACACGTTTTACCGTCAAAGAACTATCTGTCCGCGATATATATATATAATCATCATCAGGCTGCCAAAGAGGTTGCACATCAATAATGGTAACGGTCACTCGTTTATAGTCTTATATATATATATACTTTTTTTAAATATTTCAGTTATATACCGGGAAATTTGTTCGTCTATTTTCAATTCAGTAACGAAGAACACATAAACCAGGCAACCAGATACTCCATATTATGCGTTCTACTTTGTATTATTTTAATTGCGTTAATTATGCAATTATTTTTAAAACCTCCACTACGCAACGACGTAATTTTAATATCGAAAGAAGTACCAAATCCAATGGACGAATTTCGAAAGGCTTTAGTTTTCGCGAAGTCGAACAGAATTTTGTTATTGCTTCCAACGATTACGTATTCCGGTAAGCACTTTTCGTATGCTACGTATAATTCGATCTCGACTATACATAAACCGAAACAATAATTACTTTTTCGAAATGTAAGCGGGTTTTTAGTATATACGTACATTTTTTGTTTTTAATCTCCAAAATAATTTAAACTAATATCGAAGTAAATTCCATTTAACATTAGATAAATAATGTTTAAAAACTTGAAGTTTCCTAGTTATCGAAGTAAATTCCATTTAACATTAAATAAATAATGTTTAAAAACTTGAAGTTTCCTAGTACACTTAAAGTAAATTTACTTTTAAAAAAATGTTCGATTAGAAAATCTTATAAAATACGATTTCAAAACATCGTCTAAACGATATGTTTTGGTTTAATTCTAGGATATATATCTAAATCAAGTATGACATATTAACCGTTTGTTCAATTTAAAAAAAAAAAAAACCTTTCTTAACAATTTTCCTACACAAGTACGTTGATATCGAAGAACTTAAAACAGATATTTGCTTCATACGGATTGTCATAAGGAAGGAAAATAGTCCAATATCCCACACGGGCCAGACGGATGTACATTTTATACCTTCTACCAGGTTTTGTTTCGTGCTTTATTTTTGTTCCAGTCTATTATATTTATATGCTGAATTTACCTTGGTATTGTGATATCTGTACCATTTTATTGTACGTATTGCTTTATATGGTTTTGTTTAATAGTCTGTGGATATCCGTTCCCACCTTTACCTCGTTAGTTACAATTCACTGAGTTTAATTACTTAACCGTTGTCTCAGGTTAAAGTATGCAGGGGTCACCATGAGCAGATGAGGTACGGTGTTGCTATAGAGAGGCTAATATAGAACAAATTAATAGAACACAAAGAACAATTAAGAGGAAAATTTTGTAAATAATTTTACATGATAAGATAAAAATATCTGAAATAAGAAGGAAAACCAAAGTAAAATACACTGCTCGATAAATTTTAAAAACCAAATGGAGATGAGCAAGACGTATAGCTAGACTGAATAACAGATGGACGGCCAGATCTAATAAACGGCATCCAACGAATACGAAGGCGTCGACCACGTGGGAAAACCAGGGGCGTATTTCAACTTTTGTCGCCCCTACGCCACACAAGTGGTGCCGCCCCATGTAAGGCCATCGATTTTCCAAAATTTTGTTACTCAAATATGTTGGTTCGGTTACAAAATTTTATTTTCTGAAAAGTGTTTTACTATTCTTAAACACAAAAATAAAAAATTTAAAGTCTATGGTATGAGTAAAATAAAAACTTTTTAAAAATAATCCATTTTTGTATTTACTGTATAATAAATAATTTACATTTGAAAACTTTACACTGTTTCAATAATTATAGTTGATAAAAAAAAGTCATGATGTTTATTAGCAAAGTTAATGATGTCCGTCCAATTAATTTATTTATATTTTTAAAGTTTCTATACCTACAATAACTTACAAAGTATTTACAAATTTGATTGAAAGCGCGCGTTTCTTGTTTCGACCTATCAACTGAGAGTTGCATAGTTACATAGAGGGCATGCGCACTAGCCTTTACTCGATCACAGCTGACAACTCAACTTGCTCCAACACGAAAATTTTATCATATGAATAACATAGTCTTCTAGAGTGCTCAAAAGCTTTTAGAGTGGTATTTGGCGATCTTACTTGTGATTTTTCAAAAAAAAAAAAAAAAAAAATTGTCATCGCGATCGAATTTATTTTACATAAAATAATTACTTGTATTTTTTGTGATAAATATATCTGATTTAAAACTAAAAAAATTAATTTTTTTGTTAACAAAATTTATTTTTGGTCCTACATGCCGCCCTCCCAAAATTTGCCGCCCTATGCCATGGCATTCTTGGCATTGGGGGTAATACGCCCCTGGGGAAGACGATATTAAAAATATAGATAAGGACTGGTATGGAAATATAAGGAACAAGCCTACATTCTGCAGTAGATTCATAGTGACCAATAAGAAAGAAGAATGCTTAATGCAGTCTTGAAAGATAAAGTAATGTAAAAATTATATAAAAAGATACCAAAATGAAATAACTTCAAACAATAGAATATAATTAATAATTACGCGATATTCCAAATAAAATATTATCAATATAAATTAATAATTTACATATGTATCAATGGGGGCTCATGATAAGTAAATTTCAGAGGCTCCTAATGAAATGTAATTACATAAATTTACATCGCCTTTTTGTCCGTATTTTTGAACTAAGTAAAACTGATGAGTGGGGTAATCTGTTGAGTACATTTAGTAACTAATGAAGTTCTACAAAATAAAACCAACGGATATATTCATAGTGTCAAGAAAAGAATAATATAGGGTGTTTCAGGAAAGAGAAATATTTTAGGAGGTGGTAATATAGACAAATTGCAATAAAAAATATCATATAAAATAGGGACCAAAAATGAACGGTTACTGAATTATAAAAATTTTAAGAATTTTTCGAAAATTCCAGACTTTTGATAAAAAAAAATGCAGTTGATAAAATACTTAATTCGGAGCAACCAATTGATGTTTTTTAAAAAGCTAAATTCAATAAATTGGAAAACAGTACATGTCCAGAATTATCATAATCTGCGAAATAGAACTATTTAAATAACTTTTTAATTTTTGTTCCTAACCAAAGTATAATTATTCGAAAAATGCGTATGATACCTGATGTGCATGTTACAGAACAAAGTTCCCCACTTCATTAGCTTTCTAAAAAGTTGAGATGTCATCAGTTTGTGCACGTGCATACAAAAGAAATCACAATAAACTGAGCAAATTCGCAAATTTCAAGTAATATGCCCTCATCGATTGTTTCGCCTTTGTAACGGGAATAACATTCAATTTGTTATTAGATACATTTTCAGGAACGCTTCTGTGTAAAGGTGAGGTGCGGTTTGATAGGCAATCAGTTAAATGGACCTGTTGTCGTATCGCATCGCCTTACAGAACCCCATTATCCACACAGCTTCCAGGATTATTGGAAAAGATTCCTTCGGGTACAAGATTGCGCATGTTATTCCAGCAAGATGAGCTCCTGCACATTCTAGTCCTCAGGTAACACATCATTTAAACGTAACATTTCCCGGAAGATGGATCGGTATATATGGGTATATTCTTGGGCACCAAGGTCTCTGGACCTTTACCCCGTTGGATTTTTGCATAAAGACAAAGCTTACCAAAAACAAGTAAACACAAGAGCCGATTTGATCGTTCGGATTACGAATAGTGCAGTCCTTAGAACGCAAAATTGACCTCAGAAGAGCTGCATGTGCCGTCATCAAGGGAAGTAGAAAGTGTATTGAAGTTGGTGGTGGGCTTTTTGAAAATCAACTTTGAACGTTATTATTTGCTTTTGCGGTAAGTTTGTTTAACAGCATACATATTATTTTTAAATGCTAACATTTTGGTGGCCAAATGGCATGTACAGCCAGGACAAAAAAAAAAAAAAAAAGTACTCAACAAAAATTGGACACCATTTTTTATTGCAATTTGTATCCTACCATCTCCTCCCGAGATCTGCCGGTGTAATTTTCTTTTCAAAAGTTGCATGTTATATATTTTTAGAAAGCTAATGAAATGGGGAACTTTTTCCTGTAACTTGCATATCAATTGTCATACACATTTCTTAAATAATAATAGTTTGATTAGGAGCAAAAATTAAAAAATAAATTTGTCACTACTAAATAGTTAGTTTATGAATTAAAATATTAAAATTAGTAAATTATAATAAAAAATTACGAGATTAAGAAATACGTATGAGAATAATAATAATATATTACGAAAGTTACGAAGGAACGTATATATGTATATGTGTGTACGTATACACCATATGGTTTATATGTAGACACGGCGAATGAGACTTTTAGAAAAATATGATATTTAACAATATAATACATGTGTATATATATATATATATATATATGTACAGCAGAGGGCATGCTGGCGCCAGTAGGATTAGAGTTTTTGGGAAATTCTTGGAAGGTAATATATATAAAAAATATAATAATTGGCGTAGCAAGTTCCGACAAAAGGAGGTGAAAATGGACCTGATAAAATGGGTTCCTTCGGTCTTTTAGTCGAAGATAAAAAGAAACGGTTCCGAATTTTCTGACTGGCTAGTCCCAAAAAAGAAATCGGAATTTCTCGAAGTAACGAATTTAGAGATTTCCTAGAACCCAAGCAACAACAAAAAATTGAATTTGTAGAAGTGCACGTATTTATATGTTACTGCTGGCGCCGTACTAATAACCAAAAATAAGTATAAATATATACATATAAACTTAAAATATAAGAAATGACGAAACTTTCTCATTAGTCGAACTGTCAGTTTTTTGTCGACAAAAAGGGCAAAACACATTAAGAGAAAAATCTTTAGAAAATATAAATACAAAGAAACCGACATTTTGCCAAAAAGAAGATAAGAGAAAATAATAATAATAGTAAGAGACGCAGCGCCTCTAGAGCTCTGGAGAGTTAGGTTGTTAGAAAAGTTGATCAGTTAGTTAGTTGAGGCTCAACTCGTGGCTAGAACGGATCGTCGGGAGTTCGATCACGAAGTTATGGCCACTTTTATTCAGGCCACCAAGTTTCCGACAAGTAGGGGAAAGTTCCGTCAACTATGCAAATAATTTATAAAATTCCATTATATATACATATACCTATATATATATATATTTTTTTAAATCGTAATAATATAGCACGTGTTAAGAAAAATTTCCTAATTTTTTTTTTATTCGTAAATATAATAAATTTTATAAAAAAGGAAAAACCGCGATCTTTTTTGTTTTTTATTTTGATTCAATTAACGGTCGTGGACCATGCCACGTGGGATCTCATGTCGAGTTTGTCAAGTAATCAAAGGTCGATAACGTGTGTATGTAAACGGTGTGAGAGTGGCGTCACTACTAACACACCGTCTAATAATATATATCCAGATTAGTGTGAGGTCACATACAATTGGTATCATTATTATGGTTTATTATTTAACTGTTGGAATTAAAAAAAAAAACTTTATATATATATATATGTTACCGACATTTACGAACTCAACAGATGGGATGCCACGTGGATTGGACCACGACCGTTAATTAAAAAAAAAATGAACAAAACAAAACAAAATGAAACACAGTTCCTATTTTTATTCGAATTTTAAAATAATAAAAAAAAAACTAATAGATTACGGATTTTCGAACGCGTACGATTTTCAAATACGTTTATTAAAATTAAAACTGAAACTAAATTAAACTGAACTAATTTAAACTAGAATGAAATGAATTCATTTAAAAACTAACTTAAATTAATTTTAACTAATGTAACAACCATGCTTGTTACATTGTTTGTGTTAGTGAGCAGTTAAAAGTGATAGATTGAAATTAGAATTAAAAATTATACATCGAAATTTAAATTAAATATATATACGTGAAGATGATGAAAGAAAAAGAAATAGTATATATATGTATGTGTGTATATACATCCGGTCGGCGTCGCGAACGTGACTTTCCCAAAGAAAAGATAGTAAAAAGGAAATATAATAAAAAAAAATAGAATGGAGTTAGAGTGATATAAGTATAGATATATATGTACTGGGGAAAGCACACTGGCGCCAGTAAGATTAGAATTGTAAAAGATTCGTCAAAGTTAGTATATAAAAAATGCCGAAAGGTTATATAGATAATAAATTAAAGGTTGACATAGCCAAGGGCAGACAAAAGGTAAATATACCTCATAAAATGGGCTCAGTCGATGTTTTAGTCAAAGACTAAAAGAAACGGCTCCGAATTTTCTGATTGGCTAGCCCAAAAAGAGAAATCGGAGGGTTCCGCCGAAAACAGTCAATTTAGGGAATTTCTAATATCTATAGAATTCCTAGAAAAGCAAGTATGTTGAGTATATGTGTACTGTATATGTATGTTATGTTGCCTGATGCTGGCTGCCGTACTAATAACTATATATAAGACTATATATATATATATATATATATATATATATATATATATATATATATATATATATATATATATATATATATATATATAAGTATATAACCTTAAAAATAAGGGACAATGGAACTTTTCCTTGGTTCAACTATTTTCGTCGAAAGCAGACAAAAAACCCAGTTTCGTCAGTTGAATTTAGTCAGTCAATGTTTGAGTTGAGTCAAGTTAAGTCGAATAGTTGGTCGTGTGAAGAAGTTAGGATGGATCGTCGGGACTTCGACCGTGGAGCTCGTCCATCCAGGCTAGGGAAAGTTCCATCAACTATATGAATAAGTTATTTTTCCTAACTTATATTTTTAAAATAACATAGTAAGCGTATAAACGTAGCCGAAAACCGCGCGCGTTTGAAATCGCAATTCATTTTTATTTCTTTTTCAAAATATAATAAATTTTTAATAAAATAAAAACCGCGTTTTTTTTCTTTTATTAATTTATTTTATTATATTAACGGTCGTGGGCCAACCCACGTGGCATCCCGGACATACCTCAAGGAAAACAAATAGAAAGTCGGTAACGTTATGTATTTTTAATATTTATATCTGAATATTTAAATGTAACGTAAAATATATAAATATATATATATATATATATATATATATATATGTTAACGATCTGGAGGTATATATTTGTATATATATATCGTACAGGTCGTCACATAAACTGGCATCCCTGGTGGGGATTCTATATATATGTGTATATATATAGCGAACTTGTCGCTACACTAACTAACTTAATTAAAACTAAACTAAAACTAATTTGAATTGACTTAGAATAAATTTAAACTAACTGATTAAAAATTAGACTGAACATCTCCTTTTATACTAAAAATATGCATATATACACCCACATATACATGCCTAATTAGAACTTTCTAGATTTTTCTGGAAAGATTCGTTTATTATTATTGTATATATTAATGGAACTTCTAGAAAAATCTTTGTACATTTACATATGTGTGAGTGTATTTTTTGATTGGTTTAACATAATTTTTAATACCCAATCATAAACGTGATTTTACCGGCTCCACGTGGAGCGTCTCACGTGTAGTAATTATCTCGTCATTCAATATATTAGAATATTTGTGCGTGTGTGTGTTTCTATTATTAATACGTCGATCAGACGATTTTCAATAACCAATCAAAATGTTTTAAATTTTTCCTCATTTTCTCATTAGAAAATTAGACATACACATACTCATACATATATATATATATATATACACACACACACATACACATATACTTATTGTGTAATTAATACGACGAGAAAGCAACTGAAAGGTTAATAAACCTTGTGTGTCATCTTAACTTATTATTGACCCTTTTACTAACAATATATACATAATAATAATATATATATATACACACATTTACTCACTCTTATATAATATGTTTAGTTTTACTCATTTTTTAATTCTCAAACTCATCTTATTTATTTATGTATTTCATCATTAACATGTAACAACATGGTTGTTACAACATATAAAACACATACAAAACAGATCTGTTAAAATTAAAACACAAGCTTTCAACTTTACTAACAACAGAGCATTAATAAAACTAGTACTTGAAAAAAATATTCACCCTGATATGAACATAACACATAATGTTTACTGTTAAAAATTCAGGTTTACATGTAACATATCTCAGTGTTTTGAGCGCAAGCATTGGTTTTTCAAGGTACCTATCATCAAATAGCAAACAACTGGTACCGTTATGCGGTATACTTCATGGAATTGGTTCAGTAACAGGTAAATAATATGAAAAACAATTAACAAACGACAAAATGTTCGATTTAATAACTAGGGGCCACCCATTAAGTAACATATAGCTTATCTAACGGACTACGCAAGTGGGAAGTCTGTATACTTCAAAAAAAATATTTTACAGTATACGCGGTAACAACATATGCGTGATATTATATATATATATATATATATATATATGTCGATAATAAATTTTATAAATTTGTATGTACTTTCCTATCCAATGAACCATTTTCTTAAAGATTTTTCATAGGATAAAACTACCATCTTAAAAATGACGTTATATAAGTTGTGCTGTATACACGAGAATACCATTGTTAGACGCGTATTTTAATGCCACATAACTTTCGTTTGAACAATTCTTCCGAATTTCGAATCGTTCGCGAATTATTGCGAAAAAATCGAAATTTTGAAAAAATTGACAGTGTGTCCCCTTTTGAAATTTTCGGGTTTGGTTTGAAATTTTTTTCGCGGTTTTTTCGCGGTTTTTTCGCTTTATACGATAGATTTTATACAGTTACACCTATATTAGAAGACCGGACCGTTTAAAAGTTCATACATGCCCGGCATCTCTCGATAAAAAATTTATATATATATATATATATATATATATAAATCGCATTGCCCATGCTAAAAGCATTGTAGAAAGGGTTTGACGAAAAAAAGGCTTCCAGATGTACGTATGGTATATACAGATTCATGCACCTATACATAAATAGTAATAATAATAACAAAATCTAAGTAATTATGTATGTATAAAAATTATATAACGTGTTTTAATTTTTTTTAAGACAACAAAAAATAGAAAACAAATGGGAAAATAAGGGAAGGATGCATGAGGAGTGTAACAAATGTCCATACATTGATATAAAAATATAGTTAATACACAACAAGAAATGAGTTAAAACCGCTAAACGTTTTATAAAAATCACAAATATTTTCCGCTATTAAGCTATTATTAAGTAAACATAGAATAAAATATAAAAATATATAAATATATGCAATATATAAGAAACATAAACTGTAAAGATACTAATTTAAAGTATACAATTTGTAAAAATTATAACATGAAAAATTGTATTATTATTATTATTATTAGCTTAAATTAACGTGTCGTGTATAGCAAGACTAGAGGCACAGTAGGAGTAGAGGAATTAGATTAACGAGTATAGTTCTGATTTGCGGATAAATTAAATTAAATTACAGCGAGAAGAGCTTTCATCATTGAAAAGCAGGGGGAGTGTAGGCGACAATCTGTAAGGATGGAATAAGGGACAATCAATGAGGATGTGGGAGACAGATAAAGTAGCTCTGCACACGGCACATTCTGGAGCAGAGGTCTTGTTGATGAGTGAGTGAGCCGAGTGTGACCTAATCGCATCTGCTGATGATGACGTCTTCTCTACGATTTGGAAGAGATGTTTTCCAAGATTGAGTTCATCTGACATCTCACAATTGAATGAAAGTACAATAATTATATATTTGTTATATCCTTGTATAGGCCCCCTGTAACCTATTAATAGCCGCGATAAGAATGAGATGAAATTTTTAATTGTTTTTAGTTACAATTAGGTTTTTTACGTTCTTGATAATGCGGCTTGTTGAAATTATTATTTTCATTGGTTACTGTGCTCTCTTAGCATGTCTTTAACACGAGAATTCAGGGAACTCTGATTTCACGAAACAACCTTGTGACAAATTCCACTGAAACATAACCGTGTAAGGGAAGAATTTCTGAATCCCGCTCATTTAAATGTTATGTAGGCATTCGTACACTTTAAATTTCTTTGCACTTATTCGAACAAACATGAAAACAGTTATTCTGAACGAGATTATCTAATTTACTTATTTAGTTAAACACATATTTTTGTGGATGCACATTCCTATATCTAATTATCAAAATACTAGTCATTATTCTTAAAATTTATGCGCGTATTATCCTCAGATATATAATTTAAATATGCATTCACGACCAAACTGAGAACGATTGTGAATTCATGCGTATATTTATACAAGTACGCGCAGAAGAATGCAATCTAGATTTAATATTGTCCAGATTTTACCATAAACAAAGTGTACACATCCTTTTATTAATATTTTTGACATCGTTGCTCTAAGGAACGCTCGAGTTGTTTACTAAACTAGCAGTTGTTGTTTTCATTTTAACCTATTTTTTCCTCTCGAGGCAATAACCAGTAACCAAATTGAAATCCACCCTCTTGGTTGAAATTTGGATGCTTAAAATTTCAATTGCTTCTCGAACAATTCTGGAGCTATATTTATCCATTTTTGACGAGATTTTAAAATTATTATTTTTTTTTTCGAGATTCCCAGGGTACTGAGGCGAAATCACTACAGACATATATTTTATCTTGTGTTTACAGTCTGCTTTGTGTTCTTTTAATCTCTGATTGATGCTTTCACCAGTTCATCCAATGTGGCTGAGCCTGCACGAGCAAGTGATTTTATCATACATCTGCAACATGCCCTTTGGGGAGTTGATCTTTGACGCTTTATAAATGTTTTATTTTTTATACGAAATATGAAAAAAAAATAAGTCTAGATTGCATTTTTTCTGCGCATAATTGTATAAATATACATACACAATCACAACTGTTCTCAGTTTGTAAATAGAAACTATGTTTTCGAAACGTTACGTAATAAAAAACTGGTGTGGTTTACATAAAAAAATGTATATGTACAGATATCAACCATAAAAAGTTTAAAAGTGTATTTAAGTATAGTTTACAATTGTTTCAATTATAGTCAAAAATTAATTATATTTCATAGGAAGTTTAGTACCTCAATATTTCAGTGACATAAAAAAAAAATACTGGAGGCCAATATTTACAGCTGGAATTGTAGTGAACATAGTTGCGTACATAATTTCCTATTTATCACTGCCTAGTACGGCTCCTTTCGGTTATACTGAAGAACTTCCTTTACTCCCAATGAAGTAAGTAATAATGTAAATTCCATACTTATAATTTATGAAATAAAAAAATCATTAAATATTTAAAAATAAATAAAAACACGAGAAATTTACACTGTTATAATTTAGCTAAGGACATAATAGACATGGCAACCAGCGACATAATGACTACAAGGCATGATGTAAATTATGATTATAAACCTCATTTATATTAACATAACTTCTTAAATCGTTTGATACTCTGACTCAAAGTTGGCAACGTCGCTAAACGTCTCAGTAAAATTAAAGCTACACAGACTATTTCACAATCAAGGACGTGAAAAATAAAAGCCGTCATCAATATAACAAGAAAAGAAAACATTACTGATCCTGCATTGTGAAACATTTTTACATATAGCATTAATTTCTCAAACAAGATATATGATAAGAAATATTTGAATTTGTCATCATCACTATCTGCATCGTAGTAGTGATGTAGTTATCATAAGAAAAAATATTCAACATCATCTAAACGATAAATACTATGAGGAATATGCTCAAACAACTTCTGTTGCGATAAGGCAAAATAATACTAAACTTAAAGTTGTAACAGTATATTTCCAAATAAAATATAACCGGAAATGTTAAAAAAGCAAACATTTTCTTAAACATCTGACAACGTTTCATTATAGATTATAATGTTAAATACGATGCTTGGGGTTCCTCACCCTGTAATCGACAGAATCGCAGTCCTGCACACAAAAGCGAAGAACTATGACACCCACAATATACACTGTTGTTTCGCTTCTGCCCGGAAACCAACATATTGACTAAACAGATCGTCGAAAAACAAAACGATCTTTTGGATATTTTTAATTTATGAAGAACTTTTCACGAATTACATTATGACCAAGAATTTGATCTATCTTCAGACCATGTTCAAGTGTTACTTATATTTAACACTACAGTTGTGAAAAAGAATTTATAAGCCCATACAAGTTCGAATAGTGATTGAGGAAAGTTTGGTGAACAACTACATTAATGTCTTAACCTAAGAATGTGAATGACCCCAGGTGAACTTGATAATCAAGTTTCTCATTTTATAGAAATAATTTGTTAAACATCTAAGCTTGCTACTCCAACTCCAAAGAGCAATGCAGCACAATAGCTGATAAAAAGCAGGGCGAATTTGACATAAAATGTGATAACAGCATGACAAAACTGTTTTTAATAAAATAAATTTCAAAGACTTATTAGGGAAGTAAAATGTAATACTTTTACTGCCTACCTCGAGTAACTAAGTTCCTATGTAGATAAAGATTACTTCTACATGATGTATGAAAATCCCCCATGTCTACTTTCCTTCTGTTCGTAATGAAATCGAATACGTGAGAAGAGACAATGAAAAAGCTAAACTATTTGCACATCAGCTGTTTTTTATATTCCAGCATCATGATATTTATACAATAATAAAACACCAACATATTAATCTATCTAGCAGATTGAACCGCTTACTCGGTATGAAGTTGCCACTGAAATTGACATTAATTCACAGAACGCTGACATAAATTAAATTAGTGCAGCTGTTCCAAAGAGTTTTCTCAATAAAAGTATTATTTTTTTAAATATACATTTTTAAAGTGTAATTGCAGTTAGAGCACATGCCTGTTGCGTTTAACATAGAGCAAATAATTAAGTTCAAAAAATCTGAGGAAGTCAAGTCTTATCGACCTATTTATATACTACCAGCAATATTAAAAACTGATGTTCAAGCCTGTTTACCGCTTCGCTAGTTTAATTTTATAAAAAAACATGCCACAATTTATCAAGTCCCAGTTTTGTAAATATAAGGTGTTGGAAGAAAAAAAATATTCTACTTTGAAAATGTCGCGATGGCATAGTTGCTGGAGTGCTCAACTGTCAACTCAATGGTAGCGGGTTTGAAACCAACTCGTGACATATAATTAGTTATCATTATGGAAGGCAGTTGCACCCCACTGTGTATATCATATGCACGGGCATCTGCATTGCACAAATGTTAGCCCATTTTTGTACATAAAAATAAAATGTGCAATGGGTAGTCAGGACTTTCGACAACAAACAATATGACAATGATTATGATATTTCTAGACATTACTCAAGCATTTATGTTTGTTCATTGCAAAGATAAGACGTTGGAGAATAAGAAATAATGTTCTACTGTATTTTAGACATTGCTCAAGCCTTCGACAGTTTGCATCAAGGTCTAGTTTTTTCCAGCGCTTATAGCTCCTTTAATATAAAAGCTATATAAATAACGTACATAACCTTTTTTAACGTATGCTTTAAGAGCTTTCATTCGATATATAAACCTTTTGTATCGGACAAAAGCTCGCAAAGGAATTCGAGGTCAGACCTTTGTAAATTTGAAAATCCGTGTTTATGTTCATTTTCAAAGCCTTTAACATGATTTTTAATGAAATTTAAGTCTTTTAATCATTTGTAGCGAATGTAATTCAGTCATATCTGTCAGACAAACAATACCAAGGGGTTCATAAAGATGTCAGGTTAAAATTTTATACCCAGTAGGAATACCACAAGGAACTTATAAGAATTATCTTGTATTTGATGTATAATGGGAAGAACTGTACATATTTCATAAGATTGCAATATAATACTTGGCGATTTAGTAAACATACATAATGCAATTTTTACTATCAATGATAATAAGGTACAGCATATCGATAAAATTAAGCAGTGGACAAGTGATCACAAGATTAAGGTTAATCATCTTAAGTTTATCCATATCACTTATACAATTCAACCACAGATAGCTCTTGCTAAGTTACATAAGTGTACAGCTTATAAAGCTAATATTGCAAAATATTTGGAAATACATTTGACTATCGTTTATGTTGAAATATTCATGTCAAGATAGAAAGCAAACAAATAAAAACTAAAGTGTAGCAATTACACTGGCTAATTTGCAGAAGATTGGAACTGAGTACCAAATGTAATCTTTGGCTTTACAAGTAGATCATAAAGCTCATCTGGATGTATCGAATTGCCTTTAGTCTGTACGACTAGTAGCCGAAATGATATCTACATCGATTTTTATATGGTGTATGTTAAAGACGTCATTACTGTGTTTACAAAAGCACAAAGCTAACACATCTCCCGATACTCATCATAACATCTGACGATTACAACGTCGCCAGCCATCTGATCTAGTTAGCTTGTTGATACAATTGTGTATTATACATTTACCCAATAAGGTATTTCTTCCACACCCATTTTTACTTGTTCATTCAGATAGCGTTTAAGTATATATATTGTAAACTTTTATATTTATTTAATAGGAACAATAACATCGAATATTATTATGGTTTCCTAATAACTATATGGAAAAAATAACACAACATAACCAAACTTTACCACTATCATAAATAGATATCAAATTTCAAAACGAATTAATTATTGAAGAAAAAATTAATATAGATCTTGAAATTCAAAACAGTTAAATCATCCCAACATATCAATAAAAAAATTTCAAAATCTAAAACTACACTCAACTTTTTTTTATTAGAATCAGACCATATAAAACAAAATAAATTATCTTTAAAAAATTTTATGTAAAATATATTTGATTTCATATATGATAACAGAGGTGGCTTGTGATTAAAGAATCTAGTGGTTGCAATTGCACTTCATTACCTACCCGCCCTAATATACACACAAACATCACAAAATAACATTAATAATATCAATGTCAATCAAGTGTAACACAAACAGAAGAACCTTTTAAAATTGTAATCAGAAAAACTACAAATTATGAAGTTAGATTATCGATCCCAAGATAAAAATTGTAATGTTAAACCAAAATATATTAAAAATTCATTTCCACATGAATGAGCACAAAATTTATACAATTAGAAAAGTATTCACATTTTTAAAATACTAGAATTAAACAATTCGATAAACTACATATAATCGTTAAGTATTCTTGTTTTTTCACAATTAACAATCATCTGAAAATGAAATGATCAATTGCCTGTAATAAATCTTTAGTAAGGAAAAAATTCTAGGTATATTAACATTTGGTCAGAAATAACAACATAAACTGGAGAGGGGCAATGAAACAATTCACACACGGAAATATACACAGTAAAAGAAACATCAATAGAAATTCTAAGAAGAAAAAACTAATATTGGAAAGAGGTGAAATATAAATCATAGACTCATTCATCAGTTGGCCGGTAGTATGCACATGCAACCGCACCTTATGAACAACACAACGAGAAAAACCTATTCTGCCACATCAAGTGTGTGTACTTCAAGGACTTTGGGTGTGTACTTCAAGGACTTTGGTTGCAAAACGATTTCAACCAATAGTCACCAATATAGTCCTCTCTACACACATACTCATAGTAGCATTATGCACAAAATCTCAATATCCCTGTATACGGCTTTCCGATGCCTTCTTCAGGTTGCATCGAGCGTGCAACCACCAACCTTTGTAACTAGGGATTTCAAAGCACATTTTTAAAATTTTTTTATTTTACTAGCTGACCGGCAAACTCCGTATCGCCCCACAATCAATTAAATGTATAAATTTATTAGCTGAATTAAATAAAGCACAAATACCGATGGAGAATTAGGAACTATACAAAAAATTAAAAAACAAATTTGTAACGAAATTTAAATGATATGTCGATACTTTTTAATTTTTGTAGATTTATTGAACTTAAATGCATTGTAGAATCGGCCGACCAAAAATCGCCGGCAGAATTTTTAAAAATCGAAAATGAAATATTCAACTCGCGATTTCTCGTTACCGGTTAATTTTTAAAACATTTACCTCATAACATAAATTATAGATCTCGACGTCTACTTTCTTTTAAGCCCAATCCGAATCACCGATATATTGTTCAATGAGAGCATCTTGCGAATCAATGATTGTGCAAAAATCAGTCGCTAATTTTATGTATCCAGTTTCATCTATAGTGACTTTTCCATCGCCGATATCTATGTTTTGAGAATGTTTCAGCGGATGGATCTTCAAACATTTGAACGCGCATATTTACTTTCAGCTGTACTATTTCAACATTACGCCACAATGGCGATGATTTTAAGAATACGTTGATTTCATCAGCGTATGTTGAACGTGGAATGATGGGAAGTGTTTGTCTGAAATCACCTGAAAGGACTAACAGAGTGCCACCAAATAGTTTGTTGTTGTTTTTAATATCTTTCAATGTCCTGTTCAATGCCTCAAGCGAATGTTTGTGTGCTATGGTACATTCATCCCAGATGATAATTTTACACTGTTTCAGCACTGCGGCTATGGACGATTGTAATGATAAAATTATGAAAATGACTATTAAAAAGCAGGGGTTGGTGATAGAAAATTGCAAATTTATGGTTGTATGTATTTTTTAATGCCACATAATAAAAAAAATTATCAAAAAAATAATTTTTTGGGGGGGTAGACACCCCTTATCACTTAGAGGTTTGAAAAATAGATAGTAGCCGATTCTCAGACTTACTGAATATGCATAAAAAATTTCATAAGAATCGGTCAAGCCGTTTCAGAGGCACATTGTGACACGAGAATTTTATATATTAGAGATAATATATTCTATGAAAAATATAATTAATATTCAGTTATTTTGTTTAATCTCCATAAAATAATTAGTACTTTTAACTATTTCATTACGTCTTCAATTTTTATGCTGTTCTAGGTAATCATGCAACCTTTATGTACAAACCGCCATTGTATTATAATAAAATTACGTTTAAAACTGTAAACATTAATAATTACAATGACTACTGTATAATAATAATAATATTAGATCATTTCATTAATGTGCAAAAATTGCAAATTAATTTAAGAGAAATGTTATTGTTTTTAATTTTAGTCCTGGATATTTGCTGTTCGCCAACTTTTTAGCCGGCTTTGGAAATTGTTGTCTACAAACACAGTTATTTAGCGAATTAGGAACACTATACCCTAATGAAAGTGCTCCGGTTTTTGCAGTGTTCAAATTTTTTCGTGTATGTACTGAAAAATTTACATTCAATGTAATACGATATATATATATATATATATACAGGGTGGCCCAAAAGTCACTAAACCCGGAAATGAAAAACTATATAAAAGCCAAAAAATGTAATTTAATTGAATAAAAAAGGTTACAATATTTATTAAAATGTTATAATAAATGTTGAATATGGCCTCCGTTCTCTTTCTTGCATAAACGCAGCCGCTTCAACATATTGCGGAAGATGTGATGAAGGACAGAACGTGGAATGGCCTGAATTTTCGCCAAAAAAGTCTTTCAAAAAAGACATTGTTTCCACTGACGTGTGTGCGCGCGCGCCGT
Organism: Coronaproctus castanopsis; assembly: GCA_032883995.1. Classification (NCBI taxonomy): domain Eukaryota; kingdom Metazoa; phylum Arthropoda; class Insecta; order Hemiptera; family Monophlebidae; genus Coronaproctus; species Coronaproctus castanopsis. Next base: position 142,685,630 of record CM065053.1, read on the forward strand.
CCTGTTGAAAAAAACAGTATCTATCCTCGATCGTTAAATTTATTCTTGGCTATCCACAGTGTGGTCGAAAAAAATTGGCCAAATAACTTTGTCCCGACTGAGAGCGCACCATACGCCAACCTTATGAGGATGCAACGTCGACATGCGATGCAGAAGTGGCTTCGTTGTAGTCACGTTCGATAATTTTGGGCATCCTGAAAGATGGAACCACGCTTCGTCCGAAAAGAAGATGTGGTCCAAGGTTTCAACACCGCGGTCGCGAACGAAATTGAGCATCCACATTGCGTACTGAAGTCGACCTGGATGATCAGCTGGTTTCAATTCATGTAAACACGACATCCGGTAGGGTTTCATGCCAGATCCATGTAAACAACGTTGCACACTACTCCTGCTCATCGGTACACGTGTTGCGAGACGTCGCGTTGAGGTCTGTGCATGTTGTTCGACTAGTACTCTCACCTCCTCTTGACGCGCAGCTGTAGTCGCGATAACTGGTCTTCCACTTCGCAGAGTGTCTTCTACGCTACCCGTGTGAAGAAACTTCTTCACAGTATTAAATATCGTGGCTTTGGTGGGCGTGGCCGAGGTTGGAAACGACGTACTAAACATTACCCGCACTCGAGCGTAAGATTTGGTTTTAAAATACGCGCGAACAAAGAAAATTCGTTCTTCTTTACTATACATGTTTAGAAATCACACGAGCACTTGTGCGCACTACTATTCCCGTGTAGACCGTAAAACACTACTGAGGCTTGTTCAGCTGGTCAGGATTGAAGGTTTAGACATCAGCATTCGTGCGCAAGTCGTTTTCGTGCATCTTCGTATTTTTTTGTGCGCGCTATCTGCAATGTAAGGCGCGGGTTTAGTGACTTTTGGGCCACCCTATATATATATATATATATATATATATATATATATATATATATATATATATATAAAAATATAAATGCAACATATTATATATCACTACATACATCGATTTGTTTTTTTGAAATATTTTGAACGCATATTTATCGATCACAAAAATAGTTTTTAAATTATAATAATGTTCACTTTTCTCCTAAGTTAACTTGTAACTCAATAGATATTATTCTACTATAACTATTTTACTACTTTTAAAACGTTAAAATCCTTTATTGTAGAATTTTTTGACAATGAAGTAATTCATGATAATACCATTTAACGCACTAACACTTCAGTAAGTGTGATACTTCGATGCAACAATTCCCCACCTATCATTCAGGAATAATTTTAACTATAACGGTATCAGGGAGAAATTAAAAAATATCCAAAAATTATCGTATTTATATTTACTCATTTGTTTCTGATAATTGCATAGAAATTTTCGAGTTTTAACATCTTTTAAAAGTAATAAAAAGTACACTCTTTTTTATTCAGAAAAGTTTTTTTACCTTTCAATTCAAACACGTGATTGTCATGCACTGTTCTTTCATGGTATCACACAAAATATATAAATCTGTTTTAAATTTTTCTGTTAACTTTAAGTCTTTTATATCAAATAATTATATTTAGAAGGTAAACTATGGAATGCTATAAACAAAAAGATTATTATACAAAAGGTATAATTTCAGAAATAGATTAGCGCTTTATTTATATATATTATGCATATAAATAAATATATATATATGTATATATTTATTTATAGAACATCTTCATTGCTACCAGCTTTTATTATAGTAATTACTTTGGTATACACGTTCAGCTTATAATTTTGACTACATGGCTGTTTGTATCTGTCATAACATATCATATTACGATGTTGGTAAGTGCTTAATATCTTCATAAAATACAAGAATGATAAAAAATGTGTTAATTTTTATTTATATTTATTATGAAGCAAAACTATATTATTGAGATACACATTTTTTTTTATTAATCAATTCCAATAATTTTTGTATTTTTTCATTAAAATGGGAATATTGACCGTAGGAACAACGTGACAATAATTTTGTAATATTTTTCTAAAAATGTTGAATATTCTGATATTTTTCATTTTACAAGTGTATATTCATTTTGTTAATTTTTGTCGATATTCCGTAGAAAAAAATGTAAAGATCAACATTAAATAAATTAACATACTAAATTCATGATTAAATTGATATATTTATAGACACTGTTGATATAATGTTAAAAATATGATTATCGTAAACCGTGTCATTTTAAAATTTATTCTTGAATACCACTGATTTTTGTCTTGAATAAAAATATAATGTTGCACATTATGTAATATCAATATGTGATATTACAATAAATTAAAGTTTAATTTATTACTTCAATCACATTGCTATATTTATTATTTTTGGATAAAATTTTCAACATGTGATACTACAATAAATTAAAGGTTAATTTATTACTTCAATAACACTGTCTTTATTGTTTTTTTTTTATGCAATTACACACATAATAAATATTTTTTATACTTTATACATATTTCGTTATATTTAACCTCTATCACGATGCAAAAGGGATATAATTCAATATATTACCGAAAAAAATGAATGAATAACACAATAACTAGAATAAGAATTTTAAAAAACCATTTGCAATAATCAATAAAGGTTTAACATAACATTAAAGATGACTATTTAATGAACACCTTGTATTTATACCGATATTATAATACAGGGGAAAACGCTTTTTACTTACCAGGACTTAATCTGATAAACGGTTTTCAAAACGCGAGGGAATAGGCATACTCCTTTATCAGACCTAAATAACACCATAATTATGACGAAAATATAACTCTATCAAAATATAATATACTATACATTCAAACTCAAAAAAGAAAAACTTTACCGATAATAATTAAAAATCTCCATCATACGATTCCGTCCAATGAAATAAACGATCATTGTTGAAGATTTTAAGAACCGTAATTAATATATGAGAGAAGTAGAGTAGAATTTACCAACCTTAGTAATTTGCAATATTTACTTAATGTAAAAAAAAAAAACAATTCCGGAATCGTGTAACGTAAAATATTTTTGCTTACATTTTAATAAATGACTTAATTAGAAAAATTATATTACTACCAATGTGAACAACTTGACATTACGTAATACAGCATGTAATGGCTAATGGGAAAATAACTATTAAGTACTTTTTTACAGTTATTTTGAAGTCATACAGTACCCAGACCTGGAACACAACGAACAACTGAACTATATGCATCACACAATGATTTAAATTTCCAAAAATTAGAGAATTTAGCTGCACCTCTGGACATACATGCATCAGTCTGAAAATACATCAATATGCAAGATGGGCGGAGATATGTATCATATTTAAAAAAATGAAAGTGTACTTTATAATGAGCTAGGTAAACGATCATGGTTGCGTTAGAAAAAAGGAGATCGCGGTTGATCAGCAAGCATTCTCAGTAGAACAGTTTGTTCGAAAATTTTAAAACAATTTATGTTCTTATCTAAAACATCCATATCTGTTTAAAAATCACTGCGCTTATACGTGTGTACAAAAAGTCACCAGATTTTTTAAGCTCCCGAGAACTTCATAAAACATCAAATGTGTTTGCGAAGTTATGCAGTCAAGTCCTAATCGCTCCGAGTACGCACGCGAAAATTTAAATTTAGTGAAGAAGACTGTCACGGTCTTGTCTGAAGAAAGCGGCGTGTAACATGGAGCAGGAAGAATGTTTTAGAACCTTTTAATTTTTCGCAATGCTAAAATTGTATGGTTATTGAGCTCACCCGGTCATTCGTTTAGGATTTTTTTTTTTTGTAGAATATTTAAGATTGAAAGTATACGAAACAACCTGGAAACATGAAATAATTAAAAATGGAGACCCAGCGTCATACTAAAGCTATTCCAACGACCATGCTGATTATATTTGAGGAAAATTTTGTTTTGTGATTGCTAAATGTATTGAAAATTAAAATCATCATTCAAGCGCTTATCTTTAAAACTAACAAATTGTCGAAATAAAGTAGATAAAGATTTTAAAAACCCGATATTTATATGTTGTTATTGTGGGCCTTGTACATTGTTTTAAAAAATATGTATTTGAGAAAAGTGAACGAAAATACACCAGAAGACAAACATAGCATTTATTATTAATGACCCACTTTGAAGACATGCGTATAAACTTAATTTTTCCATTTTCCCGACTCAGATTTTTTCTCTTTAAAAAAAATTTAGGACTATTACTTAGCGGGTGCAAGAACACAATGCGTAGCAGAGAAAAATAAATTTTTGAAAATAGATCAATAATAGTTAAAATTTAAAAAGGGCAATAAGAATTAATTTTTTGATTTTCGAGACGTCCACTTGATGAGTTTACTAATAATATAAGATGTAGACAATTGGATATGTATTAAGAATGTATCTGAAGAAAGAAAATTGTTTCTCGTCCAAAAATGATCCGATTTTTATTAACCTTTTTTTTTCACAAAATTCAAAATTCTCCCTATATTCATCCTGAGGGAGAATATTCGATCGAATATGCACATTCCTATACGTCTTAAATGCAGTAGTTTAAGCATTTCTTTGCGAAAAATGATCCGAGTTTAGTGATATTTTTTAAAACGAAATTCAAAATTAGACCTCCTTACATGCAATCCGGCAGGTAGAACCTCCTAGTTAAATAATAAATATTTTAAGTTTGTTCCTTTTTGTATAAAGCTTATTTTTATTTAAAATATTTTACATGTTTTATATATCCTTCATCATTATTTCACTTTATATATTTACTCTGAACCGTAATTTATATAATAATTATATCGTTTTTCATTGACAATTCACGTTATTTATACGTTACTTTTAGTGAGAAACTGCCTTATAAATAAAAATACTGAATATATAATGGAATGTAATAAAAATAACAGGTTTAAATAGAAATAACGAAATTATAGAAAAGAAAAGTAAACAACTTAAATCATTGAAACATCTAAATAACATATATTATTGATTAACAATGCTACTAAAAAAAATATGATACGTACATTACATTCCAATTATGTGTTTAAATTGTGGCCAATGTGCTTAAGTGTGTACGAATAGACACCCTTGAAACATATCGGTATTCAAGATCAACATGTTTAATGCTAGAAACGAGTATACTTAAACATGAACACTGTTCAATTCTCAGTCAGGAATAATCACATAGTTTTACCAAACAACATAGAGATTAATGTTACATATATATCGAAAAGAAAAACGTGAACAAAAATGTGACACACACATACACGCACAAAAATGTATATACTTATCGCCCCGTGAAATAATCTTACATGATAACGGCTTACTTTCATTAGCCTATAAATACGACTGTTATATACATTGTCATACACAGTTCACGTTTTAAAGTCGGCATTATTTCATCATGTTTATACAATCTCAGCAATTAAGGAATACCATATATCTATCAACGTGTTTTACTGTAATTTTCGTCGCTTTTAATGGCCTTGGAAATATTCAAGTTAGTGTTATAAATAAAATTTTTAGAAAACTAACACGGATCATTTTTATACTAAAAAATATTTTTTGAACATATTACATGTTCATTTTCTTGACACTTACTCATTAATCATGCTTTTCATTCTTCGTAATTAAGAAGTACGATATTTCTCTGGGAACTGCTAGTTAAATTTAACATTTTTACACAAAATAAATAAAAAAACAATGGATATTTTTTGATCATGAATGTATACTGTTGAAATTAACATATAAATTTATGGACACAGTGAGCTCATAATTAATATATGACCTTAAAAATAAAATTCAAATATATAAAATTAAAACTTTTAGTGGAATACAAATCAAAATTAAAATATACATACCAATTAGGAAAAACTATTATTTTTGCAATTCGTCTTCAGAAAAATTCCGCGATCTTTTTTAACCAAGTAAATGACATTTTATAAAACAAATATATTTTTAAACACTTTTGAATTACTATTATTAATTATACCAATATTATTTAATCAAGAAACTCTTCGTTGCATTTAATTTTATATTCACACTTCTATATATTTTGTTATAAGAGCCTATTGTATTGTAGCTATCACCCAGCAAAATATAACTTAATTACTGTGTATATTATATAAATAAATGTTAACTTCGAAAGTTTATGTTCCACCATTTACTTTAAGAAAAACCGCAGGCACGCTTACAATCTAATAATCTGTATTACCACAAAGCTTGTGGGATGGGAACGAGATACCATAAAGTCACGACGAATTTATAAAACATTAAAGTTCAATTTAATTCCTTTTAAGAGCAGATGACGTACTTGAAACACGCTTATACTTTATAATAATTACGTCATAAGAATACATGACAAAAATATTTACTTTTGTAAGAATTTTTATGAGTTTCATACCTTTAATAATATAGTAAAGTCCTTTATATTTTATAAAACATGTTCTAAGTATTTTCAAAAACGAAACAACATAGCTAAAAAATAAAATTATATTTTTATCTATTACTACAAATATTGAAATATTATTTTTTCGTATTGTGTAAGACAAGTTAAAAAATGCAAGGAGACTAACAGATACCGCTAGGGATCGAGATGCTTGCGGGACAGCTTGGTCGTCAACATCCGCCGGGCGAATATGACAATAAAAGAAGAAGTATGACAAATTATCGGATGATTTTTTTATCCCAGGCTGATTCAAGGAATAAAGTGAACATTATAGCCGATCTGATTTTAATATGTTTTAAATCCGATAGCTCATAAAAGTCAATTCTATAAAATATATTTTTTCAGGTGACAGCTAAGTAACAAATAAATTTCGTATTTTTCTTTTGTTTCTAAATTGTTCTTGTTATAAGCACTTTTCTTAAATATAAGATGCTTCAATCTATCTACTACATATATGCCTGTGACGTTGAAACGGGGTGTATTTACAATTATATATTTAAAGATTCAATAAACATAAGCAGTAATAAATCACGATGTAAATTACATTTTTTTTTTTAATTCTTGCATATTTATAAAAAAAAATTAAAATACAAATAACACTTTCTGTGCTAATTAGTGTCAGATTAAAATGACTAAATTATTTATAAGAACATGAAACTCTTATAAACGTATACAAGTTAAACTTTCATATCACGAAACAAGAAAACAGAAACTATTTTTAAACAACAATAAATAATGCAATTAACTTTATGACACGTCATTAACTGCTTATTCATAGCGAAAACCTGATGTCATTTAGTCCTTGACAAAAATCATAAGCAAACTATAATCAAGTCGACCTTTTATGTTTTTTGAAACTTCGTAAATATTTCTCATGTTGTTGCATGGTTGAGAAAACACGATTACAAAGTGATGAAACTATAACCTAAAATTCTTTGATTATGAAAATTAAATAGGAATACTGAAACGCTAGAATGTAGTGTTATTAAACGTATTGTTTTCTAATTCGCTGCCTAATATAGAAATGTATACAAATGGTTGATGTAGTTAGTTTCGCTATAATGTATAATGTTCAAAATACGTATATGTTTTTGTGACTTCGTCAAAATAATTAAATGATAGTTTTATGGAACATAATGCTAAAGTCTACTCTTACATATACCCGAGAAGTGAGATTTTATAATTGTATGCATCACTTTGATAATGACTACTCACGTTCGCAAAATTAATTGTGTTGATCATTTTTAATATAATACACTAACACTAAACTAATCATTAATCTCTTAACACTGTTTTGTGATTCTTTATGCGTTTATTGAGTTAATTGTAAGGAAGGCATTGTGAATTTTTTGATGGAATTTTAATTTATAAACTATTTTTAAGCTGTTGAGAAACAAATAATGTGACATAATCTATAAAATCATATTCAGAGAATAAATAAATAATACAACTAATGAAATCTGTTTCTGATTTAAATATCATTCAAACAGTGGCATAACTAAAAATGTATAAAAAAAATTTAGTACGTGTAAATTTATACAAAATTAATTATGGAAAGTGTTATCAAGTCTGTCAGGATGAAGTAAACCAAAAAATTAAGGACTTTGATTGCATGATACAGAAAAAAATATAATTAAATTGCGCAGCCCTTTGATTTCAAAGTCACGAGCCGCCACTCCTCGTAAGTTTGCACTGAAAACAGAGATTAATCAATTTAAAAGAAACAGTAAATAGTTTCTAATCCAGTTCTGTCAAACGAAAGACTTCATCGTTAGTACTTTAAGCTACCAAAATATGAAAAACTTCAAGTGTTTTAAGAAACAATATAGTACATAATCAAATTGGTTACATAATGATTGATTGCAGACATCGGAATCATTTCAAATCGATCAAAACATATTTGTGTACAGAGGCAAATACAAACTACATTCTACTGATCGCAAAGATGAAAGTGAAATTCAAGAAAATTATAAAAATATCGGAATTGACTGCAACTGGTATTGGAGGTGGAGTTACAGCAAATTCAGAAAAATTGATACAGGTAGAGGTTTGGATTGGGACTTCTTTTCCATAGGAAGGTTTCAAGTTGTTTAGCATCATATAAGAGATGAACATCTTCTACCTCTATTCATGAAACTAACATTTGTCTATTGTTACTATATTTTCGATAGCCCACATTGTGTAAGAACTATTAAAAGTTTCCTGCTATGACAGCAGGTCTACTCTTTAGTTTAATGACGTTGTTATTCCATTCGGCTCTAGGAGGTTTATATATATTAACTATCATCAAATTCTCAATTTGAATCTTGGCGACATATATCCCTGAGTCTGTATGGTATTCATGTAGCTCCAGTTTATGTTGTTTTTAACTAAGGTTGCAATGCTATATTTTAGGGTCACCTACTACTGCTGAAATTGTAAATTATGCATTTATGCTCTTTTCCGTCTGCTGTGTAGGTCACTTGTAGTAATAGTACATTTTGAATTTGTTTCTTCCGCTAGTTTTTGAATTACTTCACCTTTAGCTCTACTGATTTTTTCAACATTAATTTATAGGATCCTGAAAGGCTACTTTGTCTGATAGCTCTTAGAAGGGCTGTTTCATTGTTTTTTCCCTGACATTAGTTCGTTTATAGCGAGATGTGTATGTATACAGTTCGCAGACAGGTTTCCGTATTCTTAGCTGCTCATAGATATAAGCATTACCAGCGTGGACAGCGAGTACATGATATGGGCCGCGCCATGAGAATGAAGAAGTTACTCGCAGCTCATGATTTAAGACATAGAATACTGAAATGTTGTCTAGTCAGTGTTGCCATATGATGGGAATATATGGACACTAAGTCTAGATTAGAAGTGTTTGAGTTTAGTGTCACCAATGTTTACCTAAAATTATATAAACCAAAAAGAAGACAAACAATGATTTGCTGCTAATTATGAGAAAGGAAAAGGAGCTGCTTGATATTGTCAAAAGAAGGAGAGTAGAATATTTTGGTTACATTAGTAAAGAATTTATTGATGTAGAAAGGAAAAGAAAAATTAGGAGATCAGTTCAAGAATCCACCAGTTTCGAACAGCAGCAGATAGGGACACTTATGAAGCATTAATGAAGATTGACAATGCATAACCCTAAGATTAGGAGCAGTCATATTACGCACAACTCCGTTTCTTTAATATTCAAAAAACAAATAATCCATTAGAATATTTACATTTAGTGATACATGAATATGTAGAGAATCTTAAAATAGCTACGTAAAAGGAGAATTTTCCAAAATTATTATGTATGTTAAACACGACTTGTATAATGTTGATATGTGAGAAAATGGAAATTATAACGGTACGTGTAACTATTTGCAAAGAAAAAATTATAATTTGTAGGATGAAAATCATTTTTAATTTTTACAAAATTCATACTGTACATAAAAAATTATTCCCAGAGTCAGTTATTTATACTTGCATACTTGCCTAATTTCAAATTCCACACATGTATAAAAATTGGTCACTGACGTCATTTGACAAGCATCATTTATTAATACCCATATTGCTTACATTTCAAAGAAATATTTTTAAGAAGTCTGCGCCCATGTGTTATTCTACGTTATTTGTATCTAAAGCAACAGTTAAAAATTTGTTGTTATCTACTCACACTGCAACTATAAATTAATGATTATGCGGCATTGAAAATAGAAATACATCATAACACATACAATTATTAAATTACTCTAGCTACAAAATTGTTTCATTTAACCTTTGTTGAACGAAAACATTTTCATTAAAGTATGTTAATAAAATCACGGCATATCAATACATGGAAAAGAGTACATAAACATACCTTTATAACTTATATGTAATAAAATTGGAATATAGAGTTGACAAATTCTTGTCGACTTAGAATAATCTTAGTAATTTTCCGGTATTCACGATAATCCAACAATCACTTTTTGAGTGTACTACCAAAATGTTTTACAAATTCTGGGGAAATGTCGTCTTTACCAGTCGTTTTCCAAAATTTCAATGTGCCAATCCCCGCTTGTAATTAATCACTAATAAATGGTTTAGCCTCAAGCCTGATAATTTTCTTTTGACCTGTGAACTGAATGATTTATATGCAGTAGTACGTGTTAATTCTGCGATATGATTTGCAATGGTTCCTGGTGATACTGAAACTTTTCAGCTACTTTTTGTTCAGTGTTACTATTTGACAGTTTCTTCGATAGACAAAGAAGAAGACGATATTTAGAATGGTGTGAACAATTTTAATTATCTTCAAAATTTTTATAAATAAAAATTTTTAATTTTCTTATAAAGATATGATTCATTTGATGCATGATGTTTAAATTTTGCATCTAGAAAACTTTATTGATTAGCGTAAAACTTGAAAATCCAGATTACGATGGAGACGGATATGTATGTTATGGAATTCTATACACCGTTATGGGTTTAAGTATTTGGTACGTACCGTCAGCAATTGTTAAATTCGGAACAAAATGTTGTTTGATTATTGGGGCAGCTTTATATGGGTAAGCAAAATATTTTAGATTCAAAATAAGTCTAAGAAATATGTTTGCTACTACTAGATGAATTAAAGTCAACAGACAATTATTAACGCGATCAACTTTCTTAACATTCTATTACGATTGAATAAGTAAACACAAACCGTTATAGAAGAAATTAAACATATTATAAATTACAATGTTACAAGGCAACTTAAATGAATTTGATTTCAGGTTGTACACTATTAGTTACTTCTTCGAAATTGGATATTTAATTTATATTGGATCAGTTTTAATAGGACTTGGTGCATCCTTATTGTGGACTGCGCAAGCAAACTACATAGTTTCTAATTGCAATGTAGGCCACGTTTCTAAAGGAATTGGATTATTTTGGATGTTTTACCAATCCAGGTAATTGAAAAATAGGTGTATTAATTTATTCTATTTAAGTAGATAACGAGACACTCATTGCTTTTGCCCGAAACCAACCTTTTTATTTAGCGATGTTCCTCAGTTGGGTTTGACAATAGACGTAATTATTTTAAAAATGTTATACGATTTCTACTGATAATACTAAACAAACTGAGTCTTAAAATATATTTAGATAAAGCTTGATAAATTTCATACCTTATTGTTACATAAGACATAAGTTTGTTGGTTTTATAGTTTAAATTAACATATATATATACACACACATATAAAATTAGAAGCTGATAAGTTGGGATAACAAGATGACAAAAGATATTTTTACATGGTTGCCAAACAGCGATCCCAGCACCCTCGTTTTCCATATTCTGTGTGACAAGTAGCGCTATCTTGCTAAAACAATATTCTTGACACCTTTCTCTTGCGCTTCAAAATTGGTCCGGCAATCATCACCCCGTTTACCATACGCTCAAAGAAGCATAGGCCGATCACTTTCAACGATGAAATTTCAATCCAAACAGTTACTTTTTGTGAGCGATGGTGCATTCTTGGATTAGATGTGAATTGGTGTTATTCCAGTAACGAAGATTCTGTGTATTTACAACCCCATGTAAATAAAAATGGGCTTTATCAGCGATTAAAATCCAATACAAATTTTTTCAATCAGCATTTGACGTACAATTTTAACGTCTGTCATAAGCCAACAACTAAATTTCAAATCAAATTTTATGACTATTCGTCATTAGTTCATTGTAACTGAACACATCAAGTTCGGGTTTTCATTCAATAATTAATAGATTATTGACAAGTAATTCTGTTACACATTACATAAACTACATATATTGTTTATTATAATACTGTTGCAGTTTTATACCAGGAAATTTGTTCATATATTACGAATTTCACAATGTAAAACATGTTAACCGCGCAACTCGATACTTTATATTGAGTATACTTCTCAGCATTAACGTGATAGCATTAGTAATGATGTTTTTTATAAAACCACCGCTGCGTACTGAACGTTCATCAGAATCGAAAGAACACACACGAAATTCGTTGGATGAATTTAAAAAATCGATTTCTTACGCCAAGTCAAATAACATGTTGTTACTATTTTCAACGATAGCTTATACGGGTAAGTTTTTAGTGAATGCACATATATATGTATATGTACACACTGCCATTCGAATTAAGTGAACGATTTGTATACATGGCAACTGTAGAAAATACAAATTAAAATCTAACAACATAAAAATGTGTTTACACAAAAACTGATAATGAAAACAACGAATATAAATTTTCAAAACTGAAATATATAATTGAAAAGCAATTACCAAGATGCACTATGTCAGTACTATCCTAATATATAGGTAAGGTTTCTGAAAATATTGATTCAAATAAAAACCGGTAGAGAACAAATAATTTAGAATACGAACATATAAATTATATATAAAATAATATGTTTTAAACTTATTGTAATCATATTTCTTTATTTCCATTTTTTTCAATAATTCAGTAAGTAGTTATGGTCCAAAATAATCACTGATACATTCAGTTAAGCGACTCATCATGGTAGTCGAGAATATAACCTTTCACACACATTTCGTGTGGTCTTTTCATTTTATTAATGTTCGAAGATCTCAGGAACAAATTAAAAAAAAAAAAAAATGAATTAAAGAAGTCTTGTAAAACGATCGGCTTGTGTACACCTTCATCATTCTATTTGTCCTAAACTAATGCATTTTTGATGGCTGATTGAAAAACTTCCAAATTGGAAAATACAAAGGCTAAGTGAGGGTATAGTTAAAAAATAACCAAATAGGTTCAGTAGAACGACTGGATCATTTTTTTCCCACATTTTACACGGTTACGTACTAATCTAAATATTTATGACTACATCTATGTTTTAAGTGAAATTAAAGAAACAATAATCAGAAATGTAGTTGATGTTCGAAGTTTTATGCATACAAAGTAACTTGTCCTACAAAAACAAAAATTATTTGCTTTCTCAAAAGTTGATGAACAATTACTAAAAAAAAAAATATTGTTATGTAACCGAAATAAATTTCGGTAATCTTCAAAAATAATTCGTAATAAAATAACGACGCGAACGAATTGCTTCAATCGTATTGACCAATACAAAATAACAAATATTTGTTCTGAGGTTGCAAGATATAAATGAAATCGTTAATATTATAACAAGTTGTCTAAAATACTATTACGTTTATGGATGAAAAAAAACACGATCGTAGTAGAATATTAGAAGCTTTAATGTTAGTAACACTATTGTTTACTCCCTATTTGTAATTACTATTTTCTATATATATATATGAATATTTAAGTATATTAATTGAAGATTTTACATTTACAGGTTTACATCTTACATTTTTAAGCGTATTAAGCGCTAGTATCGGTTTTTCGCGTTACTTATCATCGAACAGTAAAGAATTAGTCCCTTTATCAGGCGTCTTTCATGGTATTGGATCAGTAGTAGGTATATACAATCAAATTTTCGACGTAATTTAAAAAACATATAACAGAAATAAGATAATGTATATTTAAAACTACACGTTTATAGCAAATTATTCCGTCCACATGTTTAGACTGACATAATTTAAAATCAAAATTAGTCAGAAAATCAAAAACATGAAACATATGATTATTAAGAATGATCAATTTTACTGGAATAATTTTTTTTCATTAGTAAATACAATTAAATCACGTACAAAATATTAATTTTTTACACATATTAAAAACGAATAATTCGTTTGTTCATAACAGGTGGATTGGTACCGCAATATTTCAGTGGTAAAGATAAAAAATACTGGAGGCCAATATTTACTTCCGGTGCACTAGTAAACATAATTACATACGTTATAGCTTTTTTATCGCTACCAAACACAGCTACATTCGGTTATACAGACGAACTTCCATTGTATCCAATGAAGTAAGTAAAGAGAATAATATTTACTCCGTAATTACAGATTTCGCATAATTATTAACACTTTCAGTCAGAAATAACTTAATTTTTTGATGAAGTAGTTAAGGAAAATATAGTAATATTCTATGTACAATATTGCTTTTCAAATAACTAGATAACTTTAATGTGTTGTATAAATATTTTTAGAATTGAAACATTTTATGTCAATCAAATGCCTCTTATTTTAAAAATATATTTTCTTTAGTATTGGAGGTTAGTATATCGTATAATGTGACTGAAAGGTTTAATGGAACGGGTTGATTGTGTCAAGAGATACGTTTGAATAAAATATTTTGAATAATTATTAAACGTTCTTTATGTAGATCTGCTTTTGTAAGTAGTTTCATTTCTGGCGTTCGGTATTGTTTAAATTCAATTTTATCCTTTTATCTTATTGCCGTAGTCGAAAGGGAAATGAAAACCGTTTTTGTTTTTTCTAGCACTCGTTAACTACTACGAATAAAGAATAGTGGTAGTAATTCATTAAGTAAACAGTAACGGGGGTAACAGTAGTGGTAATTTAGTCGTGGTAACAATAATAATAATCAATTAAAATATTCTTATGGAAAGCATAATAATAGCCTCATTCGCAATATAAAAGAAAAATCCGCCTGGCTGTTGACTTATCATTCAACTGATAACACCGCCGCTTTGAAATAAAGATTTTGACGTCATTTGAATGGAATTAGAGCGGTTAATAATAATAATAACGGAATACAACCAAATTCCGAAATTTTTCCAATAAAAGAGATATAGAACTCATGAATATCACAATATTCCTTCTTATTTTCTAAATGTTTTTATTGTAATTTTAATATAAATAATCTAAGGAATCTACATCCCATGTCCGCGGCCAAATTATTTTATAATAAAGTTAAAGACATTAAATGTATGAGAAGCTGTGGTCAAAATTATGACCGATTAGTCCTGCAGTCAAGCACCGAAGCTAATATATTTCTGCTATCAGAAGGTATTTATTCATAAGGAACTTAACATTCATTGTTTTACGCCTCATACGTTGCAATTCCGATTTTGAAATGTAAGAGATATTCCAACTAAGTTACGATCGATGAACATATCAAATTTTGTACGACAAGCGGTAAAATCTTCAATATAAGTAAACAAAAGAACTATGATCGTTCCTTGAAATAAAATTCTTGCTTTTTCAATTATTGTTCATATAAAGTAGAAGAGTCTCAAAATGTGTAATAATTGTCTGACTTGGATATATTAACAGCCTTATCGTAGCAAATGTGGTTACGCATTTTGTTCTTTTAACCACAAATCGTCAGAATACCACATAAATTATCAAAGCCCATCCTCTATTTTGTGCTAGATGTAGAGATAATCGCTCGACTTATGATTCTAATTGTTCAGTTTGACAGGAATAGCTTCAATCTCAAAAAATTATGCGGCGACAAAAACTGATTCATTCTCAAGAGCTAAGTTTATTGTAGTGATTACTCCTATCACTTTCCCAACATAAATTTCAAATAATATACATCATAGAAAGATATATTCATAACTGAAAATGGAATTCTCCGTGGCAAAAAGGGACGTTGAAGAGCGTATCTAACAGATGAAGGAATATCGCGTCTTTAAAGGCAAGAAAATGGTCGAGTGTTTGGGACAAAGATACTATACCCGATGATAGGATTTATCGCGAACAAAAATATATTAAATTTAACCGCAGATTTTTACTCATCGAGTGAACGCTTATCAGTTATAACTATATAGTGTACAAATAAAACATATACCCTGATAAATTGTCTTGCTCTAATTAATAATGATAATAGAAAAATTGTGAAAAAAATGAAAAATCTGGTAAATTCTAGAACATAAAATATCAAAAATTCCCAAGAGTAGTGTTAAAATATATTATTGGGGGGATTTCAATGCTTAAGTTAGTAAAGAAAATTTAAAAAGCTGAAGGTGAATATCCAGCACATAAGAGGACAAATAGGAGTGGTAAAAAATTATAGAGGTACGCCAAAGTTGTTTTAATCTTAAATTAATGTGTCAACAAATTTTAAAAAACCGCCAGGAAAACAAAAAACGAGAAAATCGCTAAATCAAATTTAGGATAATATGTTACTATAATCATAAGGAAATAATGAATGTGAAAGTTAGAAAAGCAATAAACATCGAATTATCTGACAGCGTTTAAATTAAAATTTATTTCACAAAATAAAATAATAAGTCAAACATTAAAATTACCAAAGATAGATACACAAATTTTGAAATCGAAAAACAGAGTAAGAGGAAAAGTTGGATATACAAATAGAACGGAGTGCAATTAAAACTGGTGAATATAGTATTTAACGTATCAGTAAAATAATAAAAATGATGTAATGAAATTTGTGTGAACAAACTATAAAAAAATAAGTCAAATATGGAAAAATTGACATTCAACGAAAAATAACAAGGATTATGTGCATTTTAAGAACCAAAAGGCAGAAACAGCTAGGAAACAGGAATCAAACGAAATTATATGAAGGATCCGTTATTGCAGCTTGAAGAAGACTAAAAAAAAATATAATACAAGATCATTTTTACGCTTCAAATATGAAGGAACACTTGCTCTGAATAATCGCGATAACTGTCAAGTGCTGGCAAGATATTCGAATACACTACTAACCTGTGAATAACCGAGAGACGTTTTCAAAACCAAATCCAAATTATATGTTTCTAAACTCAATATCACCACACATACATGAAATTCAACAAATTATTGATAAAGAAAAACTTCTTCTTCGTTGTATGTTTTCGGACGTCGTGACTATCATAAGCATTTTTAAACTATTTTTCGCCATTCATTCCGATTCTGGACCGTTTTCGTCAGTTGATGCGTCAATGCTAATCCTCGCTGCTGTATGTAAAATGTAGTCGACCTTTAATTTTGCGGTTCCGAAATTTTTCGAAAATCACAACTTGATTATGTTTGGCCAAACTAATCCTTCAATTAATTTAGAGCAGATGCATTACCATCCACGTCTGAGCAATAATTCAGAGCTTAAGTTTGAAGTAAAAATTCAAATAATTTGTTCTTCGAAATTTTTTTATTTACATACTACACGGGTATGCCGATTTTTCTCTGTTGATGCATAAAAATCATTACTATTCGGCAGTTCTGTTTGTTTACGATTCCGGATAGCTGAAAATGAGCTTCATCGCTCATCAAAAGATCGTTTAAATCGATCTCTTCGTCTTCAATTTTTTTCAGCATCGTTTCCTTTTCGTTGTGCATGGTCGTTACTTTTTAATTGCTGAGATATTACCAGTTTATAAGAATGAAATTTCAAGTCTTCCAGCAATATGTAGCGAACAGATTCTAGCAGCATGACGACGAGCAGAGCGTCCAAGACTCCGAATGATATCTGTCTGAACTGTATCGATGTTTGTGGGTAAGAACCGTTTTTTAATGTCCAGGACGTTTTTTATCCATTGCAGAAGCTGGCTCTCAAAAGTTGTCACCAGCCTTAAATTTGAACTGCGAGATGATTTACTCCGCGTAAACCTGAATTCTTTTCGAAACTCTTTTTACACTATCACGATCGATTCGCGTCGAAACTAACGTTCTACGTAAAACACATACTCCTTCTTGTTATAGAGTGTCATGATAACTGAAACTGGATAAAAACAAATCTCTCAGGTGTACACTAAACGTGAAGCACGCCGTTTGCGTTGTAGCAGTATTACCAACTGCGTTATTCAAGAAACAAAACCGTCCATCTCTCTAGGTCACCCTTTATCACATAGATGTTTTCAATAGTATAGTTCCTGTAAATACGTAAAAATTTTATTTTCATTTTGTAGCTTTGGATACTTGTTACTTATCAGTTTCTTAGCTGGATTCGGGGATTGTTGCCTACATACGCAATTATACAGTGAACTAGGCGCATTATACCCTGATGACAGCGCTCCTGTTTTTGCGGTATTCAAATTCTTCCGGGTATGCATTTTTTACTATATTATAATGGTTTAATTTATAATGAGAAAGACAAAGGGACATAAATAAATGAAACTTTTTCAATATTATTATTCTGAGCTCATGAAGTAATTATAATTTCATGATTAATGTATAATTATAAAAATTTAACACGGCATTAATTTAATAAAATACATTTCTAGCTATAAATTCGATGTTAGAACTTAAAATCAGTAAATTGAGCAATTGCTTTATGAAATATGTGACGGGAAGTGCAAAGCTCAGTTTGTCAATACTTTCCCATATTCTTAGCCATTATCTGGATAAATAATGATAATAGGCGTAATACCAAATCATGGATATGGGACGTGCTACTAACACACCGAATCGGAATAAAAATTCAGTAAACTCATAAAAAGAAAAAACTACACTGCTTAACACGGCAGAAAAAATTGCAAATCACTTGAAGAAACTAAACATAAAAAAAAAAAAACGGAAAAGCTGCTAGGATCAATAAAATTTACGCGAAATTCGCAAAACATTGATGAAAAAACAAAAATGTGGATATCAAAATTATTTTAACAAATTTTGGAAACCAGACGACTACCAAAACTTTTCAAAATATCAAAAATGATAACTATACTAAAACCAGAAAAAGGTCAAAATAATGCTGAAAATTATAGACCTATCTTCCTTCTCAGTATAACATATAAACTACTAGAAATATTATTGAACAATCGAATAGGTGACACTACTTAAAAACAAGTGTCAACTGAATAGAGACTGCCTAACGTAAATGAAGAAACTGCATACATCAAATAAATACGCTTACCTCGCATATTGAAGATGGTTTAAAAAAAAAAAATAAAAACGTCGCCTGCTTTCATCGACCTCTCCTTCGCTTACGGCAGTGTATGGCTAACTGGCTTACTCACTAAATTGCTAGAAGTGATAAGATGGCAATTAACATTACACAGCGACAAAACAGTTGTATCATGTTCCTAACTTAATAACCAGTTTACGAGAATGAGATTACACGTCATAATCGGCGAGTAAGAACATCCAAAAATACCTTGATCGTCAACTGAAGTATCACAAACATTTCGAGAACATAGCGGCTAAACTCAGAACACGGATGAGCATAATAGAAATAATAGCACATCAATCCTCACGCTGGTTTACCCAGCGGCTGAATGTACAAAGCTAGTATGACTAAACAGTACTGATACAAGAAAGATCGGCACAGAAGAAAACACAGTTTTACGTATCTCAACCAAATGAAGCCCTGTGTTATGATTTGTTAGCGAACAATATACCACCTTGTATTATCTACCGATAAACAAAAGTTTGAAAGAAGACCAAAGTCGACAAAGCAAGACCACAGATTGACGGTAAAGCTACTATCTGGGAGTTTGACGCAGTTCCAGCTTGCAAGAAAGAATGGAATTAAAAGAATTTAGATCGAAATGGAGAGGCACATGATTGCGCAAGTTAGTAGGCTTTGACTTAGAGTGAAAAAGCTAGGTGCATCTGAATCGTAATCGAAGTGGTCATGGACTCAATGTTTTCAAAAATGATCCCTACTCGAGATCGGACAATGAATTATATTCTGAACTTACATCTACGAAGGGACATTGTGGGTAAAAATATTATAGCAGTAAGTACGGTGTTAACGGTTAAAATGAATAGGGCAATTCAATAATTCTAAGAAAACGCGAAGAATTATTTCCTAGAAAGAATAATTTAGACACATACGAATTACCATTTATCTTGTAAATAATATTTAGATGTCCTACCTCACGGCCACGATATCTAAAATAGGAGACAGTAAAACACTGTTTCTCGCGAATAGAATCAAAGATAATCAAAACAACACTAACATAAATTCTTATAATTAGAAGTCGATTACAAATTATTACACATTTTTATTATAAAGACGCCAATATCTTTAAATAATGCATAGAACAAGATTTATTGTTAATTATTAAACAATAATCATTTAATAATAGCGAGAATTTTTTGGGCTTGAAGAAGATTATTTTGATAGAAATAAAACTAAATAGAACGTAAGATTCGTTGTTCCAAAAAATAATTTCCTTGTTTTCTTTTAGAATATCTTCACAGCCGGAAGTTTTTATTACAGTAACTACCTTGGTCTACACGTGCAGTTAATAATATTAACTAGCTGGTTAATCCTTTCTGTCATAACGTATCATATTATGTTACTAGTAAGTAAACATTTTACTCATTTTACACTTCAATGTATAACATCATTTTTATTTAATTTAATTTATATAAATAGTTTTTTGTTTCCTTTTTTTTTTAAAAAAAAATAAAGCTTTCCTATTAAATTTTTAAAAATAAGATCAATATTTATACAAAGTTCACATTTAAACGAACAACTATGTTTTAAACGGGATTTTTTGTAAAATTATTGTACGTTATAACAACAGAAGATTGTATTGGTGGATAAAATTTGTACAATTTCTGAGTGGTTTAATAATACACCAACATGAACTTAAAGTATCCAACAGACAGAATAATTTTCTTTATAGAATTGAAGGCATCCCTCAATAATATTCGAAACTGCGAGTACAAAATAATTGTGTATACATGATAGAAATATAAAAAATTTGTTATCTCAGCGGTTATTGTGTAAAGGCTCAAATTAAATTGTTTTCCACTTTTTGTTAATCGAAGATATCCGCCATTAAAAATATTTAACCATATTTATTTTAATAAAAATTAAAAACTAGTTTTCATAAGTAACGGATTTTATATGCGCATGTAGAAAAACTATGTAAATTATTTTGCACCTTATAATTTGCTATTTATATTTTTTTATCATATGGCATAATCTAATGTACAAAATTATCACAGTTAATGTGGTAACAACATTCGTCACCACTAAGCGTCAATATTATAAATTAATGCATTATAAGCATATGCAGAAGGAAACAAAAGTGTAACTTTGTACCACTCACACGAATATAATTCCCGAAATTAAAAAATAAATTATCATGTTTTTAATACACTAATATATTTTTAAAAAACAATAAATAACTTATAACTTACGTTAAAATCTAACGAAAATTATGGTTACCATATAGACACCATGAAATCATTTTTTTTGGATCTTTGTCCCTGGTATCACTTAGTAATTGATTACACAGCGATTCAGTATCTTTATCCTTCAGTTTCATATATTGTATTAAATTTGTAGTCAGGATACTCGGGAAGCGTATGTCATAATAAACACGAATCTAGATTATACGAGAAAGAGTTAAAACAACAAAATTGGATGTGTATTAAATATTTATAATTCAAAACAATTTCTAACAGATCCAAAATGAAATTATGCTTATTATGTTTTTGTTTACTTATTTCGAGCACAAAATCAAATTTTACCTCATTTGAAAATGTAAGATATACTAAACATGGTGTAGGTGCTTTTTCAGCATTAATAGTATACATGCCGGAACAAAAAGCTGAAACAGGTTCATCCATTTGAAACTGAATACTATTTCTTTCTTGATCTAAAATGTAAGTATGACCTTCCCAGGAGCAGGTTATAATCTCATCTCTTCCACTACCAGTTACATCCATTTTGCTAAGTGAAAATAACTGATGATCAACTTGAATTGACCTACATAAATATAATATTAATCGTTAAGAGAAAAGATCATGACGTTTTAAACAAGTAATTGATTTTACATATTTAGTAAGAAAAATTATAACGTTCCAGAATTATATTTGTAGTTATTAATTTTTGACAAACTATTAGAACATAAAAAAATATGTTACAAATAGCAATTATTAATTACAAAATAATTTAACAATCATAAGCTACCATCATTTCTTTCTATTTTAATTTTTAAAAATTCTTAAATTTACAAAAAAATTAAATTAATATAAGTTTGAATACAAATGTTTAATATTACAAATTGAGATTACACTTTAATACAAATTCACAATTATATGAATGTTCTTCGCTCCTATTTAATTTGTTCCCTAATGGTCATAATGTATAGGCTAATTATTGAAAAAAATATAGTTCATTATTAGTTATTAACTTTTGGTTTATTTTTAGGTTCCAAAGGCAATCACCTCGCAAGTTGAAATTAGTACATGTCCGACATCGCGAGATTATGGAACTACAACTGAAAATATGGAAAAAAAACTAGATGCATAAAGTATTTCTTGATCATAAAAAGAACAAGTTGTAATTACTTCAATTTCAACACACTATTACTATATCACGTAATTTAAATGAACTATAAGTAAACATTAAATTTTTAAAATGATAATTTACTAAATATTAATAAACATATATTTTATTTTCTACATAAATATAGTTAAAATTTTTAATGAAAACAAATATTTGCATATAGATGTTAATCATTTAGTTACTATCTAAATTTATCGTGAATTAATAACCACATTATAAAATATTTGCTTTTATATATATATATATATATATATATATATATATATATATATATATATATATATATATATATATGTCTTCAGTTACACTACTACAATCTAAACCTACAGGATAAATAATTAGTAACTTTGATAATTTAACGTGTTGTGTACGCTGATCCAGTGTTCAGTTTCCGCCAATATTAACTAAATAGTAATTATGAATATGGCGTTCAATAGAACTATAATTATTATTTAACTATAAATTAGGTCCAATGGATGTGTTCGCTTAAGGCGTCTCACATCATTTGCAGTGTCCAGTAACCGTGTAACTTCTTTATTAGCGTGACCACCCAGTCTCTGTTCGTGTTTGACTGCAAAGTTGTGAATGATGTCATCAACTTATTGAATGTTTAAATCATAATGAACATCATTGTTCCACTGGAACCATCTGTTCTGCTGTCGCTGGATGATCGCTCTGTTGGAAGCAGAAACACACCCTCACATTTGAACTCCATATGTCCAGATTGGACGTAGGATTGTTTGATATAGTAACCTCTTGCTGTACAAGTTTGGAGGCGACTTTCTGACAATTAACCAGTACATCTGATTCATTTTGCGCTGTAACTGTTATTTTTTGCCTGAGGTGTGTTTTCCTTGTTAATCGTAAATCAAGATGAATACCTAAATACCTTGCTGAATTCGTATGTACCTACTTATTTATGTATATATTGATTCACATTGACAGGTCGAAGCGTGAATGTAACATGGATAGATTTTTGTTCATTTAACTTGATTTTCCAATCTTGCATCCATCTAACTATCTTTTCAAGATGTTTCAGAAGTACATCCATTGCCTCTATTTGGGGGTCTCTGGTTACCATGATGACAGTATCAGCTGCATAAGTAGCAGTAAAAATCCCATCTGAGGTTGGAATGTCAGCTGTATATAGTGTGTACAACACAGGACCGAGGACACTTCCTTGTGGTACACCAGCACCTATAAGTTGAAAATTTGAATTCTCTCCTTTATATATTACTCTGAAGCGTCTATTTTCTAAGTATGACTTTAGCAGGTGGCACAAGTTTTCTGGCAGTATTTTGCTTAATTTGTGCAACAAACCTTTATGCCATACTTGGATTTACTCGAATTCAATTAAATAGAGTTTCTATTTTTATACATATATTTCGACATTTCGGTAAGATTATTTTTAATTTTTAAAAATTGCAAATATATACCATTGAATTTCTTCGTCGCGAACGAACATAAGAGTTCCATCCAAAGTAGCAACTACATATGGTGTACCTTTTTTTTCAGTCTGATTTTCTTTGAATACTTTAACATTACCTAATATCTGGGAAGATATACCAATGTGTCGCATCCTTCTTGATGTTAAAGGTTGATAATCAACAGTCATTTTATCACTAACAAATATAAAATAAAATTTAATTAGTACAATACGAAAGTTTCATTATTTAGTCGGTCATAGTCATTAAATATCGATCATTTAAATATATATAGATTTTCAGTTCACGTGCAAATCAATCTAGTCGTTACGTAAATAACACTGTTTAATTTATTTTTATATACGTTGTTAAAATTGAAATTACATTTCGCGAGCTAAGAGAGACGTTATTAGTAAATAAAATTATTCCTAACGAAGTAACAATAAACGAAATCAAAGTCAGCTGATTTATGGTGCACGCGTACCTGCAGTGAGCAGGAGGACGGCCATCAGCCCAAGGTCTTCGTCAAATGCCAGAATGCAACTGCAGATTACCAGTAAATTGGTTAAATCAGATAAGTTTTTTTGGTATTAAATCTGTATAATTTTTTATATTGCGTGTAAATCAGTGTCCTCCACACAAAATTGTCTACATATCAGTGGCGTGAATCTGAGATTGTGTCCTACCATTTTGTGTAAATTATTTTTTTTTTATGTCAATGAATCGTAATAAAGTATTATAATTTGTTAAGTTTACCATACGTCTCAAAAGTTGTTATTGTAGTGTAACTGTTAATATAAAATAAAATAAATCCGTTAGGCTTACAAAAACGCGTTACATTTGCTTTTAATATTTGGAGATTAACATATTTAAACAACTTTTTACTAATACTATGACTAGTGTTAACAATTATAAATTTATCATACCCGCCACCATGTTCTCGTGTTTGACACCGAACTCTCATAAACGTGCCTCCAGGTTGTGATATGAGCAAACATGGTTGTTTATAAGCACCATAGTTCATTGTAATATTACCAATTTGATCAGTACACTCCCATTTATTCAAACACATTAATTTACCACCAGAAATATTTTGAGTCCAGCGGTAACATCGAACGACTCTATCAGTTAATCCAAGAACGAGCTCGATGTTACCATCATTATCTATATCAGCCATCAACATAACCTGAAGTTTTGCGTATTTAAAACGTTTCAAAAAAATATGTCATTTAACATACTCAGTAATTGATAAATTCAATAAAAATATTTCACTAATTTACGTCGTAATTATACTAAATTATATTGTATGAAAATTTTGAAGTTTTGCTTTGTTTAATTTATTATTTGTTTAATATCTAAACATTAATGTTTTGAAATATATCATGCTGAAAGTGCACTAGTTAATAAAACCAAGATATCAATGCTCATGGGTCTCTCAATTTTAACATTAATGTTACATTTTACATATAAAATTGCTTTCGTTATATACTGAATTACAATCACGTAATTTTTATAATGTTATGACTTTCTTTTACCTTCTCTTTCCTTATATATATATATATATATATATATATATATATATATATATATATATATATATATGTTACTTTTTCTCTTCAAAATAATGTGTTACATGACAATTTGGAACTTTAAATTTTGAAATTTTTAAAAATTTGATATAAAATCATATGATTTAATAAACATAATTTCAGATTACTATGAATAAAATAATTTTTTACAGTTAAGGTTTTTAACGTTCATAGTAACAATACATAATTAACGAAGTACTTACTTTGGTATTAGGAGGTATTCGCTGAATGTGCACCGGTTCTAACTTAACAGATACCCCATCACCGTCTGTACTCTGAACCAAACATAGATATATATGACACCAACCATCGCAACACACAACCACTAATGCATTACTACCACAATTGAAAATATTCCCAACTCCAACAGCAGTTATCATTCCTAATCCGGTAATAGTTTGAATGCACTTTTGTTCCTTGTATATAAATAACTCGCCATCTAGGTTTCCAACTACAAGCTCTTGATTACCATCATTGTCAACATCGCCTAAAGTTAATGTTGATTTATGAACATTTTCTTTGGAGCCAAGTTTTAAACATTTTACGAATTCAACGGACCGCATAGTTCGCAAAATTCCTACACTACACTACTTACAAAATCGGTCAATAGGTATATTATTTTCCAATATTTGCCATCTATTGGGAGGCCAAACAATTGCAACAGCTTTAGCTGTTATTAACCCTAATGATACTGGACCAAAACTATTTGAATCTAAAGAATTGCCAACGTGATCACCTTCTACCCAACAATGTCCATCTGGGACCTTGACAATAGATCGTCTAAAAGAAATTGTTTTAATATAGTCACCTTGCAGACCAATAACGCGTTTAATTATTTTAACTTCCGAATTTTTTGGAGAAATTAATGAAATAACGTCACCTCTTTTAACGTCTAGATTTCGAATGCTCCATTTACTTAAGAAGACATAATCTGTTGTAACTCCAGGGTTTAAATATGGCTGCATGGAACTCCCTTCTACTCTTGCAACATATCCCACCAGGTCTACAAATGTAATTCCAATTGGTATACCAATTAGCACCGACTTAAATAAAACATACATAGGCAATTAATGAACAACATAAACTTGAGATTTAAATTTGAATAAACCCTGCAAGTTTGTTTTGTTGGATTTTGCAACTTCCATCTCAACATATTTTTTAAAATTGTGTTAAAAATGAAATTAAATGAAAAAATCAAATAGAAAAACATTAACGACTTTTAATTTATAGTTCAATATTAAGAAAAATAAATATGGAAATGTATCAATAGTATTATAATTGTTTGTGATAACTCTCTTAATCATTTTATTTAGAAAAAGTGGAAAATATAAAACATGAAAATTTTAAGTAATCAGTAAAACAGAACCTACTTTTACCGTGAAGACAAATTTTTAATTAATTTCTTTTTATCTGTGATTTTCCGTCGAAATTTTTGTATTTTCTCGAACGTATTTGTTTTGTTAGAAACTCGTCTAAATTTGTGAATAATGTGTGAAAATGTGAATATTAAGAGCAAAGAAAGTGTTAGAAAAGTGAGTGTTAATATTTTTTTAGCATGAGGGCGGTGTTAAATGGTGTTATGGTTTATATTATAAAGGTTTATTTATTTTATCACTCCTTGTAATAGTTGTTTACAACATGAACCAATCGTTTATATTATGGAAAGGAATGTTGCAAAAATTTTATCCTAACTGAGAGGGAAAATAAATATCAATTATTTGATTCCCATCAGTTCGTTAGAATATGTAAGTATATGAAGTCACTTGGCTTGTATTATCCTAGAAGAGGACTTTGAAAATGCGTTTATTATTTCACCTTAAGTCAATACCATTGGGTATTTCGTAAAGAAGTGTATATGATTTGTTTTTTTTTTTCGACGTATGGCTATTTGTATCTTGTTTCACTGTTAAAAATTATTTGTTTTTTATTATCTAACAAAGTTCTACATTTTTATGTAAAAGATATATTTAATGTATTGACCGGCATTGATTTTAATTTTAATAAGTAAATGAATAATGTTTTATTTGAATTAGTGAGATATGACATGGAGGCAATTTACGATGATGATAGGAAGAGAAGGCTGCGAACATTGGAAGACAAAATTTTGGATTCTAAAAGTGTATGTAGTGTGGATAGTCTTTTGGTATGTAAATTATAACTTTTCAAAAATAATTTATTAACGTATTGGTTTAGTTCCGTTATATTATTCATCTAAATGCTGTGTTTACATTTTCTGGTTTTTTTTTTACAAACTAATAGTTATGTGATATTTTTCTAAAATAATCTACACACCTCATTTATATTTCAATTACGTACAGTTGTAGTGAAAATAGCCTATTGTTAATGATCTGTATGTTGCGAATGTAATATATAAAACAGGAAAAGACGATTCAATGCATAAATGTATTAGCTGTATTATAAATTTATAATCAATTTTCCAGTTCTTAGAGAAATTGTATATACAATGAATTAGCAAGAAAACGCATTTATTGTCTACTTTAAAATTAGTATCTGTGTTTTATCATAATTAGAGCGAATAAGAAAGTATTATTAAATTACGAATTCTTTACATTCATATAGTCTTTATCCCGATTTTCATGGAAAGATTATATGATAATTGAAGGTTTTTTAAAATGTCTCATGCAATTGCAATTATGTTACATGCAAACGAAGATAATTGCCTTTAAATTAATAAATGTATCATTTACCCAATAAATAATGGAAAATCACATCAAAAATAGTTTTCATGAATTATAAATGCGCATGCTTAGGCGACACAGTGAACATTTTCAACTATTTTATGATTTTTGTTTCATAAATCTGTATTATAATATAATACTTTGTGTGCCTACTAGGATACCATACAAGCTTTGGTAGCGGACTGCAATTATCCTGCTGTAAAACGCATGAAAAATGTGGAAGCTTTTATAAATAGATGTAAGTAATTTTTCGTTTTATTGTAGGTTTGATAACAGTCAGTATAGACTGCTTGTTGAAAGATTATCTATCATTATTCATAAACAATTGTGTGCGATGAGAATTGTTATATTTAACTGATGTATGTATGCCCATATAAAAACAAATGCTTTGTTAATTATTTACCATGCAAAAATTGTCGTTTATTATTTTTATATATGTTTAACTATGAGCATATATATATATATATATATATATATATATATATATATATACACCTAATATTACAATACATATCATTCAAAGGCCTTTTCTCAAATATAAATATACATTTAAAACTAAAAATGAATATGTACAATAAACAATTGCATTTAGTAATCTCCACTCACATTTATTTAAATGCGATTTTGTAGTTATCGAAATATAATGATTTTACAAAAATTTACAATTATTTCAGATAATGGGGTTGCTGACGACATATGCCAATTGCGTATGAAAACAGATGACTTTAATCTTATTAAAGTTATTGGCAGAGGTGCGTTCGGAGAAGTTCAATTAGTAAGTATTTATTGCTTCCTAGCTGGATGTACTTATTAATTATTTTCACTCGCGATCACTTCTGAGTCTTTTTTCATTAATGTTTTTCATTTACTTGAAATTCAAATGAATTTACATTACTTGAACAATAACATCTTTCTTTTTTTTGCTTGTCGATATACTTTGAACATATCAGCTTAGAATTTATTAACTTCTTTGTTTTCTTATTTAGCTTAAAACTTGCATTTACAAATAAATCTTTGATAATATCGCAGAAATTATTTTAAAGTGTATTTGTTTATATATTCAATCTGTTTATTCAAATCTGACTTTAAAATATATAACATGTTCAAACATGAATGAATTCATAGTTAACATTTGAACGGTATAAATGTAGCATTATTGCAATTGTCACACTTATGAACTCAGCAACACAGTGATTGTCGATTTCGTAATTATACATTCAAATTAATACAAGATTATCATAAAATTATGTTTAGAATTTTTCTTTATTTTCTATTTTGTGCTCCGACAGACGGACGTTATTGCGTCTATATGGTATACACGTTAGATCTTTATTAGACTACGGTTCAATTGTATATGGTACGGCATCGCCAAACGTGATACATAAATTGAATGTAATACAAAATCTGGCACTTCGTACTTGCAGCGGAGCCTTCTGTACTAGTCTAGTATCAGGCTTACATGCCGAAACTAATATAACAACACAATTCTGTTAGCATTGAAATATTATTTCGAATTGAGTATGAAGAAAACCCATCCAAACTATTACAAAACCTTTCATTCAAGCTTAATAAACAAATACAGTAAAAATAACGAAGCATTTGGATTACGTTATAAACATTTCATACGGTACCTTAGTTTAACAACGGTTGATTGCCTCCTCGTACTCACCATGGCAGAAGTCAACTCCACGGACTATAAATCGCGGCTCACGGATAAGTAAACAATTAAAATTCGCGATAAACCTTGTTCGACAAGATTTGTGGTCGAGATTAACACAGAACAAATTACAGAGAATCAAACCGCGAATAGAACAGTGGACGACGTCATACCGAGCGAACAGACACGAAGAGAGAATCGGCCACACTAGGTTAACGGACGGGTCACCAATCGAGCAGAATGCGTCATCGGTAACATGCAAGTTTTGTCAAGATTCAGCGCTTACCGTAGAACATGTCATTACAGAATGTCCGAAATTCGAACAACAATGTAATCAGTCGTCAATAACTGGACTAGATATAAGTGAAGCACTACAGAACAATGAAGATGTAAAACAGCGAGTAATGTACTTTCTAAAAATAACCGAATTAAAAAAATTATTTATAAACTAAATAAATAGTGTTATAAGTAGTAAATAAGTTGTCTGTAATTTATTGTATCTAATTTCGGTGGACGCAAATGACCTTTGTAGTCGAGCGTCCTAAAATAAAAATATAATAATAATATTTTGTTTAATAAAAACTAGGTCTGGGATTTATTTTTTTATGTGCATATTATCTGTATATTTTTTGATAGGTAAGGCATAAAACTACACAGAAAGTATACGCCATGAAGTTATTAAGCAAGTTCGAAATGGTTAGTTAAAAAATATGGGATTATATGTTTTATGAATTCACTTATATATAAGTTCTGAAACTGCTGATATATATATATATATATATATATATATATATATATATATATATATATATATATGTGTGTGTGTGTGTGAGTGTGTGTGTAAAATTTACGACGATCTGCACAAACTTATATAATACTGCTAACGTTTATATACAACGCAATTATTAGAACCGGATACTTTCCGATACAATGGAAATTCGCCATTATCATACTTATTCAGAAACCTGGAAAACCTCCTGAAGATGTAGCTTCGTACAGGCCAATAAGTCTACTTCCGGTCTTATCGAAGTTATTTGAAAAATTATTATTAAACAGATTAAAAATTTCGTTAGCTGAAAATAAAATCGTACCGAACTACCAATTCGGATTCAGGAAACAACATAGTACTATAGAACAAATACACAGAGTCGTCGATGTAATAAATCGAAGTTTCGAGGAAAAGAAATACTGCTCGCAGTATTTCTAGACATCGAAAAGGCGTTCGACAGAGTGTGGCACAATGGGTTGCTATTCAAAATAAAGCAACGATTACCCTACCAATATTACATATTAATTAAGTCTTACCTTGACGAAAGATTTTTTAAAATAAATGTTAATGGCTCATACTCGAGCATTTGATCAATTAACTTAGGGGTACCACAAGGCAGCGTGCTGGGACCTACGCTGTATCACATATACACCTACGACTTCCCACTCAATACAAACACAACAACAGCAATGTTTGCTGACGATACCGCGATACTATCCACCCACTGCGATGTGGCATCGGCATCGAAACAGTTACAAGATCATTTAAATGACTTGGAAAAATGGTATAAATCCTGGAAAATTACAATCAATGACAAAAGTGTACACAAATTATATTTACGCTGAAGAGAGTGGACAGATGTCCAGTAATAAAATTAAATAAAAAAACGATCCCTACTTCGGATAGCGTGAAATATCTTGGCCTGCACCTGGACGAAAGGTTAACTTGGAGAAAGCATATAGAGGCTAAGCGAAAACAGATAAATATGAAATTCCGCAAAATGTATTGGTTATTAGGAAAAAATTCGGTATTGACCATGGAAAATAAAATACTGCTATACAAATCAATATTGAAACCTATATGGTCGTATGGAATCCCATTGAGGGGAATTGCGAGAAAGTCAAATATAGCGATTATTCAAAGAACACAATCAAAAATATTACGATCGATAATCGATGCGCCATGGTACGTGCGCAATGACGAAATTCATAAAGATCTAGAAATACCGACGGTTAATGAAGAAATCGAAGCAGCCAACGTACGATATGTAGAACGGCTACAAAACCATTGTAACGAGTTGGCACACTGCCTGATCGAAGACGGTACCAGATTCGAATGGCTAAATCGGTCGAATATAATTACTTAATATCTTAATCAACAACGAGGAATGACGACCCAAGCATTCCATTAATTTTTGTGTCGAGTAATTTATTAACATTGCCGCTTATTGTTTTAAATCAGACAGATCGCGTGCAGAAACAAAAAAAAAAAAAAAAACATGAAATTAACCAAATGTAAGTATAAAAGCTTTAAGATATAAATATTTATATATAACAATGATACACTATGCGATGTAAAAAAATTAAATAAATAGTATAGCATGGCCCGCGGTACACGCTTTCAGGTAAATGCTGTGCGATTTACCTACATGAAGAGATCATACACATATATTTGAACACATCGTTTAATCGTTGAATTTTCGTGAATAGGATTAATGACACTGATTAAATACTTATTTTGACGTTGTTTATTTTTGATATCATTACCGCCCGTATGCTGATTGAATCATTTTCTGACTAACTGGGGGCACGTAAATCGCACAAATTTATTTGATCGCGCTTTTATTTTGAGCCCCGAATAATAGCAAATACAACGATGTAATAGTTATTAGAACTGTTTATATTTTTAAGTAACCAACAGTTATAATCAGATTTTATTATTAAGTTTTTAGAATAATAAACAAATGTTCAGTTCCCGTAATTACATTTTTTTTTAAATGCATGTTTTAAAATAGATTAAAAGATCGGATTCAGCATTTTTCTGGGAAGAAAGGGATATTATGGCGTATGCAAATTCAGAATGGATTGTACAGCTTCATTTTGCTTTTCAAGATAATCGGTGTTTATATATGGTCATGGATTATATGCCTGGTCTGTACATAAGTTTTCATAATTGTATTTATTATCAATATATATATATATATATATATATATATATATGTATATATTTATGTTTATATTCGATTTTGGCCATCTATGGACCACGGAAAAGCTATATTTGAAAACCGTACAGTTATTTCGAATATCATTCACTTAGTCGTAAGCTTTATCTACTGAAAAACGTAAAATCTTAATGTGCGATTTCGGTTCCAGTGAAGTTCCAAATTTGTCGTTTAACGAATGAAAGATCTCTTATTAAGCTGATTATATAATATTTTAATTATGAATACAGTTTTATTTTTAGATGAATTCGAGAATAATGTCCAAGGCCTCATAGTCGAATAATAAATTTTTTTCTAGATCTTTTTTGTTGAAATTGCATTTAGCACTTTTAGTCATAGTGACACAAACTTTTAATTCTAAACAAATGCTATATTTTTATCGTAAGGAGCATTTAACTGACATAGAACGTTTCAACTCTAAAAAAATATTTACATAACACATTAAAAATTATTTAGATCTAAATAAAATTTCACGTGTGTGAATTATACCAAAATTTATAATTTTGTGTCAAAATATATATATATATATATAATCATCATCATCGCTATTGTATTGTTCGTTGTCTAACGTTCATGACTAGCTATTGTACGTTTATCTTTATCCGTACGCACAAAATGGGCTAGTATTCAAGGCATTCGAGCATGTGATGTTATAGCGAGTTTTCTCTGTGATAATTATGAGTTACGAAATGACGAAAAACTTATGAACTTTTTTATGTCCCAAGTTAATTTCAAACCCTCGACCGTCGATTTGATAGTGAAGCACTCTAGCAACTATGTCACCGCGATGTATGTATGTGTATGTACGTGTGTGTATAATTTTGATGTACGGAAAAACAAATATGTTTTCTATAATCAGGATTGCTTGATTATTTTTTTTTTAAATGTATTTTTGTATATTCTAAATAATAACTATATAAATCATTCATATCATGTGCGATAATGTTTTTAGGAGGAGATTTAGTCAATTTAATGTCGAATTACGATGTACCAGAAAAGTGGGCTAAATTTTATTGTGCAGAAGTTGTGTTAGCTTTGGACGCTATTCATTCTATGGGATTTGTACACAGGTATATGAATTTTGAAATTGATCTATTTTATATTGCCCTGTATGTATTCTTCGTTTAAAGATGAATTTTAAAAATATAATTACAAGTTTAAATGAAAAACTTTTTAAAATATTTCAATCTTGCGATATCACCTTAATGCAATTGTAATTACAATCTGATATAAGACATTACGAAAAAAGTTATGAAACTTCGAAAGTCAATCAACATTATGTTTAGGTCTAATCGATTAGTATATTCACCGAAAACAATATTTTTAATGATGTTGTAAATGCGCTTAATATTTGCCATTAGATGATTCAATTCAATTCAACATATTTTATTGAATTGAATTGAATCATCTAATGGCAAATATTTTTTTTTTTTTTTTTTTATAATTGAGTAATACAATCTTAACACTAAGTTAAATAATTATTAACATTAACAAAAGTTACTTAACAAGCAAGTAGAACATGAGTGGAACTATAATCCATTGACTATAGTCCAAAACATATATTATATACATATATACTCTTCACATGGCCAAGTCCTGTGGTTTGAAGCGTTTAAGCCTCCTGATGTCCATCTCAGTGTCGAGAAGTTGTATTGCCTCCACGTTGACGTGTTGATGTAGCCGCTTCTCATGAGCTATGGCAAAGTCTGTGATGACTTCGTTGATCATCTTCATGTTGAGGTCTCTATGAATGTCATCGTTCCTTGAGTAGCGATAAGCATCAACGACAGCTCGAAGGATGATGTTTTGACGTGCTTGGATCATATACCTATTACTTTTTTTGGCACATCCCCAGATTTGTATGCCATAGGTCCAGATAAGCTTGATAATTTGTTGGTACGAGAGTTGCTTACAGTAGATATCCAGGGTGGATCGTCTACCGATCAGCCAGTATAACTGCCTCACCTTGAGTTTGATCTGATTAGCCTTCTTTTTGACGTGTGTTCTGTAGGTGAGCCTCGAGTCCAGGTGCATACCTAAGTATTTTACGGATGAGCTCTGTGGGATCTGGGTACCATTGAGACTTACACAGTGCTTGCTGTCTATTTGTTTGAGAGCATATGTGACGTGTACTGATTTAAGTTCATTTAATTTAATTTTCCAATTTGGTGACTTTATTGAGAGCTTTCTGCAGGTTCTCAGTAGCTTCGACCTGTGAGCCACTTACTGCTAATATGGCCGTATCGTCGGCAAATGTAGCTATGGTAGTGTCTTTAGTCAAAAGTATATCTTGTGTATATATCACGTACAGAAGGGGTCCGAGTACACTGCCCTGTGGTACTCCTGCTCGTATATCGTAGAAGTTTGAGTGAGTTTCTTCATGTACTACTCTGAATTTCCTGTTAGCAAGGTATGACTCAAGTAGCCGACAGTAGTTACCAGGAAGGAGTCTCTTTAACTTAAAGATTAGCCCCTGATACCATACTCTGTCAAAAGCTTGTGATACATCGAGGAAGGCTGCAGAGCAGTATTTCCTTTCTTCCAGCGCTTTCTCAATAATTGATGTAATTCTATGTACTTGATCGATTGTTGAGTGATTATTCCTGAAACCAAATTGATGGTCTGGAATGCCTGTTAATGGTTTGAGATGCTTAAGCAACAGTTTCTCAAATAATTTTGATATTGCTGGGAGTAGTGATATTGGTCGGTATGACGCTACTTCACTGCTTGGTTTTTCTGGTTTTTTGAGCATGATTATTTGAGCGATTTTAAAGCACTGAGGCACATACTCAAGACGCAGACAGGCGTTAAATAGGTATGTTAGTATAACTATTCCTTTCTTTGATAATTCCTTTAATATCCCAGGAGAGATTTCATCAATTCCAGGCGCTTTTTTCGGATTAATATTATTTTCAATTTCTTTGACTACTTCAAGTGGAGTGACAAATTTTAAGCCATCGTTGTCCTTATATCGAGCATAAGTGTTTATATTAGATTGGATTTTATGCGGATGAAATGTCTGATAAAGATGTTTAGCAAATAATTCTGCCTTATCAGCATCTTTTCGTATCCATTTTCCATGCTCGTCCTTTAGTGGTGAAACGTGGACAATGGGGCGTTTCAATCGTCTAGTAGCTTTCCTTAATGAGTAATCTTTATCCGCTTCAGGAGAAAGGTTCTGTAGGTGAGTTTCAAATGTTTTTCTTGCTATTTCTTTAATGAGCTGATTTAATCGACGACTAGTTCGGTTGAAGATGGTTTTATCCAGTGGATTTCTGGTTCTATGCCACGTGCGTCGAGTTTTTCGGCGTTCCGCAATAAGTTCACGAACTTCGAGTGGGTAGCTCTTTCCTACTTCGTAGGTTGAGGTAGAGACCGGAGTTGCGGTGGCTGCTGCTTTTTTGATTGCTTCAATAAATTTTTCAGCATGTACATCCAGCTCTGCTTTTTTTTTAAATCTGATTTTGAAATTAATGTTTAGATCTAATTCATTCCTGAATAGATCCCAGTCTGTCTTTGTACTGGTCAGCATTTTTCTTTTCTGCTTCTTGACGACTGTATCGCTGATGGTCAGCAATATGGGTGTATGATCTGATGTCAAGTCAACAATGTTTACAATGTCCATGAAACTCGCTCCTATTCCTTTAGTGATAAAGAAATCGATGAGGTCAGGCACTTTCCTGCTATCTGTAGGCCAGTAGGTAGGCTTCTGAACAGATATAAAACTGCAATGTAGACTGTTGCAAGCCTGGATAAGCTGTCTCCCTTTGGGAGTTATACATCTTGATCCCAAGGCTGTGTGCTTGGCATTGAAATCTCCTCCGACGATAAACCTTGGACCAAATTTGTTAAATATTGATTCAAATTGTTTTTGCTGAATCGAATGTTTGGGTGGGCAGTAAGCTGATGCTATGGTGAGCTCAGTGCTCCCATGTGTTATAGTTACCACAGTGCTTTGGAAGTAAATGCTGTTCTTCACTATTATTGCTGCACCAGCGTGAGCATGTCCACTAGGATGTGAGTGTGGTAGACTTGATATCCATATATCTTAACAACATTTTTTGTTGTAAAATGCGTTTCAGATATCAGTGCAATGTCAATTTTGTTATGGTGTAGGAAAACTTCTAGCTCCTTGCATCGTGCGAGAAGTCTATTGGCATTCCATGCTGCAATTTAAAATGCCGAGTCAGTCATTTCTTATTCTTGAACCGTGGTTGCACCTGTTTGGGCTGCTTACTTTCAAGGCTGTTGAGTCGTGTTTCCACCTTAACGAGTCTTACATTGATCCCCTGAAGCAGGTCCATGACATCAGCCAGTGTGGGTTTTTCCTTACTCTGCTGTTGAGAGGGATTTGGCATCCCAGTTGGTTGCTTCTTTGGCTGGGAGAAAGCTTTAGCAGCATCTGCGAAAGACTTGCCTGCTTGCACTTTTTGTGCAGGAGGTTTATCTTTTTGCTGTAGTCTCTGCGTTGGTTTAATTTTAGGTTTATTCCATATTTCCTTTTTGGCCAGATGTGCAGGACATCCTTTGTAATTGGCAGTATGTTCACCACCACAGTTTGCGCATTTACACTTGGACTTTTTTGCCTTTTGGCAGTCTGTTGAATCGTGATTACCAGCACATTTGACACATCTAACAGTTTTAAAGCAAAAGCCTTTAGTATGTCCCCATTCTTGGCACTTTTTACATTGTGGAATGTCAGTGCTTTTACGCGGTGGTTCAATTTTTATTTTGTGGTACATTAAGTATTGGATTTCATATATTTCTTTATTATTCTCTTTGGGCTCAAGATCGAGAAAGAACAGAGGATAAGAAACTGTTTTCTTGCCATTTTCCTTGTCGTTTCTGTCAATCCAGACTTTTTTTGACTACATTTGTTACTTGTCTTACTATGTGCCCAATCTGAGCTAGTTCTGCCTTGATACTATCGGTATCAGTTGAGGCATGTACTCCTCGAATAACCACATGATAGGGTTTCATTGCTTTACAGCGGTATGTGTGAAAAGCCATCTCGTAGAATGGGGTTTCCTTGCTGTTTCCATATTGCTTTTGCAATTCTTTTAGAACACTGATTGCACTTCGGAAAGTGTCATTATTCGGTGTATTAATTTTAACTTGGTTGTTTGCTAAGGCTTTGTACGTTACTTCTTTTCCCCCGGTATTCTTTAACAAGATTTGTGTAAGTGCATTAATATCTTTAATGTTACTTACGAAAATCGGCGGTGGGTTATCTTTTTTGGCTATTGGGTTGACGTTTGTTCGTCTATTGTTACTCTGTGGATAAACGACGTATTTCTTGTGTTCACCTGGGCAGGAGTTTCTGTGATTTTTGGTGGCCATTCATCCGTTTTAGGTTGCATAGTATTTTGAATTTGCACCAGCTGTTGTAGTTGCAGGTCTTGTGAGTTTGTATAAGTATCATTTTGCAACAGTTGTGAAGTTTGTTTTGTTTCTAATTGGTGTATTTTATCAACCAGAGAATCAATTTTTAACTTTAGATTGTTTATAGTCATAGCTTGATCTCGACATAATCGTTTTATTTCATGTAGCTGTAAGCTTTCATAATTTTCATCTTCGCAATCGTCGTGTTCCAGATTGTGCTTTTTTTTGACACACTCTTCATTTCCATTAGTATTCTCGGATAGTTGCCTCTTAATAGAGTATAAACTACCGGTTTTCGTTATTTTTACTGGTAGCACCGCGTGAGCAGTGCCCTTCCTTTCATCATTCGTTTGTAAGTATGCAGTGCTTACTGTCGGCGACGCTGGCCGCGAGGGAGGTAGACAGCGTTGTACGCTCATTTAGGACTCAAGTGTAAATTGTAGCTAATTAAATCAACGAAGTAGCAACATGCGATGAGAAACTGTAAGCGATAAATATTTATACTAGTCGATAATAATCCATACAATATTTTGTAGACTATATGTGGCTGTACTGGCATAGCAACCGAAACGAGAACGATATTATTTTTAATAATACTAATTTACAGCATCATTAAAAATATTGTTTTCGGTGAATATACTAATTGATTAGACCTAAACATAACGTTGATTGACTTTCGAAGTTTCATAACTTTTTTCGTAATGTCTTATATCAGATTGTGATACATTATGAAAAAAATATATAACTAGACGTTCTGAATATTCTAATATTTATGAAAAAAATATATAATTAAACGTTCTGAGTATTCTAATATTAAGAAAAATTTAATTTTGGTACCGTGATGTATTCTTTTTTATCATATTTTTCTGTATAGAAAAATGTCGCATTAATATGTTATGCTTTTTTATTACTGAAGTATTTGATTTTAGTGTTTATATATATTGTATTTTTTAATATACAGGATTATATTTATTTATTCCATTAAGCAAGATATTTGATCTAATTTTCGCTTTATATTTTGATATCTTTTAGAGATGTTAAACCGGATAACATGCTGTTGGATCAATTTGGCCATTTAAAATTAGCTGATTTTGGTACATGCATGAGGATGGACAATGTAAGTATGTAATCAACGTAATCCGTTAAATTATACTAAAGATTTCCTTCTGTGACTAGATAATTAATAGTTTAAGAAACAAACCCACTAGTAAAAATAATCTTACAAAAATTAAAAGATAAATAACTCATATTTTCTTTATTAGAGTGAAATTTGTGGAAACAATATAGTTGTTGGTTAAACGTTACTTCTATTTGTAAAACAGGTAATCTTATAAATAGTTTAAAAATTGAATAATAATTTTATTTCTCTCTCCCCATCTCTGGCTGTCTATAATTATCAATAATAAAAAATCTAAATATGAATGTGTTATGTAATTGTAAACAAACAGTTTTTTTTTGTATAAAATCATTAAAGTAGTAAGTACATATGTGTTAGTTATAAACTAATATTAATTGTTTATTTAGTTATAGCAAGCATAAAGATATTTATAAAAATATAGATTTTTAAAAGTGCACATTTATGTTATTGAAAATTGTTATATTATCAATCGTCTATTAAGAATAGTCAGATACATGAATTGTATTTATAATATTTTTTTAAAGACTAAAATACCAATTTAGGTTCAATAAATATCATATTCTGACGTGCTTTTGACTATTAGTTTTTTCATCTTCTTATTGCAATCAATTTTAGTAACTAATTAATAATTTATTTGTTAATATATTATTAAATTACAGGATGGACTCGTTAGATCTGATACAGCTGTTGGGACACCCGATTATATTTCACCGGAAGTATTAGAATCTCAAGGAGGTGAATGTGTTTACGGAAGAGAATGCGATTATTGGTCGGTTGGTGCCTTTCTGTATGAAATGTTGATCGGAGACACACCTTTCTATGCGGATTCTCTCGTAGGAACGTATAGTAAAATTATGGATCACCGTAATGCTCTTTGTTTTCCTAACGATATTGAAATTAGTCAACAGGCCAAAAATTTGATATGCGGATTCTTAACGGATAGGTATGCGCTGGAGTTCTTGTATCTGCTTTCAATCAGTCGACATACCGTTTAAATTTTTAGATCTTGTTTTAAACTTCAAATTACTTGTTTAATAAAAATAATTTTTTCAGTTATTTGATTTTTAATTCTTTGTATTTATCTCGAAGTTCATTCGTCATATTTAGCACTTTGCGTTTGTGTGTTTTTTACAATGAACTGAGTAACAACGTTCTTTAAAACTGAACTGTAGTTGTGAAAAAGACTAAAAAGGAAAAAAACATCGTGTAATAAATGTGTCATTGTTGTAGCATGTTCTAAGTAAGATACCTAAAAAAATATCCTTATCGATATGTAAGTGTGTCGAATTAAACAAAAACAAACGTCCATTAAACTTAGTTGTCTGCAACAAAGAAATAAATTAAAAATCTGTTGCCAGTTTTCTAAACTATAAGAATATTTTCTAAAATTTGTGAAAAATTAAATAAACGTTATTTCTAATATGTACGTTCTGTTTTAATTACAAGATATTAATAGAAATAAAAATTCTAAAAATCATAATTATCAAAACCTTTTCGACTTGAACTCGGGTATTCACATGAAGTTATAATAATTCGTATAATTCTGTTTTTATATTAAAATAATTCATGCTTTGTGAAATAATGAACGAAGAGAGTTCAAACTGAAGTATCGTAAAAGATTGAAAGCATGGAGTAAATATATTACCCTACGGAAATACACTTTGAAACAAATTTATATCATTGGTACATACGCCTTGTTCTTTACAGATATTTCCGATGCTCTTATTTGAAAAAATGTAGCTATTCGTCCGTATTATATTCCCAAAGTACGTTAAACCAGATAAATTATTTATTTTTACTTGATGTTTTTGTTTTTTTATATGGTTATTCAAGAGATAATTCTTCTAAATGAAAGAGAGAGATAGGTCATGTGCGTATATGTTTATATTGCTTGAGTATTTACATGCGTCGTTAGTATTTTAAAGCAGGGTCCGGAGCGTTAAATTTAAAATTCTTGTAGTGTAATTGTAATATCCATTTCTTAATTGATTTATGATTTAGCTGCACTTAGATAATGTTCTTTAGATATTTTAAAAATATCGTTATATAATTGAAATAAAAATTGTAAAATAGTGATTACTAGTAAAACAAAAAATTTGAAAGTTTCGGTATTTATAATCCACTATAGTGTACTCAGGAGTTCGATTGTTTACGACGATAGGCTATTAATATTATTTTTTATTTTTATTATCTGCAAATGCAATCAGTTTTATCCAACAAAAAAGAATGTGTTGCCTGCTAGTATAGATGTCATAAAGAAAGATAGTGTATAAGTATACGTTTTCCTGTTAGCAGAACTTAATTTTTTTTTTCTTTAGATGATATTGAGGAAATTAAAAGTTTGTATAACATTTTATTTTTCTTCGAAAAAAAAGTAAAACTTTTTCTAGTATTTAAATTAGTTATTAAAACAATCTTTACTCGAGCCTATTAATTAATATTTTTTCATTTTGCCGCGTGTATCGCGTTATTTATTCACTAGGTGAATAATATTCTGTTGAATTTCAGTCAACCAACGATGTATCTACTCCATTCATGATATTATTATTAGCTCTATTTTCGATATTTCTTACTTAAAGATGTCAATTTCATTAGAATATGGGATCGAAATTTAATTCTAAATCGTAATGTGAAACACAAGTTATCGGAAAATAGATAAAAGTTTATGGATTAAATTATGCGTTGTAAAATTTGGACGTAAAATTAATACTAATTAAAATTGACTTTTTGAATTTTTACAATACTTTATAGCGTAAATATTTTTGCCATTTTAATAGAAATTAATCTAGTGATGATAATGATGATAATCATTATTTTAGGACGAATCGTTTGGGAAGAAACGGTATAGAAGATATTAAAAATCATCCATTTTTCGAAAATGATCAATGGACGTTTAGTAACATCAGGGAATGTACGTTGCATTATGTTGAACATTTTTTTGATCATTAAATAATCATGTTAATGAGATATGACTAATAAAAATAAAGGGGGAAATAACGTGAGACATAAAAAATTGAAATTGAGCCTAAATTTAAACATTTGAAACGTTTAATTCAGTAAAGTATCGCTTTAGTTTTAAAATTTCGTCAAATGAAGTAGTACAATTTAGATTGTGATTTAATCATTTAAAAGATTAAATTAAAAATAATGATTTTTAGCTGATGAAAATTGGATAAATTCTGTCATTTATTTATTTTTTATCTGTCTCGAATAGTAAACGACCTTAATCTTAATTGTATTAATTTTAATTCCAAACGCGTTGAAATCAATATTTTCAAAAGTATTATGTTTAGAAAAAGAAAAGATAAG
Source organism: Coronaproctus castanopsis (assembly GCA_032883995.1). Classification (NCBI taxonomy): domain Eukaryota; kingdom Metazoa; phylum Arthropoda; class Insecta; order Hemiptera; family Monophlebidae; genus Coronaproctus; species Coronaproctus castanopsis. The sequence continues at coordinate 142,728,276 of CM065053.1, forward strand.
ATTTCACTGAAATTTTAAATATTCAAGCGTGAAATCTGTATAATTTTTTAAACGAAAGTAAACGACTTAGGTAATTAATAGATAATTTCTTAGGCGGTACGCGTTTATTATTTGTTTGATATAATTTATTTCGGTTTTATTCTAATAGGCGTGCCACCGGTTGTGCCAGAACTTTCTGGTGATGATGATTCTAGCAATTTCTACGACGTCGGTGGGAAAAATGAAAGTTCCGAAGAAAACTTCCCAGTTCCTAAAGCGTTTGCCGGAAATCATCTGCCATTCGTCGGATTTACATACTCGCGTGATTACCAGTAATAACTTAATGGATACTATTATGTAGAATGAAAGTGTGATCACATAATATATAATGAAAATAAAATGTTGGCCATTATTGTAAAAAATGTAACTTCTTTCAAAATGTTTTAGGTCAGAAAAAAGTTACTTAAATTTTGTGCTAAATTTGCAGATGAATTCTTATAATTCTAATGTTCTTTTATAAATTTGTAACGTATTGTATTCTAAAGAACGAATTCACTTGAAAGTTTCTAGAATAAGTTTTCAAAAGAAACTTTAAAACAATCGCAAACTGTTCTCGATGGTAATTAATTTTTGTGTGTTTTTTAAATACTTTTTACTTTTTTAAATAATACCTCAATTAATAGATTACAAAAAAGGCTTTCGATTTACAATTTATAATCCAGTTAATACTTGTTAATTCATAATATTTTTATTTAAAAAAAAAAAAACATATCGAAGGAATAATGTCTAAATCAGCTTAGTTCATTTTCAATTCGCAGTTATATAATTCCGGTATAAGAAAAAAATATATTTAATGTTCTTACATATTGACGTGTAATTCTTTCATTACAAAAACCTAGAATCGATTAAAGCAGAAAATTCAAGTTTACATATTTACCATTTTAAAAACTTTTTAGCTCTGTTTTCATTTATGTATTTATGAAAATATATAATAAAAAATTAAATAAAATATGCTTAAAACAGATCTTTTCTTCGTACGAAATATGTCGGTTTTACAATCTATTTTTTTGTTTCAGATTATTAAGCGGGAATTATTATGTTACAGATGCGGTAAGTTTCCGTTCGTTTGTAAGTTGGTTTCAGTATTACATTTTCTACGCTTTCATATTGTATTGAAAAATAACATAATATATAGTGTATAAGACACATATAAGTAAAAGGTATTTCCGATACTTGATTTTTTAAAAATATAATTTCTATTTGCAAGTTACATTACATTTTGTTGTGTAAATTACATGTTCTACACGTTTGTTTTATAGTACTTATGAGCGAGTGAAATTTCTGAAAAAAATAAACGTATTTACTTGATAATTTTTTTTCTTGTTTTGTTTACATGTTCCAAATTAATCGTGATGCTCAATTTTGAATATAGGTGGACAATGTAAGTAAATTTCCTAGTACTTAAATTAGATTTTAAAATTGATTTAATACTAGTCCGAATTGATTTATACGTTTTTATATCATCTCATTGATTATACAGCGATGATTTCATTAATTTGTCAATTATTGTATTTATGATTACTATATTTGTGTATATATATTTTACATTTACGGTATAATTTTAATTATTAATATTTATTCGTAAATTGAATACTGAGTTAATAAAAGTTAACCGAAAATAGATTAAAAATTATTAGAGAAACTTAATCGTTATCATGGATTATCAGTGTAAAAATGTATTTAATATTTTATTTTATTCACAATCTGGCTAAATGTGGTCATTTAGCAATATATTTTTGTGGAACACTCAGTAATGCTCATCCGATAGCTGTAACTAGGTCCAGTGGTTTACTGCGTTCTAATATTCTTACGTCATTAGACGTATTCAGCATGCGTTTAGCCAGACTGTTAGGATGGCCTTCCAGTTTATCTGCAAATCTCGGAACATACTATCACATACCGAACGGAATGTTTAGATGTTCATGTAGAGTTGCGTTACTTTTGTATCAAGGTGCATTCATAATTATCCTTAAAGTAATAAAAAAAAAAGAAAACACCTCATCGTAATTAGTATATGATTTTGACCACAAATTACGAATTATTTTTTTTTTTTAAAAAGTAGTTCACAATCCCAGGATTGCACTAAATCAAACAACACGGTGAGTAATAATACGTCAAAAAGAACTATTGAAATCATACTCTCGGGAATATTGGGAACAGTTTGAACATTTAAAACGCGCACATGACATACCAAAAATTCATACATATGAAAGATTAGGGTGTAAGAGCAAAAACGTTAGAAGCAAAATTTTTTTACGCTTAGAAAAAATGAAATAAGAACTCTGTTCTAAACAAATAAATGCATGTTTGGTCAAATAAACAACCTAAAAGTTGTAAACATATCTAAGACCAATTTTCAATAGCACGAGCCGGATGCAAAATCCAATTATAGCATCACTCACAACTAAAAGCACTATGAGACGTTTAAAAAAAAAATATATTAAAAGTTTCGGTTTAATAGATAATATTTATGGACTTCTTAATTGATTCTTTAATAAAATATTGTAAATATGTATATTACGAAGAAAATGAATGAATGAATGATGAAATAAATTATTGAACCAGTAAGAGTTATAACTATGAAATTATTGAAATTAAGTGGTTTTCCGCGCACATAGTTTTGACAGATTGATTTCAAGCAATCTTCGTTGGAAAGAAGTAGGCTAAAAAAAAAGAAACCTTATATCTTTAAATTGGTTGAAAGGAATAATTGAAGTTACAAGACAGATAACATTATTTTTGTGGTCATTCATAAGGAAGACGTGTATTTATGTATATGTAATGTAAATAATTATTTGATTATTTAAGATATCACATTATCAATACAAATTATATATATATATACTTGTACGTCGTAGAATATTTAAATTAACAAATATTTATAAAGTATTTTTTGTTTTCTATATATAATATAGACCGTAGTAACAGAAAATATGAAACATTTGGAAGAGCAATTGGAGAATCGAAAAATTGAAATATTAAAATTGACTGACAGAGAACGTCAGTTGTCGTCCGAAATTAAAATGTTGCTCGATCATGAAACTAAAACGAATGAAGAAATTGTTCAGCTTGAAGATTCCTTATCAATCTTAAAACGCGAACTTAAAGAAGTAAGCTTTTTAGACTAATTACGATTAGTTAAAATAATTTATTTAATTCAAAAACTGTTTTTTTTTAATTATTGATTAAAATTAGTAAATTTTTATTTTTCTCCAAATTGTATTCATGATACGATTACGTATTTTACTTGATTTTAAAAGTTTAAATAATGTAATATATTTAATTTAAATATTTTGTTGAACTTTATTTTTTATCAATGTCATATTACAACAAGAAACTACCGGGTAAATTTAGTTGAGTGGTTTAATTACGCTAATTAAGCCATGTTTATAATTAACTTTTATTATATGTTGATCAGTTTTTGTTATTTGTATGATAATGATTTTTGCTTATTTTTCCTTAATTTTTTTAGTCTCAAAAAAGAACTGAAAATGAATCTGAGGTACGAAGAAAGCTAGAATTACAATTGCAAGAAATTAAAAGAAAATTAGAAGATGAACAAAATAAAAGAACCCGGGAACTGAACAACAGTCAACAAGTGAACGATAAGATAAATCTTTTAGAAAAACAGGTAATATCGTAAATGTGTTGTGTGGGTCCACGTAAAAGATCTATCAAGAGATATTATTGAGAAATTATTTCGGTCACATATTTCTTAAAGAATTCTTCGGCTTCTTTGTACGGGTAACATAGATTCACATTTTCGCAATATTATCCAAGGGTTTATTAGACACGTATTATTAAGGTTTACTCGAAAAATATCAATTATTTTATATACACAATTATTAAATTATTCGATATTTTGATTATAAAAATTGACATTTTAAAAATTAAATAGAAACACCCGTACAAAAAAACTAAATTTTCTTACTAAACCCGCTGTTTAAAATTATTGATCAAACTCGTACAACCGTTACTGATTACATTAAATATAGTCACTAGGAGCTAACTAATTAGTATATAATGCCTTTTCTGGAATAGATTTTAAAAATACCAGATTACCTAAATCAATTTTTAAAATTAGCAATGATAGTTATGCAGTTTTGATTTTATAATTTCTCTGAACAAACGCACATTATTTTTAGGCAATCTAGTGGTTTTAAATTAATTCATTTTTTCGGTGTGTTATTTTACGATAGCTATTAATATTTTTCCTTTTATATATATTTTATATATATATATATATATATATATATGTGCGTGTGTATGTATGTATATAGTGTGTGTGTGTTAATAATTCATTGTCGTATGACATCAGTTGTCAGAAATGCAAGAAAAACTCAAGTCTGAAAATGAGACCAGTACTAGATTACGTAAACAAATCGCCGAGGTTACATTGGCGAAGGCAGCCAGCGAGCAGATATCAACGGAATTGCAAAACGTTTTACCCGGCTTGCAGGCTCAACGGGACGCTTTGCAACAAGAAGTAGCTGAATTACAAGGCATAATATCAAAAGAACGAAGTTCTTTGTCGCGAGCCGCTAATTTACAACGGGAATTAGAAGGTCAGAATGTGTATATTTATATATAAAACACCCTTTAAAATAATAATAACATACGTTCAATAAACAACATCCATTTTTTTCTATTTATATAAGTCTTATTTCTTTTTTAAACTTTTCATACAAAAAAAAAAAAAATTGTTGAGTTTAAGTTGTTAATGGACGTATGTTGTGGAATTTAACTAACATGTCCATCGTCCTATTAAGGCAAAAGATAGAAAAAAACTATTTATGTAGGAAGCTAATGAAGTTTTAGGAGAGATATAGAACTATTTTTCATCTATACTTTTAAATTTAAACAATGTGAGATACTGGAACATTCAGAGCGATTTTATTTAAATATACGACCTTTCTCTAAAATATCTCTTATTATATGTGTCATTTTATTTATTTGCAACAGCGAAAATACAAACGTATTATAAAGATTTAGAACGAAGCGAAGTACGCGAGAAGAAACTTTCGGAAGATAATCGTCAGTTAGGCGAAAAAATATCCGGATTGGAGAAGGAGTGTGCTTCTTTAACGTTAGAATTGAAAGCTGCTCAAAATCGTTATCAACAAGAAGTCCGAGCTCACGAAGAAACTGAAAAAAGTAAAATCATAAACAAAGAAGAAGCTAATCTGGAAGCTGTTAAAGGTTAGTGTTACTTATCATAATTCCTTAATCTTGGTTAAGATTGATGGTCAGCTAATTTGAAGTGTCAGTGTTGTTTTGTACATCATGTATTTGTTTGATATATTTCATTCTTGGCCTTCCTCTTGATCTTTTCTTTTCTATAGTGCCATCAATTATTTGTGTGAAATATTCGTATCAAAATGTGACCTATCCATTTATATATTTTTTCCTTTAATTTTCCTAATAAGCTTCTGTTTCCATGGATTGATCTAAATACTTAACACCAGATTTCGAACGCCTCTGACTAACTTTCCTTTTTCTATCTATCGCCCGAGCTTACGATTCGTAAAGTAAAGAGCTTCCCTGTATTCACGTGTCTTCATGTTAATAGCACTTTCTTTTTCATAAATGCAAATTTCGCCAACCCTATTCTTCCCACTATACTTGTTCCGGCATTTGTTATCACACAATTGGTTCGATTTTTTAAACTCCGACGCGAATTGCGTAATGTCGAATGAAACGAATGCAAATAAAAAAAAAAGCTGTCATTTCGTTCATATTTTTCTCATTGATTTTCGTCAAGGTTTCCTTCTTCATTTTCAGTTCTTTCAACCACTATTGGATGTAGCTCTCTGGAAGTTCATTTCATTTTTTCTTATCCCCCATTTTTCTCATCCAATACTTTTGTATCGTTCACCTAACGTGTCGTAGTATTTCTACTAACATTGTCTGAGAAATTATGGAAGTTTAATTAAAAAATAATTGTTATTTTTCCAATCTATATTTACTTCTATATTAAAAAAAAAAAATCGAATTAGTTTATTATATTTAATCGTGAAACATTTGTTTTTCTCGCGATCCGTAGAATTCTTAATAATTTTCTGCATATCTTGCGTATCATATATATATCTTCTAATCGGTTAACCCAAGGGGGCATCGTGATCATACAGTAACTGTGTCATTTTGCGCCATGCTTCTCTGTCGTGTGCCCGTCACACGCACTGATGTAGTGTTAATCCGATCCAGTTTCTTACTATATCTGTCCACCTCTGCGGTGGTCGGCCCTTTGGTCTGTTTCCTTGAATCTTCCCCTGTACTATTAATAGCTCCAAGTTCGGTTCACTACGTGCGATATGGCTAAAATATTTTATCACTTTGTTGATAGCCATATTAGCTAACCGCTGCATTAGGTTTAGTTCTTGTGTTATGGAATCATTTGTTCGTTTTGCGATCCATGGTATGCGGAGAAGTTTCTTCCAACAGTTGAGTCGGACTAGGCTAGTTTTATTTAACGTCCACGTTTCCGCTCCATATAGTACTATCGAAAATATAAGCGTCTTTACTAATTTTACTTTCACATTCTTATTAATGGAGCCATCCGTCCATATTTTGCTTAGTTTCATCATACCACAGCGACTCATTTCAATGCGTCGTTTTATTTCTTTTTCTGTGCACCCTTCACTATTGATTAGCGATCCTAGGTACACAAAGTCGTTTACTACTTCAAATCCTGCGAAAGTTTTGTCATTAAATTTTACTCGTTTTTGGACTTATTTCAAATCCATATTCTCGACTAATGCGTTCGACCTTTTTTAGAAGTATTTTCATTTCGCCAAGATTAGGTTATCGTGAATTTTCGGTGTTCCTATTTCTATATTCACAGTATATCAGTATGTATTACGTTTGAAATTCATTTCATAATATGTAGACATTTAAGTTTTTCGATATAAACGTTAGTCGGATGTATTTAAATAAAATATATAAAATAGACGTGTTTATAATGTTTCCATTCGAATAAGTAACAATTGATTTTATTTTAAAACAAGAAAAATACATAAAAATTTATTATAGTATTTAATAGATATAAATAATAAAATGTTTATTTTTTTTTCACAAGCTTCAATTTTCTTCGTGGATGATCTGTTTAGAGGTAGGTTTTGAAATTTTAATTTGGTTGTTTTTAAATAAATGTTTATTTCAAACTTGGGTTCTATTTATGCATAAGGTTCGTTTAGTATGCAACAGGCTTTTCCATAATAATAGCAATAGTTTGTATGTGTTTATATATATAATATAATTTGATTTTATATTTAAAATGAATTAGACATCGCCAAATTATTGTTTGATGCATTATTTTAACATATATCCTATATTGCTCAATGTCTTGAGGAAGGCATAATTGATCATGAAATATTTCTGAGAAAATTGTAAAATTGCGGATTTAGAGATTTCATACATAGTTGGATAAAAAATTGAGCAGACTAAACTATCTCCTATATTACTTCAAGCAGTACTTTTCTCATTTTTACCTTGCTCTGTATTAGCCAGTTTTAGTATACGGAATACTGCGTTGGGGTAAAACTTTTTGAACAGTTGCAGGCGAATGTGTTAAATAGAATAATTTTTAATGAAAGTACACAAAATAGTACAAACATTAAAAATAAACTTTTATCTACGGGATTTATACATTCTAAATCTGTAGCAATTTGTTGTCAGAAATTATAGTAAGTTGGGTGTATCATTAAGTAGATGAAATACCAGGACGTGGTGAGAATATAAAGAGTCAGTTATACATTTGAATAAAACTAAAATGAAACTTCAAGCAGTTTATGCCCGACCAATAGAATTTAATGTACCACCTCGAGAATTAAAAGCAGACTTTATTAATTAAATATCAACGATTTATTTCTGCAACAAAATCTTGAAATACTTAAAATTCAAAACTTGTCATTTCATGTTTCGTTATTGTTATCATCATCGTTATTGTTGTTGTTATTATTATTATTATTAGTTAAATTTCATAATAATGTTAAAGGGTATACAGTCTGAATTACCTCGTCTTTTAATATTGTGTTTACGTGTATACAGATTTTAACGCTAAATTGAAGTGTAGCTAGTGGGTACATTCGCGTGTGTGTGCAAATGAAGTGTGTATATGTTTATATGTATATATGTATTTGTACGATTGTTTGTATATATGTACCAAAAGGAGATAATGATGTGTATATAATAACATTAATGTATCATACGTATTTGTTTATGTGTGTATCTATAGATATTCCATTTTTTTAAATATTTTTTGGTTACGTTTATTTTTGTTTTTATTTTTCGCGTGCATTGTGATAATTTTAATTTAATTTGTATAATTAAGGAGCATTATATAATTTTCATTTGCTTATCTACTATGTTTGTAAAATGTTGCATAGTCGTTCTATGTTTTATTTCATGTATGTAAACTTTTTAATGAAATATTGTGATAATAAATTAAATTGAATAATTATGATTTTTCTTGTATCTTTATGTTACCCGAGGTATATTTATTTATTACATGAAGCGCCAACAACTAATAACTTACCGCGGACGGTTGTATTGCAATTAGGAGTGTGAGATTATTTTTAAATTTTTAACATCGAAATAAATTTAAAAGCGTTACAGACTAAATTGAACGAAGAAAAAAGTGCTCGACAAAAAGCCGACTTATCGTGTCAAGAGAAGGAACGACAGATGTCCATGTTATCGGTAGACTATCGCCAGATTCAACATAGACTACAAAAATTGGAAGGAGAATACAGACAAGAGACGGATAAAGTAAGCGATATTTCAAAAATTATATATTTTTTCAAATAACCCTTTTTCTTTTTAAAATGGAAATATTGCGTATGTAAATAAAACCTAACTTGTTTCTATCCGAATTCGTATGCATATTTCTAGTATTAAATTTATTTAAATAAAAATTTTTTTTAGAAAATGATAAATCAATATTAGTTTGATCACGATCTATTGACGTTAGCATAATCGCTTTTCTGTATGTCCTACAAATTTTGAAATAATTTTTTTACGTCATATACACTTAATTATGCAAAATCTGTACGAATCGAACGTTGATTTAGTTTTCAATTATTTATTATTAATTACTGTTTGCCTTGCAGTTTATGTTTTTATTTTATTCTATTAAAACTAACTCTTAACTATACTTTTAAATTAATTACCAACTTTTTAAACGAATTTTTTAGTCTCTTCACATTTTTTTCATCAATTTGATTTTTTGTTTTATTAGAATCGGGATCGGAAAAGTGTTAACTGAGAAAAAATAAAAATTAATAATCTAGACGAATGATCAAATAATATAATTTATTCATCCATATTCAATTGGCAGACAGTAATTTTTTTTTTTTTAACGGGTTTTTGTGATTCCACCCAAGGCTGTAAGAAATGGACGACATGCCCTATTAAATATTTATAGTAGAGGTTAATATGTAATCATAAGCATGTATACGCTAATTATTTTATGAGCTGAGTAGACATCTGAGACTAGTTGGGAGAGGGATTCCCTGGCTTACAATACGTGACAGGAATTTCGCTTGATATATTCTGTAATAACTGCAGCTGAAAAATAGGTGGTTTTCATCGGCAACCTGATCTGCATCGCAAAGATGGGTACAGAAAGTATTTTATTTCATAACAATAATGTTTAACGAACACTTTAAATAAGTAGCAATTTAAAAGACACTTTTTAATTATTGACTTTGATTTTTTTTTACAAGAATGAATAAATTGGATTCTTAAAATTCAGATGTCTCTTCAAATAACAAATATAACAAATACGGAATCATAAATATTCACACCATTACCAAAAGCGAGCGATCATTTATTTGAGGAATGGATGTTATAATCAAAGTAGTATTTCAAATACATTTTTAAACAAACACATACACCATATATAAAAATGCGTTAGCGTGTGAATAAAACTGAATTTTTGAACATTTCTGAATAGATCTTTGATCTCAATGCGATATTCATTATTTTTCAGTTTTTAACAATGTGTGTAATTCTTCTAAAAGTATTTAAAAAATATATCATCACTAGGGGCCGAGTATTATGACTTTTGGTATTTATTTTATATTGGCATTCATACAGCAACATTTTAAAATACCTGAATTAGATAATTATGTTACATCTTTGAGTAGATTAAAATTCACACAAATAATTTGTTCGATTACGTAGAAAATGTTTATATTAAAAAATAACACTTGTTACATTTTTTACAGAGTAAAGCTTTACAAATGCAGTTGGAACAAGAGCACGGCCAGAAATCGAATTTGCAATCGGAATTATTATTGCAAATTTCTGAACTAGCTCAATATAAGGCGCGAATCGAACAACTAAATAAAGATGTAGTACAATTGAAAAATTCCAAAAAGTTGGTAGAAGAGGAATTGTATAAAGTGAAAACTCAACGGTCGGTCGATGATTTACAAATGAAAGAATTACAAGATCAATTAGAAACGGAACAATATTTCTCGGTATTTTTTTTATTTTTTTTAAATTAATTCTTACCTTAGAAAAATTTAAAATTGAAACATTCACATACATAGTGTGGACGTTTCAGAATTTGTGAAAACACTAGATTAGTTTTCTATTATAGTGTTCTCGTCTTATCTGAATGCAACGTAAGCGCTAATCTTTAATCTAAACTTGCGTATCATAGAAATTATGTACAATAATCTTGTTTATAGAACGATCTTGTATGAAGTTTATGAACGCAATTCACGTTATAAACGTCATATAATATTTAGAGCTTATTTATAGCCTATTTCGATTAAATATTGTTAATAATATCATATTAATTTTAATTTAATATTGTGTTCGTGAGACTATGTATGTTTTTGAAGGAAGCTAAATCCGTAATCTATATAATAACGTTATTAAACTTGATACATTAATTTTATTTTTCAATGTTTATATCAGACGCTATATAAAACGCAAGTTAACGAAATGAAGGAAGAAATGGAAGAGAGAAGTCGGCTGCTGATGGAATTAGAAGAGGAAAGGACCTCACTAACTCAGCAAGTACAACTGGCGGTGGCTCGTGCTGATAGCGAAGCATTAGCTAGGTCTATCGCAGAAGAAACTGTTACGGATTTAGAAAAGGAAAAAACGATGAAAGAATTAGAAATGAAGGACGTTATAACGAAACATCGTTCTGAACTCGCTGCAAAGGATACATCTATTTCTGTTGTAAGTTACTAGAATTATATTATTACGCCTTTATATAAGTTAGTATACGGCTTACCTAACGTCACCGTCAATTATAATCATTTGGCCGGTATGCTCATATTATTCCTAGGGTAGATAATCGGGGGGGAACCGATGACCGACAACCTTGAAATAAATAAGAAATATTTATATTAGCGTACATATCTATTACGATGAACACGATATTATAAAAGTATACATTAAACAGTCGTTTAATTATAGTAAAAATAGTATTCGCTATCTCATTTATTAAATAGGTTTGAAACAATTCTACGCTAATAAATTTTTTAGCACATTTGTATATCATCAAATGATTGAACGCGTTTCGTATAGTTAAAATTACCAAACTAAATCTAATGTATCTATGTTCATATTTTTGTTCTAGTAAAAAATACATTTTCTTTGTTAATTTATTAACGGCAACGTTTACAATGCGAGTCGTTAATTTATATTTATTTTTAATACGTATCGATGTTATATATTTTAGATGAAGGATAGAGAATCGGAGTGTAAGAAAAGTATTGAACAATTGTTAAAAGAGAAGGACGACGCGTGTAGACAGATTAGCATGTTGCAACAAGGTACGTACCAGTTTTCAAATGTTAATATCTAATTTTTAATCCGGTTGAACTGTTTTTGTTAATTTCTTCGCATAAATATTAAAATAGTGACTGTAAATATTTGACCGAAATTAATTTTTCAAGAAATTGGAATATTTATGCTCTTATATGCATTTTTTATTTCGAGGATTTCTTGTTTTTTTTTTTTTTAATATTTTGAAGTAATTTAGTTTGTATTCCATAAAACTTTAGACGTTGATTGACGTAGGCAGTTTTTGCGAATAATTAATATTTCGTGTGGTTTTTTTTTTAATTTGTAATTTATTTTAATTTTTTATGTTCGTTTATTTTTAATTTGTTTTATTAAATTTGAAACATGTCGATATAAGTTAACCTCTTAAATAAAAATTTTATTTTCTTATACTGACTTTACAAATTTATTCTCTTCATTTGATAATAATGATTTGTATTATCTTTTTCTGCTAAATTCTGCGTATTGCCAAGTGTCAGTATAAAGTTTGGTATATTTTTGGTAATTAATAAGATTATTTTTTGAAAAATTCCTTTACAACTACTGCTATACAACAAATTTGTTAAAACTAATAAGAAATTAAAAATTTATCGTCGTTTGCTTTCAAGTAGTGTACCGCTGAAATATAGCAAAAATTTAAGATTAGTTAAACTTTTACACTTCTTGGCTTTCAATAATTCGCGATCATATTTTATTAGTTAATTGTTTTTCGTTTTCTTAATTTTTAAATTTTCGATACTATAATAGGTTTAACAAGTTCGAATATATTTCTATTATAAAATTTTTGGGGTTTATGAAGTAATTGATACATCTATACACAACTATACTAATATATATATGACTTTGATGAATAATTTATTTTATCAACTTTAAATCGTGTATTTTTATTATATTAAACGATGCGCAAAAATAGTCGTTATATTTTCCAATTTTTGTAGAATTGTGCATGATGAAGAGTTCTGAAGAAGAATTGGAAAAATTACATAAACAGTTTAAACAAGAACAATTATTAAAAGCGCAGGCTGTGAATAAATTGGCCGAAATTATGAATCGTAAAGACATAAACAATACTGCCAAAGGGAAAAAAGTTTCATCCGCTGATCTTCGCAAAAAAGAAAAAGAATGTCGTAAATTACAGCAGGAATTAACTCAGGTTGTTTTTTATATTAATTAATCGAATTAAAATTTTAAATTATATTTTTATGTTGTTTTTATTTTCCGTTCAAAATTTTACGTTCTTTTTCATTTTCAATATTATTACATACTTTAAATTTCAATAGTATTACATGCTTTAAATGTATTTGCCACGGCGAATAAAACATTCTTATCTAGTTTAACAATACGTTAAAGAAGTTATTTAACTTTTAACAATTGATTAGATCATATAAACGTTTTATATTTAATTTAAAAAAAAAAAAGTAAATAACTAAATAGAAACGTAGAAATAGCAGATACAAGATAAAATTACGATTTTACATTATTTGTAATAATTTTTTCAACAGGAAAGAGATAAATATAACCAGATGGTAATGAAATTACAAAAAGAAATTCAAGAACTGCAAGCTCAAGTTGTGGAAGAAAATACGAGTAAAGTGAGACTGCAAATGGAATTAGATTCTAAAGATTCCGAAATAGAACAGTTGCAAGGGAAATTGACTATTTTTGGAAGTGAAACGGCTTCGTTGAGCAGTGCCGATAACGATAACGACGATATATACACCCAAGGTTTGAACTGTTTTTACATTATTTCGGTTATTAAATGTAGTGTTTCATCGATAATCGAATAACGAGTACTACGACTGCGAAAATATTCGTTATAGAATCGAGATTAGAAGGCTGGTTATCCGTGCCCAATAAACAAAATATCAGACGACACGGTTGGAAACGACAGTATGTTGTAGTATCATCGAAGAAGATCATATTTTATAATTCGGAAAGCGACAAACAGAATACCGATCCCGTTCTTATATTAGATCTCAAGTAAGCGTTTCGTCGAGTTATTAATTTATGATTATTTGCAATTTATAAAGAACTGTGATCAATTAAAAAAAAAATCGTTAACTCAAAAATTTTTTGATAATTATTGAAGAAAAATATATGTTTTTAAGTATTCTAAAAAGGTATAAACTATGTACATCTATAAGTATATATTCATATTTTTAGTTTTCTACATGAAATCATAATCTATTTTAATCGGGTATATCTATTATTTTTGTTTAAAATTTATAACATTTTTAACACATAATATAGGCTTTTTTATACGTGTATTTAATATTTATCTGAGGGTTTTATTAGCATGTGTGTTGCAAATAGACTTGTATATTAAAAAAAAAAGAGAATATTTTATCGCGAAGCTATGTATGAAATTTTAAAAATTTATCTGAATTTATTTTATATTTAGTAATGAGATATTTTTTAATAATGTAGCAAAGTATTCCACGTAAGATCTGTTACTCAAGGTGATGTTATCAGAGCAGATGCCAAAGATATTCCGAGAATATTTCAGGTAAATTTTAATCGTGTTATTTGTAGACTTACTATGTATAAATAATTTTCGGGCTAATATGCAGATTTCGGAGAATTTTTTTTGTTCCATTTTTAACTATATTAAATAACGTTCTAAAACGTTCGACAGGTTTATTATGAACCGAATTTTCGAAAAGTCATTCCGATTTTGTAAATTTATGCAGATAATATTTAACGTAGATCTTGTATTCTAATTTATACGGTTTACGCAATAATTTCAAATATTTAATTCTGATTGCATTAAAAATATGTATTTAAAACATGACACTGTAATTAAATACAAACATATACGTCTGGTGGATACATTTATCGGTTTGTTAAAAATTAATATCTTCGAAATTAGTTTTGAGTTTTATTTCTCGTTGAAAATATTCATTTCTAGAATGTAATAGATTAGTATAAAATCACATAAAATTCCGGTTTAAATCGGAAAATTCCCTATTTTTTGTGTAATACACATATAGAAAATTATTTTGTATTATTATTTTAATTAATTTTATTATTTCAGCTGTTATACGCAGGTGAAGGCGAAGCGCGGAGACCGGATGATAATTCGTCAGATTTAGTCTTATTGAAATCTGGAGATGAAAAACCCGGTACAGTTCCGTTGAAAGGTCACGAATTCCTACAAATATCTTACCATATGCCTACAAATTGCGAAGTTTGTACTAAACCGCTATGGCATATGTTTAGACCTCCACCAGCCTTAGAATGTCGTCGTAAGTTATTTTGTTTTTTTATTATTATAAAATGTCATAAAAATGATTAAGCACTATTAACGTTGAGGATTTAAAACGTTAATAAATAATTTTATATCATTAGGTTGTCGAATTAAGGTACATAGAGAGCATTTAGAACGAAAAGAAGAAGCAATAGCGCCGTGTAAGTTACATTACGATCCAAATTCTGCTAAAGAACTTTTAGTGCTTGCTTGTACGGTCGAAGATCAAAAAGCATGGGTTCAGAAGCTTAGTAAGAAGATCCAAAAATGCGGTTACAAAGCTAATACGAGCGTCGTGGATGGCTCAAAAATTTCCCCACGGTTAGTTTCTGAAAACGGATAATTACATTCGTAACGTATCAGTAGAGAATACACATTTTCGTATAAACAAGTAAACTCGAATTGTATTAATAAAAATGCAAGTTCCATTTTTGTTAGTGTGTTAAAATACATATTTGCTCTAAATAACGAAACATCTTATAATATAAATACATCCACGATTGCATACATCATTTCATTTTTGATTTTAAAATTTCAGTCGAAATGATACGAAAATTAAAAATGAACCAAGCCTTTTTGTAACGATATACAAATGAGTACTGCAATTTGCCAAAAGTTAAATTTTTAACTTATTGTCGATTTCATCTCTTATACTGACGATGCGTAATCAGCGAAATTAGTAGACTGTGATTTTTTTTAAATATATAATTTTTATTATCTTTTTTCAATGTATGTATATAATCAAGGGAGCATTACAGATATACTTTGTGATGTGATTTAAATATATTTATAAAATTTCGATTAAATATCTTTTTACATATAAACATGCGAGTGAAATTATTTGTACAGTATTATTTAAAACTAATTCTACGGAAAACTGTTACACTAGTAGAAGTAATCACACATACACACCTACACAAATGTGAATATATATATACTAATATATAAAACTGTAGTATCTGTCTGTGATTTGCGAATATTTTTATTATAATTACTGCATTGCGCTATTTTTATCATAAACAGAAAATCTATTTTTTAAAAATGTTGTCTGTTTGTCTGTTCCGATTTAACTCAAAAACTATTAAAGCAATAATAATTAAATTTGTTATATTATCGGATTCGTTCTAATCTTTGTTTCACATTGATATCACAAATAAAACAGAAATTACAATAATTTAAAGTTTTAAAATATCGCTGTCTGTTTCTTTTAACAGTTTTACATATTAGTACGATCTCTGTCAGATCGTTTCACCTAAAAACGTGAAACAATATTGCGTTATGTTTGATTTACTTTAACGTAAAATTATTTGTTTTTTCTGAACACATAACACATGTTAAATTATTTGTGATATTCATTTAATATTTCTAATAGCTCCGTATAGAGATGATTTGTGCTATAAAGTCATACAATTTTTCGTAAATATCGTAATATATAATCTTCCTCATAGTAATATAATTCACGTAATGTGTGTTGAAACGGGAAAAACGGCGAAATATTGAATGAGACAGCTTCCTATAAATTATAAATCTTATTTCCTGGAATACCAGTTCCTACATGGTTTTCTTTGTAATCACCAGGATGGTTAAAAAATAACCAACACCTAGACACTCATTAATTGTTTCTAAATATAATTCGTATTATAGTTATTCAATAAACTTTTCAAGTATAATGAAGTAATAAAATGTGCAGCTTATAGTAGGGTAACCTAGTGAAGACGGACGGTTTTGTTGTTTTTTGAGTAACTCAAAAGCTCTTGGACCAAAATTGTTGAATGAAATTTTATTTAGAAATCGGAAAACGAGAGATTAGCTTACAATCATCTGTGTAACACAATATCGTTCAGATGACCGTCATTTGCAACAATACATTCGTTCAGTTTTTACAAAATTTTCGAAGACCTTTCGCGAAATTTTTGAAATTTCTTCAGAAATCCGAGTTTTCAGGTCTTCCAGATCTCGTGGACGTGTTTCGTAAACGCGGCTCTTAAGGTATCCCCACAAAAAAAAAAATCGCGTAACCTTGAATTCTTTTCGAAGCTCTCTTTGCACTGTCGTGATCGATTCACGTCGAAATTAACGTTCTACGCAAAACGTGCGTTCCTTCCCGTTATAGGATCTCATGATAATTGAAACTGGACAAAAACGAATCTCTCGCTTGTGCACTAAACATGGAGTACGCGGTTTGCGTTGTGGCAGTGTTATTGCGTTATTAAAAAAAAAAAAAAAAAAAGTCCGTCTTCTCTGGGTCACTCTATATATAAAAGAAATGTTTATAATATGTTAAATGTGCCGTGAATGATATTAGTTTGATTAATAATTTTCAGCGACTCGGCGCGTCGCATGTCATCGATAAAATCTGCCGCATCTTATTTCTCTTCTATGTCTAGTTTACAACAAAAATCAGCAACGTTACCGGCTAATTCGTCATCTGCAAATAAATGACATCGGACGATCCTTAAACGTGTGCATATCGTACCTTCCTTTACTTCTACACTCAGGAGTTAGTAGTTATGCGCAGTTACTAAAATAGTTGGAAACCGCGCTACCATATGTTTACACTAGTCTTCTGTTCATCGAAATTTTATGTAGATTACTTTTTGTTTAACTAATTGTGTAATTCCTCTTATTACCCTGTATTCATTTTTTTTTTTTTTTTAAATATTATCTCTTCTTTACGTATACAAATCTTTGTCCTATATACATGTAAAAAGATGAATGTGCCCAATCTCACATTTACGTATCTTTCATTTTATGCATATATATATATATATATATATATATATATATATATATATATATATATATATATATATATATATATATATATCTGTGTTGTGTGTGTACACTTTGAGATATTATATGTATGCGTATATGTAGACGACTTTATTATTATTATAACTGTTGTTGTTATCCATTTTTATACCAATTTTTATGTTTAGTCATAAGGGAAATGTAAAGTTCAAAAACACTTATCTATATTCGTATGTATATAAGTAAGCTATTTTATCAGGTTGTATGTAACTTATTTTGTATTTATCGGCATTTCAATTTCGAGAATGATATTATTCGTTATTTTATTTTAAAAATAAGACAAATTTTATCCCATTCATTTGTTGACAGCTCGTATTGATGTATTTATTTACTCGTACTTAAGTAGTAATAATCCAATATATTTAATATGTGTGTGTGTGTGTGTATATTGTCAAAAAGAAATATGAAAGTTTCTTCCGGTTATATATTAGTAACTGAATTTAAGAATAATTTGATTTGCATGTAATCTATAGTGCAGGAATGTGAAACGATCGGCCTACATAGTTTCAAATTAATGTAGATGGTAGTGATATCAATGAGAGAACGAATGATTACAACTTTCGTTGTAATACTGTATAAAATATTAAAATAATGGAATGTAAATTATTAATTTTTATGCAGTTAACTAATACAATTATATGATAAATATTGATAATAATTACAAAATTCCATGTGATGAATTCTAGATACTGATAACGCGAAATATTTGTTCAATGTGCAATTATGTTTAAAACATTTTAAACGGTGGAATAATTTTAATAATTAAAGTAATATTTAAAAGTTAAATCGTTAATGACCTGGAAATTTGGTTAACGATCATATTAATAGCGTTAGCCTTTTATGAATTGAAAATTATTTATTATATATATATTTTTCCCTCGTATAAAGTGTAGTACGTTATACTGAATTTTAATATTTCAAGTTTTTAATTATCAATATTGGTATAGTTTGAATAATACGTTTTATTCATACATGTATCTTAACAATAAATCTAATATTTACTCTACACTAGGATAGTTTATACATGTTTCCAGGTTATTTGAGAATAAATGTTTCTTTTTCGACGAACAAAATAAAAAATACAAATGTTGCCTGTTGGGGTCGCAATATTCGTAATATTTATATTCTCTGTTTATATACCGTATTGTGTGACGTTGGCTTAGGTGACGTATTTATCTACTTGTATTATTTTTATATACGCCTTTTTTAATTTTATTATTTATTTTTAAATATTTATTTCAAATTTTTAATTATCAGTATTGTTGTAAACAACAAAAAGTACTTAAAATCACTAAATTTATATATATATATATATATATATATATATATATATATATATATATATATATATATATATATATATAATCTATTAAGCCATTATCAAGTGGACATAAAAAATATTGGCTTAATAATCGAAAAGTTTCGTAGTCTTTTTATATAAAAAATTTGAGTTATTTTAACTACAATCATGACATTCCACCCTATTCAAAATATTGTTATAATTTGAATAATACATATTATTTATGCATGCATCTTAACAATAAATCTAATATTAATTCTACACTGAGACAGCTTATGCACGTTTCGGGTTATTTGAGAATAAATCGTTGACGAACAAAATATAAAACACAAATATAGCTTGTTGTGGTCACGATATTCGTAATATTTATATTGTCTGTTTTTATAATATATTGTGTGACGTTGGCATCTAATTCTGTTACTTTTGTATAACACCTTTTAAATTAAATGAGCAACAACAAAAATTCCTCGTGTGTGTGTGAACTAGACTTTACTTTTATACGACTGTTTTTTGTAATACGTTTTACATATGTGGAGACAGATTGTTTAAATATGTGCCACGTGTAAAATTCAATTTTAATATTTATTGTAGATTAACCTATAACGTGAATATTCGACGAATCCTACAATTTAAAAATATATACGACGTAATCGAAAAATTAAAAACTTAATATTAATCTTTTCGATAATGTACAATATTTAAATTTTACATCAAAGTTTAAAATGATTTATTATAAACTGAAATAACCGATATAAAATTTGATTTTATACGTTCTATATATAAAACACGTTACGTGAAGCATGCTTTCCTAATTAATGTATTTGTTATGAAACAATATTAAAAAATCATGTCTCGCGATGGTTGTATGTAGCATATTTATATATTTTTATCATTTTTGTGTGTGTGTTTTGCTTTACCGAACGTCGCTATTATATAAAACATCGATGTTTTATGTAACTGATAATGTGTAAGGTGTTTATATATTTTCTTATAGTAATTTCCTCGTGTAGATAACGATTATCCTTTCTTCGTAAAAGCAAATGCCTGGTTACCGAAATTTAATCGTTATTAACCCATATATAAGATGTAATCTTGCATTTACTCGTTTTGGCAGCATATATATAGGAAGTAAAATATTCTAAAAATATCGAATAATTATTTTTCACGTTAAATCAACGCGCTATATAGGCCAAATTTATTTATTTTATACTACGCGTTGATTGTGTCTATGTACGGTTCTGTCTTTAGGATACAATAGAAGATAATTTTAATAAATGTTATTAATATGTCTTTTACGATACATACAATAAACTCATAAAATTTGAAGGAAATAAATGCCAATTTCTAAGTAATAATTTATTTCCAATATAATGTTAATAAGCTAATATTATTGATTTTTTGTTATTACGTTATTCAACAGTTCCGTTACTGTCTATAGATATACTCTTTGGATTTATTTGTAATGTTTTCTATTAATATATTCATTTAGAATCGTATAGTTTCCACATTATATATGTTAGTTTTTAAATATATATTTTAAAAAAACGTAATCATTAAAATTACGTCGATTATACAAAGTAAAAACTACTTTATTATCGTTCATAAAAGAAAAACTTCAATTTCGCCAATGTGATGCGCTTTATATATATTTTATGTTCTAGTTTGGATGATAGTGAAGATAAGTTTGTAAAAATAAAAATGGAATATGTTCGCACTGCCTAATTTCCTTATTACCATCGTTTTTGTAATCGTGTTTTATTTTTATTTAACAACACATTTTGTATTGCATTACCATCGACCATATCATACACTGTGTACGCGTATACTTTATTATGTAGTATTTCATCGATCCTTTATTTTAAATAAAGTCATGTTATATGTAGTAAAATATTATTTATACATAATAATTATCACCGTGCAAATGTACTAGTATATGAATATGTATCGTACAGTACATTCACGAGATAAACTTACATGTTACATGTAATATATTATCCTAACTAAATGTGATATCATATAGTTTGTAGAATATAAATCATCGTAATTGTTAATTTTTATCTATTTTTGTTGTATTTTACAATTATACATATTCTCCCTTACTTTTTTTTTTTTTTTAACCGTTATAAAACTATCATAGACAATAACACTTCAACGTTATAGAGTGAGAGTGGTTGTGATAAATTAAAATATGGAAACATCATTTATCTACTATTTTGCTGAATTTTGACTTGCTGCATAATTATTTAGTACACTTCAACAATTATTATTTATCATGCGCTGTTTTCTATCTGGCTATAGTTATATTGAAAGGAATTGTGTAGATAGTTGTCTCAAACGATTAAATTGTCTGAGTGAAAATAATAAAATATATTTTTTCTTTTTATATTATACAAACAATATCTTCTACAAATACGACGAAAGCGGGAGAAAAGTTTAATGCTAATCTAGACAAAAAAATATAGTGGGATTAAAATATGAAAAATACAGTACGATAGTATCTGGATACGTATTTGAAAGAGTGACTACTTCGCAAAGTTACAAGTACAGAATTGTATTATGCAAATCACTGATTGAAAACACTGTAGCATACTGCTCCACCGTCCTACTAAACCAGCTAAAAGTTAAAACAGTAAAGAAAAAACTTTTTGGTATGCAAAGAAAATATCTAATAAACACTTGCAGGGGATATAAAACAATTTCACACAGCTCATCTGTAGTTATTGCTAATGTACTTCCTGTCGATCTTCTTATGCTCAGAAGGGCAGTCATGTTTGCCATAAAAAACGTGGACTTCTTTCCACATCTTAATAAGCAGTTAATAGAAGAAACAAACGCCATAATCTCAAAATTCAACCTAAATTCTCGCAGTGAAACCAGAACTCAATATATCTATACTCTGAAAGCTATAAAACGACACTACTTAGAAATTTGGCAAAAAAGATGGGAACAAGATAATACTGGCCGACACAACCACAGCCTAATCCCCAATATATTAAATGGACACAATATTAAAATTACTCCTGATTTCTACACTACCCAATTATTAACGGGGCATGGAAAATTTGGGTCTTATTTATTTCTTCTTAAGTTAAATAAGGATAACAAGTGTGAATGTGGTGTACTATTTGTAGGCCCCACTATGGACCATTTAAGATTTTACAATAAAAATAATTTTAACTTACAAGACAAATACACTGCCCAACAATTACAATTATTCGCTTTTAATGTAATGCATAAGAAATTCCATGGTCACTGAAGTTTTTGCGTTGCGAATCCGTGATAAAACTTTTACAGTAATATGTATAACGAGTGTATTTCTGCACGCGTACATGTGTGTACGGGTATTTGTGTGAAATTTATGCATATAATGTTTAAGTTCTGTATATGTATACGTATGTGTCATTTTTTGATAATTCGTACATTTATGCATCTAGTACACCTAAGTTATAATTTTAATTATTAACTAGTATAACTTAAGTAGGTGATAAATTGTCGGATGAATTCAAAGCAGGAAAAGGTGTACGACAGGGCTGCATACTAAGCCCGATATTGTTCAACATTTATAGTGAGTGGATAATGAGAAGTGTCCTACAAGAATGGGAAGATGGTGTAAAAATTGCAGGAAAAGCAATCAATAACCTGCGATACGCGGACGATATTGTAATAATCGCCTCATCAGAACAAAAAATGGTCAGCCTCCTTGAAAAATTGGAAAGTATAAGTAAAGAACATGGATTATACATAAACAGGAAAAAGACCAAGATAATGATTATAGATGGCAACAGTCAATCACAGGATCCACAAAGTATAGATGGCTTACAAGTGGTTGAGAGATTTGTATACTTAGGAACGCTAATCACAAAGGACGGAAGCTCAACAGAGGAAATTAAACGGAGAATAAAGATAGCAAAAATGGCGCTATTACAATTAACGAAAATATGGAAGAGCCATGAGATAACAATACACACAAAAATGCGTCTTATGAACTCGCTGGTGTTCTCTGTATTCCTATATGCATCAGAATGCTGGACAATGAAAAAAAGCGATACACAACGCATTAATGCGTTTGAAATACACTGCTGGAGGCGAATGCTAAGGATACCATGGACTGCGAAAAAAACTAATTTGTCAATACTTAAAGAAATTAAGGTGGATCAGAGATTACAAACTGTGGTACATAAACGAATAACATCATACGCAGGACATATCATACGACAGAATGGATTGGAAAAAATGATTATGACGGGTATGGTAGAAGGTCGTAGGAAAAGAGGCAGACCACCAACAAGATATATAGACAGAATTAAAAGAATCGCAGGCACCGCATCAATACGAGAAATGATGGACCGGGCAGCAGATCGAACTACATGGCGGCTAAAAACGTTCGTTTATGAGGATTCATAGGGTCACGATGCTCGAAACGAGCTACCGATGATGATGATGATAAGAAGTTATAAGGGAATACATGTATACTATGACTGTGAGTGAAACTGACGCACAGCCCGCGCAAATGCGAGTGTCAAAGTGGTATAAAGGGGAGCAGTACACTGATTAAGCCCAAGCGGTGGTGCAATTGCTCCTCTGTAAATGCAACAAGTTGTACATTATTAATTTGCATAATAAAATATTAATAAAAATAAAAAAACACTTTGCAAACTAATATTGTTGATGTCTTTAGATTTGTCGAAAATTGGCTTATATTGTTGTACATCTATTGATGTATTGAATTCTTCATTATGTAACGTCAAAGTTAGTAATCATAAACCATGAATTGTTTGTGCATGCGTTGAAGAAATTGTATCAACCAATAGATGATAGTTACATTATAGAATATTTCATACAAAATCTATAACTGATAGTTTGATATTGTTATACGGCTTACAAACATTATCCGACATGGTCGACTGCATAATTCACTAACTTACACTCTGCCTTGAACTGCCAAGGAAGAATACGTGTGAAGTAATCTGAAGATTCAGAACCAAAAAATTCAAACTTGTGCCCTGCCTTGAAAGGCGCGTAAGAAAAAGCATTCCGAATTTCAATTCTGATATCCGGACTCGCTCACGATTTACTTTCAACTACCCACGAGGAGACAGAAATTAAAAAGTCAACTTTTTTGGAGCTCCAAAATTAAGAAAAATAGTAATGTGCTAAAATAGTGAAGTAAAAGAATAATAGTAAAAACAGGGGGATAAACCTTTTGTCATCCCCGAGATATATAGATGAAGTGAGTAGGAAACAAACGATGTACACGTATTAATCTAAAAGACATGAACAAGTTAACGTATATATATATATAATGTAACCGTACGGTTTATATAATAACTTATACTACACTTTTGTCACCCTAATGATACCTTCGACATTTGAATTGCATTAATTTACTAAACATTTGCGCACATGGATCTGTTTCTTGTAATTCAATTTAAAAATGAAGTCCAATTTTGAAATATAGTTATTTCTCTTATCTAAGGTTTACAACTAATCTTGCTTTAGGTGTCACAGTATCTCTCATGTCTGTAATTTAGTAACTAGTATTAAATTTAACCTTTAATAGTTTTTTAAATGGTTCCTTTAGTTGAAAAACGTTTTCCCGTAAGTACACAAGTCGTCAAAGAATTTATAAATTCGTCCTTTTACTAACTAATGGATGCATCCATATTTCGATTTCTTTTTCATTTTTTCGAATATGCATGAATAAGGCAAATTCCGCGGCTTGTAAAAAGAAATTTCACGATTGAAATTGAATTAAAATGAAGAAAACTGTTGCGAAAAACAAGATTAAAATAGTATCTAACATCTTCGCTGGAAAGTTTAAATTTTAAAAAATGTTTAAAGCCTGCTTCATAAAAAAAGTGTTATACTGAAATTTCTCGCACTTCATTTGTATGTTTATATTATTTAGGATAATTATAAATTCACTTTAACTTGTACGTGTAAATTTATTTATACGATATAAGAACAGATTACAAAAAACAGTTAAATACTTTTTTAAAAAAATAATTAAACAATAGCAACGTCATAAAACTTAATGTATAAACATATTTTTTTTGAGAACGAATTTTATCGCTATCATTATATAAAAACATAGCGTTGTCGATAAAATCATCCTTAAAACTATATTATTATACAAATAATATAAAAAACATCACATGACAAAAAAAAGTCTTTTGCCCACACACATATGTATATTTATATATAAAAAATTAAACGAATTAAACAAAATATACATTAAACTAAATAAATTACATAATTTTGTTTTGATTGATAGAAATTAATAATAAAAATTGGTAATACTTACACGTTACGTTTACATTAACGAAATATATTACTTTTGTGTTATAACAGTTTTAATAACAACTCCGTAAATATCTCACGTATATTCTATATTTACACGGGTTCAAAATAATTTTGGAAGGAAAAATTTAACAACGATCATTTCACATAATAATAAAAACAAAATTAAATTAAGGCGCTGATTTAAAAACAAAATATTAATTTACTTGTTTTTTTTTTGTTTTTGGCTATCAAGAACAGTTATGTTTAATACAATTCGAAGTTTCTGGAATAAAATAATCGACAATAATACATCAATTACTCACTGTTTTTATATGTGACGCTGTATGCCAACAGAAGTAATTCATGCGATTTATAAGAAATGTTCTGTTTTAATCAGCACCATTGATATATGGAAAACCCTAATTTGGTTCAGAGGGAACCAAAAAGTGCATCAGACAACACCACAGCATGTAACAACCAAGATGATAACAATATTTAATTTAAACAAAAAATAAACTAAATAATTATATATAAAAAATCAATTGAAAACTAGTTAAATCACTAATATTTATTTTCTTAAAGAAAACACAAAGCTTTTCGACATTTACGCCATTATCAAGTGAACCATTTTAAAACATCAAAATTTTAAAAATATAAATTAAATATAATTACTTAAAAATATGCGATGGTGATTGTGAAAATATGATCCAAAAATAGTGTCTGCTTCTGTTCTATCTATTTTTTTATTATTTTTTTTTTTTAATATTAATTTTTTCTTCAATACTATTTTCCGGATTCTGTAAAAGTTGTGTACTGGTGGAATTTTAAATTTTTCATTAACTGTTGCGATGTATGATGTCCAAAAGTAAAATATAAAATATAAAAATATACGAACGCAAAAATTTGTTTAAAAAACACAATTTTACAACTAAAATGAAAATAAATATTAAAAATCTGATAATGACCGTGGTGAACAACACAATCAACTATCAATATATAAAATTTACAAAACAATAGCCAGATAATAATTAATTTGAATATGTAGTTAAACATTGAAAAATACTTATATTATATAATAAAAATTAGTAGCCAGTAAAATTACAACATATTTTACAATATACTTTTTAAAATTAATTCTTCATCAAAATTTACCATTGAATTTAATAAACTATTTTTATTTGTACCCCTTTCTTTTATAATTTCCATTTTTTCAAGTAGTTTTCTTTTTTTATAGTGTTTTTCTATATGTAAAATTTTATAATTTAGATTAATATTATTTATTTTATGTTCTATATATTAAGAATAATAATTTAAATAATAATATTTATAAAAACCATTATATAAGAATATTAGAGACAGTTTTAAATCAAAATTATTTTCAATTTCAAAATAAATATTATAAACAAAATAGTGGTTTAATTATGGGATCTCCATTATCACCCATTTTAGCTGATATTTATATGAATAAATTAGAGAATAACATTAAAAATAAAAATATATTTAAAGATAATGTTAAATTATGGAAAAGATATGTTGCTGATATCTTAATAATATGGAATTTTAATAATGATAATGACAGTATTTTGGATGATTTTGTATCTAATTTAAATAATTATAATAAAAACATTCAGTTTATGTTAGAAATAGGAGGAAAAACAATAAATTTTTTAGATTTAAATATTAACATTATTAATCAAAAAGTTGATATAGATATACACTGAAAACCTACACAAACAGATATATTAATACCAAATGATTCATTTCACCCAAAAATGCATAAATTATCAAGTTTAAGAAACTTTATTAATAGATCAAAATCAATTTTAACAGACAAAGATAAATTGAATAAAGAAAAAAACATTATAAAACAAATAGCAATAAGCAACAAATATAACCCTATTATAGTGGATCAAATATGGAATAAAACTAAAATCAATATAAATACAGAAAACAATAAAAAGAATTATTTAGGTTCTATAAATTATGTAGGAAGTTATACATATAAAATAATTAAAATATTTAACAAATATAACATTGATTTAGCAATAAGAAATAATAGTACATTATTAAAATCAATTAATAATAATAAAATAGAAAATAGAAATATATTAAAAAATTCAGGAGTCTATAAATTAATCTGTAATCAATGTGAAAAAGAATACATAGGAGAAACAGGTAGACAATTCATAACAAGATTTAAAGAACATTTAAATTCATACGCAAATAATGATGAAAAATCTTTGTTTGGAAAACATTGTGTAGAATTAGAACATAAAATAAATAATATTAATCTAAATTATAAAATTTTACATATAGAAAAACACTATAAAAAAAGAAAACTACTTGAAAAAATGGAAATTATAAAAGAAATGGATAAAAATAAAAATAGTTTATTAAATTCAATGGTAAATTTTGATGAAGAATTTTGTAAAATATGTTGTAATTTTACTGGCTATTAATTTTTACTATATAATATAAGTATTTTTCAATGTTTAACTACATATTCAAATTAATTATTATCTGGCTATTGTTTTGTAAATTTTATATATTGATAGTTGATTGTGTTGTTCACCACGGTCATTATCAGATTTTTAATATTTATTTTCATTTTAGTTGTAAAATTGTGTTTTTTAAACAAATTTTTGCGTTCGTATATTTTTATATTTTATATTTTACTTTTGGACATCATACATCGCAACAGTTAATGAAAAATTTAAAATTCCACCAGTACACAACTTTTACAGAATCCGGAAAATAGTATTGAAGAAAAAATTAATATTAAAAAAAAAATTAATAAACAAATATATTGATATTAAATTTCAAAAAATAAAAAAATAGAACAGAAGCAGACACCATTTTTGGATCATATTTTCACAATCACCATCGCATATTTTTAAGTAATTATATTTAATTTATATTTTTAAAATTTTGATGTTTTAAAATGGTTCACTTGATAATGGCGTAAATGCCGAAAAGCTTTGTGTTTTCTTTAAGAAAATAAATATTAGTGATTTAACTAATTTTCAATCGATTTTTTATAAAAAAAATCACTACATTCCACATTATAAAAAATTATATATATATATATATATATATATATATATATATATATATATATATATATATATATATATTAAACGAGCACACTGGCTGTTAGAAAAATGCATCATTTGCATATTCAATTTAAAAATTATAGTGCTACTTATAAAAATGTTTGAATAGATAAAAAAAAAGTTATTTCGAATGTTTATTTTTAAATATCCGGTAGTATTATTTCTATGTATAAGTTGACTAATGTTTCGTAAGTAAACAATTAATAATATTACAAAAAATTTAAAGCATAATGCACGTTTCTTAATAACTTTTAATTTCAAATAATAAATAAGGTTTTTTTTTCGAGTACTAGACATTCATATATAGTAGCATATAATTATAAAATAAAGTCCTTGTATAAAATACGAAACAAATGTTGGAAAAATTACTGAAGGCACTGTGATTATTTGTACCATCATCTCACAATATTTATAATGCAGAAAGCAATTGTAGGGGGCTTTATCTTTTTTATTATTAGTGTAATATATGTTATGAGTTTTTAAGTTGTTGTAATTGATTTTATCATTAATTCGCTCATATTTTATGTTGAAATGATTACGTATTATATTTTTCGATCCGGACGGTACATTCATCATTGAAATGAAATCAATCTGATGATCGTTCTAACACTTTTTTCTGAAACGACGATATCAAAGTTACAACATGACTTAAGTGTACACACAAATAATAGATTACAAATTACTAATTATGAATAAATCTAAATAGTCTATTAAAATTTAGCCTGTTATATTGTTACATAAATAAACGGATATTAAAATTGCCATTAAAAAAAAAAAAGTATATCATAACATGATACTTTAAAATGACCGTAACTAGGATTGTTATATGGGCATTCCCATAAAGAAAATATGATGTTGAATAGGTTCTTTAAATTACGACAAGCAGCATATGTGGTGGATATTATTTAAAAAGGTGGTACAGTAGATCGGTTACGGAATGGGCGTCCACTTTAGATAAAATAAGGAAATGCGTGTCAGGCTCATCCCTTGGAAACTGATGTATGCATTGATGAGCAGATTGTCCCTTTCAAGGAACAAATTAATATTAAACAATAAAAAAAAATAAACAATAAATGGGCACTAAAATTTATAATTTAGCTGGGAAAAATGGAACAAATCAAGGAGCAACAACTGAACTAGATGATGCATATAGACCACTTGACATTATTTCACAGTTATGCAATTAGCTGACAGAATAAAGGGTACAAATCATAGATTATTGTTTGATAATAATTTTAATTCATATATTCTTCAGTACTTACATAATAAACAAATTTTTGCAATCATTGCTGTCTGAAAAGGAATGGGTAAAAAATGAGGTCTAGGTAATTATAACCAGCCTGGTTTGATAATAAACAAGTTATAGCTGCTTCAAACTATATGGTATGTGGAGATATGGTGTAGAAAAAAATAAATATATAAATGTCCCCTGGACAGAATGCCCTTCTTTGTATAATAAATGTATGAGTGGTGTGGATAAACTTGATTTTCTGGCTAGCTTATATTGTCGCATATACAATCAAAAAATGGACGATTAGGATTATAATCCATGCAATTGATCTTTCATTTATTAACTCATGGATAGAATACAAAGAGAGAGCGGAACAATTACATATATAAAAAAAAAAAAATATTAGATTAAATTTCATATAATGTGTTGCTGAAGGTCTGATATACACTAGTGCCTCTAGAAAACAAGGGCAACCAAGTATGTCTGATACGTCAACTGAAACACCTAGTATACAATGGCTGAAATACAGCCAATTTCACAAATGCGCAATGATGGTGAAAAATATTTTCCACAGTGGGATGAAAAAGATTATGAAACAAGGTGTAAAATGACAGAATGAAATAGTAAGACACATATTTTGCACAGAGTGTAAGGTTCATTTATGTATTGAGAAAACGAAATTCTTTTTATAAGTACCATAATAAATAATTATGCATTTATTTTTTAATTCCCTTAGTTTGTGTAATAAATAAATATATAGCTGTAACTTTATTTTATTTCTGCATGTATTTAAAGTTATATATTCATTTGTTATTTTCATGATTGTACATATATAATAAATAAATAATGTGTTATTTTTGTTGCAATTAATTTGTCAGTTTGATCTTTAATTATTCCGTTTTTTTTGTGCTTACACACACACACACACACACACACACACATATATATATATATATATATATATATATATAAATTTACACGTTTTATAAACAGAAAACACGAATTTATACTAAACATTTCTAAATTTTGGTACAGTTTTGTTCCTAATTGTCATTTTGCCGATATATCGAACACACTAACTTGAGAACTATAACAAATATCGAAATGGGGGTAAAGTGCAAATTACTTAAGATATCTTCATTAACTTGTATACCAAAATTCGTAATTTCGTATAAAAAATTGAAAAATAATGACTGAAAGGATTAAGGATAACTAGAACGCCAGTATACTAACCAGTGTGTTTATATTTTACGAATATAATAAATATTAGATAAAACATGATATCTAATTTTTCAACGATGAAACCTAAAGTAATAACACATATAATCTGAATATCTTTAGAAATCGGTAAACGGTAAACAATAAATCATTATAAATAACGGATGTTTCGTGAAAGATCAATAATCAATTAAATTTATTTATTTTTATTCGCTACGGATTTGTTGACTATTTTTAATTAACGAATTTAAAGGTACGGGCTCGGCCTACATTAATCGATCAGAAAATGTTACTATTGACATCGTAAACAGCTTACTGAAATAAATAACGTACATCTGATATGATAACGTAGATTGTATCCAGGAAAATAGGTAATTAGTTCCAATTTGACGCGACGATAAATATATAAACTAGAGAAAATGTACGACTGTAGGAACGTGTGAAGAAAAATCGTTATGTTCTCTAATGATCACCGAGAAGGTTTAGGTTAGGTTAGGTTAGGTTAGGAATCTCAATGGGTACACGTTTTCTCTGAATAATAAGTATTTATTTTCACCGAATTACAACAAATCATCAAGCAACGAATCTTACAAAAATTTAATCAACGTAAACGTATTACGAATATTACAGTCCGACCTATATCAATATACTAGATATAACGTATCAATATAAAAAAGAATATTATACTTACAGAAACCATTCGTGAATAAATACGATAATCAGCTTCAAAACATGTTGCGTAATTTAAACGTATGTCACCAAACTGTATGTTCTGTCTGAGGTACCTTCATAACGCCAACGCCTCCGCCTAATCGCCTGTAATTCATCGAGCCACATAAACGCCACTGATTCTGTTCAGCGTCATATACCTCTATTGTTTTCAAGTAAGCCGTTCCGTCAAATCCACCAACCGCGAACAACTGGCCATTTACTACCGCTAAGCCCACCTATAGTGATAGCGTCTATATATATCGTTTATAGTAATTACGCAGTCACGGATTGCATCTGGATAATGGTAACTATTTGACAATTTTAATATTTTATTGCACGTGGCATGATTAAAGCAGCCTACTCATCGGTAAGTGATAAAATACAGTAATTAAAATTATTCTTCTAGGCTAGATTCATCGAATTGATTCTGTCAAAGACGCCGAACTTCTAGCAAATTATTCAGCAATCTGATCGCCATGTTGTTCGAGTACATCTTTAGTCTATAAGCATAATTTTTTGCGTCACTGGATAGTATTGCACACTCTGAAGGGGCATACGTCAGAAAACAAAATCGCAGTATCATCAGTAATAGTCGCCCTCTACATTAGAGGGTGTAGGAATATCTGATGTGTACATGAGGTAGAGTAGCTCATATTCCACATAACCTTTCACTTCGGTAGGACCGAAGAAGTAACTGGTATAATTCATATGGAAAATATTGCTTAATTTTGTGTAATAGGCCATCATGCCAGACTTTGTCGAAATCCTTATAAAAAACACGGCATCGCAATATTTTTAGCAGCGAGATGGGCCGATACAAACTCGGTTCTATTGGTGATTTCTGTGGTTTCTTTATAACGATAATCTGTGACAGTTTTAGTTATAGAGGAAGCTACCGTAACAAAATCATTGCATTGAAAATGTACGTCAGTAGTATAAAACCTTTTCTCGGAATTCCTTTAAAATCCTTTCCAATTAAATCATATCCAGGTGATTTATTTGGGTTTAGGATTTTCAGTAGTTTATTAATTTGTAAACATTAAACACTAAGTTACTGGGGTTTAACGTGTATTTCCAGGATGTGGCTGGAATAAATTTGCGAAATTTTTCCCAAATATTTCTGTTTTTTTTTTTTTGTTTTTTTTTTTTTAAGTTCGTTCTTGCCCAAGTTAGGTCCAATTTTCTTATCGTATGTACCGCTTGTATAAGTATTTTAAAAATTTTTAACCTTTTTTTTCATTCTTTTGTTTTTAAAATCTTGCAATAATTTTTTTAAAACCTTCGTTTATTTTTTGTAGTACTGTTTTATAAATGGGATTTCATGCCATTCGGATAATAAATAACATCTTGACAGTTGGTTTCTTTTGGGACAGATACCCATGCAGTCTGTTGTATAACATGAATAAAATACACTATTGACTCTTCTATTTGTTTTCAGTTTGTAACTGTATTTTGAGATTTATTGTGCATTCAAGTTGATCTAGAAATGCATCCCAGTTTGTGTATTTATTATGCAATTTTAATTTACGCATTTTCCTAACTACATGTTGACTAATTTCTAGCATAAGTGATGAGTGATCCGATGAAAAAGTTTTCAACATAGTAGCAACCTTATGAGAACACATTTCATCTAACCTAAGTAAATTTGAAGAAAAAAAACAAACACAACTATACCAATATAAGAGATATTTCTTTAGGCATTAGCTGCCCAATACTTAATATCATTATTCAGCTTAATATATAATAAATAAACATACCCCACTTCTACGTGAAGTCATAGCTACAATTGGCGACCATGAGTTTGTATGTGGGTTATATCTCTCTGCGCTGCTTAGTTCCATACAGTCGTCTCTTCCGCCCACCGCATATATCATGTTGTTGTAAACGGCACAACCCAAATGTTTACGACGAGTAGACATAGGGGCCATGGGAAACCATTTACCCAAACGTGGATCGTACCTTTCCACTAAGAATTTGAAATCAGTTTAATAGTATAATCGTAAATTGCTAAATGATAAAACATTACTGTGATAAAAATAAAAAATCAAACACTTTTATGAAATTCAAAGTTCCATGAAAAATACACGAATTTTTCTTTAAATAATCAATAACAGAATTAAAAGTAATTATATTAATATCAGAATTTTAAAAAATTGTAGAATTTTAAGAAAATTAACGGAACGTAATTAAATTTACGATCCACACAAGATATTCAGTGAAAATTAAAGTAATTTAAATAAATATTTGAAAGAAATAAAATTGTACGAATTATTTTAAAATATTCAGATAGTTTATTGAAAAAAGCGAATTTTTGGTCAGTTACTATGTAAAATTAAAATAGTTGCAAGAGCATTGGTTGTATTTCGAATGCAATTACTCGATTTCTACTGGTTAACAAAACTTATTAGTTTTTTGTAAATTATTTCCTTTTTTAGACTTTAACCTGCAAATCCAACTAATAATTAATTTGATTTAGAATATTAAAAGAGTTTAGAAAAGTGAATCTTTACATAAATTTCAGTGACACGTACATAAACTTTCGGCAAATTGTTACATGTATAATATATTTCTGTTCTTATTATAAAGTTTATGAAATATAATACTTAAAGCGAACATACCTGAATTAAGAGGACACTGACCATCTGAGCCTCCAATTGCGTATAAATAACCTCCTAATACCGCCACTGCAACTCCTAACCTTCTAGTAGTCAATGGGGAAACTTTAGTCCATTTATTTTCTTTTGGATCATATCTGGAATCAAGTTTAAAGTACGTCCTCCTTAATTTAATATTATTTATTTATATTAAAATAAAAAACTGCGAAATAACGAAAACTTTTACCAGTCGATTAACAAAAAAATACAGTATTATCTATTCAAAAAAGTTATTTTCAAATAAATTCAAGCATTATTTAATTACCTACCAATTAAGAATTTGATTTTATATATATATATATATATATAAAATCTGAAAGAAACCATTAAAATCAAGTTACTCAAAATTTAAACCATTTCAAAATATAATATGTTTAATAATATCACATATGTATGTTACTAATTACGGACTAATAGTTGATCAGACAGTTGTAAATTGCAATAATACAGTTATGTGTAAGTTTTAAAATAAATTAGAAAATTTTAAAACAGTAGTTTTATATATATCATAAACCCAACCTTTCAACGTGATTTAAACACTGGACCCCATCTTGACCACCAACCGCATACAAATATCCGTCTAATACAGCTACACCAACACTTGTACGACACGATGTAGTAGGAGCAACATCACATGACCACTGATTTGTTTGTGGATCATATCTAATAAGAAGTTTAAAACTTTATATTATATCACGGTTGATTGAAATTTCAGAGTACGGTAATGTATTAAATAAGATTGTTATTAAATTGCCGGCTACACTTTATTAAATAGATTATATCAACATCAAACGGAACGATATACATGGATGGTAGAAAAAATTAAATTTCGTTCAAATTTTAAAATGAAATTCTGGAATAAGATGTAAGAAATTTAAATTGTTAAATGACATCCATCATAACCAGACGGATGTTATTATAATAAGTATAATCATCAATTTAGACTAAACTTGTGTTAAAAAATGATAACGTATATGTCGACACGATTTTATTATAAATATATAAATAAATAAAACACAACTGTTTTGAGCTATACAATATCTGGATATATATATTTTTTTAAATAATAAATAAATAAATAAGTAATATTAAAAAATAATAAATATTACTTTTAATTACTCATCGAATATTCTAGAATAAGGAACTTTCTAAAAATATATAAACTATAAATGGCTGTAACAAGTATATAAGTATCGACGATAGGTCTTTCAGTTGTTAATTAGTTGATTATTAGTAGTTAGTCGTCAGCTAGTCAATCAATTAGCTAATTATTAAATTAAAAATAATGATTAAGTAATAATTATGAAGTCATTAACGTAACTGTTTAATGTTGTAAAATAGTAATTCATGTATTTTACCGAAATGTACATGTAACTTGTTTCAGTGTAATTTATTCATTATGTACACGAACATATATGTATTAAGTAATTTATGAACGGGGCGCGTCCACAGGTGGTGGATAGTGGAACGACCAGTAGATATATTGGCCAGCTGCGAATAACCAATAAGCAGTCGCGAACCAAGAGCGGTTACCGGTGGAAAGCCTCAGGAAGGTGATTCCAGTAGTGACAAAGTAAGAGACACGATGATGAAGATGGTCAGCTTGAGGAACTGGCCATAAAAGTGTGCATAAATCTTATGACTGTCTCTCCCTCGGCGGGTTTAGGTCGCCGTAAAAACCTTACACCGTTATCTCATCAATAACAAACCGCTGCCTTGCGGTTAGAGTTTTTACCCAAAGGCTAAGGGAGACAACCCTGAAAATAAACAAACCCGCTGCCTTGCGATTAGGGTTTTTACCCAAAGGCTATGGGAGTAAACCCTGACAGAAAATCATGGCGAAAGGCAACGGGATACCATCGCCATTAATTATCCCTAGAATTACATCCATGAACGTCAATATTACAAAGGCCCTAAATCTCCGTCCGACTGCATCTTATCCGCCGAGACAGTCGAACAGGGTGCGAAGAATCTACGGAGTTAAAACCTGGCGGAACAATATTAACATCAGGTACGAAAACTAGCCAATGTAGTCATGGAAATTAAGAGATTACATGTTGACATATTAGGGGTAAGCGAGACCCGATGGACTGGAAACGGAAGATTTCGAACAGATAAAGACTATGAAGTTATATATGCCGGAGAAGATACACACGAACACGGAGTGGGTATAATAATTCATACTCGTCTTAGTTGGAAAGTCAGCACGATAATCCCAAAATCAGACAGGGTCATTTTTGTTCGAATAGAAAAGAAACCTAAGCCAATTGTGATAAGACAAACATATGCACCAACAACAGAAAGCAGCGTGGAGGAAATTGATCGGTTCTACAAGGATCTGGAAGAAGTTAAAAGATGCACAAAAAATAATGATGTTGTGTTTGTAATGGGTGATTTTAATGCGAAAGTAGGGTGGGATCATGGTAGCCAAGTAGCTGGGAAGCATGCTCTTGGAAAACAAAATGAAAGGGGCCAAATGCTCGTGGAATTTGAGGAAAGACATGATCTCATTATGTGTAATACTTGGTTCGAACAACATAAAAGAAAATTATACACGTGGGTTAGCCCTGGAGATCGGTTTAGAAATCAGATAGATTATATAGTTATAAGTAAAAGATATAAAAACGCGGTCAAGAATTGCCATACATATCCTAGTGCTGACTGCAATACCGATCACAAGCTGCTTGTGGAAAAATGCAAAATAGTTTTAAAGAACCAGAAGAAAACAAAAGAACGGTACCAACAACTTGATATTACAAAAATAAAATTAAAAAAAGTACAGGAAACATTTCAAAATGAGTTGGAAAAACAAAGTAACACGAAGCAGAATGAGGACCAAAGCATTGAAACGATGTGGCAACCATGGAAGCAAAAGGTTAAAATAGCAGAAAATACGATCCTACTCAAAGGGAAGAAAATTCACAAAGTGTGGATAAACCAAGGCATATTGGATATGATGGAGAAAAGAAGAAAAGTAAATCGAACTAGTACTGAATACACGATAATAAACAAAGATATCAAGAAAATGCGCACGAAGGCAAAAAATGAGAAATGTCAAGAAATTGAAGAACTTGAACAGAAATACAATGACCGAGAAATGCATACCAAAATAAAACAAATGATGGACGCACACAAAAAAAGAAGAAGTGGGATACCATGTATGCGGCGAGCAGATGGGAAGTATAGTGTCAATAATCAAGAAAAAGAAGATATTTGGATAAAATACATAGATAAACTGTACAGGGACGATACACGGCCTGTTCAAATTGAAACTTCAACTGCAGAAAAATCACCACGAATTGAAATGTGGGAGCTGAGAAACGCTGTCACACGAGCCAGAAACCATAAAGCTGTGGGGAAGATCTTATTCCTGTAGATTTAATCAAACACATAACACCGACGTATGAAAAAGGGATTTTGCAGATACTGAACAAAATATATGGTGAAGGAACACTGCCCGAGGACTTCAAAGTGATAAACCTCGTGCCATTACCAAAGAAAAATAATGCGCAAAAATGCTCAGAATACAGAACGATCGCGCTAATGAGTCATGTGCTTAAATTGTTACTATCAATCATTAATGCAAGAATTGGAAGAAAGTTAGATGAAAATCTAAGTGAAACTCAGTACGGATTCGTAGCAAAAAAAAGAGATGCAATAGCCCTTCTGAAAGTAATCATTCAACGACATTAAATGCTAATAGGGAGCTCATTGTGTGCTTCATTGATTATGAAAAAGCATTTGATCGTGTCAATCACAAGAAATTGATGAGAATCCTAAAGAAATCGATAATAAGGACCTAAAAATTATCAATAATCTGTACTGGAGTCAAAACGCTAATATAAAGATCGGAACGGAGTACTCAAAGAATAAATGCAATATACAGAAAGGAGTCAGGCAAGGTTGTCCTCTCTCGCCAAGGCTGTTCAACATATATGCAGACGAAATGATTAAAGAAGCGCGAATTGGAAAATAGGATTGAAGATCAATGGAGAACGACTAAATGAAATTAGTTACGCAGACGATAAGGTAATAATTGCTGAAACAGAAACGCAAGCACAGAAGATGATCGACCGAATAAATAGCGCTGGCTTAAGATACGGAATGAAAATCAATGTAGGTAAAAAACAAAAGTGATGAAATTTACAAAGAATGACGACAAGGTTATAATCAAAATTTGAACACATGAAATTGAAAATGTAAATGAATTCAGATATCTTGGCACGCTGATAAATAACGATTGTCGAGACCACAAGGAAATAAAGACACGAATTGGTATGGCGAAAAAGGCCTTCAATAACCTAAGCAAAGTTCTTGGAAATCGAACGATGAACCTCACCCTACGAAAGCGGATAATGAAATGTTATGTATGGTCCGTTTTGAAATATGCCTGTGAAACGTGGACTATGAGCGCGAAGTGCGAAGAGAAACTTGCTGCTTTTGAGATGTGGTGTTACCGAAGACTGCTCCGGATTTCATGGAAAGATTACATAACCAATGTGACAGTTCTATTAAAAATAGGAGAAAAACGGAAAAACATGGTAGATGATGTTAAGAACAGAAAAAGGAAATACATAGCACATAAAATCCATGAAGGTGGAGTCTTTCTGCTGGCAGTACAAGGAAAAATACAGGGAAAGCCAGCAAGAAGAAGAAAACGGATGGAGTTGATGACGACAAATCCACCGGATGACTCACCAAGCAGAACCCAGACGGAGATCATTAAAGACGCCAGAAATCGCAGCATATGAGAAAGAATGTACGCAATCTCCTGTAAAGGGGAAGCGACTACGATGATGATATATATATATATATATATATATATATATATATATATTCAAATTCAAATTTATTTAATAACAGATAGAATGGAAAAATTCTATACATACGTATACATATACATACATACATACATTATACTCATATACACACATAGATATAAAACATAAGCACAAATATACATTCATATACACATATATACATGAAACATATATATACCTGCATGTCTATGAATATACATAAACATTTTAGATACATTCACATAAGTAATATGTAGATAATGAGCTTAATACTAATTATAATAATTCCATTACACCATAAATACAATACATAGATATCATATAATGTCCGCTATGCGCATAACTGCGCGGGTAGCGGGAATTTCAACATGACTAGCAGCGTGCAAACTACCTTATGCAAATTAAGAATAGTAATATTAAATATAATAGTAACACACATTGTTGAGTGCTGAATCATTAGTCTAGTTTTACACATGCAAGTTATTAATTGAATATGAAACAAGAAAAAATGTACACTGATTCAGACATTGACAATGTTGTATGAGCCAAAAATAAAATTATTTAATTTATTCAGTAACATTTACAATGCCATATAAATCAAAAATAAACTATTTAATTTACTTAATTGACTGGTACAACAAGTTTTGGTTTACAAGTTGAACGAACTTAAACTGGGGGTAATAAACACAACTAAACTCATAATAACAACCTTAACCTACTTAAAATACTGATAATTCAACGTAAAATACACAGACATAAAGACTTGCAAAATAAACTGGAAGTATGGGATACCTAAATTTTTTTAACACACTAATTCTTGAGATATTACTCTGAAATGGAAATAACCTTTGAATACATATATACAAAAAACATCTTCAACGCAGTGTCACAACACACGTTATCAATAAACAAAGTAAACAAAGCCCCAACTTTTTAATAAAACGCTAACAATTCAAAAACTCATTGAAACAATTAGAGAGAGGCTAAGTCACCTGTCGTTGTAACATATTTTATTAATAATTTTCGCAGGCGCCGTTTATAATTTTTCAAATCAACTTTAAGAGATGCAAGCAGTTTATTGAATAACCTAGCACCCATAAAAACTGCCTGCATTCTAGTATGGCATTTTTTGTAATTTGGCAGTTTAGCATATTCCGAAAACGCACTCCGAGTTACACCATCTTTAACCGATATTTTAAATGTGTTTCTATTTTTAAATAAGAAGTACAGCAACTGCATCACGTACAACTGCTCCACAGTCAAAATTGAACTATTTTAAAATAAATTCTTAGATAAAATATTCTGTAGAGTCTACAATGGGGAAATATACATTCGGACCGCTCCTCCCCATGAACAATTCCATATGCCAGAGCTGGGTGATAAATTGCAACCTATAAATGACGGGGATGCCGTTCTGATTTAGATGATAATAAAATAAATAGTTTAACCTTCTAAGCTTGCTTGCTAAATAACGAGCGTGAGCAGCCCAACTAAGCTTATTATTCATCACTATTCCCAAGTATTTATACTCGTGAACTCTCTCCAGGTAGGTACCATCTACAAGAATCTTGAAATTATCAGAAATTTCATATTGCGGTTGAAAACTGTAAATTAGATAATTAGTTTTAGTTATGTTTAACACTAATTTATTATTATTAATCCCTCGCAAAATATCACTTACATCTACTTGGACTAAAGACTGCATCACGTTTATATAACGGGAATTCACCACCAGCACAGTATCATCGGCATAACTGAAAATACGTCCATTGATATTTAAGTTACATAAATCGTTAACATAGATTAGGAAGAGATAAGGGCCTAAAACACTACCCTGCGGTACCCCATAATGAGATATTATAGGATCACTATAGATACCGTTTACTTTAGTTATATAGGTTCTATTTATCAAGTAAGATTTAAACCAATCATGCATAAAACCACGTATCCCACAAGCGTACAACTTATCAAGCAAAATCATATGATCAACCATATCAAATGTTTTTTGAAAATCAAAGTATACCGCCACAGCTGATCTACCCTCCTCTAGACAGTCTGCAATATGCGAGACATGCTGGAAAAGAGCATCATCAGTACCCTTGCCCTGTAAAAATCCAAATTGATTAAAAAAATTGTTTTCTTCCAAAAAATTTAGAATAATTCTTTTAACACACTTTTCAAAGATTTTAGGTAATGTAGAAAGGATGCAGATTTGCCGATAATTCGACAATTTCGCCTTATTCCCCGATTTAAATACAGGTGTAATCATGCCAACCTTTAAAACGTCCCGAAACTTTCCTGATGTAATAGATGCATTATGTAAAAAAGTTAATGGTTCAATAAAAAATTCCATGTTTTCCTTGATTAATGTCAAGGATAATTTATCCAGTGCAAACTATTGGATGATGACATAATAGCAGCTTTTACATCGACTGATGTAAGACCTAAAAATGCGAAAGAGTTTGAATTAATGCCAGTAGGGGGCGTTGAGGAGCAAGTCCGATGCTTAAATTTATCGAGCAAATTACACACGCTAACATTAAAATAATTATTAAATTCATTTGCTATTAACTTTTCGCTACCCACAACAGACACTTTGACCCCATCAATATTTACCAGCTCAATTCCGGATTTTTTATTACATATAATTTTATTAGCGATTTTCCAGTAATTACGCGAATTATTACTGCACTTATCCAATAAGAGAGAATAATAATCTTTTTTATTCTTTTAGATATTAGCTTGAATTTTCTTTTTATTTCCTCATCGAATGGAAAACGCAGAGTTAACTTATAAGCAGCATTTTTCTCGCCGCTCAACCGAACAATTTCCGACGTAACTCGAGGAGACCGCTTCCGGGGATGTTGCGCAGAATCCAGAGTACATTTACTTTTGGAAAGTGTTTCCGAGATTTTGGACGTGAACCAACTGAACTTCTCACCTATAGATGCACGACTAGAATACAAATAAGACAAATTTAATGTTTGTAAATATCTACTAAACAGTTGTTTATCGAAAAAAGGGTTTACATTACTGGAATCTGTGAAACGTTTTGGATGAGACAGATATTGTTGAACAAATACCGGCATGATCAGAAAAATCTACACGTTTAAGTAAATATTTAACGTCAACTGAAGATACAGTGCCATGCCATCCTCGTACAAAGATGTGATCAAGGCAGGATGGGCGGGTTCCAGAACGTCCAAAAAAAGTAGGCTCATTAAATATACACTTAAAACCATACGAATACAATATGTTTAAATATTCATTACTCTCAGTTATATCATCGAGTAAATCGATATTAAAATCACCAGTGACATAGCCTACGGTTCCAGTTTGATGTAAAAGTGTTTACGTAGGTCATTGTTAAAATCTGCTATGGAAGACTCGCAAAAACGATAAATACTAATAAGCGTTAACGACTGATCTCTCTCTAAATAAATTTCCAAGCCTATTATATTACCACTATCAATTTTCAGATGTAAATTTCTATAACGAATGTTATCTTTAACTCTATAAAATTATTAATAAGGTTAATAAGGTTAGAACAATAGTAAAGAATTTAAACCGTAAATTTGAGATTATCAAATCTTAGACGGTGGTGTTATCTGGTTGAAATAAGAACTTTGACCAAATTTTAAATAACATTAAAATGCGCCCATATTATATGTTAGTTTCATCATACACAATACATTAATAAATAAATACAGTATATAAACAAAATGACTAAATTATAAATACAAGATAATGCTCGAGAAAGGATTACTGTAATCATTTTACCCATATTGTGCTGGTGATTAATATAATCGATTAACTAAACAATAAATTCAGAACGAAACTTATTCATATATGTATAACTACTCCAGATATTGTAACCTAGATAATATTTTTTTACAGTTAAAAAACATTATCACCTTTCTATACTATTAAGATAAGATTGACCATCATGGCCGCCCACAGCGTATAACAGATCATTTAATACCGCAACACCAACGCCA
This sequence comes from Coronaproctus castanopsis, assembly GCA_032883995.1. Taxonomy (NCBI): domain Eukaryota; kingdom Metazoa; phylum Arthropoda; class Insecta; order Hemiptera; family Monophlebidae; genus Coronaproctus; species Coronaproctus castanopsis. The sequence goes on from CM065053.1 coordinate 142,771,484, forward strand.
CATCTTCTTTTACTCATTGGTGCGACCATTTTCCAATCGATAGTTTGTATATCAAACCGTTCGACCGAAGCTATTGCGTCACCACTACACCAACCGCCAACTAAAATTTAATACTTAATATTCAAAAGTTCAACAAATAGCTTGTTTTTAATGGCATTGATATAACAGTACGCATGATTTACACACACACACACACACATATATATATATCGTTGTAATTTTATAACACAAGAACGGGCTCACCTATCCAAACCAAATGTTTAGGCTTTGTTCGGACTATTTAGTAGATGGTTTATGTGAAGTTTGCACAAAATCGGTCGAGCGGTTCTTCATTTATCACATTTTTTGTAACAAATGAATTCAATAAAGTATTCTACTGAGAAAATTACATCATAAATGGCGAGTACGTACTATTATTTCCTGCTGTTAGTTCGAAAGGAATGAATGAATTTTGTCAAATTGAAACTTTTTTCAAATGGGGATTATGCTGTCAAATTGAAACTTTTTCAGTGTTGACAGTACAAGCATTTTGTTATGTCATTCATGCGGTCATTTCATTTTGGACGTGCTTCGATTAAAGCAAATTTTTGTGTTTACATTTTTAAACATATTGTTGAGTGCATCTGCTATGGCAAAAGTTCTACGATTAACGTCAATTATTTTATGGTATGAGTGTACAATGGCGAATAAAAAATCGCTAGAAGCATTTAATCGAACAATGCAAGATTTACGTGGTAATCAACAGCTTTTTGATCATGCTTTGATATTACTGTCAGGGGATTTTCGTCAAACATTGCGTGTCATTCCTCGATCAACTCCTGCTGATGAAATAAATGCCTGTTTGAAGTCATCAGTTCTTTGGAGATATGTACAAAAATTGATACTGAACATTAATATGCGTATTCTCCTACAAAATGATCCAGCTGCTCATAAGTTTTTAAAACAATTGTTAGAAATTGGTGATGGAAAAATACAAGTCGACAGTACCAACGGATTGATCGCTGTACCGAACAATTTTTGCACAATTGCGCAATCGATAGATGAATTGATTGAATATGTTTTTCCGAATATTCTTCAGAATTACAGAAATCATGATTGGTTGAGAGAACGCGCAATTTTAGCACCGAAGAACATTCATATCAATGCCATTAATTTTCAAATTCAAGCGAAACTGCCAGGTGTAGTCACGACATATAAATCAATTGACAGTGTTATGAATCAAGATTATCCAATTGAATTTTTAAATTCATTGGAACCGGCTGATATGCCACCGCATTGCTTGATCTGAAAGTTGGTTCTTTGATTATATTATTGCGAAATATTAATTCACCAAAACTGTGTAATGGCATCAGAATGGCAGCGAAAAAGTTATTGCCAAATTTGATTGAAGCTACGATCTTAACTGCTAAATCAAAAGGAGAAGTTTGTTTGATACCGCGTATTCCCTATGATTCCAACTGATATGCCATTTCAGTTCAAACGATTACAATATCTTGTGCGTTTATCATTTGCGATGTCCATCAACAAGGCCCAAGGGCAAACACTTCAAGTTTGTGGTGTGAATTTGGAGGAATCATGTTTTTCACATGGCCAACTTTATGTTGCCTGTTACAGAGTCGGTAGCCCCAGCCTTTTGTTTATTCATGCTCAAAATGGAAAAACAAAAAATATTGTTTATCCAAATGTTTTGGATTAAGTTTTAAAATAGCTAGCAATTAATAAACTATTTAACTATTTTTTAATGAATTTGATGTTCCAATTAAATTTTTTTATTATTTCACTTTATACGTAGCGAAGCACGTACCGGGCCGCTAGTATATATATATATATATATATATATATATATATATATATATATATATATATATATATATATATATTTTCGCAAAAAGTGAAATTAATATTCAAAATTACAAATATAATTGAGTAGGTAAATAGCTTGTATGGACAACAAAGATAAATCAAATCTGTTATACTCGCACTCATTCAGGGACGAATGGATTGACATATTGCGCGATAAACTGTCCAGGCATTCTGGCGAAATTGCTAAAAACCGTGCATAACTCAAAATAGTTTGTCTAATTAATAATATAGAAAGTAGATTACAAGCGTCAATATAATATTGACAACTTATCTTTGCTAAAATATTTGTGGAGCAAATTGATATGTCAAGAAAAAATAGAAGATATATGTTTATAACACGTTTATGGTAATAGTTAAGGTAATTGGACTTTCAAAATGCTATGATTTGAATTACGTTTATACCATTTACAATAGAAACTGGAACATTTAATAAGATATAATTACTACAATCTGATGATGGAAACGACGTAGGTTTCTGCTGAAAGGGGACTTGGTATCTGAATGAACATTTAACAAATTATTAAGACTAATTACACCTGTTTCGATAATTTTTTGCATTAAACAAATAAAATTAAATTTAAAATTCCAATACAAAATGTTTTTTTGTGTGTGTGTACAAATCGTTCTTTGAAGAGTAGCGATAAATTTTTTAAATTTAATTTAGAAATATTTATTATAATTTCAAAAATGTGTTTTTGTGTGTGTGTACAAATCGTTCTTTGAAGAGTAGCGATAAATTTTTTAAATTTAATTTAGAAATATTTATTATAATTTCATGTTTATTTACGTACATTCTTACTTAATATAATTTCGTAAAATGTAAATGAAACACTATTATTAGTAATTATAATTAAAATAATAAAGTATACCTGCGAAAAGAACTTCACCGCGTCTAGATGGTTTGCGAGGTCTAGTTCTCGGGCCCTGCATTAATGGCCTTTCTTGAGGAAGTAATAAATAATTTTTTGCTTCGTCCACTAAATCACGACACGATTCATCACTTCGAATTAATAAGTCTTTACTTACAGTACCCACTAAAAATTTTGGACTAAGTAATGGAAGACGCACATGTTGTAAAACCTGTAATAAAAAATTATGATACAAACTTGTTGACAATAAAAGAACTTCATATATTCAAAATATAAAATTTAAATTGAGCAGCTCAAAATAAATGGCAAATACCAGAAATATTAAGTTACATTTGAATTAGAATCGTCTAAACAAAATTATATCTTAAATATAGACTCATATTAATTTTTCTGTTGACAAAAATAACACTTATTGATACATAAATATTGTAAAAACTCAGTTACGTTTATACGTGCATTTGTCAATTCAAAATTAATTCGATGAAAGTTGTTAACAATGTTCCTTTGTGTGTATGTATTTCAGTAATTTTTTAAAAGTATACGATAAATTTAATATTTTTAGTTCAAAATAATGTGAAATTATCGTTTAATTTCAATTTGTAATAATTTAATTATTGCGTAAAAATTTGTTCTTATATTCCAATTTGTATGACTACAAACATTTGTTAACGAGATGAAATAATTTGAAAATTTAAGTAAGTTTTTATGAAACTACAAAAAAATCAGCGACCTAAAAATATCAAGTCCTGTGATACAATGTTAGTAATTTCACTCACATAAAGTTACTAAGACGTTCTAATCGTATCTAATGAAAAATGTGTATTTTTTTATTTTTAATTTTACCTGGGACAAATATTGGCATCTTTCTATATTATGTTTTATCCAGTTCATAACCGCGGTGTACACTTGTTCTTCAGAACGTATATTCAGTTCATCATTTGAAATTATATCTATCAATTGCGGTAGTGGTAGTAGCAGGAATTCTTCACTTTCAACAACCTATTTAATTTCACAAAATAAATTTTATAAAATGTAATTATATTAAAAAAAACCCTGTTAGCAATACGTAAAATGAATGTTCAAATACCTCTTGGAAATTATGTTGGGTAAACTTATCAGCTATTCTGAGTAAATCTCTACATGAATGTGTATCGGCAAATGCTCGAATTCCAAGACAATTTGAAGGATCTAATTGTCTTTTCAAAAATTCGCAACAAATATCTTGTATTTCAGCCAACTGAAGAAGACAGGCTATAATTAAATTCCAAAATTAATCCGAATAGTCGTATATTTACACCGTTATATTTTTAAGTAATAACATCAAAATAATTATTCGCATTATGATAATATATAATTTGTAAAATTATACATAAATACTAAATATTTTTTTTTTAAATTTTAATATTCCAACGTTAATATTAACGTTATACAAGTATTAAACGGGAATGAAAATATACAACGTAAGAACACAACTCAATAAAGATTCGATTAGATGAATTAAAACGTTTGCAAAATTAACTTTGATATTTTCAACAACTGAAATTGCATATCCGGTATTTTTCAATATACGTAGGCAACATAATAGGGGGATTCATTAATATGTTTATGAAGTTTTAAATGCTTGATCCTCATTTTTCAGTTTCCAATCCATAGGACTACGTTCTTTAGCACATATTGCACGACAGTATTTACTTTATTTAACTACAATTATAATTGCAGTATCATTCGCGAACATTAAAAATGTCGTACATTAATTTTCCATGCCGAACAGAAGGTAAAATATAAGTGACTATATTTCCTTATGGCACATATCTATAGAAATCAGACTTTGTATGCTCATAACAACTTTTTTTTTTTGGCTAGATACAACCGAAACAATAAGTGGTGAACTTAAACAACAATATGTAATGTTATGACCAATTAAATAATTTAGCTACCCTCATGTCAAACAGTGTATCCTTTCCTCTATAGTAATATCAAATAGTGGCTACACATACGTGTTGTATAATAGAATAACTACTGCGAAATGGGAATTGTTTATTTGATATCTCCACGTCAACTTTTTTTGAAGATTATCGTTTGTAAACGTCAAATAATCGCAAGAAACGACAAAGATTATTGAAATATATTGAACAATATCACTTAATATTAAAAAAAATAATGATCAAAAGAAAGGGTAACAAAAAATCTAATATTATTTTCGAACGTATATGAATGCCCATTATGATATACGATGAAATGAGTATAAAAAATCGATTAGTCTGTTATGAATGACTTATGTATTACTTTTCTTCTGATGTTATTTTATTAAACCAATTATAAATTAAAATTATAGAATTTAACATTTGTATTTTAAAAAATAATTTGGTGAATATTTTTCAAGTTGCTCATATTTGTTGAGAATATGGTAATTTGCTGATGTAACTAAATTATCGACTTTCAAATATTGTACAGGCTGTGTTGTGAGATGTTTTACGAAATCCTGAACAAAAAAGTAGAATTTATTTACCTGCTGGTAATAAAGTTTGAACATTCGTTTCATCAACAACGATATTCGCAGTGTAACAAAAATCAACTAATAATTCCATTGCAACTTCATCTATATCACGTATAGTAACTTCGGTTTGCCGAGATTCTGCTAACTCACCAGTAAACATAGCTCTAAAATACGAGCTACAAGCTGCCAAGATAACTCTGCAAATATATTTTCATTAAACGAATTTACTTTCTTCTAATGAAAAATTCTTAAAATTCCAGGATTACCGTTTTATTGGAATACAGATATATATTATATACATACATACATACATGTTTTATTAAATTATTGTAACAGAATCCACACAATAGCTAAAAAGCTAATTATAAACGAAGTATTTATATTGACTATGATTTTACATGAATTAATATATCGCATTATAACTTTGTAGCCGTGCAGATGATAGCCTGGCGTACAATAAAACAATTTTATGTCATTAGCACAGTAATTCAACAGTTCAATATAAATCCAATACATCGACAAATATGTAGATATATAATTTATTACTCGAACATGTAAATGATTAATGCCATTGTCTGATTTAATGTTGGATTTCTAAACAAACAATATTTAAAATTTAAGCATTATATTTTAATTGTTCTGTTTCATTTGAAACATTATACTATTTATATTTAAGTAAATTTGTTTAAACTGTTAATGATGAAAATTTAAAATTAATTACAAAATTTGCAGATTAATATTAACAGTAAATTGTCCGAGAATGTAACTACACATAATAAATTGTTATGATTACTTTTTTAACAAGTTCTTAATGAAATAATTTATTAATCTAACCTGTGAGAAAATATTTTCCTAGTTCCCACATTGAGCACAACATCACACAATTCGCGATGACGCCGTAAAACAGCAAGTTCTGAAAATGTTGCGCGTGCATGCTTATCGGAAGAGTATGTTAACCGAGCAGGAGACGGCGATCTGTCATTAACCATTAAATCACTGGCTTTAATACTTCGCGGTTGAAGTCGCAAAATGGGAGAATTCCAGCCCCAAACTGAATCAATCTATAAAACCAAAAGATTGATTAATTAAAAAATATTCTCAATTAAAAATTGCAGAATTATGAAAAACAAAGCATATGCTTTTACTGATAGTTAAATATGCCGTAATATTACTTATTTTAATAAACACGTACATTTCATACATATGTTTGTGCAAATATTTGTACAATAAATGCATAATTAACCTGTATATTCTCTAACAATGTGAACTAAAATAAACAATACATTTATGTTACTACGATACAAGAAAACAAAAATATAAGATGCACTCATTCATTATAACCACCTAAACAAACATGGCAAAAGTATTCATAAAATTTAATAATTATCTTAAATTTATAAATGGAAGTATGTGCACCCACATTCCTCACATAACAAAAACATCACAGCAAATGTATGGGAATATACATGTGCAAATAATTTAAATATTTCTAATTAAATTCATTTTATATTAATTTTCTATGTTAATTTCAGCGTTTAAATTTCTAGAACATTATTGGCACCAATATTTGATTAAACAGCTCAGTAGTCCAATATAAATTTTATAACTTATTTTTAATCTAATTTAAATTTATACAACACAAGTATCAATCATTACCAATTTTTGATACAAACGTTTCTGGCGATAGCTAAATCATAACCCATTCCAAATGAAAATCTGTTGTGGCTAAATATTAGTTAAATTAATAAAGAAACGTGATTTTACATTCAACACTAGTTGGAAATAATGATCCTAGATACCTTTGGTGTTTGATCGCTAAGCAACATGTAGGATTATATAAATAAACAGTCCGTCAACCAGTTTCTATAATTAAAACATTTCAATTATACCAAGAACAAAAAACTAATACACATTAATTTTTAGTTTTAATATATATTCATTAATTTTACGTTAGTTGTGTATCAGAAGCAGAATTGCGTAGATAACTATTATCATCAATATCAAATTAAAACTATCGATTTCATAAAAAACCAACAATTACAATTTTTAAAACGTAATGAAATTATGGTGTTCAAACAAAAATGTTTACAAAATATTCTTTTAATATCAGATTTTGGACTCATTATTTTTTATTTCAAATTAGTGAATAAGAAATTTATCAAAATTGAACTATTCATTTTGAAAGTAGAATGAAGATTGTTATATTAATGCTGTTATTCAGTTTGCAGATTTTTTGCGAATTGTAATCATTTTTTCATTTTTTTTATATTTTTAAATATTCACTTGAAAATGGCCTAACAGCCGAAAAGTTTTGTGATTTTTCATAAAGAAAAAACTTTTAATGATTTTAAGTTCACTTTTGCTGTTTATAGTAGAATGAAAAACCGTTGTAATTAAGGTAACCATATTGGCTTCATTTTATCGGCATACAATGTTACAACCATCATTGTCCATTTTAATTGCGATATCCCTGTAAATATATTTTTTAGACAAAAATACAACCAGACATTAGGTTTATAAGTCGTATATAATGATTCTATTTACTCATTTGTATTTATAGTGAATTTTACATATATTTTGAAGTATAACTATAAGTATTGCAAGACTTTTGAGCATAATTCCAACGATATCTTGCAAAATTAATTAAATTACGCTTTATAATTGACACTACAATTTATTTGTTAATTTACTGTGTGTTTTTTTTTAATTGCTTAACTCTTTTTTTGATGCTATAATTTAGTGTAAATCTTTGATATTCTGCTAATTTTTATCTTAATGTAATTTTGCTGTGTTGCCCATTAATGAGCTAATGTAACCAAATATTACCTTGAAGTGTCTTTCGAGTTACTTATAAATCTTTTGATTATATGTTCTGCTCCATTGGATATCCTTTTATAAATCAAGTTAGTTGTTATTTTTCTTTTTTATACTATAGTTTTTGGACCTTTTCAACTAATCAGTCTAAGCATATTAACCAATATTTTAAATCAGCGTGAGAAGTTTTTCTGTCAGAAATACTTAGGATTCCTCCCGGGGCTACTTTTTACCTTCCGGGATCCGTAGCTGTAACGGAGCGGGGCGCGTCCACAGGTAGCGGATAGTGGAATGGCCTACAAATATGTAGGTTAGCTGTGAATAAGACAGCAGTCGAATAAACAGTCGCGGACCAACAGCGGCTACTGGTGGAAAGTCTCTAGGAGACGATTCCAGTAGGGACAGGGCAAAGGGACACGAAGATGCAGATGAACAGTTTGAGAAACTGTCTATTAAAAATTTACATACATCTTGCGAGTGTTTTTCCCTCGGCTAACCCTAACAGAAAATATAGTTTAACACCCCTGCTCCTATAATAATAGTAACTGACCAACTATACAAACATTTAAAAGGGAATAAATTATGGAGATAAATATAAGTTAATGAAATAACCAGAATGTAGTGATAATAATAGAAATAAATAAGACTAGTAAAAACTGTCAAAAATACTAAACCTGGCAGTAGGGATAAAATGTATCTTCTAATTTGCATTAGGCAAAATTTTCTCTTGATATGTGTACGAAAAAAGAAAGGCCGTAACAGCCAAGGTCATAATGAGCGACCGATTAAGACCTTCGCACTCCACCCACCTACTAAATATATAAATATGGAGTGCATAACCGGATGTAACAAAAATAATACTGGATGCAACAAAAATATTACTGGATGTAACAAACATATAATCGAATGTAAAGATATCCTAGGAGGTGTCAAGCATAATAGTAAAAGTACAAAACGCACGGAAAGCGCGGTAAGTTAAAATTCAGCGTCGCTACATACAATGTAAGAACACTCTCTACAGAGGACAAGTTAGAAAAATTGGAAATAGAGCTTTGAAATTAAAATCTGGTAATGTACTGTACTATTCTGGATTACCTAACACATGCGGTGTTGGATTTATGATCAATAGAAGGATGCAACAAAGAGTAACTCGATGAGTGGCAATTTCAGATAGAATAGCATATGTAGTACTTCAGACATAAGATAAAACCAGTTTTAAAGTTAAATACACCTTCAAACGTTGATGGTTGATGTCCATACGTCTATATTTTTTTCGTTGAAAACCAAAAACCATGTTTTCACTGAAAAAAATATAGAAGTCTTAAAGTTATTCAATTATACGCTCCGACAGTTAATAGCGAAGAAGAAGAGCTTAATGAATTTTATGATAATCTAATAGAAGCTATGCAACAACACCCCACAAATTTTTTAATGATCACCGGAGACTTTAATGCAAAAATAGACATCAAACAAAATCAATACGAAACAGCAGTTGCTGATGACTGTTTGAACGAAAGAGGAGAAATACTCTTAAAATTCATTGAAAGCAATGGACTAAGCGTAATGAATACTTTCGTTAAGGAAAACAGTAAGAGCAGATGGACTTGGAGAAGCCCAAATTTTACTTATTAAAATTAATTCGACTTTATCATTGCCAGTAAACGCAAAATGGTACAAGATGTATCAGTGATAAAAAGAGTTAATACTGGAAGTGACCATAGATTGGTAAGAATCATATTGCTCATACATACCCATAACAGGAATAAATTCCACTACAGAAAAAATAAAGTAAATATAATTGACCCTGATAAATTAAGAAGAAACAGACGGACATCTAGAACTAAAACTACAGATTCAAAAAACAGATTATGTTAGGAATAAATGAGCAAAATGAGTTGATTAGTAATGTTATGAAAGAAGCTACGGCTAAAGTTGCGCCAAGGACAAACAAAGGGAAAACCGGGAAAATAAGCGACACCACAAAACATTTAACGGAAAAAGGTGGAAAATGAAAGTTGATACACATAGAAATCAAGTTGAATGGATATAACTGAATAAATTAGTAAGGAAACAAATGAGAAACGATATACGACAACATAATATAAAGATAGTTAAAGAAGTAATAGAGCGCAACATGTTCAAGAAAGCAATGTCTGCAGAAAGTAAACTACTTATAAAATTGAAAAATCACGAGGATACGTTTACTGGAAAAATAGAATTTTGAAGGAAATTGAAAGTTTTTACACAGAACTATATGATACAAAGGTAAAACCGAATATGAAATATCAGATAACATTAGGCAAGCAGAGCTTGCCGAAAATATTAACTTTAGATATTATCTCTGCAATGAAGAAAGTAAAAAAATAATAAAGCAAGTGTACCAGATAATATAACACCAGAAATGATTAAAGAAGGCAAAGAGGAGATAGTAAATTGGTTGAAAGACGTGTACAACAAACGCCTGAAGGAAAACAACACTCCCAGTTCATGAATGGAAGCAGACGTCGTCTTAATACACAAAAAAAGTGATACGGCTAAGCTTGAAAGACCAATTAGTTTAATGTCACATATTTACAAGATTTATATGAGTACTATTGCAAATAGGCTGATGAAGCAAGTAAATTATTATCAACAATGCGAACAAGCAGGTTTTAGATCCGCCTTCAGCACGCATGATCATGTGCATACTATGAGAATTTTAATTTCAAAATGCAATGAATACAATGTAGAATTACACATGGCATTCATAAGTCTTCGATACACTAGAAATATGGACAATAATAAAAGTAATAAGGTATAGAAGACGAGTATATAAACATAATAAAAAATATATATGATTCGCCTACTACGAAAGTACAACTTGTGATATAATCTGCAATACGCGTCAAGTAGTTCTAATAAGTTTGTTAAAAGATCACGTAATCGTAACAATATTTAATACAAGAATTATATCTTATATTTAAACCATCACTGTAGATAAATTTATTTAATCTAAATATCCATTTACTGGACTGTCTTGTTTTCTTTGTCCTTCTACCTTGCCCTGTATAACCAGTTTATTTATCTAAACTATATGACTGGAAAAGGATAAAATTCTTTTAATTGTAGATATTAATCGCTCGCTTTCATTCATTCGCAGTTATTCCACAACGGATTTATTTGTTCTGTGTGCTGTCCATGACATGAGTGATAGTTTCGATTTTGGAGGCGTCCAACTTCCTTTTCTATTCTAAATTTATAGTTCATGTTTTCGATCCATATAATGGAGTTGAAAACACTAGGGTTTTTAGCAAAAACTAATTTTTGTGTGTTTCAATATTTTATGATCCCTCCATATCTTTATTAGTTTGAATATTTATCTATCGATCGGCGATCCCTTTATTTGTTATCTTCCAGACAGATCACTTCTTCTTATATATATGTATGTCTTTAATTCGCTTACTAAGTTGTTGAGTATTGGCCTCATAGTTGTTCAAGAAATAGCATTTCGACCCATCATTGCTCGTAAGATTCATTGTTCATAGAATGTTGTTTAATTTGTTTACATAGTTCCATTAAGTAATTATTTTTATCCTTTTTTAATAATTTATTAATTTCTGCGGTCAATTCGCAGTATTTGTGCTTATCATTCCTATACTCCACTCATCTATAGTTCACTTTGATCCTTTCATTAATTAAGTCCCACGTTTCTTGGAATATCTGTGTTTGTAGTATCAGATTTTACCGTTTTCTGAAACGCTTGTTTTATTATGAGTACAGATTTCATTAGCAAATCAGTGCAATGTTTTTTCACACTAAAGATGTTGTGTTTTAATGCCAATAATTTCCTTTTTTAGTTCTGTTTTCTTTTATTCTGGTATGTCAAGAATAATTCACTGATCGACGGATATGTTTTTATATCTTTTATCGACGTTTTCCAATGCTTTTTTTTTTTTTTTTATCTGATTCCGCGTTAACACATCAGGAAAAATCCAATTTGTTGCTTTAACTGGATTTGGCTTTGGATAAGTTATTTTGTACACAAAAGTCAATGAAAATTTCTCCTCTTCTGTTTCTTTTACTCATTACTAAACATTAAAGTGTAAAAAAACAAAAAACAGATTGAAAATATCAAGCTGACAATTTTACCAGAAATATATTTATTTACATATACATCAATTGTATAAATGATGTACATATACAAGTCGGTTTAAACAAAATTTTATGACATTAGAAATAATAATAATAAAAATTATTTATGAAAAACACAGACAGTATATTTTTTACTGAAAAATATAATATCCAACAAACAAATGAGGTAGAACAACGTTGTCTGTCAAATCTTGTTTTACACAATGCTAGAACAAAAAATAAAACACATTTATATTAAAATGACCAATGCATCTAAAAATGGTTTTAAAATTTGTTAAATGAGGGGTACATTTACATAAACATGAACTAATTGCAATTTGCACAAATCAAGTTATAGATTTAATTAATGCTCATTAAATATGTTTCGCTCATATATTTCCTCACAATCTATTTAATTCTTTAGAAAGTAAGTTACATGTTTTTTATTATTATAATACAAGTCGATAAAGAAAATCACATTATAAATACATTATTGCACAGAATATCAATATAGATACTAACCTGTCAATAAGGGATTCTCTCATTTTACTAGCTATATACGATGGAACGTGATCTCCTATTTTAAATACACTCTCTAATACAGTGATTTCAGTAGATGTCGTATCCATACCACAAAATGCACTCCAATCGTTTACTACAACACCAGCGCCAATAAGGGGAGAACCTCGATTAACCGTACCAGCGACCAATGGTATTTGAAGAATAGAAGATAATTCATCAAGTTCAATAGCCGTGGTTTCTGGGTGTACGACTCCACCTTGGTTTGAGAGTGCCGCGTATGTGCCAACTAATTCTTTAGACGCTACTGTAGATCTGAATATTTCGATTTTCAATACATCTTCTAGTATCTCTTCGGTTACCTAATTTATTAAATTTCCGTTTTTTATTAGTTTTAATGACAATATAGATTATGATAATTAAAATATAAATAACGATATTACAATAAACAATAAAAGAATATTATTACTATTGTCGTAGCTTTATTAAAAATATATCATTTTATAATTAAAAAATAAAGAAGGCAGTAGCACCCCACTTCGTATAACAACATATGCGCGCTCATCTGCGTCGCATATAAATAGTGCCTTGAATGCTAGCTTATTTTGTACGTAAAAATAAACGTTCAATAACTAGTCACGACGTTCGGCAATGAGCAAGACGATGTAGGATGGAATTATAAATTGATCGACAGTACGAATATGGTCAGAATAATTAATTAAAAAAAAAAAATTGAACAAATTAATTTACTTGAAACTTTTTAATATATATATATATATATATATATATATATATATATATATATATAAAAACTACACTGATTATTTTAGTCAGTAGTAAACAACCGAGTAAAACTGTAAGATCAAAATCAATTATGAAAATTTAGTATATGTATATGCGTACTATAAGAGATTTCAGTTAAGTATATACCGCGATGTGACATTATTATGCATGAAAACTAGAATTATTTTAAAACACAATCATCGTAAATAATAAAGCCGTTGATTTAAGTACTTAATTTCTATATAATGCTGTAGATCGTTATACCATATTTTTAATTATACAAATATGAAATAATATTAATGATAGCAGAATTTAATTAATATAAAATTTTTTATCATATAATAAAGGTACGATCTTGGACTAATTATACAATTAAAAAAAAAATATAATCACTTTCCTACACCGATACCTCAGGTGGGGAAATGTTGCCAACGCAAGTAGAAGACGAAATAATTGACGACCTCCGTGGTTTGACAGAACCCGATAGAAATAAAAACTGGGTAGTAGATCGTTTTAACACAGATGTTTTAGATATCATCGGCTTAGAAACAGTACAGGAAAATCAATTAATACAAATCTCATGTGATTCAGCTTTAAAAAGTAATTTCAAAAAATCTTCCTATCAGGTTATTGGGTGAATTTAAAAGTTCATAAAGAAATATCAGAAGCAATGAAACATTTAGTGCTTTTCTCATCCACATACCTCTGTGAAAAGACGTTCTCTGCTCTTATATATACCAAAAACAAATACAGAAACAGATTATAATTGGAATCCGATTTAAGATTACAACTAAGTAATAACATTAACCCAAATATTACTAATTTAGTTACGAAAAATCAGCACCAACCTTCACATGAATACAGTATTTTTAATTTTTATGAAAAAGTTTTTTTTTGCAGTGCTAAAATAAATTGACCGAAATTAATTCCTATTTTTTATTAAGGATGTCCTTGAAATTGTTTTCAATTTTCTAGGGGTCCGTGGACTTAAAAAGGTTAAGAAATGCTGGTGTAGACAATTGATATACATTTTATTCAAGAAGACAATCTTTACGTATTCTTTTTGTAAATGAGAAGGTAGACAAACTAATTACACGACATTACATATGACATTAGAAGTTTTAAACGATCCCATCTAGTATATCTGATTATATAATGTAAACATGTATATAGCAGTGGCGGTTCGTGACATTGAAATCAATGATTGCGCTATTTAATCTCTCTTTTATCTATATAAGTATTAGCAAATGATAGAATTAGAATCTTTAATTTTTTCAATTATTTTATGTGAACAGACTTCTAATATTGCCAATTATTTTGTTTAAGTGCCAGGACTTTGACGGATTTTTATAGTACTATTCTTCACTTTCGTTTGAATGTCTACATTTACGATAGAAAAAAAAATAATAATAATTCAAGAAATCAGTTTTCACATTTTCATAATTTTTAAGGGTCTACGTTTCTAGTTTGATAAATTTGAAACTGATTTACACAAACGTACAACAACCTAGAAATCCACTCTTGGTATATACGACATTATTAAATGTATATTAAAAATCTTAGTCACCATTATTATTAATAAGTTATATTTCACGTTGAATCACACTATACTGCACTAAAGTCACTTATTAAATTTTATGATTATTGTATCTTCTAATAAATTAAAGATATACATCAATTTATATTTGTGTGTGTGAAATTTGTAAATTTAATAATGTAATATAATATATATGCATTAATTTTCTAATAAACTGTACATTAATTACTTTCTATAATATAATGCAGTTGAACAAACTATTCTATTTATGAAATTCGTTACGATAATTAAAGTTGAATTTACATGAGTATTTTAAAAATTACATATCGAAATATCTTTAACAAAATATTAAGATGTTTTACGGATAATGACATATTTACCTTGTCCAAATCAGGATGAACAAGTCCTACGTAATCATTACAAGCGATTACATTACCAAGAGCAGAAAGACTTTCTTCAACTCGCTGAATTTTAACACAATCAGGTAATGAATTACGTAAATGCTGTAGTTCAATATCTGTGGTACTAAACGGAACCAGTAAACCGTGACGATTTCCTAAAGGAAAATAAAATATACGATTAAAGTATGTATCGTAACTACAACAACATATTTAAAAAACTGTATACAATAGAACTTCGAACAAAAATGTTACCGGACGTTATTTCGTTTAAAATAATTCTTACGAATTTTAAGGTACAACAAAACAAAGCTAGTTATTTAGTCGCACGCACATTTCTGTAACCCAATATGTATAAAGCTATTTCAACAATAAATTAAAAGCATCGCTGCTATTAAAAAACTGAACAAGTAAATACTCATATGAGTTTTATTGCGTCATTTAATAAATCGTTCGACCGCTTAATAATGTGATTGAATTCCAGTTAATGAATCCAAATATTAATTATTTCACGAACGCGTTAAGAAGCTAAATAATGTCGTACCTATTTAAATATATTTTTAGAGGTAACAATCAAATAAGCCTCCCTTCGAGTTCGATAAAATATAGTGACTTAAGTAAAACGTCAATTTTGTACAGGCATTAATAAAACTGGTTTATCACACCAATACATAAAAGTAGTGATAAATGTTACGTTGCAAATTACACGTCGATTTGTACACTTTTATATTTGGGAAATGCGTTAAAAAGAGCATTCTAAACTATCTATAAAAGCTCAAATATTTCAGTGTAAATAAATATGAATTCTTGTTAAACAAGGAAACTGATAACGCACTTTTCTGATCATGTAAACACTGAAAACATTGAAAGCCATTACTCTATTACTGATTACTACGATTCGTGTAAAAACTTTCCACACTTTAGATCATATTTTATTGAGAAAGGTTGTATGCTTGTGAAATAGGAAGGAGTATAGACCACTGGTTCAAAATTTATTTAATGAATAAGCGTTATATCACAAAGGCGAAACTCTCTAATCTGAACCTGTGATATACCATAGGGGAGCGTGTTGGGTCCCTCTTTATTTTTAACATACATAAATGATTTATGCGATACGTAGGTTAATGGAAAAAAATGACGATTATATTGTGTTAGTGATCACTTTTTGTTATTCAAGTATATTGAAGCATATAATGCAAACTAACGTTAATAATATTGCAGATAAATGAAAACTAAATATCTAATATATGGGTATCAGTCATCTAATTTGTGGGAAGACACAAAATGTACACTACCGAATGTAACTGAGATAGAAAGAGTTTATTTAGTAATTCGTTTCGACTGAAAGTTAACGTGAAATGAACATCTTTTGCACCTTGATAACAAAATGTAGGAAGTCGAATTATTTTTTAATTATCTAAAACAATACTTCTTTGTTGAACATCTATATATTTACATGTATGTGTACAAGTGTAAATGCATACATGTGTGCGTGTATGTATATATGTGTATTCTAAATGTATACTGAATTATTACTATGGCCACTATAAATAAGTAGGTTATATTTCTTCTATATAAAATCCTTCCATTGGTTTCATTTCCTGTATATTACTGTTAAATGTCTCTAATTAGCATCAAGATCAGTTACTTTATCCTGTTGATATACAGTAAAATGTTTGCTGCTACAAGAGCGATTTCGAGCATTTGTAGCAGCATCTAATTTATTATATATACACTAAGTCAATAAAAGTGATTTGTTTTTTGAAAAATATCATCTCGTTAATATGACAATAATTCCGTGTTTCTGTTCATAAAGAAAGTGTAATTACTAATAGTAAAACATATATTTTCTTTAAATATATAATAAACGTGAAACAGGATCATAAAATCATGCCACACGGTTGATGAGCTAATGTGAAAGTAAACGTAAGAAAATTTAATGAGAGTACCCTAAATAATATACAAACTTCATTTTTTATCTTTTCAGTTATTTTAGGAAAAATTCTTGTATATAGTTTTAACTAAATATATAAACACAATTATTACTGATATTATTTTTCGGCGTACAGATATGTGGACGCTATGTTGGAGCAGCGGACCTAGCATATATATATTTTTTAAATTTGAATTTTACTTTACATAATAATTCTTAGTATTGAGAGAATTATTTGTTTCGAGTAATTTTATATATATTCGGAAATATTTTCAAAATGAAATACATTTACACATGACACAAATTGCAAAATATATTTTTTGCGTTACAAACTCTTGCACCACACGAATTCCTGGAGGTAATTATTTTCTATATTCAGAGCATAGTTCACTTTTATTTTTCAATCTGGTCCGTTAACTTTATGGACACACGTGGTAGTGTGGAGACAATCTGTGGAATATTTCATTATATAAAGTCCATGCACATCGGATAGAGCAAGGTAAACAAGATTCTTGAAGCCTAATTTTGAACCACGTTCTATTCCTCCAAACATCTACTGGTGTTGACGCCCAATTTATACTTCCGTTTTGTATATATGCTTGTGTCGATTTCAATTCCTATATCGTCGATTTTCGAAGATAAAGGACAAAATATTGCGCATGTACTATGACAACTGTACTACCAATTGTTCTCCAATTTCCGTTTCACATGATGTTTGATTTATTGTAACCGATCCACGTAAGTAAAAATAAAAAACTGAAAAATTTCCTTCACACTTATTTTTAAATCCTCAAAAAATTTTCACGTATAAAAACCATTTGTATTAAATATTTATGCGAATAATGCCGTGTCTACTAGCGGATCTATTCACACAGCGTGATGTTAAAAAGACATACACATTGTAAAAACGTTTGAAAATGATGCTGGGTTCGCTATTACAACATAGCGGTTATATGTGTAACATCAGTAGTATATTTATATATATATCATATAATATTTTATAACATATTTTGCGTATGAAGTTAATAAGTTGTACATTTATTGTCAAATACACAAACATGCATGTTTATGTATACATATACATATAATAAATGTGCACATTATGTACTAAATAGTGTACATAAGTAAAGAACATACCAACGCATAACCGACCGATTATTCTACACCCAGCAATTGAGGTATGTATAATCGGTATAGTTTCTGATAATTCACTTTCAAATACGCTAAAAATAAAATATTTTACATAAATATCACAAAAAACAAAGTCTGAGTACTAATTACACCACATAATAAATTGAGGATAGCTTACATAAAATTAATATAGTATACTTTGTTTCACTTATAAAAATGTTATAACTGTAAATATAAAACATTTCTAGTTAATTACCTGTAAAAAGTTTCACAAGCTCCTATACCAACCAGACAATAGGAATTTGTTAACTTACTAAAAACCCCGATCTCGTTGTTATTTTCGAACTGAGTTCTAACAGCCATTATATGTAAAATTAAAATATATATATATATGTAATAAGTATAAATATAAATGTAAATTATTACACACAACAAAGCAAGTAATCTTAATCTCTAGCCGACGAAAATTTGGATTTGTCACTACGCAATCTAGCTGGTACAAAGTACCCAAGTGTGCATGGTATTGTGATTACCTCTTATCGAATAAAATGTTTATTCGTATATTATTTTATTTATTATACACAACCTTGTTTTCGAATAAATTGAAACAGCTTATTTTTATACAAATTATTAGTTTTACGTGTATTATTTCAAATACACGGGTACTCGTAAAACTTTTTACAATTTGACTATACCTTTTTAATACATTATCACAATTCAGGGTTTAATTTACACGATTATTTATTTTTTAATTATTGATACTCCTTTAACAGAAATTGCGCGTTACTTCATTGTATGAAATATTTTCTGTTACAGAATTATTTGCTCTGTTATGGAATTAAAATATCTTGTGGAATAATCTAATTTCATTCGAAATCATTTATCAATTAAAATTTTCAAAAGTAATTTTAACAAATTTAACTCTTGTAATAAATAAAACCTTAAGTGTAAATATACCTTTTTTGTGTAGGAAATCAGGTGATTATTTTTTATCAGTTTATAAACAGTGTACATGTGCTTTTACTTCAAGTTCAAATCAACCTGAAGTTCAAGTAAACAAAAGATTTATTTTATTGAACGGGACATAAGGAATTCTTTAATTATAGTTATGTGAACCGTGTTACTTGCGTTCAGTAAATAAAAAGATGCGTCGAATATCTTTCGTTTCGATTCTCGTGTTCTATTTGTTTGTGGTATTAAATAAAAGTCAAGCAAAGTTCCCAGTCATCTTGGGTTTGTACGCTTTAATCACGTTTTGCACATTATTTATTTCAAGTATAAAGCTTCATGTCAATAATTATAATAACATCAACTCAAAATTTGTTGAAGAATTTGCTAATAAAGTTCTGCATAATTTAATTGATACCAAATGGCATTTTACTTTATATGTATTTTGATAACGTGTGATTTTAGTACCGGGGGATGGTGGAAGCCAGATAGAAGCCAAATTGAATAAATCAGATGTAGTACATTATGTTTGTCAGAAGGTGACATCAGATTACTTTAGTCTTTGGTTAAATTTGGAATTACTCGTACCTGTTGCAATCGATTGCTGGGTATGTATATATATATATGAAACATCCGAGTGATTTTTATTGCAGTCTGTTCAGTTCATGAACATTAAGTAATACTTTTAATGAATTATATTAGAACAGCATAAAAATTGATGATGTAATAAAATAGTTAAAAGTACTTTAGAAAGCCATATACAACAACAACAAAAAGTATATTTGCATAAGTAACAAACATGAAAGAAAATATAACATGGGTTACAAACATTGTGTACCGGGAACACCTTACCACAATAACACTGTAAGAATATAAAGAATAAAGCAAAACAAAACGTTAAATGCTACAGAAGAAAAGCAAATAAAAACCTGCGGCTAGAAAATAAACACGTTTTATAATTAAAATTAATACATGATAATATAGAAACTTAAGTCTAAACTGCTAAAATATATTGTTTAGGTTGTAAGTTCCTAAATAAATACTATGTATAAAAAAAAAGTGCATGACCCGGGTGTCGAATGTGCTTACTAAGTAAAGGGGTTAATTAACTAAATTATAATTAAGAAATTAAAATTAATTACTACATAATGTTATGTTTAAGTCACCTGTGTTTATATTTGGAATACATGAAACGAAGTTACTTAGAATCGTAATTTTTTTTTTTATTATAAAGATTTTATCGGAACTGTAAAGCTAATTACATTTACCATAACTAATTATAGGAGAATTTCACATGTAGTTAAATTATTTTATAAAAAATAATAAAATTAAATATTAATAAGATCCAGCTGTTTTCTTTTCAGCCGTCGGGTATCATTAGAATCATCTAATAGTAAGATTGCTTCAACGTTCGGATGGAGGTGAAGGCGATTAATGTAGCTGTTTGACTTCTGGTGGATAATAACAGGAACTGGATCGATTTTGAGATCGATACGAAGTTGGGCGTTCGAGACAAACCAAGGTGCTCTTGAAATCATACGCATGAACTTGTTTTGAAAGTTTTCGAGAATTTCGAGATTAGATTTGGCTGCGGATCCCCAGATCTCTGTACTATAGCTCCATGCTGGTCGGAAAATTGACGTATAGATGAGCCTCTTGCTTTCGAGACTAAGCTCAGAATTAGGCTGAAGGAGCCATCGAAAGTTGGAAAGCAGAAGGTCCAACATTTTCCGTTTTCTTCTAATATGCTCGTGCCAATTGAGCTTACAATCAAGATGCAGACCTAAATAGCGAGCAGAGTTAGATACTGGAACCGGTTTACCATCCAAATAAGTTGGAATGTAACCATGGTATCGGAGAGAAAAGTCTACTCGTACTGACTTGCTGTCATTTAATTTAATTTTCCAGGTATGAGCCCAAGTTGAAATATTGTCTACAGCTGTTTGAAGAATACATGCAGCTCTAACAATGTGAAATTATTGCAGTGTCGTCTGCAAAAAGACTTGTTGTTGTCTCAGGAGTTTGAGGAATATCCATAGTATAAAGAAGGAAGAGTATAGGACCAAGTACAGAGCCTTGTGGAACACCAGCGCGAATGCTAATGTAGTGCGTAGTCGCTGATCCAAAATGTATATAGAACTGTCGATCAGTTAAGTATGACATGAGTAGTCTGCAAAAGCCCGGTGAAAAATATCTTTTAATTTTGTGAATTAAACCAAGGTGCCAAACTTTATCAAAAGCTGCACTAACATCTAGAAAAACTGCTGTAGCAAATTCTTTGTTCTCAAGTGCTTGAGTTGCAGTATGTACAACACGGTGAATTTGCTAAACGGTTGCGTGCTTTTCACGAAATCCAAACTGAACATCTGGTATCAAATGTTTGTTTACAATAACTGTTTGAAGACGCTGCGAAATAATGTTTTCAAAGATTTTCGCAATGATAGGTAGTAGGGAAATGGGCCGGTAAGATCCAGGATCCTCGGCTGGTTTCCCTAGTTTGTGAATCATGATCATTTTCGCAATCTTCCAAGTGCGAGGTACATACCGTATACGAATACAAGCATTTATCATCGTCGACAGATAGACAATCCCCTTCTTTGGCAGTTCTTTGAACACAACAGGAGAAATCCTATCATGTCCCGGTGATTTGTTAGACTTTAGGCTATCAATAACCTTGGCTACTTCGAGGGGAGAAGTTGGTTTAATTCTGCCATTAGATGTACTAGGACAGGAAGGAGCTATTGAGGATTGAATGCTATTATCCTCAAAAACATGCTCAAAATGTTTGGCAAAAACATATGCTTTTTCAGAATCTCTCCGAGCCCATGAGTTATCTTCCTTCCTCAAAGGAAAACAAGGCCGAGTAGGACGGCGAATTCGCCTAGCGGCAGTCCATAATGAGTAGTTGGCTTCTTTAGTGGAGCTAAGAGACAATAGGTAATTGGAAAATGAATTCGTAATTGACAATCGAGGAAACGAGCACATTGTTTTAGTATGAGCATTTAATAAAAAAGTCAGTCGATAGCTTTAGAACAAAATCTCTAATATAGGGCAGGTCAGTAGCTTCATGCATACTGTCGATTCTGGAATAGCGAGGTGCATTGAGAATACATCTGAGGCATCTGTTTTGAATGATTTGTAACTTATTAAAGGAGGTTTTTGATATAGAGCTCCAGGAAAGGACAAGCGTAGCAAAGTATTGGGCGAATTATTGCTTTGTAGAGGATTATCTTGTTGTTAATGTTGAGGAAAGACTTGTGATTAAGAATGGGGTACAAGGAACAGAAGGCATTGTTTGTCTTGATTGTGATATTATTTATGTGTTTAGTGAAAGTAAGTCTATTGTCGAGGATTACACCAACATAACGAACCTTATCACACCACTCTAAAGTGTTTCCCTGTATCATCAGATTGTCAGGTAGAGCTGGTCTCCTACGGGAGAAGAAAATAGCTTCGGTTATGTTCGGGTTTATGCTAATTTGCCATTTATTGTAGTATTTAAGTACCCGCGATATCCCATGCTGAAGTCTATTACAAATTGTGCTAGGTCTATAGGAGCTGTAGAATATCGCAGCGTCGTCAGCAAATAGTCCCACTTGCATGTTGGGTGGGTTTGTAAAATCATAAAGATACAGGGAAAACAAAACTGGTCCTATAATACTGCCTTGCGAGACAGCCGCAGACGAAGATTTGTGAGACAAGACAGCGTTACCTACAGATACATAAAAAGTTCTATTGCCTAAGTAACTATTGATTAAGTGAACTAAACATGTTGAAAAGTTACATTTTATAATTTTATAAAGAATACCTGCGTGCCAAGTTGTTTCGAATGCTTTAGCAACGTCAAATAGTACCATGCCGGTATGCTTGTTTAAGTTGAAGTTATGGGTAATGGAGTCGGTTATTCCGCATATTTGTTGGTTTGTAGAGTGATGAGAGCGAAAGCGGAAATATGTTATTGTTGTCGACATGGGATAATAATCTAACATAAATCACCTTTTCAACAACTTTACTTAGATTGCTCAGTAGACTAATGGGGCGGATGTTGGAAACCTGCGAAGGATCCTTACCGTGCTTAGGCAAGGTGATGATTTTGGCAAGTTTCCAGCTTTGCGGAAAGTATCCCAGTTTAAAGATATCGTTCATTATGTCTGATAATACAACAATGGCGGAATGAGGGAGTTTCTCGATTATAAGTAATGATATATTATCAGGGCCTACCGAGTACTTTAATTTCGTTTTTTTTTATGATATTGGATATTTCTAGAGGACAAATGACGTTAACACAATTTTGGGTAGTATTGCGTAGATATCTCTGAACCTCAGACTGGACTTTTTTGAGCTGAAAGTTGGAGGCTAATTGTAAGTTCTGTCTGTGAATTTTGAAGTAGTTCGCAGCTAGGACCTCTGCTTTTTCCACTTGATGACGGGTTGCAGAGGAGTGGAAGAGACTTACTGCGGTGGGTAGGGTTTTTAGTTGACTTGGCGCCTAATACTACTAAGGTATAGAGTTTATATAAGACTGTATTAGCGGCTGGTGGTTGCAAATGTAAAGATTCCTTAAAATCCACACACTTGACGTGGCAGAAGAGGATTTTCTCCTTGTAATTGGTTTACAACCGGAATCCTTAAAGTATACGCACTTGGCGCGGCAGAATAAGCGGAATTGTTCATAACACGTGGGTGCGGTTGCGTGCACATACTACCGATCGAAAAACGAACGAGAGTCTAGGACTTATATTTCATCTCTTTGCAAGATTAGTTTTTCTTCTTCAAATTACTATCGGTGTTTTCTTTCTTTTACTTTGTGCATTTCCGCATGTGAATTGTTTCATTGCCTTCCTCCAGTTTATTCATGTTATTACTGACCGATGTTAATATACGTATAATTTTTTCCTTACTGGATATCGTGGACAGCAAAACGGACAAATTAGTCTGTTTTAACAGGAAATTGGCACCACGCAAAGACTGTCAACGATTGTTTTTACAAGAATGATGAAATTCTTTGGACATGTCATATTACAGAAGCTGATGATCATGGGGATGGTTAATGGTAAACGAGTACCGAAACGATGGACAGATGTTGTTCGACAAAGGACAGGACTTTCAATTGTGGAATGTGTACGACTGTCGGCAGATCGTTGTAATTGGACTTATTGCTTCAGAGACAGACTAAGATTAATCACGATACCCTAATTAGGTTGCCGACTTCGATGGTGATGATGATGATGAAAATTTTATTATTTATTCGTTAATTGATCATTTCATTTTGAGAGGATTGTTTTGTGTAGATCGTGAAAAAATAAAAATATTCATAGTTTATCGAATTGTTTCGTTATAGTATTTTACAAATTTTTATACTTTTCTAATTGTATAAATGTTGTAGTTATTCATGCGGAAACAAATTTTTAATATATTTTGGTTTAATATTTTTTTAGTTTTTTCGATTACGGTTTTAAATGGTTCTTGTATTTGTACTATATTTTGTTGACTTTGACATTATAAATGCTACTTTGTGATGTTGTGTGAAACAAATTTTTTTTGTGTGTATGTTATGGAGGGAGTAAGGTGTATTTGCAACCGCTAGATTTTTTAACCACGAGCTGCGTTTAAAGTATTTATATTTTGATAGTTTTTTGTTGTTACTAAAAATTTGCTTTACACGGTTATATATATGCTTTTAAAATTTCATATTCTCAACTTCAATTTTATTATTACGGCTTAAGTTGTTTCAGTTTACGTTGAAACATTAATAATAATGTACATAAACTGTTTTTTAATACAGTGATACTTGGGTAAAAAAATTAGGCACGTCTCTAAAATAATTATATACGTAAATAGAATACGTTTTAGACGATGGGTATAGTTCGGAGACTAGTTGATTTTCCGTATTTTAAAACGTTACACTTTACGCACGTTTTTTTTTTTTTTTTTAATTTCAATTTACTATCGTTTAAAATGTCGCGGAAGATATAATATGTCATCTGTCGCTTCTACGGTTCCTTATTATTACGTTATTTTAATATTTATCGTTTTTGCTGAACCATCTGCACTGAACACTTTCTGGATTAAAAATAACCGACGGCATGTACATTTTGGTAATGATGAATTACAGTATATGTTTTTAAAGAATTTGCATAAAATATTTTTATAGATTTAACGGTACAATCTTAAAATTAAAAGTTAATTCTGAAAGTAATTATACCTAACAAAAATACACATTAACATTAATTTTATTAAGAAACGATTGTTTTAACTATATCCAAATATCTTGTTCGGTTATCCTCCCCCATTTCCGTCAGAATATTTTTTTCTAATCCATTCTGTCGTATAATGTGCCCAGCGAATCTTTGTACAATGTTTTGAAGCTTGTGATCAACCTTGATCTTTTGCCGTATCGACGGGTTGGTTCTTTTCGCCGTTTCTGTCATTCTAAACATTCGTTTCCAACAATACATTTTGAATGCGTTAATGCGATACCTATCAGTCTTCTTTAGGCTCAAGCATTCTGCCGCATAGAAGAAAACAGGGAACATTGGTATATTTATAAGATGCACTTTAGTGTTCAGTGTTGTCATATTTTCGTTAGTTATGATTGTGCTAGCTTTAGTTATTCTGCGTTTAATTTCTCCTGTTGAGCTGCCATCTTTTGTAATCAGCGTTTCTAAGTACGCAAGTCGATCAACTACTTGCAAACCGCCAAACTTATTGGATTCGGTAATTGGTTGTTGTTATTTATAATCATTACCTCAGTTTTGCTTCTGTTTATTTATATAACACGTGCCGCATTTCCATTAACTGCGTTAAATTATTTTAATTATAATTTTTTTAAATACTCTACACTCGAAGAGGATGTGTTTCCTATTTTTAACAGAATTTTCATAGCGAATGAACCTATTAATTCGACTAATGAAATATACGTATCTTGATGTCTTTCTCGATCACCGCCTAAATTTCAATCGGCATATTAATATTAAGGCGAATAAAGCAATTTCCGCTATCTGCCCGATCCCTAACCAAAAATCCTTCCTGAACTCTCATAATAAAATAATTCTTTATAAAACTTTTACACGTCCGGTAATCACTTACGCTTGCCTAGTATGGTCTTTTCTATTTCAAATTTAGCGTATAAACAACTCCGAACTATACAAAACAGGTGCTCCCGATGCATATTGAATGAGTCAAAATCCGAAAGAATCTCATTTATGGATGAAATTACTAATGTTTTACGAATTTTTACGAATTATAGGTGTTCATCTCACACTAGTCCAAACATTAGGACTATTGGCGATTACGATTCCAGAAGATTTTTTTTCTAAGGATACGAAATATAAACATAGACATCTAAAACGCAACCGATTATAAACTTCTGATTAATTAATTTTATCTGCTCTGTATTAGAATTGGAGTTATCTTGTCGTTATCATCGTATCTAGTAAATGATAAATTACTTTTAAGTATACCGGTTTTACAGATTTTAGTGCTATTTTTTCCTGTTAATTTTCATTATATACTTTAATACGAAGTAACGATCAAACGTATATTGCTATGGCATTTCACTGTGGTAAGGTATTTTTATCGGTACACCGTTTATCTGTATTGTATGTAAATTTTACTATGCAAATATACCGTTGTTGTGTTTATTTATTGCACCGTATTCTATGTTTAAGTAAATTTGATTTTTCATTCATTTGTAAATCCGATGATATTATTTTGTATATACCGTATAAATGCATCACTTGAGACGGTCTTATATTCGTAAGTCATACTAAGATGAAACTTATATTGGCCCGTTAACTTGTTCTCAATAAGTTGTCGTCGGAAAAAATTGTAATACATAGCGGAACTGTAAAAATAAATATTAAAAAAAAAAAATAGAATCTGTGACTCGGGGCACAATGAGAGGAGAAACTTAAAGACGTTTTCCGAAAGAAAAAAAACCCTTATTTAATGAACTCACGATTTCGTACAAATTTCACAAAGAAAAAGAACGCACCGTTATGCTTAAATTAATGTGGCGATGATTAAAATGTTTTCATCCTCAAATTAACGTTTCACATACATAGCGATGATTTCAACGAAATACCGTATAGCTCTGTACGTGTATGAGCAAGATAGAATATGAACACACAAAATTTTTTATATATATGTGTGTGTGTGTGTAAAAATTTGTTGTATGTTCGTATTCTTTCTCTTGCGCATGCGAGTAGGACTATTCGTTATTTCGTTGAAATCTTTGCTGCCTGTGTGTCTATGTGTATAAGCCTTTGGCTCGTTCGCTCGTTTTACAGGTTAACTTCCCACATACAATGCGCCAATAGAAGTTTTATTTCAAAATTCACTACATATAATAGGTGTTAGTTATGACGTTAGAAACCTTATTGAACGTTTTACGTTGCGTAATTCTTTTTTTTTTTGACATTGTTTTTTGTTTATAGATCGATAACATCAAATTAACTTACGATAACGACACGAGAACTACGCGAAATTCGCCGGGAGTTGATACTAGGGTTCCAGGATTTGGAAATAGTTCGGTAGTAGAA
Organism: Coronaproctus castanopsis; assembly: GCA_032883995.1. Lineage (NCBI taxonomy): Eukaryota > Metazoa > Arthropoda > Insecta > Hemiptera > Monophlebidae > Coronaproctus > Coronaproctus castanopsis. Next base: position 142,799,429 of record CM065053.1, read on the forward strand.
TACATCGATCCGAGTAAAATTTCCACCGGTGGATATTTCTACAAAATCGTTACGACCTTAATGACCGTTGGATACGAAAGAGATGTATCGATTCGTGGTGCTCCATATGATTTTCGAAAAGCTCCAAGTACCGTAGAAATTAAGTGTGTTTTTCGTTAGATCAATTCGTAACTTTTTTTTTTGCAGTTGGATGGTAAACGGACATCAAAATTAACGAGTTAAAAAAAAGTTGAATGTTTGAAAATTCTCACAATATTTTTATACTGGACACATTTATAAAACATTTTTAATAAAAAAAAAAAAACACCTCTTCGGTGAACTCATCAGCTATCCATCCAAATGACCGCTAAATGAGTGTCCAGCTCGCTAGGAAAGTAAAGAAGCTGCAAGGAAAAACATCCTTATTAGCACACACACGATGTGCCGTTTAATCGGTTCTGAATGTAGAAATAATTAAGTAAAGTGCTGACTCGATTGCTAGTCATACGGGAGGTACTGTATAAATATTACTTTTAAACTTCAAAATGCATTTCGAGCTTTCTCAATCCGTATTTTTATTTTCGTGCTCGTATCCCATTGTTCATTTATATTACTTCCTACATACTCCATATTACCTGTTTTTTCTATTATTTCTGCATATGAAAAAGCTTTTATTTTTCCTGTGTTATCATGTATTTTTAGATGTGTTTGGATGTGATACATATCCTTTACATACTGCGATGAATATAACTATGAATTGCTTTAATTCTTTTAGATTATTTGATATTAAAATGGTATTATCCGCATCCCTGATATTGTTAAATGACTTTTGTACTTCTCCAAAAATTTGTGGAGTATATCAAATAACAATGGTGACAGAATACAGCCTTGTTTTACCCATTTACATGTCGCTACGTCTTTCGTGTATTTTGTCGTTCGATCTTAATATTTACTATTCGATTCAAACCACCACTCACAACGTCATATGCGCACTAGTAATAACATACTACTAAAACATGCGGGGCTGCATTGTATCGTGCCAACAAAGCCATTATAATCAGTTCTCTCGGGTGTGTGTCTATCTGCGCTAGCGCCAATTGTGATTACCTTTGTACGTTCCTAATGATGAGATATATATACAGGGTGGCCCAAAAGTCACTAAACCCGCGCCTTACATTGCAGATAGCGCGCACAAAAAAATACGAAGATGCACGAAAACGACTTGCGCACGAATGCTGATGTCTAAACCTTCAATCCTGACCAGCTGAACAAGCCTCAGTAGTGTTTTACGGTCTACACGGGAATAGTAGTGCGTACAAGTGCTCGTATGATTTCTAAACATGTATAGTAAAGAAGAACGAATTTTCTTTGTTCGCGCGTATTTTAAAACCAAATCTTACGCTCGAGTGCGGGTAATGTTTAGTACGTCGTTTCCAACCTCGGCCACGCCCACCAAAGCCACGATATTTAATACTGTGAAGAAGTTTCTTCGCACGGGTAGCGTGGAAGACCAGTTATCGCGACTACAGCTGCGCGTCAAGAGGAGGTAAGAGTACTAGTCGAACAACATGCACAGACCTCAACGCGACGTCTCGCAACACGTGTACCGATGAGCAGGAGTAGTGTGCAACGTTGTTTACATGGATCTGACATGAAACCCTACCGGATGTCGTGTTTACATGAATTGAAACCAGCTGATCATCCAGGTCGACTTCAGTACGCAATGTGGATGCTCAATTTCGTTCGCGACCGCGGCGTTGAAACCTTGGACCACGTCTTCTTCTCGGACGAAGCGTGGTTCCATCTTTCAGGATGCCCAAAATTATCGAACGTGGACTACAATGAAGCCACTTCTGTATCGCGAGTCGATGTTGCATCCTCATAAGGTCGGCGTATGGTGCGCTCTCAGTCGGGACAAAGTTATTGGGCCAATTTTTTTCGACCACACTGTAGATAGCCAAGAATACCAGCGGATCATTATGGCCTTCATCGCAAATTTAACGATCGAGGATAGATACGGTTTTTTTCAACAGGACGGCGCGCGCGCACACACGTCAGCGGAAACAATGTCTTTTTTGAAAGACTTTTTGGCGACCGGTTGATTTCGCTTCCGTTATGGCCACCACGGTCGCCAGACCTTACGCCACTTGATGCGTTCCTTTGGGGCTATCTAAGAAATAAAGTATTCGCTACAACACCCACAACTCTCCAGACCCTGAAACGACAGCTCGAAGAGGAAATTCAGGTCATTCCACATTCTGTCCTTCGTCACGTCTTCCGCAATATGTTGAAGCGGCTGCGTTTATGCAAGAAAGAGAATGGAGGCCATATTCAACATTTATTATAACATTTTTGTAAATATTGTAACCTTTTTTATTCAATTAAATTACATTTTTTGGCTTTTATATAGTTTTTCATTTCCGGGTTGAGTGACTTTTGGGCCACCCTGTATATATATATATATATATATATATATATATATATATATATATATATATATATATATATAATAATAACCGTTCATTTATTATAATAGTTTTTGGATGAATATATGGAGGGGTATTTTTTTTTTAGTAAATTTTTGAACTTTTCGATGTGGTTTTTTATTAAAATAATTTTTTCATAGATTAATTAGTACATCTAAAAGATCCGATATCCTAATTCGAAACGGTAACCAAGATATAAAGTTTTAATTATATTTACAAATTTGTGTAAAATCCTGTTTCACATTATTAATAACAGGCTGAAACAAAATCTAAACGGGCAAATAGCAATAGAACAAACAGGTTTTGTTATTGGCAGCGGGACCAGAGAACAAATTTTGTGTATACGACAATTAATTGAAAAAAGTATCGAATATGACAAACCAATGTATTTATGCTTTATCGACTATCATAAAACATTTGATTGATTGGAAATACTAACCTTCATGGGCGTACCAAGACACCTGTCCTACTTAATAAATAATCTCTATGCCCGAACAGAAGCTAGAGTAAGGCTTGATGGCGCTGTTTCAGGAAAATTTCGTCCGCAGAAAGGCGTAAGGCAAGGTTGTATATTGTCCCCCATGCTTTTTTAACATGTATAGCGAGTATATAATGAGACACGTCTTGGAAGGCTATAAAGGAGGAATGAAAATAGGCGGATATCGAGTAACGAATCTACGATACGCCGATGATACTACGCTCATTGCTGCCTCCAGAAATGAAATGATAGATTTACTGAACAGAGTAGAAGTGGAGTGTAGAAAACTGAGACTTGTAATTAATAAAAACAAAACAAAAAGTATGTTAATAAATAAGGATAACAATTCTCAGGGGAAAAAACACTAGGATATAGAAATAGTAAATGCATATACATACTTTGGATCATTAATAAATAGCCGTGGCGGAAGTGGAGAGGAGATTAAACGCAGAGTGATATTAGCAAAATCTGCGATGGTGAGACGACAAAAATAAGGTTTGTCAACACTTTAGTATTTGCCATATTTGCATCTGGAGCCGAAACCTGGACATTACATACAAAGAATAGATGTGGATATGGCGCAGAATGCTGAAAATACCAACGGACGGCAAAGAAGACAAATGCCTAATTCTGGAAGAGCTAAAGGTGGAATAGCGCCTTCACATTGTCAACAGAAAATTCTAAAATATTATGGACATATCGTGCGAAGAAATGAGAACAGCTTAGTAAAAGCCGTAGTAATTGGGCAGATAGAAAGGAAAAGTCGGAAAGGAAGACTTCCGACTCAGTGGATAGATACTGTCACGAATCGTACTGAATTAACAAGAATTCAAGCTATAATGGAAAGTCGAAATAGAGTCAGATGGATAAAAATTATATGAAATGCATTAAAATAGAGATCACGAAACTCAATTTGACTTACCGATTATGATATATGCAACAAAAGCAAATTTCTAGTTCACAAATTCCAATGATTAATGCGATCGATCTGAAAATATTTAGATAAGTATCGAACAAATGGCGATGGAAAAATTATTATTTCCAAAATTTTGTGTGGTGTACTCGGGGTGGTTGGCGCTCAAAATTCGCAATTTTCATACAATCTATTTTTAATTACTTTTAATAAATTACAAGTATGTATAAAATTTCATTCAATATTTATAGCCGTTTTCAAGATAGTGGAGATAATACAATAATTGCTCGTTTAATAATATAATAGTGTTTTTTTCATTCCATTTCTTTTCGGAAAGATTATTTTTCTTTTAATGTTCTTTATTATTATTTGTTAATCTGACGATCCAATTTAATTCCGGGTTTAGACGTTTCGAAAGTTTTTCTGTCGCGTGTTTACCTTTGTTTTTTAAATTTTCGATTTCAATATTTTCTTTTTTAGACTCCTTCAATTCTGTTTTGATAATTTTTAGTTTCTTGTGTTTTGTTATTCTTCGTTAGTGTTACATAAATACTAAGGGATATACATTATTATTATTATAATTATGAAACCGGAAAGAATATTTAAAAGTAAGGATATTCGCGATAACGAATACGGTATGTATAATGATGAAGATATTCGATATATTTGTATCAGACTTTCGTTGAATGTAAACGGAAATGGATTTTATATATGCGTTAATTTATGAGGCAAAGTAATAACATCTTTAAGCGGATATTGCGAAATTTATGAAATTTTTTCTATGATTACGAATAAGCTATAAAACTTTTTTGATTACTTAATATAGGAAGTGTAAATGTTAATTTATAATCACGGTCAGAATTAACGGCTACTTATTCGTTATAAGTAAACAACGTAAAAATAATCGAACGGTATTGTTCTACATATAGCGTATAAATGCATCGCTTGAAACGCAATATAACGAAGATATTTCGTAAAAAAGGATAGATAAACTTGTTTGTTTTATATGGCGGAAAAATTGATAATTTTGACTATAAAAATATCCGATATAGGAACTGTAGCAAACTAAATGTTTTTTGTATTAGTCGTTCGAACAAATAAAAGTCGATTTTTAAGAATACAAGAGCGTGATAGATAAAACGTTACAGAAAAGGATTTGTATTATATTCTATTCTTACGTAAATTCTGACATAAAGTGAAATTATTTATAAATTCTGTCCGTCTCGTTAAATTATATAGCGCGACTTTTTGAATAATGCAGTAACACTGCCACAAGGCAAACCGCGTGCTCCACGTTTCGTGTACACGAGACAGATTCGTTTTTGTCCAATTTCAATTATCACGATAATAACGAGGAAGAGTGCGCCTTTTGCGTGGAATGTTATTTTCGACGTGAATTGATCACGACAGTGCAAAGTTCAGAGTTACGCGTTTTTTTTTTTTTGTGTTTTTTTTTGTAGTGATAACTGAAGAGCTGCGTTTATGAAACACGTCCACGAGATATGGAAAACACGAAAACTCGGATTTCTGAAGAAATTCAAGAATAGTGTTCGAAAAATTTGTAAAAAGATTGAAAGAATGTATTGTTGCGAATGGCGATCATCTGAACGATTTCCATAAGTGACTGATAATTTTTTGTTTTCCCATTTTTACATAAAATTTCATTCGAAAATGTTGTTCGAATAGTTTTTACGAAAAACAACAAAACCGTCCGTCTTGTCTGGGTCACTCTATATAAATAAAATATTTCAAATCTAAAATTATATTGCACATCATGACGAGTCAATTTTTGATAGCGTGAGAGAAAAATCTTAATAATTAGATAAAAAGGTATAATATAACTATGTTTGTTTAAAAAATGAATATTAAACACGTAGAATCTAATAATAATTATACAAAACGGTTCATCGATACGGACGATTTAAATAAATACTATAAAATATTTTTAACTAGAAATTAAAGCCGTTAAAAGATATATATATTCTGTAAAAAAAAAATCGCGTCCAAAACTGCGTTAATTTAAACAATTATGATTTACAGCATAATTATTTAAAAAGCATGGAGATCGCTTTGCGGATTTCAGAATTTAGTTTCAAAATTTATATATTTCCACTTTTAAATTGTAAATTAAACCATTTACTTATCTACTTGATTATTAGCGCGAACGAAGCTATTCGTATAAACAGCGACATAATCTGTATTATGAAAGTATAATTGACATGCTGTTATTAAATTAGTCGTGCGTTTGGAAATGTTATGGACAGATAACACTTCAATAAACACTTTCGTTTTTATAATATATCCCGTATATTTAAATTACACACACACACATACGTATAATATATAATTTCCACTGTTTGTCAGCATTTTTACCTCTTTTGTTTATTATTTTAATGAATTTTTCGAAACGTTTACTTTCTCAAATATATAAATTTACGAACTTATTTAAATAATTTAAATTAAGTTGAGAATTTAAAATCGTCTTGTTAAACACTAACGTATATATCGTACGTAAATTATATTAGGTTATAACGTAAAAATAAAAATAAATGCAGGCTTTTATGGAATTTGAACGTTTAACATATCGCCGAGATAGTGTGTCGATTTAATAATTCTATTATCGAAAAATTGTTTCAGACGAAAATCCATTCTACTTCGATAATATGAAAAATTTAATCGAAAGTTCTTACACCGAAAATGCCGATAGGAAAGTTGTACTGTTGGGTCACAGTATGGGAGCGTTGATGTGTCTTGAATTTTTACATAGACAATCGCAAAAATGGAAAGATAAATATATCGGTGCGTTCGTAACATTGGCCGGAGTTTGGGGAGGCGCTGTTAAAGCGGCAAAAGTGTACGCTATCGGTAAATATTTCGTTATTTAATTTTTAAATTTAAAATATAGTCCGTCGTTAGTAGACTTAATTTGCACCGACGACTAAGTTTTTTTTTTCTTTTTTTTTTTTTGGAGTTTAAACCTTTGTATCCACTTAATGTATTATAAATCTCAATGCAGCTACGTTTGATAAAATTATATAAACCGACTGTAACAGAAAACAATGGGTCGGAAACAATTAATTCAATACTCACAGGTAATGTATTCCACTTTTGTCAAATATTAGATAACGTCTCATCTGTATGCTTTAGAAATTTCGGACAAACCCAAATTTGATGCTCGATACAGTCGTCAACATGGCACGTGTACCATCAGAAATTATGCAGAATTTATCAAGATGCGAAGGGGGAGAGATTATGCTCCCTACGTAGTCTAAAATAGAGTTGATATATAATATCTCGAGACTAGTATTTCGAACTGCGTTCAAAGAAAATCGAAGAAAATAGCCTAGGTATCAGAAATAAACGAGAACAATAATAGTAGTTAGCGATGAAATAGATGTGTGAAGTATCAAAATTCTAAAATGAAGTTAAAAATTAACTAACAATTATCGAGAGAAGAGAAAATATATTTTAACATCTGAAGGTTATAAACAAGAATTCAATAATAAAACGAACTGGGAAAAATGATAATTATCCGCCCCAGTTACTGATAAGATTATATAGGATAAAGAACAAGAAAAAAGCAAAATATAGGCCTATTTTTTATCGTACGAACAATAAAAAGTTTGTTTTCGATATTTTTAAGCGATGTTTTTATATTAGAGCAAATTTGTAACTTTTATTTTCTTTTTAATATCGCGTTCGACAGATATGCTTGGAATATTTATTTTAAATATTCTAGTACTTATAACGATAACGTATCGTTACAGTATTAAATAACGGAATAAAATATTAATGTTGTATAGTTAGTGTATAGTATTGTTTAAACATTGTGAAAAAGTAACTCTGTCTGTTTTTTTCTTGCTTATTATCGATTTGCTTATTACTATGATCATATGTTTAAACATAGAAATTCCCAACTGTAGTTAAAAAAACCCCCATATAAATATTTCGGGATAGCCTAGTGGCTAGAGCATAGACTTGTAACGAAAAATGATCATGAAAAAATATAAATATAAATAATCCTAACATTATGGCGCGAAAGGTAATGACAAATCACCACGAACAATACCATATGCGCGCTGGTAACAATATAGCGCACTATAAAAACGCGAAACTGTATTGTGTCGTGACAACAAAGCTATGACAATTAATTCTCCCGGGTATGGTGTACGCTAACTTACAATGTAAGGATAAATGAATATATATATATATATATATATATATATATATATATATATATATATATATAAAATTTCATTTTGGTTTTATACGAAAATTATTACAGGAGACGATTTGGGTGTATTTTTATTGAATTCAAATATGCTACGAGCTGAACAAATTACGTGTCCTAGCCTGGCTTGGCTTCTTCCATCGCCGTTGTTTTGGAAGCCGAACGAAGTCTTAATTCAGACAGAAAACAAAAATTTTTCTCTCAGTAATTTAAAAGATTTTTTCAGGTACTTTTATTTTTAAGTAAATGCTTATTTTTGATTGTTTTCATTTTTCTTCTATGTATAAATTATATTCGTTATTTCGTTACTTTCGGAAAAATTTCGTAAAACTCAATAATTTCTATTTCGATAATAAGTTCTTAATATCATCGTCATCGGTGAATACGTCTCAAATTTTTATGTATCCTGCGCCCATTTTATATATATATAAAAAAAAATAAAGAAAACTGTATTAAAAAAAAAAAAAAAACGTTTTCTAATCACAACTTTGACGTATATAATACGAATAGTTGTGTTATTCTTAAATTTTAAATTATCACTTCACACGTTCGATACAATGATTCGTACAAATGTAATCGTATTTTTCGTAATCAAACATATTTTTACATTTAGCGATATAGATTACATGCCTGGTTGGGAAATGTTGCAAGATGTGCAAAAATACGCATTAAACTTCGAAGCACCCGGGGTCGAAGTTCACTGTTTACACGGGGTTGGCGTTAAAACAGTGGAAAAGTAATTAAATAATACGTATATATATATATATATAAAAGTGCATGCGCATATGAATGAGGAAATATTTTAATATTTTTCGAATTTTATTCGGAATTTTTTAGTATACTATCAATCACGGCGATTAATATAATGCAAATTTTGCTGCTTAGAATTTAATTTTTCATGAAAAATGTTTTTATGACGTATTGTAATTTTTAAATTCTAAATATTAATATCACCGGACTGGATTCATGTATATTTTACTTTTATCCAAACAAATCATTGCATCTGAAACGGCGCAAATAAAAATTAATAGTTAAAATACGAAAGGTTAAAACTTTCTGTTAATGATGTTGAAATTTTATTTTTATTTTCAAAAAAAAAAAAAATGTTCCAAGAAAGGCGTAAGAAGCGACAAAAAAAAAAAAGATATAATTCTGAGAGAACGCTCGAAATATTTATATTTTTCGGTACGTCAGTCTTAACGAGAAATATAACCACGCGTTACATTGTAAAAATAAAAAATTTATAAAAATAACACTTAAAAACTGCAATACATCAAACATAAATAAAACAGGCAGGGACCAAACGCTTTTCTGCTTTATTTTTTCGCATAATGAATTATTATCCAGACCACATAGTTTATGATCTGGTATGTGACGTCATGCTTTACGTACCGTTGTTAAAAGCTTCTAAATTCAAGTTTTCGTATTACTTGTGCAATCAAACTAGTTATGTAGTGTACCTGTGATGAATCGTCATTTTTTCCAGCCGCGTTTCGAGTCTTGTTATTACTGTGAGAAATGTGCTGACATTCGCGAATCATTTGTTTCGGTTACTGATTTTATAATTTGAAATCATTTTTTTTTTATATTTTTCCGTACGTATACACAAATACGTTTGAATTTTTTTTAGTGTTTACTAATGTACACATGTAGGATTATGTAAGTACTTTCAAGCGTATTTACTTTTTTTTCTGCTTATGTATGTATGTTCTAATGTGTATTTTATGTGACTGTGTTTATATATTCGTGTATATGCAGTTCTATAAGTGTTTCTTTTTCTACATTACTTTAATAATTTAATATCATTTTTTCTTTTCTTTAGTTCAAATTCTTTGCGGTTTAATTCAGTTGTAAACTTGTATTTAATTATTTATTTCTCGGTTTTCACATTTTAATTGTCTATCGTTGTTATGTAAAATACAGATAAATTCAATAACCCGTACCAAATTGTGAAATTATCGTTACAGGTAGAGTTTACCTTTTAAAACAGTAAGTACAATCGATGATAACGTTGGGTTCTAATTATCTTCTATTACTTTTTATTTTTTTTTAATATTTAATTTTTTGCAACCATCCACCGTAATGGTTATAATTAAATTAATCGTAGTTGATTCGGTATAAAAAATCCGCCGATTTTTTTCCCTTTATTTTTAATTGAGTTTAGGTTATAAAACCATTACTACTCATTTTGTACATATAAATTAATATAAACTTTAACGCTAACAAAAGAGTTATAAAATAGAAAGATAAATAACTAAACTAAGACATATAAGGAAAATACACTATACGAGGATTTACAAAATAATATTGGATTTATATATATAAGAGGCCATATCAACACAAGAGGATTATTTAAGCATATATGCAATAGAGTACGGAGGGAAGATACCTAACTGTAATAATTTCTTGATTAGGGTTTCTCTGTGTACACTGTATAGATTACATGAAAAAATGACATGATTAATATCTGCCGTCAAACCACAGCACTGGCAAGTACTGGAACTATAACCAGCCCTATCCGGTGGAGATGACTAGGCAGCAGATTATGTCCTGACCTAATACGAATTAGAAGAGAGAAAAATTTACGGATCGGTATTGAATGAGGAGGCTTAATTAGAAAGAGAGATTGTTTGGGTAAACTTGTTTGAATTTCTTTATAGAAACTGTTCGAAGTAGCACAAAACATGGAGCTCCAGCGATGACGCAAATCCGCCTTCGCAGACGCAGCTAAACATGTGGAGGGAATCGCACGGATCAGTAGGCCTCTGGAGGCTCCCATTTTAGCTGCCTGATCACGAATTTCATTATCTTTGATCCCGATATGGATCCATGTAAATTTCACATGGACATTCTTTTGTTGCAGATACATTACATTTTCTATTATTGTCAAAATAATTCTATTAGTTTCGAATGTACGAATTGAATTCCGATAAAAATTGATTATCCAAATTAAAAAAAAAAAAAACACAAACTAAGTTAAAGTAAGAAGTCTTTACATTATTATTAGCTTGTTGTTTTTAATCGTACTAAAAACATGGAAAACAATCGTAAATTATATCTGTCAATTTAATCAACGAGATTTTCCATCTTTAAACCGAGAGTTAAATTTAAAAAAAAATATATATATATGCTTTTACCCGATGTAACTGTCGAACTTAGAGGGTTAGAATACTTAGATTTTCGCAATTTTTTTCATAAATATCAAAAATGACTATTTTTAACCAGTTATGAAGTTTAAAATCCGCGGAAATCATTTTTGAAGGCTCCGTAGAAACAAAATTATGAAATACGGATATAACTAGAATAAAGGGAAAATAACGAAGTTACGTAAAAATTGGGACGGAGAATGTTGAAGAAGAAGTAAATAATAATAATCAACAGAACAGTGGTATAAACTTATAAGGAAATGGATTCTACCTGATGTAAGTGATGAATTAGCCTTATCGGGAGAATAGCAGATTGACACACATTTCTATCTAAATGTGTCGAGTTTTATCAACATGGTCGGGTGGCGAGCCTATTCTTCTTTTTTCATTAATCATAACGGAATGTAACCTAACGTAACCAAGTAAACAAGCATGGCTTTTTTGAAAATAACTATTTTGTTTATTATTATATTAAAGTAATTTTAAAAATAATACAATAATTATAATAACCCAATCGACACCACCGTTATAACGGAGAAATTTCGATCTATTTCACGTTTATAACCATACTTATAAATAAAAAATTTCCGTGTTTTTTTTTTATTTTTTATCGTGTTCAGGGAAGCAATATATATTAATTTATCCAAGAACCGATCAATTCTGAGAATTCTAGGAAAAACAATTATCAAATTCGTTTCTTATCGTTGATACGTTTATATTTTAGACATTGACGCAAGTTCGAACGAGTTCCCGCATTTAAAGTTTAATGTAATAGCCGAATTTACGTAATTTAACATTTGTCACCCGGCTTTAAATCTCACGGTGTGATGGTACAGTGTTCGCGAATTTCATTCCCGATACGAGATTAAAAAAACGTCTATCAGCCAGGATTTTTGGAAAATTACATTAACCCGTGTATGATAAATCTTCGATAATTATTTACAAATTTTTCATTTGAAGAAGAATAACACAATCTTTTATCAACCTTTTACCTATTATTTATTTCAGTTTTGTCGTTGAAATTGTTATTTATATTTTTGTGTTATATTCTCGTTTTAATTTATATATATATATATATATATATATATATATATATATATATATATATATATAAATTTATTACTAGAATGCTGTACGGAAAGGGAGCATTTCCAACTGGTACGCCATCATTAATAATGGGCGATGGAGACGGAACTGTGAACAGACGTAGCTTAGAAGGCTGTTTACATTGGAGAGGACAGCAGAAACAGAGTGTATACTACCGTACTTTTCAAAATGTTGACCATATGTCTATACTGGTGAATAATGACGTGTTGCGATATTTACAGGTGCTTTTTAATAGTACTTTTAGAGTTTATTAAAAAAAAAAAAATAAAAACACCCCCGCTTAATTTTCTCTCGACATAATATAACTATTTTTTTCCTATTAAGTGTAAAATTCACATTTGTTATATTTTCATATAATTATCGGCATAGTTATAATTTTGCAAACGAATTTACACCTACGATAATAACATAAAGTGATCCAGAGAAGACGGACGAGTTTGTTTTTTAAATAGCGCAGTTCATTAGGTGCTCCACGTTTTCCTATTTTTAAATAAAATTTTATTAAATAGTTTTGGTCGAATAGTTTTTGTTATTCAAAAAAGAACAAACGCGTGCGCCTTCTCTGGATCACATTCGTAGTCGCAATCGGTATGATTTTCTAATATATTTAATTTTTTCTTTTTTTTAATTTATTATTGTGGACAAGGGTAAAATGAAAGAAAATTATATATTTTTTGTGATGTTTCATATTTTAATGTTAAATGTTTTATATTTTTACGTCTTTTCTATCATTATAGGAGTAAATTAGTTTCTTATTTTCGGTTATATTTTTAACGGAAACACATCAATAAATGTCAAATCATACCGACAATACGGAACGAACCGTTTATCGATAGTACAAATTTATTTTCGAGTTATTGTTGAATTTTAGAAAAATAGTTTGTTAAAATTTAAAATTAAAAAAAAATTCGCGACGTTAAAAATACTTATTAGATGTTTAGTTTTTTGTTTCTCTTAAAACAAACGATTTTTTCCTTTTTTACGCGCAACTGTTTAAGAAACAGTAAGTGTGTTCGTTGAGTGACCGTAGATGTAAGAAAAAGCGTTTCAACAAACGTACTTCCAGTAGCGGTGAACTTTTAATAATTAATCGCGAGCCCTGCCATATGCGTTAAAGTCTACTGTCGCATGGTAATTGATATTCTGCCGTGGTCTAATATGAGAACATTACTGTTAAATCAGATAAAGATCATAATTGTTTCATATCCTAAAAGTTGTCTCTCGGCTTTAAAGTTCTCCAATTATAATCCTCATTCCTCTCCCATAATACTTAAAATTCGTAACCATATTGCACACTTTTACTGGTATTAAGGGAATTTACTTGCCGATCATTATGCTAAATGTGCAACATATCTTGGTTCATTTATTGCTCACACACCCTGCATTGATCTCCTGTCGATCATTAAGGCAGCGCATAAAGAATACTGGAAAGCTACTTGAAATAATCCCCATAATGTTACACAATATAAGCTGCTCCAGCCTGAGCTTCCTTGCCTACCCTGGTTCTATAAATATCGAAATATAAGTGGGTCTGTTCCGTCGTTTCATTGTCGCTTTATGTAGACTGCGATTTGGAAAAAATCAACTGGCTACACTTTTTCAAATGTATCTGCTTCTCCGTTCTGTTCACATCCTTCAGATATTCACTGCAACGCAGATGTAAATCACATTTTCTTGGAATGTTCACACTACCGCTCCTCTCGTGACACCTTCCAAAATCACCTCGTATCTCTACACGTTGCTTTTCCTATCAATAATCCTTTCTTACTCTCTATACGTAACATTCGTGTATACATCTATTTACATGGGGTTTGTTGTTAATTGTAACATACTCATATAGAAATAAGAAGAATTATTTTGTTAAAACTATGTTATAAAGTTTAAAAGTTTAATGGATAAACCGCTGTGTACCCCCCCCCCCCAAAAAAAAAAAAAAATCAAACAAAACATTATTATTTTGCGATAGCTTATAGTGGATTTGTTTTATCTAGTCCGCATAACTTTTGCAACGAGTGATATATTCAGATTCGGATAGATTATTTTATTTGGCACGAGAATATGCATTATGTTTATGCATTGTATACGGTTCATGTTTGATCACTGCAATTAACCCAATAATTCTGATCCATACAGTCGAATTGGTGTTAATAAGGTGTTATATAAAAGAACTTCGTTTTCGAATATCTCTTGTTCAGCCCTTAATTCTTAATAGTTAAGTACTACGTCATACGACTGACGAGATAACAACGAAGGTAGGTAGCGAATACGCAGAAATTGAAATTACTGTATTACCGATACATGCTGGGTTGTACGTTCCTCTTTCGAGTGTAAATGTGATATATGATAACATTTACTCGCGTTTAAACGAATTCGCCATTTTTCTAAACTCTGATTCAAGTTGGTTAATATTCATATTTAGGATAGTATGGTAATGTTGTTAGCAAAGATGACGTGGTATATGTAGATCACATAACTGGTCCAAGTATACTGCCTTAAGACATCTCAGAACCAACACTGTAGTGAGTGGAGAAAACGTGCTCTACAGAAATCCCGTTTAGGAAGGCCAAAATTGAGGAATAGATGAAGCCTATAGAGAAGAACGTTTTAAATTACAATAGAAACCCTTCTACACGATCAAACGTTTAAGAATCGTCCAGCAATATATTAATGTGGTGGATAATGGAGTAATTATTTTCAATCCCAAGTTTGTAATTTGAATATTTTGTTCAGGTAATATCGGATAAAGACGTTTTAATAAACCTGTGAACTTATTGGCCGATATGATGAGATTTTTTGATAAGGTTTATTCAGGTTCAGTATAATTTAAACTTCCACTCAAGCGGAAAATACATTTCACGTAGTGCCTTATTATAGATATGTGTGTCTGTGTATGTGGGAGGATAGCTCGTCTGTGAACATCGTAAATTATACTATGAAACCGTCGAGCTTTTCTAGTATGTAAAAATAAATATAATTGAAATGTGCTGAGTGTTTACCAACGATAAACCCGACGGGAATCAAAATGGGTAAAGAGGAATCTTTTAGAAATGTGATAATCCCGGGTGACGAATTGTTGTCCCTGGTGTGATTTTAGTTACTTTAATAGGATTTGCAAATTGTTCGTCGTTATTGGTGGGAACTACGATATCCTTATCAGTTGGGCGTTTCTTTAAGATATTAATGCAAGGTTCACGCAACGATGACAGCGTTTAATATATATATATATATTCCGCTAATCGGGATATTAAATAATCGTCGACATAATTCCTTATCAATGATAAACGTGAAACAGAACAGCAGTTCTAGAAAATATTTCTTTAAAAAAAATAACTGGTTATTTTCACTATTATTATTATTTTTTTTTTTTTTGTAAATTAAATTACATTAATAAAATCTTTTTTTATAAAAGAATTACAAAATAACGTCGTGTGTATTTTTTAAATCATACCGGAACTTTAAGACAAAATTTAATTTGTTTTCTTTTTTTTTTAAGAAGGTTATTTCTTCACATTTTATTTCGATCCAAATTTTAAGCATTTCTTTTTACCATTAGGTTTAGTAAATTCGTTAGGGATAATTTTTCTTCGAAATATGCGATTATAATAATAATAAACATTATTCAACTTTGTGTGCTTCTGTAAAAAACTATATTTATTTCTAGCTATTAATGACGTTTAAACATAAGCTAGTCAGCGAACATAATTTCATGTATTTTTCAAATTAATTGATTAAACGGTAAATGTGTAAAATTAAACATAATTTGTATTACGCCATTTTAATGTCTCGCGTTTTTTATTGTGTGTAGAATTATGAGAATTATCTATCGTTAATCGTCGCGTATTGTATAACGTTTTGATAATATATTTACAAGCTGATCTATCTATCCGTTACGTTACCACAATTATTTTCCATGATCACTGTACGATTTTAAATAAATTTTATGTAATTTTTATTGTATTTTTATCATTTTAAAATAAATAACAGATTACGGAATATTTTTTATCGAGACGAAAGAAGGCATTTTATTTGAATAATAATTACGAATTCGCCTTGAATTTATAATCATTTATTTTAATATAATTAATAAATAGAGGTTTTGAAACGTTTTTAATACGAATCTTCCTTTCGGTTATACATTATAAAATTTTGACACATTATAAATTTTATACAGGTGTTTATTATACAATACAGTTTCTTAGGTGAACCGTGGATAATTTTCCATGTATTTATATAAATATTATTAATTTCACGTCAATCAAACAATGAAAATTTTTGTTAGCATTAAAATTTCATGTACCGTATAATGGACATTTAGTATAGACGTTATCATAATGTGTAACGGTGTCTATTTTCGAAAGTGCTAACAAAATCAAAGTAGTAACGCGAAATCGTATTGAATTATTTTACACTGTAGAAGTTGAGAACTTCAAATTTAGCCTAAGAAAACGATCTCACTAAATACCGTACAAAACTCAAAACAACCGCCAGCATATGTTAAAACTAGTTTTCAAACAAATTGTTAACTTATATATTTCTCAGATTTCTGATATGTCGAAGCAGAAATCAACACAGGAGCACGAAAAATATCAGTTTTTTTTTTTTTTTTTAAATCTTATGAAATTACAATACCTCTTAATCCTCGTTCCGATTTTCTCACGCCCGCAAAAACTTTTTTCCTAATCCGTTCAGTCATTATGTCCATTATACGGCGCATGAAATTTTAACGCTAACAAAATTTTTTATTTTCTGACTGACGTGAAATATTTTAATTTTGTGAAAATATTTATTTAAACTCGGTGAAAATTATCTAGAGTTATCTAAGAAGCTGCATTAATCTGTATAAAAATTTCTAATTTTGCGTCAAAATTTAATGTGTGACTAAAGGGATTAATTAATAATTCATAACACAAATCATGTTTGATATAGAAAATATACGTCGTGAGGACTGTTAACAGCTTTATTGAGAAATATTCTGATATAAAAGCACCTAGACGTCCAAAAGTGCTATGACAAATCGAGATATTCCAAACTTTAATCGTTAAATAAAACTAGTACCCGATTAAGTAGCCTCAATAGAGTATTCGGTACCTTGCTACGTAATTACACCAAATCGTTAATTTGATTAATTATATATATCATCATCATCATATTTTGCCCAATCCTAAGATTGGTTTGTCATTGATTTCCATCTCTGTCGGTTCTGTGCAATCCATTTCACTTCTTCGTACGATGACGCCGTCACGTCTTCGAGTATCTGTGCAAATCTGTTCGCGGCCTTCCAATCACATTCTTTCCTGAATGCATCTCTTCTATTAGATTAGCCCCTCGTGTCGCAGTGCCTATCATTTGGGTTCTTCTTTTTACTACTATTATTTTTAACAACGTCGGTTTTTCATTAATTCTTCTCCAAACTTCCTCGTTGGTTAACTTATCTGTCCATTTTATTTTCAATAATCTTCTGTAACACCAGAGTTCTAATGCTATCAGTCTTCGCTTCTCGTCTTTCGTCATTATCCAAGTTTCGCACCAATATAGGGCAGTGCTGAATACATATACATGCAGTAGTCTTTTCCTAACGGCTAATGTTTCTGGATGTCAGTAAGATTTTCTTATTATAAAACGCTGCTTTAGCTTGGGCAATTCTGTTTTTTATATCCCTTTTACTCCTACCATCTTTGGTTATTACGCTTCCCATCTAACAGAATTAGTTTACTTGTTCTACTTTTTCTTCCTTAATATCGATTATATTATTATATTTATTACATACTAATATTTTGGTCTTTATTTCGTTTATTTTCATATTATATTCCTGCAGCATGCTTTCCATTATACACTTTTATTCAGTTCTTTTTCTGATTCAACTAATACAGCGATATCATCGGCAAATCTAAGCATACTAACATTTTCTTCGTGTATTGGTATTTCTTTAACTTTTTCTTTAGTTTTTTTCATCGCTTCTTCTATGTAAACATCGAATAACACGGGCGACAAGACGCATCCTTGTCCTACAGTTCCAATTTTTGCTTCTCTTCATTTCTAATTTTAATAATCATCCGTTGATTATTATATAGATTGTATATAATCCTCTCCTTAGCACATTTATAGGATTTATAGATATAGAAAAGGCGTTTGACAATGTCGAATGGAAAACCATGTTTATAATATTAAAAAACATGGGATTAAACTAAAAGGGTGGCTACAGCACGGACTTCTATAAGAATGATACCGAGTTCGATCATCATCGGAAAATAAACATATAAATAATCCTAATATTATCGCGTGCGAAGGCGATGGCAAATCATCACGCATAACACCATATGCGTGCTAGTATTGTAGTACACTACAAAAAAAAACACGGGGACTGAGTCGTGACAGCAGAGCCGATTACAATCAGTTCTCCCGAATGTGTGTGTGTGTGTGTTTATATAACGCTAACGCCATATTGCGACTGCCTTGTACGCTACTTACACTTCGAAATATGTATAGGTAAGTGATCGCGGGCCACTTAAAGATGATGATATAGCGAAGGTTGCAAGTCAAAAATAAACGTGCATTTTTTTCACAAAACTTCATGGTATCAAGACGACGTTTATTTTCATATAATCGAAACCGTTTTGCACATCATCGCCATACCTCGTTTATCTTCTTTCTACTTATTACTAAAATAATTAATTTTTTTTTAATAAATCCACGAAACAAGTTAGTAGGACGCGAATTTATTTTAGAACCTACTCATTATTGTATTGTTCGTTGCCGAACGTCGTGACTAGCTATTGTACGTTTATTTTTACGTACAAAATTAGCTAGCATTCAAGGCGCTATTTATTATGCAATGCAGATGCGCGCGCATACGATGTTATACGGAGTGGCCTTCTCGGTGATCATAAAGAATTAAATAATGACGAAAACTTTCTATGTCGCCTGTTGGTTTCGAACCTCGTCGAGCATTCTAGCAACTACGCCACCGCATTAACAATAATAATACGTCATTAAAAAAAAAACGATGAATTACGTTTAGAACAAAAAATGACATCCGTATTTTATTATTTTTGCTAGTTATTTGTCAGTGCAATTACGTGGTCTATTGGGAACAGTTGTTCGTACTAGATATTATCGATACCGTGTTCAACGTAGTAGGTGAAAAAAAAAAGAAAATTATACAAATTGATTTAAAAATATGACGTCTGTTGACATTGTATTTTATTAATTATTGCGTATAAAAAAAAAATCCTCGTAGCACAAGCACGATCGAGTTTTACGCAATCGACTCGGATAAATATAGCGTGTAATTTTAATATATAGTGTAGTACGCATAATAGGAACAACATAAATTACGCCTTACAAATTATGTACAAAATTTCAAAATACCTTACCATGCTCGCTTTTAAAAAACGGACGGGCATGAACTAAACAGTACGTTATGAACTAACGGCAGAGCGGTCCAATCACATTTTTCTTCTCCGATAACGATATTACGTAAGCATCCTCTAAAATTATCTTTCGTTTCTAACGTTCCGCTGGATACATTATCTAAATCACAAAACATTATAAATGTATCAATGTATATACTATATAATAAGCTGTATATAAAAAAATTTACATAATAAACAATGAATACCGGACAATCGCACTACTAGGATAGAAGGCTAGACATACAGCTCAGTCAAGCGCAATATGGTTTCATTGCGAAAAAATGCACTACAGATGCCATAGCTCTTCTGAAAACTATAGCGCAGCGAGCAATTAACGCAAACCGGGGAGTAATAGCTGTTTCATAGATTATGAAAAAGCTTTCGACCGAAGAACATAATATAGACAATGAAGATTTACAAGTAATTAAAACTGGAATCAGCGAATATAATAGTTGGAGAATTTGATTATAACTAAATTAAAAAGGACGTAAGGCGATAATAGACTATTTAATGTATATATATATATATATATATATTCAGAAGAGATCATTAAAGAATCGAAAATTTATAATTGTGGTTTAAAAATAAACCGGATGTTCAATAGAACGTGTAAATTATGCAGGATGATCGAGTATTACTACTGGCGGGATCAACTAAAGAAATGCAGATGATGCTAAATAGAGGCTAAACAAAGCAGAGGAGAAATATGGAATGAAAATAAATGTTAGTAAAACAAAGGCCATAAAATTCACCAAGGCGATTGACAACATAGATCTCAAGTTAAAAATCGGAAAAGAAATAGCGGAAATTGCGCGAGAATTTCGATATTCGGACGTATTAGTGACAAGTGTCGAGATATATAAAAGAAATTGGAAACCGTATCGGAATAACGTTCAGAAATTTAGAAATCGTACTGAAAGACATGAAACTAAAAATGAATATAAAGATGAGTCAGGCAGTGTTATGTCATGTCCGCGTCCTGAAATACGCCGCCGAAACGTGGAAAGTGTAAAAAGATTAAACGCGTTCGAAATGTGAACGCTTAGAAGAATATCGCCGTGAGCGGCAAAGTAACGAATTCATAAGTATTACAACGGAGGAGCGGTATGGAAAAGATGGACATCTCGAGAGAAGAAAGAGAATACCTTGCGCATAAAATTAGAGAAGGAGTATTTACCATTCAAGGAAAAATACTGACCGGGAAAGAAAATGCGAGGGAGGAAAAGGCTGGAAATGATTACTAACAGCTTTAAAAATAAGAAAACTGACGTAATAAAATCAGCCCGGGCGCGAGAAATGTAAAACGTTGGTGTATGCCATCTTCTGATAAAAAGAAGCTACTAAATGGAATAGAATATGCATATGTACTTTTAAAATGCCCGTTTACAGAAAAACAATAATAAAAGAAAATAAAAATTTACAACGAGGATGTAATTTATAAATTACAACCTATATGTTACGTATTGTCGAGAAAAATGATTGTTTAACGTAGAATTTTCTCTTGCATAGATTTTAGAAGATTAAGATGAGACTATTTTATCTTTCGACGCATTCACGCGACTAGCTTATTAATAAATTTCTACGATCAGTTTATATCACAGTATTAAGAAAAGAATTACAGAAGAAGCAAAAGTTTAACAGATTATCTAAAAAATTATTTTTTGATTGCGGAATTGAAAGCAGTTTAAGACATTGTGTTATATTAAGTTGCCGTAATTATACATTGGTAAGGTTCGCATTTGCACTGCGTACGCATGACGCATACATATTTAATAATGTAATCAAGTATACAAGTATTCGGTGAAAAAAATTTATTAATTTCCAGGTTGCTTACTCCGATGTCATTGAAGAATAATTATTCCTAAAATTGTTAAAAAATTACTTCCGTAAAATGGTTTATATTTTATTTTTAGTAAGGTTCACTTTTTAGAATATGAAAATTTAAGCGTGACAATTTTTTCAGTCAGTTTCATCCGTCGTGATAAATAAGGATAATTTAATGTAATCGATTATTCGAAATTGGTAGCAGTTTTTTTGACCTCATGTAAATATATGACGTTTATAAAATTTCGTTTTTTATTATAAATAAAGAAATAACAGCGTTTTAATCGTACACACAAACACACACATCATGTACATAGGGGGAAAAAACCCAAAACATACCAGGTAATCCACCGATATATAATGGACTATTTGTATGAGCTTCCGTTATATGACCGTTATCTGATAACCAGTATTTTTTATCGATGCCGTCTACTTTAAGTGTTAATTCTTCGTGAATATAATACGCTTGGACAGTATGCCATTTATTGTCGCATATTACATATTCAGACGGAAAAACGTGTTCAATTTTGAACGGACGTCTATCTCCCATATCTCCGGATAGAATTATCTGTTATATGAAAGATAGAGAGAGCAAACAATGCAATTTAATAATACATTTCTCACGAAGATAATATAAAAAGTGATTATGATTAAAAACTGATCATCAAATGGCGACAGCTGAAAAATTTAGCTTATACTATTTATTTTATAACTACCGAGGCTATTACGGCACTGGTGATTTTAGATGTATTAAACGAGGTTAGAATAAGAAAGGAATTGTGTAATTGATGGAATACCAAATAAGGTACGCTAAGAAAATTTAAATTATTATACATTAGATAGATATGCATAGAATCAGATGTGTTTTCGATATCGTATCATAAACAAACGTTGAATTTGGTTTTGTATAAATCAAATATCACGCATACAATATGATATGGCTGATTCAAAATTTTTCGCATTTTTGAATATTATTAAACTAGGTAATCTGAAATATAACTGTTCAGAATTTTCCGTTTTAAATATGTACGATAAAATATTTCTCATAACTCGTATTTAAAGAATTTTAATTGCTCTACATATGATCAGTTATTTTATAAGATAGATCTTTAAATAAAAATAGTAAATTACAGTAACAATTTCGTATAGAAGTTTGATACTTATGATTAGATAAACTTGTAATTTAATAAAAATCGATATTTTTATAATCAAATTATCTTTAATTAAAAGCTCGGCGATCTTTGTAAAAAGTTAGACGTCAATATACATTTTCGATTTGTTAATCAAGTGAATTTTTCTGAATGAAATATTAAATTTAGAACGTCTTACTTTGCCGTGATTAAGTTCTAACGATAGAGCGGGATAACCTTCGGGTTCGGAAATTGAAAGTAGTATACCAGATTTTTCGGTTGTACGAAATTCCAGTTCCAATTTCAGCATTGATCCGATATAATAATTCGTTTCTATTTTAATAAAAAAAAATATATGAGCTCGAAAACGTTAACAAATGTTTCATTAACGTTATCTTTAATAATGTTATGAATTACGAATTTGTAAAAAAATATAATTCAAATAATTAAAATCGTTATTTTCACCAATAGACTACTTTATCAATCGAATATGTAAACAAATATATCAGATAAAAAATATTATTCTAACACTAGTAAAATGTTTGACAGTAATTATCAGTACATACTAAAAAAAACATGTGTGCCTCGGAGTGCAGGTAAGAAGTTAGAAACTTAAAGACGTTTCAACTAAATTCGCTTCAGAGTTCCTTTTTTTTTTTTAATTTTTACACCCGTATATATATATATATATATATAAGAATAAACCTACCTATGTGTATAAGTCGACGTGTCTAACGATACAAAACGTGGTTTGAAAGACGGGCGTTGGTAGTTTAGGTACATGCGAACGGGATATATATATATATATCCGTCCATTATTTCGTTGACACACCTAACACAACAAAACGTGGTTTCATAGGGTGGTGTTGGTAGTGGAGGTACATTATGTATATATAATAATAATAATGTCTTTATTTTATTTAAATACACCAAAAAATACATGCATAAAATAATTTATATTATGATAATAATGAAAGCCCAAATTGAGCAAAGGATCTTCGTTTTTTTTTTAAGAAATATATCCAACACCCACTTTCTTCCAAATCGTTCTATCTCTTTTGATCCCAACATATTTAAGAATGTCGTTTTTCCATCGCCTCTTTGGTCTTTGAATTTTTCTTTTCCTATCCAGCGGAATCTATTATATACATTTTCTGGTTCAGCTATCTGCTTGTTTCCGCATGACATGACCACACCATGTCCATTTGAGTTTTCTTGCTATCTCCATTAGGTCATCTGTCCTTGACTGTGCTCTAATGCCTTGTTGTTTATTATATCAAATTTTGTAACCCCCTAGCATTTTCCTTTGCATCGCTCGCTGCACAATTTGTAACTTTTTTATTTGCTTAACATTATATGACCATATTTGTGATCCATAAGTAATCGACGGCATGATACATGTTTTAAATACTTGTGCTTTTAATGATGGACTCATTTTCTTATTAAAAATTTCCTTCAAAGCCCAATACTTTTTCCATTCGATTGCTATTCTTCTATTTATTTCCTTGTCTTTTTGTCTTTAAATGAAATTAACTGTCCAAGATATATAACTTCTTCAACCTATTTTAATTTGTTTGAGTTAATGGTCACATTTTGTCATGTGCTATTAGTTAATAATTCGTTTTTTTTTTTTGTTATTTATTCTAGTTCGTTAAGCATCGTCTGCAATTGTTCAACTATGGAAGCTGTAGGTGTCACATCATCGGCGAAACGTAAATTTGTTAAATGTGTACCATTGATATTTATTCCATGTTGTTTCCATGATAGATTCCTAAATGGTTGTTCCAAAACCGCGTTAAATAAGACTAGTTACAAGGGGTCATAACTCCTTTTTTCAATGGAAAGCTTTCTCCTTCCTGATCCAATATTATCTTTCCTTGAATATTATCGTACCTGTTCTTTATTAATCTTATATATTTCTTATGTATCCCTTGATTCTGCACAGAAGCATAGAGGAAGTCGCGATCTACTGAATCGAAGGCTTTCTTGAAGTCAACAAATGCAAAAAAAAATATTTATATTTCGTATCATCCGCTTTTTCGATTAATCGCTGTATTATTTATAAATTATCTATAGTGTAGTAGTTTGTGCGGAAACCTGTTTGTTCTGTAGGTTGTTGATCACCCAATTGATTTAACGTGTGTACAATAATTTAGCAAATATTTTGTAAAAAGTTTGTAGAAGACTTGTTGGTCTATAGTTATTCATATCCTCTTTACTTTCTTTTTTATATAATAATATTATTGTTTTCTTATTCCATTGTTCAGGTAATTTTTCCGTAAACAATATCCTATTGAATGAACTTGTAATGTTATTAATTGATACATCTTTCGCAATGATTATTAATTCATTTGTAATCCCATCACTCCCTGGGGTTTTATCCTTCTTCAATTGATTTATGGCGTTTTCTATTTCAATATTTAAAAGTGTTGGGACATTTATTTCGTCTCCGCTATCGTTATAATCTTCCCAAACTCTTCGAATACTTAAATTCATTGATTCTGCCTATAGATTTGTGTAATATTCCGTAGCTACCATAATAATTTTCTTCCTTTCATGTCGTATAATGTTCTTCTTGTCCATCAATCCTATAATTAGCTTTTCCTGTGATAGAAGTTTTCATATGTTTCTTACCGAATTAGAGTGTTCTAGGATATTGATTATTATATCTTTATTTCATTTATCTATAAAATTTCTGATTTTGGATCTCGCTACTTTACACATGACATTAAATTCTAGTTTTTCCTTTGATGTTTTGAGCCATTCGCGCTTTTTAATATTCAACTTTACATCCTCTGGAAAGCTCCTCTTATTTTTTGTGTTCTTTTTTATAACTGATGGACTACACATTATTAATAATCTTATACATTTTGAATTGTTTCTTCTATCTCATTAAAATTCATATAATTGTTTAAATTTTCAATAAATTCTCCAGTCTGTTGGCTGTCCATTATTTTTATTCTTGGTTCCTTTTCCTCTAATTTTCTTTTACCTTTTCCTACTTTTAGAGTTATTGTGACTAATCTACGATCTGTCTGGAATTCTAGTTTACTGATATTTATGTTTATCCTCCATTAAAACGAAATCGATTTCGTTTTTATAATCTCCATTTGTTGACATCGAGGTCCACTTTTCCATCTTCTTTTTTTAAAATATGAATTAACAATTTGGAAATTTTCACATTGGCAAAATTCCAACAGCTTTGACTCTCTAAGATTCCGTTTTCCATATCCATAAGGACCCCCAATTTCTTCCTCTCCTTTCTGTCTAAATTCAATTTTGCTGTTAAAATCTTCTAATATTAGTATTTTCCCAGGAACATTACTTTTAGCTTTTTTTATTGTATCCTGCAATTCTTGGTAAAAATCATCACTTTCCTCTTCTGATGGCATATATTTGTATTACTGTCATTTTCAGACAGTAAGAAGTTTCAAATGTAATCTCGAAAATTCTATACGAAACTTCCTTTACTTCCCTTATCTTTAAAACGATTTGATATTATAAATCCAACTCCTCTTTGCCCTTTAATTTCCCCTTTATGGGTGAAAATCTTCTTTTTATAATTTCTTCACCTAATCTTCTCACTTCTGCTAATCCTAATAAGTCTACGTCTTTGTTTCCGAGTGTTCTCTAATTCTAAAATTCAATCTTCTGAGTTTAATATTCTTACATTTAATGTACCTATTTTTATCATTTCTTTGTTTTTTATATTCCATTTAGTATACAGAAGGTGGTGGCCACTATACCCTCAGTGGCCAACCTTACTGACTGATGATTTTGTATATTGACTTTTTGTAAATTCTTAAACATATAACGTGGTGTTTTTTTTTTATTTTCTATTGTGATTTATTATTTGTTCTAGTCTTATAATATTTCGAATTATTGTTTGTATCACCTTATTATCTTTCATCGGTTTTACTACATATCCTTCCTTATTATTTTTAAAATTTGTACATTTTTCATGTATTGGGTTTGCTTTTTCATTTTTCCATTGTCGGTTAAATCTAATTTATCATATTTAATTATTGCGTATTTTCCTTCTTCTCTACTTTTTTTATCTCACTCTTCTCATTTTTTCCGTTGCGAATTTAAGTAGTATTGTATGTACTTTATCGTTTTCCTTTTTATGAAATTATCATCGTTCCACGTCATATCTAGTTGATTTTCAATAATATTTAGAACTATTCCTTCTGTAGTATTATCCTCTGTTTCTCCTTCTTCTACATCGTGAAAGATTAAATTTTTATTTCTAATTTCTCTTTTCAATTCCGCTATTTTTAATCTTTGTTCTTCTACTATTTTTTTCTAGTTGTTTTGTTACATATTTTATTAACTGTTGGCGTAATTTTTTCTGTTTCCTCTTCTAAGCGTTTAAACCATATCATTTTTCAGTTAATTTCGTAATTTCTTGTAATACTTCCTTTAACTCGGTGGCATTCATAGCGATATATTATTCCATATAATAATAATAGTACACTTACCGTTATCAAATTAATACAAACAAGATAAAAACTTATACAGTTTTGTAGTGTTTATCTCCTCCTTGAATAATCAGACGACTATAAAAACCGAATACGATAAGAACGAGATAAAAACGTATATTTATATAACTGGTTGCACTGTTTCAAATAATGTAAATAAATCGATGCCGATACAAAGTCAATAAAATTTTTGTTTATTACTCTTATTTCTTTATTAGTAAAAAAGTTTAATTAATGTACAAACTTACCAGTTCTTGCAGTTTAACTATTATGTACGTAAGTATACTTTAAACACTTTTTACCATTAATATAACGTACATATTACTTTTCTATATGAAAACAAAAACAACCGCTATCAACAAACATTACGCAAATCATATATATATATATATATATATATATCCGATCGCTCGTTTTGTGGGTAACTACCCATATATAATGCGCCAATAGAAGTTTCACTTCAAAAAATCTTAACAATGGTTTAGTACATCGTAAAACAAAAAGTACGCAATAGCGTCGGTCACACATTAGTAATATAATAACAATGACGATAGGAGTTCGAACTTATTTGAAATAACTGATTCTTGGTTTTCATTTGCAGGGAAATGTGAAAACTTTGATAAAGTTTATTTGTGATTATTCGAATTTTCTAAATAAATAGAAAATCTATACTGCATAGTGTAAAATTTTAACATAATGATAATATGAAAATTTTTGTAGTTGAAAAGAGCCACTTACATGTAAGCATAATGTGTTTTATACTTACTAAAAACTGCGTATGCGTCTCCAGGAAAATATGCTCCTCTTTCTATCTGAGGGAAGCATTGGCCTACTTTGTGATGAATAACTTTTCCTCCAACAAGATCTTCCTTCTCACCATCAATGTAAACATCTTGAATACACCCTTTCAAAGGTTCAGCTTTTTGTAACTGTTAATCAATGTAAAAATTAAACAAATACTTTTTTCCTACTTTGAACTAGTTTGTTATTGAGAAATATCGAAGCGACAGTATAAAAGTAATCAACAAATACATATAAACGATTTAAATTTAAAAATAGACTATAGTAGACTTCATCGTAAAACTTAAAAAGTAAATATAAAACGATTTACCTCAACGTAAGAGAGTAACATTAAATATTTTGTTTCAACAATTTAAATAGCAAAGTTTTTAATTTTATGTTACTTTTCGTCATGTTTCGTTTTGTCTAAAGTATACTCCTGTTAACAAATGAAATTAAAATTTACGATTCAAAAACAATAAATTATAACTTCGAAATTTTAAAATGAATACAAAAATATTACGTAATTAAAAAGTACATATACCAATGTATCCGGTATAGACGTGTTTTCCGGGATTCCTCCTACATACATCGCACTTAGAGTCGCCAACTTTTTGTGAACATTTATTTTCATCGGCGTAATATCATCAACTTGTAACGATAATACTCTTCCTTCTCTACTTATTTTTATCTGAAACAATGAAAAATTATTTTAATTATAGCTTACATATATTTGTAAATACTGTAAATTTAGAATGTTTTATAATTTTCCCTGATAATTTTAAATAGAATTGTATTTAGATTATCGTGTTCAGCATTCGTAAATGTTAATTATTCAATTTTCGTTAATAAATTTGCTTTTTCCGAAGACGTTCGTAGAATCATCAGTTTTGTGGCTCGCTCGTGACTGATCAATTAGTAATGAATAACTGGGGAAGTATAAATATGTATGCCAATATCGCTTACCATAGGCGTTTAGGTTAAATAATGTGACTAAAATTAACGTATCGCAGCTAACTAACAAGTACATTAAAAACTGATTAATAATAATCTCAAACTATTACAAAAGGTTTATTAACTTAATGTGGGCCATACCTGGAGATACTGCAATACCAGGTCGACCCGCGACAAGGGTGGAGCAAGCTCCTAACACCTCATCCGTTTACAAAAATTAGTTTAATATACTGACCCCGCGTTGCGAGGTGTATCAGATATTAAGCTGATAAGAACAGATACTACACTTTGATCTTAGCCAACAGGCCGAGAAGCGATAACCAGAAGTAATTCACAAATATCTACTTATTACAAGGAGTATTTAACAAATATAACGGGAAGTGAACATAATTCGTTATTTCTATAAACATAGTAAAAATCATGGTAAAGTATTGTATAATTAAATATCACTTATTTTTCTAATGCATATCTCTAAGCTGAATAATTTCACAACTTAAAAAAATATACTAAATATTTCCAAATTAATTTAAGATTATTTTCACAAATTTGAATTATATTTACTTATACATCTATTGAACAAAAATATTCACCTACTTGATTAATTAAATAAAAAAATTGTCGCTTTAAAATAATTAAATTTAAAAAAATGTTTTATTCTCGCTTTTAATTGATCATATATAAATAGAATAGGTTTTATTATACGTTAAAACTGAAATGCATATTTATAATCGCACTTTCTGTAATTTTACAAAAATAAAAAAAAAAATAAAAACCTTAATAAATGTGTTTTTTTTTCTGTTTACAGAATGTTCATTATAAAATATACTAGAAATTAAATTCACACACTAATTTAATTAAACTGTATGAAACAGTTAAATCGTGTTTTCTTCAAAGTAAATCATTAATTTTATTAATTATATACGTTTAAGGACATTATTTAAATTCTAGTATTAAACGAAGGAAAGAATTGTAGTAACAATACGACATCAACATCATAAAACGAATTTAACATTAATGTAAATTAGAAATTCGAATCATTTCTATCTTATAAATTTGATTAGATTAAGTTTAGGTTTTACAAACATTATTTACAACTTTTATCGTTTATGATATTTCATATATTTTTTATACTTATAGGTAAACGATAATATTAACGTTTCAAAACAGGGGGTCAGCGTAAATCAATTATTTACATTTTTTTTTTTAATGAATTACACGGGTTTTTCCACTATTTCAGATATCTCAAGTCTCAAAACCATTTTAATTATCTACATGCAATTGTTATACATCACTATTATGTGATGATTTTGAGTAATTAGGCGACTAAAAAGATGGTTTTTATCCAACTCAAAGTATCCATCCAATTAGTTAGTAACTGAGTACCTGTTTACTATAAGTAAAGAAAGGAATGAAATAATAAACCGCCCTGTTATTTGCTTTGAACAGGACGTATTATTTCATCGGTTCTCAATTGAATCTCTAAGAAGACGAAACTGGTTAGGCGACGTTCCTCATAAATTTTCAATGCAGTTCTCTTTACTTATATATTATGCGTTTTTTTTTTTAAAATATTTCAACATTTTATGATAATTATTAATTTAAGACGAAAGTATTAGCGAAGTGTCGCTCTTAATTAAATCGCATTCGTGATGGGACTTTTCTATATATAGTGAATACTTGTCAGTATACTCTATTATTATGTGATTAAGAAAGAATGTGCTTCCCTGACAACTGCATTTTTTTATATACCTACACAGTAGAAAAGTTAGCCGATCACGAATGCGATTTAATTAAAAACGACACTTTGTAGGTTTTAATTTGAAGTATTATCTGTGAAATCAGTGTTGCTATATAGTTGCATGTTAATAGTACAGGTTTAATATTATTAGTTAAATTGTATATTCGAATGCGCCAGTTTATACTTATATACATATAAGTAATCTTTGAATAATCCGTATCTATTAATTAACTGTTAATAATTCGGTACAAATAGGACGTTGTTAAGTCGGCTATGCATATTTGGAAAAAATTGTCTTGTTAAAAACCATTTAATATTAAACACGATTTTATGTTGTATAACTCGAATTTACGTGTGTTTTTATTCATAATTTAATTATTTTATCATTATAAGTCACTAAAAATTCTCAATGTTCGTTGAAAAAAAAATAATGATTTCGCACGAATGCATCTTCAGACGATTGCAGAATATAACGTGGAACTTACTTTATGCCAGATTCCGTCATTAAAAACGTTTTGAGTCACCATTTCGAACTTTCGTTTGCCTTTCACTACTACCGTTACTCTGCCAGAACGTAAAAATGCTACGAAATAGCTGGAAATTTTATTTTGCATACCCTACAATCGATAAAATTACTAATTTTATCATTCGATATAATAAATTTTTCAACGCGTACGCCACTATCGACAACGCTCAAGTTTCGCTTCAGTCACGATCAATCCAAAAGAAATTTTGGCTGGTCGAGGACATTTTACGATGGAAAATAAAAACAATTAATTAAATATTTAAAAAATTTTAAATACGCACAAGTAAAAATATTTTTTGTTAACAGCGGAATACAACCAAATTTGATTGACGGTTCAAGACTGACTAAAGCCTGACCGTAAGTATGTGCGAGCGTTACCGGATCCAGACCGTAATGTGATCATACCTATAGTGTGAATCAAGCCTTCGAGTTTATTACCAGTGGTGGCTCGTATGTGTGTTGTACTCGACGAGTACCGTAGATAAAGACAACCTACATCAAATTTTATTATGGATTTTTCTTTAAAATAGAATTTAACTATATTTGCGAAGGGGAAAAGCTTTGCGAATATTCTTGAAGAGCGACTGGGGTACATCCACTATAAGTTCCACCATGATATTTTAAATGATGCATTATACTTGCTGACAGTGGCGATTATAATATATAGAACGCGTGTTGAAAAGCTTTAAATTTTGACTGTAGATTATAGGATATACAGGCAATTTGTTTTTTTTTTCACTTCACTTGTCGATTGATTAATAACTACCTCTGTAGGCTATTAAACAAATGCAGTTGACTTGCTAAAGAATCCACTATTGCCATTAATATTCTGTTAGTTGCCATTAATTTTAAAACTTCTTCATTTCCGATCTTTTTACTCCCAAGTATTTTCCACATTCTTCGATAGCACCACATTTCAAATGATGATATTCGCTTCTTCATATTTTTTCTATACTCCTTTCTTCCATATAGGAGCACTGACTACACGTAGCATTTCAGTAACTATTTTAAGCGTAACTACCTGTTGCAAAGGATGTTTTTTAGTTTTATAACTTGCTATTTCAATACGAATTCGTACCTCCATATCAGAATCATTATTTTGTGTCACTCAGCTATCCGATAATATTTATATAGTTTTCCGCCTTTTCAATTTCTTTGACATCTAAAAATTATTTTTCAATTAGATTAGGTTTCCTCGAGACTATCATGAATCTAGTAGTGTTTATACTAATTCTTTCTTGCTTTCCAATATCACTATATGTAGTTCTGTTATATTTTCTGCTAGAAGTGCTGTATTGTCAGCAAAACGAATTACTGAAATACGTTATGGGGGGGCGTCAAAAAATTCTATCGAGTACACTTGAAAACATCACGAGCTCCGCTGTTTATTATAGTAATAAATACGTACGTAATTCTATCGAGCTTACCAAAAGCATAAATAACAATCCGTTAGGATAAAACGTGCGGAATTTTAATTCTAAAGTAAAATTTTTATTCATCAACGTTTGCTTTTGAAATGCGATTAACACGTGACTATACGGTATATCGCCGAAGCGAACTGCGCTTTGCTCGAGAGAATAACTTTGCCCTTTGTAACATCCGACTGTACCGCTTCCGACATCTCTTACATGCATTGCGGCTGCGATACGTTCGCCATACGGATTATTATCCAACGGTACGGTGCCGAGTCGTCCAATTTCTGCTCGTTCGAATTCAATAGGAACGTCGAAGGCTATCAACCTAAAGATAAAATAATACAAAGGAATTAAAGGCGTGATTTAGTAAACCTAACGGACAATTACATAATTTTATATTATTCGGCTAACGATCAACGGTACTTGGATGGGTGTCCGCCGGCTCAGTCTGTTGTGTGTATCTCCCAATTTGCCTGGCCCGCACGAGATATTAGTCTATTTTCTCCACAATTTATTGATTAGCTACGTCCAGCAGTGGACCGATATAGGTTAAAAAAAAAAAAACAAGAAAAAAAAACGTGTTTTAAAATATATACTGACTGATCGTTAAAGATGGCGTTTTTAATTGTACCGTTCAAAGGTACATCCGATACAACGGAACTAGTAATAGCGATGTCGGCTGGTATTCCACCGAAGAATAATCCGCCGTCTTTTCCGGGCACTCTAATATTCGAATATCCGTCCGGCATTGAACCGGTAGCTTGAACAACGTCGTCCATACGTAATTCAACTTTTTTACCGGTTTTAATAACCGATAACGAATGAAAAATTCCGTCCCCGTATTCGCTATTATCTGTGGCCAATCGTAATTCTCCGAATCCGGCGTTCAATCTGACGTCGATATGTCCTCTACGTAGGCTGACCGAGTAATAATTTTGTCCGTTACTCTATATAAACGTAAACGCGGTTCAATACAATACTATATTTATTTTAAACGTAAATTTTTTAAATTAAAACATTTTTTAACGTGGGGGTGTTTAAATAAAAAAAATATTGTTTTAATTATGAAACTATCGACCAAAGCATGTATTCACACCGACGTTTTTTGTAGCATGTAAATTTAGTATTTTTAAAATAATTTTTTTTACCTGTATAAACTATTAGGAAAATTTGAATTTCTACTGTAAAACAGTAACGCGTAAATTAATACGATCAATCTTAATTGATCGTATTAATACACAAAATGTTTTAATTTTAATAATTAAACAATGTAAATATAATTTTGTAAAAATGTTATTCATCGCATATACGATGTGCATACCTCTTATGAAATCGTTTGCAAAACAATTACAGAGGTGTACCAAACATTAATGAAAGATAAACATAAACGTTAATATGATTTTAATAAATCATTTAATAGACTTAATAGGTTAACTAGGAGTTAACCGACAAAAATTCAAATTATATTCTCCACGCTCCTCACCACGGAAATCTTTAGTAAAAGGCGAAAGATTTATTCGCATATGAAAAGAAGCGAGAATTTAACTTAATTCAGTAGTTCAAATCAAATATACAATTATACGTATAACCCTTATAACGAGAAGTAACAATAAATATTCAATATAAACTTTTAAAAAATAAATTCATAATATAAATAATAGAAAACATTTATTTTAATTTTTAAAATGGTTAAACATTGGTCCGCAGTTTAATTTTAACAAAATATAAATTTTGACAAAACTTAAATATTACTCTATTATATACTTATAATTAACAATCATTTTTCTTTGTGAGGTAAACATGTTTCAGTTCTGCATTTTGACGTATTTAACGAGTTAAATTTTGATATATTTTTTACATTGTGGCGTTAATGTACAATGTGTTTATAGTCCACAAATTTATATATTTTTTCAATTACAAATTGGTTTTTTAAGGCGTACCATCAATAAGCAAACTAGGTTTGCTTTAAATATGAATTTCAACGTTGTAAATTATTTGTGTAATATTACCGTATAGTTAAACAAAATGAACTTGAATAAAAAAAAAGTAAATAATATATATTTTTTAATCAATTTATACAGTTAAAAATATAAAATAAAATTTTGTTCGGAATATAATATTTTTGCTTCTTACCAATTTAATTTAAACTATTCCTGTATACCGAATGTATAAATTTCTTCTATAATAATTGCTCAATTATAAATTTATTTGATATTTTTATACATTTGTATATTTATCAGAAAATGTGCGATTAAAAAATAATGGTGGTTGAATACTAGGGTGATAGCTTATTTTTAAAATTACTGTTACGTAAATGCCAAAAAAGATATAATTTTGTCAAACAGAAAAGAAAACATAATTTTTATATGAAAAATTAACGCCCCAATCGAAGAAATATTTTATAAAATAATGGTAAACGTACTGATAAAAGAAAAGAGCCCAAAATACAAATTTAAATGGTTTTAAACTATTACATTTTTTCTGTCTTATAGTTTTAATTTTGTTAAATATTAGATTCGATTTTTTGTAAAAACAAAATTGTAATATAAAATACATTTTTAAAACAACCGCCTAGAAGAAAATATACATTGACAATCCCTAGTGGTGAAGACAGGTATCAAATCGATTACATAATGATAAAAGGTAGATATAAAAACCAAATAAAACAAATCGTACCCGGGAGTAGACATGAATAGCGTACGGATAACATCAAGAATATAATATAAAAAGTGGAATTCTAATAAAAGTAACAGAGGTAAAATAAAAGAAGTATGAGAAACTAATCGAAACAAACCTAGAAATAATGAATAGAGGAAACAGTATGAGTAAACAATGGAATAATACGAAAAAATTAATAACAAATGCCGCAAAACAAATATTAGCTAAGAGAAGTAGAACGTACAATAAACCATGGATCTCAAAATAGAAGAAAGGAAGAAATATAAAAATGCAACACAGGAGAGGCTATAATATGTATAGAAAATATAGAGACATGGTAAATAGGGAAACCAAAACGAATTAAATTAAGAGCAATATGGTTTTAGAACAGGAAGAGGAACAAGTGAAGCTATACTAGGACTATACGCATGGTGATTCGATAAATGTGACTGGAATATTCTAGATGAAACTCTAACAAGAATGAACATCGATCTTAAGGATAGAAGAATAATAAAAGACTTCTATAAAACGCAAAAATTAATAATAACGAGTAAAACCTCAGAAATTGAAATGAAAGTCAGAAAATGAGTAAGTCAAGGATGCAGTTTATCACCGCTGGTTTTTAATATATATCACGTTGCGCTTATATCAATATACTGCTGGATGTAAGCGTTCTCCTTTTCTTTCCATCTGTAGCGATCACGGGTCTCGTTTATCCATTTCACAATTTCTTTATATCTCCTGCCACCTACCGCGACTTCTGCGTCCTTCTCTTGGAAGTCATTCTGTTATTCGCTTCGTCCATCTGTCATCGTTCCTTCTTGCTACATGACCTGCCCAATTCTATTTTAACTGCGCTACACGTCCGACTACATCCGACAATTTAGTCTGCTGACTTATCCACGTGTTGGTTTTCTGATCTGACATCTTGATATATAGAGCAGGCGTTCAAAGAATGGGAAGAAATCGTTAATGAAGGAATTAACTATAGGAGGAAAAATGAAGATTAAATCGTTTAGATTTGCAGATGACATACGGCAATCGCAAAAAGTGAAAAAAAATCTGTCGGACGCACTTTGATTCTAAAACGCCCTAACATGACAATAGATAAGAAGAAAACAGTGGTAATGAAACGCAATAAAATGGAAAATATTAAAACTATAAATATAAAATTGGAAAATGAACAAATACAACATGTAAAAAAGTACAAATACCTCGGTTCAATAATAAATAAGATGGGAGAAGTGATAAAGAAATTAGATCAAGAATATCGCAGGCGAAAACCGTACTTATGAAAAAGAAATCATTGTTAACATCTAAAAATTTAAATACAAAAATACGGAAAATATTAATAAAGGTTTACGTTTGGAGCGTGCTTTTGTATGGTTGAGAAACTTGGGTTATAAATAAATGCAGACAAAAACAATTAAAATCGTTCAAAATGCGGTGTTGGCGAAAAATTCAAAAAGTCAAATGGACAGACAAAACAAAAAATATAGATGTTCTTAAGGCCATCAATGAAAAACGCTGTTTAATGAAGTATATAAGCGAAAGAAGACGTAGTTGGACAGGACATATTATAAGGAATAATAAAATTTTTTAGCAACAGTATAAGTAAAAAAAGATGGCGGAAAAAAAAACATTACCCAAATAACGGAAGAAGCAAAATACGTACCAGGAATTGAAAAAAAAAAGTGAAAACTAGAAACTTGAAAGTAAAGTGCTCTACATATTGACCACCAATCGAACGATTGAGGAGTGAAGAAGAAGAATATAAATATTTTGATATAGCTTATAATGAACAATTTTAAATAAAATTGGATTTCGAAATTTTTTAAGTTCTTGAAATTCGTTTTTTTTAAACAAATTTAGTTTTTTTTTTTTTTAAACAGATGTAATATTAATTTTTAGTTTAAATAAAGTGAAATATGGAAACATCAATCGTGAAAGTTCAAAATTGTACGTGGTTTTGATTTTTCAAATTCCTATTCTAATATGATTCCTCCCATTTATTTAAATTAAACATACTACTCGTCGTTTTATTCATTCAACGCATATAGTCGGTCGTCTATAACGATGTCAATAAATTCCCCTTAATGGGTGTAACTATTAACATATAAAGGTGGGATTTTGTAAAACTAATTATCGAAGATTAAATCGTATTTTTTGAATATGAATAGCTGAAAATTTTAGTTCCCGTATATTCAAAACTGTATAAGTGTGTTAAGAGAACAGAATTCAATATTTAAATTATTAGAAACATCACACACATATATATATATATATATATATATGTATATATATATAAATATATGTAAGTAGTGTGACTAATGAAAATTTAAAAATATATTTTATTTTTTTAACATAATAAAAATTAAGAAGTCAAGGACAGATGTTTATTTTTAATTCTTAATTAATTATTTTCTCGAATGATATCGACTTATAATTGTCTTTCCACATATTATGGCATCACGTTTTTTTAAATCATTACTTTCAATCGTCTACACTATATGTGTAAAAATATTTAAAAGTACCTGTTCGAAATTGATGCCACCAACGTTATCATCTTCACTATACGATGGATCGATAGTTGTCTAAAAACATCGTAATCGTTAAACGAATAAAGATATTAATGATACATAGAAGTTGGTGTTGACGAAGAATCAATTTCTAAATTTTATCCTAATTTTACTCCGTTAAATGCCAGTTTACGGGCATTTTTCCGAGATATATAAAAACGTGATATGTGTGTTCGTACGGTGTGAAGAAATACGCTCTAATTATATGGGTTTCTGTCGACATATAGCCTTTTTTTTTTTTTTTTTTTATTACTTACTAAATATAACACTGGCGCATATGAATTAATTATGATGAAATAAGTAACGTACCGATGTGCTTCAGACAAACGACAAACCGTTTATTAAATAAACGCGCGAGAATTTAACTACGAAACATTTTTTTATAACTAAATTAAAATAACGCGCGATTCTACGATCGCTATATTACTAGTGAGAATAATAGATTCGCAACACTAGCGATTTTCCTCAATTAGGTTTATGTTAAATCAAACAGCTATGTAAAGCGATGTTTAAAAAGTTATTCGGTAAATCGTTTATCTTATAGAACCACTTTCAAACGATTCGGCTAAGTTAGAAATAGTTATATAGTAATCGTGTTTTTTTCCTTTATAGATAATAGGTATTAGTTTCCTTTTCATATTGAACTTTACCATGTTTGTTTCTCGTTCCTTGAATCAATTATTTAAAATAAAACTAATATCCTAATTACATTTATTAACTATTAATATATTCGACTTTCGATGTGACAACAATGCGCGTTTTATTTATTATTAGCTCAACTATAATTAATAGGATTTTTCGATTTGACAATGCTAATAGCGTTTTGCGAACAAATTTATTTCGACGCTTTTCTGGTTCGTATTTGATATAGACCCTCGGCGTCATATCGGGACAAAAAATATTTCTACGCAATTTTCATATAATTATTTATCATCGTCGCGTAACAGCCGAGTGGGCTAATTCGCTTCATTACGAGAGCTAATTGTCTTCTTGAGTATCCATGAATGTTATTCTAGGTCATGTACGTGGTCTTCTTCCTAGAACTTTGACCTCATTAGCGATGTTGTGAATGCTATTCTCGAGTGGCACTATATAACCTAGCCAACGAAGATGATTTTATTAAGTATTTTCTTTTCCGATTCGTTCCAGAACTATACCTACATAGTTTTTTCTATCCAGCTTATTCAATTTTTTTATGCTTGATAATCGGATCCTTTCGGCTAAGTCTAACAGAAAATTAAAAAAAAAAACACCGCTGTACTTTGACAAATACACCAGCGTAACGTACCGGAGCATATGATTATTAACGATAATAAATCTACGAAAAATCGACTATAATAACGTTAATTACACAGCTTAGGAAATGTATCTCATTCGTATATATTTCATCGTGTACCTATTTTCACATCTATAAATGTATAATCCGGGATGTATCAATAATGATGATATCTAAGTAATTATAATCTTCGACCATTATACTAAACAAAAAATTACCGTTACATATATTTAATTTTCTTAAAAACTAATAACCGCTTATAATATTAGAAACTCTTTCTACACTTACTCGTTCATTTGAAAATTCGGTATTCTTCTGAATACTTAATTTTTCTAAAAAAAAAAAAAAAAAAAAAAAAAACGAAACAAAAAACCAAACAAATAAACAAACAAGAATTAGAAGAATATACTTACAGCTAATCCTTCCGTAGTTGTTAACATCAGAAATGCGTCCTGTTGTAACGACGCGAAGGAAAAACTAAAAGACGATTTCTTTTTTAGTGGATACGACTGTAACTCGATGTAACCATTTCCGCGAAATCCAACTACCGTCAACGGCTAAAAAGAATTAAATATGATACACGTAATTAAAATATTACCGTTAAATTACTATACATCGTGGCGAACGAAAATTGCGCTTCAATTTTGGATCAACTTCAGAAAAACACGTTATTTATAGAAAAATTATTTATACGCATCGGCATTGGTAGGAAAAACTAAGAAATCGATACACATTTTTAAAAGTCGACAAATAATAGTACAGAAATAACGAAATATTAATTTATAGTTTAATATAAATCGAATCAATTTTATAATAGAAAAAAAAAAAAACGTTTATAATAGAAAAATTCGTTTCGATAAATTTTGGGGATGTTACGTTCCCACTGCCTTTATAAACTTTCCTAAGAAACGGAAACCATTTTCTTTTAAACTTAATTGTAATAATAGAAGCTTATTGCAGTGCTCCTATTTCAAATACTTAGGAGTTATTATAGATAGCAAATTTAATTTTTTAAAACATGTTGAATATATTAATAAACAGACAGCTGTTTCCGTTAATACTTTTAATAAACTTTATAATGTTAACAATAATTATAGTTTTAAACAGGCAGTAGTACTGTTTAAAAGTTTAATTGTATCGCGATACTGCTATTGCTGCACTGTTTATTATAACCGTTTAAAATGTAATTTTTTTAGAAATAAATTAGAGCAAAGTTATCATTTTTACATTTTAAAACTTATTAAAGGTTATAGAACTATTCATAAAGATTTAGTAATAGCAGGGCAGCTACCTTTGTATTTAGTATTGAGGAGTTATGTAATTAAGTATAATATTAAGCATAATATAGATAATACGTATGGAACATTTTACATTTTTACCTATATTAAATAAGTTCAAGTGTGGAGACAAACTTTTATCGAAACGATGTTTTGCTAAGTATATTTATAACATGCTCTGCAATGATTACAATGATCATTGGCAGAAGGTAAATCATAAATTCCTTCATAATATATTGCCTAATTTTAAGGATAGGATTAGATGTAAATTTTTTGTTCCTAATTTTTATATAACGCAGTTGCTTAGCACTCATGGTAAATTCAATGAATATCTTTTCCGTTTTAAATTATCTTTAACTAACGTGTGTCCATTCTGTGGATTACAAGACACTACGGTGCATATTTTTGGTGGTTGTAACCCTGACGGTAAAATTTATGAAAGATCTGATCTTTCAAGAATATTACATAGTAAAACGGAATTTAAAGAATTTTCTCGTTTTTGTGCTAAGACTATGATTTCTAGAATAAAATACCGTCTTATATAATCAGGATACTTTTTTATATTTTCCTTTTTTATTTAATAAAGTAGTTGTTAAACTTTTGAAATAGAACTCTGAAAACTTTTATTGGTCTAGAGTTTTATTTGTCATTTTAATTTTTTTTTTTTTATTATTTTTTACTCTTATTAATTTTTAAGATTAACTAATGCTTTTGAATTTTAACTTTTGGTTTTTAATTTTAAATTGTTTAATTTTATATTTTTTATATCTGTACATGCGTATACTTTTTCTTAATTTTTTTAGCATTAGTTCCTTTTTCCCCGATACTGGGGAATTTCACTTCGAACATGTTTCGAGGAGGATACTACTACTACTACTACTACTACTACCCATAAATCGATCAACTTTTTACAGCGCATGCGCAAATGTCGTAAATTCAAACTTGTTTAATAATCATACAAAGCATACTATTGTACTTGAGAACAACTTGTTAAAGTATAAACGTCAATAATTATAAGTAGCTTACTTCTGCAGTATTTATAATAAATTTAGTCGCGACTTATTTGTGTGTATATGTTGAGAATAATGATACTGAAAGGAATTGAATTACTTCAAATTTTGGAACGATGTTTTCCCATCGTTAATAGTGGTCGCGTTGTAATGTAAAAAATTAACTAAGTATATGAAATACGATCAAAAATCAATGTATAAAATAAAATTAGAAAAAAGAGAGGCGGAAAAGGTAGATGAATTTGTATATTTAGGTAAAGTTTTTACAACATGGAAATAACAAACAAGCCGAGATCTACTCAGAAAAATAACACATGAATGGGTCATCGTAGAATAAAGAGGTTGGTCGAAAGTAACATTAGCAGAGAAAACAGAGCAAAACTATTTAATCAGTGTACCGTGCCCGTAATGACCTGGTCACAGACAAAGCAAGTAATTGATAGAATGAGGAAGACTGATAAGAAAATGGAACGTGCACTATTAGGAATTCGACTCAAAATAAAATCAGGAAAACTCAGAAGAGAAAAATGTTCGAAGATAAAATAATAGCAACGAATAAATAGGCGTGGACTGGACATATTGGTAGACAATGTGATGAGAGATGGATAAAAGCTGGTGGTATGGAGACTATATGGAGTAAAACGAAGCCAAGGAAGACCAAACAGGAGATGGACGGACGATATTGTCAATGCTCCGGAAAACACAAGATAGAAGAGGATGGAAATTATTAACGGAAGCCTACATCGGTACAATGATGAAATATAGGCAAAGGAGAAAAAGAAGAATTTAAAAAATTATACAAATCTATACTTTTCTAGCTTTTTATATTTTAATTACGTTATTTAATGAAATCTAAATAATTATTTTAATTCAAATAAAAGAAATATAATCATTACGATATCCTTATACACGGACGGTGTCATTACGGTTGTATATTCAAATAATGTTGTTCGTTACTTGCTTTCACAAAACTTCAACGTCCTATCTACGGAATTGTACGCAATTTCAATTGCTGTCGATTTGGTTATTGGAGAACTAAAAAATAATGCTATTATCTGCACCGATAGCTCCGTTAGAAGTTAACAAAACAGATCACACCATCAACACCCTTTAGCGACATCCATCTTAGTCAATGCATCATAATTTTCCGGAAAAATTATTCTCCTTTGGATTCCGGGACATAACGATGTGAGATCTAACGATAATGCAGATACAGCCGCAAAAGAAGATATCGCCTAGTTCGACTATACCGATTCCAATAAAGAACGCATACGATCTAAATTTTCCGACAGAGCAACTTAAACATTCTAAATATTTTACAACATTCTCCTACAGCCGAATCTAGACTCCTTGCCTTCTTTCATTTATCCAAAATCTACCCGTTAATATAAATTCCTCCCGTACCTCTGGCCTTAGTAGTAGTACACGACTATCAACGAAAAAGAATAAGAAGAAGCTGAGCTTAGACACACTGACAACGCCTCTGCCTGTATGAATAATTGTAGGCTCGTATATTACATATTACAAATCTAAAAATATAGTCATATTTAATTATTCATAATTATTTGCATTATCATTTTTAAATCATCGTTCCTATATTCACGTACGAGCCGACGTTCATTTTATTATATTATATATATATATATATGTGTGTGTGTGTGTGTGTGTGTGTAAATAAATAATTATATTATTCGTATTATACAAATTTCGTACTTTATCAGAACAACGCGAATTTACACCA
Organism: Coronaproctus castanopsis; assembly: GCA_032883995.1. Classification (NCBI taxonomy): domain Eukaryota; kingdom Metazoa; phylum Arthropoda; class Insecta; order Hemiptera; family Monophlebidae; genus Coronaproctus; species Coronaproctus castanopsis. The sequence goes on from CM065053.1 coordinate 142,842,570, forward strand.
GAATATTGCGCCCTCAATGGATTATAGTGTTCTTGATTTATCTGTATGCTAGACATGCAACCCAAGAAGGATTTAGGTAGTTGAAACGATGTTTTGAAGCCTGGTGATAGTCCACCGATAAAATAATAAGATCCCGACAAATCTGGTATTTGTATGTGGTTAGGAGGCGGCGATGGTACACTTTCTTTTGATTCGGTGCCGATTTTTAATACAGCTAATTAAAAAATACGACGCATTGTAAGATTTTTAAAAATTACCTATATAATCCTACGCGATAACATATCTTCAAAATTATTTTCTTAACAATTCAAAATTTACGAAATAACAACGCATAATTTATTTATACCTATTGAACACGCAGTAATTGATTATATTTAATTTAATTATCATCATCATTTATCTAGGTTGGGGGGGGGGGACAATTTATGCGACTACTTACCTATACATATTTTATTGTATAGCGTAAGTAGCGTACAAAATAATTATATGGAGCTAGCGCAGCTAAACACACATACACACATCCGGGAGAACTGACTGTATACGATTTGTTGTCACGATACAATGCAGCCTCGCGTGTTTTTGCAATGTACTATATTATTACTAGCTCCCATATGGTGTTGTGCGTAGTGATTCGCAATTGCCTTACAGGCGAGAAAATTAAATTATAATAAATATTTTAAATCATTTATAAAAGTGTCAGGTTTTAAATTTATTATAAAGAATCACCCACAGTTACATAATGCGAAATACTAAAGTGGGCGTTACACAAGTCTGTAGTGCTATGTTACTTGTACCGGCGGAATATTATTTTTTTTTTAAATGTTTATAAAATTAACAGACACGAATTAATAAAATCTTTAATACTTACACATCATTTGAATAAGGGTAACAAAATATTTAGACATACAATTAATTATTTCGTTAAAACATCTCTGAAATATAATGCGAGTTAGATTTTTAATTAATATATGTCGAATAATTCTTATATATTACGTAAAATGCAGCGACTAGATTTGTGGTAAATTTATATTTTATGAGGATTATTTCTATTTTTTAAAAGATAGAGATTTTTACTATATATATATATGTATATATACATATTTGAAATGCCTCGTTTTATAGTCACATTTCCGCATATGCGAGTAAAAACTAAATATTTGCAACGAATAAAACTTAAAAACATAACACTAACCTCGTTCAATTTTCTTCCTTTGATCGAAATAACGAGTCACTTCAACGCGAGTCCAATTACCTCTGTTGTATCGCGTCACGGTTTTTATTTGTAAAATTAAATCAACGCTATAACCTATGCGTAATACTACCGATCCAGACTCTAGCGTTAATAATATATATTGATCCTGTAAATTTAAACAGTACCGCTTCACTATAGTCAAAGTTAACAAATTTGACGCAGAAAATAGTAATTTATAATTAAAATATCAAATATTGTAATTTTAATATGTTCTTCAACTAAGTTTTATGTATTCAGTTTTAACTACAGACACAACCACCTTACACTACGAGTAGATGGCCAGAGCGTGTGTGAAAAAAATAAGGAATTTGTTAAAATTACATTTTGTTACATTTGATTGTAGTTAATGAAAGTTTTTCAAAATATTCGGAGTAACTTACGTCTTTCATAATAATAATAATTTTCGAATATTTTTATAATCGAAACGTTATCTCATTGTGGGGAGTCCATTGTGTTGACATATTTGAACTCCGGTGTTGTTATCTTTATTTTAGCACAATTACTTGTATAATTGCAATAAAATAATATTGTAAACCTTCGAAGACAACTGTGTTCATCATGCTTCTTAATGCAGGTTCCTTTAGCTTAGCTGGCTTGCCATTAAGTAAGAATTGATTTGGTTTTAATCACTTTAGCTGGTTCTTTGCTTATCGACGGTCTCCACTGAGTTTCTTTACTAGTGTTCTTACTCTCCTGATGTTTTGTTCCAATGTTGATTCAATATATTGAACATATTACACATATTATCGTTTAGAAACATTCGTCAATTACCTTTCCAGAATGGGACTTTTTATATTACGCGTTCTATTCGTTGAATATTTACAGCGGTAACGCGACAAAAAAATTATTTTATAAAACACAGCGAAACAAAACACGATATCACAAATAAGGTGATAAAATGTATTTAAAAGTAAAATATAACAGTAGTAAAAAATTAGCTTATACGCGATAAATTAACAAATCTGAAGTATAACTACGCCACCACAGAAAGAAAAACAGACTAATTTTAAGATCGACAAGATGAATTCCTACCGCCTGAACGATACAAATCAACATGCTTTCCTTAAATTCTCGGATTGCAATGCGGCACAAAATTGATTTAGACGCTTCTATTTGATAGCAGGAAATATAATTTCAAAATTATATTGGCCAATTCATGGTCAGCTTCTCTGCTGCATTAGAAACTCATTTAAGGAATAGCATAATTATTGATATTAAACTTTTTTCATATATATTTGCTCGAAAATAATTGTAATAACAGTAGTAGTAGTAGTAGTAATAATAATATGTGAACATATCTAAGCAAAAACTTCATGTTGATGTCTACACAATAATCTTTATTATAAGTACACCATGCAGATCGCCATAAAAATATCCTACATGTTTTTATTTTCTCTGTTTTGTTTCGCCTTTGTAAACATAACTGATATAATTACAATTACACGGGCCACTGCACCTTTGTAAATAAATTAACTAATATATTTGCCTAACTTGAATATGCAGGAATGGGGATAAAAAAAACACACCAAAACTACTCGACACATGCGCAATTGGGACTAATCATATTCTCCACCGATTACTTTATAATCCAAGCCTGCATTGAAAATAACGTCGAATTGAGTCTTTGCACGGACATAATATTCTACGTTTTAAGTATTCTGTATTTGATCGCAGCACAAGTGAGCACATCGTTACGATACGTATAGAAAATTAAAAAAAAAAAAAAAATATACCAACCCGATTTATAGACGGCGCATAAAACAAAATCGCATTTTCGTCGAAGGTTTTAAAATTCAGAGTAATACTGAAAACATATTTGTTGTACACCGACGAGCCGGAATTATGAAACATAGCGTAACCATTCCCTGCAAACGTATAAAATCCGTCGTCTGCATGCTCCTCTACACTGTCAAACGTAATGTAAAATAATCGTAGTAGACGATAAAATACGTTATTACAGACAAGAAAACGCGAAATAAAACATCGCAGAAAACACGACGAGCGCGGGTGAATGTTTTTAAATGGTTTAAATATTTATAATAATAATAATAATCATCAAAAAAAATGGTTAAACCTACCCTTCTACACACGCGGTACAAGTTCCGGCTATAAGTTCGCTTTTAAAATTCCACAATCCTAGTCGTCGACCATTGAACAGTACACGGTGTAAACAACCGACTAGGCCATTTTGTTTGGAATATAGTGCGAGCGATTTTCTATCCGAATTTATTCCTCCTATCCAAATTCTATCATTTGCAGTTGTGTCGAACTGTCCCCATCCAGCTGCCGAGTTATTAGTAACTGGAGAGCCATTTGCAAGCGGAGAACCGATTGGTAAAACTACCGGTCTAACCGATAATTTACCTATGTTGAACATTCTGAAATTTTAGAAAAAATAACTATATCGAAACAAATTAACCGGAATATTAATCATAATTTTACGTGTTCATTATAAGTGAGAAAATAGTTTAACGTAAGTTCGTAATAACGGAAATAAATTCAGAACTATTTTCGACGAATAATATTTAAGAAATTTCGAATTTTAAATATTTTTTTATCGTCAAAAACTTACCGATCGTTCGAAAGACATTCCCGTGTCGGCTTTTAATTGTTTTAATGAATGACTGTCAAATATACTGTAAGGCATACAGACAGTATGTATCGAGCATATTTTGTCAAATCAGCGTTTTTCTCGAAAAGATTCGGCTAAATATCTCGTAACTTGGACGCCAGAATGTTATGAAAGGTCCACGTGAAGATGAAAGTGTTTCAGATTAAGCGTAGAGTATTTTGTATCGGTTCATCGGTAGGTGTTCTATAATCTTGTGCAAAAACGGTAGAACGTCATTTTACGCGCAATTGTGGATGTGTACTCTCGCTAAATGAAGACATTCGTAAAGATTTACACATGAAGTTTGTCGATGATTTTATACAATAGTTTGCTGACGCGATTTCTTCAGCATGTGAATACAAGTTTCGGATATCAGAAAAGATATCAGAAGACTTAAACGTCGTCATCCAACTGATAGTAATTCAAGGAGTTCTACTCCCCGTACTATAACCCCATATTTGTCCAAAATTTATTTTTCTATTACTAAGAAATATGTGTACTTATTTAATAGTAGTATTCGGATCGTACGTAACAATATATTTTTTTAAAAAATTAATCAGTATTAAAAATCGATATCGATCGGAATAAACAGTTTTGTTTATATTTTAAAAAACTTCGTTGTTCTCGGATTCAGTTTTAAAATATATATATAGTTTCCTTCATAATGTTTGAACTTAATTAAAAGTACCTTTAAAAACTCCAAAAGTAAGTTTAATCGCTTTATTTAATCCTTTTTGATGATTAAAAATAATAATATCTATTGAAATAAATTTAAATTTGAGGTGCACCCGTTCTTATACATATATTCGTGGACGCATTTAATATACCTTTCCGCTTCAATGCGATACCAATGCTGATCTTTATGTAGATCTCCGGCAGTTTGAATATGATGAGGATGTGTTATTTCACCAGGGCCGCCTCCCAAATCCCAAACAAATCTAATTTTCCTGTTGACCATTTCAATTGCTATATAATCTCTCTGAAAAAATTGAAAATTAAATTTTCATTAATATAATAAATTTCCTCCGATAAACAGGCGCGTCGAAAGTTGTTAAAAAGAAATATACATATAAAAATTATTCCGCGAACCAATATGTTCACACAGCACACCCATAAAATTTATTAATGAAAAATTAATCTATTTAGAGAGCTTAATCACGAATATGTTACGATGGTAAAGTGAAATCATATGTTTTTCTAACTTAAGTATGATCTATTTTATAAATTTGTTTATTTTTTTTTTCGTTAATATTATGTAGTCTTTGACAATAATGATGATGAAGTTGAAAGCACGCTAAAATATATGGTTTTCGACGTTTAAACCGTTTTAAATTCTCACAGTTGTCGAACGTTAATGTGCTTTTCCATTATATGGTATTATCCGCTGACTCGGTGTCATTGGAATATTTTCTGATTTTCGTTTAAATAAACACCGTTTTAAAGTTGCTAAGAAGAAGTACTGAATTATAATTAAGTTTCAGAATAAGATCTGAAATTGCATTTTGTAACAAATTATTAATTATAAATCGTTCATTTATTCGTATTTTTTCGTAGAAACCTGAAATAATACGTGTTTAAATAGGAATCGCGATTAAAATACATGAAATTAAAATTAATAGGCAACTTACAGTTGACGAACTTTGTAAATAGAATAATAAAGCGTCGCGATGATCTGACTTGATAGCGTATGTCAAAATAATTAAATTTACGGTGGTCGGCTCTAAAGTTTCTACTTCGTAGCTACGAATACATCTTCCATCGTTATCGTTACTAGTCATCGATAGCTGGATCTATATATATATAAGAATAAACAATTATGTTTATTTTTTATTGTTTTACAAAGTTTGATTAATAGTACATTAACTATTGAAGTTATCGCAATAGCAGTGAAATAATGGTATCGAACATACTAAGATTTCGTACAAATTTACTTACTAAAATATTCACATTTATTGCGTAAGTTTAAAGAGTGATAGCTCTACCTTATTCGTTCATTTAGCTACAACTGACTGATTAACATTTTTATTGTGGCCGGCGTAGCAAAACTAATCGATAATAAAATAATTAAAAATATTACGCGAAATAAGGGAAATATATGGTAAAATATAAATATAAAATTACAAAAGAAATTTTAAATTAAAAACGTATAAAAAGCTAAATGAGAAATTTTCCTACGAATTAAAAAATTAATAGGCAAGTGCGACGGTTAGTTCTTAATTTCGTGACATAATATACGTAATAATAATTTTGAAAGATATTCGTCTACTATAAGATGCCGGATTAGAAAGTTTCGTAATAAAGATTATTGTAAAATTACCGCAGGTAACCGAACGTAATAACGGCCAGATTATTACGGCTGAACACGACGAAATAACGTAATATATAAACAGATGCAGCGTGTAGTCAAATAAGCAACCGGTCTTACTTTTTAAAGTTGTAAACGATAATGACGGTGATCGACAGGTAGTTTTTAATCATTAGGTAGATTCGTACAACCAGATTTTTTTTTTTTTTAGAAATGTCAAAAATGACTATTTTCAACGAGTTTTGAAGCTAAATTTTCGAAGGTTCTATAGAAAGAAAATAACGAAGTATAGATATGACTAGAATAAAGGGAAAATAACGAAAATACGTAAAAATTGGGACGGAAAATGTAGCGAAAGAAATAAATAATAATCAACAGTTAATGAAACTAGATTTTATCGTAAATTTTGATTTATCAGTCATCCGGGTAATGTGTCATTCTCGTTTTTTCGTTTAATTCTACTTCTAACTAGCCGAAATAAACCTTCATTTCTGGAATACTCTCATCGACCAATGTTTTTGGCTGGATACCAGGCCATTTACAATTTCCTGGAAATGAATTAGCAAACCGAGTAGCAAAGAAGGCGTCCTCTATGTACCCTTACGTAAATTTATCCATCCCTCGTAAAGATGCATACGACATCATCGCGACAAAACTAAAAAGCAAATGGAAAATGTCCACGCCTAACGTCGGATACAAAGCCGCTGGAAAACACCTCCTAATTTATCCAGAAAAGAAGAAATTACTTTGAGACGGTAATAACACATGGGCGTGAATCTCCTGTCAGATGTTCCTGTGGAAATTACTGTCAAACATCTTCTGCTAGATTGTACTACTTACAACTCTCAACGTTCCCAACTAGCATTACCAACAACAATTAAAGGCCTACTAAACTCAAATGGCAACACGCACCTTCAAGTTCTTCGCTTCTTGTACAATACTGGTCTCTTCAACATGATCTGAGCTCTTGTCATCTGTGCCTCCAGCCTAAGCTTGGTATTTCCCTATTCTCGTTTTTTTCTTTAATCATGCCCAGGCTATACGATTTTGATTATTTTAAAGTAATTTTTAAAATAATAACTATAACAACCGAATCGACACTACCGCTATAACGAAGAAAACGCATATTTATAAACATACTTATGAGTAAAATTTGAAGGGGTGTAATTTATATTAAAAATTTTTTTTACAATTTTATTTTTTATCGTGCTAAAATTTATCCAAGACCCGATCGATTCTAAGTTGTACAAGTACACTCGGAACGAGCCAATCACGAACTCTTTCAGTAGCTATTGTTTATTATCATAATAAACGATATTTGGTTGACATGAAATGTTCCGATTCTAAAAATATTTATGTAAACACATTTAAAAATTATAAAAAGTAGTATTGTATGCGAACTATTACTTTTGTTTTTACTCCTTGAAACATTTTTTATAATATCTTTGCAAATATGTCTTAAAACGAAAGTAACCATAAAAATCGGTTATCTATATTTTACTCTCAATAGTTACTTCACGTATTAAAATTTGTAATTTTTTCGTAAAAAATTGATAACGTTCAATTCAAATTGAATTACGATTAAAATGGTGTTAACTACATTTTACTTAGAAGTCATTAATCACTAATTTTGTGTCAAAAATTGATGCGTGACTGAAACGAAATCGTAATGATCCGAGGAATATTAAAATAAACTATATTTTACTTACGAGTCCATTAATTACTTTATAATCCGACATTTAACATTTTGTACTAAAATCTAATGACACGGTTAATTAAATACGCATTATTTTTGAATATAATTGACAGACAATAAATTAATAACAGTAATCAATCGAGAATTATGTAAGAGAAAAAAAGTAAATCAGAAATAATACTTACAGCTTCTGCAACGTGACGAGTTTCAAGTATTTTATTACGCAACGCGTTAAGTTGATCAGCGATGGTAACATTCTGAATGGCAAATTTCTTATCTGCTTCTTTACTTCGACGTTTGGCATTTTCTAATCTCATATTTATTTCTCTGTTGTTTATTTCCGCCTCTTTAACTAATGGATTAGAAAAAATTATTAAGAAAAGCAACGTGTAAATAAGCAAAACTAATGTTTCAAACACACAAAATAAAGAGGAAAAAAGAGTCAGATTTATTCGAAATAGAATCCAAAAACATGATAACGGGAATACTTAGAACGTATCATAGTGTAATAACTTTAAATTAAAACATACAAGCATCGCGAACAGAAATAAAATATGTAAACCACCGTTTATTTCGAAACATGAAAATAAATCAGAATTTTCAAGAGAAAATTAAAAAAAATATTAAACACTAACACTATTTTTGTTACACGACTAACGAGATCGTTGCTAGAAAATAGCTAATACAATTTATGTAATGCGTAAAAATTGGCTGATAAAAATAATCGGGTAATCGTTATATAATTATTCTTTTTTTACTTGATACAATTTGCGATCTGAAATTATTTAATTTAGAGCGTGAATTATTACGACTGGGTAAATATGTGCAAAAGGCTCCGGAGAAAATTGTACCAAATATCCATTCGGCCACAGGAAGCAAAATTTTCTATACAGTGGGAGTATGATATTACGGAAACGAGTAGTATGCGTGTTGAAATTGGATGTAGATGCAGCGGAGCATCAGTTGCAATAGTCACGTTTAGAAACATAGATATTCGACAACAAATATGTAGCCGTAAACACAAAACTAACGATGTACAAAGCTGTGATAATTCCTAACTTATTGTATACGATAGTGAGAGTTTATGCATTCTGAAAAGAATCAAACGCACTGCTTGCTATTGCGTGTCTTTTTATAGAACGAATAGATTATATCTTAAATTATGGAGTTTTACGTCGTTCTAAATACGCGTCCATTGAAAAACTGATTTGTAAATCGCAACTACGCTGGATAGGCATTTTCTGTACATGAATGATTCCTTAGGGATGAAAAAATCTTGTAAATAAATGGGAAAGGAAATAAACTCTGAAGTTACTACAGAGACAAAATTGCAGAAATGATTCGATATTTACAGATAGAAAGCGGGAAATTATTGCAAAAAAGTCGATGTATTGAAGCACGACTAAGAGCTATACAAAGCCAAGTGTCATATTCAGTTGTAGATTTAGCTGTAAAGTTAAAATATGACTCAAATGTTTGTACCGTTGCTTAGTGGTAGATATGGAAATACATATTGTATTTATGCCTACACAATCGGTTACCGGAAATTAGGATATATGAAACAAACAGAACAGATAGTTCAATGTCGTATACACTCGTCTTCTACGAAAATTCTATTATTGAAATTATAACTGTTAACAATCGTACTCAAATATGAATACAACAATATTAACAATATTCAGTTGTACTAATTCTATCACAAAAGATCAAATTATATCTGGTTTATCATCTATACCCGCGGACGTCGGGGATCTTATCTACTATCACTAGTAGTGCACTTACGTTTCCAGTACTTGTATATATATATAAATCAATCTTGTTTGTCATTGCTTAATTTCGTAACACTTGTAATATGCATTATTTAATAATAATAATAATAATAATAATAATATAAATTAAAAAATAATATTAAATTGCTTAATAATTGCTATAAATTCTGACTATTGTCAGGTAGTGATCGTGATGAATAGTTGAATAGTTATTGTAGTTGCTTTGGAGTGGAGTGAGAAGTAATTCACAGTAACTGCGTAACTTCACAGAACGTAGTAGAATATTCGTCGTACACACAATCGTATTCGCAGAATTATATATTATATATATATATATATTAGTATATTAGTATATGTGCCGCCGAAGTATGTCGTGTGTCTATGGGCACTCTGCTGGGTACGCTATGAGGATATGATCCATTGCCTGATCTCCTAACTGAAAGTCACAATATGGGTCATATTTTTATACCCTATTTTCTAACGTATGACCTCTGCGCACATGGTCAATTTATCCAGGAATCAGACGCAATCAGCTTTTCCGCTCTAAGTGAAATCTTAATGGCCTACAATCCGGCGTGTCTACCATTTTATTTCCATCTAGGTTCTTTTGATTCCATTCTTCCTTTCCGGCTGCAACTACGGCAAAACATTCTGAGGAGAATTTTGCAAATAGTTCATACACTGACTTTCTAGACTATAGTCTTTTCGATCCTGCCAGATCTTGGTATATCTGTAGGTTTGCCTCATCATTTGATTACTTCGTTCATTCTTTAACAGCCGCGCTTTTTCTACGCATGCGAGCTGGTACAATATTCGCTAGCACTGGTAGCCAATACACCAGGATTGATTTAGTTGCACCAGAAATTATACGTAAAGCCGCGTTTAGTTTGATATCGATCTTTCTTGCGTGAACACTGTTCAGTCATACTGGAGTGGCGTATCAGCCGCTCAGTAAATCAACGCGAGGACAAACATCCTTAATGTAGATGTTGAAGAGCTTCACGTTATTCCTGATGGTTTCGATATTATATACATTCGTGTTCTGTGTTCTCAAAATGTTTGCGATAGGTCAGTTGGCGATTTAAGGTTATTCCAATATATTTTGGATACTCTTCGTGTATTAGTTTGCACTCTCCAATCTTGATATTTAGTTTCATTTTTGAATGTTGATTATTTAGGTGGAAGCATGATACCACTGTTTTGTCATGGTTTAACGTTAACCGTCGTTTTAAAAATAGTATGTTAATGATGACAGATCTTCTTGTAAGATCTCCTCTTCCATGGGAAGTTTTATGTTTGTGTAATCGAGGCTATACCATCTGCATAAATAAATTTCGTATGTGGTAAGTAAGCAACACATAAATTAGATAGTAACGGGGCCAGTACCGATTCTTGTGGTAAGCTATTGTTTCATATATGAGGTACGCCCATTTATTTGATCTATGCAGCTGGTTAATTTACAGAAGCCAGCCTGTTCTATTGGAAGTTGATTATCAATAGTATTTAGATTGTACAATAGTTTTGTTAATAATTTATAATCAACGTTATTTGGATTTTTTACTGGTTTTAGTATTGCTACTGCTTTTGATACTTTGAAACGTTTTGGAAGTCGACTGGTTTCTAAAATCTGTTCAAATAAATTTAAAATTTACTTTCTTCCTTTTTTTCTTAAATGTTTCATGAATTCTGGACAAATTTCATCGATTCCACCAGATTTTCCGAACTTTATTTTTTTTTTTTTTTTATAGCTATAGTCATCTCAATTACATCAAGTGGCTTGACATATTCTGATTTCTCTGTTCTGATGTTTTGAGCAATGTGCCTCTTTTCTTCCTTATAAATTTATTAAAGTTTTTGTTCAGATTCGATACATTAACCACTTTTGTCATCTTGCTGGCTATGCACTCTGGTGTAACTGTAGCACTATCATTGTTTACTATAGTAGGTTTAAAGCTGATCTGTAATTATTTTGGAAGTTCATATTTTCCACCAGTTCAGTTCATTTTCCTCTTCGATCGTTATTTAGATCATCTATGAGCTTATCAAAAATAGTTCATCACTTTTCGACTTTCTCAATTGTCCATAGATAATTTCACTATGTTTGTTCCAACTAATATGTCTTACGGAATCGTCTTGAGATTTATAAGTAAATTAGCAAAAAAATAATACTAGCAGATTTAGTAGATCGAATAAAGTTCATATTTTCGCCTAGATAAATATAAATTAAATCTATAAATTTTAATTAATATTTAATATCATCATTATCATCATCATCGTATTGTTCGTTGCCGAACGTCGTGACTATTGTACGTTTATTTTTACGTACAAAATTAGCTAGCATTCAAGGCACTATTTATAGGTAACGCAGATGCGCATGCATATGTGTTGCCACTGCAGTCAATATATTATTCATTAATGGAGGGCACTATTCTACAAATTGGTCTCCAGTCAACGGGATAATAATTATCAATGTAGCTAAAACGCTCGAAAATAAAATCATTAATAAATAAAAATATAATAGTAATAAATTTTCTACAATTTAGCGACCACGACGTAATAAAATTAAATATAAATAAATATAATATAAAACAAATTTAGAATCATTTTATACGAAAGAATTCACATAGACTTCGATTAAATATATATAATGTTCTAAATAAGATTGTTACACCTATAAGTTTGCAATTGTAGCTGAAAGCGTGAAAAGCTTAGAAAACCGATTGAAAATATTAAATGATGAACTAAAGAAAATAAACATGAAAATAAATAAAAATAAAGCCAAAATAATGGTAACTAGTGCTAGGCAGGATAGAACTATCGATATCAAATTACATGGTGATAAACTGGAACAAGTATCCAAATACAAATATCTGGGAAGTATTGTGTCGCAAGACGTAAATGATACAGAAGATATAAAAAACAGATTAAACATAGCGAAACAACAATTATTGAAAATGAAAATGATATTCAGCAGTGATATGGGAATAGAACTGAGGAAAAGACTAATAAAAATATATGTATCACACGCTATGAAAGCAAAACATGGATACTCGAGAAGGTCGATATTAAAAAACTGGAAGCATTTCAAATATGGTGCTGGAGACGCATGATGAAGATCAAATGGACTAAAAAAATATTAAACAAGAACGTTATCTGCACGAGAAGAAATAGATGGATAGGTCATGTGATAAGGCACGGTGGATTGGTCCTACGAATATTGGAAGCTGTGATAGAAGGTACAAGAAGGAGAGGCCGACCAAGGAAATGCTACATCGGACAAATAATGGATAGTGCAGGAGTGGATACCTATCGCGATTTGAAAATTACGACAGCAGATAGAGGCGAATAGGAGGCTGCAGCGCTACCAATCAAAGGATTGGTGCGACTAATGATGATGAAGTGTACATAATAACAAATATATTTACAAAAAGGAATATTTTTGACTTATACTATTTTTCAAAATAAAGAAATTGAAATACATAGTATTAAAATACCTACTTTTGAAATTAATTAAATTTAAATTAATATCCTGGTCACTTTTCACATCAGCTAGCTTTGCTTCCAAAACATTCATGGGGCTTGTATCTTTTAGTTTTTCTATTATGGCGATTGATGAATTTTCGTACTTTTCTATAATGTCGTATCGTAAATAACCTGTATTTCGAAGAATAAAGATATATACATATATACAAACACACACTATATATATCATTTCATTTGATATTATACACACATTTAGGTACATATATTTAAGTATGAGTATACAGTTAGATTGAAAACGTAAACCGTTTTTATTTGTATGTCAATACAGTTAACAGCGCATACTAAAATAATGTAGAAAATCACCTATTATCTCCCTGAAGATGTATATAATAAAACGGAATAATCAATAAAAATAAATCGAATTGAACTCTATTAATTTCGAACAATTGAATGCGGAGTTCTTCTTACAGGCCATATCGTTTTTTGCAAGGAACAACGATCCGGTAGCAGCGTCAGGAAAACTAGAAATTGATTTGTATGAACTCGATAAACCGGCGTGACAGTGGAGAATTAAGCTAATCCAAGTCAGTGCACATCAGATTTACAATCAGACGGAAGACATGTCCGCTTGTTGATTTTAATGGTCCAATTCCACAATGAAAACAAAACCCGACGCTTGCGAATGTGGCTTGATCGTCACTTAAGCAGGAGAGAACATAAATTAAGATCAAGATTAACAAAATACTGTTTGCAGCAGTGTAAAAGATCCGAGTTACCGTTGACGTCAAAATGATTGCAGTATAATGAAGTTAATGCCTTTGACGTACAATTTCATTATCGAACGTGGGTATAGCGCAGTGATGCCAGTCGAAAATATTGAAAACAAGAGCCGATGCATCGTAGAATGTACGTAGTGATAACTAGTACAGGATGTGGGACAGCAATTCGTAACAATGTTGCATGTACAGGTTAGAAAACTACTCAAATCAGCTAGCAGTTAATTTACGTGATACATTGCATGCAGACCTGAATCGCTGTACACTATATCTTCTCCATCGGTTTCATTAATTCGAAAGATAATTCGGAGTGTTATTTTAGAATGACATTTCGCATCCTGTCAAGACCTATATATTAATTGCTTATTAGTTACCACAATTTTTAAACATTAAAAAATATATATATATAAAATTATACATATATATAGGCGTGCAGGTACAATTTTCTTAGTCGTATAATCGTTATATTAATTTTAATCAGACTAATAACGATTTGATTACGAGTATAATACGTACTTTCAGTTTTCAGTTCTCCTAATTGTCGTAATAATGATTTAAGATTTTTCTCGTTTCGTGCAATACTATGTTTTGTATTTTGAATTAAGTCGAGTTGTATTTGCAGATATTTTTGAAGTTTTTCAATATCAGTCAGCTGTTTCTCTCCTAGTCGTTTTAAACGTTCCGAGTTTCGTATTACGTCTCCATCCGTTAGTAAAGCTTTCTTTATATCGGAATAATACTAAAAATATATTATAGGAAAAAATTCACTAGGTTATACGTGAAAAATGTATTAAAAATATATACATATATAACGAAACGAAAGAATATACAATAGCCAAAAGGATTTCTGTGTATGGAATTAACATCGCTTTAATACGCGGTAAATTTAATAATACTTTTATAATGCAATGCTTATATTCTACTAATCGCTAATGTACGCGACTAATGTTCCGTATAGTCTCACGCATTTCTTCGCGAGCTATTACTGTACATAAAGTTTTGTGTTACTCGCGTTCATTTCTACCTTAATATTATGAATACATTCTTACACAGCTTCGCTCGTTTCTCTCACGACTATTTTATCGCTTGGTCTTAATTAGCATAATAGGGATAACGTGATTATCATAACAAGAAGTAGAAGGACATGAACTCTGCGAGTTCGTTCCTATTATATCGATTACGGGGGATTGTAATAATATTTTTTGCGGTAACCGTCATTATCTATACATATTTATTATAAAGATAAATTATAAGCGCGTATGTATATATATATATATATATATATATATATATATATATATATATATTCCATCATCATTTATCCTCAGCCGTTAGGTTGCTGGACAATTTATGCGAGTACTTACCTGTACATATTTTGTTGTACAGTGTAAGTAACGTACAAATCAATTATAATATGGGGCTCACATACACACATCCCGGGAGAACTGATTGTAATCGCTTCGTTGTCAGGACACATACAGCCCCGCGTGTTTTTGTATACTAACTAGCGCGCATATGATGTTGTGCGTAATTGCCTTCCACGCGAGAATATTAGGATTATTTATATTTTATTTTCTAATAATGATATTTTTTCATCGTTCATCGTATTCTAACCCGGTACCTACCGTCTACCGTATAGAAGTCCGTGTTCTTAGCCACTAGGATGATCTTAAAGGTGCAAATCCAGCGCATCACGTATATACGTTAAAATCGGAGAAACCTTATAGTGTTGCAGTTAGAGGATTTCTCCATCTACATCTATTAACGTAATAGCTGGAAATGAAAATAGAGTACAGTCCTCCAACGGTCACAAATATGGCCAAAATGATCAAATTTAGAATAAAATAAATTACCAGGGTATTTAAAAAGTTGTCCGTGTTCTATGCGAATTTACCATCACGTGATTGTGGCGTAACTCGGTTGAACCACCGTGTGGGAATAATTATAGACTTTGTTACAAACGATGCCAAATTCGATATTTTGAGTGTGTTGAAAATCAAAACTAAGAAAAAATTTAAATATGCAAATTATGAGAATAACTATTAATTTTAAATGCCGCGATGTATATTGCAAATTAGAAAAAAATCCGTAAGCAGAAAAAGCTGACCGTGAAACATATGAAATTGGAAACGATTAAGTCATCTAGAAATATCCAATCTGAAATTTCATTCTTTGAAGAAACTGCTAAGAAATCTCAACAACCAAATGAAACAGGACTAACTAATGTTGTTAGATCACCTGGTGTGTCCTAACACAACAAATTTGTAAATATTGTTGAATGTCTCAGTAAAATTAAAACCATAGACACACTATTTCACAACAAAAATCATCGACGCAACAATAAAAAATAGAAACAAAATGATTGATTCATCACTACATACCATTATATGAAAGTCATTAAATTCCTACAATCTAAAATTTAAACAGTTGGAAGTTGGAGCCATCCTTACACAATAACTAGTTCGACCCTGATCTCTGAAACACGGGGCGGGGCGGAAAATTGCCTCAAAATTTGTCATCTACCACGCAAAACATCTGAGTAGTAGTGGATTTGCAGGATCCGCGTTTGTTATAAATCAGAATATTTGTCATCATCTACAGATTAAATATTGGGAGCAATATGTTCAAGCAGCCTCACTCGTAATTATGTGAAATAATGCCTAGTTTGAAGTCATTGCGCATATTTTCCATCAAAACATAAACCTTAAACACCAACATTATGAACATTTTCTAAAGAATTTTGGGAATCATATGAGATCTCATCACAGTGCTTGGCTCTCATCTCCAGGCAATCGACAGAACACCAGGCCTGCACACAGCAAGAACAAAGAAGTACTACAGACTATCGAAACTATAGTGTTGGTTTGCCTTTGCTAATAAACCAACAATAACCTGATCTCTTGAACGTTTGTATTATAGAAGATCTTTCTGTAAACTACATTTTTATTTTTTTTTTAAGCGGGAGGGGAAAATCTTCCAAAGACACTGATATAATGAAGAAATTTTTTTTTGCAGCGCATACAAGCATGCACTGCAAGAGATCCAAAATCAGCGTGTGGGATTTTTACCCACTAAAAACCCCCTCTCGCTATAAAACACACTAAAAAAAAAAGGAGTTTAAATAAAAAGATGAAGGTCTCAGGGAAATTGAAGAGACCTCCACACTTAAAATTAGCTTATTGCGATGGAAGAAGGGTGAGTATACATAGTCCCGTCTTCCATCAAACTAAAAGTAACGAGTTAATGCATTAACTAAATATATATACATATACATATATACACATATAAAAAAAAAAGCAAAAATAAAATCTTATAACAAAAAGACTTTACAATGTAACTTAAAGTTTAAAGTATTATTCATAATTTAAAAAAGTAAAAACTGGTAATATGGATATTATCTTAAATTCAAAGAACAAACAAAAGGCGCAATAAAATAAAATCTTATAACAAGAAGACTTTACAATATAACTTAAAACTTAAAAGGTATTACTCATGCCAAAAACAAAAAATTAATAATACGGATATAAAATATAATTAGATATTGAAACATAGGACAATTGACCACGCTATATAAAAAAAAGAAAAAAAATCTGCAAAACACTGTAATAGTATTGGGACCACGGTTGATTTAAGTGTTAATTGTAATACTATGAAAATTTGAATTTTAATCGCATGACCTGTTCAGCCAGCAAAAGGAAACTTCCAACTTCTCTACTAAGATGATATACATCAGCGCAGTCAATACCAAATTTATTTCGAAGGGCAATGAATGCAGGGCAAAATATCATCAACCTAACCTACCGTACAACAGGTGCAAATAGGACCACTAGCAAGCCGGAACCTATGAAGATAAGAACCAAACCTGCCATGACTCGTCAACACCTGAGCACTAAACTACATTATAACTGAAAATATTATCGATCTCTATTTGGAGCACACTCCAGTACTTCTGACGCTCCGGACAACAAATATTAGGATGAAATGTCAAACACTGATAAGCTCGAATAACTGCGACAAATTTCGAAGGAAATTCAAAGTACGCATCAATCTTGGTGTGAGTTTTAAAATTCAAAGTGATCTGGGCTGTCAAATTTCAAATTTTATAAATAACTCGTAAACAGTTAAGTTCGCTACTTTAATACCAAGGAACAATACTGAATCAGAACGACCAAAGTAATAAAACGAAAATTCTTACCGCCTATTTGCAGACACCACTCTATGGAAGGTCGCATGATGCATGAAAAGGCTTAAAAAAGAAAGCAAACATTGTTGAGTGGATTAATTGCAATGTTAGTGATCCAGGCTTTGAACATTTTACTGATGAACAAATTGTTGATAGAACGTCATTTCAGAGGAGAGTGAGAAAGAGAAAGAGGATAAGACGAAGAAGCAAGTAAGCCATGACACAGCTCTAACACACATCCAAGGACTTATTTAATATCTGGTGAGACAAGACCATGCATCGCTCTGTGATAAAATGGTACTAAAAAAGCTTCAGTCTCAAGTGAAAAAGAGGCGTTTAAACTGGTGACAGTTTTTTTTTAAACCTACAGGTAACTTCTTTTAAAACCTTCTTTACTTTATAAATTACATAATATGTATACATATATATATATGCATGTGCGTATGTACATAGAAATAAATTTATATATGTATATATATATATATATATATAGAGAGAGAGAGAGAGAGAGAGAGAGAGGCGAAACGAATGTTAGAACTAACGGTATGGACAAAGGCAATTCATCTAATTTTCTGTGATTAAAGATATATCAAACCGTTTAAGGAATAAACTTTATAACCAACAGTACGGAGATAAAATGAAACCTTACAAAGGATATAATAATTAAAATCTTGAAAGTACAAATAATGAACGAAATAATTTTTACTTAATATTATAATAAAAGAAAAAGTAAAACTTATTAGTTAGAAAAAAAAATAGCGTAGCTTACACTATATTATTTCCTTTACCTCAAATTAGGACTTGTTCTTGTTTGATTCGCTTCAGTTGCTTATTTCACGATTATTAAAGTTGATCAATGTGTTTATATGACTAACGTGTTTTAAATTAAAATTAGACATAATATATGTATAGTTTTTTTTTTTTTATTTTTGATTAATACATTCAGCTGATCTGTACAATTTGCTTCTTCAGAGTAATATTGTTTTTATCTCCTTCCGACCAAATTAAAAATAACGCGTACCACCATAGAGGTTTTAATTAATACATTCGCTATTTTATTCGAATCTGTTTTATAATTATATAAAAAGTATAAACCCTAGGATGGATAAAATAAGCAACACATTCTGTGACATGATGTTACATAAGCTTTGAAAATGTTTCTAATATGCAATACGTATATAGATCTACACTAGCAAGAAAATGTTTATTAAACGCAATCCTGCGCTTTTAACTGTAAGTTTAAATGTAATTCTCTGTTTTTAACTAGAGGTTTAAATGTATTCCTGTGGTTTTAACGATCGATTATTTATTATAAATCGCATAATTATTTACACACACACACACACACACATATATATATATATATATATACGCTCAATATTCCCACATTTTATTTTATGTACTATTTAAATATGTAATAGCATAGTTTTTGGGACACCCGCATGTATATATATTGTACATATATATATATATGTATATATATATATACACACGTGTATATAGTCAGTATTTCCACATTTTATTTTATGTACTATTTAAATATGTAATAGCATAGTTTTTTTGGGTCCCCTAAGTATTAGATTGACATGATGGTATAATTTTAATTGCAATTATTGTAAGACAGTATTTAATTAAAGCATCTTGTGTTCCATTGGTGTTCAACCTCCTCTCTTTCAATACTTGGTATGTCTCTATATTTGTATCTTCGGTATTATCTAGCTAATACTTTCTCTCTTCTCACTATCTTGACATTTATTGGACTCCTACTACTATTGTTGTCAGATTTTCGTTATTTCTTAATATATCTACTATATCACATATTCTATATATATTATTATGTTCATTAATCGTCTTATTTTATCGACGATTTTTTTGTATTTTTCTATAACACAATATTTCGAAAGCCTCAAGTTGTTTTCGTCTTCCTATTTTTTGGTCCAATTTTTTGGTCCAATTTTTTGAGTCATACAGCAGCACGCCCCAAACTTATACGTTTGTTAATCTCTGTTCATTATTTCTATACTTACATTTTTTAACGTTAACAGCTATTTTATAATAAAATAAAAAGAATTTACGAAGGTTAAATTATTATTATTCGGTGAAATTTAATACGCGAGAAAATAGATGAACAATGAACGAAAATAAGAGAAAAGTAAAATCGAAATAGAATTTTTTAGACAAAATTCGAATATAAAAAATTTTCTAACGATTAATAATTACCTTTTCGAATGATAAGTCAATCATGACGTTCGCATCGTGTGCAGCGATTTTAGCTTTTTCAACGGCATCCGCAATATTCTGATAAGCTCTACAAGCTTTTAAAGCGATGTCGGCGTCATGCTTAGTATTAGCGAAGGAACTAAATACACGCACGAATATAGAGTAGTGTACAAAACATTTCGAAATTTAATTTTAACTTATTATTAGATAATTTACATCTTATTAAGTTTAACACTACGACTCTTAATTAGCAACGCTTTTTTATTTATTTACTTACTTATAGTAAACACGGAATAGTTCAATTTGCACTATTAACTAAATTATTTAATCGTCCGACAAAAATTTATTTTCGTATTTAACGGAACAAATTGAATAATCGTCATATTTGACGTCTAATAGTAAATCGGACCATTCGGACAAGAAAAAGAAAACAAATGCTGATAAAAAGCTGCTCACGAAGATAAATAATCGATACATTATCAAAATTTGTATACGTCTATTCAGATGGATCCGCTCACCAATTTAGAACGAATATTTTAACGTAAATTAAATGCACAGTGTTTCATTCCTTAAGCCACAACATGGATAGCCGGTTTAATAGCCTATAAGGAGCTATAAGCCCCATGCAAACGGGGGTCTAACGCCGTTGGGAACTGTTTTTTGTTTGCGTAGCTGCGAAATTTAAACGAAATCGAAAAAATCCAAAATCTATATAATACCCAAAAAGGTTAATAACCTAACTCGTAATAATCCCAAAATCGTTTAACCCACATAACTTCAACTCGTCATTCATTCAAAGACTATAAAAACCGAAATTGTGAACTTCAAACATACCCACAGAACCCACCGCGCGAAAGAGTTGCCTGATTAAAAAAAAAAAAAAATAATTTCAGCCTTTTTCTAAGTGAGGAAATATTATATTATCTCGAGTACTTTACATATTTTATTTTTAAGAGAGATGTCAAAAATGATAGTAAATAATAATTACACGATTTACTTGTAATTTTTAGTGTTTTGAATAATTAAAAATAAAAGTTTTACAGTTTCAATTCGTGAGGTTTGAATTAATGACGAGTCATGTACGCTTAACGTCTCGGGGTTTACGGTTTTCCCACGTAGAGGACCCCTGATAAGTAATTAGCCACGGGTCTCTGAAGGCATTAATCCGGGCCTGAGAACATGATGGATTTCGAAAAGGATTTCTTAAAAATAAGTTTTCGGGGAATATATACGCGATATTTAATAAAGTAAAAATTTATGCGTGTAGATGACACGATCGTAATTTGGCAGTATTAAAAAGCCGGCTGAAATTTTTATGAACTTGAATATGTTTCACAGGAACGTAAATTGTACAATAGAACAAGAAAATAATAGCGAATTAGCGTCGTGCCAGTACAAAAGGAAATTAAGTAAAAGCTACACACACAACGCAATTGTTAGCGTCAAAAAGTAGAGATTTACAAGGCACTGTTATACGTAAGTAATGTTGCTTCAAATAAAGAAATATACATATATAAAGTGCTATGATCATCAGTGGCTATAACAAGAATAAATCAGTTTCGCTGTTAAAATAAAAGTTACTATTTCGTGTTCAATCATATATAAAAGGAATAATGGACAGAATTGGCAGAATTTTACGAAAAAGCAAAGTTAGATCTGTCTTCGTGTTGCGGGCATATATATAAAATCCAATGCTCGTGCGAGCTCGGATATATTGAACAGATGGAAATTAGAAGAACGTAAAGGGCGTATTATAAATATAATCGAAAAAAGACACTTTTCACCAATGTCCTGGAAATCACGAAATACGATTTAACAATTTCGAAACTTTTTCCGAAATGCCTAAATATAGTTCCACAAATTTTAACAGAAATAAGATATATACAAGTTAAATTTCGTTCCCGAAAGAAATTCTCGAATAGTAAACGGGTTTTACGTAAAGAAAAAATGGCGCGATGAATTCTAGAGAGGGGAATTAAAGTCTCACGTTTAATTATACGACAGATGAAAAAATTTGTACACGATTGCCGTATAAATTTTATACTAGTTAATTTCAAACAACCCTGTAAGTTTCAAAAAAACGCGAACTCGCTTACAACTAACAAGATTAATTTTAATAGGATTTTTTTACATTATTTTTAATTATACTCCGATATTTTTTAAATTTTATTTATGCGAACTCGAATCTAGATGCGGGGACGCTGGTATTAATGGAAATCATTAATTAAAGCGTGAGAGTAAATTAAAACGCGAATTAGTGGGGAAAATACTGAAGTACATTTAATGGTAAGTTGACAGGATTTTAACAGAATTTAATTATAATAAAAGTAAATAAAAAAAAAAGATGCAATGCGAATCGCACAGGATGGAACTATAAAATGAAGGGAGAAACAATAAGGTGTAAGCGTGATCGTTACGTGAATGTGAAAATGAGTTTTAAAGGAATAAGTTATAAAAAAGAGTAAATTATAAGGTAATCGTATATTTAATATAAATATTTTTATTTTTAACGCTTAATAATACTACATTATACAAAATGTAAATACCCGTCGACGAGCGACAGCTTGACGGCACAAGTAATTTTTATGATCCTTGTATATTGAAGTATGCCCCTGTGTGCATGTTAATTTTGCTGGTATTGTGTTTTATGCGTAGTCTATTATATGGGCCTTAAAATGTTTAAATTACTCAAATATGTTTGTTTTTTTTTTTTTTATTAAAGAAAATTAAAATAGTCTAAATGGTATATCGTGAAATTTTCGTTGTATTGAAAGAAAGATATATTCAATCGTCAAATTTTGATTTAGTGTAATCCCTAATAAGGAAGTACAGTTTAGATTGATAGTTTTTCCCCTTTATATATGGACAATTCCACTTAGGGCTGTTAGAAATGAATGATATATGTCTTATTAAAAGTGTATACTACACGCTGATATGTAATCGAATACGATCATGTATACGCTATTGTTCTGCGATCCATCTGAGATTAGTAGGGAGAGGGATTCCTTTACTTATAATACGTGACGAGAATTTTTGATTGGTAACCTGTAAAATCGTGCGATTTTTTCTGCTATACAAAGTTTTAACACGTCGCCTGTAAGTGTCTTAATATAATTCGGAGAGGGTTTACAAAAAATTTAAATGTGGTTCGTGTGACTTATCAATCTCGATTCTTCTCAACGATTTTAATAAAAAAAGGTTTTTATAAGTTAATACGATAAATTATACGGTAAACATACTTAATATATGCTTCAGTTTTTTCCCAAAGAGTATCGGCGTGTTCCACGGAGGGACGAACATACTTTTCCGCATATTGCGAGTTAAATTTACTCAACATTTCTTCTTCTGTTTTCACGAGAAGCGTCATTGTTGACAAATTTTGCCGTCGGATTGGTAATAAGTCCTATAATATTATGAATAGATGAAATTTATCAAAATTCTAGACATACGGACTGCGTAAAAATTAAAGTAATAATTACGTTCATCATTGCCTCGTTTAGTGACGGTAAAAGTATCAAAACACGGAGTAATAATGGCGCACAACACACTATTAATGTAATTAAGTGCATCGAGAATAAACATGAATTATATTTACAAACATGAAGGTTCTGCTCTGTGTTTCGTATTAATTTTTGCGCTTCTTCGATGAAAACATTTTGATAATTTTTATTATCGGTTAAATTTTGCTCCATTTCTCGAATATACTGCAATTGATTAAAAGTGCGTTCGCGTTTTTCTTCATTCAGTTTTGATAATTCATTAGCCTACGTTATAATAACACATGAAAAATTATACTTTACCTAAATAATTGTTAAAATTATAATTATTAAACGAGCGCCGTATAAATGAAGTAGTATCTGCGCGTGTAATAATTAAAATTCATATTCGAGATTTCATTATATAACAAAAGTTTAAGTTATAATGATGAAAAATTATCACACAACTTGCATTTTTTCATTTCATATGTAAAGCTTCGGTTTTTCTGTTGAAATTTTATTTTTTTATCTAAATTCTAGATAATTGTCGTTCAATCTACTGCATTTAGAAATAAGGCGTGAAATTTAATTTGACTCGTAGCAATTTACGATTATTCTCGTACAACATTGAAACACAAGATATGAAAAAACTAATTTATGTAATAAATTGTTATTAGAAAGAAAATACAGTGAATTTAAAGTAAAACCTGATACGGATTTAGGAACTGAATTAACACGTTTTGATGAATTTATACGTCAAATGAAGGTGGCTAGAAATGAACCGTTTGAAGAAAGTGAATGTAAAAAAAAATTATTAAACAGCTTACCTGAAAAATACGAATCTATTGTAACTGCTATCGAAGTATTATCTGGTAAAAAAAAATTGTCAGTCGATATAAAGACCCCGTTGGTAGATTTTGAAACCAAATTAAAATTGAAAAATAAAGACTCAGAATGAATCGGAGCATACGTCATTTATGGTGGTGCGTGATGACCGTGATAGTAGAAGAAATACAAATAGATATCCAGATATCGCGGTAATTCGCATCGATATAGTCAACAAGAAAATGATCTTCGGCGGCGAATTGATCATCGCAATGGTAATCAATATCAACAACAGTTTGATCGGAATTCAGCGCTATGGTTGCGGGTCATATGGGCATATCGGACGAGGATGTTACTCTAATAATGCAACCAATGATCGAAATAATTTTTCAATCAGCCGAGGTCGTAGGATTAATCGAAATAACAGTGGTAATACTAGTAGGTAATGCAAATTTAGGTATTCGTGAAGACGATAAAAGAAAATCTTTTTTGGTGTACGCAGGTAATACTGAGTTAAACGATGAAAATGATAAAAATCGTATAACGTTTATTCTGGATAGTGGTTTGTAATCAACATAAAAGTTAGTGTTTTACGTAATATTCGAATTTTAGATAATAATGTATCTATTGCCGAAAATGGTAGAGAATTAGTAGGTGATTCGTATGGTGACATAGATATTAAATGTATTGAATCAGGGAAAGAAATGTTAATCAGTAATGTTTTATATCTAAACAATTTACGTCGTAATTTATTATCCATGTCTCAAATCGAAATAAAAGGGTTTAACATGAAGGTCGCGGATGGAAAAATTGAGATGAAATCTATGCAACTGCATATATGAGAAAAATGGTTTATATTTTATTAAATTTTTAATCAACACGAATCGAATTACGGTAATTATCCATCTACTGATAACAAAAATTTAGATTTATGGCATCGTAGGATTGGTGTCATTTAAATTATAATACATTGAAAGAAAGATCAGAAGGAAGAGGAAAGCGACAGAGGTTTGTACCGAAGAAATTTGATGATTACGAGTTGGAAATTAATTATGCGAGTTTAGATGAAGCATCACAAAGTTATGAAGAAGCCATGAACTCTAAAGAATGGGAAACGTGGAATAAGGCTATGTTTGAGAAATTGGAGTCAATAGATGAAAATAATGTATGGAACTTAGAGGAGAGAAAAAAGGAAGATAAGGTAATAGGAACAAAAGTGGGTATTTTCGATTAAGAAGCAAGGTTGTAAGAACGAGAGATATAAGGCAAGGTTGATTGCTACAGAGTATAATACTTCAAATAATGCTCCTTTAGAACAAACGTATGCGCCTGTGGCACAAAAAACTTCAATACGAAGTGTACTATCTGTAGCAAATGAACGTGATATGCATATTCGTCAATTGGATTTTAAAACGGCATTTCTTAATGGTTTGATAAAGGATAGAGTTGTGCTAAAACAACCACCAGGTTTTGAGAAGGGTAAGGATCGTGTATGTAAGTTGAACGTGGCAATTTATGGTCTGCGGAGAGTATCAAAGTCGTGGAATGAGAGATTACATGAACTTTTGTCAAAATTCGGTTTTATTCAATCAGAAGTAGATAGATGTTTGTATGTACGAATTACAAATGGGAGATGTACTTATCTTCTATTATCTTCTAGTGTATGTTGACGATATTTTGCTAGTATCTGACAATTTGGGAGAAATGAACGTCATTATTAAAATGCTGGGTAAGAGTTTTAAAATGATGGATCTAGGTACTGCCAGTAAATTTGTTGGTATTAATATTGTACGTGATGGATCGATGATGAAATTACATCAAATTGATTTTATTGAGAATTATTCGATTATCGTATGTCGGAATGTAGACCTATTACTACGCCAATGGAGGCGAATTTTTTATCGAATGAATGTACAAATGATGATGAAATATGCAAAGAACCTTACAGAGAATTAGTAGGTTCATCGTTATATTTAGTAGGTAGTACTCGACCAGATATAATGTTTTCTGTAAATTTTTAAAGTCGTTTCCAAGAAAATCATACGAAGTCGAAATGGATATAGCTTTAAAGAGAATTATTCGATATCTAAAGGGTACTATGAATGTTGGATTAATGTATATACTCGTGGAAAAGGGAGTATTTTGAATGGATATGCAGATGCCGATTATGCTGCAGATAGTTTAGATAGGAAATCAGTTAGTGGTTGTGTTAGAGAATCTCGGTATGAAGACTAGATGTGTCGTTTACGAAGATAATGAGAGTGCTATACATATTAGTAAAGCGGTTGAGGGCATTAAGAGAACGAAACGCATCGATATTCGCTATCGTTTCAATCGTGATTATATCGAGAACGGTATTATAGAAGTTAAATCTATTAATACGAAACAGAAAAAGGCTGATGGGTTAACGAAATCATTGCCAAAGTTGGCATTTGTTCAAATTCGTGATTTAATGGGCTTGGGCGTATAATAATTTTATAATTTGTTATTGTTTATAATATATATAAATTATTGTGTGCAGAGTTTGAGGGGAGGTGTTAAGTGTAACAAACTCTTCGTACAAACATAATTTTATGTATTAATAGTGGCGGCACTGTTTTGCTTATTTAAGTAGTTCGATTATGTTATATTAGATTAAGATTTTACTTTCTAATAAAGCATTACACGTTCTTACTCTTTTTTATTTACCTTTTAATAATATAACAACGATTCGATTAATTTAGTAAAAAGAAAGAAAAAACAACAATAAGAAAAACGAATTACCCTCCGAATAGTAAACAACGTTCGTTCTATCCACGAGTTAATATCCGAAATTTTGTTTATAACTGAGTTTAAATCGATGTTTAGGGTGCCGACAGTTTTAAAACTATTTTCCATACTTCGCACATTATTACGAATAACGGAACAATACCTGAAAACAACAATTTCGGTATTTTGTAAAAGTAAAAAATTAGCTAATACCAAAAAAAAAATGAGCACTTAATATAATTAACGAAGCATCCGGTTTAATTATTTTTGACATACGACTTAAATGAAAATTAAAATGGGAAACCAGAACATCGTTCGTCGAAAATAGTTTTATTAAATAAGTAACAAGAATAAAGAATTTTCATAATCAAAATGATTTCGACTTTCCTTAATCGGTTATTTCCCATTCAGTCATAGTGGCCTCTATGTGGTACATTAAACTTTTAATGCTAAAAAAATTGTCTATTTTGGGCATTCAGTTGATGTTTCAATTTTGACAATATTTACATAACACATTACAAATTACCTAAAATCATCTAAAAAGGCGGTATTATACATAAAACCGTATTAAATATTCTGTCTTTTATACGTAACATTACGCTATTTATAGGTTATAATGTTGCTCTATATTTTCACGTTCCAAAGTCACTTCTTTAATTGTTTCGTATAATTTTGTGTAAAAAGTTGATAATGTACGATCGAAAGGGTGGTAAATTATTGCTCAAATCACTAAATATAAAGAAAATCATAAAGACGAAATACTATTGGAAGCACGAGATTGGCAAGAGGACCGCGTGAAAAATTGGTAAATTATTAAAACGGTTTAATAATATTAAATTTATTAATTAGGATGACGATGATGATACATTTAAGTGCCGTATACTACTACGAGACCAGAAACGCGGACACGGAAACTATAGTTGCTGAAATATGCCGGTTTCAAACGCTACTGTTGGACCGGCTGCATCTGGCTGTAAAACGCGTTATAATGCTGATGGAAGATCATATCGAATACGTTCAGCCTTGTACGTTTGACAGTGTAGCAAAAGGTGTTCTATTGTTAATTTAACATTGCTGCAGGAACAAATCGCTGGTGATTTTCTTCTGATCAAGTGACTATGAGTGAGAGTCGTATGTCCTAGCAATATACGACGAATGACTATTTCTTCATGTCGTGTCAACGAACCATAAATTAGCATCAGGTTTGAATGAGCGTAATTTGTTTGTAATTGGTGTTAATGACCACGATATATTCCATTTGGCGCGAAGTTGTTCGTTTATTATGCTACGGATATCTTTTGGATCTATTGGAAGATCGGGAGCAGGCCAAAAAATAGGCAAACTCAAAATAATATAACTAATTGAATTTGGGTTGTATTTTTTTATTTTTAATTTAAATTTAGCGTGTATTTTAAAAAATAAATAAATTACCGAAGAGTGTCGTTAGCTTTATGAGCCAAATGTTTAATATCCTTAGTTTTAATTTCATCAGTCAAATAATGAGCTTCTTTCAAAGCATTGTGTATACCGGTATTCAATCTGTCATCGTCAACGTATTCTTGCAAACGTTTGATTATATCTAGAAAGGCAAATAATAAGTTTATTTCCCTATTAATTATTAGCGAAATAATTTAGGGATTCATATATGTATATATATATATATATATATATATATATATATATATATATATATATATATATAGATGATCCAAAATGTACTTTTTTTTTAGGGAATACAAATTAATCGTCATCAAGCGAGTACGTAGGACAGGGTAAAAATTTCTCTCGCTTTCACTATGTATTACGTATAATTGTGAAAATATTGAAAAATAAAGAAAAGAAATAGACCAAAAAATAAAGGAAGATAGCTAAAAAAAATACAATACAATACGTACGACTATATTTATATATAAATTA
The DNA here is from genome assembly GCA_032883995.1 of Coronaproctus castanopsis. Lineage (NCBI taxonomy): Eukaryota > Metazoa > Arthropoda > Insecta > Hemiptera > Monophlebidae > Coronaproctus > Coronaproctus castanopsis. Next base: position 142,871,831 of record CM065053.1, read on the forward strand.
ATTGCGATCAAATTGATTAAAACTGAAACATTTTGATAATGTCGTATTGTTTTTTCATTTTAACGCGTATATATATCGCAATCTTAGTCACGATGTGTACTATATGGCAACGTGAATAGACAAAACTTTTTATTTTCTGGTTGACGTGAAATATCTCAATTTTAATAATATATCGAAAGTTGTAGAAACGGTATTTTATAATAAACGCTCGTACAAAATTTATAATTACGTGTTAACATTTTATAATGTATGAATTTGAAACCTAAAACAAATTACAAATAAAATCTAATTTTCTCATTTAAATTTAATGCGCGTTAAACGATTAAATATTAAACTCTACATTCTGCTATTAATAATACATTAGTTACATATAAACTGTACTTATTTTCCTTATTAGGGATTAAAATTAAAATTTGACGACTATATCTTTCTTTCAATATAACGAAAATTTCGTGATATACAAATTAAGACTATTTTATTTTTGTTTAATAAAAAAAAAAGCATATTTGAGTAATTTACTATTATACAAACATTTTAAAGCCCATATAATAGACTACACACTCGCATACATACATATGCAATAACACAAAAATTAACATACACACACGCGGGCATAATTCAATAACCACGGATCATAAACTTTGCTCGTAGACGGGTATTTACATTTTGTATAATGTAGTATCGAGATAAATAAATTGTATGTAGACTTGATACAAGATATGTATGAATCAACCAATTTATAGATAGAAATACACGAGGTTATAGAGAAATTTCACATAATAAAAAAGAGAGCGAGACGAGGCGAGACTTCTTTTGCCGAAGTTATTTAATGTTACCGTTAAATTCGCCCTAAGAAGTCTGTAAAGGGAAACCAACGGTATAAATACAAATGGAAAATACATAAATCATCTTCGTTTTGCGGACGACGTTATACTAATAGCAAAAATCAAGAACAACTTCGAAAAATTATGTTAGAACTAGAAAAAACTGATTTGAGTATAAATTTGAAAAAAACCAAGGTAGTGAAGTATCAAGAAGGTGAAGTGAAAATCATAAATATAATAAATTTAGAGCGAGGTCTCGTAGAGACGGTAAACAGCTTCGTATACTTAGGAAAGAAATTTACAAACGGAAAAAATAGCCATACACAGGAAGTAAAAAGAATACAACTTGGATGGATGGCGTATGGCGGAATGAAAAAAAATTTAGTCCAGCAAACCGAGCCAAGTTATTTAATCAGTGTATTGTACCGGTGCCGAGCTATAGAGCGGAAATACGGCCTTTAACAAAAGAACTAATAATGGATAAGATTGGAAAAACGAATGAAACGGGCGCTGCTGGGAATAAGATTAAAAGACAACATCAGGAACCTCGATATATACGAAAAAACATACGGTTCGAGAACACTGTATCCAGGATATCAATAAACAATGGAACTAGACGAGGGATGTAGTAGGACTAACAAACGGAAGATGGATGAAGGAAATAACTGAGAACAGGCGACCATACACTGGAACGCGAAAACAAGATGGACACATAATAGGTCATACATGGATGCGTGAGAAGAATTTTGGGAGACGTCTACGCCAAATATTGGTGTGAGAAGGATTAAAGAAGAAAAACTCGCAATTTAAAGATCGTCTCTTATATTTTATGTGCCGAAATTCGTAAAATTAACACATAACTAAACTGAACGAGTTTGTTTATGTCATCTTGAAGATTTTCGAAAAACCGAGTGTTCGATAAACAAACTGAAAGCGGAAATAATAAACCTGACCCGATTATTCACGAAGTTTATTTCTTCAGATACACGAAAATTTTATATTATTTCGTACGTATATTTAAAATTTAAAAAATAATATTTAAATGCGAGTAAATTTAAATTTACAAAAGTAATTACATACCGTACAACAGTTTAACTACTTGATCAGCTTGATTTGTAAACAATCGTGCTTTGTCATCAAGAAAATCTGTCTTATTTTTGATAAATTCGAGGTTTGTCATCGTCTGTTTGATCTTTAAACAATGGGAAAGTTAATTAACTATCTTTGAGATAAACGGTAAATAAGATTAGAATTCGAAGTAATTTGTTTATAAAAATTTCCAACCACGCTAATAATGGAAACAATACCTTACGAACTAAATGTTTCGATTCCTGCTGTAAGGCATCCACGATATTAGCGGAATTTTTGATCCCGCTATTTACTTGTCGAAGTATTTCAAATAGAATCTGTAATCGAGTTACGTCTTCGGTTATACCGTGTAAAAGCTGCCACGGCGGTTTCAATTTTCCCGATACTACGTCTTCAGTTTCACGTTTTAAATTATTAATAAGATAATCCAAATCGTCGAGAAGTAAGTTTACACAACCATCTGTACAAGCTGCAATCAAATTTAAGTATGAAAAATTTTTTCATATTACCTTTTAATAAACATTTTGTGTAGAACTCGTTATATAATAATATACCCGTAAAGTAGATACATAGTAAAAATAATTTTAGCTTACTTACGGAAATTCTTTAACTATGGGGTGCCAAATGCAGAAACAATTTTATTCGATTTTCCAACTAAGATAGCTAATAATAATGTAACTAAGAGGACTCTGTGCGCACGTTCAAAGGAACCCCGACTTGTAATAATTTAAAAAGATGGGCGCGATTAATGAAACTTTCCTTTTAGCCTCAGATACTTTTCCTCGCGTAATGGGTAACAAAAGTTGTCTCTCTCTCTTTGTGGGTGTAGCTATCGATAAAGTCAATCACGAATTGGAAAATCTAATATAATTTCGGCAGCCATATATGAATAGTTTATTATCGTGGATTTATGTTTTTTATTATTATCGGGATAGTGTAATGTTTAATAAAGTAACTTTAAAAAATTAAACGCGAAGTACACGAGCGAGTAAACACGAACTTGCGTAATGTATTGATACAATTTTAGTATATATATTATTATTATTATTTATATATTCACGTCAGTTTTACTTTTTTTTTTATAAAAGCGCATGTGGTAGTCTAATCTAGATCGAGAGAATACACACGAATGACGACTAGGGATTAGATTAGGTCGCCACAAAACAGATTCGTTACTATATATATATATATATATGTGTGTGTGTGTGTACAAACATTCGATTTCGTCAGTTAATTAGAACAGGCGTTACTTTTTCAAATAATTAAAAACCTACATAACAAGCGTATCGAATCTGATCTGGGATCTTCGATGATTCCTATTCACTTGTTTACGTCTAAACGCGATATTGGACTCGTAAATTATCATCGTCTCAAAAACGAAAATTATTTGACGAATAATATAACGAACACGTGCGTTATAAGAAAATCTGAAATCATATTGTCGTAAATAACTGAAACCATAATAATTATTACGTACCGATACAGCCTCGAGGAGTAAGAATTTGTCTATGATTACAAAGCGAACAGTTTTTACCGAAGATTCCTTCTTTGCAAGAGCACTGTCCAGTTTCCGAATTGCACTCATCGTTTAGACTTCCGTACGGATTACAAGTGCATAGTGTACACGAACCATTTGCAACAAGAGGTTGCCCGTACCAACCTTTACTACACCTACATATTAAATTTATCCGTATCGTACACACTATCACGTTTAGTAAATACAATGATGTAAAAATAACGTTTTAATTTCAACCGAACGACGATCGCTTGTAGTCAATAATTGAATTCTAAAAAATTAATTGCTTCAAAACTATTTAGAAACAGCTTGTAGCTCAGTTCAACGGGTCATCTGATTAGCAATTATGGTGCAAAAACGTATAGACGAACTATGTAGCAAATGCTTTTCTTTCTTCGATATATTTTTATAACCGGGATGTTTTTAGTTCTCGTCAATTCATTGTTTTCTTTTTTTTTTTCTTTTAATAATTTTTTAAATTGCGTATAAATTATTTACTTTTGTATAACTAATTATAACAACGAATTATATCAGATTCGTTATTAATTATTCGTTAAAAATGTACGCTTGTTTGTAACTTTTAGTGGTATTAAAATATGTGACAATTTGTTCTTTGCTATAAATTATGCCAATTTTTTTATTACGTAACGTTTCGAAAACCATTACAGTTTTCATTTTCAAATTGAGAACTGTTGCGAATGCAAACAGATAAATATAGCTCTAGAATTGTTCAAGAAGAAACCGATAGATACCAGCTTAATTCAATTTTGTTACCGGTCATTACTCCTAGAGGAAAAAACAGGTTAAAATAAAAACAAAGTGCTAGTTTAGTAAACAACTGTTGTCTCTGGTAGAATAATGACGGCAATAACATATCGATAAACGGATGTGCATACAACAGGCACTGGATTACCGCAACCACATATTAAGTTTAGATTGCGGTCTTCTACGTGTTCAAGTACTCATGCCACTCTCAGAGTTTGAAAATGAAAACTGTAAGTATTTTCGTTTATGTAATAAAAAAATTGGCACGATTTACTCCGAAAAAAATCGTATCTATATCAAACACAAAAGTGTATATGTTGCAATTTGAATGAGGTTTTTATAATGCCCACGTTATAAATGTTAAAGTGTTCGGTCTAGTTTGTTTGTTATACGCGGTTGTCTGTCGAAATGAATTTCATTAAGAGAATAAAACTTCTCACCGGTGACGACTGTCATAAAAAGACAGAGTAGTGGATAAATGCAGTTGAAATCGTCGAATGAGTATGTCGGACAATTGCTAATGCGTCAACGAAAGAAGGATTGAATAAGTATGAATCTTATAATAAATCGTTAACACCGGTGAAGGTTGCAATGCGTTTCGGAGGAATTGAACGATCGTAGGACCGACACGTTTAGCGCATGCGAAGCTTCGCAAGTTTTAGAAGACCAGGTATTTAGAGACTAGCGGTTGGCGCATTATTGTACATAGCACGACGTACCGGGTTCGACATCACGTATACCGTTAGAGTATTATTGTAGACGTTAGAAAATATTTCGTTAAAACATATTGGTTGCTTGAAGCTGGTTATACGATCTCACGTCGGTACTATCAACCTAAAGCTAGGAAACTCGAATGCTACAATTATTCTGATTCTGCGGCGGATTGTCATATAGTTCAATCACGAGTTATAATTAAGCACGCAAGTTCAGCTATTACGGGACGGAAAAAATTAGTCGCTGATTCGAGTTACGAGTCAAAATTAATAGCGGCGAATGAAGCTTCGACGTTGTAGTCGCAACTTTTGGGATAGCGTGAAACTCGTATAATCCGATTTTTGGCATCAGTTATTGTTTCTTTGGAAGTTTTGGAAAATTCGATGTTATCATTTTCAGTTTTCTTCGTATATCATGAGCTATGTAAATGATGTAATGAAGCTTAGAAGAAAGTTATTTATTCAAGGAGTTGATAGGACTTTCCGATGTTCTCATCTTGTTGATCGACAACGAAAATACGAAGAAAATTGTATCGGAATTTCATACATTCGACACAAATATTTATTCATTCCAGGAGGATAACACGAAACTTCTGGAAAAATCGGATATTCTAATAGAGTCGTTATCTCGCCGCTAGATTATTATATTACGAGAGAAAAGCTAACTTGTTTCCGATTTTTGGTTTATTTTAGCTATTTCGAACAATGGAAAGTGTTGTAGTAGATAATTACACAATATCGTACCGGTAATGAAAAGTTCTTGTTAATTTATTGTTTGACTTTTTTCTTCTTTAATAATTTTGTAAATTGAGTATAAATAATTACATTTTTATATAACGAATGATAACAGAATATAACAAAAATCACGAAATAGAATTAATTATAAGGGTACATGTTACCTGTCGCAATGTTGTCCGTTGTAACCAGGTTTACAAACGCAAAATACTTCCCGATCGTCGTTTACGCGGCACGTACGGGCAAAATTCTGTTCTACAGAAGGACACGGACAAGGCATACAGTCGAATAAACCATGTTCATTGGTACTGTTGTAAAATCCTTCAGCGCATTCGGTACAATAATGGCCACCGGTATTATTTGCGCAATTCTACAAATAATATATATTGTAACGCCCCAAAAGTATCCGCGTGTAAATTTAAAATTATGAAATTAAAAAATACATGTATTAAAATCGAGATATAGGAAGTGTACAATATATATATGTGTGTGTATGTGTGTATACTACGTATATATAAATATGCGTATGTGTATATATGTATATATGTATACATGCATATAGATAGGCACGGCAAACGTGATTTTCTGTGAAAAAACGAATAAAGGACAGAATAGCAATATACAATGTTTATAGGAGATAAAACGTCGTTTTAGGAGGATTACCGAGCATCCTGATGAAATAATCACTTTAGGAGTCACATGGATCGAGACGGGATCGGTTAGGCTAGAGCCGTTCATTTCTATCATCTCGAAATTTATGTATATATTAAATCGAAATTTAAAACTCACGCCGTGGTCGGCAATTTATAATGAAATTTAAGTTTTAATATTCTAATTTTAGATATACATATTTATATTTATGTTTTGTATTCCGTCGTGAATTATCAATTTATTGACGAAATTTAAAGCTATATGATAAAGAATTTAATAATTAAATTAATTTTTTGTTCATTATTATTTATTAAGTTTTATTTATTACATTTATGTATTAAACCTATTTATAACTATTAGAATCGCCCGAATTTTTAATAATTCACATATAGATTAAGCCGGTCGTGACTCTCAATATACAACAATCAGAAAAGGAACGAGAGGAGATTAAGGAAGAAATGAATGAAAGTATTAATGAAAGGGTTGAAGTAATTTTAATGAAAAAATGACGGAGAAAGTCGCGGAATATATTGATGAGAAAATGAAGGATTATGTAACAGAAATGAGTTACAGATTATATAGAAAGAAGGGCTATGAAATAGAAAGGAAAATTAAGGGAAAGTGTAGTAAACAAGGTAGACATAGAAAAGGAAAGTTAAGGACATGGTCATCTGAAGAAATGAAAGTAAGAGAGGAAATGAAACATGATGAAAATCAAGTAATTAGCAACGTAAATGGTGTAGTAAAGGAGTTAAAAGGGCAAAAGCAGATAATAGAAGATCAAAATAGGCGACAATTAGATAGAAAAGGAGAACTGGAGGAAACTAACAGCAATCTATCGTCGATGAATGATAATACAACTGAATTAGAACTGAAACTAGAATGGGAAAAGGCAGCGATAGAATTACGGGAAAAAATAAATAAAATACACAAAGAAATTATGATAGAAAAAAATATTTACATTAGTGAACTGGAGGATTTACGTTACAAAATTATAGGGGAACAAAGAAAGAAAGTACATGAAACGCTGATACAATTAGAACATGGACTGAATAATTGATATAATTCCATAAACTCTGGAGGAACGCGAGGTTTATTCCGCAATATTAATTGATGTTACACAGGCATTAAGGTCTGGGTTGCTATTTAAATTACGACAAATTCTCAACGAATATATTTATCTACTCCTGAAATCTTATTTGCCTGAACGTTCGTTCGCTGTTAGAATAAATGATTCGCTTGTAGGTACAATAAAAAAAAAACATCGCCAGACAAACTGCCGATAATAATAAAACAATTACTTTACAGAATCCAGTTTCTTTATCGCAAACTGTTGATCGATTGTTACAAGTGCAAGGTCGGACATCTCCGATAACTTGAATAATAACGGTAGCTGATACAGTTTTATTGTCGTAATGTCTATAATAGCCGACGTTAGGATTCTGACAAGAAGATCCGCTATACTCAGGAGGACAGTGGCATAATTCGAAGCCATGCATCGCCGATAGCATTAACTGTTGACTTTTCAGCGGTAACGCGACAGCTGTATCCATGGTTACATCGCGTAATCTGTGTGTACCGTATTTAAGATGTGTATTTAACAAGAAACCGAACAAAAACCATTATTATTGAATGTCGGTAACAAAGAAAGCATAATATTTTTATTATCAGTTTTATATATTTAGCGCATAAAGAAAATTACGAATACCTAAATATGAATTAAGCGAATAGAGCTATGATCTATGTTTAAAAATAAATACGAAAAATATTATATTAAGTTAATACGAGTAAAGAAGTAATTTAGTATTATCACCTAAATGTAAAGCTATCCTACAAACGACAGTTGTTTCGTCGTGTATGCGGATTTTTTAAAACTATTATAACGTTAAAAATAAAATCTTAAATTTGATAATATAAATTTGGTTTTGTTTTTTGAATAGCGCAGTTGGTAACACTGCTACAACGCAAACCGCCTGCTCCACGTTTAGTGTACACACGAGAGATTCGTTTTTGTCCAGTTTCAGTTATTATGGCATCCTATAACGCGTTTTACGTGGAACGTTATTTTCGACGTGAATCGATCACGACAATAGAGAGTTTCGAAAAGAATTCCAAGTTACACGATTTTTAAGAGCCGCGATTACAAAACACGTCCGCGAAATCTGGAGGACCTGAAAATTCGGATTTCTGAAGGAATTTGAAAAATTCGGTGACCTATGCTCGAAAAAGTCTTCGAAAATGTTGTAATGAATGTATTGTTCCAAATGGCAGTCATCTGAACAATATTGTGTTGCACAAATTATTGTAAACTAATCTATCGTTTTCCTATTTTTAAATAAAATTTCATTCAAAAATTTTATTCGATTAGTTTTTGAGTTATTCAAAAACAATAAAACCGCCCGTCTTCTCTGGGGGTCCACCTATATATATATATATAACTTCAAATATTTATTACTACTACTCAATAGTATAAAAACCGTACCTGGCAAATGAAAAATTAATCGAATCCGTAGCTCTTATTAGCACGTGCTGCAAATTCTGTAAAGTCAACATCATAATTTCTCTCGTAATTGGAGCTCCAATATTATTTTTTATTTTCCATAAAGATTCGTGTAACCTGTTCAATCGAAAAATGTTCGATGCGTTAAGAATATAATTTAATTTACTTTCGTTACTAATGTCCCTCATCGTAAAATAAATTACCTGACTTTAAAAGTCGTAGCATTTTGAGTAGTTTTCTGCGGGAAATATTCCAAAACAAATCGACTGTTACCTTGAAGTTGCATCAACGGATATGAATCCAAAACGCGGGTAGAGTACGGTATTTTATCTCCATCCGTTTCCGTCGTAAATTGTACATAACCGCCGTAGGATAAAATCTAGACGAATTAATAATAAAGCAATAAAAATATCGCGATATTTATAAAGATTTAATAAATATATTCATATTTCGAATAAAGTACAAATAATTTTAACGATCATTCATTATGTTATAATCTGTAAGTAAAGTACAAAATAAGAAACCGCTATGCCCGACCATTGTAATTACGAATACGAATGTAATAATAACGACGTATATTTTTTTAAAAGAAAAAATTAAAATATATAAAAATTCAGCTATACTAAAATTCGATAATTAATTTGAAGTAATTGTTATTTATATTGCGATTAATTGAATACACATAAAATTAACTCTAAATTGTATCAACGACAAATATCGTGTTTGTAGTTTTTCTGACGTTTTTATTTCTCTTTGACAATTGTTTTATGATTGGAGACGTGTGAAAACCATCCGTAAACTTCAACTGATTCAATATTTAGACACTGCGGTATTAAGATAAATGGATGTTATCTATTATTAATAATTAATCTTCAATGAGTTTTTAGAACAAGATAAGAAATAAGTATTTTTTTTTTCAAATGTAACGAATAATATTACGTACATTCACACGAAGGTATTTAAACGAACTAACTTGAAAAAAGTTTTCAGTCATTCTATTTGGGATAGCAATTCGGTGGTGCTTTTGTTAGAATAATTCATCTGAAGTATTCTTATGGCAGTTTTGTCTTTGCAAACGTCCCGATTAAGGTCCTAAATAATTTAGACAGAATCCAAAATCTCTGTCTTCATTCAGTCCTTGGCATTTTTTTTCCGCTTCCACCGCTACATTACAGATGGATCGAAGATTTTCTCTCTTACTATGTGTAAAACCTTCCTAGCTGAAAAATTCTTACTACATTGCTACTCTATAAAAAACACATCCTTCTTTCGATCTTTTCTAAAAATTTATCATAATTTCACCTTTTCCGGCATTTCTGCGTGATGTACATAATCTCTCCAGATTTCAGGATGTTATTCTTTCTTCGTTCCTTTTCCCCATATTTTTCTTTTCCATACTACAACTCTCTCCGTAAATATAATACAAGTCTGAACAAATTTAAATTCATTAAGCAGTCAGTTATAATAAATAATAAATGGCTTAATTTTTACACATTTTAACTGACGGATCAAAATCACCTTCTTCGTTAGATCAACTTTGGTTTTCCCTTATTTAAACATTATGAAGAAATATGTATTAACACATTTCTCTCTAATTTTTACTTCTGAATCTATGGCGATTTTTCAATCTCTTAAATATGTGTTACATATTCGTCTAGAAATATTCGTATCCTTTCACACTCTAAAAGTCGTCTTACGCTGGTGTACGAGTTGAGCTTGCGTGGATTCCTGGCTACTCACGCATTATGGGTAATTCCCTTGCTGACTCAACTGTCGGTTCCTTTGATCTAACTATTCCTTGTACCGATCCAATATTATCAAAACTGTTCATAGTGAATGTTGAAAAGCATTTTATGTCAGATGCCTATAAGTTGAAATGCATCCAGCCCGATATACCTTATAAACTCGATACTCCGATCCAATAAAATATGATACGTAAGTTTATTGTAACAATATGCGGACTCCGTATATATTATTTAAAATTTATATTCTTCCTTCTCCATTTTGCTCCCATCCATCCGATGTCGACATGGTAGCTGATGCCGATCATGTCTTCTTCGAATGTTTATACTTAAACATGTCAGACTTTACAACCAGTTAATTTTCTTAAATATTTCCCCTTTCTATTAATATATATTACTTCCCTCCTCTTAATTATACTCGAATGCCCCTTTATTATTTTATATTTTACTGTAAATAGCAATATAGTTATTTAACGTGTCTTTTCGTCATATATTTTCTACTACTATTAACGGTATTACTCTTTACTTATTTTTCAAAAATATTTATATATAAATTTCCTCTATAGAATAAAGTTGGCATATTTAATAGATATGTTCGATCTGCAAACCACAACAGAAGCCCAATAAAAGTTTTACCTATATATAAATACAAAAACATATTGATCGAATAAACTTTAAACCAACTTCTACGCATTTATATCTCATGCAGCTCGAAATAATATATGAACTTTCCCTTCTTAAATAAAGTCGAAAAATCGATAAGAATAAATAGATTTTCACAAGTAAATAATTGAAATAAAATGGCAGTTCGAATCCTATCATCTTATCTAATAAAACTGATTATTCGATCTTTTAGGCGACGATGTAACTGAGTTCAATCTCGCAGAGATGATTGTGAAGAACCCCCCACACGTACTCAACTAATTACATCGAAGGCACCTACTCAACGGTAAATTATATTCTACGAACAGTGTTAGCAGGTAATACTAGTCGAGAGCATGTGTTTAAATAAATCGTTTCCGCTTCGGCAGATCATTACCAGCAATTCTTCAATTACTACACTGGATTAGTTAACTACTACAGATACTCTCACGCTGAAAGCCCTGACCTAGAATCCTTCAATAAAGAACTCATTTTAAGGGAATTAATTCTCGCTGTTACAAAACAAACTTCTCCGAGAAATGACGGCTTTCACATCAATATGCTAAAACATGCTCCTTCATCAACGCTATAGATACTTTGTTCCAAATCTTCATTCGCATCTGGACCGACAAAAAGTTTCCAGAGACTTGGATAACTGTCGTCGTAATTCCATTGTTAAAACCAAGTAAACATACTTAAATGTTCCATCCCGCTTACATTCGTCTTATGTAAAATCCTTGAATACATAATAAATCGTCGCTTATACTGGCTACTTGAAACCAAAGGTCTTATCCATCCATCTCAGCGTGGATTCCGATATAAACGTTCTACTCTTCACCATCTATTTTCTATACAAAATGCTGATGTAGAAGCATCTCATTTGCTAGCTCTGTTTTTGATTTATTGATAAGATTATAATCCAAAAATTTTAAATCAACTTTTACGTTGGACCTTTTGTGGAAACCTTACCTCATTTAAATATAAATTTCTTACCAACCGAAGTTTCTACGTTCGAATCCGAAATAAATCATCATCCGTACGTTGCTTGCTGAATGGAATGCTCCAGGACTCTGTGTTGGGTCCTACACACTTTAATAACGATTCAGTTGATGCAGTTATCCATCCATTACATGGTTTATTATTCGCGGACGATATCTTTGTGAAGTTGTCGAACCTTGTCCGTGGGAGAACGTGCTCTTTAGGAATTGTACCAACCTATTATCTTCCTGGTGTTGGATTAATAACTTATTCTTTTCAAATGGTAAAACTTTTTGCCATGCACTTTTGCCATTATACGCAAATGCCAGAAAAAGCTCAATATCTCTCTTCATGGCGAATTAACTCCAAATAAGTCATCAGTCCGCTACATAGGTCTGGCCCTAAATTCCAAATTATCGTAGAATCAACATTTAGCGTACATAAAAAAATGTGCTCAAAGAAACTAAACATTTTGAAAAACTATCCCACAGCACTTATGGCGTTCGATCGAATTTCACTCTTACGTACCTATCGCTATCTGATACGATCAACATTGTATATTCCTCAGCAAAACCATAATTACTCAATTCCTTAGACATTATCCAGAATTCAACTCTTCGCTTAGCCATTTCAGACTTCCCTAATGGACAGTTTTGTAATCAGAGTTACCAGAATCGCCTCTCGATTTATAATTCAATCAGAAACTTCTTCAAAGATGAATACTCCTCTTTAACTAACCTAATCACGTCTTAGGCATGTTTCGTCTCTACTCTTTGATCTAACTTCCTTTTTCTCGTGCCTCCAGCCTTAGTTGCTGCAAAATTTAGATTAATAATAATAATAATAATACTTCAACAGGAAGCTGTAAAAAGAAATCTTTCATCGCTATATCTGTATACTTTTTTAATTAACTTCGACGCTCGCTTTTTTATTCTTACTTCCAATTGCGAAACGTTCGCTCCCATACTGCGATTTATGAAGGATACAGAAAAATATTTACAAAACTATTTTGAAAATTAAAAAAAAAAAAAAATGTACCTTATCACCTAAAAACAATTTTGGGAGCTTCCAATAAAGCGGCGTGTCTGACAAATAATTGACGCCAATTTCAACATTTTCAGTATCTCCAGGAATAACCCGTAAGTTGTTGGTTACGTTTAGATGACTGTTACCAACATTTAGAATGATCCGCATTAAATTGTCTTCGTCTTCTTGTGAAATAAACTGTAGAATTAAACGTATGCAAAAAAAAAACGGTTAAATATTTAAATTATTTAACGAAATCTCGAACAGCATTCCGAAATTGCAATTTTTAACATTTACTTTACATTTTCGAAAAGAAATAATGACGAGCAAAAAATAAAAAAATAAAACCAAAGCATACGATAAATAAATAATACATAGCGGATCAAAATATTAGCTTCATTTAATTATTCCATATTTCACAAATTTCTCAATATTTTTGTAATGTATTAAAAAATTTTCATTTTTGTCTTCTGAAATCTTAATTTTATTCAGTTGTCGCTAATTCAGTAGGAAAAAAAACACACCCTTAATACCGAACCTACTTTTTTCTTACTTTTGATTTTTACTCGGTTTTTTTACTTTTACTTTTATTTTAAAGTATACATTGAAAATTACTAATATCGTACATGACATATTTCTGTTTAAATAGTGCATCAAACTAAAAAAAATAATGTAGATAATAATTATTAAATTATTTTAATTCTGTGGCGTTTCTTTGCAAAATTAATAATTACTTTAAAATTATTGTTAACATATCTATTCACACTTGGTTAAATTTATTACAATAATTAACGAATATGCTAATTCAATAATGAGAGTTCTAATTACTTACATTGGTGTAACAAATATCTTGAGGATTAACAGGTAATATGTCAGATATGGTGAAATTATACAAAGTACTGTTATCATAACGTACTACTAATTGCCTGGGTGATAATAGTCGAATTTGGCTTACGGCTAAATGAGCATCTACGCACGAAGTACTCCGATTAAAACAAAAACATGGTATACACCCGTCCTTGTTATCAATATGCAAATCGAACGCTCCATCTTTACATTGATTACACCGTTTTCCAACTACATTAGTCTAAAACAAATAGAAAAATTACGTTACTAAAATTATTCATACAAAACGCGTACACACACATATATATATATTTTTTTTTTCTTATAATACATTTATATATATATACATACATTATAAAAAAATATAGAGTAGTCTGCGAAAGTAGCTTATGGCTATCGGTAGTGACTAGCAATATCTATGTTTAATCTTAAATAATTCCGAGATAAAAATAGGAAATTTTTCTAATAGAATAATTTCATTAGGATTAAGAATCGATATTATACAATTTTGTCAGATGGTTATATTTACTATATGTGTATACTATGTGCTGGATATCCTCTATTTCATTAGTTGCACAATTTATATATATATATATAATATTGACAAATTTATAAACACATTTTTCCGAGAGAAAAATCTTAAGAGACTTTTTACCAGGTATTACTGATAAACATTAGAGATAACATAATCATTCGCGAAAGTTATAACATTTTGTATCATTTATCATAAAAGAACGAATTACTTTTGTAGGAAGGGTGTGTCCATTCAACTATATCTTTTAAACTGATCTGGTTATAGCCTAAAATATTCATATTGCAATCGACATATTTCTGATAACAAGTTTGGTTATAGAAGCTACCATAATTTTTAAATCTATGCAGACGGATTTCGATATATATATAAATTAGTGGTACGTAATATTTTTGATTCAAGCTCAATTCTATGAGAAATGAGTCGAAATAAATCTCATTAGTACTTCACGCATGCAACAATGGGGGAGGAAAAAAGTGGATGATCACTTTGTGAAGCTTTTACTACACACGTTAGAATACGTGGTATGAATTGATCAAATGTCCTCCATCCGCGGTAGACCGTATTTGTAATAATGCATAAATAATCAGAAATTGAATTGACGTATTGCTCGCGTTTATATTTATTCGTTTAAAGACATGCAGAGATAGTAAAAATAAATGAAATTCATGCGTACGTTTAAAACAAAAATTCATAAAGTACTATTTTCGTATAAATAGAAGAAATAGAGATATCCAATTATCATCAAAATTAAATATCTTCCGATATGAGGCGAGAATGTAACATTAATCACGAATCTTACGTAAATGAATACTTTTAACATAATCATCAATTATCATTTCAGAATAGCGAAAACTTGAAGATTTTTATCGTCATTTGGTAAACGTTCGTGATTTACAAAAATTAATGATCAGAAACAAAGAGTAGTAGATAAAATAATTTCGCGTACAAACTGATCAAAAACATTTATTAATCGTAGTAGTACCGTGTCGTCGCTAATACGAAAATCAGCAATTAATGGACAGCGAAAATTTTTAACGAAACCTACAGGAGGAAATATTGAATTTACAAAGTAACTTGGAAATATTATTCGCGTAGTAAATCCTCGAAATGCAAACAATCGCCTAACGCAAAAGAAATAGTTTAAAAATTAAAAAGAAATTATTTAATACTAATTTGTTTGCAGAAAAACGCGAAGAATTTCATTATAAAATAACAAGGAATGAACGAATTGATTTATTTTCCAATTTTGCAACGATATTTAAATGGTTTTTTACGGACGATATGTTCTAAGATTCGCGTAATCGTACCTTCGAATCACGTGATGTGTGTAATTCTCAGTTATCGTTTTTACTAACTTTTCGTTATCGATAGAAGATGTAAAGAGCGCGTTACCTTGCAGTAACACTGTCCATTTTGATCGCATAAACATTTATCACCGTCGCCACATGTTTCCGGATTTGTCCCAGTTTTATTACACATACAAGCTCGACATTTTGGAAAACCGTAATATCCGGCAGCGCAAGAATCACACTTTCTTCCATAATATCCGATGTGACATTGGCATTGACCGGTACTATTATCGCACATGTTATTTAGCGAACCGTGACGATTACAGCCGCACTCCTACATAATAATAATAATAAACAAAGTACAAGTCATTTAAATCCATTACTCAGCTGATGTAAAAAGAGTACACATATATATATATATATATATATATATATATATAGATAGATAGATAGATAGATAAGTCGTCGGGATAGCCTAGTAGCTAGAGAACGGACTTCTATACTGAAATTTCTAATACGATCAACGACACAAAAATAATCATCAAAAAATATAATACTAATATTATCGCGTGGAAGGCAATGACAAACCACCAGCTAAACACCATATGCGCGCTAGTAATAATATAGTACATTATAAACACACGCGGGCGCTACATTGTATCGTGACAACAAAGAGATTGCAATCAGTTCTACCGGGTGTGTTTATCTATCTGCGCTAAACGATTTTATGATTGCCTTGTACGCTAAATATGCATAGGCAAGTAGTATATGACAAGTTTATATAATTATAAACGCATTTGCACACGTCATTCTTCAAATCAGGAGTGCATGTTTTATCCGAATTACAACATATGGATCACAGATATGTACAGATAGAAGATTGGCGGTACATAATAATCTACATATACACGAAAAAACAGAAACGTGAAACGAGGTATAAACGATATTATTATTATTATTTTTTTAGTAAATTAAAAATCAGAAGCTCTTTTTTTTTTATTAAAAACATAATTTAGTCGAGCTGATAATACTAATTACAGATCGAATTTTATAGTGTGTATGATGTTAGCGAAACCTCTTATAATCATATTTGTCGTTTTTAAATAACGGTCGAATTGGAATATAATAAATTGTGTTCTCCACGAGAAATGGCGACAAATTATATCATCTGCGAAAAAAATTGTGAACGTAATTATTTTCGATTTTTTCATTATGGCGTTTGTAATTAAAATTCCATGCAAGATTTGTTTATTTTTCATCCTTCACAATATCACAGTCTCTGCTATGGACGATATGTATATATATATATATATATATATATATATATATATATATATATATATATATATATATATATATATATAATGTGAACGGCTTATCTTGAACGAATGTTAGCGATTATCGGTAGTTTCTACTTTACTAGATGATTTCTACGTAAAGGTTTATGCGTTCAAATGTTATTCATTCTTTTCACCGTTTTAGTTGTAACGTCCTCTTTATCGTACATAAATTTTAATTTTCGTAATAACGGACATTTAGTTAACATCGAATATTTCAATTTTAAAAATATTTATATAACACGCATTAAAAATTATCTAGGATTGTTGAATAAGTATACAGAAAATATTAATGTTTTCTACTATACATTTACTTTAATTATTCCAGTAATTTTTTAAAATTATTTCATACAACAAAATGTATAATTTTTGTGTGAAAAATTGATAATGTGTAATTGGGTTAAGGTTTTTCTTCCGATCGTTAATTGCAGCGGGTCATATTTTTTTTTTTAATTATTTTCGAGACACGGCCAAAATAAGTAAATTTCATTTTCTTTATAATATTTTTCAATTTTCACTCTTTATTCAGCTACCGTAATACTTGTGTTCAATGTGCGATATTTTTATATCTTAGAGATACTCAATTTTGTTTAACTATCAGAGATGACAATTTAAAAACACAACTTTGTATCTATTCGAGCGTTCTCTTAGTAAATAGACTTCCCATTTGCACGAATATGCTTAAATATTTCTAGTACTTTTTTCATACAGTTAGAGTTCCATACATTATTAACTTTATACCCTAATTATTGTGAGCAGTTTTAATAATACTTTTTGGAAATTTAGGTGTCCTTACATGATTTTAGTGACACAGTTGCTAGAGTGCTCGTTGGTCAACTGAACGGTCGAAGGTTTGAAACCAACTCGCGACATAGAAAGTTTTTCATCAATTCTTAATTATTACATTGGAGGCAGTAGCACCCCACTCGGTATAACATCATGTTCGCGTGCATTTGCGTTGCATATAATTAGTGTCTCGAATGCTAGCCCAACGTAAAAATAAACGTATAATGGCTAGTCACAATGTTCGACAATGAACAATATGACGATAATGATCGTCGAGGTATAATTTAATAATGTATCCATTTATCTTTATGCCAACTTTCATAGTAGCACTTTATGGAATATCTTTTCATACTTATCATCGGTCGTGCTATTATTGACGAACGTCGTGACCAACCAAAATAAATTAGTGAGTAGAAAACACCTTTAGATTCTAACAAGCTGTGTCAAATGCCTTTTTAAAATATATGAAACATAAAAATAATTTCTTTAGATGGTTCAAACACTTTTACATGTAAGCAAACGAGCCTACCGATTAATTCGTAGTCTTCACATTTTCCGGAGTTGTTTTATATATATATTTCAAAACTGACATTTTTGGTTGCAACTCCAGAAATTTATGAAACGAAATTCTATATGTTTAAAATAGTTACAGTTACGTGTGTATGGTTTTCACTAGAATGCGATTCGTATCGAAATATATTTTCCGAAAAATCACAATCCCCACCAAAAAAAAGTCACCTAGGTATTTGTATATTTATATGTGTGATTAACCTATTAACAGAATTCTGTCAATAATCAACAAGCGTACGCTCACTTGAAGCGGCTTAGATATATTATATAAGTATTAAAATTATTTACGTGCCTTACAACCATCAATAGGGCTATAATTCCACGCGTTTGATACGCAATTTTCGCACAAGTCACCTCCTGTAAATGGTGGACAAACGCACCTTCCATTTTTGTCATCGCATATGTGACCGGGTTTACTACATTCGTCGCATGCTGAAATTGATGCAAAACAAACAAACTATAAAATATACTGAATTGAATAAATTTATGTAAGGACATGTTACCAAATTAGAATATAGCGCTTACCGAAGCAGCCAAATTTCGAAAATCCGTAATATCTCTCGAGACAGCGATCGCATCTCTGCCCGGTGACGCCGGATTTGCAAAGGCACTGACCTGTATTGATATCACACGAGGAAATTAATGAACCAGTATGATTACACTGGCACTCTATACATCCGCGTTCGCTTAAATTCCAATATTTATCCTATTGAAAATGTTACATATAAAAATCATCGTTCACATTATGTAATATATATATATATATATATATATATATATATATATATATATATATATATATATATATATATATATATATATATATATATATGTATACATATATATTGAATTGTACATCATCCATAGCAGGGACACCGTGATTTTTATGAAGCAGTTCCCGCGATTTATTCCCATTTTGTGCTATATGTACACATTTGTTGAAACTCCTCTTCATAAACTGAGTTAATCCATCTGATAATCTTAGAGGAACACGGCCGTGATCAATTGTTCCATATCTTTCGATCAAGATCATTTCTGAAAGATTTGCTCTGATTTCACAACTAAAAATTCGTTAAATCTTGATAAGAACTCTCTTTAATAACCATCCCGGTTACCAACTTTCTTTAGTACGCATTTGTTGGTCGTCTTGGCCGTCCATGAGATACATAACATTCGTTTCCAACATCACAATTTGAAAGATTCGACGAGCTTACGTTAACTATACGACATTGAATGTACCGGCCACTTTCTACTACGTTGTATGTAATTACATATCGTATGCATGAATCTCTTGATAAGTTAAAGAAATTTGTAGGCTTATTATCGGTTTTTGTGACTGTTAGTTCTAGTTCATACATTTTTTAAAAACTGTTTAGGTTATTGGTGGTTAATCTATCCGCAGATTCTGCATGCACTGTATAATTTAGTGAAATATTTTTTTTCACACTTCAGATTTCTTTTTCGTGTTATGTTTTTACTTTTTTGTTTTCAACCACACTTGTTTGTTGGTTTAGCCTAAATTCGAGAGCCAAAACGTGAAGCACGTTTTTCTTGTTCACAGTGTATATATAACTGTTCTTATCTTTTTTTTTATTTTTTACTTCAAAATTTCTTTTTTTCGGAATAGTTTACATTCCACCGCTTCAAGTTTCTGTTTTTTAAGAATTAATGTTCCCAATTCCTCTGTGTTTTACAGTTATGTTCTTATATGCTTTTTTCATATGATCTTTAAAGATATTCATGAATAATTCTGGCGATGCGGTTTAGGTTACTCCTTTCACTGTATTCAATCTTTGTTTGACTTAGTTTTTGAAAGATTTTTGATTACTAATAGTTATCTTTTTATTATGTTGTAAACGTACATTCAACTGCATTATTATAATCTGCGATAACTTGCTGATATTTAATAGAAAGAAAACCTTCTGCAAGTTTCTTCCTGTTTTCTATCAACGTTATATCACGAGTTCCGATTTAGTTTTTTTCTAATTATCCTTTAGCCTACCGAATAGAAAACTACCACCCTGCACGATGTGGACAGACAGAACTCACGTGATGGTTGTTTTGTTTCTCCGCCCATCTAGCATCATATGACCGCCGAGTGATTATTTACTACAGAAGGTAACTCTAGCTACAATAATCATAAACATGATATAATTAAAAATATACTTTTTTTATTTTAAACGAACTAGTAATTTGAAAACAAAATTTACGTAATAAAATAATCATCTTATTGTGAACGTTAATACATGTTTTATAGGTTTTCATTGCATTAACATAAAATGAAAACAATAAAAAAGTGAAAACAACAAATTTTTAAAATGTTTACCTCACAAACTTCGCATTTTCTACCTATAACGTTAGGTCTGCAAGGGCACTGACCCGTTTCATCGTCGCACTTTTTATCATAACTGCCAAAAATATTGCAATCGCAGCCTATAAAAGAAAGTTCCACCTGTTCTCATTAACTTGCGTAAAGAAAAATAGTTCAATGGTCGATGATAAAGTTTTTATCGAGACAAAATAAATTGTAAATAATCGCTCCATAATATAAATCAATTTTGACGGAAAAATATATTAGGAAATACGTTTAATTAAAAATGCATTTTTGATTTTCACATTATTTACCATCTGTGTCATGCCAGCACTAATATCGGCGATTAGTCTGACCTTAAAACATTTTTCAATTTTACAAATCTGTCATTACTAATTAATAGATAATCACTTTTCCAGCATATATATTTTCGTTCTAAGCAACTATGTGCCTAAATTACAACAGCTACATGAATTAAACCGTTGCCAATGATTTTTAGAAAATGTTAACTTTTTTAACATTTATCTTTCTATAAAAACACATATGTCATAATTAGTTTTCAGTTCGTATTTTCAATTTTTCGACATCTATCTGGGTTTCAGAACACGCAAATACGTCAAATTATTTATCTTTTTAATATATTATGAACGCGAGATGTTTAGTGTAGATGGCATTAAATGTCTCTCATATTATAAACCTTCTAAAATGGAGAGTTTTAGTGTTCGTTACGAGTAAACACAGTAAATTATTGCAAAACATAATTTAAAAAATAAATTAAGAAGAAATGTAACATATTTATTTCGTAACTAATTATATTTACCTTTTTTGAAATAAAAAAAAAGTACTCACTTTTACATCCTATGTTACTTCTGAAACCATAATAATTATCGTAGCATTCGTTACATATTGGACTTTTAATTCCAGGTTTACATGCACATTCTCCGCTAATTGGATCGCATTTAGTACTTATAGACCCGAGTGAGTTACACGTGCAAGGAACACAACCCGCTGTTACATTACCCAAACCATCCTAATGTAATATAATTAAATTAATTAATAACAAATTAGGTTAAAGAAAGATATACAATACTCTTATACACGGCACATCCAATTTAATCATGTCTTACGTGTCCAGTAACTAACATAAATCTGTTATTTACTTTTATCAGATTAATAATTGATTTTTACCATATTTTCTTCATTATTAATGCTATTCCACCAGAGCCTTGATGCCTGGCACCATAAACTATCTTGTAATCTACTCTGTTGAATTCACCTTATCCCGCCATTGTGTTTTGCACATTACCAACATATTCAATTTACAGTTTTATATTTCTCGTTTTATAATTCCCAATTATACATTTTTAACATGATTTAATATTTATGCGGAGGTTACGCTTGCTGACTACTTGGGAAGTCCTAATTCTTTGTTCGCCTTTACACGATCTACATCGTTGCTACTGAGTTTGCCAGTATTATGTATACTGTGTACAATATGGTCTCTATAAGAGTATTAATTTCGACGGGTTTTCCATGCCTTCGGCAATTTACCTCTTCCATTTCCGGCCGCTCTTTATATGGAACAATCGCTGACCAGAAAGCCACTCCTAAAATGGAGAATCGACGATTCTAGATTTAAAAGTACTTTCCCGCCTCCGTGTGGGATCAGTTATAGCCCCAGACACTCGCTCTCCTTTTTAACATGCTGGTATCACGGGGTATTATATATATTCTCACACGATGCCCCAGTAATATTATATTTAAGTAGAGAATAAAACAACTTTTGAACGAAATTTTAAAGTAGCAATTTAAATAATAGAACTTTTAAATATCATATGAGTTGCGATAATTTTTTTTTTTTAATTTTACAGTCATATCTATAATTTTTCAAATTAAAGAGAAAAAAAGGTATTCGCTAATTCACCACTATCTAGTTCACATAGTTCATATTATGTGAAATCGTGATTTCTCAATAAAAAACGGAGTTTTTTCGCGATGCATTTTTCAATAATTAAATTGAATTACAAATTTTTAATTAATATATATTCATACAGATCTCTTACCAAGCATCTGTCGCATCTACGACCAACGTAATTTGATTTACACGGACACTGACCCGTTAACAAGTTACATATATCGGTGGCGTTCGTCGAACCGACCATACTACAATCGCATTCTGTAATTTAGTTTACAAAATTATATTGAAAATTATTTGTTACACGATAATTATATGTCTTTCTTTCGTGCGCAAAATTTTACAATAGTACAGTAACGTGGTTTCGTTTATTTTGCCGTATTTTATAGTATAGCGTGGCCCAGAGAAGACACACGATTTTGTTTTTTGAGTAACTCAAAAACTAATCCAATAAAATTTTTGAATGAAATTTTATTTAAAAATAGGAAAACGAGAGATTAGCTCACAATTATAAAGTTGTTAAAATGATTGCCATTTGCAACAAACATTTTCGAACACTTTTTCGAGCATAGGTCACTGAATTTTTGAAATTCCTTCAGAAATCCGAGTTTTCAGGTCCTCCAGATCTCGCGGACGTGTTTCGTAAACGCGGCTTTTAAGGTATCCCCACAAAAAAAAAATCGTGTAACTTCGAATTCTTTTGGAAACTCTCTATTGTCGTGATCGATTCACGTCGAAAATAACGTTCCACGTAAAACGCGCGCTCTTTCTCGTTATAACTGAAACTAAACAAAAACAAATCTCCCGTGTATACACTAACCGTGAAGCACGTGTTTTACGTTTTAGCAGTCTTACCAACTGTGCTATTGAAAAAACGAAACCGTCCGTCTTCTCTGGGTCGCCCCATACTTCTAGTTTGATGACAGAGAAATTATTCGGTGTGAGCTAATTATAATCATTGTAAAAAATAAGCTATTTGAATACATCACGATGATAGATCTCGTATTGTACTCCATGTTAATTATATGGAAATTTCTTCATATTTACAATTATATATTCACTTATGAGCATTATGTCATCATTTATACGTCCAAAATGATAAAAATAAAGAATTAATTGTGCCTCTTAATAGGAACATCAAAGAAAGTAATATAACGTTAACTCATTCATTTTTTACCGAAATACATGGACCACTGCTAACTGATCTAGTTTAAGTAGATCAGTTAAATACATATAGTACTCAGCTCTTGTCAGGAGATGTACTGCATGCTGAAGTTTCCCAACTTGCTGGTGTCATTTTTTATTTTAATTCATGAATAATTGAGAAGTAAATATGATATTTACATCGTATAAACAATTTTTATATACCACCCGCGAGATATATTATAATATTCAGATATAAAATCTTAAATAAATAATTCATAATTATTTATGTATTCATATAATTTATATATATATATATATATATATATATATATATATATATATATATATATATATATTTAAAATCATAATTTGTGCTTATAAAGTAATAATTTATATTCAAAACAAGCCGAATAATTTTATTAAATTGGAAATCGTCTTAAAAAATTGCTTGTAGCATTCATATTTTTACGTATTGTTTGAGATATAAACAAGAAACTTCGACGCAATATTAGCGGCCATATTATTTTTTTATCTGCATAATAATGAATGCAGCGATTATCGAGAAGACCATTGGTATTTTTGTTCAATCGAAATGTTTATCACCTCTTCACAATAATATATATAACACTAAAAAAGGTAGAAAAATTGGAAATAAATTTAACACGTGTAACGATTTTTTTACCACTCTTCAAGTTGGTAGAAAATTAATAGATTTCATCTAAATTTTCACGTTGCGATATAACCTTGTGAAAATAGTTCTTTAGTGTCTCTCCGATATATAGGGAAAAGTTAAACTACTTTGTTTTTTGTTTGTTTTTTTTTTTAATAGTGAACATTGGAAAAATTGATTTTTAATTTAGATGAAAATTTTTCGATTTAGAAAAATTATAGAATATGAAAATCAGGTTTTATATTAACACTCGAAAATTTTACATAATTCCATTGTTTATTTTCTGTTCTTACTTTTACAATCACGCAATGTCGGATCGCCGTAAAATCCGTATTTACATTTTTCACAACGTAAACCTTCTGTATTTCCAACGCAGGTTAAGCATTTTCCAGTTTTATTATCGCATATTCCGCCATTGCAATCGCATAATAAACATTTCGAGTCGTTTAAAAGCGGATCCCCGTAATATCCATCAGCGCACCTAAATATGAAAATATTATAAACATAAACGTTTAATCGCGCCGCAATTAATCCAGAGCTGTTTCCACAAATATAATGCTACTATAAAATATATATTCCTAACCGTAATAAAACGACATATATATAACGAATTAACGTAGACATTTATTCTTGTCTGTTTGACGTACATTATTCGATTGATTACTGGATAATTTGTCAATAAAAGTTTTTCTAAATAGAGTAATTACCGATGGAAATAGGCTACCGAAATATTCGACAGAATTCGAACATACATTTTTTTGTTTGTTCTTATATACACTATAAATTCTAGTTAATTCCTCCAATTTTCGCTATAAATATTATTCGGTACAGAAGTTTATAAATCTATCCAAAGGAAAGCAATTTGTCGAAGAATATGTTTAAAAAAATAATGTTTTGTTATGTAATATAACGTAAATTAATCAACTAAATTAGTTAACTTTAAAGAACATTTTGAACAGATGGTAAACTAATTTATTTGATACCATTAAAATAGACTGATAACACTCCGTACTATTTTCAAGTTTACATATATATATATATATATATATATATATATATATATATATATATATATATATATATATATATATATATATATATAATCCATAGTGTGACACTTCAAACTATATATTCATTGAGTTGTTCAAGGTTTATATTTTATATGCTTCATGAACACATTCACAGAATGACTCCTTCATAATTACGATGAACACATCCGACGACCTTAAAGGCACTCCCACTAAAAAAAAATCTTGTTCCCATACGATGAAGAATGTTTCCACTTCATTAACTTGGACTAAACTGTAAAACAACAAAAAAGTCTAGTCCAATTTTGGCGAGTATTCGTCTAGGATCACTAACCATCATTAACACAAATTCATTTGTCCTTTTGGTGTAGTCCACGGAATATGTAACATTCGCCTCAACATAACAGCTGAAAGATTAAAATTTGTTTTGAATCAAAAATGCTTTTATTTAAGAACCGTAAAAAGTTTATACGTATATATCAATCAGTTGGTGTATCAGTCCTTGGACTGGTTCGCCCCTTTCCCCACTTTTTCCGTTCTGTTGTTTTTCCTTCTACAATATCCTTCAATACGCGATCATATCTTAAATACGTGCCCTATCAATTTTTATTCTTGTTTTTCTAATAGTTTTCAAGAGTGACCTTTCCTCTTGTACTTCATTAAAAACTTCATCTAGAATATTATCAAACCATGAAATTTTTATCATCAGCATCGCGTTTCAAAAGTAGTAATTGTCTATAAATCTCTTTTGTTTATAATCCATGTTTCCGCGGTGTATAGTTGTCCATGTATACTACGTGACAATACGTTTTCGTAATCCTATAGACAGCGTGTTCTGCGTTATTAGAAACTTTTCTCCTTCAATTGAAATTCTTCGCCGGATCTTTTTGCTCCAATATGCATTTTCTGTTATTAAGTGTTCTAAATATTTGGAGGAATCGACATACTCTATATTTTTTTTTTCCACTGATTGATATACACTCTTTTTTTTTTGTTTTGCCGATGCGCATTACCTTTGTTTTTTTCAATACGTTATATATTGCTACGAGCGGTGTTTTCATAGATTTTATTATATAATAACGATGTATTTATCTGTTGAGGTATCAATGCGGTTTCAATAACAGATAATGATATTTGTAGTGTAACTTTAGTCACTGGTTGAGCACGTAGTCATTCGTCTGGCAGCGTTTTATTTATTTTAATAACTACAATTAGGATGGCTAATCATATTTTCGCAATTAACTGTGACCAATATTTGAAAACTATATTAAATAAAGTAACGATGTAAATACCTACATTTCACAATGTAGTCCAACATGTCCGATTGGACAATTATCGCAAAAATAATCGACGGCCGACGAACCATTTAGAATACAAGTAGGACTAAAATTGTTCGATGGCGTCAGTAACGGACAAGCGCAACGTTTACAATCATCCGTTGTACCAATCTCCGGATTTCCGTAATAACCGGTTGCGCAAAGTTCGCATTTCTCTCCAATAGTGTTGTGTTCGCAAGTCTTCGGGAGTATGAAAAAGAAAAACGATTTATCTTGTTTAAATAAATTTTAATAAACTATAACTTACTTTCCTAATTTTAAAACCTGCTGATCATAAGCAGGATGTTCTATGTAATGTTAGAATGTTCAACATTTATTGTAACGAACTTTTAACAAGAAATCGACCATAATGTTTATATTTCATTATGAATTCAAAATTTCAAAGTGGAGTCATGATAATTTTTTACCTTCTTTTCAATATACTCGATTTAGAGACGCGTGCTAACAGAAATAATGGAAACGTATTTAGGCAACTTACTCATTCAATCTAATCTAATTATCAAGAGGGTATTAATTTTAAAAAATACAGCTAAAAATAAATGGAAAATTTAACAAGTGTCGCTTTGGTGGTTTTCTACCTACTTTCTGTTTGAAGAACATCAGTTGACAGCCAATTTAGGTTTCTTAACTTTAATTACTTGTTACTTCAAAATATTTTCGGATTTTTATAACTTTTACAACGTCCGACGTTAATGTATATTCAAAAAAATACATTTTTAACGCTGGAGATGAGAGATTCGGAGCAGCTTCAAGTGCACATATGATACGCCTCCAGTATGATTTTGAACCCGCTAGTCATTTGTTTGTCTGTAGTGTTAGTTTTTGTGAAACTTGTTTTTCTAACGCATTCTAAAAATGAGTGGCATCAATTTCGGAGCGACGGTGTACTATCAAGTTTTGCTGGAAACTTGGACATAGTGCAACAAAAACTTTTGAAAAATTTCAGCAGGCTTGACAGTGTTTTGTCAAGGACCCAGGTTTTTCGGTGGTTTAAGGCATTTTCGAAAGAAGAGAATAGCTTGAAGATGAATCACGAAGCGGGAGGCCTACAATACAAGCAGCGATGAAATGTTAACAGAGTCCAGAATCCTGTGCGTTAAGATCGACGGTTGACAGAGTGATCGCGGAAGAGTAGAATTTCAATCATGCTACAATTCATCAGATTTCGACCAATGAATTGGGAAAAATTTGCGCAAAAGTGATTCCTAAAAACCTTTCCCAAGACCAAAAGAATCTCAGGAAGGAAAGAATTATTGACTTTTTGGGGTCGATTGAAAGGTGATCCTTATTTTCTAGAACGCATCATTAAGTGTTGGGTTTTTGAGTAAGACCCAGAAACTAAATGCCAGAGCATGGAGTGGCGCACTTCATTCTCCACAAGGCCGAAAAAAGCACGAATGAGCAAGTTAAAGATAAAATGTACGCTAACTTTTTTTTTTGATAGCCACGGAATCGTCCACAAAGAGTTTGTGACTGAAGGTCAAACGGCCAATCAACACTTTTAACTGGAGGTCCTTCAACGACTTCTAAAAAGAGTCCTTCTTGTGATACCAAACATCAAGAACAACTCACGATAATGCTCCATGTAATACACAAAATCTCAATAAACAGGTTTTTGGCCAGTAAAAACATTCCTGTGGCTCTTCAGTTTTATTTATCAGACTTGAGTCCTTGTAACTTTTCCCCCTCGAGATTGAAAAATCACCTTAAGGGAACTCATTTTGGGGACTTGAAAACATCTAAATGACTCTAACCGACGAGCTCAATGCTATCCCAGTATCCGATGATATGAGATTGGAAAGGCCGTCTCCAGTATTGCGTGGCTTCCCAAGGCAATTATTTTGAACGAGATAGTGTTAAATTGTAATTATATTTGAATAAAAAATAAAAAAAAAAATCAGTTTCATACTTTATTTATACACCTTTATATATATATATATATATATATATACATATATAATGTTGAATATATTGGAGAGTAGTGATTTTATTAATTAATTAATAACAAACCGAACAAAATATAACACAATCACTAAAAGTTTTTTAATCGCGAAGCTTTTCGATAGTTACGTCATTTTCAAGCGCGAACAAAAATTATTACATCTTTTTTTTTTTTTTTATTAAAGGAACGAGATAACGTTGCGTTTTGTACTAATTTCAGTTGCTATCGTTTATCACTCTTTCCATATTTCCATTAAAGCCCATTATGTTCCATAGCTCTTAAAATTAACGATTACTATTTGCATTTATTGTTAACGTCTTTAAAATAATATTATAGGAAATACTCTTTTTAAACATTTCTGACTATTTCAGAATACGCATTTTCATCCAACACATCTGTTACTACGTTCATATTCACAAAATTTTAAATTACGACACGTGTTCAGCTATAAAAATTAATGAATTATTATTATTATTATTATTAACGAAATAAATAATTTCTAAGACATACCCCGCATTGTCCAGTTATAGGATCACACGTTAACGTGTGATTATTACAGTCGCATTTAGTACATAAAATGTGTTTTCCAGTAATGTTTGACATGATACTAACATAACCATATTGACAGTATTCACACGATAAACCTGTGTATCCGAGCGGACAATCACATTTTTCTATACCTCGAATTATTTCCGTGACGTTTTTTGACTTAACTCCCACATCCATGCGACTAGCTAATAAACTTAATCGTAAATAAATTTTATAGTTACTCGACGATTTTGAATAATTTTCCACATATGCTTAAGAAAGTATAAATAAATAAACATTTACTAATATTATTATGAAAAAAAAAAATTGAACTGAATTAAATATTCGGGCCTTATTACGGACTATTCTATAATCTTCAATGCAACAAAAATTTTATGAGCTATACGATACATAATGTTACTCGTGTATATAACTAATTTCATAATATTTCAATACTTGTATGTTGAAAAATAGTAGACGCATTGATTTATACAAAATTAGTGAAAATAAAAGTGAGGAAGGAAGTTGTATAATTTTGTTCATAATAAATTTATACAAACATCGTTGAGCCAGTTTTAAAAGTTATATACGTATTTATAGAAGAAGAAAACAGTCAAAGCAAAACCTAAAAATACCGAAATTATATCCTTACCGCTGATAACCTAAATTCTTTATGTAATAATTCTTATAAATCAAAATTTAAGTATATTTAGTAGCCTGCGACGGATACTATTTGAGGAAAAATGAAAAAAAAAAAACTTTATGAAGCGCTTTGTATCACATTAAGCGGACAAAAATTATTATACTGTTCGATAGAAAATAATAATGATATATAACATAATATATACATCTATATAAATATGTATACGTGCAATATATATATATATAACAGATAATAATTATTAATTTACAATATATTATACTTAAGGTGCTTGTGTTTATATTTCGTGCACATAAACTTCAGTTGTATGGAATCATAATTACCGATCATTGAGGTGTACTTATTTTCATGCAATATACAATTATCGCAAAACAGTAAGAATATAATTTCGAATAAAAGGTAAATTTAATATCTTGTGAATGTCACAATTCTGGTATACCTTTAGGCACTTAATACGCATCTTAAACACGTATTTTGTATTAATCGTAATTTATTAAAGCTCGCCTTCGAGAATATATCAATTTAATCGCATCTATTAAATTAAAATTTGTATCGAATAAAATATGCAAATTATAAAAATTATTTTTCCAACAATAATTTTTTAAAATTTTAAATTATAATTTGGTAACACCTCCAATATATGATGGTCGAGAATATAATGTGCGTTTTACGGATAAGGGTAAATTTAAATATTTTTTATACATACCTGGTTTTAACTTGATTAGTATGAAATTGAGCACGAACTAAAATGTATTTTATATCAGAAAGTACAGACATAATTTGTTCTCTCGTAACATTTCTTTTTCGTTTATAATCATCGTCCGGTTTATCACTAGAAAACCAATACCAAAATTCTTCCGAAAGCGGCACTGCTAATGAAATACGATAAATATTATCATGTAGATTTTGTCCATAAGCTATCCTCAATCCATTGTTTCCCTAATTTTAAAATTAAAACAAGTTTGACTTACAGGACATATTCGACGAAAAGTATTACAATTAACGCTTTCGTATGAGTTTTATATAAATATATTTTTTAAAGAAAAAATGTGCCTTATTTTGTATTTATTTAGTAAATTCATTTTTTTTTTTATTCACAACAAATATCAACGCCTAAAATTTCGGTTCTCAATAATATGCACTTATACATTCATATTCGCACGCAAGTTTTCTAGCGTTTCCAAACCGACTTTAAGCCCAGAAATTTTGTAACCCCATGAACTGCTTAATACGCATTAATAAAACGTATAATTCGATAAAGTAACTAAAAGCTCACAATTCATCGTTGGAAACGGTAAAAGAAATCGGAGGAATATTAATGTATATGTGAAGAAACGAACGGATGAAAATCAAGTTCATTAATACGGACTTGATAAAAGATTCTTTAAAAAAAAAGTACAAAGAATGGATCTTTCATTGAGAGATTAACATAGATTTGAATACATCTAAACATGAAGTTCTAAATGCAAATGAGGGACGATGACAACACTGGATTACTTATATATCTGTAAGATTCGCACATCTCATGAAGGTATGAACAGTATCAATGTATGTTAGATTTCGAACAAAATATGTCGTTGGATGCTTAAACGGGCGTTAGATATATTAAAAGCTAACGCCGTATGAACTAATGAATTAAACTTCAAATATTACTGGATTTATTATTTTTATCCGGTAGAGGTATTATATAAAAATTAATTACTCAAGTAATAACTACATAAACGAAAATGTTTATTCGAAGGCCTCTCTCGCGGACGACGGCTGCCAATTGGCCACTATTCCGCTTCGTCCATCTTTCATCCTGTTGTATTTTCATTTTAGTCTGGCGATCCGCTCCACTGTATCCACCAATTTCGTCTGTTCTCTAATCCATGTGACCGTCTTTCGATCTTTGAGCCTGATTCCAAGGATAATCCTCTGGCGAGCCGTTTGTGGGGTTTTCTAATTCTTCTAAAACTATCTATTTAGTAAGGCTCCATATTTCAGCTCCGCGTGGCATGACATCACACACTGATTATACTGCTTACATTTAAGGCTATTCGGTATTTTCCTATTTCTAAAAACGTTTCCTAATTTCCCGAACGCCACCCAGATGAGCCTTATTTTAGTTTCCAGCTGCATTATAT
This sequence comes from Coronaproctus castanopsis, assembly GCA_032883995.1. Taxonomy (NCBI): domain Eukaryota; kingdom Metazoa; phylum Arthropoda; class Insecta; order Hemiptera; family Monophlebidae; genus Coronaproctus; species Coronaproctus castanopsis. The sequence goes on from CM065053.1 coordinate 142,904,039, forward strand.
TGTTCTTATGCATAGTAATTTCCTGTCCCAGGTATACGTATCCACTTGCGCGTTCAATTTTTGTGCCGTTTGTAGTTACTGCCGTATCTTCCGCGGTATTTATCATTATTTTGGTTTTTTTTGTGCATTTATAATTGTATTTTAATTAAGTAGCTGTAAATCAACTTCTAAATTCAGAATTGACTTATTCGGTTCTCGTCGGTCAAATCAGTTATGTCGTTACACTCTACGTTCCTTGCATTTTTTTTTTTTTTTTTTTTTTTTTTTACATTATACCGGTACCAATTACCATAAACAATGGCGATCACAATAAAATAACGTATTAATTTAATGTCTCCAACAAGACATTAGATTGTGATAAGAAGATAATGAGTAGGTGTGGATAGAAAAGTAAAATTAAAGTGGATAGAAAATTAAAATTAAAATATTACGATACGAACAATAAGATAGATAATATAAGTAATGATTTAAAAGTATAAAGTTATGTATGATTGATAAAGAATATAAACGAGACAATTTTCAATCGTCCATACATTCATATAAATAATCCTTCAACTCCTAGAAAATAAACTTTGTTAAATGGAGTACCAAACTCGGATAGCCGAATATCAAGGGTCAATTTTCTATTCGCAAAATATTAACTTTGTTCGTTCATTATTATTATTTACTTCATTTAGGTTTTGAAAATATTACTAGATACGCAAATTCGAGTAAAATAACTCGAGGCTGATTTATGATTCGGTTTTAAAATAAATTTAGATTTAACGAAATTCGATACGAAAAGCTTCTTACGAATTAGCACGTTGCAGAAAATTAAAATTGTTTATTACGCGACGAAAATTAATTCTTACGAAGACACACGATCAGATATTTGAAATGCATCAGAAATTCATCATTTTGAAATTTATCTGGATATTTAAATTTGAATAGATCGTACCACAATCACGACGTCTGGATTAAAAACCGGTTTACTTCCCAGATCACCGCGCAACACTTCCCACGACACCGTAAATTGCAACTGTGTTCCGTACGACGTCAATTTGTTACCGTAATATACATCGGGTGCTAACCAGAAAAAAGTGCCCGGTTCCGATAGATCGTTGAAATATGTCAGTGTTGCCTCATCGGTATCATTTTGTATATCTCTTATATTTTCGGTTTCCAAGTGAATAATACGCCATCCAACTGCATTTTCTATCTGTAAAAATTAGAAAACGAACGGTAAAAAATATCCTTTTTTCCGAAGATAAAAACGTGCCTAGAATTAGAATTTATATCAATTTTTCTGATTAAAAATATATTTCTTACGAATTCGTCTATGTTCGGTTAATTTCGAAACGAGTGGAAAGAAGTAGCCATCGCAATATTTTTGTTTATTGTTCAATTTAGAAAATACAGTTGCAATAATAGTCTCCAAAATGTTATCGGTTAATTAATTTATTTATTTTTTAATAAAATACATTAGTTAAAGTTTACATTTGGATTTAACTTTTTTAATATCAAACGTCGTGAAACATCGAAATATTTCCTAATGATAAAAATACGTTGAAATTTATTAACTGGCTGGTTTTTTTTTTTCATCAATAATATTAGATTTAGTATGTCACAACTGTATATAAAAAACAACGAATCTGCGAAACAGAAATTAGTTGTACGTTATTATAATATCATAAATTTTATCCCAACTCGAGTCCCTTCAGTTAACATTTAGCATTAATAATTGATTTTTATCGAATTTTTTATACAGAGACGAATTAAAACAATAATTTTGTAACCTCTTTTTATTGAAAAATCCAACAAAAATAAAATAAAATCGCAAAATTAAATTACCAAAAATTATATTAAACGCGAAACTTTTCGATCATTATGTCATTATCAAGTATAAAACTAACGCCGTAACGAAATAAATAGAGAAACTAAATTTATTAATTAAATGTTAACTTTTACTTTCCGCGTGCATGTGCTCGACAGTACACACAAACACCGACAAATCAAGTACATAATACTATAATAACCTTATTCATAAAATTGACTTTTAATTCTTCAGCGAGTATTATTCAGTAATTTATTATCGTGTCTTTATTTCATTATTTCAATTTTTCAAAAATATTTTTTCATTTCTAGTTTTACTGTCTCTACGTTATCGTTTTGTTTTCGACATATTTTTTTTTTTAGTGATTTCACCCAAGTTTGCAAGAAATGGATGATATATCTTATTAAATATACTTCACTACGGGCTGATATGTAATTGAATGTAATCATGTATACGATATTGTCCTGTGAGCAAGGAAGCATCCGCGACTAGTTGGTAGAGGGATTCCTTCATTCATAATACGTGACAGGAATTTTGATTGGTACATTCTATAATAACTGCAACTAAAAAATAGGCCGTTTTCATCGGTGATCTAGTCTCCATCGCAAGAATGGCGAAGGGGCTAATTTGTCTGTGAATAGAACGCATAGAATGTTGTTGACGTTTAACCTTAGGGGACATATAATACGAGTAAACGAAATCCTGTGTTCTATGTTGCTAGGGAGATTGAAGAACTAAGGAATTACTGGAATCGAAGGTTGAATATTTCTAAATTGTTTAGCCTAATACCTCTCCAAACGTGGTTCAAAAATTCCTTGTGCGAAAACTTAATCTCAGATAAAAAGTACTCAACAGATGTATTGAAGTAGAACGAACCATTATCGAGGGCGCTTCTAGCAAAATTGTCTACGATATCATTCCAGCGGATACTTGAGTGACTGGGAATCCAGATATAAATTTGACATCAACGCGTTTCAGAGATAGATCATAAGTATTTCTTAGAATATCGCAGATTGGGTGGAAAACATATTAAATGAGGAATTTAATAGCTTCGAGAGGGCTACGTGAATCGTTGAAAATTACTACATTCTGATATTTGCAGATTTACAGAGTATAAATAAGTAAACAGTTAGTTCATGGATTTAGTTTCTTTGTAACATCTGTAGTGTGCAGACAGTTTTACGCTTAATGGTGACTCGAAAAGGTTAACGTTTAATATAATTTTTAGTGATTTAATTTTATGTTTTTATTTTATTTACATCAAATCACTACACTTCGCAGAAGATTCATAAAAAGTAGGTATTATTAAAATAAACATATTATTTTTAAAAATGCAAAAATATTGCATACAGTTTCTCGAGAATATTCAGCAGTTTCTTCACAATTTTTGGACACGCCGGAACAGTAACATTGTTTACAGCCGAGAGAATTTTCTTTCGACATACCGAAGTAACCAGATTTACATTCGTCGCATAATTTGCCGATTACGTGTTCCTTTTTTTATATATGTAATAAAAAGAAACATTTAACAAAATTTAATTAATTTAAAAGTTATAATACTTCAACGTTAAATAAAGGAAACGTCCTGTTATTTTGATATCAGAAAAGTATAAATAACAAATTTTATATATATTAAACTAGAGATGCTACACCTACATTCCTTTAAATATGTTGTTACGCAGATGAGAAGTCTCAAACAATGTAAAATAAAAATATAATTATTTTGATCATACTTACGTTATAATGTCTTATTATTTGACTAATTTTAAACTATTTACAAATATTGACATATTAAAAAATTGATAAATGTACAACGCAGTACGATAATAACTTAAAATTGAAGAACCATAGAAATTTGTTATATTATTTATTTGCATCAAATATTTATTTCTTAAAAATTTTTATAAAACTTGGCATTAAACAGTAAATTTATGTTTAATCATTCACTTTAATATATCCTTATTATGTAAAATATGTAACAGACGTTTATATATACGATATAAGAGAAAAATAAATCTAATAAACAACATAATCTTTCAACAGCTTCATTTACAAACCAATTTGCAAATTTTAGCCATCCGTGCGCATCTTAAGTATGACATTACTGTCTGTTGCATATACCTCATAGAAAACATAGCTCAGACTGAGTTACACCAACTTATTAAAAATCTCCCTTCGCCTCTACTTCTGGTTGGCGACTTCAACGCCCACAGTCCACTATGGGGTGAGAGGTATACAAATGTGCAAGAGGTAAACTACTAGAAGGAATCATCGATAACTATAATCTCATACTTCTAAATACTGAACCCACGCATTATAATTTCAGCTATAAATCATGGTCCACATTGTATCTAATCCTTGCTTCACCATCTTTAGCTAACTCCACACAAGTTTATTATCACTCTGACTTGACTGGTAGTGATCACTTACCAATCATAATAACGGGACTAATAAAACACCTAAGACCCACCCAAAGCCAAATTTGACCGTAACTACAGAAAAACAAATTGGAACAAGTATACGCAGATGTGCGCTAACGTTGATCCTGCAACGTTCGCACTCGATTTACAATCCTTTACTGCTCAGTTAGTGGATCTTGCATAACAGTGCACCACCCAGAGTTCTAATAATCATCTCGGGCGGAAATGCGTACCATGGTGGACTGAAAGCTGCGCAACTGCTATCAAAAATAGACGTAAGGCCCTTAAGAAATTAAAATCACATCCCAATCAGGAGAATCACATTACCTACCGCAAACTCCATGCAAAAGCCAGATATATTCTAAAACAAGAAAAAAAAACTCCTGGCAGCAATTTACATCCACGATTACGTTCAAAACACCACCCTCAATAGTATGGAATAAAATCAACTCGATGGAAAAAAATATCAGGCATCTTTTACCTTCTATTATCGTTTCTAACAATTCAAAAATTGACGACCCGGAAAGTATAGTAACAGCTTTTGCTAATCATTTCTCTGTAGCTTCAAACCGCTCCTCCTTTGATCACAACAATGGAGACCGATTCGCATCAGCAACTCAATAAATTATTAACACTCGAAGAACTTAATTCGAGCGTCCGTATGATAAACTCCTCTGCCGCTGGACACGATAAGTTTCACGCCAATATGCTCAAATATTCCCCACAAAGTATTATAACTCATCTATTAAATATATTTAATCAACTCTGGTCGTCCTGTTCTTTTCCCACCTCCTGGCGTCTGGCTGAGATCATTACGATCTTTAAAAAGAATAAAAATCCAGCGGAACTAGACAGTTACAGACCTATTGCCCTCACATCTGTTCTCGGCAAGGTCGTGGAAAAAATAGTCAATCGTCATCTCCTATAGATACTGAACAACAATAATTTTCTGTCAAACAAACAGTGTGCATTTCGCTCTAAAAGATTCACAACTGATCTTCTTTATTACCTTCAGAGTAATATTTTAGAAGCCTTCACCATGCACCAAACATATGTTCGCCGTTTTCTTCGACTTCACCAAGGCCTTTGATACAGTCCTACATTACAGAATCCTCGAACAGCTACACTAATGGAATATTAATGGTCGATTATTGACATTCATTAGGGGATTCTTGGATCAGCGTCAGTTTCAGGTCGTACTTGGTGATACTAGCTCAAAGCCTCTTGAATTAAAAAATGGTGTATCGCAGGGTTCAGTTTTAAGTCCGACGCTCTTTATCATTGCTATAAACTCAATGCTGGCGGAAATAAATCCAATGATCCGAAGTGCACTCTTCGCTGATGACTTGGTAATTTTTGTCCGTTGTCATGATTATAAACTTGGTGAAACCATGCTTCAAGAAGCTACACAGAAGCTTACTCAATGGTCCACAAACAGCAGTCTTTCTTTCTCGCCTGAAAAAGATCGCAATATTGGTGCAAACAATGAAGCTGACACAGCGGCAGATAACGCCGGTTCAGGCCATACCAACGACATATTAAGATATGATGATCCATATTTGGAACAAGATGAAGTCGATAGTATTGGAACGATTCTCTATCCTTTCTTATTACGGTCGTAACATCGCAAACAACGTCCAGACGGAAAGATGTGGTCCTTTTTCGCGTTCGGTCCGGACACACACGTCTTACGCACCAGTTCCTGTTCATCAGGGAAGATCGGCCTACCAGTCCTGCATGCAATACTGCTCTACCATCACTCACATCCTAGTTTCCTGTCCAGCATATACCTTTCAACGGCAACTTGCTGACCTTTCTCACAACCTTCCCAACATATTACAACGCACTTCTTCCGCCGAGACTAAACTTCTCCTCTTCTTCAAAATCACAAACATCCTTCCTCCAATTTAGTTCTTAACTCCTTTTCTTCCGTGCCTCTGGCCTAAGTAGCAGGATACGGTACGGTCACAAATCAAAAAAGAAGAAGAACGACACAAAAAATCAAATAAACTTTCAATATTAATTAACTCGATAATATCAAAACAGCGAAATACCGTATGAAATATCTTGTAAACAGATATTATTCCGATTCGTTTTAAATAATAGTAATAATAATGTTGATTTTTAATAATAAAAACCACTTTAAATATATGTAAAACATATTAAATAAAATACGAATGCAGAATTTAAAGGTGGTTAGTTCAATGAGACCTTAGTATCGGTTAACTGAATTTTCTGAAAACTTTTAAACTGGGCGTGTTACACAATTAAAATTTAATGCATACTGCTTATGAAAAAATAAAAGTCTACCATGAAGATTTAAAATTTGTGTAAACAATAGTTGTTTTCTAGAAATACATATCGCAATTGAAAGTTTTTTTTCTTTTAGAAAATGAAATAAGAGCTTTCAGATGCATAAAAGTATATTAACTGACATACCTAACAAAAATCACCGTTAATAATTAATCCATCCGAAATTTGATCCATGAATATCATCCCTAGGGGCAAGTTGAACAAAAAGATTTTAGAAAGTTTATTAGTTTATAGAGTGATCTTTCAATCAGAATCTATAATCTAACGTTCGGCTTAAAATTTTCCCACGGAAAAACGGAATTTTTAAAAATAAAATTTATAATAATCGCGTGAAAGTAATTTAATGCAAATTTTTATAAAGCCAATTTATCCAAACTAACACTCTCAATTTGACTGGCGGCGGCTATATTTTAATTCCGAATTCATTTTATGCTCTTAACATGGTATAAGAAAAATAATAGCAAGATTGAGTTGGTTTACCACTCATATAAATTTATTAGTTCTACGTACTGAAATTATATTTACAGTAAAATTAAAGTTGATCTTAAATCTAATAAATCAAACAATAGAGATATCAGATCATTTGCAGGAAGATATGTGTTACGCCTAGTTGTGAAGGTCACTGAACTGATTCCGAAATATTGATTTTGATTGCACCCAATGAGAAAATTTATTTATGCCATGCAGTAATAATTCTCTAGCTACTGCTAGATGGATGTGTCCTGCGAGAAAGGTAACTTATCCATAGAAATGTAGTTGAACAATATCCTGTTTTCTAGGTATAACTCAAAATTCAGTTTCGAATACGATGAATTTATTTAACCGTGACATATTTAAATCAAAAACTGTCAACTTGGGACTACTGTTTGTAGCGATGCGATTAACTGAAGTAGATACAACTAATACAGTGGTAAAGGGATGCCTCACAATCATGCTTGCCAGGTTTCTGAATAATGGCAATTTGAGTCATTATCCACTAGGAATAGAGTTGAAAATATAAGTTAATAATACAAAAGCGTTAGGTGGTAAATATTATTTAGCTTGTTCCAAAATCATAACCGGCAACTTTATTTTTTTTATTTATTTTTTATTATTATTTTTTTTGCTATAATTAACTTACACCTAGCTAATGCTATTTGGTAAGTTTTGTAATTTATATGCGTACTATATCATGAGTAGCATTCCATCCAGATGTATTAATACGCTTAGTTTATATTAAGTCCAGAGGTCTCGTTCTATCCAGTCGACGGTATTCAAGTGAGTTATCCATTAGGGAGATCGCCATGTGATTAGTTTGTCCAGACGGTTGACATATTTTTTGGCAACGATCGCGATTTTCTCTTTTATGGACTTCGCCTTAAGATCTTCATGAAGTATAAGATTAGTTACATACCATGGAGCACTAGCAATATTTCGGAATATTTTGTTCTGCATTCGCTGTAGAATAGCAATATTGCTTTTTTTCGCGCAACCCCATAATTGACAACCGTAAAGCGCCAACGGCAACTTTATGAACTAGGAAAGTCGGCATCACGACTTTTTAAATTTTCGAATGGGAGAAAGATTTTGATCTATCTAACAGGGCAACAATAACTCAAATTTAACTTTTGGATTAGGATAGTCCAACTCAGCGTTGGGTGAACGAGGTTTAAATACTTTCATCGAGTGAAAGACAAAAACCTCAGCTATTTTCAATTCAACACATGTCCATGTACCGTTTAAATTGTCACACGTATGAAGCTCATTCTAAACTATTGAAATTGTTATTTTATGATTGACATTAATTTTCACTGGGTGTGCAATTATTTTTTGATTAACATTAACTTTCACTAGGTGTGCAAACAAAATAAAATTAAGATTTTAAAAATAATAATATTAATAATTAAACATAGCATTATTATACTTTGCATTCGCAATATGGTTTGCATCCGTCTGCCGGTTTAGTGCCGCTAATATAGCAATGACATGACTTGCAGTTTGGAAAACCATAAAATCCAGGAGCACATTTGTCACACTTAAGTCCAGAAAATCCGTCCAAACACTCGCAGGATCCAGGCATCTAAGATAAAACAAAGTGAATCTAGAAACTATATGTTGTTTTAACAATGCACGATTTTACATAAATACAAAATGTTTTTTTTTTTTTTCAAAAACTACAGATTATTTTAATACTAACATTTGGAAATATTTTACATTATCAAAATAATTAATTGACTCAGGAAGTGTTAAGTTTTTGGGCTGAATGAACATTGAATGTTATTTACACATTATTTATAATAAACATATTTAATTTAGTATATAATGCAATTAAATGTAACGAACATTATTTCGTATGCATGCGTAAGCGGATTATCAATTTAAACAGGCATATAAGATTTTACTACATGAGCTCATTTTCGGATTACCTTGTAATGAAATTACCTGATCGCTGCGAAGGTTAGATTTAACGGTAAAACAAATACCAGTGGATCCTTTAGGGTGACAATTGCACGGTAAACAAGGGATTTCAGCATCTGGATTAACACCAACAGGACGATACCAGCCTGATTCGCATTTTTCGCAATTTATACCAGTTGTATGTTTCTGAAGCATCGATATAAAAATAATTTTAATAACACCGATTACGTATCCATTAATATGCATATATTTATAACACCGCTTAACCTCTTTGACTAGCCTAATCGTTCATATTTAAGAGTTATAGTTGTTCTCAATTTCTATTAGACACGCAACAAATTTAATTTCTATTTAGTTATGAAAGATGTTTCTATTGCTATCATCATCAATATATATATAAATTACGTGTCACATTGTTTGTCCGCGATGGAATCTAAAACTACTTAACCGATTTTAATCAAATTTGCACACCGTGTGCAGTTTGATCCAACTTGAAAGATAGGATAGCTTACATCTCAATTTATAGTCGCAATCGGGGTTTTGGGGGTGTCACATTTTCAAATTTAGATTTTTGTAAAATTTCGTAAGAACCGATTTCATAGATAACGGTATGATAAGTTCAAAGCAAAAAACTATTTTCAAATACGATCGATAGGTCTGGAGCTACGAATTATCGAAAATCGCTGACCTGCCACCTTTGCAAGGCATAGCAAGCGACGTAAACATTTTTAAACGATTCCGACTATACAAGAAGTCATCACAATATATATGGTATAACGCAAAAAAAATTTCAACACAACCCGAAAATTTCAAAAGGGGTACAACTACCTTTCGATTTCTTTAAAATTTTGATTTTTTCGCAATAATTCGTGAACGATTCGAAATTTGGAAGAATCGTTCAGTCAAAAGTTATTTTTCATTAAAATACGCGTCTAACTCTGGTAGTTTCGTATTTTTATAGCGAATACTCGCCAAGAAAATTGGGGTAAAAAGGTTTTGGGGTATTGGGTCTTTTTGAGGCCCCTATGATAGATAGGGGGTTCGGGTTGGGCTCAAAAGAAATACTATGCATTAGTCATTATATATCATCATCTTCAGTCGTGATACCCCCTAAGGGATGTCGTGACCATTATCATGCTACAGCCTCTTCAATTTTTCTTCTCCATTGTATCCGGTTTGCAGCTTCCCGTTTACAATCAGCCATTGACTTTGCAAGCGCTTTTGTGATCGTGTTTGTCCACAATTATATATATATATATATATATATTTCACTGGCAGGGATAACTCAATCAAAAATGGTCGGATTTTGGCAAACCTTTTTTTGTTTTATTCGTAATCATCAATATATACATTATATATGTATATATCTATGCGTACGTCATTAAATTTGATCGATATTTTTTAATATATGACTCTTCTGTGTGTATATGTCATCGAACTCCTTTTAAACGGCTGGACTGATTTTAATGTAATTTTTTGTTTGTCTTCAAGTGGATTCGGGAATGGTTTAGATTTACAATTCGGTCTAATTTAAATTGTTTATTCCTACGAATTTTTAAAAATTGCCTACTTGCCACCTTTGGCAGGGCATAGCGCACGACGTAAATATTTTTAAACGATTCCACCTCTTGAAATAGCGGTTTCTATATAAGATCTATCGTATTAAGCCAAAAAACCGGGAAAACAAAATTGAAACAACCCAAAATTTTTATGAAGGGGAGCGGACACCTTGTGATTTTTTCACCAATAAATCGCGAACGATAAATCGGGGAAAATAGTTTAAACGAAAGTTATGCAGCATTGATGTAAGCGTCTAACGATAGTATAATCGTATTTTTACACCAAATACCCACCGAGAATATTGGGGTTAAATAGTTTAGCGGTTTTGGGTCATTTTTAAGGCCACTATGATAGATAGTAGATTCGGATTAACGTTAGACAAAAGTAGACATGGAGATCTATCATTTACGTAATAACATAAATTTTACCTAAATTAACCGGTAACGAGTTTAAATTTGATTTTCGATTTCTAAAAATTTTTCGGCCGATTTTTGATAGGCCGATTCTACAATGCTTTTAGCAAGGGTGTGAGGCGTTAGGTAATTATATATATATATATATATATATATATATATATATATATATATATGTGTGTGTGTGTGTGTATGTATATAAAATACGATTTAGACCTCCGTTACACAGCGAACTTCGTATCGCCCAAGAATAAATAAATGTATTAACTTATTAGCTGAATTAAATATACTTTTTTATTAAGTTTAATAAATCAACAAAAATTAAAATGTATCTCCATAATGTTTAAGTCTCTTTACAAATTTGCTTTTTAAGTTTTTTGTGTAATTCCTAATTCTCCATCAGGTATTTTTTATTTAATTCAGCTAATAATTTAATACATTTCTTGATTCTGGGGCGATACAAAGTTCGCCGGGTCAGCTAGTGTATATATATATATATATATTATATATATATATATATATATATATATATATATATATATATATATATATAATATGTAGGGTGGGACATTTTAAACGCAAGTGAAAAAAATGAACATTATTTAAAATGCAAGTGAAAAAATTAATTGTAGTAAAAGTTATTTAAAAATTTATTTTAATATTACAATAATTGTTGAAAATGACCTCCTTCAACATCTCAGCGCAATTTTACTGTCGAAGAAGGCTAGATTCTGTGTTCATTTCCTGGTGCATGCACTATGGATGTGCGTTTCTCCAGTTTGTTGATTACACTACTTGTTTTATGAAATTTATTGATTAACCGTTTGATTGTGCCATCGACAGAGGTGACTTCACATTTGAAAAATTAAAATTCTCTGCTCGATGGCATACATCACACTTCAATATTCGTGGTAGCCGCAGCAACGCATCAAGGTCACTGACTAATCGCTGCAGTCAGAACGGTTCAACCGAATTTGCTGATTTTTTGTTGTATTAATAATTGCAAGGACAGTGCATATATATAGAAAACAATTTATTTAAAAACAATTTGGGTGCTTTGGGAGTGACTATTTTGAATTTCGATTTTTTTTTTTAATTTCGTTAAAACCGATTTAATAGATATTAAAATGACTAGTTTGAAATAAAAAACCATTTTTAAGTACAATTGATAGGTTTCGAGCTACGAATTTTAAAAATTGCCGACTTGTCACATTTGGCACTGCAAAACGCACGACGTAAATATTTTTAAACGACTCCGCCTCTTGAATTAGGAGTTTTTATATCATTCAGATCTATCGTATAAAGTGAAAAAAACGGCGAGAAAAATTTCAAACGGAACACAAAAATTTAGAAGGGGGGACACGACGGCTTGCGATTTTTTTCAAATTCACTTTTTTCGCGATAACTCACGAACGATTCCAAATTCGGTAAAATAGTTTAAACGAAAGTTATGCAGCATTGAAATACGCGTCTAATAATAGTATAGTCATATTTTTACACTAAATGCCCATCGATAAAATTAGGGTTAAAGGGTTTATTTGACCCGTTATTAAGGGCGCCTAATAGGGGGTTCGGGTTCACGTTAGACGAAAGTAGATATTATTTATGTAATAACGTAAAATTTACCAAAAAGTGGTAACGAGAAATCGCGAGTTTAAAATCCTAACGCGACAAAACGTGATTCGTATTGCGGGTGTTGGTAGTGAAGGTACATTCAAAACGTGTTAAATTTTAAACGATTTGGCACTGATACCGCTGTTTACTACTTTTTAAAACTTTAAATTATTGTAATTTCTGTCCTATTTGTGATATCAATGCGAAACAAAGCTTAAAAAAATTAATTACACATGCGAAGCTGTGGGTAACCTATATATTATAAAAAACAAAAATAAGAATCTTTTAAATTTCATACCGAACAGTTGAGGCATACACCGCCTCCTGAATATTTTCCCCTAATATTCAGACTACGATTTTGACGGTCAATTTCAGCATCAAAGTAGCACTCATGAGAATGTCCAAAACATTGACACTTCTCGCAAGGGGCGCCATCATCTAGTGAACCTTCCCTCCAAGGACGCTGATTATATAATGGTCGGCAATATTGACAGTTCAAACCGTGCGTATAATGTTTACATTTACAAGTTGGGAACTGAAAATAATACAAATAAATTTATGCAAATTAACGTAATGGAATATTCTACGTACGATAATTTATAAACAATTAATGATTAAATAAAGTTTAAATCAATTTGAAATAAAAATAAAAATCGTTGGAATTATATATTACATACATACATACAAACTAAAACTGAAAAAAGAATCTTAATATTTTTTTTTTTTAAACCGATTTAATAACTATCTCTTATAAAATATGAGAAAATTATTACAATAATAATACAATTAATTTAATAGTCGTCCATATATCCTTTTATTAACAACAGGTTTTTTCAAAATGAATTATAGAAAGCGCCAACTACTACTTAACCAATTTTAAGGGAGGTGATGTATGCATTGAAATAAATAAACCTATTTTAAAACATGGATTACGACAATTTATAATATACGCAAGAAACTATACAATTTTTGTCATTATTTACGATTTCTGTGCCAAATTTTCACAAGTTTGGTTGTAACTTTAAAAAATGTAGGGTATTGATTAAATAAAATTTACGATTTATTTCGCAATTATTATACCAATTTGTTAAAATCGGTTTAAATAAACAAAGTTTATTTTATTTTTCAGTTAAAACGAACAGACTTGGCCGAGTAAACGAAAATATTACTTGATTTATCTAAAGCGCCGTAGTTAAAGGTTACCTTCGGATTTTTCATATATAAACTACGTATAAATAAAATTACTTTGGGGTCTTTAAATAATAGTAATACTTTTCAACCACTACTGCTATTATTATTATTACTTCTTTTTTCGTATGTTTGCGTAATTTATTATCGTGCATATAACATACACGCCCGAATATGTAACACACACACATATATAAAATCATACACACACTCAAGCATACTTCAATATATAACATCAAGCTTTCGCTTGTCGACTGGTATTTATATTTTGTATGGTACAGTATTATTACACATTACTAATATAAATATTTATATTAAATATACAATTACCTCATAATTTATCGTAGTGAAATTTATAACTTATTTACAACTCATTTTCACATTCACGTGTTTCCTCATTTCACTCGTACATATATTCTCATTTACACTCTCATGTTCACTCGCACTTACACCTTATTGTTTTCCCCTTCATTTTGTACAAGGACCCTGTTTTCTCTTTTTTAACTTTATTATTATTATAATTTTTAAATTATGTCCCCGGTAAATTTCCCTGTTTCAGTATTTTACCGATATTTTTCTCATTTTGCAGCCACTCTTTTAATTCCTTTTTTAATCTACTCTCTACGCTTTCATCAATGATTTCTTCTGGTAACACGTTAAACATTTGAACTAATATATATTTATCTGTCTAACTTCGATACTTAGTTCTAGGTATTCGTACTTTATACTTTAGCATATTTCTTAGGTCATACTTTACTGTCTTCCTTAACTTAATGCTCACTGCTTTTCATTTTTTAAGGTAATCCATTATTCCAGTCTTTAAGCAGAAACCTTTTAAAACCTTTTATATACTACTACTACTACCAACAATAATAATAAACACAAATGGGTAGCATGAAATACACCGTTAATTAATATCACTATAAAAAAAATGAAGAACAAAACCCATTATAATAAATAGTTTATACGTTAAATTTCTGGAAATTAGTAATTATAAATGTGAATTTACATATTAAAGGCGTTATATTTGGTATAATAGGGGAAATACAATTTGGAAACCGTGAAAAAAAAAGTCATATGTAATATAAAAATCAAGGTCATATATATACATATATATATATATATATATATATATATATATATATATATATATATATATACGTCCATTCACCAATCGGAAATTGAAAATAGTGTCCATTAACGCCGGATATAACAACAAACTTACTTTCAGAAAGTAGCAGAAAAATATCAATACTATGAATTATTTCAAAGATCGGAATGATATCAAATAATATTGCTTAATTTTTGCTGCGCTGCAAAACATCTAACTTTATATTTTTGTAATTAGCTATTTAAAATTTGAGCACGTAGAAACCGAAAAATGTACATATATATATTGAATATAGGATTTGCGACATTTTAAGATAAATATTCAAAAGGCATTACTACATATAAATAAGAACGAAAATTGAATTTACAATATATACACTCTTTAATACTACACACACATACACAATCAGTTCACGCATGCGCAAGTAATTTTTTTCAAACAAATATAGGTACTTGTACAAATAACTAAATAATAATAATAAATTTAAAAAAATAAAATACTTCCACTAGATTTTAGACCTCACACTGAATATAAAAGTACTATATAATTAGAAGTAGAATTAAAGGAAAAAACATGAATAGCGCATTACCCGAGTGAGTGATAAATATTTTCTGCAGAGAGATTTACAATTACCCAAATTTTTGATTTTCTCGAACAATACCGTTTTCTTTTAAAAAAGTTTTAATCCTAGCCATTTTTATCAAAATGTGGTTTTGGGGAAAAAATCGGGTTTTTTTTGGACGAACTTGCAGAATCCAGAACCCTCCCCAAAATTGGTAACGAATAATAAAAATATCGACAAAATATTCGGTATTTTTTTAAAATTATAATTTATTACCAAATATCAGTTACAGGATAATGTAATGTAAAGCCTTAACCGGTTTATTACATGCGCCGCAAAGCGTATAATGTATAATAAACTGTAAAATACATCGATAATAATAACAACGTCCATCGTTCTACCTTAATGGTGTAAAAAAACAACAACATTTCACGCTTTAAATCGAAGCAATAATAATTAAAAAATAAAATAAAATTAAGATGTTTATTAAAGCGTCGAATTTAAAAATTTTACGAACGGTCGTAAAAATGAGAAGACGAATTTATTAATACGGCGGTAAATGAACTATTACGAGGATGATGAAGTAAATGTGTAAACCTATGTCGACTAACACGCAACTAGTAAAATATATCCGGGATTTATTTCAGCTATTACACGCAACATTATTATTATTATTATTATTAATGATAGACAAACAGAGCCGTCTAGCATCGCATGTCTATTTTTCACGATAAGAAAGGTTGTATTTTTCGTTTTATATAATATTCACTAATACATAAATTAAGCATTCATACGCGTATATAAATACGTCATTTTACCGCAGAAATAATGAATTATTGCGTGTTTTAGTATTTTTATGATATACTTTTTCATGTTGGCGCTATCTATCTATATATACATAATTTGAAACGTGCGGTAATAATAATAATAATAATAATAATAATAATAATAATAATAGAAGACAGGAATTAAAATCACTAAACGTTTTATAAAAATCGCAAAGCTTTTCCACTATTGAGCTATTATCGAGTTAAAATAAAATATAAAAATATATACACAATATATAAGAAACGTAAAATGTAAAATACTAATTTAGATATAGATTTTATAAAAATTAACATGAACATAAAAGGAAATATAAAAATATATACAACACATAAGAAACATAAAATGTAAAAATAGCAACTTAGATATACATTTTATAAAAATTAACAAAATGAAAAATGGTATTTATAAAATAATCTGATAATGAACGTGGTAAACAACTCAATCTACAACCAGTAATATAAATGTTATACATGAACATACCGAAAACGCGGAAAATATAAATAAATATTTTTCATTTCTTTAATTTTTATAAATTGTATATCTAAATTAGTATTTTTACACTTTATAAAAGGTTAAGTGATTTTAACTCCTTTCTTATTATTTTTACATCACCATAATCGTCGAATTGTTCGTTGCCGAATGTTGTGACTAGCCATTTTATTTTTAGGTAGAAAATATGATGTTATACGCAGTAGGGTGCCATTGCCTTCTGGGTGATAATTAAGAATTATATAATAATGAAAAACTTTCTATGGCGTGCTGGTTTCTAACCCTGGACCGTCGAGTTGATAGGTCACGCGACATATATATATATATATATATATATGTATATATATATATATATATATATATATATATATAATCGGGCGATCCCCAGTATAACATATTCCCTATAAAAATCGTAAAGTATTTAAATGTCCCGATAGAACACAGGTAGTTATTATAATCTTTATAAAATTAACAGGTACGTAAACAGGAAGTAAAATTTTTGCTATAAAGATGGCAAAATTTTAAAATGACACAATACAACACAGGATGATTATTATTACACTATTATGAATAATCGCTTCTTTATTGGAAACTCCGTGGGATATAATCGTAATCGATCACACGTCATACCCTATGATCTTTTGCTCGTTATTTACATTGGTGTATAGTTAATCTAGCATAATTTTTTTTATCATATCCGTCCAATGCTCTGGAGGACTTTCTTTAAGTCTGCTACATAGGTTACGAGTGTTTCTAATTCCCGTTTACTGTAGATTACATCGCCGAATTATTCCATTACGCGAAGTACAGATCGGTTCATTTGTTTGCTTCACAATCCACGGTATATGTGGGGTAATCTTCTTCGACACAACGTTTCGAAATATTAATACTACGCAAATCTTACCGAAATTATTCTTCTTTCGTCCGTTTCACTGTCCTCAGTCGTTGTTAGCAACTGATGAACACTATTTCTCGATATAATGCTCGATCTATATGGAAGAGCTCTAGATTAATTTCTAGATATCATCGAACCAAGAGTAATCGCTTTCTATCAACTATTCTTTTTCCTTTTACTTTTTCCACGATTATAGTGCACGGCGGTATGCACTTCGAGCCTTTTAATATGTGCCTTAAGTGTGCTGTTTTTCTTCGTTTGATCGTATCAAACAGCACTCTGTCTTTATTCAATATATCCGATATTTCCTCCTTATTATACTTTTTTTCTATCCAATAATGTTCTACATGTCTCGCATTCACTACAGCAACACTGGCCGTATGTAGAATTTTAAGGCTATGATTTTTACTGCAAGAGATCTACACGATGTTAGGGTTGTTTTTCATTTCCACTGTCCTATCCTGAATTTTTCTTCGTACGAATTTTCAGCGTTGTTAACACAAACGGCGAAGTATGTACTTCTAATTCACCATTTTATAGTATTATCTTTGATTTGCTTTGATGTACCGTCGTCGTTACTTTGGTTTTCTTAATATTAATTATAACACTGTTTTTATCAGATTTTTTCTAACGTTTTCAATAATATTCCGAGGTCTTTCGCATTTTCTACTAATATCTGCTTATATTATATTATTAATAATTTCACGTCTAATTTTCTACCCGATAATAAATCTGGTCCTATACACATCGTTAATAAAATTAAAATTGAACTACTCACTCATCACACTAAACTTAAATAAAAGTAATCAGAAGTCGGTACTTATGTCAAAACTAGGTGCGTAGATAAAATGCAAGTTAATAAACTGCCGAATTATCAAATGCCATAATATATAGTTTATTTTCATGTACGTACAATTAAAACTTGTAATTCTTTTACCAGCATAAAATCCAGACAAAAACCACGAATGATACGATATTTGACGAAGTAATACAAAGACGCATTAAAAAATTTATACTTATCTGCACCGATGATTCTGTAGATGAATCTAAAAATTGGTACGCATCTGCATTTTATATACAAAATACAAGTAAGGCGTATAAATTGTCCTAACTTGTACAATGAAAATGATGGCCATTATCCAAACATGCCATATTAAAAAAATTATAAAGAGGGAAAAATGATAATTGTTAGTGAGTCGACGAGATCAGTACCACAGATAAAGACAAGAAATGAAAAGACTGCGTTTCAGATTAAGAATATTATAAGGGATATGTATAAACGTAAAAATGAGATATTCTTCAAGTGGACACCATCACATACTGACATACTGGGTAATTGGTAGACAAACTAATCAGAGGTCAGGCGTACGACATAGAAAGTAAACCGATCCGGGTAATAATTATGTTGAAACCGTGGTAAGAATGAGAACGGTTTACGTGCAAATGATAAAACATCTATTAGCAAGAATGAGATTGTGTCAAGTGTCCGTTAAAGGACGCGATTGTTTTTTCTCAATATGTGTATTACGGTTCGGAACTCCGAAAGATATAAGTAGATTTATATTCAAGAGCCGCTGTGGTATGTACTAGTATATATTAATATTTAGACAGACGAAATATATGTATATATAAACAAAATTACTGGTCAGCAGAACTTGCAGAAAATTGAAAAAAAAAATTCAATTTCGATACGTTCCTATTTTTAACGCTTAAAACACCGTATCGAAATAGTATTCGAAATAATAATTACAGAAACGTATTTGCTTCCATAACGCCATTAAAATTTTACACTAATTTATGATTAATGTACTTTTTTTATATTATTCATTAGTTCAAGGGGATAGCGGTACAACGCGTAATAATAACATAATCAAAAGGGTTCAAAGAATATCGGCAACCTACCTTACATTTCAGCAAACAACGACTTTTATGCGTATCAATAAATAATTACAGCAATAATACTATGGACTATATAAACTGCCTACAAAAAATTTGAAATTACCGATACATTTAAATTTATCGAAAATTAGGACGTAAAGTATGGAAAAAAATTTCAAAGAACCGAAAGAAAACCTATTAAAAATATCAAGGATAGCAGACGGTTATAGAGAAAAGTAATAAATCAATTTTGCGCGTGCTAGATAGCGCAGCATTATTGGCAAGAGTTCAAAGGCGAGTTTTATTATATTTTTATGTTACGTTTTCTTGGAACGAAAACAATTGCAAGGACCGTTATTTAAGTCCAGTCTACCATCTGATAAAATCGGATAGTTTGTGTGCAATATGACCTAACTCGCAATGTGAAAATTATA
The DNA here is from genome assembly GCA_032883995.1 of Coronaproctus castanopsis. Classification (NCBI taxonomy): domain Eukaryota; kingdom Metazoa; phylum Arthropoda; class Insecta; order Hemiptera; family Monophlebidae; genus Coronaproctus; species Coronaproctus castanopsis. The sequence continues at coordinate 142,923,954 of CM065053.1, forward strand.
AACGTTAATTTTTAACGATAACGTTATATTGAAAATATTTATAATAAAAAGGAAATAAATTGAAAAAAGCCAACATTAACAATTCTGAAATGAATTTTCGGATATAAACAATCGAACCATATTAGGGGTCTGTAGTCGACCTCCTATTTCCTAAATAAACTGCAACGTAAGGGTCGATAAACGAAACAATAAACAATTGCTTACTTTTTCATAAGTTAAAGGAAAATAAATCATAGCTATGATTGGTAGGTAGCTGTCGAATAAGTAACTATATTATTAAAATGCTTATCACCTAACAAGTGTGAAGAAATTAACCCAATGATTAAAACTTCCTTAAATCTAATTATTGATTATAAGACTAAATCTCGCGGTTTATTACACTTAAGCCGTCTAAAATCCAATTTAGTATCAACGGCTTCACACATTGACATGTCGAAACCTCATGCTGCTTGGCAAAATCTTTGATGACATCGTCGATTAACGCTATCCGAAGACCATGGTGAATGCCACCATTACGTGAAAACAAACCGGTACGCCCTGACAATTGCACGCAATTCTGTCTAGTCTGAATCTTGTTGCGATTTGTGGCCTTAGCACATCTCCATACTTGAACATTATACCTCCAAATTGGCTTTATAACATGTTGGTATAATAGTTGCTTACACGATAGATCTAATAAGCCAATGTAATTCGCGTTTTTTTGCCTTGATTTGTTTAACTTTCATTCTCTTGTGGATTTCCAAAGAAAGTCGTTTATCCAAATGCATTCCTAAGTATCTATAGCTGACTCAGCTTGAGGTACAACTAGATCACCTAAATATACTTTTGTGCTGCGCATTGATTTTACGATATATATATATATATATATATATTATATATTTTCATTGTGTATATGTATATATATAATTATATGTGTGTGTGCGTGTGCGTAATATACATATATATATATATATATATCCCCATAGTACGTATATTTGTTGTTTGGTATTAATTTTTTTCACTGTGAGAAAAAAGATGGTTTAGAAGACCATATAAGGCACGTTTAAGGAATTTGATGAATGGTATTATTTATTCGGCGCCTGTCTATTGACCACAACGACGTCGGAAAAGAGTTATAGGATTAATTTTTGTAATCGAATACTTTAGATTTGACAAAATAAAACTTTAGTTTAAGAATCGTTATGGAAGTAAATTTTTTGCAATGCTCGCAGTTTTAATCTGATCCGTCTAACAATTTTAACTACACAGTGAACGAAAAAGAGAAGATTTATTAATGTTACTTTTAAAAGGTGGCCCCTCTGATTAGTAAAATCTCCTTTTGGGCGAGTTAGCTTGATTTCGATTTATTACGCCGTGTATGCAAAAATTAAAAAAAAAAAAACAAAAAAAAAACTATTTTTATTGTCTGCTACCAGATAGAGAGAGTATTCTGCAACCTAGAACAAGTTCAGTAATAAACATTGAGCGAAATATATTTACGAAATTATGTTTGGTCGAGTTTTATTCTATTTTAAATTTCAACAAAATTTCACGATATAAACTGATTTACTTCTTAAAACAAGCGCATATTTTATTATCTAAACACGATATCACATAAATGTACACTCACTGGATTTGACTCTGTTGATCTGCATTTTTTCGCATGACCGTTACATATACACTGACCGAATAAAAGAAGGGATCGAATCGAATAAAATGATCCGCGTCTAATAGCGTCGTCTGCGGCAGAAGTACTTTCTTCTAGCTGCGTTAAGCTATCTAGTTGCGTATGTAACCTTTGAAATCTTAAACGAACGTACCTAGCTTTAGCGAAATCTTTTAATGATTGCGTCGTTAAAGCGTTCATAACACAACCTGGTCGTCCTTTTGCTATATACGTATGTATCTAAAACAAAAGAATATTGCGAAATATATATTTATAATATACATCCATTTGAAAATAAATAAATAATACGATATTCGTAACGAGGCAATTATTCAAACCTTCTAAACTTCTTTTTTTTTTTTTAAATTTGAATAGTTGTGGAATGTAGTGATTAAAAAAAAAGAATTAGTTAAAATAACTAAACTTTTATATAAAAAATCACACATTTAAATTCATATATAAACAATGGTGAAAAATCATTATTTGGAAAACATTATAAAGAATTAAAACACAAGATCAATAATATTAACCAAAATTATAAAATTGTACATACAAGAAAACATTATAAAAAATATAATTAAATAATTTATTAAATTCAATGATAAATTTTTACGAAGAGTTAGTTTTAAGAAGTATATTATAGATTTAATCAATTTTTATATTAGACAAATGTTTTTATTTTCCTGGCTATTTAGTGTTATTCTTTATGTAAAAATTTTATACTGTCGAATTATTGATTGTATTGTATACCACATTCACTATCAGATGATTTTATTCTTTCTTTTCGGCCTTCAATCCACTGCTGGATGTAGCTTTCTCGAAGTTCCTTCCATTTTTCCATGTCGACCGCTATGATATACCCTTTATTTTTTATTTCTTTTATTTACAGACGCTCGATTACTAAGATCATTTGCGTCTAAGGGTATTATGTGGCTTTGCTAGAAATTTTAATAATATATCTATTTTTTAAGGGTCGTCCAGTAGTAATTCTCCTAGTGAACTGGTTGATATATTATAAAGGTTTCGATGGTTTGCATATTTTGCACATTCTAGTAGTACGTGGTGTACTGTTATTGCAGTGTTACATGTTGGCCATTTTGGAGCAGGTGTATTGTTCAGTAGGTATTGTGATGTAAGTAGGGTGTGTGGCCTATTCGCAATCTAGTTATAGCTACTTCGTTCGCCTTTTATTTTGTTCTGTGGTCTTCCAGTGTCCTAAAATTGGTTTGATTTGAAAAAGATGTGTGCGAGCGAACTGGGTCTCCCAGTATTCCTGATATAATGCGTTGACTTTTTGCGTTATGATTGAGTAGAGATCGTTTGTGAGTACAGGTGTTATAGTTTTTATGTTTTTGATTTTGTTCTGGTGGCTTTATCAACTATTTCATTTCCTGTGATTCCCGAGTGCGCTGTAGTCCAAAGGAACACTGTTTGATTTTTTTTTCCTGTATGAGTTTATTCTTGTTGTTTCTCTAATCTATGTTCTTTCTTGTTCGTCAGTGATCATTTTCCATTCTATTCCCCCTTTAGATTACTTTATAAATGTTGCTTTTTCGCTTTGATATTATTTATACCTAGATATTTTAGTTTTCGTTTTTTTCCGTTTACATTTTGTTATAATTTGTACATATTTTTATATTTTATTTTTTACGCTCACTTGATAATGGTTATCAGCCGAAAAGCCTAGTGATCTTTTATATAAATGTTTAGCGATTTTAATAGCTATTTTTTTTGTTTTTGTTCGTAAACTTACATGTAGTAAATAATGCTGTTAAAAAATAATAAAGATTTTAAAAGCGGAATTAGTTTACTCGCGACTAGCGTAAACTTAAATTATATGTTAAGTCTAGATATAAACGAATATTGCTTACTCATGTCGTCATGATGTATACGGTTAGTGAACTCAAACTACGTGCAAGTCTATCTATGGGCAAACGACCGATCATCTCGTTGTAGAAAAAGATTTGTAAATGTAATAAGAAGTTTTTTTTTCGGAGATTACGCGTGTAACTGGTTTGCTTAGTTTAAGTCGGAAGACACGGCTAAAGATATATGTACTTCGGGTAAAAAAAGATTAACGCGGTGTCGAGGAAATCAAATAACAGACAAATATTTAACGATAATATAAAATACATATATGAACACGAACCTTCTTACATAATAATCGCCGCATAAAAGTTGCCGCTAGAACGATAGGCCAAAAATTCAGTAAGACTGTCATAAATATATCAAATCCGTACAAATATATCCGACCAAGTGAAGTTCGCTTATGTATAGATTGGATTTACGAGGTTATTCTCACAAATCAAACATCGGTACGCATATAACGGAGATTATAGTGGCGCGTATTTATTTATAATTGAATAAATGTTTACAAATTGATAATCGATGGTAGAAAAATAAAATCAATAAATAAAACAACTCGGAAATAGCGAGTGTTTGCATTTATTCTAAAGCATCTTTGGTCGCATATTATAATTATTTTTTTTTTTTACAGAAAATTATACATTTCGATGAAGCAATTGGAAAAATTGTCTCTATAATGTAAAAAAAAAAAACAAAAATAACATTTTTTTAATACTCCGGTTTCGAGCGAGTAGATAATTTTTAACGCGTTGACACATTCTAAACCAAATACACACCTTATTATGAAAATAGGAAATTTTATTTTACTAAAAATATTTATGTACCGCATAATGAACGCTGCGACTGAATAGGTTAAATAGGCGTATGGTATTTAAAAATGTATTACCGACGGACATACGCTAAATTTGACAGCGAACGATAATGTAGAAATAAAAACAATTTGTTTCCGTAAAAACGGAAAAAAAAACAAACTTCGAGATGACATTTTAGAAAACGAGAAACATAAAACTCGTTCAGAATACAGTAGTGCGTTTTAAAGTAATAATCGTACATTCATATACGCATGAGCTAAAAAAATTTTCTGGAAATAGGTTAAAATTTATAAAAATCATGAAGTATCGAAATTTTTCCGCACAGGCTATTATATATATTCATAATCCACCTAAGTAGTTTTCTATTACAATTTGTTTTGAACATTCAGCTAAACGAATTATTGTTAATTATATATATATTTCAGGCTTTTCAAATGAAATATTCCTGTATTCTTCTATAGATGATTTGCTCAATTCATAAGGTTTGGTTCTTTTCAGTCATCTTAATTCGTCCTGCTGGATTAAAAGCTGCTTCCCCTCTGAATTTATATGATTCTGCAGTCTTAATTCGTACTTTCTTGCTAGTTCCTTTATCATCAATGATACTTCTAGTACACGGAGATGGATATGATCATTTCTCTTACTGTCTGGCATTAGTGATAATTCTGAGAATTTTGTTTTGGGACGTCTTATGTTAGCTAATTTACCACAACCCCCATAGCCGACATAACTTCATACTGGTTTCAGTATTTGATTATATACTAATAGCTTATTGCTCAGCGAAAGAATACTCTGTCTTCGGAGAAGCCAATTCATCTGCAGGATTTCCACTTTAGTTGTTCTACATTTTTATTAATACGAGGCTGTTAGATGAGCATTCTTTAAATTTAACTCTAATATCGGGAAAAAGGTTTAACTAATCGTCTAAACATTATACGCGAAATATTACTTTATTTTTTGCATTCTATAGAAAATTTCTCCAAGTAAATCCTGTCTTATAAGTATTATACATCCATTATAATGTTACCTGAATAGCTTCAATAGCATTATGATAAGCAGAGATCAGACAATTACTACATTTTACAAGTGTAGAAATTTTTCTTAATCAGCACCTACCTGCTTTTGCTAAGAAAATCAATCTAATCAATGGGATAAATTATTAAGAAACAATTACGGCTAACATTATTACTTCTATTCGCCGTTGAACTAAATTTCAACCTCCCAGACTGCTCGATATGCGCTCTTACTTTGCAACTAACATCAAAATAAGTTGGAATCTTTGTTTTTTCCAAATTAGAATATTTATTTTTAGTCCTTCACTTTCCCCAGTGTAAATTTATCGCCCTCCTTGGCTTTTTTTAACTCCAGATATTAATATTTAATCCATTTACACAAACCCCTATGTCCAGAATACAATCGCCTCCGAAACGGCAAAAAAGCGGACTAAACTTGCTTTATGGATAGCTCAAAATCTAATAGACAAATACTTATCTTTAGGTGTCTTGAATACCTCTCCTATGATCCGTCTCTTTTCAACTACCTTATCATTACAGATTCTCTCAGTGTCCTAATGTCTTTCTATGAGATTTATGTATATAATGCAATCATAGAAACATTCGCCTCCTCTGTGATTTTATTCAATCCCAAATTTCTAATTCACATGTGGATCATCAGTCGTATTGATCCCCCGATAATGGGGCCATTGACAGAGTGAAACTTCCTCCCTCCTGCAATATCCGCAGATTTATTTTCCATCAAAGATATGAAATTCTTCCCAAAATCCCTTACAATTAAAAGCTGGAGCGATTACAGAGCTCAAATCAACAAAAAAATTCTTGTCACTTCATTATGATATTTAGAGCCAAACCTTCCTTTTCTCAACTATCTACTTTGATTTAGTATTCCTTCTATTAGTCGGGTGTACATAGCCTGCTTAAGCAGCACAGTGTAAGGCGATAAAAATAATAATAATAAGTATACGAAGAAGAATAAGAATATAATATTTTTAAATCGTCAAATGACGTAATAGTTGAAAAATACGCATAAATGAAAGCAATTATATAAATGAATTTATAGAGTTAAAAAAACATCTCTGTAGAATATTTTAAAAAATAGCAACATTCCTCATTTCGTTTTATTTTCTCGTATTTTTTTTAGTAACAAACGCTCATACCGACGTGGTGGTTTCATGGGAAGAAAAGAAAACAAGTTAAGAAGCGCTTCAGAAATATGGAATGGAAAAGACGGTCCTCCTGAAGAACATCCAGAAAAAGAAAGTTATTCACGCTCGCTATATAAGGAAAGATTGGAGGGAAGCCGCGGTGAGGAAGAAAAACACTGGAAATAGCGACAAGAGTCGAACCAAAAACCCTTAAAGACATTTAACAGAATATAGAATAAAATATACAATCGAATAAATGCTGTGACAAACAAAAACACTTGATGAAACAGGCTTAAAAATACAGCTCATTAGTCGATAAGCAAGGAAATCATATGAAAACATACGAATATTAACTACCTATTGTACAGAAACCTGTAAGTTCCTGACGTATTGTTACTTTTAGAATATTATTATTACCACCGCTATTAACACCATTTCGTACAACAATTATAGGAAAACGATCACTATTTTCACATCTTAAAACGTTGACCTAGAGTAGTTCCATTCACTACAACAGTAAATATATAACACGTTTATATCGTCCAAGTATGACAAGATCAACAAGGTCTGTTCCCGAGTAAATAAATAAGCCAGGTAATTCTGAATTTTAATAACGTGAAGTTCATTAACAGGTTGAAAGTGTATAGAATGTGTAAACAATCTTAAAACGCACTAGTTGAAACCGAATGTGTAAACAGAAGTATTTAGAAAAATAAACGCATACTAATTTAAACCAATTCTCTTCAATTATCATTCGAATCTATTAAGGGTTAATATATTTCATTAATATAAAACTATCCTATCTACACATTCTTCAGATTTCATTTTCGCTCGATCTTTTTGTATTGCACACGTGACATTGTGGTCATTTATTTCACATCGTAACCGAGAGCGAATTGCAAGTGCCCACACATATACGATAAAAATTTGTCGAGTAAAATTGTGTTTCGTATCCCTCGATAAACCAAAGTTAAACACGGATTAACGTAATTTCTCATTAGTAATTCATCGAAATAAAATTACTTGAGATCAAAAGCAGTTAAAATTTTTCAACAGTTAAATTACGACTTATGAAAGTAGATTCGAATTATTTTATTTTATTTGTCTTCAATAATTACGGGACGAAACTTTCTCTTGTTTACCTTTCAGCTCAAATTGCACCTTTAACAAAATATGCTAATAAATTTTTTATTAAATATTTAAAAAAAAAAATCGTTGTTTCTGTTCATTAAAAAGAAACACTATACTCGAAGGTTCATTCAAAATTAGTCCTCCCGCTTTACTGTGCAAAAGTGAAGTTATATGTCAAACACTTTAGTAGCCTTTTTATTTTTATGAACGTAATTACGTATGACTGATTTTTGAATCTAACGTACAATTTGATAATCACTTGTATTTTTGTGTCTTATAAATATTTATAATTCATTTATCGCTACTGTTTCATTTGTATTTAACGCGCACATGCTTATAAACTGCATTCAAAAAAATAAATATACGTAGGAAAACTGAGCATATTTACCTCTTCCAGAGGTTTTAATTCAGAAGTATATGTACTACAAATTACATCTGTATCCGAAAGATTTGTCGGGAAATTGACAGTCGTCGCTGAATAACCATATTCTTCCCAGCATTCATCTTCATTTGAAGCAAAATATTGCCACGACTCAAAATTTTGCCCGTCGATAGACTTTTCTAAAATCCAATTAGCCGGTCGTGGAGATATACCGCATTTTAGAATAAAATTCCATATAAAATATTCCTGTAAGAATAAAACGAATATGATATTAAAAATTAATTAATTAATAGTATTAACTATCACTTTACAAATTAAGGGAAGATTTTAATTCTTTTTCACTTCCTGTCATTATTGCAATGTCATGTGCAAACATAAACATGTTTATTTTGATTCCACCTACTGAGATTCTATTATCACATTTTTGTTTCCATTCTTTAACCGCTTGTCCTATATATTAGGTGATAGGCTACATCCTTGTCTGACTTTTATTGTTGCTTCAGTTTTTACTTCTCCTATTTTTATAATTGTTCTTTGATTCTCGTATAATGCTTTTATCATCATTCTGTCTCTATCATCTATATTAATCGTTTCCAGTATTCATATCCTATCCAGGTGCTTTGCTTAAGTTCTTTCAGAGCTTTTTCAAATTCTTCAATGGATATTTTTGGTCCTAATCGTCTAGTGATTTGTTTTCTTTTATATCTTTCTTTTCCCGCGTGTTATCTATATTTTTATTACTTATATTATCTTCTATATATAAATTTTCTATATATATATTTTTCATCTTTTTGCCTTTTCACTGTCTTCTATTGCGACCTTTTTATTTTCAATATTAGCTGTGTTATTAAAATTTTTGAAGTGTGCCCGTATGCTTCAGTTTTTATTTTTTTTTTAGGCTAATCTTATTTTTTCGAGGTGTTGTAAATCACAATAGGTTTTGAACTTATACGAACAATATACAGCCAACGCAATTCTACACGAAGGTTTTTTCCATTAAATAACAGCCCACAATTGTTAACAAGTCCTTTAGGACAAATTAGCTAGAAAAACGAATGTTCCATTGTATGTTTTCTACGGGCTGATGGCACAAATCAGATTATCAACCGATGAATTAGTTTCGGTTTAAAAGTTTCGATATAGACATGAGATTAAGGGCATATATATATATATATATATATATATATATATATATATATATATATATATATACAAATTCCAAAATTGGTCATATAAAGACGCAATTTATATATAATATAATAATATAACACTACAGACGACTATGGTCTTACCAATTGGCGCCATTTGAAAACACCGCTTATAATAAGAACCCACCGAAGAATGTAAAATAATCAAGAGAAGTAATCTCTCTCGCTTCAATCTATTTTATAAAGGAGGTTACTTGTGTGTACACATATCTATTCATGCGTATGATGTGATCGTGATTCTGATAAATAATGACAGAAGAAAACAAAAAGAAAAATATACTTCAGACATGACTAGTCCAGCCGGTAATGTCTTTAAAAGGAACTTCGCGGCTACCTCTCTATCGAGCTCGATTTTTACACACACCACCGCTTGCAAACATTTGCATTTACTTATACGTTGTCATATGTTATGTTTTGTATATATATATGACTATATATGTGTACGTGCCTTTTAAATAGTAATAGTAAATAATGTATTGCACGTTTATGAGCACAAAATGGTGTGTCTCGCTAATGGTAAAAATAATAATGAAAAGGTGATGAATAACAGTAATCAACAAGGAAACGGAATAATATTATGAGTAATGTTTAACGTACGACGTGTACGAACCGAAATAGAGCAATGTTAGAAGAGCATACGCCGACTATTCTGTCCGATTATAATAGAAATGTCAATTACGTTCAACAATTGAAAAATTCTATTTAATGTTGTCTGGGTGATATAATAATAATATAATACACATAGGGACATACAGGAGGAACACGTGTTAATACGATGTCCGTTTTTATGTATTGTTTCCGTTTTCTCGTAAACAAAAATTGATGTAGTTGACCTCTGTATAATAAAATAAAACAATATTTAAGCGCTATACATGAATAAATTGGCATTCAGTTCGTACATCAATTTTTGTACTACCGCTATCCCTCAGCATCAGCGTGCTTATGAACACGTGTATCGATTATATTATCAAGTTCAAGTGTGACTAGGCAATCAACTGAACCGAAAATATTGAGAGTTAGAAATTAAATATTTTGAATCCAATTCAAACTTTAATCCCACCCGCTCCAGAAAAACTCCGCAACACCACTTTTAACAATTGCCATTGCAGCGCAAACAGTGACTGTAAAAAAGTCAAATTATTTTGTTCGCCAGTTTGTACCAATTTTTAAGACCAGCTTTGAATCACAACGTATCGTAAAATATTCCTAAGGGGAAACCACGATAGAAAAACCACAAGCTTACTATAAAACGTGATATGAAATGTATTCATATCACGTAGAATACTTCTTAAAATTTTAACATCACGTTATCTCTAAAATAAAGATTTATAATGAAACAGTAAGAATTTTTATAAGATTGATGTAAAACATTTGTTTTATCTAACTGTCTACGAGAAAAATATATTTAAAAAAAAACAATAAATTCTAACTTAACCTAACCTAGGACAAATTTGTTATTCAACACAGGATTGGTGGTGAATTTTGATATTTTATCTGTAATAGTGTACTTAACATTTTTATTAATTTTCAGCTCTATGCGGATTATAATAAACTGAAATGTCTAATTAACTGTAAAATATTTTTAAAGTTTTACCATTCCTGCAAGCCTTATCCTTCTTTATGTGATGAATAATCCAGCGATGCCCATATACAGTATGATAAATTTTTAACAAGGTTGTTCTGTCTGCTCCATATGATGTGTGCGAAAGTTTTCTCATTACGTTAAATTTTTGTTGACATGTTTGCTTTAAATATTGGACGTGTTGTTTCCAAGAAAGAGTATCGCAAAAATTATTCCCAGATGGGTAACTGTGCGAGATTGCAGTATAGTATTGTTGTTGAGAGTGAGAAAGAAAGAAAAACGTATATTTTCACATGATTAAACATTATAAAAGAAAAACAATAATTATGACACTGCGTACCTTTTAAAATAAACTTACCGCAGTAACTAGAAATATAACAGGAAAAACTTAATTTTTAACAACGAATGTTTAACATATACAAAATGCAGGAAAAATAAAACATAAAATACCTGCGATAAAAAACTAGACAACGCGGACCGTTAAAAATAACGATAAATACGTATTTAATATTTAAAAAAGAATGTTATCGATAATTATTTCACAAGCTATAGTAAATTATGCTCGAGTCTGCGATGCTTATACTTAGTATATTTTGTTCTTAACTGCTTGGAATCGTAATAATCAACGTAATTAGGTCATTATCATGCGTAACACATTGTTTGAAAAAGGTAGTAGACATTTTCAATACATGATCTTTTAACAAAGGTAGTTTCAATTGCTCGTGCATTTTCATTATATTACTATAAATCGGAGTATTGAGTATACATCTAATGCATCTGTTCTGAACCAACTGAAGTCTCTTGTAGCTAGAGTAGCTAATCGAACTCCACACTGGACAGGCATACGTTAATATTGGTCTAATGAGCGATTTATATATTATTAATTTATTATTGACATTTAGGAAAGATTTGCGCTTAAACAAGGGATAAATGGTACAAATTGCTCGATGTGTTTTAATTGACGCGTAATCTAAATGCTTGTTGTCAATCTTTTATCTTAACTCCTAAATATTTTATTTCGTCCGACCATTCTATACTTACATCGTTAATCGTTAGGGTAGTAGGTAGAAGTGGCCTCCTACGAGTAAACAGTATTGCCTGAATTTTGACAGGGTTAAATCCGCCACTTAGCAAAATAACGAATTAGCCTATCTACTCCTAACTGTAATTTATTCTTTACCGCCCTTGGAATGTAAGAACTAGAAAATAATGCCGTGTCATCTGCATACAAGGCTACCTCTGTGTTATTTGTTATAGGAATATCGTATAAGTAAAAGGTGAATAGAAATGGACCTAGTCTACCTTGAGGTACTCCCGCAAAGCATCGAGAGGATAATACATCATTTATAAACACATAGAATGATCTATTACTTAAATAGCTTAAAATACGCATAATTAGATATTTCGGAAATTTGCATTTAATCATTTTATATATTATACCATTGTACCAAGTAGTATCAAATGCTTTGGCCACGTCGAATAAAACCATCCCCGTATGTTTATTACAGTTAAAGTTGTGAGTAATATGTTCTGCTATTCTAGCGATTTGATGAGTTGTAGAATGGCCAGGACGAAAACCAAACTGTACTTTTGGTAAAAAATTATTTTCGTCCGAGAAAGCACGTAATCTTTTTAGCACGATTTTTTCAGCAATCTTACTGAGATTACTCAACAAGCTTATAGGTCGAATGTTATCTGGCGATGAACAATCTTTTCCAGGTTTCGGAAGAGTTATGATTTTTGCTACTTTCCAGTTAGAAGGAAAATACTCCAGTTTAAACATACTATTGATAATATTAGTGAGTTGTACAATCGCCTTGAAGGGTAGTTTTTTTATGATAATCGAGGGAATGTTATCATCTCCGACGGAGTGCTTGTTTTTGAACGATTGAATATGTTGGAGCACTTCCTTTGGAGAAGTGAGCAGAGGATGGGATGGATATATAGAAGAAGTTGTATATTTTTTTATGACTAGTCTTATTTTATTATTCTGATAATTGGTCGATAAGTTGGCATTGTGACTATGAGCGCTGAAATAATATCCTGCCAAAAACTCGCTTTATCCGTATCTGAATACACATACCTATTAAGAAGATTGTCGTAAAGGGGTGGGAGTGCTTCAGTACGTTGACTGTATCGTTTACAAACCCTCCAAAGGCTGTTATAATTAGTAGAGAGTTGGGAAAAGGTTTTAGCAACTTTATCATTTATATTTTTATTCAATAATTTTTGCACCAGTTTGGTAAAGAAATTTAGTAGTTTTTTTTAAATAACGGCAATCAGCGTTAGAAGAATGACGTTTCGTATACATTGTACGAAGTTTATTTTTAAGCCCGATGATAGCAATAATAAATGCTGGCAGAGATTATAAGTAGTATAGACACATTTGGCTCGCCTTTCAGATCAAATTTGTAAGGTCGCTGAGGTTGTTATCAATATCAGTAAAGTCTTTTAAAGAGTGAACTAATTTAATATTTTTAGATATGTAATTTTTAAATTTTGTCCAATTAGCATTAGCGTAGTCAGGAATTGCTTTTGGTGGGTTATGTTTACTGTTAGCGTAGATGATTGTACCTATAGGGTTGTGATCAGACGACAAACAATTTATGGAAATGGGAGTAGCAATGTTTATATTTTTAACCGGTACTAAATCTAAAACACTTGGTCTATAACCCTGCGGTGGGAAGTATGTGGGTTCACACGGAGCCAGTATCTGAAGCTCATTTTGTTCTGCGGCATTAAGAAGTACGCTACCGGCAGCGTTATTAACGAAACAATTCCAAAGTTTGGTTTTCAAATCGCCAATTATAATTACTCGTCTATTAGTTTTAGCCGGCGAAGAAATGTCGTCATGCAATTTTGGATTGTGCCTCGGAGGCTTATATACGGCAAACAGAGATATAATGGAATAATCATTATCGAGAGTTTTATTAGAAGTATTTGTAGGATTATCTAGATAGAGATTAACGCCTACAGCTTGTACGCAATGTAAAGAAGGAACACTTAAAATATCGTACTTAATCTTTTTATTTATTATTAAAGCAACCACACCGCTTTTCCGAGATTGAGAGTGAGAGTTAGTTCCTTTCTGTACGTTCGAAGGCGACAGAAATGGACACATTTTGTTTTGGAAGACGAGAACGTAAGACCATTTTGGGAGACCCACTGTTGGGCTCGATGCACTGCAATTTGTAACACTCGCTCTCCAGCCGCTTTGTTGTCACTGCTGATGGATATCGAGCATTTGAATATTTGACGAAAGCATAGTAAGAAAAAACTCCTGCTAATTGACGAAACCAGATGGAAAGTAAACAATCACCCCTACAAAAAAAATATACAACTTGACGAACCAGAAAATGCATTTATATACCACTTCTACGAGGTCTTCATGAAATTGAAAATGATAAACATTTTTATCTGATATACGGTTTAATGCAAAAAAAATGTGAAAAAAGTAGCACATGTATTTTTTAAAATTTTCATGATTTCTAATCCCTTGACGAAATATCTACAAACATCTATATTGTACTTTATGAAATGCAACGATTTTGTGAATGAATCCAAAAAGAAGATGAAGGTACGTACCAGAAATGTTGAAGAAGCGAAAAACACCACACAACTTTTTATTGAAAAAATTAATGCCGATTTAGGAACCCAGGAAAATGTAGGAACTAATGAAAATGAAGGGATTAATTTACGGTAGATTGTGACTTCTCTGCTTGTAAAATACTAATAATAATTAAAAATAATAATAAAAAGACCGGATGAGTAAATTTCTAGAAAATATGTTCGGTTCTCTGATGATTATAAAAAATATCAAGTTAAGTTGACGTGTGCACCACAATAAGTTGTAATTATTCTTGATAAAAGGTTCCCTGGAATGTGCATTTTTCATGTTTAGAACTAACAAATTTTAGTAAGATTAATGAGAAAACGCTGCTGGTAGATATTTTTAAAAAATTAAGCAACTCGTTATTAAAATTTCTCTATTAGGCATCCCCGGAGAATTTAAAGTCGTAAATTACTCTCCATTTTATCAGTAACCGGGATCGACAGAAAAGAGTTTAACAGATCGTGTAGTCGAAGATTTCACATTTTAAAAGAAGACTGGTGAACTATCATACTAAAAAAAGCACGACATAGGAGTAAATTCGGATGCATATGAAAACATAACTGGAGTTTATGTTTGCCGAAAAATCGAAAATTGTAAAGATTGTGTAATCTGCTGTTTTTTTCAAATTAGAAAAGAAGATGCTGCATACAAATACCCGTCAATGACCCAAGTACTTATAATAGGAGCTGTCTTAGAACCGCTACGTTACAAGAGCATCTGCCCGCTAGCTTCATACTGATGAAATGTGAGCTAAAAATTTTTAAAATTGATTTCCAATGACGATGTCATTTTTTTGTGGCCAATAAATAAATAAACTAGTAATATAATAAGTGCAAACGTTTTTTACGAATATGTATTTTTGTATTATTTTTCTTTTCAGTTTATAAAATAATTTTTTACTGCATTTTCGAATTTCTCTCCCACCCTCGAGATATGTCCAGTAAAATTTCGAGTCTTATTCAGCCCTTGTATACCCAAAAAATATTGTGATCAATTTATGTTTATCAATTTAGGTATTCTAATATCCTTAATTTTAAAGAAATTACACCAGTTTCTGGCCAACCTATTCAAATTGCCAGTAAAATAAAATACCTTGGTATAAATTTAGATCATAAATTAAAATTTCTTTCACATTTGGATTATTTAAATCGTAAATGCATAAAAATTTATGATAAACTCCGTAGTTTAATTCCCAATAACTATGGACTTCGACACAAAGAGCGTATTGTTTTATATAAAGGACTGATCCAGTCTATATTTGGATATGATGCACATATTTATATTAATCATACGATTCTTACGACTGTCGTCAAAAATCAAAGGAAATATTTATTGAATATATCATCATTGTACAAAACTGCCCCCTCTTCAGCGGCATGTGTTATTGCAAATATCTTACCTCTGGATTTATTTCTTATTGGAAGAGCCATTTTAAGTGAATACAGAATTACGCTTAATCTTAATCTAGTTAGATCCTTAAAATGTTTTCAAAACAATACCTTAATCTCTGATGTTGGCCCAACACCACCAGTTAATACATTGAAAACCTATCTTAAACATAAATTAATCGACATTTGGCAACTGCGTTGGGAACTGGAAACTACTGGTAGAAAAACATTTTCATTCATTCCAAACATTAATTATAGGTCTAAATTACACAACCTTGAAATTACTTTTTTTAATGCGCAGATTTTGTCTGGGCATGGTAATTTCGGAGAGTATTTACATCGGTTTAAATTGACCTCTTCACCTTATTGCCAGTACTGTGATCTCAAAGAAATTGATAATATACATCATACTATCTTTAAATGCTGTGCCTTTAACGAAATAAGGAATAAATACCAAATTAATGAAAACTTACCTTTAGTTCTAAATGTAAAAAATGCTGATCATTTTTGTTAGAATATTTTCATATTATTATGAAAAGGAAATTAAATTTGAGCCTGCCAGCGCCTGATCAATCCTCTTAATACATGTGTGTTTATATGTGTATATGTGCATGTATGTGCATGTATGTATATATGGTAAATCTTATTAACTGGTCCTCACACTAATGTTTAATAATATTATAATAATAGTAGTAATATACAATGACGATATTACCTTTTTATACAGTGTTCTTAATATTTAAATCTTGTACCTTAATTTATACCTACTTACGCTACATGTAAGCAGCTACTTTTGCGATACAGTTTAACTAAAGTGAACCTAATATATAATGTGGCAATTAAGTTTAATTTTGCTATTTTTTCTTATTGTACATATGACATATTGCACGGTAATAGCTGGGACTATGTTTTGTCATCCTGGCTGTTGCCCTTAAATATAAGTACACTTGCAAAGGACTTGAAATATGAATTTAGAACCATTATATGTTGATTAAGTATATAATTTATCTTAAGTATTAATTTTTCTGTTCTTTTTTTTCTGTTTTTTCCTTTTTTAATAGTCCTTAGCCCCTTTATATACACAAATTCTTGTAAATAAATAAATAAATATATAAAAAAAAATATCCTTAAAACTAACAATTCGGTATTATTAATAAATATAAATAAAAATTATTTTTGGGACAAATGGTAAAATACTCAATATACACAAATGATTTATTAAGAAAACGTAATCTAAAAGTTAAATAAACTAATAATATAATAAGTACATACGTTTTTTACGAATATTTGTATTATTTTTCTTTTCATTAACAAATTGGGATAAATTTCAGGAAGAACTAGGTCAGAAAATAAACCTTAGAATACGATTAAAAACAAAACAAGATTTTGAAGAACACTCAAAAAGTTTTATTGAAACAATTATTGAAGCAGCCAACACAGCTACACCTGAACCAGAAAGATATAAATCAAAAGAAATCACGTACCCAACGACTCAACATCGCTGAACGAAGACGAGCCCGACGCATATGGCAAAATACACGGAGTCCACCTGATAAAAATCTATTTAATCGAACCAGTCGCCAACTTAACGCGTTAATAAAAAAGATTCGCAAAGAAACATTCACCGCATACATCAAAGATCTTAGTCCTTTCGAGGATAAAGAGTATTCTCTTTGGAAAGCTACCCAAAAAATTAAACATACAATTACACATGCTCCATCCGTTAAAGATGAGAGTGGAAACTGAGTGAGGTCAGATGCCGATAAAGCCGAATGCTTTGCTCGCCATTTATCTCGGGAAACCGCATAATATGCCTTCAACTATTAATATCAGCATTAATTATAAAACGGACGAAAAAGTGATAATAGTATTTACACCATATGAGTTAGCGACTGAAATAGATAATAATATGAATCCTCGGAAAGCTTCAGGTATTGATGACATATCCCCAAGAGTGCTAAAAGAACTAACAAAAAAAAAAGGTATAATTATGTTGACATATTTGTTTAATGCTTGTCTACGTTTAGAATACATGCCACGCTGTTTCAAAATAGCGCAAATTATTATGATAAAAAAACATAACAAACCAGACGCTGATGTAGGGTCATACAGACCAATTTCATTATTGCCAACTATATCAAAGTTATTCGAGAAATTATTACTCAAACGACTGTTGCCTATGGTTGAAGAGTATATACCGGTACATCAGTTTGGGTTTCGACGGAAGCACTCCACAATTGATCAAGTGCACAGGATCACAATGGTAATCAATAGAACATTTGAGGAAAAAAAATATTGCCCGGCCGTCTTCTTAGACGTAGCGCAAGCTTTCGATAAGGTATGGCATGACGGGCTGACCTGTAAATTAAGCCGAATTCTGCCAGGTAACATCTGCCGTTTGCTCGTGTCTTATTTATCAGAAAGACAATTTAAAGTACAGCAAAAAAATGCTACTTCCACATCCTACAACATAGAAGCTGGAGTTCCGCAGAGAAGCGTTCTCGGTCCCATCTTGTATCTTCTATATACAGAAGACTTACCAACGGATGCGCAAACGACGACCGATACAGCTATATAGCCGTTAGCAGTAATCATTCTGAAGCTATAAATAAATTGCAAAACTCTTTGAACAGAGTGCACGAATGGGCATCAAACTGGAAAGTTAAAATCAATGAAGAAAAATCAACGCATATAACTTTCACATACCGACGAACAAGATGTGCATCACCAAGTGTACTTAGAAGGTAAACCTGTTCCACAGGTTGACTCAGTCAAGTACCTTGGTATGCACCTGGATAGGCGGCTGATATGGGAAATACATGCCAGATGAAATGTAAACAAATAAAGAAAAAACTCAGCGGTTATATTTGGCTTATTGGACGCAAATCGCCTCTAGACGTAAGGTACAAATGCCTACTGTATCGGCAGATCATAAAGCCAATATGGACTTATGGTCTGCGGTTATGGGGCTGTACCAGCAGGTCTTCTAGAGCAAAGATCCAAGCTAGACAAAGCATAATACTAAGAGCAATTGTCGATGCGTTATTCGAGAAATGATGATATTCATCGAGACTTGCACATATCGCTTGTAAACGAAGAGATTAGAAAATTCGCTACAGCACACAAGAAGAGGCTACACCAACATGTCAATGTGGAAGCTACCAATTTATTAGATACTAGTCAAGACATCAGGCGTCTTAAAAGGCGTAACCCGTCAGATTTATTATGAAGTCATTAAATTCTATTACATAAATAGATTAATATAAACTAATTTTCGTAGTCATGGTCAATGGACTACTGACTTCAACCCATAAGCTGGCTAACAGGATGATCTTGTTAGTAAGCTACACTTTACTAAATTTGATACTTATTTAACTTCAATGAGTTTATCTTTATTTAAAAAAAAAAAAGAAAAAGTTTATAAAATAATTTTTTACTGCATTTTCGAATTTCTCTCCCACCTTCGAGATATGTCCTAAAATTTCGAGTCTTATTCAGCCCTTGTTTACCCAAAAAATATTGTGATCAATTTATGTTTATCAATTTAGGTATTCTAATATCCTTAAAACTAACAATTCGGTATTATTAATAAATATAAATATAAATTATTTTTGGGACAAATGGTAAAATACTCAATATAGACAAATGATTTATTAAGAAAACGTAATCTAAAATTTGTATTTTTGGTTACATTCAACATTAGTTCAATAAGAGCTGTTAATAATATAAAAATATGAAACTGAGATTTAATTTGGTTATTCAAAGCGTTTTAGAACTTTAAGAATAAAAATATAATATGAATAATTCAAAAATGAAATATCATTGAATTTAATTCAAAATAAATATTAGTACGATGTTAATTAAAGTTTATATTACTTTTGCAATGTGAATAGTACAAATAATCTGAAGAATCGATTGATACACACATAGCAAACATTTTTTTAACATTCAAGAATTGAAAAAAAAAGAAGAAAATAGGAAGTTTAATCAATTTTCAATAATAATGTGTATTAACCGATGCATTATAATGTTCCGCGAGTGTCCAAATTAAACTCAGGCTCCCAAAGAAAGACGGGCGTGAAAAGGTATCAAAATACAAAATCTTTTTCAAAAATATATTTATTACTTGCCTGCTTCAGATCCAAAGTTATCGTCACCCAGTGATATTGAAACCCCTTTTCCAAAGTCGGACTTTGCCACCAGTTTGATGACGCGTCATCCAATATGTGTGTAATAGGATGCCTTTTGGTTGCATCTGGACTCTTCGAATCGCAGACGCTACACTGAGTATTTGTTTTCTTCATTTCGGTTATTTTGCAATATACCTCAGGCTGATCTATACCACAAGTAGCGTTCGACCATACTGACGATATATTGGCAACGTTAAAAATCTGCGTAAATAAACCCGGCACAGTTTTTATCTCCGGTTCATCGAATTCTTCTTCCGAACCTGTGTACAATAAAAATAAATATATCTGTTAATAAAATATTTTGTACGAAAATCGGTGTCGCGTATGTAAATAAGTGTAAAGTAGGTGTATAAAATAGGAAATTTTTCCTCGTGCAATAATTTTAAATAATATCTTTAAAAGCTTCTCTCGCAAAGACCATTTTTAAATAAGTACTAAGTCAATTAAGCTCAATATTACGAATTATTATTAACAAGTTATTTTCGAATATAATCAATATATAAATAAATGACTCGTTTTGAAAAAGCTATTAAATTTAAAAAACTGAAACTATTGCTACAGTTTAAACATTATGGCATCGTTTAGCATTAATTTTTTTAGAAACTATCGAATTACGTAGAATTTTATTACAAGTAATTTTTGTTTTATGTCAATGATAATTGGAAAATTACGTCCCTCTTTAAAAAAAAATTTATACGAACGGACATGGTGTCTCTATTATTCGATTCCAATAAAATCATTCTTTTATTATCGCCAGAGAAAAGTAACATTCAATAACCGTTTGACGTAAGCACTTTATATTTATGGCGAATCTCATGGAACAAGTGCAACTAGAATCAAATTCAAAAGTATATCGTTTCTCAGCGTGATTAGAATGAAAACTAAATTTTTTTAAAATACGATACATATCTTCGTTACACCATTTAATATCAATTTATACTATTTTTACAGCGTGACGTACATTTTCAACATTTTCCGTATAGTTATAAAAATAGAGCGGTTTTATAATAAAGACGACGAATATTTAATTTAAAATAAATTACGAAACTTCAAATGAAATTAATGAACGAGTAGATAACATAGTATACACAGTAAATTTTGCATCGTTCAGAACAAGATGAGTTATATAGATATTTTAAATAGAAAATAATGATGATAATGTAACAAACTATCGATTACCCGATATATAATATAAATATTTTTATATATAACGATAAAGTTATACATTATGAGGATGTTTATGCGTATTTTGAACGATAAAATTATTGGCGAAAATAAATTAGTTCATTATTTAATTAGCCATAACCTAAAACGTACCTTGCTAAAATGTTTTTTTTTTTTTTTAATTTATTTATTTACCAGCGTTACTTATTGCCTTTTATGACCACTTAATTTATATTAATTAAATACGACGCATTAAATTTGTACAAATAAGATACGCGTACAGTTTACGTATTTATATCGTCCCGGAGAACATCCTTCAAATCTTCTTTTGGTATATCATTCAGCGTTCTGCAATTATCGTATTTTTTACATTTCAGTAACAGGTGATGTACAGTTACAGGTTCATTACAGAGTTCGCACTCTGGAGGTTCGTCATCTCCGACGATATACGCATGCGTTAGCGAGGTATGTTCTAATCTGAGCCGAGCCAGTACTTTTTCATATATGCGACTTTCTCGTGTCGTTGTCTTTAGAGGATATATGTTGCTTTTAACCGTCCTCAGTTTATTTACCGTATCGGTACTAATCCATCTTTCATTCCATTTCCGCAGTGCATAGTCCACGCTGATCGAGCGTATCTTTTCCCGTGGCAGGTGGAGCAATCTAGTCATTTGAAGGTTCAGGTCAACAAGAAATCCTCACTGTCATAGAGCTTGTGCCTGATGAATCCATTAATGATAGATTAGGCTGATTTATCTTTGTCAGCATGGTTGCTCCGTAGTTTATAGTAAGTACTTGTCTTCGAATTTGTAGTGGGCGGTTCCCCTGCCAGTGCTAGTATGCTGGATGATGGACTGGTAGGATACGCACTTAACGCCCTTCGTACTGCAGCATGGTGTATTGTATCGTGTAGTTGTTTTTTTTATTTTTATTTTTATTTTATTTTAGGACGCTCGACTACAAAGGTCATTTGCGTCCACGGAAATTAGATACAATAAGTTTATAACACTATTTGTTTAGTTTATAATAATCTTTTTAAACCGGTTATTTTTAGAAAGTACATTACTCCCTGTATTATAATTTGTTCCGTGTTAATCTCGACAACGAATCTTGTCGAACAAGATTTATCGCGAATTTTAATTGTTTGCTTATCCGTGATCCGGGATTTCTAGTCCGTGGAGTTGTTAATTCTAATATCCTCAAGAATTAGCGCTGCAAGTAAGAAATTTAATGCATCCGAACCTTGAACTCAAGTTTTTTGAGATACAGAATCAACTAGCTTGTCAAAACTGTTAGCAAGACGTAATAAGTGTTTCTTCTTCCCACCTTCGCGAGATTACCCCTCAACTCTCGTAATAAACCACTCAAAAGGTAACAATGGTTATTATTAATTATAAGGTTAATAATAAATATGTATCTTAAGAGTAGTAAAGTAACGAATAGAGGATATATAAAAGGGAGGAGAAATAGTAAAGTAACGAATAGAGGATATATAAAAGGGAGGAGAAAAGTTTATTAAAAAATACTATTTGTCGCTAGTTCAAACGTTAGATCACTAAAAATTAAGGGGAGGATTTAACTGAATTGGAGAATGCGTTTATAAGATTTTTATAGTAGATATATTAGGATTATCGGAGGCAAGGAGGAATGATATCAATGTGATTATAACAAAGGGTTTATTATAAAGAGTGAGTGGAGGGATAATTTAATAGAGTTTAAGGAAATTTATACATACTAGAAAGTACAAAAACTACAAAATCAATAAAGAACAATTTATCTTTAGGAAAAAAAAATCGGTGAATTACCTTGTTGATGAACGAGGTGATATACGATCGCAAAAGGGTAATATGGCACGCGTTACTGCGCTGAATTATATAATGAAGAAATTTTTGACTTTATTAAGTTAGATTTTGAAGCGGAAAAAAACCCTGTATATTGGAATCTGAAGTAAGGGATGTGTTACCGTAGTTAAAAGCAAATATAACTCCAGGTTCTGGCAAAATAAGAAATGAACAAATAAAATTCGATGGTTCGAAACTGATAAAAAGTCTGGCTGTAATTATTTAATACGATTTTCAAAAGGACAAAAAATCCCGCCTGAATGAAAAACAACGAACATAATCTTATTTCATAAAAAAGGCAATAAAAATATGATAGAGAACTATAGACCAGTCCTACAATTTCAAAAATTTTTGCCAAAATAATAGCGAAAAAGAATTAAAATTGTTAGAAATGAGTAATTTTCAATTAAACAGGCAGGTGTTAGGACAGATTTTCTACTACAGATCACGTCTTATAAATCAAGTCACCGAAAAATCGAGGGAAACATAAATTTATGTTAAATGAACTTCGAAATCAAGGGATTTCGGATATTTATCGGAAGACGATAGTAGTCGTACACAAACGTAGAAGCGCGAATACTCGCAGAAAGACTCTTATATCAGGAAAGAGGTAAAGCAAGGTGACCCGCTATCACCATTATAATTTATCTGTGTTCTTAGGAAACTGGATTGGGAACAAAATAAAAAGTGAATGGGAAATTATTGAATAATCTACGTTTTGCAAGCGATGTGGTAGTGAGAAGGAAAAATTTAGTTGAGCTAAAAGAAATGAAGCTAAATGCAGCGGGGAAAGAAGCTGCTTTACATATACATAAAACTAAAATCATAACGAACCTAAACAAAAAATAATAAATGAAATAGATAATCAAAAATTGAATACGCAGATGAAATAGTTTACTCGGGTAACTAAGGCATAGAAGAATATCATTAGCTTGGAAAAAGTGTTGTCTGTAAAAACATATATTTAAAGGTTCATTTGAGATTAGAGCGAAAAGTGATGTATTTAACAATTGTACGCTGACATATGGCTCTCAAACGTGATCAACAAATTAAATGGAAGAGAAAAAAATTGAGAGTAGTCAGAATAGACTGTTTTTACCAGAAGAAAATTTAAAAATACGGTAAACTTTGTTTATGAATGCGACAAGAAAAAGTGGGATTGAGTCGGATACGTTGTGAGATTGACGGGGATAATAGATGTTCGTATAGTTCGAATGTTAAGAATAAAAAAAGAAGATTTTTAAAATGGAACGTCTTGCTTAGGCTGCTAGTTTTAGTTATTATACGTTTGTATTTGCTAAGTATCTAATACAGGTTTTTATCAGTTTTAGTATTTATTATTATTAAACCTAAAAACTTACACGTATTAATTTTTCGTTCAGTTTTCTTTAGTTACGATCTTAATAATTAAAAAGTCATGAATTAATATTATTAATTAATTATGTGCGAATATGAGAAAAAACATAGGTTGATACAATGTATATTTTTTAACGTCATCATTAAATAGGTTTTTTTTTCTGTTATTATGTGAATACGAGACAAAATGGTTTGATAAAAATATCATTTTTTTTTTTTAGCTTCATCTTTAAATGACGATCGGTTAATCGGTGTTAAATTAATTAGAACGTCTTAGTTTCTACAATTTCTATATTAAAAAATGTAATAGATTCTTACGTGTATTCTGTTATTACGAACTAATAATGTTACCGTATTAACTGTGATTCTAAAAAATTTTGAAAAATTTCTTTCGGTTATACTTCACTCTTTACGATAAAGTTGCAATTAGAATTAGAATTATATATTCGTATTGATCATAAATATTTACACACGCGAAAGTCGAAAATAACGCGGAACGGTGTGGTTGTGAAGTAACTTTTATACATCGTTAGATAGTGCAGGAAATACTGAAACAGAAATCGTTGAATATAGTTCGAAAACTTCAGTGATAAATTTTAAAAATTGCCGTAGGTTATAAGCTTTTGAAACGTATTGAATACTGCCAATATCGGGGACGGTAAAAATAATAGATTTATACACTGCAACAGTTTAATCGGAAATACTGATTACCGTTCTAATATATTTCATTTGAGAAAACACCAATTACATAATTTCGTGTTTTTACCTACTATCCATTCTTCTACCGATACCTGTGTTTTTTTTCATTCTACCGTAAATGCATCCTGGAAATTTTTAATTCTAATTTTTTCACAATTTTTCTCATTAAAAACTTGAATTACGATAACATCAGAACGAATCCGCATTATCTTAATTAGACATTTAATAAACAGTTAAACCCAATAACAAGCAGCAAGCGAGCAACTTCAATCAAGTAAATTAGCAACTTGCAACCAACTTAGAAAATTTTTAACATCGAAATTAATTATTGAATACTGAATAACTCCAAACAATCAACTTCAAAAAATTTAATACGCCCGAATTATATAATTAATAAATTTTCAATTCTCCCGAGCAGTCAAACACAAAAAACGCAGTATGCTGAAGTTTTTTACTAGTAAATAAATAACTAGAACTCCGGGTCAAGGATTTTTATCATTATCATTTATCCGCAAATGAGACTACTTACCTATACATATTTTGTTGTATAGTGTAAGTAGCGTATAAAG
Organism: Coronaproctus castanopsis; assembly: GCA_032883995.1. NCBI lineage: Eukaryota > Metazoa > Arthropoda > Insecta > Hemiptera > Monophlebidae > Coronaproctus > Coronaproctus castanopsis. The sequence goes on from CM065053.1 coordinate 142,949,561, forward strand.
CAATTATAATTTGGCGCTTTGGCGCAGTTAAACACACATACACACACCCGGGAGAACTGACTGTAATTGCTTTTGTTGTCAGGACACAAAGCAGCCCCGCGTGTTTTTGTAGCGCGCATATGATATTGTTCGTTGTGTTTACAATTGCCTTCCACGCGAGAATATCATTATTTTTATTTTCTAATGTTGATATTTTTGCACCGTCCATCGTTTTCGAACCCAGTACCTTATAGAAGTCCGTGCTCTTAGCCACTCGGCTATACCGATGATAGGGATTTTTATGAAACTTTAAAATATATTTCTGGTATTTAAATATAAAAAAACTGAATATAATTAAAAATTATTTACGCAGCACAATGTCCCAAGTGCCATTATCAGCTTTAGTATGTTGTCCATTACGAAAGGTCGAAAAAACTTCATCAATTTAGAGTTATTCTCCTATAATAAAAATGCCAAAAAATCTGAACGATTCCATAATTATATGTAAACCTAATTCTAATATTTATTTATTGTTGTTTTAATAAATACGAATAAAATCATCTGCGTTCGAATAAATTTTATTTTGTTAATTAAAAAGAAACATTTTTTTTTACATTATTTTTCTTTTCGCCTGCAAATTCTCAGTATTTAATTATGAATACATTTTCTAAAGAATATTTTTTAATCTATATTTTTAGGAAAAAACGTTGCGATTTAGTAAGGGATGGCCGGTCATTTACGTTAAAGCAAATTATTAAAAATTTAATAACATAATTTTAAAAAATGTTGTCAACGCTGCCTCAGTTTCGTGAATATTTGAAAAAAATTATATTTATTTTTAATTTTAAAAAACGGGGGTTCATCGCTGCTGTCGCAATAGGTAATTCCCCACAAAAGAGTTCCTTAAAAGTTCTTTGATCGGCATTAGAGGTCGAACCGGAACACGGAATACATCTATTTTCCTTGATATATTTAAAAATAAATAAAAACATTAATATACACCGATAAATTAATGACAAAAAAGAAAAATTTCGGATATGTAGGGAATAAAAAATCAATTACATAATAATAACTTACGTGAAATACAGATAATTAAAAAAATTACAGCTCGAAATTTAAGATACGATATCTTTTATCGATAATTGTATAAAATTAGTCGAGGTAATTTGTCAAGTGAATTAATTAACCATTTATGTTGTTCGATGTTTCGCTAGTAGAATAAACGCGAAGTAGAGTAATTTTTACATTTATTAAGCAAATATCACTTATCCGTTTATTTATAATATTCGAATAAATTTACTGGGAATAGCGTACTAATCAATTGTGCTTGTGTTTATAACTATTTTTTGCAATACATAAAATTGTATCCATAAAATGGCTTCTGAATAATTTATAAAAGAAATTCTGGGAAATATAAGTAAAGATTCTGGAACTACATTACCCACCGTATCTATATAGCGACTAAAATGAAATTAATACGTTATTCATTATTCTCGACTAAATCGGAAAAACAAAAGGGCAGCGCGAAAATTAATTTCCGTAGAAGTGATATAATAAAGGAATTTAATTTTCCATTCTCGTCAGAAAGTGTACGGATTAAATTAAATATATAAAGTGAAAAGAACTAAAACCATTTATTCTGAGCGGTGCACCAATTCTTACTTCATCACTTTTACTATTTCACTCGCACTCGTCTGCTTATGAACTTGTTCATCGAGATCTTCTCGCTCTCTGCGTGAATAAATCTGTCAACTATTCAACCGAATTAGTTCAGAGAAGTAATTTATAACAAAAGGTCGAGAAGCAGAACGAGAAACAAGCCAAAAAAAAACCCTACTACCCCATAATGCTATTTCCGAGAAAAGTAAATCCCGACAAAGAATCCCGAAGGACAAAGGAAGGCGTTAAATCAGTTTAACCACTCCGCGGGAGTTATTCTTATACTAAATGGTGCTTTTTATTTCTCTACCCCCAAAAACCAAGCGTATTACAAAATCGTTTAAATTAACGCAAAATTGTCTTGCTTTTAAGTGAAATATATACATTCGTTTCTTCAAATTCAATATCCTAATAAGCAACCCAAAGAAAATGTTTGTTTTTCGCTATCTAGCCTACATCGAATACGTTTTGAAATTATTTATTTCGACAAATATATTAATAATTAAACGTTTTCGGATGTCATATCTTTTAATCGTTAATTTTATTTAGAAGAAAATAGTTATTCATAATTCATTTGTCGCCATTGAAAATAATGAAATGAGCGTTTAATTCTGAATATGACCGACCGCGTACATCTCAGCTGGCGGTATAAAGTTTTTCATTATCGTAGAAGGAAGTGGCATCGTAACATTATATGCGTCCGCAACGACATTACAAGTAATTAGTGCCTTTGAATGTTATCCCATTTTATATGCAAAATAGCGCATATTGGAAAGTTATATCGTTTACTGACAGAATAAGAGATACCTACACTAAAATCTTATTCTGTTTCCGTTCATCAAGTTTATTTTTCCATCATGATCTATGCAAAAACACTAGGCTGCAATTCTCTCTTTCTTCAAGATTAAAAATATTACAGTTTTTACTAATTATTTCGGAAAATAGGCTACAAAAACACATTGAATATTCATATTTAATCGAGATTACACGCTAATGTTTTAAATATAAAAAACAATATGCGAAAGTCCGAAAATAAATTACAAATTCAACTAAATGACTTTTTTACGCTTATATAGTTTTACACGCAAGCAAGATTTTCATGTTTAAAAAGATTTTTTCGGTGTCATAGACATTAATAAGCAAAAGTGTGATAAAACTGAAAACAGTGAATTTAGATAAATCAATAAAAATTTTTATTCATGAATATAGAAATCATTCATGTTAATCAGAACGTATAGTAACATGTACAAACAAGAAACCGATCATATTTATCCGTTCGCATTAATTTGAAAATTTGTCGCGGCGTAACACTAATTTAACATACGATATTGCTTTTTATAACATTTAAAATATTTACGTTTCCTAGCTTTAAACGTTTTAAAAACGTTTCACAAATTACAAAAATGGTATTAATAAATTTTAAGAATACTTGAAATCATAAAAAATATAAAACTTTCTTCAAATTCCGTAATATTAAATTAATATTCGAACATGTTACAAAGTATACCGTTAGAAAAATGATATGACTAAAGATATAAATCATCATATATTGCAAAAATATAAAATTTTCTTCGAATCATTGAAATTATGATTTAGAAAATTTTAAAGGCTGTAAACAAATAGTTTATACACTTCACTTCTATATAACTTCGATAAATTAACATTCGAAGTGACCGATAAAACCCAGCATCAATTTTAACCTGTTGTTACGATACAACATGATCAAGCACTAAAATCTACATCCGAGTTAATTTCGAAAAATACATATCCAATCTATGACGTTCTCGATTCGTCATTAAAAATATGTTTGTCGGAAATTTCATATATTCTAAACTACTTAAAAAATCTGATCCTTCTTCAAATATTTAGAAAACTGAATTACTACGAAAACAAATTCGGACGCGAAAGTTAAATGCAGAGTAGAGGCAACACATCTAGAGTATATTGTGCAATCACGATTCTAATATGTAATTAAAATTACATCCGATTGAGTATTATTTATGGGCTACGGTAACATGTACAGATTAAACGTACATATTCACGACAGATGAATCGAAAAGGATTGAAGAATTCGAAAATCAGCTGGACTGAAAAAATAAACTAACAAAGAGGGGCTACAACGCTTGCGAAATTTTCACGAACTATTAGCGACAATAATCATCTGCGTCATACTGTAAGAGGAGCAAAATATGAACTACTACCGCTAGTATTGCAGGTAAAAGTAGACGGAGCACAAAATACCGTAGGCAAATAAAATATTGTATAGATAATATAAAAACCTGGATAGGCGACAATAACGTAAGAGAACTAACGGACGTAGCAATCAACAGTAAATTATTAAATACGTTTGTCGGCAACCTTCGGCTAAACGGATAAGGCGGCAAAGAGGAACAAGACTTCTAAATGAAATGTTTGAAAATCTAGTTGATTAAATAGTGAACATAAATTTATTAAATGTAAAAAATAACTGCACTAAATTAGAAATACCGATGTCGACTTAATAATAATTATGTAAAATAAGTGGAAAAAACGATTGTTTTAAATAGTACATTCGAAAAACATTATAAACCTGAAACCTAAATAATTTGTAATATAAAAATAATGCCCGTCATTAAATACGGCTGTTTTTATTTTTATTTCAACGACAACCAACAACAATATTATAATATTATTTAAAATACATATTCACTTAAGCCTACAGTGCATAATATTACTAATAAGAAACAAATTCCACGATACGTTATATAAGCTTTAAAAATGTTGTTAATATGAAGCTTTATATATCGCAGTGTTGTATAGATATAAATTTGAAAGAAAATTTTTATTAAACCCAGTTCTGTGATTTGAACTATGTGTTTGAATGTAATCCTGTATTTTTAACTATAGGATTTTTTATTATGATTCGCATATGTATTTAATACATGTAATCATTATCATCAGTATTACAGTTTTAAGACTGATTTTATTTCATGAATATATATATATATATATATATATATATATATATATATATATATATATATACATACGCGGTAAAGGCCGCATTTCTTTTTGTTTGTGCACTATTTAATGAATAATTTTGCGTATATGTAATACCATCAGTGTCGTACCCTGGCTTGTTTGAAGAGGGGGGGGGGTTCAAACAAAACTAAATTATAACAGTACAATTTAAATTGAACTTTAAGTAAATAACCAAAACTCAAGTAGATTAAACCCCAAGCCCTAAGCAATCCAACTCACCAGAGTTATTGTATTACTTATTAGACGTCGAATATGTAATTCTATTAGAAGCAATGGACGGCAGAAATATTTAACGTCACTGGAACACACTAATAGTATGTTATTGAGGACAGAAGGAGATGGTTACAAAGTACAATAAATTCTGCGAAAAAATAAACCATAAATAATGATTTTATATTTTTGAAGGAATAGTACATAGTAATACTTAACTAAGTTTAAAATTTAAAATCTATTCTTCATGTTTTTCTACAAAATTCTTCTAGTACCTCCTATATTACAAAACTATTTATTTACTTCAAAAATAACGAAATTTAAATAAAATAAATGAAAATAAAATAAAACAAAATAGGTTTAACAAATGTAAAACTGCTTTAACAACGAGTATATATTTTCTTATTATCAGATTGATTCCAAGGAGGGGTTCAGAACTCAACTGAATACCATAGTTTTCGGGATACCCAAGTAACTGGTATTCAAAAAATACATCAATAACGGCCCCTAGTCTCCGTCAAGTTCGCATAAGTCGCTTTTGCAGCCTATTGGGGTGCAAAGAATCTACAGAGTCAAAACCTTGAAGCGGCAGCATGTCAATGAAGTAACAATAGCTATGTGGAACATAAGTTCACTCAGTATAGCATAGAAATTATCAAATGTAATAATAAAAGCCAAACGATGCAGTATTGATATCCTGGGAATAAGTAAAGTCAGATGGCTAGGAAAAGTTAAGTGGGAGGATTTCTCAAGCAATTCCAAAGATAGAGCTGTAGCCATAGTTATTAATAGGAAACCGAAATCAATTAGTATCGTACAAGTATACGCTCCAACTACACACCTTGAGGATGATGAAGTAGAAGTATTATATGGTGATATCGGGAAAGCAATCGAGATACTAAGACTAGACGGTCCACTGTTTATAATGAGCGAATTCAACACGAAAGTCGGCAATGAAACGGTTGAAGAGTGCGTCGGAGCTTATGGGCTAGGACAACACAACGACAGAGGAGCCAGATTAATTTTTGCAGATAAAAATCATATAATAATTTGCAACACAATTTTTAAACACTATCCTAGAACACTATCTACATGAAAGGGTCCGGGAGATAGAGTCAGAAACTGGATAGATTATATCCTCGTCGACGAAAGATTCAAGAATATGGTACTTAACTGTCACACATGCCCTTCAGCGGATTGTAACACCGATCATATACTGCTAAGAGCTACATGTCGCATGCGCTTGAAAAAACAGATGTATCCGAAGAATCCTAAAACCAGGATAAATGCAAGCCCACTAAAATGTAAAACACGATCCAATTAATTCAATAGAAGGCGGCAGGGTAAAACTAATAAAATCGCAGTAAACGATAATGTTGAAGAAGTGTTGCAATCAGCGATGATTAGAATCGCAAAAGAATTGTTAAAAAACGAAAGCACAACACAGAAAAGGAAACAATGGATGATGAGGAAATTGTAGATCTGATAGATTCACGAAGCCAATAAAAGATAGGAATAGTCATGAATAAATAACAAGTGTAGAAGGGCAAAAATTACTTGGTATGAAGAACAGTGTAAGAAGATCGAATATCCATAGGATAAAGGTAGACTCCGCGAGATGCATCGCGAAATCAAATGGATGATGAAACAACAACAGAAAAAACGATCACGAATAATGACAATAATAGAACAAGGAGAACTGCTCTCAAACAACGAGGAAATTAGGGAAACTTGGATGATGTTAGCAAATTATATGAAGATAATGAACGGCCACTGACGGCATCTAAATTATGGAAATAAAACTCTAGATATTATAATGTCGGAATTAGAATATGCAATACGGATGTCTAAAAGAAACAAGGCGGTTGGTACAGATCTAATTCAACTAAACAAATGCATAACGCATAAAAGTAAAAGAACGTTATGTAAAATGCTGAATACGATATATCGGACTGGTGAAACACCGGAAGAATTGCAAGTGTCAACATTTATACCCATTCCGAAAAAGAATAATGAACGGAAATGTTCAGACTTCCGCATGATCAGCCTGATAAGTCACTACTCACGATAATAAACCGAAAAATCGGGAAGAAAATTGATGTACAACTGGATGAAACACAGTTCGGTTTTGTAACGAATAAAGGAACACGTGATGCTATCGCATTGTTCAGGATGATTATCCGCAGAGAAGTGAACCGGTCTAACGTGTGTTTCGTCAACTACGAAAAAGCATTTGATAAAGTTAATCATGAGAAAATGATTCGAGCCCTTCGCAGACACGAGGTCGACAAAGAAGACATTCAGTTTATTATGAATTTACATTGGCGATCAAAATCGAAATGGGGTCATACATAACAAAATAAACGTGTAATATACAACGGGGCGTAGGACAGGAATGTCCATTAGCGCCCAGGCTGTTCAACCAGACGAAATGATAAAACATCGCTCTCTTACAAATGCAGGGTTCAAAGTGGACGGTAAAAAAAACTTGGCAACATCACTTACGCAGATAACAAAGTGCTAATTACTGAAACGCCGTAATAGTTAACAGAGAATGCTACACCGGCTAGCGACAGAAAGCGTGAAATACGGGGCGAAAATAAACTCGGCTAAAAGTCATGCTGATAGCAAGAGTTACATCAAATAGCGCGGTGCGTACTTATGCGGATGGCGTACAAGGAGTTCTTATTGCAAATGACGAAAAAGACGACGAAGAAATAAGATCAAGAATCGGTGTGCTTTTAATGATCTCGAACGTATACTTAGAGACAAAAGAACATAAATGAACGGTTGAAAATACTAAAATGTTACACATGGTCCATAGTGTGCTATGCTTCGAAGATGTGGATAATGAAGGAATCCGTTAAAAAGAAAATACGCGCTTTCGGACCGTCGTCTACATTAGAGAAAATTACCAACAACGAAGGGCTCAGACGGACCGTACTCCGAGAAAAGATCCTGTTGTCAATAATATCGGAGGGGAAAAGAAATTCTTAGAAGATAAGATGAAACACGACAAACTGAAACTGTTGTACAAGGGAAAATAGCTGGCAAAGCCCCAAGGGGACGATGATGAGCACGTAATTATTAATTATTTAATATTACAGGCGTAATAATTAGTCAGTGGCAACCTGTAATGTGAAGCCAACAAAATAATGATAATAACGATAATAATTTAATTAAAGTAATTTTTTCTAAAAAATAAAAATTCCTGCACTGTAGGGTTAAATTAGAGCTAAATTCATAGTTGGCAAAATTTTAAACATCACAGAGTCTAAATTTCAGAGTGGATCGATTTAAAATTCAGAATTTTTTTCTTACGTGATTTAATGGAATTCTTTTAATTTATAAAGAAAAATAATAACCAACACAGTAAAATTAATCTTTTCTCGCGTGTATTTTTAAAATTTTCAGACTGATAACATTTTATCATAATAAATTGTAATTTTTAATATTTTTAACAGCGCGGTATTATCAAGTGGCGCGTGAATTAAAAATTGTTCGTATCATTAACTATTTCCTGCTGCTTTTTACTCATTAATATTATCTCTTAAACATCCACTATCTCTTATCTTCCGGTGAACGGTGATGTAATAGAAAATTGCAATTTTTTTTTTACGGGTTACATTCTGTTTTTCAACTCCAATTAGGTGCTAAAAATCTATTTATGGAAGTAACGTTACGTTATTGCCACATCGATAGAGAATTACATTTTATTGCGTATAACCTGCATATGCGGGTCATAATATAAAACTATGAAAGAACTGAGTTTGAAATATAGCCACAATATGTTTAATCGAATATATTATCGTTTTTCTAACGAGTGAAAAAACAACGAGGTACATTTAAAAACAAAATCCTATTATAACCTAAGATCTCAACTACTTCAATAAAACAATATTGATATATTGTAAAATCCTAGCGTATATTTCTAATGTACTTTTTTGTATTTCCCGAAGAATGTTATTCAACATAAAAATAATATATCGACGTAAATATTTTATTTCTTAGCATTATAAAAATAAATCTAAAAGTTCTATTTTAATCTAACAAATAACTTATTTCTTAAGATATTTATATCCGGAAGCGCAGCCAAGAATACAGACATGTATTACAAAGATATAAGTAGAAATAAAACGTTTTCATAAGAGTTAAAAAGAACATCCGATTTATTACTACACGATTGTTCTATATAATAAACTGAATGTATCGATTAAATAGACTCGGAAAATTAAGTAATTCGAATGAAGGATTTATATTTTTCTGATAAAAGTCTACCCCTTGAATTAGACATAATTCAGTCAATACATGTTGATATATATATGTTAAGTGGGCGAAACATTGCAAAATACTTAACTACCCCCTGTTACGGGCGTTAATCTATATCAGCAAATAATAGAACTGAAATGAAGTTAATTAAACGTAAAAAACATTCAATAAATATAAGAATACAAACGTAATTTTATGTAGGACGGTGTAGAATTTGTTTTACATAAAAGCAAAATAAACTACGATATCACGGTGACGAACTAAGGAAAAATGAAAATGAAGATAGGTTCAATAAAATGAAAACAAGAAAGAACCGATAAAACGGACCACTCAGATTCAAATGGAAAAGAAAGTTTAGATATATATTTTTTGGAAGAAGGCGTTTTTTTCAGACATATCAACGCTGGTGTAGTGTTATTATTATTATCGTAAATTCCCTATAGTACTGGAGGGTAAATTTCTATGAAAAGAGAACCACATTATTATTCTTAAACGGTTAGTATCCGTCATCAGTTATGACCTCATCCATCATTACGTACGTTATATCGTAACAATGCGGGCGTGTATGTGACGCAATGAATAAAGGCGTCCGACGGACAGCATTCAATACAAACAATTTGTACAGTTTATAGAAACGAAGAAAAAGACTGAAAAAAAAAAAAAAATAATAATAATAAAAGGAATAAGACGAATAGATAACAAAACAAAAAACGAAAAAAACCAGCAAATGACTAATATGGGCTATGATATACTTAGAAAAAGCCCGTTCGTGTTTATTCCGTCTAATACGTGTTTTACATAATGCTTTCTCGTTCGTGCGTGTTGTGTCCATTGTTATTGTGTCCATATGGCGGATAATCCAGCACATGGCGTGACAGCGGCAGTCCCGTAATACAAACGTTGCTTATCACATAGAAGCTAAGAAAAGAACCGGTCGTACAGCCTTTACAAGACTTTAGAAGACGGAATTAATGGAAGAATAACTCTTACATATATATATATATATATATATATATATATATATATATATATATATATATATATATATATACACAGTGTATATGTTCGTGTAAAGATGGTAAAGATAAATATAATAGTCAATGGTAGTAAGCAATGATGACGGAACGAGAATTCCAACTGAATACGACGTTTGACGATCAAGATGGAGATGCAAGAAAATGCCACCACTATTATCACCATCACCTTGATCATGATGATTATATCGATCATCATTATCGTTGTTCCACAGACCTGTGTTATAGCAGACAATTCCAAAAATAGGACGGCACGTTTAACCCCTACATACAGACACCGACAACAATGTAAGTGTAAACATACTGTCCGAGGAACTGTACATAAAGCCATAAAGGGAAATTTAACAAGGCCGCTTATTTAACCTTTCATTAATCGATTCCGAGAAGGAAAATAATGATTATCGCGGTATTTATTGTAACATACAGTAATCTACCGTATTATATAGTAGGCCTCGAAATTTCGACGAATTTATTTTACAACCAGTTGTTCGAACGAAATAAATTTGTAAGGATTTGATCGATACGAATACATCAAATACCAAAGCGCGAATCTTATTGTAAGAAGAGGTAAAAATCGCACAGCATAGAATTAACATTAGGCAGACTTCGAGTCGAACAATATGAACTAGTCTGACAACTGCTCTTTAATCACCTCGTTGTGACATTGCCCTTGGTTTCATCTATTCCGATTACGGTTTTCCAAATTACTCTTTCATACCTTTCCATCGTTGTATCACATTTTTTTTTCTATTAATAAGGATTATTACAAGCTGGCCAACGGGACCATTTAGCAAATTAAATTTGGGGAATATCTAGCTGGTAACATCGATCTTAAACGAGGTTATGCGATTTTATACAACCGTCTTACATCATTATCAGTTTCTAGCAGTCCTATAGCAAGACCTTTCGTAACCAGCCTTTCTGACTCCTCCGAACATAACCTTTACATTTGTTACATACATACATACATTTATTTTATTTTAGGACGCTCGACTACAAAGGTCATTTGCGTCTACCGAGATTAAATACAATAAATTACAAAAGAAAAATTATTTTCTACTTACAATACAATATTTAGTCTACAATAATTTTATTAAACCAGTTATTTTAATAAAGTATATTACGCGTTATATCAAGTCTTCGTTGTAATACTTCGTTTATATCTAGTCCACTTATTAATGATAACGTTGTTGATCGAATTTCGGACATTCTGTGATAACATGTTCTACGGTAAGCGCTGAATCGTGACAAAATTTGCATATTACCGACGACGAATTCTCCTCGATTAATGGCCCGTACGTTAGCCTAGTGTGGCCGATTTGTTATACATTCTATTCCTAAGTATTCACGAAGAATTTTATTTACATGCAATGGCGTGTAAATTACAAGCCTAAGGATCTTATTCTGCAGAATTCGTATTATGTTTTATTTTATGGTTTTGTACATCTCACCGTTTTCACTAAACCTTTATTATCTGGTGTTAATACACTATGTTGTTTTATAAGCCAGATTTTTGAAATATATTAATATCCAGTTTGCATTTCAGCCAGTCCAGATATGATCTCAAATATTTATCCATTTTTAAAACAATAAACAATAATGTAGTAGTTAGAATCAATAAAATTGTTTCTTTATGATCGAAAAGCTTTTCGGCTCTTAAGCCATTATCGAGTGAATATAAAAAATATAAATTATAAAAATATATACAAAATTTATAAAAATACAAAACGTAAAAAATATTACTTAGATATACAATTTACAAAAATTATTAAAATAGTGTTTTTAAATAATCTGATAGTGAATGTGGTAAATGACACACAATCAATAATCAGCGATATAAAATTTATACACAAACGATAACGCAATAAAATAAAAATATACAATTGTTTGTGTATAAATTTTATATTGTTGATTGTGTCATTTACCACATTCACTATCAGATTATTGAAAAACACTATTTTAATAACGCAATAAAATAAAAATATACAATTGTTTGTGTATAAATTTTATATTGTTGGATGTTTTTATTTATATTTATTTTATTGCGTTATCGTTTGTGTATAAATGTTATATTGCTGATTGTTGATTGTGTCGAAAAGCATAGCGATTTTTCATAAAGAAAAAATGTTGGTGATTTTTAACTCCTTTTTTTTGTTCATTTTTTTTTTTAAATCACTATATTACAAACTTTTCATGTCTCTACAGATATGTATCTCTGTGTTATTAATACAAACAATTGATGCCACGACTTTTCTATTCGTAAATTGGATATTTACCCATTTACTTTCATTTATTCAGATATTTAGCAATTTTTCAGTCCTATTACAAGCTGTTTACAAATAATCACTGGCTATTTCTGGTTTTCTTTGATGACAATAACGCAGTATCGTCCGCAAAAGTAACCACCTATATATTTTCGATTACTGAAAAATCTACTCTGTATATGGCATACAGCGTTGGTCTAACTACTAACGCGAATATATCAAAAAAATTGCAGTTTCTATAACGTGCATAATTTGTAATACCATTTCATGTATAAAATTAGGCTCAGAGAACTTATGAGGAAAAATAAGGAGAAAAAATAAATAGTTATAATTATGCATAGATAACATGATAAAAATAATTTATCGGAAAAAAATTTGAAATAAAAATTTTAAAAAGTCGATACTTATAGAGAATTAATAGCGAAAACGATTAAGTAAATCTTAAAACTTTTATAAAACTTAAAAACAAAATCACATACATTCGCAAAACGGTCGAACTTTACGAGAAATCAATATTAAAAATTGTAATTATAGGGTGTATTTTTTGTATTCAACATCGGAATTAAATTTTAAATTATGAAAAATACGCACGTAAAAAATTTCGCAAATCCAAGAAATTCGAAATTTAAGCACCTCGTTACTTAATAAATTTTAATTTGGGTAATACGATGAAAAACAAAAAAAGAGATTGTTAATTATCAAAAATCTAACTTGAAATTCAAAAATCATAACGAAAGAACATATGGTAAGTTCTTTATATCGTAGTAAAAAAAAAAAACCCTACAAAATTGAAACTATGAGAGAAAAATGATGCCAATGGGTCCGAAAGGTAAACGTGAAGTTGCTGTAAAATTAGAATTAAATGAGTCACTCATCGTTCATTAAAGATAAAATAATGACACTGATTAAGTACATAGACAGCCGGCGTTTAAAAGAGCATCGACATACGGCCGCTTCTAAATTAAAACGCATTGTTGTAAATGTACCTAATGTGAACGCAATATTTTTCCTATTTATATTCTTCTTTCACAGCCCTTATAAGCTGGTTCCTAAATTTTGAAAAGTAATTATTAATGCTGGTACAAATGCGTATTTATAAAAAAAATTTATGACCTCAACAAAAAATTTATCAAAAAGTAAAATCATCATTAGACAGAAGTTAATTTTTTTTATAAATCATATATATATATATATATATATATATATATATATATATATATATATATATATATATATATATATATATATATATATATAAATTAAATTGAAAACAATCCACACTTTAAAAATACTAAAAGCACCTATAAACACCATTTGAACTGGAGGTAAGGTATCACAATCAAACAATTTTGTTATCACGTTATAAAGTGAAATTTCAATTTTTTGTCTAGTTTTGAAGAATATCAGTATTCAGGTGCGTCGACTTGAAAAAAATTTTGGGGGCAAAATAATATTTTTTTGTGTTCCATACACATAACTCATTAATAAAATTGTTTTCTTACTTATAAAAATCATATATATATTATATATATATATATATATATATATATATATTATATATATAAAATGTTGATATATCGGAGAGTAGTGATTTTATGAATTATAAATAAAACAAAATCATAACATAGCTGAATCACTATAAAAGTTTTCTATTGCAAAGCTTTTCGACAGTTACGTCATTATAAAGCACATACAATAAATCTTATATATAAATTACCTGGAATATTCATATAACGAGAACATTTTGTAAATATTTATGTCTAACTAATAAACGTTATCTCATTACATCTGCTCGATTCACACCTCCAGTTTGGCATTACATAAAAATTATTGGATCTCGTACATTATATCCTAATATCCGTAGAATGAACACAGTTGGTTTTCTAAACAATCCTTCGAGAAGCCTGAGAAGAAAATGAAGTCTAAATGCTATTCTAATAATTTAATCAACATATTGTCTCATATTCAACTATCATACTCGATTTTTATTTAATATTGTGTTTAGGTATGAATACGATGAATTTACACATTGTCAACACTATTTTCATAAAAATATGTGATAGATAACGAAAAAAGTATACAAGAAACGGAAAAAACATGTCGTACTCGAATATATATAGAATTTCTTTTTAAATTCTAATCATATCTTGTTTTTTTTCCTTATCATCCAATATCTAATTATTTACCTTATAGCGGATACTGTTTGATGTTAAGAATGTTTATGGAAAAATACTGTATGGATATTCACTATAGAAAGTACCCGTTAAATATTTTTAATTATGTGGTTCGTTAAAGTTAATTGCTTCGCATTTTAACACTAAACATAAACAAGACTTACATCGATAAGGTTCGTTAGTAGCTGCATTTCTGAACCTCTGCCTTTGACAACATTAATATAAACATACTTTTCCTACGTCTCATATAATTCCTTACAATCCCACCCTTACATTTGTAACTTGTTCCGAATAAAAAAAAATAATTTTTTCGTCGCTGTTCTTTCTACTACCATCAAAACAGAATCGCTTATATACGCCGCTCTATTTTATTTAATGTTACGTATTTTGTTCGGCTTCGCAATTCTTTCATCTCATCTGATTTCATATACCGATGATTTTTTTTCAACGAAGTAATAACCTTCATTTGGCCGTTCAAAATTCAATAGAAGGTATTCAGATTTTCAATACTCAGTTGAATTTCCCTATTAACCTTAATAAATCTAATGTGATATTCGCATAAAATCGTCATCGAAATAAATCCCACTCACATTACTATTCTGTGAAAAAATAAATGTCCAATCATAAAATTTAAGCACGGGAAATTTTATTAACACTTTTCGTTTATTTTTTACAAATACTTTGCGAACAAAAATAATTAACAAAACACTAGGAAATAATATTTGGGCCTAATCCAAACAACCGAGTTCACATAATTATATTAGACATACAATAAAGTAATACAATTTGAAATACTTTAAATATATAGATTTGGTTCGATAAAAAATAATTTTAACAGTATTAAAAAAGCAATTAACGTATTTATTTCACAATGAAAAACAAAATTTTCACGTTGCAAAACAAGTTTCAAAATAAAAATAAGACATATAAATGGCAATTATAAATTTTAACTAAAGCTAACCATGTATGAAGTCGGAAAATGATATTTTGGGACCATATTTCTTGTCGACACATATGTGTAACAATTACAAGTGGGGCTAAATGTACGTATATTTCGTGCCATGTAATATTTTGCGTTTAGTAAAAATAAGATCGTTTTAAGAGATTTAAAAGTCCGTGACGAAATGAATAACAGAGTCACAAAAAAAGAACTAAAGAAAATTGTATGTAGCCTCAGATATGTATATATAAATTTAGGCGCTACAAAGTATCAATCACAACCCACTAACATATATAAAGCATTATATAAATTTTTAATTTTAACTCGTTCAAATTCAATATTTCGAATTAAAACATACAAAAAAGAGAATGACTGCGAATACATTTTTCATCAAGTGTGTAAAAATACTTACTATTTCCGTTGACGAGAATAAAGCTAAATTTTCAGCCTCTCTTATTGTTTATTGCAATTAATTTTTGTCGATTTCAATTTTATAAATTTTCCTAGGTATAAGCCATTACACGGGATAAATAATAAGTTGGACTACTGCCAATATTTTTATTGCACGTATAGGTAAAAGAGAAACAATCAAAAAACCGAACTGATACGTTTAACGTGTTAACGATTAAAATTCTACTTTAAGAAAAATCGAAATAAAACTAAAATATATCATAACAAAATCGCGCTGATCTTATGGTACTCCCTCTTTAAGCAGAATCTATATTGCACGTATTCATATTCAATGTATGTATTAAACTTATTAGATCGGTACTTACTTTGAATTATATTACTCTGGGAATTGACGGTTATGATCAATTTGACGGCAATCATGAATACGATACTCTTGGCTGTTCTATCCATTTTCGTTGCTTACGTATCTAGTTCACGATTTCATATTGTGATCAGATTAAAAATCGTTTAATTCGAATAATTTATTCTAAATATAGATAATAATGTTAAAATTTAACACTATAAAGAAGACAAGTTTTATTTGGGAACACCATTCGCGCGGGAATTATCTAATACACTATCGATTAACAGGTGATTTGGCGGGAAACTGAAAAGAACGGATAAATACAAAAATTAAATATAATTTTAAGCGAATTTAATAAATTTTAAATATTAATCGGATTGAACATAACACATTGGAACACAAAATAAAATCAACCGTCCAGTTACTTACGTCGATATTTAAATCACGTTATATATAATAATAAAAATCGAACGCGATGAAGTAACTTCGGAACGCCGGCAACAGACAAGAGCGACGGATTCAGTCTGCTGCTGCTAAATCTTAACGTTGCTGGTACGGGAATTTAGTTATGACCGCGATCTAGTGTCAATATCGTATACTATTAACTAGTTTCACGTTTTATTCGACAGGTTACCCATTTTGAAAAAGTGTAAAAGAAATAAAGTTTTGATTAATCGAAAAATATTAAATAAAATCTTTCGACGAATATTAATTTTATATTTTTTTTTAGCACTGAAATTTAAAAACGTCACTTAGAAAATTTAAAATCCTACAAAAAAATTAAGGATTATTTTGAATACTTGTTTCTTGTTTACGAAAGTATATATTTATAACAAAACCAATTAAATGCTTATAAACGTCCCATTTTACTATGAAGAACTGTTAAACATATATGTGCGCAAATTGTCAAAACGTCTGCAATCTAGTCTTCAGAGGAAATTTTTCCAATATCCAATTTACCATCAGTAACGTGTTCTCTAATGAAGAAATTCTTTTTCTGGAGATATTTGATTATCCAATGGTTTTCATTTTGCATTATCAGTCTGTGGAACAGATGTTCTTCTTAAGCATATAATTTCACTCGGTAGTCGACTAAACCAAATTATCTCCTTCGTTCCTTCGCCAGCTGCGACCAATTCTGCTTCATCGCTACACAAGGTTACATCGTTAATCTTTCAACCCGTTATTCGTTCCACTGACTTTTCAGTTTGGATACATGCGTAGAAACACCATCACTCAATGCCTAGTTAAATCCGAAAAAGTCTGCACAAATCATAAAGCTTGAAAGTGCAATTTACTATTTCCCGAGCATCTCGTAGACTAATTTTGTCCGCCACATTCTGATGTGCAGTATCGGAAATTGTATTAGTGATTATATCAGCTTTTCGATATACATTACATGCGACTTTATAGTGCTTCTTCCTCTTACGCATCATCTTTTCAAGTAGTTGACTTTTCTAACAATATAAGGACTAGTTATTGGACTATGTTCACGTCATGATATTTTGCTATACCATCTACTGATAACTAGGAATAGATTAAAATAATAATAATAATAATAATAATAATAATAATATCGATTATTTTTAGTACTTTAACAATTCTGGACAGAACAACAAAAATCGTTCCAAGATTTAAGTCCAAAACTAATCGACACATTCGCATTATGATGGACTGATATGTTTAAATACGATACAAAAATATTCCTTCCGCGAAAAAACGCTTTACAACGCGACGAACTAGATTAATGGAATCGGTTTTTTAAAAATGAACTGATAACCGAGAATATTTACTAGCGTTTAAATGTCTGTCAGAAATAATTTAGGGTACCAAAATTAGATGTTTTATTATTATTCTACATAATGCAATTAATTATTTTTTTACGTTACTGAAAGTTATTGAAAATTTTCACAGGGATAATCCGCACGACGTAGAATAATTACCATTTATTGTGATTTGTCATAAATATTTTAATTACCGATAGGACTTAAGCGAGAGATATTCACAATTAAATATGAAATATTAAAAGATTACACGGAATAAAATAAAAAAATAAATTTAAAAAACGTCCAAGTTCAATAGGTCTTCTTATAACGGTTTCATATGGCGAGAACGGCACGATCAACCAACTCTCGTATAAAAACTTAATACAAAGGGAAACATGTAAGTGGAGTAAACACGATTTTCTTTCGTACATCGAATACATTATAGTTATTATTATTACTACGTTCTACTTTTATCATCATATAATCTATATATATATATATATATATATATAGAACAAATAAAAGGTTAAGACCACGCGAAACGTAAACCACACAGCCGCTATAAAAGTTTTAATATAATATCTATAAATACAGAAGCAAACATATTCCTGTTCACATTCTTCATTTACATTAACAGTTATAGATTAAAATAATGTATTTATATTATGGTGATAGTAACATAACATTCAGCATCGTCTTCAACAACGTAACGTTCTTAAATGATCATATCGTGAGAATATTTTAAATACATCAATGTTAAATGATAAACATTGACAATATAAACGAAATCATATGCCTTGTATGAAAATTATTGGTAAATTATCGACTCAATTATTTTTGTAGAAAATAAATTTGGGGGGAACTCGATCATAAATGGAATTAGGAACCTTATAAAAAAAATACTGGATTCCAGTATAATCAGAATCGCACAACAACACATTCGTGTGATACTGTAAATAAATAAAACTGTTTCTATAGAATTTTTAATGACGTATGCTCCACGTTTGGTGTGCACACGAGAGGTTTGTTTTTGTCCAGTTTCAGTTATCGTGGCATCCTATAACGAGAAGTAGCGCGTTGCATGGAACGTTATTTTCAGCGTGAATCGATACGGGAATTTTGAAAAGAATTCAAAGTTACACGGTGTTAAACCTGTACCATCTCGCAATTCAATTTTATGGTGGGTTGAAAACTTTCGAGAGACAGCTTCTTGCAAACGGATAAAAAACGTCCTCAAAAAAAAACCGGTCGTATCTCCTACAAACATCGATCGAGTTCGAGTAAAGATCATTCGAAATCCCGGACGCTCTGCTGCTTCTTGAAACCTATCAGGAGAATCTGTTCGCCGTATATTACTGGAAGACTTGAAATTTCATCCTTATACTGGTCAAAATTCAGAGAATTAAAAAGTACCGACCATGTACAACGAAAACTTTTCGCTGAAACGACGCCGAAAAGGTCGATTTAAACAATCTTTTGATGAGGAATGAAGCTCATTTTCAGCTATCCAGATTTGTAAACAAACAAAACTATCGCTACTGGTCCGAATCTGTTCAGAATTCAATCGAACAGAAGCCGTCACACAACGAGCGAGTAACCGATTTGAGTGGAGGGGCGAAGTGGGGAATACCTTATTTTTTCACTGGTACTGTCAACGGAACGCGATATATCGAGATGATAAACTCGTTTTTCTTTCTCTTACGCATCATCTTTTCAAGTAGTTGACTTTTCTAACAATATAGGGACTAGTTATTGGACTACGTACCTTTCACGTCATGATATTTTGCTATACCATCTACTGATAACTAGGAATCATGGTTTCAACAAGATGGTTAGCAGAAACGAAGAAGCGTTTGGTAACCGCATATTGTCGCATTACACGGATTTCGCTTGGCCGCCGCGCTGGCCAGATTTCACCGCTCCCTTTTTTTTGCGGATATCTTAAGAGGCCGCGTTTACAAGACACGTCTACGAGATCTGGACGACCTGCAAACTGGATGTTCAAAAAATGTTTGAAAATTTTATTGGGGCATCAAAAAATCTTTGTAATTAAACCGCCATATATTTAATACTTATAGAATTTAAAAGTGAATTCAACCCTTTCTCTATATATATATATATATATATAAAAAAAAACAGTAAATTTGCAATAAAAGAAAATGGCGACCACTAATCAAGATAAAACCCGTTTTTGCTCCCCTCACTTCTCTGGGGGGATGTACATGGTTTCAGCAAGATGGTGAGACGTGTCACTGTTCGGTAGAAACGCTCGTAGTACTGAAAGAAGCGTTAGTAACTGCATATCGATTTTTTTTTTGTGGGGCAACATAAAAGCCGCCTTTACGAAACACGTCCAAAGACTGAAAACGCGGATTTTTAAAGAAATTTCAAAAATTCAACGACCTATGTTCGAAAAGGTGTTTTGTAAAAATACCGAATGAATGTATTGTCGTAAATGGTGGTCATCTGAACGATATTGAAGTTCATAAATGATTGTAAGTTAATCTCTCATTTTCTCGTTATTAAATAAAATTATATTCAAAAATTTCGGTCGATTATTTTTTGGGTTATTCAAAAAACAAAACCGTCCGTCTTCTCTGGGTCACTCTATATTTTGCTTATTATTCGATCCCATATATAAGTTGATTACATTTTTCGAAGTTATTTACGTTTGAAATTTTACTCCATTACGCGCTTCATACATGTATACCGTTGCAAAAAAAAAAACGCGTTTAATTAAACATATTTCGCCTAAATATACGATCGATCTAGTACATGTAATTAAGGAGAAAAGTTGGCAGATTATAATCGGATATTAGAAATCATGATTCACGAATTGGTCAAGTTTTTTAGACAGGTCTACCAACGAATATCGTGTTTTTATGACGATACATTAAAATTCCACACATATCTCAGTCTAATATAAAACTGCGACATTATCATATAGACAAATTTTATTGCTGTATCATAATGAAAACTATGTAAATAATTCTATATTAAATACTAGCGCATATTACTTAAAATGAATGCCGTAATTAAAACGTCATATAACCGAATATATTTTTTTTTTTTTACACAGGGAAGCGACCTTCGGTCAATAACCACGCATACACGCGCAGATACAATATTACGAAAAAGGGTTTTTACATATTAGTCGGTAATTATTTCCTATCATTTTTGTCGGAGATAACTCAATAATATAGAAAATTAAAAAAAAAAATAAACTCATTATAAAAATAAACAAATAAACGCTTCGTATATTTTTCGATAAATATTTATTATAAATTCTAGCGGCGGATCGAAGAATTAAATTCTTACTACGAAATGAATAATTATGATATGAACAATTAGATATGTTCGTAAATTAACAGCTACAGAGGAGCGATATGAAATTTTACTATTTAATATAGGTCATGCAGAGCTCACGACCGTGTAGATATTGTAATCAAAAAAAAAAATTGTTCACTACCGTTACTAATTTTTATTTGTAGGGAACAACCTGTTTTAGCCATGACCGAATTATCCCCCACCCGCGCAAAACCTGATTACTGGGAAGGGTAACGTAAGGGTGTTATACGGGATGTATTATTACCTATATATATATATATATATATAAAAAGGGAGTGATAGAGCGCGAGTGAAAGAGATCCGGCCGGATGACTAAACCGTGTTTCCGGTTTTTGAATTTAGTCATAGGCATCAAGCAAATGTGGTTTAAGGGGCTGCTACCCGAGTTTTTTTTTTTTTTTTTTTAATTTTCAAACCATTTTTTAAATTTTAGGTATACACGGTCTGTTAATCTTTTTTTTTTTTTAGTTCCGCCTTTCACGTTGAGTGGATCATGTAGAGCTCTGCACGGATAAAGATTTTCTTTAGGCGTAAATAATAATTACGATAATCGTCGAGAAAGATCGAAATTAGCGACAACGAAACAATATGGTATAACAATATACGCGATACACACAATATGAAGAAATATCGATATGCGTTTTAAATTAATAAAAAAGTATAAAATTAGGACAGGAAAATATATCAAAATTTTTTCTTATTAAAGAATGTAAGAAATAGTACAGAATAAAAATGACGACGATAATAATTACGCGCGTTACCTAGGCGGTAATAAAAATTGTCTATCGTGTATATCTCTATGAACGTATTAAAAGTTTAATAAACGATAATTATCTTAGAAATATCTATTGACTAATGACGATAAAAAAACATAATTAGTCCTATAGGTAAAGACCTAGACGAATAAAGACTATAGACTTTATTAATACGAACGTTATAAATTGCAATATGGTCGATAACATTCAGATCTCGTATTAATACCGTCATCTAAAAATTATTAAAATAAAGAAAATAGAAATTGCATTTTCGTTTCTTATTATCGTTATCGATAATAATTCATAATTTTATATATATATATATATTATTTCTTAACGTTTCAGCGATGTTTATTTTGTGTGTATATACATATATATATATATATATATATATATATATATATATATATATATATATATACGGGGTGTGTTTCATAATGGACGGTAGTGAAAATTTCAAAAAGTGGCTACACTGAACAGCAAACGTATGAGCGACGACCAAACCGTTTTACACAGCTTCGGTAGAGTGTACACAACAGTGTAAATGAGGTAATTAGAATCTGCATAAAACAGTGTTCTTGTTTGTAATCATAATGGCGTTTTCACAAAGAAGAAAAACTTATTGTTGAACCAATTTTCTCCTTACACAAGCCATTAATACCGATCGATCATTCGAAATTTTGTTGTACTGCTCGAAGAAGATGAGCGTTTTAGCTATTTCTAACAGGATGGTGCGACGGCGCATGTGTCGTCGGCAGAAACAATGGAGTTCCTTGCGGAATTTTTTAGGGACGGAGTAATATCCATAAAAGGCATAACATAGATCTCCCGATTTCACTTCCTTAGATTTTTTGTCTCCGGAGTCATCCAAAGAATAAAATTTATGAAACTCCAATCGCAAATACCGAAGAGCTCAAAAAAAAAAAGCCGATTATCATAAATTTCTGCGGTGACATTGAGGAAGGCATGTTCCTATTGAAACTGGTTCGACTCTCCTTAAAAAATGACGGATATCATTTTCAACATTTATTATGACTTACGTCGTTTGAAAAAACATACTGACATATTTTTATCGATTTTTTAATTATTTTTATTTTTAATAATTTTTGTC
Source organism: Coronaproctus castanopsis (assembly GCA_032883995.1). Taxonomy (NCBI): domain Eukaryota; kingdom Metazoa; phylum Arthropoda; class Insecta; order Hemiptera; family Monophlebidae; genus Coronaproctus; species Coronaproctus castanopsis. The sequence continues at coordinate 142,972,845 of CM065053.1, forward strand.
CTTTTCACTAACGTCAATTACGAAACATATGGTATAATATGCAATATATTTATCAGAAAAAAATGTATAAAAATGTTCGAAATTATCATCTATAAAAGGTAACTTCCGGATTAATAGACGCGATAACTATTTAATATCGGTGATTAATAATAATAATTAATAAATATCGAATCTTAAAGAACGGAGATGGTTTAATATTTTTTCAAGCATTATTAACGAAATTAAAACGTCGTATCCGCTTATGTAACAAGAACGTGTAATCTTGATTAAAATAATCAATACGTTACGTACTTGTATTAGGGAACGGACCGGTCCGTTGTAATAAAGTTAATGAAAATTTGTCGGATACATTCACGTTATATAATACAGCGAGGTTAGGAATACGTATTGAGACAATATTCTAGGAAGACGGTGGTAATTAAAAGCTACCACGAACGTAAAGTGATTATTATTAAAATCGTCTAGAATAATTTTTATTTAAAATATATATATAATATATATATACAAATATTTTGCAATTTAAAACATAAAATACGCGATTTCCGCTTCTCTGGAATGTTGTCATAATACGAAGTGGCAGATTGAAGTACAAAATCGATCGAATAATAAAGAGGGAAAAAGGTATCGAAAAATTATGTAGTTCGCTCGGAGTATATGACCGATTAGATTTTCTCGATCCGTCCTAAAAGTAACACCGCTACATCGCCACATGATATTAAACGTAATGTAGAAGCGAAAAAATGACGGTGGAAAGCAACAAACAATGATCGGCACTCGTTACATAACTGAACAGGAGTCTTGATAACGGAAGATTAAAATCGAGACGTAGACTTTTAGGAATAATCCAAGAGCTGGAAAAGTCGACAAAACTTGGACAAAAGAGTTAGTAATGTAACGGAATCACTTTCAACAATTTAAATTTTACTTTATGGCGCGCGCCTTAATCAGAATAAGAAGTGGAGTGGGGCAAGTACCAAGTACAACTTAAACAAATGAAAAATTGCGAAAGAAAGTCAATACGAATATGTAATTTGGTGTAGAATAATTCATTCCACTGCGACCTATTTGGCACCTTCGATGTAGATCAATTATATTCCGATATGGATGAAGAAAGTTTCAAATTTCCGATATATATTGGTCGGGGCTATGACCGGAATACGATATAGTAATGAGCGAATATAGACGGCGTCGAGGATGGTAGTTTTAAGTAGACGAGACAGCTTTGAAAAAAAAAAAAAATTAGAAATAAAAGAATTTGAGACGTAGTTTACGGCGCTAGTATTATGTCTTACGATATAATTATTTACATGGACGCGATAGCTTTATTTTTCTTTAAATAATTCACCTCGCTCGACGAGGTCTGAAATAAGAATTGGGAATAAGGGATTTCCAGTTCAACGCGTCCGGTCAGATATAATGACCAAACGCGTCAATCGGAAACAACGACCGAAGACTATACGCATCTTTCGAAGATTTATTTCTAATGATTGAAAATATACATTTCTTTTTATACAATCTGAAGAAAAGTGAACACATTTCGATAGAGTATTATTACAGAAAATTCACTTAAAAATGAATGAATCCGACGGCAGTAGACGAGAACGAATACCGGATTCCATCCGCGATTCTGGTCATATTATAACGTTTAAAAAATTTTTCATTCATTAAAGGACAGAGATTCCTCTCATCGAAATGCTTTAGATGTTGTTTTTTTTCGATTCACACGACGATATTTAAAATGTAGAGTTCAAAAAACGATGTTATTTAATAACGGATAAGTATCGAAAATTATTATTATTATTTTTTTAAAATTGTTTATTAATTTGATAATTAAAATTACAAATTCGTCTAGTTAAATTTTTTATTGCAACGCACGAGCCCATACACACACGTATAAAAACACATTCGATATAAAGTTTTTCTATTTTTAATTATATTAATTTCACTCGGAATAGCGAATTTCGTAAATATTTCCGATTTCTGATAGATATCGTACAAGCGTACGTAATTACAAGGAAAACTAAATTAAAAATAAATAAATTATAATCGAGAATATCGAATAAATCAAAGTAGAAATTAATTAAAAATAAATAAATTACAATCGAGAATATCGAATAAATCAAAGTAAAAATTAATATTTACGTCGAAAAAAAATATTATTTAATTGTTATCTATTAAAATAAAAGTAATTTTTATACCCATTTCGAATGATAGAGCCAGCTTTAAAAAAAAACGAATATAAATGCATTAAATTAATTAAAAAACTAACTTCTGGTAAATCGCAAAAATAACAAATTCTACTAGACATTAATTATATTAACGCGGTTATATGTAGTAATATAATATGTAATTTTCTAATATTATAGTTAGAGAGCATAATGCGAAACATAACAGGTGATTATAAGGAAACTATTCGCCTTATATATATATATATATATATATATATATATGCATGTGTGTGTGCGTGTTGTGTATATTTATAGATATATATATATATGTAATTACGATCGGACAGAGGAAAAATGTTCTCCGAAGAAACAAAAACTTTGATATAGAATCGCAATGCCGACCGTTCAGGGTACCTTGATCGGATTGCTGATACACCCTGCTAGCCGAGGTAAAGGACAACCTCTGTGAAATACATTTTATTATTATTATTATTATTATTATTATTATTACAATAAAAAATAAACAACAAAAACGAAGTTAAAATCGCTAAAAGTTTTTTCTGTATGAAAAATCACAAAGCTTTTCGGCTGTTAGGCCATTATCAAGTGAATATTTAAAAAAAATATAAAAAATATAAAGTGAAAAATATATTAATTTAAGATTACAATTCACAACAAATCAGTAAAATGAAGAACAGTATTAATGAAACAACCTATTACGACAATTATTTCGGACTAATGTAAAATATAAACATTTAAAATTCGTTTTTGTCGCCAGTTTAAAATTATTTCGCAATTTAGAAATTAACAAAAAAAATGCAGACATTCACAGTAAAAACTAAGTAAAACGATAATGAAACGTGGTAATATATAAAAGATAAATTCAGACTTTTTTTTTTTTTTGCAGATATTACGCCAAAATGTTCAGATAATTAAGTAATTCGAAATGATCATGGATGGTTGATAAAAGCTTTCAATCACGATGTCCACTATAACATGGTACACACGATATTTTCATAAATGTCTCAAATTTGAAAATATTTATATAAATACATTGAAAACTATCTACAGTTTACCGAAGAAGCCGTATGTATAGTAAACACCGCGTATAAAATTTAAAATATTAGTAATGCAATTTTTTTATCATTAGGAAAAACGTTATAACATTAATAACGAAATAAAAAGTTAGACATATTCGCCGACCGACTGAATTGCAAATAACAGAAACATACTTACCTACATACCTAAACAAACCATTCGTCTTTTTGGCTGGTTGATATATCGCTGAAATAATTTTTTTTTTTTCGACATTAATAAGATTATATGGAAGTATTTAAATAATAACGACGATATATTAAAACGACCTTAATAATTATTAATATAGAAAATGCGGAAATATATATTTCAGAAATAAGTAGAGTACAGTGGCGCACCCACCAGGTTACTACCCGGGTTGAGACCATCCGAGGGCTTAGAAAAGTATAAAATACATATCAAGAAGGCGCGTAACTTGTAATCTCCAAACAAGTTCGCAGCTAAAATGATAAATGAAACAGGAGAAAATATTTGAAAAAGCTCGCATTTTCACTATTAAAACCTCATCTTGAAGAGTGTGCAAAACAGCCTAGGTTGCGAAAAGTACTGTTAGAAAATATTCGTTACATTCTGTCTGCTAATGACATGCAACACAAAGAAAAAAATTGGATTTTGGTTGGGCCTTTTGGCATTCGAATTTGATCCAATTCGGGACCATTTCGTTTTTTGTTGTTGTTGTCATTACTTTATTTCGTTATTGTTCGTGATCGTTTATAGTTTGTTCTGCCTGTCGAATTTTGTTACACATTCGGTTGTGTATATTTTATTCATTTTTATTACGAATTGTTTAATTTTTTGGGGTGAGGGGATGTATGAACCCACCCCGGATACAAATCCTGGGTGCGCCATTATTGGTAGAATATAATTTTTGTCTATAATAAAAAAATAAATATAATTTATTATAGTAATTACTAACGTAAAGGCCAGTGTTACAAAAATTAAAAGCGATTATAGTTTTAAAAAAAAAAGAAAAAAAGTTATTAATTTCATATAATAGCATATGTTACCTATCAGAGCCGGAGCCCTTTACTTTGCCTGGCAGTAGAGACGGACCCGGACCTCGCTGTACCCGAGCTTTAGGACCGCAGGGTGATGCCAGTTTCCCGGAATCGTTTTTGGTGAACACTTATCGTTACTGATGATGGTTGTTCCCGGTATTAATCCAACGCTAGTACCGTTAGCACCGTGCATATTTTCCACTGTTACATAAACAAATAATATTTATATGTTCTTCGCTTTTTTTACTATTTTTATTTTGGTGCGTTTACGCATAATTAATAATTTATTTATTAGATAAAATGATTTCGGAATAACCACGTACAAATTAGAAAAAAACGATTTATTAATAATAAAATAAACAATATATTAATATGAATAAATCCTAGTTTACGTTTCAAGCAACATGCCGCGCTCATAGAACTAAACTAAACTAACTTTAATTTGTACACGGTTATTCCGAAATTATTTTATCTAATTATGAATATCAACCGCGAAAATAGTTTTAAAAATTTATTTATTTATTTATCATAGAGGTTTATGGTATAGATAGCAAAAATTTTATTACCATGCCGAATTAGTCGGTTGTTAATATTGTAACGATAAAATATCTACGTATTTAATAGGTTTTTACAATGCCGAATTACTTCAAGAAGCCATATCCCATTATATATTACAAAACATAGTTACGTATATTTTTTAATAATTACATTGTTAATCCGTATTCCGATATATATATTTGTATATGTACACACACACACACACACATTTTAAATGAGATTCAAAGATTAGGAAATATGAATGAATATTACATGAAAAAACGAGATAATAAAATAAAAAGATCCAACGAACGATATATATATATATATTCGAAAAATAATATATATGCGATTTTATTTATGGCGAGATTACCGGTTAGCGTATTTTACAACTCGATTAACCGATGATTATATAAATGCTGGACGACAGACATCCGCCTTATGGTTACACTGCTCCAACAAGAAGCCGACTAAAATACAAGGAGAGATTCCTCAATACAATATCCGTACCGATGGAACAACCATGATTTATAAGGTAGTTATAATGGAATACCCTAGCTGGAACTAACTCGCGAAATCTTCAAGAAAACTCGGCATCAGGTCATGATTTATCGTGGAGATTCGATATTCTCTTAATCCCTTGAGAACTGTGATGACACGGTGTAAAGCTAATTTAAGAGAATGCAGTATTATTGAAGGTGATAGATGTGACTGCGACGATATTCAAACGTCTGTGCATATTGTCCACTAATGGACAAACATTGTGATATAACCGATTTGTGGTCGGTAAATGACAAAGCTGTTACGCCGCTACATACTGGGTTAATGCGTGAGTTTTCAGAACACCGGAAGTAAGTACCGGAATTATTAACAATATATTTACGCGATTAGATTATGTTTAACCGACTATATTCGCAAAAGTCCCTCCGACTATAGTTATGCGCAACCGTGTCCGAGAAAATAATTATTGCCGAAATAAAATAAATAATAACCGCGTTTGAGCTTAATTATCCCTCTGTACATATCCCCTTCCCCCAATAAACCATTCTATTACCTACGCACACATATACGATAAATATAGAAGTTTTACACATGCATACATGATTATGGGCAATTCTCTATCATACCCACGCATAAATTATAAACGGTATCTATCTCTATTGCATATTTATCATATAAATCGCTATAATTACTTTGAAAATTCATCGTTGAATTATGCAGAGACGACGACGTCTGGTGTCTTGAAGATTGACGAGTACGAATACAAACTAACATGATAATGAGTAACATGCCGAATGCCATTAATGTTAACAGTACCTTCGGCACCCAATACGTTAACGATGCTAAGATTGCTTTTCTGTGCAAATCTAAATGATCAGAATATTGGAAATACTTTATGTATATATATATATATATATATATATATATATATATATATATATATATATATATATATAACTTGTTTTAGTTAATGATTAGGAAAGTATCAGTTAAGAAATGTAGGGTAACCGAACATAGATAAATCTTGAATATTGAAAAATATTCAATAGCTAACCGTGTATTATGTAAAATGTAAATTATAACATATAAAACATCTAAATTTATTAATAACCTCATCGTGATTTTTTAAGAAATTTCGAAAAATATTGCAATTTATCACAAGGTTTCGAAATATTTCGTCGATATATAAGTTTTACATTTATCATTATAGTAGTTACCAATTTTTTGCTTATAATGAAAATAACGATAATAATAATATTATTATTTACGTCATCAACGTTTTAAAATTAATCATTAGTAAGTAAATAAAGAGATTGAAAAATTCAAGACAGAGATAATTTGATAAAATTAAAATGAATGAATTATATTCATTTTTTAGATAATTTATGTTTCAATCATATAGTTAACGATATAATTTCCTTTTGTTAAATAACTCACAAAACAAATGTTTTTATTTAAAAAAAAAAAAATAATAATAATATAATATAAATCAATAACGATGACAAATGTGACTTTACATTAAGTATAACATGACAATAATTTGAACTTTTCAATTTCTTCGTTTTTTTTTTGTATTAAATCTCCTTTTTATATTTGTTAGCTATTGCGAATCCACCGCAGGATGTAGGTCCCTTCCTTCCGTTTCAATGAGTTTTTATTTGATGCAGAGTCTGCCTTTTTAATATCGTCTTCCCACCGTGTGCGTTATGCCATGTAGTTAATCTGGTCGTCCATTTGTTGTCATTCAGTCTAGCTATGAGTGTCCTGCCAATCTCCGATTGGTTTTTAAAATTTCTCAGGTAGTATCTGTTACTTCGGTTCACCTCCTTATTTCAGATATTTTTACTTTATCTTGTAAAGTTATCTCCAATATTTTCCTCTCAATTCTTCTTCGTGTTTTATTAATTTGTTCTAAGTGACCTTTAGTTATGCTCCATTGTGGCGTATACAATTACTGACAAGACGCACGGATTAAACACCTTCTTTTTGAACACATAGGTATTTCCTTCTCTTCTAATATTTCCTTTAATTAACCAGTAGCGGCTCGAGTCATTTGTATGCGTCCTTTTTATTTCATTATTCATATCATTTTCTCTCTCTCTGAATCGTATCGTCCCTAGCAGGGACATCGTGACATAGAAATGCAATCTTTATGAATTAGTTTGCGCCATTTAACTCTATTATAGGCTGAGTGTATGCATTCACTGAAGCTCTTCTCCACGAATTTTGTTAATCCATCCGATCATCTTAAAGGCACACGGCCATGACATCTTGTTCCGTCCAATTTCAACTTTTCCAATCCGTTTGCTCGAACTATATGACCAAAAAATCGTCCCATTCTGTTATTCATATCCTTATTGCCGTTATATTATGACCCAAATATATAAATGCGTCCACTGTTTCAATTGTATTATACATAACTTTCGTTTTTTTCCGTATTTCTTTTAAGGCCTCACTTATTACTCGTAGTTGATTCATTATTTTTGCTACTTCCCGGCGCCGTTGGTTTCTATACGTACTATATCATCAGCATATCTTAGGTGCGTTAATCTATCGTCTACTATCCAGGAAAGTGTATATCACTGTAGATCACATACACTCCTTGAAACAAGTTATAGAAAAATGTCACGAATTTAAACTACCTCTAATCGTGATGTTTATATAAAACTGGATACTAGAATCTTTGAAAAAGTCGAAAATAAATTAAATATACGTACAACTTATAAAATACATTCCAAACAACGCTAAAGCTAGTATGAAAGCTAATTAATATATGGAAACCACATCGTTAAAGAAAGGAATCAGACAACGGGATGCTGCTGCTCTTCTAGAAATAAGGAAATGTTTAAATTGTATTCAATAATTTGATACATTTCTTATGCGGATTCTTAGGCGTGCGTATGTATATTCTGCGTTCAGATACATTTCTTTTTTCATTACGACCACGTATAAATATTTACGTTAAATTGTTTTATTAATAATAATTTTTTTTTATTATTATTTATTATGAACGTTTATATAATTCGAATTTGTATATTTCATATAAAACTATACTGTGACTCTTTTATAATCAAAATCTCAATACGAATAATAAGTCGATTATTTAAATTGAATTATTTCTTCTAATAAGTTTCAGGTTTTTAATATATACATGTATATACGAATAATCTGTTTTTGGAGGTCGGTTGCAATAACTTTGGATAATTTTTATTTCTAAATGAAGCATCGTTATTACATTTTTTTTTTTTTTTAAAAAAGATAATAAATATATATATACACACGAACTTTTTCGAAAAGTTCTTTCACTTTATGATTTGTAAGGTGATACTAATCAAAATTAGACGAATAATCCCTTATTTGTTGTAAAAATAAATAAATTTCCAGTTGAGAAGAAAAAATAACTTACCACCTCGACAAGGATAAGGAACAGCTTCATCCGATGCATCCATACAGTGATTTAAGTTGTCGCAGACCAAATCACGCGAAATACACGCATTACGAAAGTTACAGTTAAAATCGTTGCAAATCTGATGGACGGCTATAAATAATCGAAATATTAACGCGAATTTAAAATATACCGATTCTATTAAAAACGGCTAAATTATGCTACATAATAATGTAAATTATTAAAAGTTATTCCTCCACACTTTTGCGAATACCTACACATAAACAAATGTATATATATGTATATATTCTTCTTCACAATTCAACCTTATGTTTGATAGTATTAATATAGTCAACTTGCTTTCGTGATAACATAAATTCACAGGTTTTTTTTTTATTTTTTCCTTTTACTTCTGTTCTATATATGTAAGTCTTAGTCTGTCTTTACAACGTCTTTCAACCATTACTCTTTCCATTAGCATTATCATCCACTCCCAATGCCTGATTAGATGTCCCGATATTTTAATTATTCTCACGGTATTTTTCGTTGTTAATTTATCTTATGCAAATCGACTCCAACACCAGATTTCGAACGCGTGATGCATCTTCTCTTTTTAAAGATTTCTGTATTTCTACACCAAATAAAGGTTTTACGGAATGTTTTCAAGCATCCGTTTTTTTTTTTAATGATATATATATATATATATATATATATATATATATATATATATATATATTATTTTCCATCAATTAAACACACACACACTTACATATTATATATAGTAACATACAGTAGCAATTTCGTGCATTATTCAAAAGTGCAACCATATTACATAGATTTTCTACCTTACAACAATTTTTTTTTTATCACTTTTAAATGATCGGTTACAAAATTTTCATATCGTAGCGTAATAAATGACTGTCTTAAAATTTATTTTTCCCAATTTACAAACTATAACATTTATATAATAGCGTGAAATTTAAACAGTAAATCATCACTGTCCATTGTCGTACGTAAGGACATGGTGACGCCATTGTATTGTAGTTTTTCTCCATAAATCTCTATTATTGGCAGTTCGAAACCCCTACGACAGAGTATATCGTGTTCGTGCCTTTACTTGATCAATCCAGCGTGTATGGCATCTTCTCTGTGGACGTTTACCGTCTACGATACCTTGTATTATTGTTCGTTCCATCGAATCGATGTCCGAAATAGTTTATCATCTTTCTCTTGATTTTTGTTAAAAGCCTGATATCCACTTTTAATTCATCCATAATGGACTTATTAGTTCGGCGCGCCGTTCAAGGTATACGGAGAAGTTTTCGATATATTGCCATCTCGAAGACATTTATACGTCAGTTTTTTTAATGGTCCATGTTTCGGACGCGTACGTCGCAACAGCAAAAATGACTGCATTGACCACCAGTTTTAATTTTGTCAATATTATTATGCATATATATCCTTCCATATTCTATTCAGTCTGGTCATTGCTACTCTCGCTACAGCAAGACGCTTGCGTATTTTCTATTCGCATTCATTTGCATTCGTTATTATTGCACCGATGTAGTTAAATTTTCACATTACCTCCAATAAATGTAGTTTCTGATAGATAATTTTTTTCTCCATCAACAATCATCACTTTTGTTTTCAATTTGTTCAGTTTAATGTTGTAATTTTCACTCACGACTTTCAGCTTTTAAGAGGCTGCTAGTAATACTATATCATCGGCATAGTGTAGATTTATGCCGCCATTTCATACATCAAGTATTTCTCGTATTATGTGTTCACTATATGCGTTAAATAACATAGGCGATTACACAATGTTTCCTCGCCAATTATACTTAAGCAGTTAAATGAATAATGATAAAATATACCATTTGGCGTGTGCATTTATATATATATATATACATACATGCACACGCCCAAATCGTGTATTTTATCACTATTCATTTAACTGCTTTAGTATAATTGGAGAGCAAACGTTGGAAAAATTTGTAGTGCCATGAGGGAATACAGTGTTGTTAAGAATTCTGTTTTCCCATCTACAAAAATTCATTATTTCTGTCTTTTTTTTTGTTCCTTTTATTTTTAATAAGTACTCGGGTACTTTTAGCGGGGTAACTACAATATGAACATCATGTTCCAGCGGGATTTCTGCGTCACTTTGAATGACCCATGAAAGTCTTATGACAATAGTTCTCGTTGTTTCTATTTTATTTTCTTCAACTTTTTAAGCGCCTTTCACTCTTCATACTCTTCATACTCGCTTTTTGTCTCTCTCTCTCTCTCTCTCTCTCTCTCTTATTTCTCAGAGCTACTTTGTTCCTTGTCCCAGTCGAAGTAAAAAATTCACCCGTTTGATTTTCAGAATTTAATAACAAAATGTAAAAAATTCGTTTTATTTAGATGGATACGCTAGTTTCAATGTACATTGATATATCAAATATTAAAAAGTTGAAAATAAAATAAAAATATCACAATGATATTTATAAACTCAGTCAATTATTTCCGCTGGCTACAACACACCATTATCAGAACTGAATAATAAACTATAAAACTTAGAAAAAGTGGAAATGCAATCTTTTGGTAAACAAAAGAACCAGTGTCTCATCATCGTAATCTTATTTAAATTATTAAAAATCCTCTCTCTTGTCTCTTCCATCGTCTGTTTCAACTATAAGTGCACCAAATTACATGTTGTTGCTATAGAAATATTGAATCTCTTATATCGTAACCCTTTAATTTTATTATGAATCCCAAGTTGCACAAATTTTCCACCAAATAAACTAGCAGACAAAACAGCTAGCAGCCAATATCCATTATATCCTAATCTGATGCAAACGCTTCCATCAAATGCAGAACAAATAAAACCTTTGTGATCTATGGAATGCTGTCCCTACAATTAATCATCTTAGAACTATCCGTTTTTATCCTTCTCCTCAGAGATCTTTTTTACACAGTAGAAAAAAAAAGAGAGTTTATCTCGTATCCGCATTGATAACACTGAATTGACTCATGGCTACATTATGACTAAAATAAATCCATTATCCGATGGCCCAATTGCAATACAGGCTGTCCTTCAATTTCTCCCGAAATATATGTATGCTCAGCTCCAGTCGTAGCAGCAGTACACGATACCAGAAAAAAACGAACCTATCTAAATTACTTTGCTATAGGTTTTTTAACTACCTAGAGAGAGGAGTTTTATTTATTTATTTATTTTTTTATAGAATTTCGAGGAAGTCGATGACCTGATTATTTATGGAAGCATGTAGGATTTGAAAATTAAAAGTAGGATCAAAGGAGTTATATAAGGTCGTCTTTTGTTTTTCTACAATACAGCGTCTGTTCTTTCAATATAACATTAAAATTACACGTAGTAGTTTAACCGAACGTATATACACAGTAATAAATTTAGATATACCGATATTAACGCCAAGTTTTCCATGTATTAGATAAATTAGTTGCGTTAAAATAAACGTTGCATTATAATTTTATTTTTAATGAATATTACTGATTTTTATAACTGATACTACCGGAAAAAATTTAGAAAGTTTATCGAAATAAGAAGGAAAAATAACGGTTACTTCCCTTAGAATAAAATTATGAATTAAACTCGTTTTCAATTGCAATAAGCTTAATACTGTTTAGTTCTATAGAATAGTTCTCTGAATTAGAGTGGACTAATTTTGTAAACGATGAATTAGGAAGTGTAAGACTAACATTTTTTGTCATATCGAATGAAGGGAATCTGAAGGAATAATACGGTTTGTGTGTAGGTAACCTTGAACAAAAGGATTAAAACTATGGTTATTATTGAATGGAGAAACTAAGAAAACGATGAATGGTCATGAGCGGAGTATTTTATAGAAAATCGGATACGGATATTCTTATTATTCGTAGCATCGAGAAGTGTCTGAAGTATGACTTCATTTCTAACGAAAAATGATATCACCAGCGTAACGGTAGTAGCGTACGAATGGTTTCAAAAATTCAGGGTTGAATTGAAATCATTTTTCTTCGAAGTCATTCGTGTAGATATCAGTTAAAATAGATGGAGGAGGACCCTTTGTAAGACCATCGGTTTGTTCACAGAATTGATTATTGAGAAACAAATATGATCTAAAGATAAAACATTAACAATTTCATTAAATACACGGGAGTTGGTGTTAAGCTTTTTAATTTAATGATAGATTTTACTCCGTTTATGAGAATAGATGGAAACAAGTTTTTTATATCGAATGAAAATAGTTCACAATTACACGTTTAATATGATTATTAAACGAATGGAATTCTTAATACTATGTTTCAGTTAAAAATTAAATATTTTTTATGTAAGATGCTCAGCCTTATTGCGAGATGAAAGGTAGGAGAATTATTATAACAAACCACGCTGAATAGGCAAATATGATTTATGAAATTTCACCAGACCATAAAACTCAGAGATTTGAGCGTTACGGGTTTTTAGCTGGTACGTATGAGAGTTTGAGGAAAATATTTGTACTGGAATTTATACAATTTCGGATAAGTTTTTCTTACTTTCAGAGTGGGATCTTTAGAACTAACTGTGAAGTGATTAGGTGAGAGAAATTAGGTTTGTTTAAAATCATTATTTTTGATTTTAATTATATTAACATAATTATTTTTAAATACACCTTCGAACTCTTCGCGACTGATGTTCGTCTATAATATTTTTCGGTGAAAATCATGTTCGTTTCTAAACTGCAAGTGTTTTCGAAACGTCATAAAAAAAAATACGAACATGGTTTTCACCGAAAAAAGTTATAAACGTGTAATTATTTTTATTAGTAATATTTTGTGATCGCTATATTACTACTATGAATGTAATTATTACGATTATTACTAATTATTTTTAGTATTATTATTGTGAATATGATTAGTATAACGTTTTTTTTAAAAAAAATTCCGGTATAATTTTACGATAACAACAAATTACTATATTAGCATAAAATAATTTAAAACTTTTTAATTTCAATTGTTCGATTCAAAATCTAAATCTAAAAAGTTGAGCTCCATTGATGAGTCATTCCCAACGAACAATCATATAATTTTAATTAGTTTCGGACATTCTAATTTTAAAGTAATTCTTTCTCTGATTTACGCAATATCGAATCATTAAAAAGTTACAACGAGGCCATAAGGTTGTTACGTTTTATTAACGATGTTTGCAAAAACGGAATGTAAAACGAATTAGTTAATGGCTACCACTTTAACAGAGAAAGGTGACACAATTATTCTCGGAATTATAACCCTTTTGTTGAACATTTCCATTCGTAATGATACTCAGATATCGTACGCACCTTGTAAAATCGAACGGATTATTTTTCGTTATACCGTCGTCTTGTAATGTTTGCTTTTCTAGTAACACGGTCGAAACGAACATTTTATAATCAACTGAACATTACCGCAATTATGAACATAAAAAAAATCAGCCCTTAAGAGCACACATTAATAATTAAAAGTAGGCGAATTTAAAAAATTACGAATGTCCACAAGTCAGGTACGAGAAAAAGAAAAAATGTATACATTAACCCTTTCAATTATACATTATCGATTTTTTGCGAAAAATTATACATTTCGATTTATGAAATAATTAATCAAATGACTCGAGCAGGTGAAAATATAATTTTTCGTATATAATACACAGTTTTTTTTAGATTACTATATAATTTCGAATGTGTTGGAATTGAAACTTTTATTGACGACCAAATGTAGCTCATTATAAAAATATGTATCGAGAATTTATAAACCGTATAGAGGATATTGCGACTAAGTAGGTTAATAATTCCTTTCGATTCGATTCGTGGTAAATAATACAGAAAATATTTAAAACAACAAAAAAAAACTGAACAAAAACTACAACAATTATAATACAACATTTTAAAAGAAAAAAAAACATTAAACAATTAAATCATTAAACTGATATAACGTTTACCAAATTAAATTTAAAAAATTTAACAAGAAACGTACTAAAGAATAACCTACGAAAACGCTGGAAATGGAAAATTGGATAAACTTTTAGCTGATATAAATACGCATCCGCTCATACTCATAGACATCTTTAATCGATCAACATTATTTTATAGATCGATGCCGATTACTTTAAAATGTAGTTTATATTAAAAAATGACGTAGCTGTAACGGAACAGTTCGATAAAAATAACGTCGACTCGCAATGGATATTGAAATATGTGCGGGTGGGGAGGAATAAAAAATTAATTGAAATAATGTAGATAAAATAAAAATTATTTCCAATAACGTCGATAATATACGTATATTGCTTTCGAATTTAAAGTGCGGTAATTTAGATTAAAATATTTCTTTATTCATAAAAAGTAAAATTTACGATATTTATTTTACACGCGAATTAAAATTTATTCTTCGTACAAGTTAAAAATGTTCGTTCGTTTTAACCCTTTCAGTCACAACATCCACTAAATGGCGCGTAAAATTTTAATGCTGAAAAAGGTTTTTTATTTTATTGCGGACATGAAATATCCCCAACTTTAAAAATATTTATATAAGTACGTTGGAAGTTTGTCCACAGTTCACCGAAGAAACATATTATAATAAACACCTGCATAAAATTTTGTCATTTTGTGTCAAAATTTTATAATGCACGATTGAAAGGATTAAACACCGATATTATTTGAAGAATTTCATAAATTTGCTCTGTATATATATATATATAGAGCCGTGTTTTATTTTAATTTCGTTATTTCATAAAAACTGACACCTCGCATGATTGTACGTTTCACTTGGAATCTATATACATATTTTTAAATTAATTAGAAATTGCTAATTAATATAAATAATTGAAAGTTTATATAAATAAATCGATATATACGCGTATATATTTAAAACAAAATAGTTCTAACGTGTATTTTAAAAATTTATATATATATATATCTACATACATGATTCCCATTAAAAAAAAAAGACACTGCGGTCAGAACAGTTAACTAATAATACCGCGCACTCTAGCGGAGTAAAGTTGAATACAAAAAGAAAGTAATTTTCCTATAACAACAAATTTTCATTGTATCACACGGTGTCCTTCAAATTTTCGTCTTTCTTTTGAAATTTATTGTCACTAACTTTTCTTTTAAATCCTCTCTTACTGCAATTATAGTTTATAATCAATATGTTTGAGCTACTAGTTGGCATTTAGCCCAGTGACTACGTCTACTAAATTTCAAGACCAGGAGGAGGCCTAAACAACACGGGGCCTTTTTCTAAAGAAAAAAACCTATTTATTTTTAAATCTTATTTCATTTTTACGTCAATCTTTTTGAATAATAAAATACATCCGTTTGATTTTATTTTTTGAAAAAAAGAGTTAAAGCACGAACCTTTTTCATTTATAACATTGTTAAGACAAATAATATTGTCGAAATAGGAGTCAAATCAAATTTCGTTATTTCGTTAAATAATTATTAATAATTTTTATTTCAAGAAGCCAAACTATTTTAAAAACGTTAAAAATAAAAGATTTTGAACAAAAAAGACCCTTTGTTTTTTTTTTACTAAAATAGTATTTACACGCACTTAAGTAACAATTACTGTTGCAGAATCTCGCTTAATGCCAGCAGGTTTGCCAGGATTCGAGATATACATTCTCAACTAAACCTTGAGCTCTTATTTTTCTATGTCAACAAGCTTACCAAAAAATTTTATGAAAATTGTAAAATTCACGAAAATGAATTAAAGTCGTAGTGAGCTATACAATATGGCCAACTTATATAATCGGTATACGCGCTATAAACATCGCCGACTAAAACAAGGATTTTTAACATAATTTTATTTGTTATTTTACATATTTATTTATAATGCAATTTATTTTTCAGCTGAATTGCACGCAATTTGAATTTCTTTTTCTTTTATTGTGACAAGTTTTTTCCAATTTTCCCGTATTATATCGTCGCAGCTTTTATATATTGCACTTTGTTATTAATATTTTAGCTATTAAGGGTAATTACGTGTACTTAGTATACAAAATAAATTCATATTTTCTCTTTAAAAAAAAAATCAATTATGAAACCATTCTCAACAAAATCTTGTTTACTTGAACGATTTGTATTTTTTATTCGTTAACTTACGTATTATTTTTACTGACCCCCCTTTCATAGCTCGGTGCCCTAGGCGCGGGTCTTTTAAGCCTATGCACAAAGACGGTCCTGCATTTCCCTTTTCAACAGAGCTTTATATACGTTTATCGTCGAATTCCGTCATTTTTCTTAAACGACGAGCGTAAAATATTTCTCTATTATACGAATGAAAACGACGACTTGAAATGAGGTCTAACGATAAATGATTAACAGTACAAAATGAAATGGGTTATGATGGAAGAAAAATATAAAGAAATTTTAAACTTGATGGTTTTCAAACGAATTGACAATCAAAAATAAAAATTTACCTAATAAACAAATTTAATGATCCATTAAATATAGACAATTGCGAAGACAGGATATAGTAAATAGACGATTAAAAGAAATAAACTTGAAAAATTATGGAACTAATAAAAAATTTAATTTACCCCTTGATTACTTTTTACCTTATTTAATCGCATTAATTTCTAACGCGAACGATACAAAATAAAACGAAGCACTATCGTCGTTGTTTACGGGAAGTTATTATTTTATATATTCATACATTTGCTCCGTTTATATTGAACACGGGTTACCGAAAGGTTTATTATCACAGGACGTCTGAAGCCAATTACTATCGCAAAAATGAGAGCTATTTCAGAAATAGAGCACCACCAGTAATAAGACATGGTATAGCGGCAGAAGTAGAAAAAAAAATCAAAAACCGATGACCGTCACATGCTATGTCGATATATACAGCAGAGAAAAAGACTGAAATCATGGCTATAGGCAATTAATGTTAAACCCGAAATTGCGCCACTTTAGGAAACAGAATGCCAACAGTGGAAAACGAAGGCATGACTTAAACGTATACAGAGAAGCCTTCCGTAAGTGCAGACGTAAACTAAAGTCACTCGATAGATTGCGGACACAAGTTGGACGAACCGGTGATAATTTGAAAAAATGGGGAATTTCAGAAAATTCACTACGTACACGTAACATAGTTCGCTTGTTTTAAGTGTGTCCGGTTAAATGAAATTTTGAATACGTCATGAAACTGGAATCGATTTTTTTGTATTATTGGAAATCCGTAGTATAAACCGTTTCGTCCAACACGAAGAAGAAGACCAAATGATATATCATTACAAAATCAATTGCTTATTAATTGAGAAAAACAATCAACTTATTTTTCGAAAATGTTTTTCGTACCAATATATTCATTTTAAAAATTCATGTTTTTTTACGAGATAATTTTCTAATTTTCCGGTAGTTTACATTCAAAATAGCAACAAATCGATAAAGAATAAAGTTAACATAAAATAATACTATTATTGCTGTTCGAATTTTACAAATATTAGTTAATATGCACTATTACTATTACATTACCACAAATACAAATCGCACAACTTATATATATATGTATATGTATATATATATATATATATATATATATATATATAAGTTGTGCGTGGTTTTGTGTCTGTTGATCACTTTTAAACTGATAATTTTGTTCCACTTCAAAAAGTAAATATAGTTCCGCGCGCGAATAATCTCTTACGAAGTATATCGTACCATTAAAATAAAATGAAAGTTATGAAGACGGAAATATTGCTAAAAGTTTTCCAGCAACTTTTTTCATTCTCTTACCTAACGGAAAAATAAAACGACCGCTCTTTAAACGATTCCGACAGCCCCTCCATACATCGTAGAGGAAAATCTGGCTTCACCTAAATTCGCTACTTTCAAACATTTAACCTCAGATTCTTTGATTATTCCACTTGAGGAAAATTCTAATAACCTCGAATATTTCATAAAGTAGAAATAAATTTAAAATACAGTAAATCGAGAAAATTAAATTCGCAATTTCAATAAGTCGTAAATTTAAACGATTTAAAAATATCGCCTAAATAAAATCCGATATTATAAAAAAAAAACTTAAATTTTTTTCTCTTTTCTTTCGGTAGTTTTTCAGTGTATTTTCGTGCATATACAGCGTGGAAAAAAATAGAAAAACCATCTACAATACCTAACGGACAAAGGTGGTGTTAAAATTTAGTATCGAAAAAAGTTTAACCGTTTCAGAGATTCTTACATTAGATTCTCGATATTTGTGATTATCTATCTAAGTTATGCGTATAAAATGGTACGGATGGAAATTAAATTAGAAAAACACCATGTGAAGTAACAGTAATATTATTGCCTCGAACGTATATAATGGAACAGTGAAATAATTATTCGGTGAATATGAAAACGATAAAGAAAGAATGCGAATACAATAATATTACAAAAAAAAGGAACACCGAGTGAAAACTTTCCGGATTAATTACTATCGTGAACAGAAAATCGATAATAAACACGGTGAAATGAAGCAAAAAATACCTAAACGAAATATGTGCGACACGATATTGATGTGCAGAGTTACCATTTGTGGGAATAAAATACTACATTCACTGGCAACCGTAATTTATATTGCACCGAAGTTGAATATGTGACCGAAGAAATACATACATTTATTAGTCAAAGGATATAGGCCGATGTTAAAACGAACATAAGAATGTTGTCGCTATGAACTTACTAGGACACTAATTAGTTTCAGGAAATTAAAATGAATAAACTCGACTGATCTGGTATACTCATCGGCCTAGGGTCATGCCGACAGACGAGTCTGGAGTTTCTTTGGTCAACGAATCTCCTCTAATATGTTCAGTGAACGTGGTGGAACTTTCTATTTTCAAAATAATTCCAATTACTATAGATACCTTTATTTCTGATAATTTATATCTACTTAGAATTACTATCCACGCCGATAAATCCTTGTGATACTAGGCTGCGCACTTAAGTGTTATACTTAGTGTATGAATTGTGTTATACAGGCGCGTCATATTAGCTGGTTACATAGAAAAGAATTCGTTCCATTAGGATACGTGCACAGAGATGACGGACTGTAGGTTGTGACCTTCGGACAAGAACACGCTAGACGGGTAAAGCGCCTGTAAGATCACTTTCAGCCGACTATACGGATAATTCACTAACACAAAGACACACTACACCCATAAATGGTAAGCGCCCGTAATATCGCTTTCGGTTGGAGTTTAACGTGGTTTAATCCATGATTTCTGCAGGCTGTATGGTCGATTTTTTTGTAAATAAAATGCGTGTTCGGGAATTCATTGAAAAACCGTTTTCACGATTTAATTTTAATGAACAGTTAGAAATTATAAATTGTGGTAAGCCAAAATCAGAATTACAATTTTTAAAAGCTAAACAAAAGAAAGTACAACTTTTAGCAGATATTTTGAAGCATCTCAATATGAAAACATTTTGTGGTTAACTGGTTGTGAAGATAGTGGAAAACGTTGGCCGTGTTTATTATTTAGCGGTAAAAAAAATAAATGTGTATGGAATGATCTTACTCAGGGATATGATTGAATAATTTGATCGATGCGATTAAAAATCATGAACGTTCTGAGTCATATTTTTTCTTCCACGAAACTGAAGAAATTTGGTAAGTCGTGCATAGATTTACAATTAAATGATCAAGTACAAATTGAAGTCATGGAACATAATGAGATTGTACTACAAAATAGAAACATTTTAAAAAGATTAATTGATGCAGTATGCAATCTCGGTGTTCATGAGCTTGCCTTATGTGGCCACTCCGAAAAGGCTGATTCCGATAATCGTGAGAATTATGTAGACCTTCTACAATTACTTTCAAAATATGATATGATCCTGAAAACGCACATAGAGACTTCTATAACGTTCTGCGGTACTTCAAATCGTATTCAGAATGATTTAATTTCTTTGGTACATGCTGTTTTTCAAACTAAGATAAAAGAAGAAATAAAAAATGCGAAATCGTTGCTATATTACTGGACGAAACGTCGGACATTTTAAATAATGTTTGTAGTTTTACGTTACATATGCAGTCACATTGCAAAAACTCAAGATAGATTTAATAAATTTATTGATGTGGATCGATCTGTTGATGGTATACTTGAGTATGTCAAAAGTATTATCGAATAATATGATTTAGCTCAAAATAATATCAGAGGTCGATACAGGTACAGGACCGATTAAGTGATTTATCTTTAATATTCATTGAAAAAGCGTTTTAAAATCAGCTACAAAATGAACCGATGTTTTATGATCTTGTTATAACTGACTTTATTAAAATAGATCGTCGAATGGATTTTTTTATATTAAATAAATATTAAATAGATTTATCATTACGCGTTTTTTGTAAATAAATTTTCGTTTGGTATAGTATTACACTTTATATGGTTATCGCTTACCCTGTAGAAAAATTCACCGCACGCCACTGGTGTGTGTGTATAGATATAATTCTTACAGTGCACTTATTTTACAAGTCTAGTATTGAGCACGTATCGATTTCAAGTGAAAGTCGTTTTGGTAATGAATTTGACACAAATCACACGCGCACGGAAAAACAAATAAACGACAATATTTCTTTCACATATTTGTATATCAGGTACAGAAAAATTGAATCGCAATATAATGATACCAATTTCAAAAATTTCGTTCGTGACGAAATATTCGCGAGGAAACAAAAATAATCAGTCTGGTCAACAATCATCCGTTACTCCCGTATTTAACGTGTAAGGTGAACCACACTATTTTCTTTTTTTGAGACGTACAAAAATAAATATTTTCAAAATACTTTTAAAACTCGAATATATTTTTGACGTTATATGAAATCATTAACGCTTCCGCGAAGATACGATATTTATATAGTTAAAAAATATGGTAGTAAAAATATTAATTTGTTCAAAAAGCGATTGTTAAAATTACAAATTATTTTATTTAAACTAATAGTTAATGGGTACACGTCTATAATTTTAACTCAAAATGGACTAATAAAATTGTCTTTTCGAAGAATTCTTTAAAGCCCGCGACTGTTTTTATTCTTCAGAATAAAGGTAAACTTTTACAAAAAGAAACTAATATTGACCCATTAGGGATGTTTATTATGCAATATTGCTTCTTTGGTGAACTGAAAACAATTTTTCACTATATTTATTTAAATATTTTAAAAATTGACACATTTCACATCAACCAGAAAATATTTTTTTTTTTAGAATTACCATGTAATGGAACATTGTGACCGAAAAAGTTAAGTGACGATACTAACTCGCGTTGCATAAATCATCGTGACATTAAACTGACTACGTTATTACGTATACCATTAAGCGGCAATTATCGAACTGTCCTAATAATATGTACAGGGAAAAACTTTGACGTAAGCTTCAAGGGATACTTTTTTTTTTTTTAAATAATACAATAGGAAGTTAAACGGATATATTTATTTAATTTAAATATAAATTATTAAAAATGAAAATGAATTATATTCGTTATCGGCGTAGTCCGAAAACAATGTTTGAATAAACATACGCACACGCGTAATTATAGTATTCACGGCGTAACGGTAATACTTAATCGTTCTGTTCGCACGATCCGAGTTCGTAACCCAGCGGGGAGACGAGAATCTTTCACGGTAACCTCTAGACAATGTAGCTCTTAATGCAATTTAGATACTAGCTTACTGGGAAAGTAAAGAAGCACGGAGAAGACAATGACAACCTAGTATTCTATGGATAATTTTCAAGTTGATGGACATTATCACGCAACATTTATTTGATGAGATTTTATTTTATGTCACCAAAATCCATAAAATGTTGATATAAAGTTTGAGTGCTAATCTAACTAGCTATATTTATTTTAATAATTCCGAATAATGGAGTAATTTGTCAATAATTCCGAGAAATTGTTATCCTCTAATAGGTTCAGTGAACGTGGTGGAACTTTCTATTTCCAAAGTAATTCCAATTATAGATACCTTTGTTTCTGATAATTTATATCTACTTAGAATTACTATCCAAAACTAGAATATTTTAATTTAGTAATTTTATTTTTATCTTTTCCTATTTTCTTAGTAATATACCTTTAGTAGTAATTTTTATTTCATTGGTGATTTCAATATTTTCAATTACCACGGTAACATTTATTTTCAGTTTTTTTCCTTATATATTTATTTACATTACAAACGACCAACTTTAGAAGCCATAATTTTATTTTGTGGAGGGGTAGAGTACTCAGTAGTACTCCTAAACTTACACTGACTGAACAAAATCTAAAGGCTTATTTCGCCAGAGTTCGCGTATTTCACCAAAATCATTCAGCAGATTGGTAGAAAGAGAATTTATATGAACGCTAATTCGGGCGACATGTTTGTTTGCTTGTCTTTTAATTTCATCCTCCACAAACAGCGTTGTCATTAAGAAAGGTGAAGTTTGAGACGTACCCGGAAGGCTACAGTGATAGTTCTTAGTGGCACTATTTTGATATCCCTGGTTTTTTTAAATTATATGTTTTTGCATAGCCCCAAAGCGATATACGGTACACCCGGATCGGTCTTAAAGCTACATTATATAATAGTTTTATTTTCCCAGATCTATTAGTAAGCATTCATAAATTTAACAGTAATTAGATAATTATTATACACGTACAAAATTTTTTTTTTGTTCTCAAATTAATCTACTCGGTCATAGGAGAAACGAGTCAACATGTAATAATTAAATACGATGATATAAATAATATTTACTTTGATCTTTAAATGCGGTCATTATCAACTCGAATCCATTTTCGTCCGTGCCCCAAGCATCTGTTATGTATTTTAACGTCAGAAAATTTGTCCCGGTAAACATAATTCCAAAACCTTCTGTAGTATTTTGACAAGATAAATTAGCCTGAAAACCGGAACGCGTAATATTAATTAATAACGCGCAACATATGCACAAGACAAGCAAACGAGGTTTTTAATAGTTAAATATATATATATATATATATATATATATATATATATATATATATATATATATATAATATATATATAATATATATATATATATATATATATATATATATATATATATATATAATATATATAATATATAATATATATATATATATATATATATATATATATATATATATATATATAAATAGTTATACACCTGTTTAAGGAGTCATATCTTCAAAAATAAACAAAACCTAGTTTAATTTTGATAATTTGAATCCAATAGTTAAATTAAACAGAAAATGAATGCGATTAAAAAATAAATCTATTATGATTCTACTTTTAAAATTACAAATTACCCTTTGACATTAAAATCTAATAAGTAAAGTAATTTTAAAAAAATTTAATATACGATCGATTATATTTTATGTATATATATATTTTTTTTGATTTATCAAATTATTTACAACGTAACAAAGTCGAAAAGTTCAATTTCCTTCGTCCCCTAGTCGATCTAAATTTTTCTTGAATAACGGAAATAAACGAGCCATAAATAAGATTGTTTTAATTTTTTTTCTCGAAAGTAATTTAATTTTAAATTTATCATCATAATATAGTATAAGTAAATTAAAATTGGTACGAACCAAACAAAAATCATAACCCAGTTTTTTATTGCAAAGCTTTTAGTAATTAAACTGCGTTATGATTTTGTTTGGTTTATAATTTATAAAATCATTACTCTGCAATATATTCAACATTTAAAATTGGTATATATACATATGCATATGTGCATGTGTAATTTGTAGGTGTATCTGTTCGATATGAAAACGAGAAGTCAACATTTGAAAATCAAAAAAGAGAAAAAAGTAAAACGATAAAAAAGAAGAAGAAATATATTTACAAAACGTATAAACAAAAATCATGAATACACGAATAATTGAATAATGAAGAATGTTAAGTACCTTATGTATATACCTTAACAGTTAACTTACTAATGTGAAACGACATCTAATGTATATGTAATAAAATTAAAATTTAAAACGTAAAATTTAAAGTTTTAAACTTTTAAGTACAGGAAAAAATTAGGAAAAAAAACCTGCAAGAAAACAATAAAAATAAATTCAATAATTAGAACTTAAGTAAAGAGGGAAAACACGTAGTAAATAGGAAAATAATTCTTAAACAAGTAATCTATGTTTAATTCTGCGGTGTTTGTATTTAGAATATCATACGACGAGACTATGTCGTAATCGCCTATGGTGTTAATTAATGCGCTGCCATGCATCAAACAATTATGGTAAAATTTACTAGATAATTTGTTTATATAGGTAAGTGTGTCTAAAAGGTTAAGCTGCGAATGCATATCACGCAATTTAGTACATCTATGGGCGTGTTTTGTAATAGCTGTAATCTTTTACGAGTACTGTTGGAAACCGAATACCAAATAGGGCTGGCGTAAGTTAATCGGGGTAGTAGATGTGTATAATAACTTTTTGTTTGAAATAGATAAAGAAGAATGACGATTAAAAATTCGTGAGAGTATTGAGCGCGTTGTCAATTAGTAACATTGTCATTGAACGATAGACGAGAATCTAATATGACTCCTAAGTATCGAACTTGCGTCGACCACTGAATACATTTACCATCGATTGTAACCTCAGGTAGCGTTAGTGGGCGTCGTCTTGAAAAAAGTATCGCCTCCATTTTTTCTGTGTTTATTTTCAGTCTCCAACGTTTGTAGTATTTAAAGACAGAGTTGACAGCTTTTTGCAATCTGTTAAGTATAGTGTCGAGGTCGTCAGCATATAAGGCGATATTAATATGAGGTAGTTTAGGGATATTGTTTATTAAGATTAAAAATAAGTAAGGCCCTAGCACACTGCCCTACGGAACCCCTGAGCAGTAAAATCTAATACCGGATTTATTATTAAGATGGGAAACGTAAAAATTTGTATTGATTAAATACGAATTTATTCATTTTATTAATGATAAGGGAAATTTAAATCTAAGCAGTTTATATATAATTCCTATGTGTCAAGCTGAATCAAATGCTTTTTCAATGTCAATCAATAATAAACCGATATGTTTATTAAAATTAAAGTTATCGCTTATGTAATCTGCTATTCGAGCAACCTGATGTATAGTGGAATGGTTGGTTCTAAACCCGAATTGCTCCTGAATAATAATATTATTTGTTGTAGAGAAAGTTTGCAGTCGATGTAATATAACCTTTTCAACTATTTTACTGAGAGTACATAGTAAACTAATTTGTCGAATGTTATTGATGTTTGTAACGTCAGGACCCGGTTTGGGTATTACTATGATTTTGGCTGTTTTCAGGGTGTGGGGAAATACGCAGTTTTGATAACGGCGTTGGTGATTTTGGTAAGGTATACAATTGCCTTACGAGGGAGCTAATTAATTAAAATTGCAGAAAGCTGATCATCACCATAGGATGCTTTATTTCCTAAAGATTTGATATATTTAGTAATTTCAGATGGTGACGCAAGCGATGACGATGTTTTTGAATCTCTCAGGACGTCGTGATCATGATCAGCCTACTACTTCATGAATAGCTTATCTGTTCATTGCCAACCTGCTACAAGCTGTCAACGTATTTATTTTAGGAGGACGGGCATCAGCTTTATCACTTAGTCCGTCTAAACATTGGTGTTCGAAATAACGTAGTTACGTAGTTGTGTTATTGATAAGCCTGGGCATTTCTCACTTATCTTCTGTAAAACTTCGTTATTAATTTTATTCATCCGGGATATTTTCAAAAACCTTCGCCAACACCATAATTCGAAAGCTTGTATTCTTATCTTTTTTACGAATAGTTCATGATTCATTATCGTACACGAAAATGTCTACCAACATCTTCGTGAATCTTTCGATATTCTAGTTAATTTATATACACCCGCACGAAATATAAAAATATAAATCGTTAGGGTCGTTAATTTTAATATTTAAAAAGGTACAGGTGCAGAATAAAATTATATGGGGACTGAGTGCAGCAATACACACTCACATTTAGAACATGTTGGCCACTATAACCCAATATTATACGTACGTATATACATGTGTAGTGTATAAAAATGTATATATGTAAAACTGTACACTGTACATACATATATATATATATATATATATATATTACGCTTTGACCTGTTGTAGGCCTGAAAAATTCCAGAATGCCGAAAAGAATCTTATACGCAGATGGCAAAAGAAAACAAGTATAATTTACACATAGAAAACGACTTGGAAGCGAAGACTTCCGAAAGAAATTGTGGAAAAACATGTACGTAAGAAAACTGGAAACAGTCATAGAAATTAAGTAAAAATATGATTAAAAAGCCTGGCTAAGAGTAGCATAAACCCCAATTATTTGCCGAGTTTGTGGATTTATTGGCAAAGTCAAAATGAGCCTTATCAGACGCATTAGAATTCATCGATATTTTCAAAACTATCGAGATGCAAATGACTAAGTCGGATACGAGTGTCCGTTTAATAATTATATATAAAATAAACATAATGCACGACGTTATACCATGTATTAAAAGAAAAATAATGATTACGAAATTAAGATAAACAAACTTTCGTTCACCGCAATACCAATTGACATTATTAACTTACATTAATATTTATAAAAGTTAAAACTACTTTTTGACTACCGACAAAAATGCTGCCTATCAGCATTATCGATATATTTTTAAGTTTTAAATAAAATAAAACTCGTTTTATCTCCACGAAATACTTTTTGTATGTTTATTTAAAATTAGTGGTAATTATTGTGTTAAATTTTGAAGTGTTTTTTTTTTTTTTGAAACATTGGAGATATATAATATTTTAAAAGGTAGGTATAATACATATAAAATAATACTTTTATTTTTATCCATGTATACAAGTATAAATATTTTTTCAAACATTGACGATACCAATTAACATAATTGTGATTCTACGTTATTAAATTACTTCTAAGAAGATAATTTGTTTTTTATGTGTTATTTCAGAATCACATCTAAGTTGATATTATAAATATTTTCAATACGGACAAATCAGATTTTGATATATCCGAAGATAAAAATGAAGAACAACTTTCTAAACATCTCATTGAGATAAAGAATTTTTGATTTGAAAGAATAAAGGAAAACAAACTCGTTAAATCAACTGAACCTTTAGAATTACTATTGCCAATAAATTATTTTAGAAAATAGATAGATAGATTACGTCAAAATTTGTTTCATGCACTAACCTGTATTCTTGTCAACATAATGATTATACATCCAAGCATACAAATAGAAAAGAGATTGAATCATTTTTTATGATGCGTGTTTTGCACTATCCAATTTATTGATGCAATGCCACTGTACAGATTTTTTTAATTATGGAATTTTTGCATCGTGTAGATAACACTAACGATAAAAGTATAACAATAAAATGTGGAAGATGAGACCACTGTTCAATAAAATACTAAAGCAATGTCATAGTTTAAATATAGGAAAATATGCATAAAAATAAACAACAAAAAAGAAGTTAAGATCATTCATTTTTGTTCTTTATGAAAAATCACAAAGCTTTACAGCTGTTAGTTATCAAGTGAATATTTCAAAATATCAAATTAAAACATATTAATTTAAGATTAGAATTTACAAAAATCAGCGAAATGAAAAACAGCATTAATAGATTCACTGTCGGATTGTTTTATTAATACTGTTCTTCATTTTGCTGATTTTTGTGAATTGTAATCTTAAATTAATATGTTTTAATTTGATATTTTGAAATATTCACTTGATAACTAACAGCTGTAAAGCTTCGTGATTTCTCATAAAGAACAAAAATTAGTGATTTTAACTTCTTTTTTGTTGTTTATTTTAATAAAAAATCACTGCATTCCACATTCTTCAAATTATATTTGTATAGATGAGCAAATTGTTCCGTTCAAAGGTCAATCAAGTGTTAACGTGTACATAAAGAACAAATCGCAATCATGGGGCATAAAAATTTTCGTTATGTGATGCTAGTGGTCTTGCATATGACTTTTTCATTTCACAAGGTCTGACCACTGAAATAAAGGAAGCTGATAAAATAAATTTTGTAGTTGGAGGTGGAATTATTCTCTATTTGGCGAATAGATTGAACATTTCACATAAGCTGTTTTGTGACAATTATGTCATATAAGCTTATCCATGAATGTACTAAAAGAGTATCAAATATCACAGGGACTGTTAGAGTGAACAGTATTCTAAAATCTCAATTTTAAAAGAAAAAGAAATTCAGAAAACGACAAAGAGATACTGTAGAGAACTCGTTTCACAGGATAGAGTTATTATAGTGCGATGGTTGGATAATTAACCAGTAACACTCGTTTCTAATTGTTTGGTGGCACAATTACAGGAAATGTAAAGCGATGGGACAAGTCTTCTAAATCTCATATTGATGTAAATATCATAGATAAAATGGTTTTTTAAATCGAAATGTATAGAATTGAAGCAAAAACAAGGAAATAGCCGCTAAAAATTATTTATCATATCTAGGATATGACTGTAACAAATTCTTGGCTTGAATATCAAAAAAGCAGCAAAATGTCGGAATATCAATAAATATAAAATTCTGGATCTGTTACTATTCAGAATGGAAATTGCAGAAAGTTTAATTAAAGAAAACAAAACACAAATTAGAAAACAGGGACGATCTCAAGGAAATATAGCAGAAGAAATAACTTCAGTGCATGCTAATTTTGAGTATAGGCCATCATTAAGTATGAGACAAATGGTATCGGTCATTTTCCTGAACACTGAAAGGAGAGTTCGATGTAAAAACCCTGCATGCAAGAAACAGAATCGGTAGTATTTTATAAAGTGTAATATCCATCTATGCCTTGAAAAAAATAAAAATTATCAATAATGTAAATGTGCTTGTAAATATTTTATTGTATTCTACATTATTTTTAACTATAAAAGTATACTTACCATGCTCATAAGTACATATAAGCAATGTTTTTACTGTTATGCTTATTCTAAATATTTTTGCATTATATATATATATATATATATGTATATACATATATATATATATATATATAAATGATGTGTATGAAGTATGTTGTGAGTGTTCTGGTATTTTTGTATCCCACAGTCAATTGATGCCAATTAGTACAATTTTTTTTTTGACAAATTTGTGAACAACTTAATTTTGAAAAATTGACTAAAGTATTATTACCAAAAGTCATGACTGAAACGAATATAAATATAATGCAAGATATTATACCATGTATTAAAAGAAAAATAATGATTACTAAGTTAAGATAAACAAACTGTAACAAAATTGGTATAATATTTATTATAAAGTAAGGTAAAGAATTTTTTTGACGATTACATCATTATCAAACGAGAAATTAACCCTACTTAAAGAAGCAAACAATTCTTTATTATGTATATTTTGCCAGAACTAAATGGCATACATTATAGGACTAGAATTTTCTAAAAGTTTTAAATTAGTTAAAAACAAACATTTCGGTAATTTTGTTACATATGATCTGTCTTAAAATATTGTCGTAAATAAATAAAATAAAATATTTCATTAATACTTATATTTATATCGTGGAAAACGTTGGTATAGAACGTTATTAAACGTTTAATTAAATCATAAAAATATGTTACGGTAATTTCGATGGAATATTTTCAATATATATTTAATCTAACAGCCTCGTAAAGAAAATATGTTAAAACAATATCTCGTTATTTGAAAACGCGCCTTTCACACGATGAGATGTATAACTATTTACGACCAGCCTCACGACATGACGAAATACTTAATACACGTGAACTCGAAAATATCCAGCATTTATTACTAAAAGGCCGTACTACGTAATGTTAATGCGAGACTATGTCTGGATGTACGCAGAATGTACGCTAGTAAAAGAGCTAGTTTACCAATAAAAGAAAAGTGTTTTAATAAAAATATCTCCCACTATCTCTATATATTTTTACTTTTACGAGTAATGGCCGTTGTTAAACTTACTTTATAGGATCCGACAGCATTACCGCCATCGTAAACGTAAAGATGATCATTACAATCTAAATGAAGTCTATCGAAACGGACCATAAACCTTTGCAATACCGTATGAGTTTGAAAAGTCATTACGCAATCCAAATTTTTATTGTTTTGCGATATCAATTGTCCACCGTCCGTTTGTCGATATATACCTTGAAGAAAGTGTGACTTACACAAGCTTCTTACGTGAACTGTAAACAAAAAAAAAATAAAAACAACGGTAATAATAATATTAATAATAATGATATTAAAATAAAAAGAGACAAAATATCAAGAAAGCAGTTGGTTAAAAAAGAAATTATAGATAATATTTTCAATTTTTGTAATTTTTCTCCGTTTAACAAATCGAAAATAGCTGAAAAGAATGATAAATATACGAAATGAGACACTATAATACAGTCATTAAAATGGAGTGTTATAGTTAAATAACATTGGAGAAAATGAAAAATTCTCATGACAAAGTAGAAAAAGTATCTGAGGTTATGAGGAAAAGAAGACTGTCATTTTACGTGCATATTCAGAGAATGAGTAATAAGAGACTAACGAAACGTTCTGCATTTCAATAAGTTGAAAACCAGCTCGAGATGGTTCTTGAAGACGAAAAAGGATCTCGATGAAATGCAAATAGATAATGCAACGATTGATAACATAATAGAATTGAAAAATATAATTAAAAAATTCCACGCATTTAAAGGAGCCGAAAGTAATAGAACCGGTTGAACGAACAGGATAATAGGGAGAAAAAACATATACGAAGAGATGCGGTGGGAAGACATAAAAATAAAATGTTGGTTGTTTTATAGATGACCAGATTTGAAGATAAGGAATGGGTACATTTATTCCGTTCCGTCTGATCGATCAACATCATCAATTTCGGGAACATTTCACTTAATTAGTTTAATATACCACCGTTCGTTGGCAAAGAAAATATGAGGAATAACTAATGAAATTTTCAATAAATAATATAAATAACATAGTGAAAAATTGACAATAATAATATTGAGCGCTGGCGTAAGATTGCATACGCATCTGTGAAAACAAAAGGATAGAATTAGTTGATCGTTAATAAAGTCTTAGATACTAGTAATGATATGGTGATTCAAGTTATAAGAAACTGACGGGTTAGTACAGATAAAAGATTTAAAGTTAAGTAAATTGAAATTACAACCGTTTGTGATAATATAATATGTATATATAGATAATTGTGGAAAATTCCGGAAGACGTTAAAATCAAGAACACGATAATACATTATAATTGTGTATCTCATAATTTTCTATTCGATCGTTAGGCGAATAATTTTTCTTTAAATTCTCTCATTGAAATTATCATATTTTTATTTATACATACATATATATATATATCGTCATCGTTGTATTGCTCGTTGCCGAACGTCGTGCCTAGCTATTGTACGTTTATTTTTACGTACAAAATGAGATGTGCGACGCACATGCGCGCGCACATAGTGTTATACGTAGTGGAGTGCCACTGCCTACTCTGTGATAATATATATTAAAATTGAGGTAAATATACCGATACGTGATATAAAATACATTTTAAATAATATATTATTTTAAATTTATTTAAATTAATCAATTTACCACAGTTCATCTTATACAGTTATGTTATAACACAAATTATTTAATTTATACGAGTTTCTTCTAAATAATTTGATACGAAGTCCGAGTGTACTCGACAGAATCCGAGACTTTTTTTTAGAATCCTAGTATAATATAATTTTTATTAATTTTTCTTTCTCACTTTTTTCTACATTCTCTCTTTCTCTTTATCTCTCTTAAATATTTTCTACTACTATTTCTGTATATTTTGTTTTTTTTTTTTAATCTACTAATCACTTATTAAACTCACAAAATCGAACTTAATATTCCCTTCTTAAGTCATGATTCTTTCGAACATTTTTCTCCTCTTCCTAAAAGCTTTTTGATATGGAATTTTGTATCAGCCAATAATTTAAAATCAAATTACAAACTATATACAAAGAAAAATAAGCTTTCTTTACATCGATTCCTTCCTTTATTATAACGAGAGCAATATCTGATTTTTTATATATTAGCAATTTTCGTTTTCCGGTTAACATATTTTGTCTTTACCTAAACGCTTCTCTCTAAATTAGCGGTAAATCATAATAATAATTTACACATTTAAAAAAACAATGCTTATTCGAACAGATAAATCGAGGGAGTTATTTACAAGTTAAATAACTAATTTAATAAATAATTATATAATCGCGAAACAGGTGGACGTCACGCTGAATGACACAATAAGGATAGTAGCAGGCTGTTTGAAGGCGACTAAAATAGAAAAGATATATCCGCTCTCGGGAATAGCACCTTCTGAAATAAGGAGAGAAGTAGCGGCAAATAAAATGCTGGACGACAGAAATCCGCATTATGGTCACATTGTTACAAAAAGTCGAGTAAAATCCAGGAAGAGTTTCCCGAATACAGCCTGTGTACCGATGGAACAACCGGGATCTATGAGAAAGCAATTATGGAAGATCATAGCTGGAACTAAACTGCAGAGTCTTCAAGAGAACCTGGCATCAGATCGTGATTTATCGTGGAAGATTTGGCTGTATCTTATTGAGAACCGGGATTACACGGTGTAAAGCTAATTTAAAAGTATAGGGTATTCTTGAAGATGATAGATGTGACTATTCAAACGTCTGCGCATATTGTCCACTAATGGACGAACATTGTGATAGAGCCGATTTCTAGTCGGCAAATGACAAAACCATTTATGTTTTCCGAACGCGGAAAGTGAGTGATTAATTTCGATCAATTTTTATAAAGACGACGATACAACAATATATATTATTAGATGCAAACGAAATAATACTAAAATTTTAAATACTCGTATTTTGCCTTTTTTTTTTTATCAACATAAAGGTAACTGGTGCACACATGCCCCTAACACCCACACCCGCAAATATATTATTCCCGTTATGTACATAATATATACATACATACTATATATGTATATATAGTGTTATACGAACAATACGGTAGATAAAACTGCGCGCGTTAAAATTTTTCCACGGCACGATTAACGCAATAAAGTAAACTGCGTGTTGAGATAAAATATTCAAAATTCCCCCTTTTCATTGTGTTTTATAATCATCTCGTATACTTATATATATATATGTATATATATATATATATATATATATATATATATATATATAGATGGATAGACAGATATAATGGGCCATTATTAAATATCCCTAAAAGCTTTTATGGTTCCAAGTTCTTAAATAAACAAAATAATTAGCCAGAATTGAATTGCGCTCACAATGGCATTTACAAATATGCGGGCCGTATGGTCGGGACGTGTATATATTTTCAAATTTTATCGAGTGTTTATTTGTGTTTAAAAACGTTCCAGTTAATTTTCCAGGCTATTCAGGATAATAATAAAAACACTACCATTGTTATCAGCGACGACAACAACAACAATACGTGAATTCGTGTACGTTATACACAGACACGTAAACAATGCGCAGCAAATAAAGCTCGGAGAAATTAATTCATTTTCCTTACTTTTTTTTTTTCTCGTCTGTTCTCGATTTGAATTATCTCTCTCTCTACATTTTAGGTTATGAAACAACGGATACTAGTACATAGCCACTCGGGAAAACAGTTTTATAATGACGACGGTTAAAACACCCTTTAAACATTTAGGTAGAACTTTTCATTCTCTGGAGATGAGAGGTCACGCCAAGAAAATACGAAAGTAGTAGTGTAGTACAGACGAATTTTAAATTCCCGTATGCGGCGCAAAGATCGGACCACCATCACCTTGTACACCTCTTCGAGAGGCTGAAAAAGGTTCTTTCAAAATCGCTTCTAACTATACAAAAACAACACCCAAGTTCATTGTGAGAATTGTTCCTATTTTTCCTTTGATCCTGATTATTACTATAGGATGAACTTAAGAAAGCAAAAAATAACTTCATTTTAATCTTTGTCCACGTCATTATTATCATTATTGTTTATTATTATTATTATTATTGTTATTGTTTGTGGCATTATTTTTGTGTTATACGATAAGGGGCTTACTAAAACAAAATATATCTCCCACGACGGTTATACTCGTTTCAATAGAGGCATAAGCGTTTTGGTCAAAATGGACTCAGGGTTTCGCTTTATTTTTCTTCTCTCTCAAAAACTGAGGAAAAATTAATTCACGTTATTCTACTATTACATCTGCGAGAACTGAAGGTAATAGTCTTCGGCTATTCGTACTTAGAGAATTGAAGATAACAATTAATTCGCGACGAAGATGAATTCGAGTTAATATTTCAATTCGGATAACTGAAAATTAACGCTTTACCGTCTTCTGTTATCGTTATCTGGAGAGTTAGAAAGCGGGGAGCTATGTAGATTTCTATTTGTACGCAATCTCGGCATATTAAGTTGTTCATCTGTTCTTTTATCTTTCTTACATCTTAATTATCATTTACTCCATTTGTACTCGCTACTTTATATCGATTAATATTTTTAGTATTCAATTTACCACTATTATCGATTTCATAATTATTGTTTATTTCCCATTATCGGAATATTCTCACAAGCACTGGTGTGATCTCTTCCGGATTAAGTCAAATTTCCTTGTAGTTATTTAATAATTGCATTGATTAAATTTTAAGGTTGTAATATTTAGGGGGGGGATGATGATGAGTAAAACCAAAAAAAAGCTCGTTAATTTTTCAAATATACGTTACATTGCATATCTGGTTTTTTGCGGGTGTTACAAATGATCGTGTAAAATTGTCTATGTACTAGGCAAGTGGGAAATTTCTGTATTAAAAAAAAAGAAACAATTAGTTAAATTAAATATACAAAAATAGTTTCTTACACAATGAATAATTTTTGTCATTATAGATTTTTCCATAAGATAAAGCCTAAGTCGTCGAAATGACACGTGATAATAAATCATGATATATAGGTTCTTGCTAGGGTAGCAGAAAGCGCGTAGTCATAGGCATAACAGCATGCTTCGTCTTAAAATTAATGAAATTGTAAAATAACCTTCTCTCTGTTTTCTCTATACTCTACATTCCTTATAGTCGATAGCCTAGAACACGGATTTCTATATCGACGGCGCGAAAAATTATCATCGGGAAATAAAAATATAAATTAATATTATTATCGCGTGAATGGTAAATCGTCATACGCGCGCTAGTGATAATATAGTGAACTACAAAAACATGAATGCGATTACAATCAGTTCTCTCCTGTGTGTGTGTATTCGTGCGTGTGTCTATCTGCGTTAAGGCCATTTTATGATTGCCTCGTTCGCTGCTTACACTTTACAATAAAATATGTATAGGTAAGTAGTCGCCTACCTCCGATATGGAGACTTTAACAAAAAAATCCTTATTTACATTAGAACACGTTTGGAGATTGATATTATTTTAACGATATAATACTATTTAGTTCTCCTTGACGTATTAATGTGTAGGTAATTTTATAAATAAGCGAAAATGAGATAAAAGTTCCTCGTGCTAAAGTCATTTAATTTTGAAGACGTCCGAACATTGCACTCTTGCGCGCAAGATACACTAACCGAGTAACGTTGATGATGATACAATTCGTGCAGATTTCTTCGTCGGAGTTTATCCTCAGAAGAGAACTTCCAGAATCACGCTAACACTGAGATCGATTTCGTGCGAGTTACTTAACGTTATATCGTGATAGCGTAGTTGCTCGAATGCTCCACCGTCAACTCGAAGGTCGACTAGGTTTCGAAACCAACTCGCGGAATAAAAAATTTACAAAGTTTTTCATCATTACGTAACTTTTAATTATCGCTTATGCTCGTTATGTACCTCGTGAAAGCTAGCCCATTTTCTACGTAAAACTAAAAACGTACAACGGCTACTCACGACAATGAACAACACGACCACGACGATGATAATGAACGTTATATAACCTTTTTATATATATATATATATATATATATATATATATATATATATTAAAAAAGCAAGTCGCAGATAAACGGTTCAATAATAAATATAAACCAGTACTATTTATAGCCGTTTAATAAATCGAAGGGTGGTTCTAAAGGATCGTCAGGAAAGCGAAGCGATTTTAACGGGCGTAATAACAACGAGCTGTTAAAGTTATAGACTCACACAGTCCTACTCGGAAAGGGTTGCAAGAAGACGCGCTAAAGCTGAAAGTAACATTCTGCGAGACTGTTGTACGACTTAGATTTTGGCAAGACGCCCCCTAATAAGAAACTGTCTTATTTCTCGCCGTTAAACTTTACGCACCACGAAAGCCTGGAAATGTGTAATTCTATTAAAAAGAGTTTCCGTTCAAGACTATCGTTACGTGTAACCGAAGTCGTGTCGAATTAAATTAATTACACTAAGGAAGAGTTCGAAATTACGAAATCAACTATCAGATAATTCTCCGTCATTACTTTCGAGCACTATAACGTTATGCAAAGTTGATATTTATACTTTTCGACGAC
This sequence comes from Coronaproctus castanopsis, assembly GCA_032883995.1. Taxonomy (NCBI): domain Eukaryota; kingdom Metazoa; phylum Arthropoda; class Insecta; order Hemiptera; family Monophlebidae; genus Coronaproctus; species Coronaproctus castanopsis. The sequence goes on from CM065053.1 coordinate 143,010,009, forward strand.
TATATTTATAGAATATAAAATATTCGAAAATTGATATCGAAATCTGACATAAAAGTAAGAAAAACAAAAGAAATTAAAACAATACGAACGACGAAGATAAATAGGTAATAATTAGGAAATTCATAATAATGATAAACTGCGAAATCTAAAAGTATTAATCGACAGAATGTTGAATAATACCGATAAACCGTAAAATGCGTTTATTGAGAAATTAAATACATTACCAATTAACGATATTAACACGAGTACGAGATAAAATTTGAAAATGAATAATTTAAAATTTCTAGCGGGATTGTGCAATCATCAATGAGAACATCGGTAAAAGTTCGATTTCATTAGATCATTTCCATCTATATTCGAATTTTAATCAATTTATTTCGCAAATTTGAACAATACAGGTTTTTTTTTTCTTCCGATGCTAAAGCTTTCCAATTATTAAGGTTTCGTAAAAACGCAAAAGTTATATCGCTTTCATTTAACAATTTAAAACGTTCGTCTAATTTTGTTATAGCAATGTCGAGCAAACGATAATAAAAATTTATTTTAAAATCTGTTCCTGTAATAGCCTCGTAGTTGAATAATCGTTTTCTGGAACGAGGACGTACGGGCGCCGAAAATTCGATCGTAGTGTCGACTTCCTCAGTCGCTGATTTTGCGTTATTAATTAATTCTCCGAATGCGAACTCAGTTCGAGTTTCGACCAAACTTTCTTTTACTTTAGTTATCATTTTAACTGCCTCAGGAAGATGTCGTATTTTCGTAAAGCTTTGCTGACAGTGTTAACTTCGGATAATATATCGTACCAGATAATTATGGAGCGGTTGAATTTGAATGATTTTAATTTTGATAATAAATAATTAGCAACATTTCTTGCGTCAGCATCTTTATTAGGGTTAGAATAAATTGCATATAAGTCGTCGTAGACTTTTCCCAGATTGAAACGATGAGCTTTTAATGCCTCAACTCGGCTCTCCCATCGAGTAGTAAATAAAGGCTTTAAAGTTGAAGTAGGTACCTCGCTAATAAGTATTTGCCAACGAGCTGTTGACGCGGAAAAAAATACACAATTGACCACAGCAAAAGTAATAAGAACATAAAAGGCGTGACGCTCACGGACTGCGCGACAAAATCAAATTGTTGTACTGTGACACCAGCGCCGCCCACCGAGACCGAGCGCCCGGGTGCTGTGCACCTCTTGCACCATCGGTAGGACCGCCCCTGATGCGCAGTGATAAATACTGTGTACATATGTGAAAACCGTAAATTATAAATAGTAGTAAAATCTATATTTTGATCTCAATACATATAATACTAATAATTACATTACGAGTACCGTTTTATAATCTCAAGTTGAAATAATTATTTTTAATAAAAGTTTAATTTTTTTTTTAAATCAATTTTGTTAATAATTATGCAGCAACGCGAAACATTTTTCCGATCGTAAACACTAATTACGCAAATTATTTACACGACTTTAAACACTTCGTGTCACAATTTCGTCAGAAATGTTTAATAATGAAAGATAACTATGAAAGCGGGATTTTATTTATTATAAATAATTTGTTTACCTACTACATAAAAAACAAAGTATTACGCGGCGTAACATTAATAAAATAAAAAATTAAGCAAAACGTGTAATTATCGGATCATTTAATTATAAAACAACGATAATGAAAAATTCTGTTTATAATTAGAAAACAAAATTAATGATGAGAATTTAAAATTGGAAAATAAAAACCGCCAGAAATTTTTATATTCTTTTCTTCAGACAGTTATTTATATTATATTTATATGTTTTTTGTATAATAATAATAATAACGTGCGTCTATGCAGCAAAATTTTTCGCGTCTTAAAAACTAAAATTATCGATAACTTACGAAGCGTTATTAATTATTTTCAGCTTTTTTATTATTTTAAATATTTATCAGTACACGTATACAATACTGATTTTGTTTTTTTTTTACTAAATAAGGTCAAAAGGTCGCTAAGTTATTGCCGGAAGAAAGACTTAAAAAACACAAAAAAGATCTGAAACAACATTAAGGAAGAAATAATTCATCTTCTTTCTTGTTCGTACATAATTTTTTGTACTCCTTAGAGAATAAAATTTAATGGTTCAGTATCCGGAAGCAGTTAGCTGCAGACAGCAGCCTAACGAGGTGAACCAACCGTTTTTATACATTTATATAATGGACCAACGTTGTTGTAGTAGTATAAAGGACAAAACAGAATAAACTAGTATTGGAAGTACACCTTCCAAGATTCATCATAACAGTAATAATAATAATAATAATAATAATAATAATAATAATAATAATAATAATAATACGGGTCGTCCCTTGTGTTCTGCTCGAGCAAGCGGAAAAAAATTATATTTCGTTGTGCGGGTCTGCCTCCAAATTTAGTCAAGCGATGTAATATAATCTGAAAAAATTCTTAACTCTTCTTTTTCGCATTTGAGGGAAAGAAATTTAATTTAGATTTAAAATTATTCTAAACGCTGCATATAATAATAATAATAATAATAATAATAATAATAATTCCAATTCAATTTATTTGCGCAATTACCAGAAATAATAAAATAAGTTAATAATATAATCCTCAAATGCGCGTTATCAGCGCTAGAAGCGGGGAGTTTCGTACGTGACATATTCGATCATCTGAAATTACTACATTGTTACGGAATAAAAATAAATTATCGACATTTTTTACAAACCGGAAAATAAAAACGAACGATCGTATACAGCGGGTAAATAATATTAAAAAAAATATATAATAATATTACATTTTAATCATACATCTACCTACAACCGTACACATGTTCACCACCGACACACATAAATATATATGCGATATATTCGCATATACCCCGTCATGCGGACAAACCAAATTGTACGTGCCGGTGTGTAAATATGTGTACAGATGTAAGTGTGGGTAAGTGAATTAAGTATATTCACTTTTTTTTAATTTTTTTTTTTAATATTATTTATTTGCTACATTCAGCGTTCTTTTTTTTATTGTCTAATTTGTAAAAGATGCGGATAATTAATTTATTATGTAATAATTTCAACATACGTGATAAATATAATTTTTCACAGGTATCTCTTACTAATGATGTAACGCGTATTAACGACTTCGATAAAACGTCGTTTATAGTTTTTTAAAAAAAATTTTCAATATAGCTGACAAAAGATTAAATAATACTATAACGATCGCGTTCGACAATGATTGCTCGTAGATTTTATTAGTGCTGTAGCGAATTGAGTTGAGTACATGCTAGTTTTGAATTCTTTAAAATAATAATAATAAATAATATTAATTATTATTAATAATCGTAATAAATAGTAATAATTATTTCTCAGCTTCCAGACAAATTCGACAGTCGAGGACGGATATTATCTTAGATATTCGCGGGCATAATATAAAATAATTTTATTCTTCGCGTTAAAGGTTGTAAAATGAGACGGTTTTTACTTTTAAAACATTTTTTCTTTCTTATTTAAATTACAGCGTTTTTCGTTCGTAATCATTTTAATAAAATGAAAACGAGCGTAGCTCTATTTTCAACGTTTTTAGGAATCACCTCTACAAGGACATTTAAAAAAAAAAAATGAGAAATAAATAAACAAATCGTCTAAACGATTTTCATTACTGTCAGATTTATACTCGTAATTTCAAATAGAGCCGCCATTACAGCGATAATAAAAGCGATTTTCGATTATTTGTGGGAAATGCGAATAGAACAAATTCTTGACAGATAATCGAAATACTAAACTAAAATTAAAAAATTTAATTTATCACGTGGATAAAAAAACCTCATTCAGACGAAAGTAGTAATGAAAAATAGGGAAAGAAAAAGAAAAAAAAGATAACGAGAAAGTATGTGAGAGAAATAAGGAAAAAATAAGTATATATATATATATATATATATATATATATATATAAAAGTAAATGTAACGAAAGTAAAGAGACGGTAAAATGAACGTAGTGCAAGAATAAGCGAGTAGCATGAAAAGAGTAGGAGAAAAACTACTAAGCAGAAACAAAAAACAGACGGAAAAAAAATGAACAAAGAATGTAATCGGAAGAGAAATCACGAGAAATCAAATATCCAAACAAGAAGAAAAATACTGAAATTAAAACAACAAAAAAATACAGAAAAAAGTAACGTCAATTCCGAATTTTAATCGAAAATTAAAATCGAACAACGTATGGGCGTTTTAATAAAAATCACGTCTTACCGTCAACTTAAGTTTAATGAACACATGCCCACACACATACTACTACGTATACACAAAACCGACACAGTCCTTATACACGGCTATTTTTCCAAAAGGCAGTGCCCAATATTCTTTAATTAACTTTATCGAAATCGAATTTCGTTATATTTTAAAAAGTACAAAAACCACACACACACATATATACACATATACGTATGTATATACATAAATATACGAACGATGAAAATTCGGATCGCGAGCTGGCATATTAGAAATGAAAATTAACACGAAAATATTTCGCAACCGACATTCAGAGATAAAAACCAAATGATCAGTATTATATAACGATTATACCAGTCGTGCTGTATGGAAGCGAAACATGGCCCATAATGAAAATACAAACCGGTGTAACATTCGAAGCAAACTGCCTTATAAGATAATTTAGGCCGCATAAATATTTTCGTCCACGCGATGCTTTTAAGAGAAATATTTATGCCATATATCTCTGTAAAAATTGTGACATTTTGATGAAATTGTTTTCGTTTTATCCGTTTGGAACTGCCAATATTAAACTCCCTTAAGTAGAACTTTACATACTATCTTTTGTAACATCTTTTAAAAACACACATATATATATATATATATATGTAAAATGTAGAAAAAAAAATATTTTTTAAATGCTTAGTACTTTCCAATTGCATACTTCATAATAAAGAAGTAAAAGTAGGAAAAACCTTATAATAATTAGACCTCTCAGCAGCTTCCAAAGCGCAACTCCCTCATGGGTAGCAGGCTTAAGTAGAACCCCTAGATAAATATAACGACGTAATTAGAAATAAACTCTTCGTCTTATACCATAACCGCTATTGAACGCTGGTTCTTACGTTCGCGTCGATTAACCTCACAGTCGTCGTATTCTATGCAGCGCGAAATAATTCTGGGTCTTGTACCCATTATTTCGCCCGGCATTAGTTAATTGCGGTAAATTGTATCTCGTCCGATGTCTCTCACATACTAACTCGCATCCTTTTACCAACCATTTATTTAAACGTTGTAAAAGTTTTATTCGTTATTTCAAATGTCTCTATCTTACATTTCAACTATTTTTTCGTTCTGCCGCCCCCTATATAAGAATCCGATGTAATCTAACTATTCGTGTAGACATATTTAAATTAAGATTATAAATCCGAAGAATTTCTTCGAGATTAATAAATCGTGCTCGACTAACACAAATATATTATTTGTACGAACTAAATGGCATCGCAAATATCAGGCTGGATGAAAGGGAAAACCATCTCATGACAACCGTCGTTTAATTTACACGGATAAATGGAACTTGCTGATAAATGGCTGAAATCCGGAAACAGTTTTACGCGGACAGCTGAAGAGCCGAAAAACCCAAACAAGATCGAAAGACTGAATATGCTTGGCAAGGATCTGAGTTATAATTTACGTAAAACTTTAAATCGAATTTGCAGCGGAACATCGTGTACAAAATTAAGCCCACATATGATGTAGAGGATGACTAAAAATGTGAATGTGCTGAAATTCGAAATAACAACCGTCTTTTTAACTATAGTATAATTGGAAAGTTTAACTCCGTCAAATTATATGAAGATATTTTACTAAGACACATATTTTATAAAATATCGGACTTAGAAAGGGTTATAATAGCCGACCGAATACGAGAATAATAGTAATAATAATACTGTATAAGATTTTTTTATTAATAGTAAATTAAGTAAAACAATTTAAAAAAAAAAAATTAGTTAAAATCAGTTTATAATTTATTTCACATTAATTTTCTTTGTAAACATCTAAATTAAGTATTTTTTATAAAACACTTTATTTTTATATTTGTTATTATTTTTATTTATATACACTCGAACGTGGTTTAATAATCGAAAAGCTGTATTTTTTTCAATACAAAATGTAGCGATTTAAAATAGTTTTTTATTGTTTATTTTCTAAAAATCAACTACATTCCACGCCAGTTCAAATTAAAGTACTAGCTTCGATTTTCAATAAATATGATATCGAAAATTTATAAATTTGAAATTCAGCCCGCTAGATTAGTATAATAATTATTACTTATTTTAAATAATTTTTAATTGTTAATTCACTCGTTTCATTAGTTACTCTTAACCTTCCAGGTTTAGACTCGACCCACAAAAACTTTCTTTACTTTAGGACCTCCTCGTGAATTTCGTGTTTCTTTCTATCGAAAAATCGATAATTACAGCGCGGTAATTCCAACAATTCGGAAAAACATTTACAATATATTAATCGAAATAATATCGACGAATTTTAAGACGAAACGAACGTCAAAATATTTAACACTTTCTAACTGTATACATTCTCGTCTGTTTTATTATAACTACCCCCAGCATCGCGTTTTAAGCGAACTTACGCGAAACAGTAATTTTTTCCTCACAAATGACACGAGTAAAAAAAAAATCGAATTAACTGCGCGATATGCCAAATTATTTTAGCATTATGAAAATAATTTCAGGTTTTCCTAGAATCCATTAATTTTGGTCTTTCACACGTTGTACGGTAATAAAAACTATTCGACTAATGGAAATTAACGATAACAGCGCACTTTCGAAAGAATATAAGGACTACTGGTGTGATTTGATTAATTAACAGCAATACAACAGAGAAAACACCTTTTAAACATTAAACAAAAACGAAATACACTAAACGTCTGATCTGTCTGCACGTTAATACATTATTCCTTTAATTATTATTAACTATCTGGCATTCTATTAAACAAACGAGAGGGATATATGTAAACCCGCAAAAATAAGTAAAGGAGTACGGTAAGGTTATTTTTTATCTCCATTCCTTTTTAACGTATACGCGGAACTTGTGCTTAAATTAACTCTAGCATAAACCACATGTGGAATTCGCTTAAGAAAGAATTCAAACGATATCATATGCAGACGATCAAGCTATAATTGCCGAATCTCCCAAAATACGACAAAAAATGATACACGGACCTTAAGTAATACAGGAAAGCAGTTTGGGTTAGAAATAAATGTTGATAAAACTAAAATCACGATGTTTGGTAAACATTCCAATCGTTTTGGAAATTAATGGTCAGAATATTCAACGAGTAGAAAAAGATTCATGTATCTCGGCCAAATAATAACGGGGAAGACTTGTATTGCGATACAGAAATAAACTGAAGAATTACATTAGCCAAACTAAGCGAAACATATTATGCCAAAAGTCAATACCGTCAAAACTATGTAAACGTATTATTAAAACTTACGTGTGGCCTGTAGCGCTTTACTGTGCTGAAACGTGGACACTGAACAAAAGGAATGTTCAAAAATACACGGTATTGGAGGAAGATACAAAGAATAAGTTGTACCGAAAATGTTACGAATGAAGAAGTTCTCCAAAAAATTGGCGACAAAAGGGACCTTATTACATTAGAGAAAATATGAGGGCATGTACTCCGACATGGTGGCCCGTTGATTTAATAGAAGGACAGATTCCAGGGAAAAGTGATTGTGGTAGACCACAAAACAGTTTCGTGACAACATTGTAGCACGATACCGACCCAAATCAATACCGGAAAATAAAAAGAGCTACAGAGAATCGGTTGGGCTGGAAGTTACTTACCATAGAATCGAATCAGTCCTAGAACTGCAAACTTATGATGATGATATATATATATATATGTATATATACATATAACTTAATGTATAAAAATCTCGTGGTACGATATTTGTCCATACTAATCTCTGAAACCAGTAAGCCGATTTCAGTAAAATTTTGTAGATATGTATTGTTTGGTTCAACCTAAAAGACAGGATAGTTTTTATCTTGATTAGTGTTCGCTATTTTTTTTATTGCGAATTTACTGTTTGGGTTTTTTTTAATAGAGAAAGGTCTGAATTCATTTTTAAATTCTATAAGTTTTAAATGCATATGGCGCGGTATTTTAATTTGCAAAGATTTTTTGATCACCAAATATAAAATTTTCAAACATTTTTTCGAGCATAGGTCGCCGAGTTCTCAGGTCTTTCAGATCTCGTGGATGTGTTTCGTAGGCTCTTAAGATATCGAAAAAAAAAAAAACTGTAGCGGTGAAATCTGGCAAACGCGGCGGCCAAGCGCAATTGGTGCGACGCGACAATATGCGGTTACCAAACGCTTAATTCAGTACTGCGGACGTTTCTGCCTGACAGTTACACATCGCACCATCTTGTTGAAACCATGTACAGTCCAGACGACGACGACGAAATGAGGAAAGCAAAAACGAGTTTATCACCATCTCGATATAGTGCGTTGCGTTGACAGTGCCAGTGAAAAAATAAGGCCCACTATTCCTCACTAAGATTGTTTAAATCGATCTCTTCGTCTTCGACTATTTTTCAGCGAAACATTTTTATTGTGCACTGTCGGTACTTTTTAATTGCTGAATTATTACCAGTTTATAGGAATGAAATTTCAAATATTCCAGCAGTATATAGCGAACAGATTCTCTGGACAGGCTTAAAGAAGCGGCATGATGACTAGCAGAGCGTCCGGGACTACTCTTCAGCGTGCTAAAATGGATTACAACGCCCAAGATCGATCATACTTGCACCATGCAAATCGGCCATCAATGTTAATAATTGAACATAATTAAAAGGTTGCTTTTTAAATTGATCGGATTTTGTTATTCTCAAAAAATTGTCGTAAATTAAAAAAAAAAAGTACCGAGTACACACTTTTGTTGCTAGATTGAAATACGTAAAAAGGCAAACACATGGAATTCTTAAATTCTTATTTACACTGATTTTTTCGAAAATAACACTATAATTTTTTTTTTTTAAGATTCAAACGTGATACACTATTTAACGTATGGCTTTACAATATAAGGCGATTTTTGATTGGCTGCAAATCAACCAATTGCACACTTACACGTTTCGCCTCGTGCATAACTTTAATTGTAGACGTGAACCGTTTGAAGATAGGTTTGACGAAAATAGTTTTTAACACTTGTACACGTTTTAAAAATTATATATTTAAAAATTCGTTCAGGCGGTCGGGCATGTTCAACAAATCGTTGAATTTTGTTTATATTCAGCAAAATTAAAAAAAAAATAATAATATATCGTTAGAAATTCATACGAATAACCGAAGACTATGCTCTAGTGACGAGATGACTGTAATAAACGAGGAATACTATTAGTATGCCATCTAATGTAACCATTATATATACATATATTTTATATATATATATATTTTATATGTATATATATAATCAGCAGCACTCTGATAAAAAAAAAATGAAATATTAAACTTCTTCGCTGGGATACGATAAGAATTTCTTTCCTAAGGATAACTAATAGGCTTTCTAACTAAACGATAGAAACAGCGCAGATTAATAGCGCAACTTCGGTTCCTCTCGTCTTTTCATCGGCGCGACTTGTTCGTTGCGCTATCATTTTTCATTTTCAACCGAACAAAAGCTATACACGTTTCTTATCGGGGTCTAATCCGAAAAATCTAACATTACGGTAGAATTACGAGTTGACGTAAGAAGTTAGAGGATCGTTAAGTTACTAAAAAAAAAAAAATAAAGAAAAATATTAAAGTCAGCGAAAATGAAATTAATATCATTAATTTTTTCTGGCCTAAATTCCGTCGGCAACAGTAAAAAATCTTAATATCGTCGAAAGAGTAACGTAAACTTGGCCGTCTCGTTTATTTTGTTGAATACCCGGCAAACGAAACTAATTTACCTTTCAACGGAGACTGGATGATACATTTTTTTTTTTTTTTTTTTAGATGAAAATTTATTTTTTCACGTAAATATTGACATCAATTAGAATCAATAATAGAAACAACAGGTTAGTACATTTAAATACCTAGGATATAATATGGGATAAAACGAGAATTGAATATGCAAGAAACGTGTTTCTGAACATGAAAGGTATATTTGTGAACAAAACGATGAAATGGAACACCAGATAGAGGTTTGAGAAATGTTACATCATACTACTATATGGAATAGAAACCATCGATGCTAAATAGATTCATTTGAGATGTGGCTGCTATACCGTCGGATGTTAAAGATTCCATGGACTGATAAAATATCAAAAATGACTAAATAAAAGATTATAGTTAGAAAGAACTATTAAGAAAAACAGCTTACTTCGGGCACATCTTGAGGAACAACAGATGTGAAATGTTACAATAGATAATTGAAGGAAACATCGCTGGAAAACGGGGAAAAGGAAAGAAAAGAAAAGCATGGTTAATGCAAACGAATGGACAGGACTTAATACAGAAACCTTATTGCGGAAGTTAAGCCAGAGAGATGATCGCCAACATCCATTCAGGATACAGAAGAAGAAATATGAGGTGTATGCTCGGACATATGATTTCATTTGCATCGATATCACGTTATAAAGCTAAAGAAAAAGATATCACTTGTTTTTGAATTTAGTAAAATTTAGTGATGCAACATCGCTCATAGTTAATATCATCGATGATTTTCATTATGGAAACATTTATAAACGATATACATCGATGTTTTTCTGTTATTCGCGAACAAATGGTAAAAAATTTAAAGGCACGATAAAAAGATATTTATTGTAAAGCTATTTTTGTCAATTTGGGAGAATCAAAGATCGAATGTCGTCCCATGATGGAAGATGACAAATACATGTGGACTTTAGTTTCGGATTCTATCCTTTCGGACAAAATTATTTTTTGACCTTTTTCGTTACTTATTTCAGGATCTTCATGTGAATGTACTTTTCCTAAATGACCACGAAGGTTAGATGTATTGCCGGAAGTTTTCAAGATTTTATTGCATATCTTACATTTCATTACTCGTCTTATTGAAATATATTCCAAATTACGCTTCTTTTACGATCATTTTGCGGCACATTGTAAATACGAAAATAGATGATTATTTATGCGTTAACATATTTCAATCTATATTGGTTTTAGTTTTTCCTCTACGAATTTTTTTAAAAATAGATGATTATTTATGTTAACATAATAATCTATATCGGTTTTAATTATTTTTTATTACTTTTAAGATAAATTATTATTATTAAATAATCGTAAAAACGTAATACCAATTTTTTTATACAGGTTATAAAGGTGATACACTTCTAGATAGGGAAAACGATTAAAAAAAATAGTACCTTTAAAAGTCAAAACCTTATAAATAAAAAATAAAACAAAAAAATATGTTACAATATAAATAAAACAAAATTCTACTTACTCGTATACGATTTTAAAAGCGCACAAAACCACACGAATCAGCGACACAACGGTAAACATCACTCGTAAAAACATCGATGCTTTCCAAAAAATGTTGTCGATGTATCTCGCTCATAATAACATCGACTGCACAGGAAATACATTTTTGGCGTGAAAATTTAAAACGTTAAATGTTAACTCGTAATTTTCGTCACTTCTTAATCAAATAACTTTCGATAACAGATTTAAATAAAAATAAAAAGTATATGCATCTGCCGATACGATAGCTGATTAAATAAATATGCAACAGCGATCGTTAAACGAATTCGTATATTAAAAACGAAGACATTTTAGTGTTCGAGATATGTATACTTATGTTTAGCAGCTAAAGAATACAACGATGTTAATGATGACGTTTAATGAAAATGCCAGATAATGTCGCAGCGAAGATACATAACCGGTTCGATGATAGAAGCATTAAGATATTAACTCGATCGTTTAATACGATACATAAGACAGAAGATATTCCAAAAGAATGGCTAATGTAAAAATTTAACTATCCGAAGACCAGCAGACCATCATCGTGTAACGATTACAGAGACCTATAAGTCTAACTAGTCGTACATTGAAAAATCTGCTACGAGTAATACAAGCTAGAATACGGAAAAAATGTGAATAAAATGTAGGTAAAGAACAATTTAGTGTTCGATGTGGACTGGGAACCAGAGATGCATTATTCTGCGCGATTATATTAATTCCAAAAGTTAATTCGAACGACCAATGTATATATGTGTTTTATAGACTTTTAAAAAGCCTTCAAAAAAGTACGGCGTGTCGAATTAATTAACATATTACAGGAAATTGGATTTGGCAGAAGATTAATAAAAAACTTATATTTGCAACAGAGATACCAACGACCTATAAAATCAAAATTGAACGCGGTGTGAGACGGAGCTGTATTATTGTTTAATGTGTACGCGGATATCGTACTTAGAGAATAACAAACAGATATGAAAGTGTCAAAATTGTAAATCATTAATAATATAAGGTACGCAGATTACGCGGCAATATTAGCAGAAAATGCGAAAGATCTGGAAATATTATTCGAATTATTAGAAAAAACCCGCGATAAATACGGTATTACAATTAATACAAAGAAAACCGAAGTAAAAGTAAACCAGAGATCATACTAAGTAATGGGGGAATTAAAAGTAGTGAACAAGTACAGATACCTCGGCGCGTGGCGAAACAAAGCCGGATAATCAAATGAAGAAATTAAATGCAGGATAGGACAGGCAAGAGTTTTATGAAAATGATGAAAACACTAACATCGCATGGAATACATCTCTTGGAATAAGACTCAAGAGGTTTAAAATGCTACGTATGTTCAGTGTATACACGGACGCTGAAGGCTAAAATAATCAAAACTATAGAAGCCTTCGAAATGTGGTGTTACCATATCGTGGACAGTAAAAAGAAGAAGAATAACGAAGTATTGGATATATTGAAAAAATACGAAGAATTGTTGAATCAAGCGAAGGAAAACACCGTAGACATGTATTAAGAGGTCCGAAATATGTATTGCCGCAGACCATAATCATGGGAAACAGGAAAAAGAAGAGTAGGTAGAAGAACGATTGCTTGGCTGAATAATATCTAAAAATGGTCGTCGATGAAGGTATATTGTTTCACAAGGCCAGAGACCGAAAATTATATCAAGAAATCGTCGTCATAGTTGCTAGACTGAGTAAATTGGACAAAAGAAGAAATAAAAAGAAAAAATAGAAATAATAATACTTATTTTGTTTAAAAAAATAATTATATATATGTACCGATAATGTTTACGTACATTTCCCGATTTTATCAAAATTTCTCAGATCAATTTCTTCAGTTATTGTGTAGGAAAGTAGAACATTGGCTACACTTATATATTTAAATGTCGACTGTTAAAATTATATTTCGTACAAATACAACATACAAAAAATATACATGTCCTACGAAGACCAAATGACACATTTTGTATATACCAGAATCCTGGGGTTAAAATTTTTTGTAATCGGAGGATGAGTACAAACTTTATAATTTATCTCAAAAATATTATAAGAACATGTACACGATGAGGTATAATGTTTTATCATCGCATACGCGTAATTAACCCTTTCAGTCATTGTGTTCCCTACACGGTACATAAACTTTAAATGTCGACAAAACTGTTCGTTTTTACTGTATAGGAATTTGGTTGTCACAAAATGTTTCAACTCTAAAAATAAACTGCGCTATATTTTAACTTTTTTTTCAACTCTTTCGTAAATCATAATTTACAAAAAATCGATAATGATTTGTCTGAAATGGTTAACGTAATATATAAATCGTATGAAATAATGCTCTCCGGCGCCCACAAGAAGGACACAGATATTCCCACACGTTCCAAATTATTAAGTTTTAGCAAAACTAAACCAATTAACGTATCTGACACGCTACGTTTATTGTCTACAGCCGTCACCACGTTTTTTTTGGAATCGGTAATAATAAGGTAATTTCCGCGAAGATTTAAGTCCGGTAGAGCTTGTAGTACTGCTACACATTCTGCAGTAAATACTGAACATTCTTAGCATAATTTGTACATGTTACTAATATTGAGAGCTGGAATGAACACTGCTGCTGAATCCATCCGTGTAAACAAGGATGTGTAGTGGAAACATTTCTGAGATAATACTATTGAAAGTGGCACGGGGTAGTGTAGCCGGATACAGACTACAGTTTTCAGGGAAAAAGGATGAATTTTGTTTGTTGAAGAAGTAAAAATATGGTACCATAAATTGAAAAGGAGCTTGCATGCACGTGAGACGTGCACTCCTCCAACCTTGTTAAAACGGAACAGAGCAAGGGAATTTTTCTATTTGGAAAACGCCAGTTAGAATGGATATGACTGAACATGTTAAACAAAGGGAAGCGATCATTATTCATCCTACGTAACAGTTTCAGGGCTCAATAACTCGTGGAACTTTGCACTCTGCCATTAGTGCTGATACCGGAGTGCTTTTAACACCACCAATACACAGCCTAATGCATTCACTTTGCACACGATCCAACTTGCCTAACAATACTGTTGACGCGGTTCCACAGAACATGGAACCATATTCTAGTTTAGATCGGATTAGTGATTTGAAGAGTAGTAATAGAATAAAAGGGTCACCACCCCATCGTGTATTATGCAAAATACGTAAAATGTCAATAGCGCAATTGTAGTTGTTAATAGTTTATCAATATGTGGACGCCATGTTAACCGAGAATCTAGAATAATTTCTAAATAGCGAAATGATGAGCAGAAAGGAATAGCGCCCCTTTCCGTTGTAATGAAAAGGTCATTTGGGTCATATCGGCGATATGAAAAAACTACTGCTGCACACTTTTCAACATTAAGGTTTAACTTTAAGTCAGAAAGACAATGTTCTATTGTAGCAACATCAGCATTTATATTGGACTTGGCAACGGAAAAACTCGAATTTGATGTAAACACAGCGATATCATCTGCATAGAGTAAAATCCTAGAGCGCATGTGGAGCTGCGACAAATTCAAAATATAAAGATTAAAAAGGATCGGGCTTAGAGAAGACCCCTGGGGTAAACGTTTGTATACTGTACGTTGATAATTAACCAACCTTGTACTTAATGATATACAACGCTGCAGAAATAATCTACAAATAAAGTGGCAACAGTGGTCAGGAACACCTATGGATAATAACTTACACTGCAAGGTAGGCAAATGTACACTACCATAAACATCCATTATATCCAAAAAAAAAAAAAAAAACAGTAATGTTAAAATGTTTTTCAATAAGACTATTGTATATATTTCCTAGCAGGTCACCCACACATTCCAAAGTGCTCGTATTACTGCGGAAGCCGTACATATTAGGAGGAAGTGATTATGTTCTAACCACCAATTAAGACGTAACGTTAAAACTGATTCGCATATCTTCCTGAAACAAGAGGCCAAAAAAATAGGTCGAAATTTTCCATTTTTCTCAGGGATGGGAACAACAACAAATACCATCCAAGAATTGGGGATCAATTTGAACTGCCAAACTTTATTAAGAATGTCCACAAAGATTGTGAAAAAGTTATCCGGTAGTTTCTTCGAAAGACACGCCATCATGCCCAGGTGCAGTCGATTTTTTGTTTCCTAAGACATAAGCAACTTCATTCTTAGTAAAGGGAGAATCTAAAAAGTAGTTAGAAGGCCTACTGAGAGGTTGCATGACCTCTTCTAGTTCAGGTACATGAGAAGAGGCCATTGTTTCGATGAAGGAATACATATTATCATCACTTAATTGATTAACCCCCGGCTATAGGTGGAACATCTGAAGGCTTTTGATAACCTTCACACCTTTGAAATTGGGGTTTACCGATTAAACTGTGCACAAAACTGTTTCCATGCTTTCCTTTTTGCCAGTTTAAATTCACGCTTGGCTAACGCGTTAGCTTTCCTCCAATGTAGGTAATTTTCAGTAGTGCTATTACTTCTATATTGTAGAAAGGCTTTGACAGGAATCTGACCACCAAAGGTTTGAGTTGCATTTATATTTCTTATTAGATATATTATGATGTAGTGGTGGTGTTGAGATAGAGAGAGCATCGCTGATAGCTTTATAGAACATTTCAAACTTGATTCTGGGGTCAGTTTCACTGCATATGGTTAAATCAGTCATCTGAAGATGATCTGTGAACTGATTCCAGTTAGTACGTTTATAATTCCACTTCGGTGTGTTGAGGAGGGTCCTAGAACCTTATGATCGTACGCGCCATTTATATTTATTTGGGTGAGTATGGGGCAACGGTCACCTCCTGCAGTGTCTGATATGTTCTTCCAATAAGCTAGGAAACCTAATGAAGGCGAGCAAAACGTTAAATCTAATGGGTTAGCGGCAGTTCCAGGCCTGCCAAAATGAGTAGGACTGCCGTCATTTAATATACAACAGTCTGCTTCTAGGAAAGCATCATACACTATTTGCCCTAAGTAATTATTTGTGTGACCACCCCAAGCAACATTGCAGGCATTCCAGTCGCCACCAATGATATATGGGTTTCCTAGTGAAGTAAAAATATTTAGGAATGAAGACGTATTGGGTCTTAACTTATATGGCTATAAACAAATATAGAAAATGACAAACTTATGGAAATCTTAGCGCCTACCAACTGTACGGAGTTACAGATATCTTCCGGTAAATTGCAGGAAACAAGAACAGAAGGGATGTTATCACGCACTAGAATTGCAGCTCCGCCATATCCATCTGCCCTGTCGTCTCGATAAACAGTAAAATTATTACAAGAATATTGTTCGTTGGGATCAAGCCATGTCTCTGAGAGCAGCACTATATTACAATAAAAATGTAAAACTCTGTGCATATGCAGATGATCTCATTTTTATAATTTCCGGAAGCTCAAAAGTGGAACTAGAAAATATAGCGAATGATACCTTAATAAAATTAGGAAATTGGTTAGATAGTGTCAAACTAAAATTGTCAATTGAAAAAAGTTTTGTCACACTTTTCACAAATTCATTTAAATTGAAGAGAAACAACATTAAAGTAAGATTCAAGAACTCTATTCTTAAGGTAGTTGAATACTTTAAATACTTAGGTATTATCATAGATAACAAATTAACTTTCAAATACCATCTTGATAACATAATATTGAAAATGGATACCAAATACTGCAAAATGTTACGAGCCTGTCAAAATACATGGGGCTTCAGTTACAAGTACAGAATTGTATTATACAAATCACTGATTGAAAACACTGTAGCATACTGCTCCACCGTCCTACTAAACCGGCTAAAAGTTAAAACAGTAAAGAAAAAACTTTTTGGTATGCAAAGAAAATATCTAATAAACGCTTGCAGGGGATACAAAACAATTTCACACAGCTCATCTGTAGTTATTGCTAATGTACTTCCTGTCGATCTTCTTATGCTCAGAAGGGCAGTCATGTTTGCCATAAAAAACGTGGACTTCTTTCCATATCTTAATAAGCAGTTAATAGAAGAAACAAACGCCATAATCTCAAAATTCAACCTAAATTCTCGCAGTGAAACCAGAACTCAATATATCTATACCCTGAAAGCTATAAAACGCCACTACTTAGAAATTTGGCAAAAAAGATGGGAACAAGATAATACTGGTCGACACACCCACAGCCTAATCCCAATATATTAAATAGACACAATATTAAAATTACTCCTGATTTCTACACTACCCAATTATTAACGGGGCATGGAAAATTTGGGTCTTATTTATTTCTTCTTAAGTTAAGTAATGATGACAAGTGTGAATGCGGCGCAGTAGAAACTGCGAACCATGTACTATTTGTATGCCCCACTATGGACCATTTAAGATTTTACAATAAAAATAATTTTAACCTACAATTTAATGTAATGCATAAGAAATTCCATGGTCACTGAAGTTTTTTGCGTTGTGAATCCGTGATAAAACGTTTACAGTAATATGTATAACGAGTGTATTTCTGCACGCGTACATGTATATACGGGGGTGATTGCGAGGAATTTATGCATATAATGTTTAAGTTCTGTATATGTATATGTGTATGTATGTGTCATTATGGATAATTCGTACATTTATGCATCTAGTATACCTAAGTTATAATTTTAATTATTAACTAGTACAAGAGAAGTTATAAGCGAATATATGTATACTATGACTGAGTAAAACAGACGCACAGCCCGCGCAAATGCGAGTGTAAAAGTGGTGGTTACTATATTATTGTTAACTATAGAGTATTGTAAAGGGGAGCAGTACACTGATTAAGCTTAAGCGGTGGTGCAGTGTATTGCTCCTCTGTAAATGCAACAAGTTGTACGTTATTAATTTGCATAATAAAGTATTAATAAAAAAAAAGCACTATATCAGCTTCATAATCATCGATTATTGCAAAATATTAAAAGGTTTCATGATTATGTTCTTCGTATGCTCGACAATCCCTCCTTAAGAGGTGATGTCTTTTCACATGTGAACGTGAAGAAGGCTGCTTGCTTGCAGATGGCATTGATGTAATTGTTATTATCATATACAAACATACACATATACACATCTGCGCGCGCGCACACACACGAAATAAAAAAAAAATCATGAGCGACAAAGCAGCTGAATAATGGCTTCGAGCTTATGCGGTAAATGCGGAATTTGTAACTGTTGGAGCGTAGATAGTAGTGCGGGCATAAGTGAATCAGAAGGAAGATGAGATGTAATGGAAGGAAGCTTTTCCAAAGAAGGATGAGGACTATTTTGATTTTCAATGAGTTGTTGCCCCATAGGATTTGGAGATATGAGTTTGTCGTTATTGGAATCAATTAATGAGGGTGAGGAATTAACAGTAATATTCCCCTCCTGTGAGTACACTGGTCTTGTTCTTACGTTAAGAGCTAGGTTTGAAAAATACTTATTGCCCGACACATTGGATTTATTACTTATATTTTTATTACCGCTACTAGTACTATTACCATTATTACTATTATTTCGGTTATAATTACCATTACTGTAGTGGCGACCGGAAGGACCTGAGTCACTGATGCTTCTTCTTCGTTTAAATGAACTAGATCTGGATCGTAATTCAGGAAAATTTTGATTATGTGTAATTTCAGCAAAGGAAAAAGCAGGGGTGACCACCGCCCCTTTATTAAGTAATTTAAATGATACATTTTCTATTGCCATAATTTTTTGAATTTTAATCTGTTCTTGATAAAATGGGCGATACGATCAAAGTCTGAATGATTACCCTTACACCTAGTGCAGAATAAAGAAGAGGGAGGGCTTTCACGACCTGTTTGGCACTCTGAAGACTTGTGGTTTGATGGACAAAATGCGCAATTAGGTTTACTACGACAAAGCTTACTGATATGTCCAAATCTGAGACAATTATTACACATTTTAGGTCTCCTGATACTAGGCTCGACTCTGCAAGAATAGTAATCAAAGAACCGAACTAACTCAGGCAGTATATTTCCATGGAATTTGATCTCAATTAATCGGATCGGGGAGAAAGAACCATCATGGTTCCTTTTATTTAGTCTACGAATATCTTCAATTTTAGAGCTTGCAGTGCAAGAAGCGTAAGTTCCTCGATTGAAAGATTCGTTGGGACGTCTCTCACAATGCCAAAACGGAAAAGCAACGTTTGCGGGATAAAACAACGAATATTGAACTCCTTATGAATATTCTCTGATAGTAAAAACATATTCGCCTCGATAATCGTGTTAAAACCTAATCTAACTTGATTTTTGCCACTCCTAGTCATTGATTTCAAGCCCTTTACTTTATTATGTAATAATTTTGCTAAAAACATAGGGTGTAGGTTTCCTATGTTGTTAATGTTTCCTTCTATCAGAACTACAGCAAAGCCCTGAAAATCACTCGGGAAAACACGTACAGACGGGGAAGCCATTGAAATTTCTACTGAAGAATTACGTGTATCGCACAAAACGTTTGAAATAATTTGTAAATTTAGTTCTACTCGACTATTACTACGGACTGTTGTAATTTCATCCATAACGGTATCGGAAGAATCGCTAAATTACACGAAATTATTTCGTTCACTAACGTTATTAATATTACTACCACCAGTACTCATATGAACGCTGCTATCACCAATATTATTATTACCATTTGTATCGTTATTATTATTAATACCTTTATTGCTACTACTACTA
Organism: Coronaproctus castanopsis; assembly: GCA_032883995.1. Classification (NCBI taxonomy): domain Eukaryota; kingdom Metazoa; phylum Arthropoda; class Insecta; order Hemiptera; family Monophlebidae; genus Coronaproctus; species Coronaproctus castanopsis. The sequence continues at coordinate 143,030,172 of CM065053.1, forward strand.
TTATTATTATTGCTAGTGTTATCGTTAACACTATTATTATTATTACCGCCGCTATTATTATTATTACGTGCATTAGTACCGCTAAGACGAGTAGCGTTTACCTGGGGGGCGAGGGAGAGTGTGTCGCCCCTGCCCGCCGACGACTGCGACATAACGAGTTAAGAATAACAATTCTTGCTTTCTTCTCGATGTCGAAAATTACCGAAATATCAATCGACGAATAAACAATATCAAACACAGAAAGTTAAACAACTTCACTACATAAATTACACCAAGCTGATTTAATAAATTAAAAGCATTGTTTTTTTTTGTTATAAAAAAATTTTTCTTCCGGTTTTCCCCATTATTTAGTTTGTATAACGGCGCCTACTTTACCTTACCTACGTTTTTCTTTCTTCTGTAATACAGTTTTCTGTTTTTTTTTTTTATTATTCCACAATTATTGTACCTAAGATTGTTTAGTTACTTCGATGAAACATTTAAAATGCGCATTCAATCCCATACTTAGGAAGAGCTCTTACTTAATTTCGTAGAAGAGCAAATTCGCCAGTCTAGTTGAGCATGTTTTAAATGAACAATTTTATTTTAAAATTCCTCGTTAACATCTATATGCTTTCGCTAACCGGCATTGTGTATCGAAAACTGTTGAAACACCTTCTTATGTAAATCTATCAAGACACAATATCTGGTCTATTTGTAACCAACCCAACGTGATAACGCATGCTCGGTGGTACTATTCCACCTTAAAAAGCAAATTAGGGAACTATCCAGATTTATTTTGCACACTTTCTCTCTCTCTCAAAAAAAAAAAAATGAAATAAAATAAAAAAATTGCCACTATTATATGAAATTTCGGGTTCGATATACTTTAAAAGTGACCTTAACAAATAAAAGTATTCATATAATAATTTATTAAATTTTATTTCTAAAACTTATCAAACACGCAGATGATATTACAACTCCGCGACTTTATCTTTAAATTTTTTAAAAATAAATATATATACGGATGCATTTGTTTAGATAAATTTTATTAATTAGGGTTGATTTTTTTTAAATCGACATATGTAATTCATTACCCAACCGAATAGTTTTACACATAAACAATGTTAAAATTATAAACTACTTTCCTTAAATCCAACAGCTATGTAATAATAACGAATAAATTATTTTCTTTTATTTTCCTTATTATATAGACACACTTTTTCGTAATAATGAACTGTGGTTAAATTTATTTTGATAGCGTAAAAACATTATAATCTTTGTATAAATAAATAAAACAAGCTCAAACATGAACTACTAGGGTTTATCTAATCATTATACTGACCAGACGACGATATGACTATAATTAAATTTATAAGTAATATAGTAATATTTATGAAATTACTGAAAATTGTAAACCTCCGATGATAGATAAGTAAAGAGGTTATACATATAAAAAAATTATTAGAAATAGCTAACATACGAGTTTCTGATCAAAATATTTACCGCAGTGAGTAGCTGAATAATTCCACCAATTAGTAAACAATGCAACAAATTAATAGAATTAAATTTATTCGAAAAAAAAAAACAACAACAATAATTCAATTATAACGGGATAATGCATGTTCACATAATTCATTATATTGCGTGGCCCAAAGAAGACGGACGGTTTTGTTTATTGAACAGCGTAGTTGGTAACGCTGCTACAGAGGAATCCTCGTACTCCACGTTTAGTGTACACCCGAGAGATTCGTTTTTGTCCTGTTTCAGTTATCATTGCATCGTATAACGAAAGGGAGCGCGTTTTTTGCGTGGAACGTTATTTTCGACGTGAATCGATCACGAATGCAGAATTTCGGAAAGAATTCAAAGTTGCGCAATTTTTTTGTTGTGAGCATATCTTAAGAGCCGCATAGACGTCCACGAGATCTGGAAGACCTGAAAACTCGGATTTCTAAAGAAATTTCAACAATTCAGCGAACTTTGCTCGAAAAAGTCTTCGGAAATTTTGTAAAGACTGAATGAATGTATTTTTGCAAGTGCCGGTCATCTGAACGACATCGTGTTCCACAAAGTAATCTCTCGTTTTTATATTTTTAAATAAAATTTCGTTCGAAAATTTTTATCGAGTAGTTTTTGAGTTATTAAAAAAACAACAAACCCGCCCGTCTTCTCTGGGTCACCTTATATTAGTAGCGCCCAACAATAAGGCTTATTACGGCAGTAGTAGAAAAAATGAGTCAAGAAATCGATGACCGTCATACGCTATATGGGTATATACAACAACGAATAAGATTGGAGTCCCGTAAGAGCTATTATGGCTACTTCTAAGGCGATTAATGTTAAACCCGAAATTGCACGACTTAATGCCTGAGGATTATAGAAATTTTTGAAGACGTCGTGAAACTGGGAAAGGTAAAATTGATTTTTTGGATTATTGGAAATTCGTACTGTAAGCTGCTTCGCCTAAAAATTTATTAACCGTGTTGTGAAAAAAATTGAGCATGACGAGCGACAAGATTTTTTGTATATATAAGAAAAATTTATTTTTAGTATTTGAAATATGCCATTTTTCTTGACTGTCAGATAAAATAAGTACGTTCGCCGCTACATAATAAACGTATAGATGAATATTTAAAATTGTTACTTCGAGTTTTAAACGCCTGTCAGAAAATAAACACCGCTGGTTAAATATCGGCAATAAACAATTTCGCCTTTCTGCCGAAATGAGATCTAATCAAATATATCTTTACTCTGTCGGAAATGAAGTCATTACTGCACGGCGTTATTTTAAAAATGATGTACACTTCTATTTCACTCGCACATACCCACATACAAGTCTATTACAAAAACTATTCAATTATCAATAATTTAAATAGCACGCGTTAAATGTTACGTAACGTTTTCAATGACAGAAAATTGTATTCATCTACAACGAGTTGTAAATGCGTCATTTCCAAACACTTTTATTTTATTATTATTATTATCATCATCATCATCAGAAATAAAATAATTCGCGGAAGAAGCGATAAGTGTGAAAATCTATACGATCCGTCATATAATGTAACGTAACCGCAAAAATCGATTATTAAAATGTTAATCTTTAATAATGTGCATATATACATACATTTTATATATATATATATATATATAAATAAAAGTATGAATTTTATCAAAAAATATACTCACAGACGCTGCTTTTCTCAGCGAGTATCGGCAAAAAGGCGAATAAACTTCCAACGACCAACAAGTGCCTGAAATTAAAAGGCGGGCCCGGCCCTTCGAATAATCTCGGCTTCATAATGGAGTATAGAAAACGATGTCCTGGACAGTATAACTCTAATTCCTTTTCATCATTTCGCAAGGATGACAATTACTAAAAGTTTTATAAAAACGTTCTTTCGGGATAATTTTTTTTTCTTAAAAATCATTTCATAACATTTTTTTTTTATTAGGCGTATTAATGACAAAATAATCGTTTTAAAGAAATTAATATATATTTCGAATTTTATGTGTTATATATATATATATATATTTATAGATAAAATTGCAGTTTTGACAAAGCTAAGACACGAACGTTAGACAAACGACGAGTTAAACGGAACACGGTAGCCGGTATATTTTTTAAACGAGTAACATCTAAGGCCGTCCTTTGAAATTTCCAAAAGAGAGAGCTTTAACAATTACCGACACACACACACAGCAACCCGAACGAGAGTAAATACGAACAGCCTATCGATCCACTTACGCATCTAAATCAGACCGGATCCGTCCGTTAGGCGTATGGACGGTGTATAGAGTGTACGGAGGTCTGCTAGACCGACGTCTGCGCTAACCCGTTATCCTTATTCCTCCGTATGAACTAATGTTACTAGTTCTCTAGTATTACTACTACTACTACTGTCGCAATAAGGACATTCGTACGCATATTACACATATATGTATAAATAATATGCTGGAGTCGGTAAACTTATATAAGCCCAAGCTACGAGTCCATCCCTTAATAAGAAGAAACTATATTGCATCGGGAAGTTAACACACTCGAATAAAAATTGATAACACTACTAACGTACAAACAGTACAGGGCTAATACATATTTTTGTTTTTTAAACACACATACATGTATATATATATATATATATATATATATATATATATAGATATATATATATATATATATATATATATATATATATATATATATAAGGCCTTATCTACATACGGACACAAAACTACTACAGACAGAGCTATTTTACTCATTGCCACCCTAACTAAAAATAAGCGTCAACCCTTATCTGGAGCACACGAATTCGCGCCCCCTTCAGCGGAATTTTATACAACCGTATCATCGTATACCAGTCTTCCTAGAAAACGAGTATCATTTCCCAACCTATTTTATTGCATATCGCTCGTTTTCATTCAAAATATAACGCTTATTCCTACGCATATAGTACGGTATAAGACACCGTAACGATACAATCACCGAGTTCGTTGACGTCTAATTCAACAACGTGGTACATTACGTATGTTATATATATATATATATATATATATATATATATATATATATATAATCGTACGCAAATTACCAGATTTTCTAACGTTAATTGCGAAATATACGTATCATCAACCTAGATCAAACGAGCTACTTTAACAGTCGTTAAAATAATTTATTATTATACAAAATTATTTCGTCTTAACAGCTTCAATCGTCTACTACCTTTATTACGTAAGCGTATAAAATTCGTAATAATAATAAAATGTTCGTAATTTGAAAATAATTAAGCCGAGATAAAAGATAAGACAGAAGTACATCGCGGAACATCATTAGCATCTAAGTTACGTTTAATACGGCACATAAATATGAAAAAATCAAACATTACATAGATAATGAGGGCATCAACAGAGCAGTAAAAATTAGTATTATAAAGCATTTCGATCGGAAGCGAAATACTTAGATACGCAAGAAAACCGAACTTCGTAACGCGGTGGAGCAGATGGCCAAACTGAAGCTGACCGGAGTAGGGCACATAATAGCCAGGGATTAATAGATGGACAAAACGAGTGTTGGAATGGAGTAGAAACATTGGCAGACCACTGATTCGTTGGTATCACTATATAACTCAGAAAGCTCAGAACATGCAAGAACTTTGGCAGAACGTACGTTCAGCAGTGGAACGATATAAGATAATAACAATAATAATAATAACAGTAATCTGATATTTTTTTTTTCGATAATACGGGGAAAATAGCGATGTAACTCAAATCATGACGGATTCGTAAAATGGTCTAGGCGAACTTTAGTTTTATTTCGATTTAAATCGGTAATAATTATCACGATTTCGGATAAAATAATATTAAACGTAAACAATTTAAGAAATTTACCGAATTTTAATTTACTTCGAATATTTACAAGAGCTTATACACCCGGAAAATAAGAAATTCGCTGAAAAACATTTTTTTTCTTTTTAAATTTTATATACCGCTTATTTTCGATGAACGTCAATTTTATTCTAGTAATTTTGCGTATAAAAGAACGCAGAAGCAGCATGTTATAAATCAATGCGTAGCAGATCATCTCATTATTGTCATTACGATCGCTTCAGATTGCGTTCCATTAGCATTTGTCGACTTCGAGGAGTGTCCGTAATGAGTTCGTTAAGTAAGCTAGGTTGCTCGGCGGATTTGTCGTTATCAATTCCAGTCGCTTTCTTCTTGTTGTTGATTTTCCATGTATCGCAAGAAAGAAAATCGGGGTTTCTCGTTTTTAATATCGTCTAATACCTTTTTCTGATTTTCTTCTATTTTCCTTAAGATCGCTTCATTGATTATGTACATTTATATTCGTAAAAATCTTCGATAGCGCCACGTCTCAAAAGCAGAAAATAAAAATTATCGCGCGTGTTCTGTAATTCCTGGCAAATGTGTACTTAAATTATTCATTAGAAAACCGGGTATAACGCATAATCCCGTCTACGACCAAGTTGTGATACGTAAGTGAAAAATGTAACGACCCGGGAGAATAACGATTAAAATATTATTTTAATTAAAATTAATAAATAATATTTAATAACATAAGTTAAGGGTTTTTTTACGCATTTTAATTAAAATTAATAAATAATATTTAATAACATAATTTAAGTGTATTGAAACGAATTATATAATCGACGTAAATTACATACAAATGTACAACGTTATAAAAGACACTAAAATATTCTGCAAAAATCCATGTAAAAGAATAAAAATATGTCAGAGAACCCACACGCTACGGATTCAACAAGCGTAACTATATAGCGTATTCGATGAAGGTCGCATTATTTCCATCTGGCGTGCGACAATTATAAAACTAATTTAAAATGTTCGAAAAAGTAGAACGATAGTCTCGAAAATGTTTAATATCATCGATTAAGAATGGCAAAAACAGATATTTCCGACTTAAATTTAAATAAGCACGCCTGAAATTTACCGTATTGTTCGGAAAAGTGACTTAAGATTTAGTTTAGGTTCATTTAACGCAAACAAACAAAAAAAATGAAAATAAAAACAACTGACAGCTCAGTAACGCTAGTTCACGTACTATTTATGAAAATCTACTTTTAAAATATTTTTCGACCCGGTCCAAATGGAAATTTCTACGCATAACGCGGTACAACAACGGACAGACAATAAAATTGAAACAATTTTCGGTTGAAAACCGAAAAAAATAATTTATTTAAACGAACGCGATGTTAATGATAAATGAAAAAAAAAAAATCTAAGCAAGAAGCGTTCATCTCGATCAAACAGAAACGAAATATTTCAAGCGTGGAAAATTAATAGGATAGCTGAAAGAACTAATACGAGAACTAGATAAATAAACAAAATAAACAGAAGAACAAGAAATAAAAAAAGATGAAATGATAATTCAAAGAACGAGTAATAAAATAAGATGTCCCGAAACTAAGTAATATCCGACGCTCGTTATACATTTATTTATTTATATATTACGATATGCCTATATCAAAAACCACTGTTAAATGGGCAGCAATCAATTAGATCCGAGCCGTACAAGATAGGAGGCATTAGAAAAGTTTAGGGAATGACTATACCCAGCAGTGGGTTGGTATATAATAAAAATGTATAACGAACGACTTGTTTTAGGACATTTCATTTTATTACTCGTTGTCTATATTATATATGTTGTATCAAAGTGGATCACAAGCTTTAGAACATTGTACAAAGACAAACATCATATAACGGGATGGATTAAAAATTGATAATGACGGAAATGAGGTCGCCGAAAAAGTGAAAGATCTCCAACAAGATATTTGTCACTACGTGATTTGAATAGATCTGGCAGTAGCCAGAACTACATGACGAATGAACATGTACGATTGCAATAATGCGACGCTCGGATTTCATTCGATATGATGTTTTTTTGTTGTAAAATCGCGTTTTTACCGAAAGTATATCGAATCTCACACTATTAAAAACCACTACATACATTACTATAATTACTGTAATCGTGTAGACTTTAACTTCCCGGAATTATAACCAAAAATGTCAATTTCGACAAATAGATTGTTGTTTCGGAATTGAATTTTTCGATCGGATATTTTTCTTAGCACAATTCTTTCATAGATTGAAAAATATTTGCAGAATATCCAGATAACTTGAATTGGAACGGAATACGAGATATACAAATTCAATTATATTTAATGCGTAAAAAACAAACCTAAGCTTATGACATTTGAACAGTCGACATTTTTTGACGTACATTTACACAAGTATCAAGAAAAATACTATAGAAAAAATTTAAATTTCCCAAATTTTCAGGGAGTTGGTGAACACGAGGCCCAAAATTGTTAAATTCGTAATTTCCATACAGGTCATTTTCAATTACTTCATAAATTACACGTATGTGTAAAATTGTAATCGAATCGTTAAAGCCGTTTCTGAGATAGCCTATTATATATATACGTGTATATATATATAATCATTATCATCCTCATTTATCATTAACCGCTAGGTTGGTGGGCAATTTATGAGACTACTTACCTGTACATATTCTATTGTATAGTGTAAGTAGCGTACAAAGCAATTATAATATGGGTATAGCGCAAACACACACACCCAGAAAAAGTGACTGTAATCGCTTTATTCTCACAACAGAATGCAGCTCATTGTATTTTTGTAGTGTCATATGGTGTTGTGCGTGGTAGTTTGCAATTGCCTTTCACGGTACAATATTAGGAATATTTATATTTTTCTAATGATGATATTTTTGCGTCGTCCATTTCGAACCCAGTATCTTCCGTATAAAAGTCTGTGCTCTTAGCTACTCTTCTATTCTGATGATATATATTTACATATAGCACAGTTAAAATGGAATTGGACAGGCCATGTAGCGAGAAGAAACGGTGACAGGTGGACGGAACGAATAACAGAATGACATCCAAGAAAAGGACAGATGGCAGGACGATATTCCGGTGTAAAATGGATAAATGAGGTCAGAAAATGAGAACATTTACATCCAGCAGTGGACTGATATAAGCGCATCTTGATATATATATATAATGAACTGCTCGTTTAATAAGATCGAATACATACATCATTTTCAAATTGTACCGTTACTTTTATTGAAAACGATACACGAAGTACCTTTGTTTTTTATTAATATTTATTATCGTTTCCCTCCAAAGTTACGGTATGATTTTTTTTATTATACTAACGATGGCGATTATTATAACATGAAAGTCAATACTCATGACTAAAACGAAATTAGAACGATCGTTTCCTTTTAAGTTGACAAATTTTCGCCTTATAATTAGGAAGTATGACGATAAAATCTTCCGGTTCGTAAATGCTCAAGATAAAACAATGCGCATCGCCCAGCCCGGTATTTAAGGCAATTTACATTGGTCCAGCAATAGAAACGTCTTTGATGTTATACACACTTCTTACATATCACTGATCCATGGAGGAATCTATAGGCTAAGTTGAGAACAGTAATATATGACGAAAACTTTATTTAAAGTGTCAAAATGGATCACGGAAAAACATTCAATTGCATGATGATGATATGTAACCTGGAACAGGTTAAAGAAGATACATAGATATATAAGCCTGACACATTTATTATGAATAACTTTCAGAAAATTGAGCAAAACTGTTCAAAAAAAATAATAACATCCGTTTCTGGATTGATGGTGCTTACTTTCCGTGTCCGAAAAACTCACGCATCATCCCAGTATATAGTCGTGTAAATGGCTTTACCATTTGCCGACCAGAAATCGGCTATATCACAATATTTGTCCATTAGTGGGCGGCAGAGGATATGCGTAGACGTTTGAATATCGCCTCAGTCACATCTATCGTAAATAATACCCCATTATTTCAGGTTAGCTTTACATCGTGTCATCCCGGTTCTCAATCGATTAAGAGACAGTCAAATCTTCCACGATAAATCATGACCTGATACTATATTTTCTTGAAGAATCTGCGGGTTAGTTCCAGCTGCGGTCTTCCATAATCGTTCTCTCATAGATCCTGGTTGTTTCGTCAGTACAAAGGGCTTCCTTGATTACAGCGTGACTGAGGCTTATTTGCTGCTAATTCTGTTCTTATTTCAGGAGATGCTATTTTCACGAGTGGGTATATCTTGTATATTTTTCTCGGCTTCAAACAGCCTGCTACTATTCCGTCTCATTCGTCGTGGTATCCACCTGTTTCGTATGACATGAATTTTTCCATACCGGCGCTGTATATTCGGCTACTGAAACGCACGGTTGCTAATACTCTCAACGTGTGCGGCTGAGCGCCCCAGCCACATCCGATTAGCTCCCTGATTATTTTATCCTCGCGGTAACTTCGTTCTTTGTAGCAACACTGTGTTGTTTGAATGATAATGAACGATCTAAGAACACGACAAGGTATTTTGGTGTCTCACAATGCTTAAGTTGGATTCCTCTCCAGTTTATATCCAGTTTCCTTTTCGCATTTTTGTTACGGAGATGAAACGCGTAAACTTGTGTTTTATCTGAATTAAATCTTAGCATGCATATATATATATATATACATGAATTTTAAGACTCCATAATTAGTAAATTATTTGAACATACTTATTTTACGCGAGTTGTATAAATTTGAACAAAACGCATAAATTATTTGTCCGAATTTTTTAATGCATCTTCGCTCCTTAAAGATTTATTTCTGGTAGTGCGCATAGAGAAAAGAACCAGTAGAATTATATATATATATATATATATATATATATATATATATATATATATATATAAAACACGTATATGCCACTGACACATCGTAAAAAACCATTAAGCTAAAGGTAAATTTATGAGATCCCATGGTAATGGAATAGAAAAAGGTTAAGAACCATTTTATTTTTAAAAATAAAAAATTAATAGGAAAGTGTTTGCTTAACGGTGCAGGTGTAGGTGAGGTCGTTAATTCTATAAAGTAGGGGCCGCTGAATTACGAAATTGTCCGGAAATAATGTTTTTTCACAACTGCCGTGTTCTATATTAAACTTCAACGATTCAATCTATTACGCTATCATAACTACGCATTATTGCGTCGCATTTTTTCATACGTCGTTAAAAACAGAATTGTAAATTTTTTTTTAATTGTCTTTGTTTCGCAAATTAGTTTCATAATTCGTAAAACGAAATAACTTTGCCTCCTCAGTATGAACTAAGTCAAAGCATTATTTTAATAAAAATTATCTAAAATTTTGAAATAACATCGGTAGTTTGATTCGAAGTGACACTTAATACATCGCTTACCTCCTTGAATTAAAAAGTATGTTTATTTTTTAACAAAGTACAAACTGTCCTCCTTCACCGACCATAATACACTAATAATAAAGAAAATAATTTTTTAAACAAATCAAAAACATATTTTTTGTTACAATATCTCCATGTGCCAGTTACAAACGGCATATGGAGATTTATTTAATATAAAAAAAAATATATATATTCTAACAAAATAATTTGGTTTCAGTTACTTTATCATCGTTTGGACGGCTCTCATAATTAAAAATAGGTACAAATATTGACCAAAAGAAAAAAGTGAAAAATAATTTTTTCTTTAACATATTTTTATTAAAAGTTAAAAACTAGTTACATTTATTCGTTAATTGCACAATTAACTAGTCTCTACATTTCATTCACGAAAACAGTAGCGACTCGTGGTTCAAAAACCTAGCGGTTGTAATTACACCTTAATATGGGGCATTAATTCAAATAATAATAATAACCACAGATCAAAATATTAAAGCAGGAAAAAATATATTTGATCGGAAAAAGTTACGAAAGCAGATTAGTGAAATTAACTAAAATGAATTACGACGCCGGCATCGAAAACAGGTAAAATTAGTTCCAATCATCGAAAAAAGATTACAAATGAAACATTTTTATACTGATTATGCAATTCTTAACCGAACACGGAAATAATGAAGCCTATTTAAAACAGTTCAAGATTGCTAAATCGGATATTTGTAACGACTGTAAAGAAAAATTAGATGATTCTTTTCACGCGAGCTTTGAAAGTAGAAATTTCAGCGAAGAGAAAGTCGAAAAATAATTCCAATAACTGGAATATACAAGCAAGACTTTTTCAATCTAATCAGTTTTGTTAACTATGTAATGAAAAATAAAACGCAATAGTTAATAATAACAACAATTAGAAACTCTGGTTGAGAAACTGCACGGTACAGCGGAGTTGAAGAAAAAAATAATATCCGTTAAAATTAGAGTATTCTCTTACTCTACTCTCATATAATATCCGCGTATGTTTGTCTACATATTATTTTATTTGGCGCAACCCGGGCTCGTTCTTTGATCCTCATGTATTGCTTGACAATTATTAATTTCTCTCGTTTAAAACCAATTTTATAAAAAAAATACACCAAATATATAGAATAAGTCGCTTAAAATTAATTTAATCATAAAAATACAAATAAATGCGTTAAATTATTTTATTTCAAGATAATAACGATTATCATTTTAAATATTAATAATTTTTTTTTCTTTTTTTTTTCTAAAGATAAAAGTGTGAAAGTACGCGAATTCTTGTTCACTATTTGTAATTTTGTTAAACATACATTAATACAGGTTATAAATAAATATCTAATAATCTAAAAATATTAAAGTCATCAAATCTCCCAAAGTGGTTAAAATACATACATATATGGTCTACTAAAAATCGATCCTGCAGTTTTTGTTGTTCGCCATTTGTACTTTTACAGTTCCACATATATCAAAACGTTTATAAATAAATATGAAATAATTTAAAAATACTATAGACATCGAATCTCCTCAAATAGAGATAACATATATGCATTGTCTAAAAATCGATCGTGCTGCTCGACGTTATTTTATAACACAAAAATACGTAATTTGTCACAAAAACCCAAAAAACTAAGTATAACCGATGAAAGTTAGCGAAATTCTACATACGTTGATTACCATTCGGGAAATAATTTTTTCCGTATACAGCATATAGCGAAATAATGGTCATCGAAAAATGGATCTTTAAACGATGCGTCCCACGATGGAACTAAACTAGGATATACCGGACGCGGTTTCCTTATCTTCGGATTGATTGTCGATTTTCTTTGTAAATTACAGGCTATATAGTCCATTTGTTTTTTAATAACGTCAATTGCCGCTATTTCCTGGAGAATAGAATATCGAAACACATCATTATGAAACGTTATTATTTTCGCTATCGATCACGACAGTGCAAAGTGTTTTTTTTTTTAAAAACAGAGTTAAGCGATGTAAATCTGTACCATCTCGCAATTCAATTTTAAGATGGTTGAAAACATTCGAGAGACAGCTTCTGCAACGGATAAAAAAAGGTCCAACGGTAAACATCGATCAAGTTCGGGCAGCTCTCATTCGGAGTCCCGGACGCTCTGCTCGTCGTCATGCTGCTTCTTTAAACCTATCCAGAGAATCTGTTCGTCGTATATTACTGGAAGACTTGAAATTTCATCCTTATAAACTGGTAACAATTCAGGAATTAAACCGACCATATATAACGCAAACTTTTTGCTGAAACAACGCTGAAAAAACTCGAAGACATCGATTTAAACAATCTTTTGATGACCAATGAAGCTCATTTTCAACTATCCGGATTCGTAAACAGAGCTGCCGGTATCTAAGACGAATTCAATTGAACACAGCGTGTGAGTAACCGTCTGACCTGGAGCAGCGAAGTGGGGCCTAATTTTAAACTCGTTTTTGCTTCCCTCACTTCTTCGTCATCGTCTTGGTCGTACATAGTTTCAACAAAATGGTGCGACGTATCACTGTTCGCAGTACTTTGGTAATATTGCCGCGTCGGACGGATTTCGCTTAGCCGCCGCGCTCGCCAGATTTGACCGCTAGAGATTTACTTTTGTGGGAATACTTTAAGAGTCGCGTTTACGAAACACGTTCGTCAAAGAATCGGGTCAGCTTGCTACGCGACATTATCTTTCAACTATTGTAAGTAAACTGCTTGATCATAATGCAACATTCGGAAACTACAAGTAGAACGTTCGAAGAGGAAGGTAATTTTTCTTCGCCATCATTCGTCAAAGTTTCAAAACACGACATAAGAAGGCTTGCTGAACGTTCTGAGGATCAAGTATTCCATATATGAAACGGTATAGATAGCCATTTAGACTTTACATAATACTCATATTTTAACTTTGATATATAAATCTGTGTCCCTTACACCGTTGTAATGGTAACTCTAAAACAACGCAAGTTCAGTGAAAAGAAATATCGTGTCTATATTACGTTCTTATTACAGCCATTTAATTTATTAACCGAGTTTAACTACTACAAGTTACAGGTTTGAAGTTCATATAAATCTAGAAAAGAAATTAATGAGAGTTCAATCAAGAATTTACTGATCTCAAAATATTTTTTACACTGGTCAATTTATCCTAATGTAATTTTATAAATCAAACATAGTCATAATATCGCCGTTCGCAAATATATATAAAGACCTTAAAAATAATTTTATTCTTAAAAAAAGATTTACCATCGTATCGAAATAAATTTTAATTTCGGCGCAACTATAAAAAGAAAGTTGAGCATTATTTCTGTTGTTAAAATTTTATAGTTATTAACAAGTATTACCTCGGCAATCGATTTATCGTAAATTAACAGCCACAATAAAGTCGTCGCATAAAGGAACAAAACGTCGGTGAACTTTTCGTGGGTATATTTCATAATATGTATCAAATGTGACAATCCACCATATTCGTTATCTTTCAACTGAAATTATTACATATTAATTATTTAAACATTCCGAGTAATACGTCGGCATAAAATATATCTTTACTGCAAAAAATGAAAAATAATTTAATTATTAATATAAGTACGAACTAGAAGAAAAATAAAAATAATATTCATTAATGTTAGTTAAAACCTGTACTTTGGTTTATTATTTTAATAGTGAGTTATTAAACTATTATCTTTTATCGTCTTCATCGTGATTTTATCTAATACATCACTGAACGTGTAACTATTTTTCCAATAATTAATATTCTATATCGAAAATGTTATTGATCTATCAGGACACCAACGTGTGGTGTTCCACAAGGGTCAGTCCTTGGACCTACTCTGAGGAATATTTTGTATTCCACTGTACATTAGTGTTGAAGATATTAAAGCCACATGCTAATCTCCGATGCTGATGATCTGTGCTTAGTGTTTAAGGCAGAAAGATTATCGCCACTGCCACTTATTGCATGCATTTCTAAATACCTGGAGAGTGTGGTGATGGATATAGGTCTTAGCTTTTCCCCTACCAAATGCAAGTTTTCTGTGTTTGATAATTCCTCGCTTGTTGCCGGGTCAACTTGAATTATCAGATTCGAGTATTTTGTGCAGCGCATCTTTAAAATACCTACGTATAATTATCGATCCAAAATTATCATTTACCACTCATTTCCAATACATTTCTACAAGATATATGGATATTTACTATATATTTTTTTATTATTTTTATTTTTTATGGGGATGCCTTTACAGCTTACCCAACGTGATGCCGTAATAATCACTAACTCATATTTTTATGAACTCGGACAACTTCTCGAGAAAAGTCGCTATGTCCGGGAACAAACCTAGATTCTCAATATGCAGAAGGGACATTACGTTATAAGGAGGACCATCACGAGATGCGTACAGTAGTTTGAGATACAGTTCAGAGCGTAATGCTGTTAATGAAGGACATTCGAAGAACACGTGATCAGGGTTGCAGACTACTCGACCAGCATGAAGAGGACAATACGGATTTTCTCTAAACTGCATAATGAACAGGCGGCCCGGCAACAAGCAATGCCCAAACTGCAATCTGCTGATAAGCACAATTCCTCTCCGCTTAATGTTTTTGAAAACGTAGAACCATGGGAACCTAGGGAGAGACGGCTGCAGCTGATAGTACGCAGTAAGAGGCGACCGCTGTATGCACTCCATATATGTATGTTCCCAGAGTTTTTTATGATCAGACTGTAAAATGAATGACATCACGCGATGAAATTGAAGAGAATAAAACACCATTAGAAGAACCCCTTTTAGCTATTGCATCTACCATTTCATTGTCGGGGACGCCTCTATGTCCCGGTACCCACAAGAATGACACAAATATCCTCAGGTTTTCCAGCTGATTAAGTTTCAACATGATGGCTGAAATCAATGAATCTGACACCTTCCCTTTACTTTCAATAGCCTTTAAAATACTTTGTGAGTCGGTAACAACGAGATAATTACCTGGAAGATTCGCATCAATTAAGGACGACAAAGAAAGAAATACTGCCACACACTCAGCTGTAAATGCAGAACAGAGATCAGATAATTTGTATGCCCTGCTAATATTAAGAGATGGGATATAAACTGCTGCACCAGTTCCCTGAGCTGACTTCGATCCATCTGTATAAACAAGGATATGCGTAGGAAAATTTTCAGCGATAATATTATTAAATGTAGCCCGGATCAGTGGGGGAGGCCAATGGACGTAGTTCTCTGGAAAGAAAAATGTTATTTTATTGGCAAAATTGTATGAATACGGTAACATAAATTGGATGGGTATATGAATTCGCATAGTCTGCACCTGAAATTCATCCAACCTACGTATAATCGAAGCCAGCAGAGGCATTTTGCTGTTTGAAAACCGCCAGTTGGAATAAATGTGGTAGAATAAATTGTATAGCGGAAAGCGATCTATGTTCATTCTTCCGATCAAGAGCTTTAATGCTAAATAACTCCGTCTCAGCTGTAACGGAGGAATCTTACACTCTGCCAACAATGCCGGTATCGGAGTACTTCTAACTGCACCAATACAGAGCCTCACACACTCATTTTGTACACGATCAAGCTTATTTAACAATGATTAAGCTGCTGATCCATAAAAAACACAACCATACTCCATTTTAGAACGAATTAGCAACTTATAAAGAGTTAACAGTAAGGATCACCCCCCCAACGAGTATTGTATAAATTACGTAGAATGTTAACGGTGCGGTTAATAGTTTTTATAAGATGATCAATATGTGGCCTCCATGTTAAACGCGTATCTAATGTAATACCCAAATACCGTATTGACTCGCAAAAGGAAATAACTCCATTTTCTGTTGTGATAGAGAAGTTATTGACTGTGAGATGTCTGTATGTAAAAACCACTGCCGCACTTTTCTGGGGACTTAGAGTTAACCCCAACTTATAAAGAACTCGTTCGATTAAATCAATATCCATATTAATATTACATACGGCGTCGGAAAATGATGTATTGGAACTAAATACCGCAATGTCATCGGCATAAAGGAGAGTTTTGGAATACAAAGGCACGTGTGCCAGTTCTGAAATATATAAATTAAAAAGCAACGGACTGAGAAATTCCCCTGTATACCACTCGATGGTATCTGGTGGACAATGAACTTATTAAAATGTGGCGTTGCGAAAATAGTCTACTAATGAAATGGCAGCAATGCCCTGGAATGCCTAGGGACAACAGTTTCTGCTGTAAAGTGTGCAAATGTATATTGTTAAAGGCGTTCATTATATCGAGGAAAACAGTAATATTGTATTCTTTGTTAATGAGACTGTTATATATATTACCAACTAAATCACCCACGCAGTCCAATGTACTGGTGTTATTTCGAAAACCATACATATTAGTTGGGAGGATTTCATTATGCTCTAACCACCAGTTGAGACGCGAAGCTATAACGGATTCACAAACTTTTCTAAAACCAGAGGCTAATGCAATTGGTCTAAGTGATCCATTTTTCTTAGGCACAGGGACGATAACAAAAAGCATCCAAGAACTTGGAATCGATTTAGTTTGCCAAACTTTATTTAAAATATGAACGAAGACAGTAAAAAAATTTTCCGGCAGCTTTTTTAATACTTCAAAAGAAACACCATCGTATCCTGGCGATGTTGAATCCTTCGTTGATAAAATGTAAGCTACCTCCTTTTCAGTAAAAGGAGCATCTAAAAAGTGATCAGAGAAGCTACTTTCAGGTATTATAACTTCTTCTAGTTCAGGTACATGAGGTGGAGCCAGTGACTCAACAAATGAATAAAAATTGTCCTCTGACAACTGTCTAACTTTATTATATGAAGAACTCCTGAACGATTTAGATAATTCCCATACCCTAGAGATAGATGTTTGTCGATTGAATTGCATACAAAACTGTTGCCACTTCTTCCTTTTTGCAAGTTTAAATTCCCGCTTAGCTAAAGCATTAATTTTCCTCCAGTGCAGATAATTTTCAACAGAACTATTTTCCTTATATTGTAGAAAAGCTCTCCTTCTATCACACGCTGCGCGTTGACAGGAAACTGACCACCAAAGGCTTGAGTTACTTTTCCTCGTTTTCTTATATTCACGCTCCTTTATAGTTGGTGACGATTTTGATAGGGCTTCGCTGATAGCTTCATATAACAACTGGAACTGGATCCTAGGGTCAGTCTCATTGCATATATTTAAATCATGCTTCTGAAGCTGAGCCGAAAACCATTGCCAATTCGTACGAATATAGTTCCACCTTTTTCCTAAGGACTGATCAAAAAATCTGTAACTATCCTGTACCTCATTTATACCTATTTCTATTAATATGGGGCAGTGGTCACTCCCTGAAGTGTCGGGGATAATTTTCCAGCTAGCTATTAAACCTAATGTAGGCGAGCAAAATGACAAATCTAACGGGTTGGCGACAGTTTCAGGCCTACCAAAATGAGTTGAACTGCCATCGTTCAAGATGCAGCAGTCAACATTCAAAAAGGCTTCATATAACACGTTCCCTAAATAATTATTTGTGAAACTATCCCAGGCTACATTATTCGCATTCCAGTCGCCACCGATGATGAATGGAGTTTTCAATGAATTAAAAATATCTGAGAAAATAGAAATATTTGGACGAGAGGAAGGTTTAACATGTATACTATAAATATGAATATAAAAAGACGAGTTTATATTAATCTTAGTGCCTATCAATTGTATGGAATTCGAGCTATCCTGCGATAAACTGCAAGGAATAGGAAAGGACGTGATGTGGTCCCGCACTAAAATTGCCACGCCACCATATCCATCCTGTCTATCGTTTCTATAAGTCATAAAATTTTTATACTCGAATTGTTCAATGGGTTCAAGCCATGTCTCCGATAATAACACTACGTCAGCTTCGTATTCATCAATTAATCTATCAAGGCTGTCACAGTTATTTTTCACACTGCGACAGTTCCACTGTAAAATATTAAGTTTCATTTTATGCTCGACCGTCCCTGGTTGACAGGAATAGGTCTATTCGCATAATTGTATGCTCGACCATCCGTAATTATGAGAGATAGGTCTTTTCGCATATGCAAATTATTATACTGATTATGAGATAACGGAGCAAAATATGGCTGACCAGCGAAAGAAAGATTATATACACGTACGCGTACGTATATACATTCACAATCACACAAACGTACACATACACACAGAGATACCCACGCATACATATACACATATTTACACTCATGTCTAAGGAGAACGAAGCATTTGAATTATTGATTCGAGCTTATTCTCCAAATGAGGAATCTGGAATTTTTGTAGTGTGGACAAAAGTGCGGGCACCAAAAGATCGGAAGGAGGATGGTTTGAACGAAAGATGATTTATTTTGGTTATCAATAGATTGAGGAACTTTAGGATTTGAAGACAAGGATACATTATTAATTATAGGCTCGGATAATGAGATAACAGCGTCATCCCCTTCTGGTGGATACACTGATCTTGACTTAACGTTTAAAGCTAAATTAGAGTAGTATTGATTACCCCAAATTTGACTTCTATCAACAATATTCCTGTTATTTTTCCTATTCCTATTATTATTACTATTACTATTACCATTATCATTACTGATATTATTATTATTATTATTAATACTACTGTTACCATTATTGTAGTGGCGACTGGAAGAACCTGAGCCACTGCTATTTCTTCTACGTTTAAAGGAACTAGTCCTTGTACGCAACTCTGGGAAATTTTTGTTATTTGTCACTTCAGCAAATGAAAATGCAGGAGTGACCACAGCCCCTTTACAAATCAACTTAGCCTCTGAGAACGAAACATTTTCTACTGCCATAACTTTCTGTAGCTTGAGTTGTTCCTGATAAACTGGACAGCCGCGATCGAAAGCGGAGTGGTTACCCCTACATCTAGAACAAAACAGAGCTGATGACGAAGTTTCACGATTAATTTGGCAATCCGATGATTTATGACTACCAGAGCAAAAGCCGCAAATAGTTTTGCTACGGCAAAGTTTACTAATATGGCCGAATCTAAGGCAATTATTGCACATTTTTGGTCTCCTAATGCTAGGTTCTACTTTACATGAATAATAATCGAAAAAATGAACACAATCGGGTAATAAATTTCCGCAGAACTTTATTTCAATAAGTGGAATTGGAGAAAAGGAACCATCCTGATGTCGTTTATTGAGTCTACGTATGTGAACTATTTTAACACTTGCAGTAGAGGATGCGGTAAGTTCCTCGACTTTAAGGTCGATCGGAACGTCCCTTACAATGCCAAAACGAAAGAGTAACGTTTGAGGGATAAAACAATGTATGTTAAGCTCTTTGTGGATACCCTCTGCAAGGAGAAACATATTAGCATGAACCACGGAATTGAATATTAGTCTGACTTGGTTACGACTACTCCTTGTCATACATTTAAGACACGTAATTTTATTATAAATTAACTTGGCCAACGACATAGGATGAAGGTTGCCAATATTATTATTTTTTCCTTCTATCAAAACTATAATTGGTCCCTGAAAATCGTTCGGAAAAATATTAATTGATGCAGGGGATATCGTAACTTGTACTCGAGGATTTATGTTAATATTACATAAAGTATCTTTAACAATTTCAGAATTCGGTTCTACGCGAATATTATTTATCGAAATAATTTCGTCGGAACCGACATCTGTTACAATAGCCTCGTTAGAAATATTAAGCTTCGATTTCTTATCTCTAATGTTACACCGATTACTATGCTTATTACCATTAATACCACTACCACTACTACTACTAATACTGACGCTATTATTACCATCAATTTTATTATTACAACTATTATCATTGTTATTATTATTACTATACTATCAGTATCATTATTACTACTATTATTGAACCTATTCCCATTATTACTATGGATAACATTGTTATTATTACTACCACCGCTTTTAACGTTAATATTACGGTGTGTATTAACACCGCCACGACCGACGGTGCTTACTCGGGGGGCAGGGGAACGATTGCCCGCAGCACCCGCTTTTGACATTTATCGACTATATATGTAGTCGATAATTTCTGTTACACACAAGGAATTGTATAAGCCTAAGCCTGCCTCCGCAACGACCGAATAAAATAAAATAAACACGAATACGAACACGAGTAATAAACTACAATACGCGAACTCGTACACAATAAATTATTACGTTTGCAAAAAAGTGCTTGGGGATTATCATTTAGAGAATGATCGATATTATATAAAGGCCTCATTCACGCCCCAGATATGTTAATAAAAGAATTCTTGATCTGGCCAACAGCAAAGGAATTTTTTGCTTCGAATGGATTTTTTTTTGTACCGGACTACTCCAACCAATGCTACTTGTGTCATTTGTGGGGTCCTGCCTTTTAATTTATTTCTTGTGGGTAGGTCTCTTACAGGTGAACACAGGCTAGTTGGTGGGAGTAGTGTGGGGTTGAGACATTCTAATCGACTTGAAAACATATCGGTGCAACCAATGACAAATGCAAATTTTAAAAAACATATTACTTCTCTATTATTAGCGAAGTGGCAAGCCAGGTGGGACGATGCTATTACTGGTAGAAAGACTTATGCCTTTCTGCCAGGTATATCAATACTATTAAAAATACTGAAGCTTGATGTTACTTCTATAGCACGCAGGTGTTAACCGGTCATGGCAAGTTTGGATCCTATCTATATAGGTTCCGGCTTGTTAGTGATCCGGTGTCTCTACCTGTTGTACTACAGGTGAGGTTGTTGATATACAACATACTCTGTTTATCTTGGTCAGCTATTCTTATTTTTTATTTTAATTAACTGTAATCTTTAACTTTACTCTAATTAGTGTTTAAGCGTTTTATTTAATTTTTAAGTTTTCTTTTATTCTGTTCAACTGCTTTGAAGATTTTCTTATTTTTTTCTCTTCAGATTATTTCGTTTTGTATTGGTAGTAGTAATACCGATTTATAATGTGTTTAATTTTATTTTCCCCCGATTGGTATAAGATGATACCATTCTTCTATTTATTTATTATTTTATAATTTTTTCTTTTTATCTCACTTTTCTATTTCATTTTGATTATTTTAGTTGTGGTGTAGTTACATTTATACAAATGTTTTGAAGTTATTCTTTTAAATTTGTCATAAAATCTTTAATTATTGTAATTTATGGAAGAAGGGACTATGTAATCTCATCCCTTCTTCCATCGCAATAAGTTAATGTAAGTGCGTAAAGGACTCTGCATTTGTGCCGCGATCTTCATCAGTATATTAAAACTCCCTTCTATAGAGGGAGATGGTTTAAGTGGGTAAAAATCTCACACGCTGATTTTGGCTCCCTTGCAGTGTATGTTTATAAGCACTGCATTAATAAAAACTAATTTTTTTATTATATCAGTGTCTTTTAAAGATTTTCCACCTGTCGCTTAAAAAAAAAAAATCTATTAGTAATAGACAAGTTTAGTTCGTCAGCATTATCACATGCAGTATAATAAAAAGAATTCTTCTTCTGGTGCCCTACGTCCTTGACGCGTTTGTTGACAATAACAAGTCAATTTTCCAGTTTTCTTTATTCCCATCCAGTCCTTTATGTTCATTATCCATCCAAGCTTCCTTCTACCTCTTGGACGTTTTCCTTCCATTCTACCTTGTAATACAGTTTGTAATATGCGGTATTTTTCTCCACGAATTATGCTACCGAAATATGCTATTTTCCTTTTCTGTAAGATATTCCACAGTCCTCTACTAAGATCTTTATCGATCATGTCTCCACACCGTATAGCCATATATAAAGCAATTAATGACCTTTAGTTTTATAGGTAAAGAAGGTTGCAGAAATACATTACTGAGTTTTCTTAATACATCTTTGGCTATTCTACATCGGATTTTGATTTCTTCATCATAATCTAACCTGCAATTGATTACTGAGCCCAAGTATTTGAATTTTATTTTTTCAACTGTTCTTCCGTTTATATATAATACCTGCCCCCCCCAGTTTGTGAACTGGTAACTACCATAAATTTACTTTTGGACACATTAATTTTAACTCCAAATTCCAGTTCTATCTTGTTTAGTATCTGACAGACTTACAGCGAGTAATAAACTAAACAATAAAAAGAATAAATTATTTATTCTCATCGCGTAAATATTAATTTCGTAAAAGAAAATTACAAACAAACAACAGGAAATCATATATATATATATATATATATATATATATATATATATATATATATATATATATCAGTGGCGAATCCTCCATGTTGCCGGTGTTTCCGGCGGAAACACGGGAAAAATATAGTATGAACTAGTTACAAGTTTGTCTTTTAAAAAATTCATTAAACAAATCAAAAATAATAATTTTTCTATGCCAGATAATGGCGCAATCTTTTGGTGAAGATTTTTTCTCCAATTATTACGGAAGATAGCGCTGTTATGCTTCGTTGTGAAAGATCGGTAGCTATAAATCAAAGCTCGGGAAAAATAGAGTATGAACTAGTTACAAGTTTGTCTTTTAAAAAATTCATTAAACAAATCAAAAATAATAATTTTTCTATGCCAGATAATGGCGCAATCTTTTGGTGAAGATTTTTTCTCCAATTATTACGGAAGATAGCGCTGTTATGCTTCGTTGTGAAAGATCGGTAGCTATAAATCAAAGCTCAGGAAAAATAGAGTATGAACTAGTTACAAGTTTGTCTTTTAAAAAATTCATTAAACAAATCAAAAATAATAATTTTTCTATGCCAGATAATGGCGCAATCTTTTGGTGAAGATTTTTTCTCCAATTATTACGGAAGATAGCGCTGTTATGCTTCGTTGTGAAAGATCGGTAGCTATAAATCAAAGCTCGGGAAAAATAGAGTATGAACTAGTTACAAGTTTGTCTTTTAAAAAATTCATTAAACAAATCAAAAATAATAATTTTTCTATGCCAGATAATGGCGCAATCTTTTGGTGAAGATTTTTTCTCCAATTATTATGGAAGATAGCGCTGTTATGCTTCGTTGTGAAAGATCGGTAGCTATAAATCAAAGCTGGCTAGTTACCGGTTTCAATTTCGGAAACAATACTGTTGTATGTGTTTGAGTAGACGTATACATCGTTACGTATATACGGCTATCATTTTCACTACATATGAAAATCTACACCAGCTAATTAGAATTGACTGTTTCCTGTTGGCGTATCGGAAACAGATACATCAATGTAACTAGAGGTCAACCTGTCTAGTAATTCAGTAAGTAGGCAAGCGTTTTTTTTCCGTGTCGTGTTTTGTTAATTGTCCTTTGGGTTTAGCAAAACGTGTTTCTTTTTTTCAATAATCGCGTATTGTATATGTCCGTGTTGACCACCTTTTTTTTTTCTTTAAATATTGTAACAAAAGGTTGAATTTCATAATGTCAAATTATGAGTGTAACTGTGTAATAGAGGATATTTTAAAACGATCTTTTGGATCTCATACCTTCACGGAAAAACTGGATATTGTTAATAAAGATAGACCTACTCCTCAGCTGATTGGATTAAAATCGAAATCGGACGGATATTATCGTCATTTCAATTCGGCGTGGTATACAGAATATTCTTGGTTGTGTGCATGTTCAAAACTGGTAAAACTGTTTTGTTGGCCTTGTCTTTTATTTTCGACCGATAAAAATACGTAGAACAGCAGTGGTGTTAGTGATATAAGTCAGTTTAGAACTTTGCGTAGCCGCCATGAAAATTCAAAATATCATATTCAGCACTTTACGATTTTGTCAAATTCGGAAAAACGAGAATTGATTTATCTTTGAGCACAGTATTTAAAGAATCAGCAGCACTGTACAACAGTAATGTCAAGAAGAACAGATATATAATGAAGCGTTTGTAGACGCTGTTTGTTTTATAGCTGAACACGAACTATCTTTTAGAGGTCATGACGAAACGTACGATCTATCAAATAAAGGTAATTATATAGGCTTGTTAAATTTGATCGCCAAAAATGACATTGTACTGAATAACCATTTTCAAACTTCTACTGTGTTTTCTGGAACATCTAGTGAAATTCAGAAGACATTATTAGTTGTATCTCCCGTTTTATAATTAACGAGATAAAATATGAAATTAAAAATGCTCACTTTGTCGCGGTAATTATGGATGAAACAACTGACATTTCAAATAAATCCCAATTATCGACAGTATTTCGCTACATAACTTGCAATGGAAGTGTAAAAGAAAGATTTGTGGGGTTTTCAGATGTAAGCGATAATCGTACAGCAGTTAGGCTATCATCTATTTTATTTGAATATGTAGACGACTTTCACTGTGGTGACAAGTTGGTTGCACAAACGTATGATGGGGCTCCAGTAACGTCTGGTTCGATCGGTGGTCTGCAGACTTTGGTAAAGCAGAAATATTTTGGAAAAGAAATTATATATGTACATTGTTACGCCCATCGTCTCAATTTAGTTTTGGAAAAATCAGTCGACTCAATAAAGGAATGTAAAATTTTCTTTAAAACTGTATCTGGATTTTCTTCATTTTTTACAAAATCGGTTAGCAGACTAATGCTCTTGATCGTGAAGTTAAAAAACGTCTCCCAACAGTGTCCAATACACGATGGAATTATAGAAGTCGTATGCTTGATGTCGTATTCAATTATAAATCAAAACTTGCAGCATTATTTTTATTAATGGTAGATGAAAGCAATGAATGGGATGTTCAAACTCAAGTTTGTGCGATCGTTTATTATCATAAATTAATGAACTTTGAATTAAATTTTTTGCTCGAAGAATTTTCCTTAATTCTTCCCAAGGCTAATATTTTATTTAATATTTTACAGAAGAAGATTTGTGATATCGGATACTGTAAAAAACAAATCAACGATTTTCTAAATTATTTAGATGAAATGCGTAAAAACTTCGATGTATTTTGGTGCAAAATGGAAGAATTGAATAATTTAGAAGAAGCATCGTGTTCGAAAAGAATCCCGATAAATGACACGGTTGTCCTCGGTAAAAAATCATCGTACAAGCGTCTCTTTTGTGAGATAATCGACACTTTAAAAGGGCAGATTACTGACAAGTTTTCTAATATTGATAAACTTGAATTTTTGTCGCTTTTGGATTTTGAAAAGTATTCAGAATACGAAAAAGTATTTCCAAATAAACCATTCCAACTTTTACAAAAATACTATGGTGCGTTTTTTAATGTATCACGATTGAAAAGTGAACTTTCATATTTATATTCTTCAACCGAATTCAATATTAAATTGGTTTTAGATTTAAATCAACAACTGCGTGCTGATGGTTTTACTGAAGCCTTGCCTGAGATTACAAAACTGTGCTCATTGATACGTATCATTCCTGTGACGAGCGCTATCAGCGGAATAGTCAGGGACAAACAAGGTTTTCTAGTTTATCTGTTATTTCAATTGAAATATGTCTACTAGAGAGTTTACAAGGAAAATCTGCATTTTATGATTTCATTATAGATTTATTTTTAGAGAAAAATCGTCGAATTGAACTACAATACAAATAAATGCCAAAAATTTATTTTGTTATTACTATTTTAAGTTATTTCATAGTCAATTTTTGTATATAATTTCTTTAATTTAATCGATATATAGTATTGAAAATTTTATTTGTTAGACCAGGGCACGTTAACCCACATAATTTTCGATATAAAATATAATATTTGCATTAATTTTTGTAAATGTGTTTGTATAAGGGAAAGGTCTACCGGAAACAAATTGTAATGAACCACGCTTCGCCACTGATATATATATATATATTAGTCTTCGATAGTATCATTTATTGCTATCATTTAAACTTGCGTTCAACGTGTAGATCCGAAACAGCATTTTTGATACTACGGAAATTTAATTAATATCCAGCCTGGTAAAAAAATTGCATAATTTTGCAATTCCTCTGTTAATAATTGGTTGACGGAGATATGGAACGAAATAAATTAAAGATCCCATAGTTACGACCCAGAATTAAGATTTGCGCAAAGAAACAATCATTAGACTGCAGTATATGTGTTATGCGCTAAAAAATAAATAAAAGTGCCGCTGTTAACGATTAAAATAAATCTCTCTGGGTAGAAATATGGGGTCGCATCAAAAATATTTGTGGAATAAGTGGACCGCGGTTGTGAACAGCAGGCGAAATAACAAAAAAATAATACATGACATATGAACAAGCTGAGAACGCTACTACGAAAATACATAATTTAATATCAAATTAAGTTATGTTAACAAACATATTTAACCACGAAGTTACGTCTAGTAATGAGTAAAATCTCGTAATAAGATCATTGGCAAGAAACTAAACGAGAAGTGTATCTACCCGAACAATATATGTGAAGTAACTACAGTTTACAGAACTGAGTCAACACGTAACTAACATTGGATTCTAGTCTGAACAATATATAGTGAAATATACTTCACCTGCACAACATTTCAGTAGTACCGAAAGCTTAAACATTTTTGCTATACAGTTATCATGTCTAATTTCATAAATATCTATATTTTTTATTTTTTTTTTAATTAAACAAATTTTTATATATATATATATATATATATATATATATATATATATATATATATGATAACGAAATACTTACCGCTGACCAAACAACTGCGACAGTCGGTTTATGCCTCGTTAAATTAATTAAGACTTTTATAGCTATCTTGCTCAATTCTAACGACGGCAATGAACGATTTGTTCTTTGTAAAAAACCTACAATTAAATTAACTACACCTTCTCCCGTTAAATCTTCGCATAATTTACCCGATAAATTTGTCACGCAATCTGAAATTATATTATTAATAGTTGAAACGAAGAATTTTTGTTAAGATAAATGATTGCTTATTAATTACAGTTAACGAAATGTTAGAGAAACGTGTTCTTTTTCGAAAACAATACTCATTCCGAAATGTAATATAAGAAAAAAATGATTTTACCTAAATTGCATAATGCTCTGATAACTACATTATACATATCGCTGGTTTTCAACAACAATAAAGCATTTCCGTATCTATCTCTTAAAGTTCCTTTAGTTAAATATTTTTCATTTCCACGAGCCGGCATAACGAACTTTTTCAATAACTTCATTTTTCGTACTCGATAACCTCTCCAAAGCGCCTATATTAAAATATATATATATATAAACAATTTTGACATTTGACGTGTTACGCCGGAACTTAAAATGTTTTATTTAAACTTATCCTTAATGTTGGTTTCGAATGTAATCATAAAAAGCTACATATTGATTTTCCTTATTATATTGTAAAAATATAATTAAAGTAGACGTACGCGTCACACATACAGCTAAACATCAATTTTCGCACATAATATTCGAATAAAAACATTTATAGACACAAAAATGATAATCACTCAAAAAGGTCCCCCCAAAAAATGTATTTTTTAAGTAGTAGTTCCGATATTGACGCGTATTCCGTGTTGCTCTATTCGTTTAAGAGGGCATTTAAAACGAAGATCAGTTTGTAGTAGTAAGTGTTACATGATATATGATATTATTAGTATTTAACATATCTTGTTACTCGTCATAATCGCGCGATATGTCTAACTTGTGTAATGAATGCGACGGTGAATTACCCACTAACGGACAGTACATCAAATGTAGAGGGGGTTGCAAACAGTGTTATCATTTCGACTGTACAACAATATCGCAACAAACGTATAAGACGCGATCAAAAGCAGATAAAGATGCGTGGCGATGCCAGAATTGTCGTAAAGAAAAAAAAAACATACAAAAGCAGATAACGTTGTATGAAGATAAAGAAAATGAGTCGATATTAAAAGAAATATTATCTAGGGTGGCGCAGATGCAAATAGACATAAAAAATAATTTGCGCTAAAAATTGAAAATTATGAATTAAAAAATAAAATAGATAAATTAATTAAGAATAACCAAGAGAAAGATACCAAAATAACCGAATTAAATAGTAGAGTAAACGAGTTGGAACAGTACAGTAGAAGAGATCAAATAGAAATTAGTGGAATCGAGGAGCGTGAAAATGAAAATCTACAAAATATTATTATACAAGTATCAGAAAAAATTGGCGTAGAAGTAAAAGAAGAAGACGTACAAATTATACACAGAATGGGGAAGATATAAAAAAGACGGGAAACCGAGTACAATAATAGCGAAATTACAAAGAAAGAAAGTGGAAGAAATAATTAGCAAGAGGAAGCCGATTGGATCACATGAAAACAAAAACAGGATATATATAAACGAAGCGATGTCACCATTTTATAGACTTATTGTGGAAGGCAAAAAATCGAGCCAGGGAAATGGGATATCGTTATGTGTGGTTTAAAAGGGGGTAAACTACTTATAAGGAAAAATGAAGGAATTCGACCTAAACGTATACAATCGGAAGAAGATATTGAGATGTATATAAGTTAGCATACATAATGAATAAAATAAAAATCCTATATATTAAGATAAAATTTATACATATAAATATACGTGTTAAATACATGCACATAAGAATAAAGTATATGTGCGTGTATGTGAATGTGAGTGTAAAATGTGGAAAGAGAAAAAACATAAATAATATAACAAGTTTTTTAAATTTTAAGATAAAATTTATATATATTAATATAATTGTTAAATATTTGTGTATAAGAATGCGGTATATGTGTGTGTATGTAAGTGTAAAATATGGAAAGAGAATATAAAATAACCAAAAATTACTGATATGGAAACTAAACTTACTATAGTGTATGTGAATGTAAGATCATTGAGGATGAAATGGAATGAGATAATGATACAGTGTAAAATAAAAGGAATAGATATACTAATATTAGGAGAAATTAATGTAAATAAATACGAAATGTCCTTATACAACACCGAGGGCTATGACAAATATCACAATTTAGAGGAGATGGGTATTAAACAAGGGCTAGTGATCTATATTAGACGAGATGGAAATATAAAAACAAATGTGATAAATTATAACATGAGGACGGCGGAAAGTATTCTAATGAAATTAAGTGTAAACGAAGTTAAACTATATGTGTGGTCTATCTATAGACAACCAACGTACGATACAAAGGAAAATATAAATGAAATAGTCGAGTTAGATAAAACATTTCTACGAAAAAAAACTCTAGTGTACATAGGTGATATAAATATTGACACTGCAAAAAATGATTTAAGAGCATTAAATTACCAAACTACACGGGTATAACTGGGATATATAAGCGGAATGAAAGGATACACTAGGGAAGAATGGAAGGGCGACTGTTACACACAAGCCCAGATAGACCATATTTATACTAAACAGCTAAATAAATCGATTAAAATGAAGCATAAAAATCTTAACACTAAAATAGTCGATCATAATATGATAAAATGTGACGTGTGTATCAAGGGATATATAAAACCAACAGATCTAACGTGTAGATACTATTACAACGAAAGACAAATTAGAACTAAATTGAATGGTATAAATATGAATAGTGACACAGACTATCAAAATGCTGACGAAGTATACGAAGAAATAAAAACAACATTCGACCAAATATACTCGGCATGTAAACATAAAAGGGGAGTCAAAAAATGTAGGAAAATAACTGCTATAAAAAATTGGATAAACAAAGAGATAATTGATATGATAAACCTACGTGACCGATTATATAAAAAATGTAAAATAAAAATAAAAATAACACATCACTATGGAAAAAGTACAAAGCGCTGATAAATAATGTAAACAAAATGATTAAGACGAAAAAGGATGTATTTAACAGAGAAAAATCCAGAATATCTGGAGGTGATATTAGAAAAACTTGGATAAATGTTAGGAAATTAATAGGTAAGGAAACCACTCTTGGGGTTGATGAAACAATAGAAAAATACTTGTGTAAAAAGAATGGTATACATAATGTAATAAAATTATTTAGTGAGGAATTTGAGCATAATATAGAAAGAATAGAACACAAGTGTAACTTACTAAAATTAAAGTCAAATGTATGTAATGCTCGTAGTAATATGTGTATTCCGAAAGCAACGGTAGAAAAGTAGGAAACATTATTGACAAATTAGTAGCTGAAAAATCTTGTGGTAACGATAATATAAGAATTAAGGATATGAAATTTGTGAAGGATAAAATATCAAAGAAAATAACAAACTTAATAAATAAAACGTTAGAAAATGGAATGATACCGCAAGGATTGAAAACATCACTAATAAGACCGATATATAAAAAAGGAAAACGTAACGAAGTTACAAACTATAGACATATTGCAATAAACAATGTTACAGCAAAAATAATGGAAAAGTATGTAGGATCATACTTAGTAAAATACTTACAAGAAAATGATGCTATTGATAGAAATCAATATGGGTTTCAGAAAAACAAATCAACATCGCAAGCACTTGGCGATTTTGCTGAAGAGATAAGGACAAATCTGGAAATGGGAAATAAAGTAATAGTGACATTCATTGACTTAACAAAGGCTTTTGACACAGTGAACCACGATAAATTGTTAATAAAATTGAATAACATAGGTGTAACGGGTAAAGTCTGGAATTGGTTTAAAAATTATCTGAGTGATAGAAAGAGCGTAGTAAGTATATCCGGAGTAAAAGGAATTGAATTTAAAATGAGAAATTTAGCCCGATCTTATTTAATATATATGTAAATGGTCTACAAAAATATTTAAATTATAGTAAAATATATGCTTTTGCCGATGACATAGCGATAATAACGACAAATATAAATATAAAAATAGCCGTTGAAAATATGCAAAAAGATTTAATACAAATTAGCATATGGGCCCATGACAATAACCTGATAATAAATACTAAAAAAACAAAATGTATGTTCTTCAAATCTATGATGGATATAGAAAGATACAAGCCTATATTACAGATGCACTCGAATGATTGTGCCCATTACATGAAACAGGAGAACAAGTGCAGTAACAAAGATTGCGAACAAATAGAAATGGTACGAGAACACAGATACTTGGGTGTAATTATTGACGAAAATTTAAGATGGAATAAACACATAAGTTCTGTGGAAAAAAAAATTCGAGCAACATTGTCAGCATTGTATACATTACAAAACTACGTTAGCAAAGAAACATTAAAATAGTATATTACGCGCTGATAGATTCACGATTAAGATATAGTGTGCAGGCATGAGGTTTAGCTAAGTACGTATCGATCGTTTACAGAGAAAATCGTTACAGCTAATTACAAGAGATAATGATAGTGAATTACATAAACTTTTGAAGGAGGAAAACATGCTGGATATAAAAGGATTGTACTTAATGGTTAGAATGTTGGATTATATTAGAAATCGGAAACCTGTAAAAGTTAGGGAAAGAAAAGAAATAACATATGATCTAAGGAAGATACAAAAATATCATACTCAAATACCGAAATCGAAGCATGGAAATCAGACAGATGTGTACATATTGTCGCGTATGATGGACGTGTTACCAGAAGAAATATTGAACGAAAGGGTGGGGAGGAAACTAAAACGTGAATTAAAAAAATGGTTACAAAATAAGGAAAATGTGGATAAAATACTATAAGAATAATGAAATGACGAGGATTATGAAATACAAATATTGTATGGGATGCCAGGGTTCTACTACCGATTGGAAAATTAAAAATTTGGTGTAAATGGGAGCCTATATGTGGATGAATAGAGTGGAAATATATTGTTTGCAAATAGAAAGGTAATATGAATTAAAACTACTCTAACAGATGTATAAATGTATTCTGTGTGTGTATGTGTATGTGTGTGTGTGAGCGTGGTACTGATCAGTACTTAAGATCGCTTTTGGAGTTAAGTTAGAGAGTATAAATGAGTTATAATTATATAAATAAACGGTAATTAAAGAAATCAATATAATAAATGTAATCAAAATAAAAATTTATATTAAGCGTAAATGTATAATATTAAATCATAAGAAATGTAATTACCCGTCGACAAGCGAAAGCTTGACGGGATAAGTAGTATTAAAATAATTGTATTATGTCGTATGAGTGTTGTTGTGTGTATATGTGATTATGAGTGTATATATCATTATAAAATTTATCACAAATATACGTTAAAAAAAAAATTGTACAGTCACGTTTTACATTATTTGAATATATTATGCCGTTAAAAAGTAAATATATATTTATTTAATCAAGTACATCAACACTGCAACATCGAAATATTTTTAATAAATATCCGTTATAAGTTTTGAAAATACAGTTTATATACAATTGATTTTCACGATCGCTTCATGTTGTTTTTATTGTTAAATACACATTAACTATCGCGTCGAGCGGACAAAAAATTATTTTTAATGCCCCGACATTTTTGGACAAACCTATTCTGTCTTTTCTAAATGTCCGTTTTATCGGTGACATTGTAAAATTCACGATCGAAGAAAACACGATTAACGAAATCGATATTCCGGCGTTTCATTTTCTTATTATGATTATTACTTGCTATTGAAAATATTAGATTGAGTGAAGTAGTTGCACACTTTGTTACATCTCCTAAATTTTAAAAGAAAACGAAGAAAATTTTTCATAAAATTTCTTACACACGATACATAGTAACTTAGGTCTACTGTATATATTTAGTCCTTATTATAGATAAAATACCTTTTCTCTTGTACTACATATTTCTGCGCGCTCACATGCGCGTATATATGTATATGTATGTGCGTCTGTGTGAATTTTACGCGCAATAATACTTAAGTGTAGTTCATTACTTACACGTGCAATTAGTATACATATTTACATAGGATATAGGTGTGTATATGCAGACTCCTGTCGCCATCAAAAGAAGAAATGACCGAATTTCTCACTCGGGTTGAAAAAAGCAGCAACGAAGTTGGATACTAAAACCGATCCAAATGTAACGTATTGATTATAGACTGATAAAATATAATCTCCAAAACCACTTCACCATATAAAGGACATCGCAGTAAAAGATGAAGCAATTTACCTTGGAGTCCAAATGTCACAAAAAGTACAATATGAAAAAGAAATAAAAAGAAAAATCGAAATGGCAATGCTCTGGTCAATCTAGAGAAAATATGGAGAGATCACCAGATAAGCAAGCAAACAAAACTCTACCTTGTTCGGACGCTACTTTTCCTAGTGGCCACATATGAGGCATAATCATGGACTATGGATAAAACTGCCAGAAGACGAATCGAAGAATTTGAAATGGCATTCTACCGCCGCGCATTACACATAAAGAGGACGAACACATCTGTACTAAAGGAGCTTTGGAATCGAAGAAAAAGACCGTTTACTACCATCAATCCGTAGACAAATATACTAAGTTTCCTCGGATACACGATCAGAAGAGGTCGATAGAAAAATAGATAATTCAAGTTAAGATGAATGATAAACGAGAAAGAGGACTGCACTCAACCGATATATAGATCAAGTTAAGTCCTGGACAAAGTTCACTTGAAGAACTGATGCGGACGATCGAAAGTCGATGGCGACGAATTATGCGAAAAATTACATGATGGAATCGAGCAGTACGCCGACGATGATTATATATATATATATATATATATATATATATATATATATATATATATATATATATATATGTATGTATATCGTAGATAGATAATTCTCATATTTACGCGTCAAGTACACTTAAATTATAGTGTGTTTCGTACAAGAGTTATCGTGTATGTACACATTCGATGACTACTAAAATGTGAATGTACGAGTGGCTGTTTATATGTTATAATTGTAAAGAGGACTGGTTTAAGCATAAACTGACGATACGGTATATTGCATCTGTGTAAATAAAACGTACTGTAAAACGTTAATTTGAATAATAAAGTACTAATAAAAAAAAAAAACAAACGTTAATTTAATATTACCTGAATCTTAACGGCGGCCGCGTTCATTACGATAGATCTTTCGGCCAGTTTTCGACGATATCGTCTCTGAACGAAGGTAATCGTATTTTTAACGGCTAAAAAACGACGACGCTCTATCAGCATTCTGTAACAACTCTGAACGATAACGGCCGAATTTTTAATCCGTAAAAATCGCTCTCTTTCCGATTTGGCCGTTCGATAATTTCGATAAGCTCGCTGTATAGTTAAAACGGCGTTTTTCTTCAGCAGATAACGTTCTCTCAGCGAGCATCTGAGCATTAACGTACGCGCCCGATACCAACGCTGAATAATTATCGCGTTACGTTTCCACGTTAAATATCGACCGCGATCTAATCGCATCGATTTCGTCGCTCTGTATCGTCTCTGTACGATTATAGCGGTTCGTTTTAGCGTTAAAAATCGTCGTCTAACTAGTAAGGTCGTTCGAAATCGACGTTGTATCGATAGAACGGCCGTACGTAATCGTAAAAATGAGTCGCGTTCCGAACGCGCGATTTTCCGAGCTCTATATCGATTTTCGATCATCGTAACGGTCGCTTTCAATTCTAGAAATCGTTTTCTACACCGTCGCGCGATTAATTTCGCTCGATACTTTCGTTGAACTAATACGACCGTTCGTTTTAACGAAACGTACTCGCTTCGATATCGCGACGCTAATCGATTAGCTCGAAATCTAGTCTGCGTAATTCGGACGGCCTCTTTCAATCGTCGATAATTAGTCGAGTCGCGTTTCGCAGCTCGGCTAGCTCTGTATCGTCTTTGAACGATCAAACAAGCGTTTCTCAATTCGTCGTAAGCGGCTTTTTCGCGTAACATCGACGATCGAGCTCGATAATACGTTTCGACGGTACGCGCGGCGTTTTTCAATCGTAAAAAGTCGTTTCTAGTCGCTTTAGCGATTACGTAGTTTTTATAGTAATTTTCGATGATTCGAACGCTAGCCTTACGACGTAAATAGCGTAATTTAAGCGTTCGCTTCAATTTCATCGTTCGATACCATCGTTGTATTCGGACGCAGGCACGTTTACGTTCTAAGAATAATCGTCGATGGCGTTTCGCTCGTAATCGTCTCTGTACGTTAACTAAGACGTTTTTAATGCGTAAAAATTCCGCTCTACATCGACGCGTTAATCGTATCGAGCGATAACGATTTTGAACGAAAATAGCGGTCGTTTTTAAACGTAAATAACGATTCCTCTCCACTATCGATAATCGTCGAGCGCGGAAACGATTTTGTACGATTTTTACATAACGTTTTAAACGGCAAAACGAACGCCGTATACGGCCAGTGCGGAAACGACGTTGTATCGTTAAGACGGCCCGTTTAAGACGTTCGAAACGTTCTCTATGATAAATCGCTAATCGTCTAGCTCTAAATCGACGCTGAACGATTATTACGGCGCATAACGCGATAATCTGTTCGTAATCGAATAATACGTACGACGTATTGCTAATCGAATAGCGACGATATTTAGACGAAAGCTGATGGAAAAGTCGACGAAAATTATCGGTCGGTAATGATAAAATTCGATTACGTAATCGACGTTGGAAAACGCGTCGATTAATTTCGCGACGTAAACCGTTCGTAGCTCGCCACCAGTCGATTATTTTTCGAACGGCTACTACTTTGTCGCGTTTCTTTCGTACCAGATCGATCATCGTTTTTCTAAGAGTTAAACATCTCCACCAACGTTGTATCGTCGACGCGGCTTTATTGTAACGCGGCGCTACGTAATTATTAATAATTTGCCACAATAACGATAACGTCTTTTCACGATAACCGCGAGCGATATCTTGCGCGCAAATATTACCTTTTATTTCGCAAACGGTCCGTAAAGCTTCTAGAGAAATTCGAACGTTATGCTGTTTCTGCAACAGACTTATAGCCGGTACGCGTAATTTCGAACATAGATCGACTTGCGGTCCGATTAGTATTTCGAGCATTCGAGCGATATGTACGCCGTCGCGTAAAGCTAATAAATTAACCAGACCGTAATCGTATTCGTCTAAATGCGTCTGTTTATACGCCAGCACATAATTCATATACCTTAAATGTTTGATAATATCGCCGTGACCGATAACTAAATCGCCGCAAAATGCCAATAAAATTTCGGCGCTCGACTGTAAAATATATAATTAAGATTTATTATATATTCTACTTAAATAAAGCCAATAATCGCGGTTCACGCTAATTTATAGTAAATTCGCTAAGATTTATTGAAAATTCTTTATTTATTCGTAATTTTCAGTTTACAAAAATATTATTAAATGTATGAACTATTTTAACACTAATGCGTTAGCGTCTAGTTCACTAAATACGACCGTTCTGTTAAATTATTTATAATATATTAAACGATAATTTATTCGATTTTTTAAAAATAAAATAAACAAAAAAAAAAATGTTTTTATTTATGAACAATCGCGAAGCTTTTCAGCTATTAATCCATTATCGAGTGAATATATTGGATGCTTTTTATTTATTTTACTCGCTATTGTGTTATTTTATATAATTTTTTTTTTTATTATTTACTATGTGTTATTATTGTTTATATTGCTGATTGTTCGATTGTGTTGTTTTTTACCACATTCACTATCACTATTTGAAAATACTGTTTTAACACTTGTGTATCTAAATAATACTTTTTACATTTTATATATTTATAAATTTGTTATAAATTATTTTTCCAAAGTCTTTATTCATTATAGAAAAGTAAGTTTTATAGAAATTACATTTAAAATTAATTATTTACGACTAGAAAAATTATTTTATAAACAAGAATAGAAATTTTTGATTAGATATTGGTTTTTACGAAATATTTCTAATTTTTTTTTTTCTTAAAGAAACGTTTTCGTTAACAAAAACGAGTACCATTAAGAAATGTAAAGTCTGGCGACATATCTCTTCGACTTTAAAAACGATGTTATTTTTACGCGCGTTATAGATCGGAAGTTTTTTGATTTAAAAAAATTTTAACCATTAGAAAAAATAAAACATATTTTAAAATTGAATTATTTTACGCCTTTCCTCTGTCAATAAGACGCCATCAGAGCGACCAGCAAGAAATTAACGAGACCGCAAGAAACTGGTTACTTCGACATATCTCTTATCTATCGTTAGTTGATGTATATCAAAAATTCCCAGTAGTCGATAGAGGCATAATCTTAAAATACATCCATTATCACATAACGGTACAAATACATCGATCTTTTCTTTATTACTTCTATCTTATTATAAAATTTCCAATTTAGGCTCTTTATCGGATTAGTTTCGACGAATTAACGAAGATTTATATAATTATTCCGTTTAACCTATGCATATTTCTGTCCTAATATATTCTATATTAATTTCATGATTTATTTTATTTATTTAAATTTCTGACGTACCTCTTTTCTCTAGAAGAAGAAATATATATTTACCGAACATATAAACAAAATCATGAATACATGAATAATTGAATAATGAAGAATGTTAAGTACCTTATATATATACCTTAACAGTTAACTTACTAATGTATAACTACATCTAATGTATATGTAATAAAATTAAAATTTAAAACGTAAAATTTAAAGTTTTAAACTTTTAAGTACAGGAAAAAATTTGAAAAAAAAAACCGTAAGTATACAATAATATATATATATATATAAATATAGATAGATAGATACAACTAAACTAAATAAAACATTTTGTCATTTTTTTCGATTGATTTTAGAATATTTTAAAAATTAACCGTATAAATTATAAAAATTTGTCGAAATATTTCCCGAAGGTTTCGGATTTTACGTTAAATCTTACTCGCAACATTAATAATTTCATCGTAAAATTATTAAAAACAAAAACTTTAAAAAAAAAATACTCAATGAGGCGAAAATATAAAGCAATACCTGCATGATTTTTAATGTGCTATATAAATATTTTTAGAATTGAAAAAAGTTCGTGTACGGTATAGGGAACACTAAGTCACGTACTGCATATGAACTTTAACGCGGATATTTTTTATGTGTGTGTGTGTTTTCTATTTAATTGTAGTAGTATAATTTCGTATACATCATCGCTCGATATGTATTTTTCAATTAATGTTCTATTTTATCGAAACTATTTTCGTGATAACTTATTATACGTTCAATTCCCTATTCGTTCATTTATACTGTTCGTATTCACAAGTCGATAAAAAATCCTACAAAACATATGGTAACAACGACTCGAATACAATAATTCATATTGGAATCTAAAATCGAAATTATCATTAAACAGATATGAGCGGAAGATAAATTTTGAAGTTTTTTGCGTTATTCCCATTATTGTTTAACCAAAAATGCTGAACGAGTCGTCGAACAAATCATAATGACCTAACCGTATAGAACAAAGTTTAATGGTAAAATCGTCAATAATATTCATTATGCGATAACATCGTCACGTACTGATATATATAACGGTTGCTACAAAAATTTTACGAAGCTGGTGCGACTTATGACCTAAACTACACGGAAGTTAATTAATAAACAAGTTCATGATCTGGAAGAAGAACAAATCTGCAAAATATTAAAAGCTGGACAAGCACTTTTTCCGCTGGAAGATACAATGCAACGCAAAATCTGATAGACGAACTAGTGATCACCAACGCTCTTTGACAAGTATTGATGATGACTCATTTCAATACTATACTTGGATAGTCGATAATTGATGCGAGTGAAATAAGTTATTGTAAATGAAAATCAAGAAAAAATATAACGGTTTAAAAAACGGTTTCGTCATTACACAGCCTATTCGTTTTTTTTTTTATTAACAATTTTTGGATGCGTTTGTTCCTTATCTAATTTATATTTTATTCGACATTCTTCATAGATGTTCAAATTAAATTGTTTTATAATTATACGCTTAAAAAATATATACGAATATCACAAAAATTTGATAATAATGATTTTTAAAATGAAAATCCGATAAGTTACGAAATTATAAAAGTAGTTTACACTGAAAAACAAAATGCGAACGTAATAATGAATACTATTTACAACAAAATTTTACCTTATATTCGGACGATTTCAAAAATAAACAAGGATCGTGTCTTATGAGTTTCTTTAATTTCGCTTTATCCAAAAAGTATATTAACATCAAAATCTTCTTCAAAATAAATTTTTTCATAGCATCCTGTCAACAAATTATTAAAATTCTATCAACTAAACATAAATATACAATTACGGTAGGCGTTAAATAAAATATTTTTCCCGTCCAATTACTTAATTTTTATAATGCGTAAACGTCGCTCGTTGTAAATTTGTAAATAGATTAAAAATCGAAATAATTTAAAATATAAGTCCGATCCCAGAGGAAGACCTCACCACGAATATATGACGTAGATTATAGAGGACCTTGAGTGTAACAACTACACGAAACTGAAGAGATTATCAAAAAATAGAGAAAAATACCAGGCTGCTACAAAACAATCTACGGTTTGACAGCGATGATGAACGGTAAGAATATTATAATTCCGGTACGCGTAATTTTTAATTTTTATTTTGTTTTGTATAATTCGTATTTTCTTCTTCTTCAAGCTAAAAAAAAGTGTAAAAACGAGAACGATTTTATCAATTCAACGACAATAATAAATAAATATAAATACGCGTTTTAATTCCTTCAGTATTATTAATTTTAACCTAAGCTTATAAATTATTGCATATGAAGTAATTAAATAAAATTACTGAAAGTATGAAATAATACATTATTTTGAATACGTAAATATTTTTAGAATTAGAACATTTTATGTCCACGGAATTTTCCTTATTTTAAAATACGACAATTTTGTTAGAATGAAAAATTACCACATAATTGCGACTGAAAGGGTTAAAATTATAAATTATTTTTCTAAATATTTCATAAGTCGTAACTTATTCCCAGTTCTTACTTTAAATGTCGGTAATTTCATATTCACAACGGTAGGATGAGAATGTTTCCTAATGATGTATTCATTCACGAACAAGTTTTTCCGAATAAAATTACCCAATCCGCCAACATCGCATTTTGCTACAATCGGAATTCTTTGATCGTATATTACTTCCAACCCGATACGTAACCACAACGGATTGTACGATCCCAACAAATGTAATAATTTGAAACGTAAACCTATGCAAACATGAACGCAAAATATATTTTGAAATGAGTTTATTGTAATGTTCGAAAATTCAAGGTACTTACACTTCGGAAGTTACATATATATATATATGTATAAAAACAATCATATATTTAATGAAAAGTGTATATATAAAGCTGCAAAACATTGTTAATAACTCAAAGTATGGTGCAGATGAATAAAAGTAACAGAAAAATTATATATCAGTTAATGACATATATAGCTTATATATATATACATATATACATATATACATATAAATAAATATTTCAAATTTGTGTGTAGGAAGTCCTCTCCAAGTGATTTATATTTAACGGTAACAGTCATAATGAGAAAACAATCTCAACCATTACCACGTAATATGTCATATGTATTTACTGTTTAACTACAAACAAAATTTAATTTATATTTTTAAAAAAACTGTATATCAAGGATGACAATTTTTACCGGTGAATTATTATTATATTATTACTATTGATAATAAAAACAATACCAATTATTATTACTGCTATTAATTAACATCATTACCGTTTTGTTTTTTTTTTTTTAATTGGGCTTCCATACAGTTTACCCATGTCTGTATATTATGGAGTGAATAAGAAAGGGCTACTTATAAATTAGGCAGAGTAAGAAGTAATGTAGGGATGAGTAAAATTAAATAATGATACCAGAATCTAAAATATAGGATTATAGGGCCGTATATACTTCAGCATTTTGAAGAGCTAAAAGAAATGCAATATTTATAGGA
This sequence comes from Coronaproctus castanopsis, assembly GCA_032883995.1. Classification (NCBI taxonomy): domain Eukaryota; kingdom Metazoa; phylum Arthropoda; class Insecta; order Hemiptera; family Monophlebidae; genus Coronaproctus; species Coronaproctus castanopsis. Next base: position 143,071,712 of record CM065053.1, read on the forward strand.
AATGGAACTTTAAGGCTGTGAAGAGCTTGATAAAATGCAACGCGAAATTACTGCTATTATCATTATTAAGAAAATGTGTACATAATACATACATATATTATTTACACATATAAAAAACGATATTGGAATGACATTTATATTACTTATATATTTACAGTACTGAATTATTTTGTGTTCAAAAAGTTATTATTATTATTAGACGAAATTAAAAAAAAAAAGTTATTATTACTGCTTATCATTACTAAGAAGATATGCACCATACGCATTTTATTTATATTTTCATACGATAAGTGGAACAAATTTAGAAATGACGGTGACATATTAGGATGTTTGAACTCTAAGGACAGTATTAATTACCTGATTTATTCAATTTTGAGAAAGAACGAAACAGCGTGGAGCGTGAAAGTGAAGTAAGTGGACAAACATCAAAGTAATGACAATTTCCAAAGATATGATAGAGCGGGAAAAAATTATTCGTCTAAAAACAGTTCAAATTGAAACAATTTGTTGTTGGGCCGATAATTTCCTACAACCTAGATATAGAAGAAACAACATTTAGTTTTCTATTTTACATAGTGAGCGACTAGTTAAAGGTTAATGATTAATAACTCGAAAAAGGAAATATTTCCTTTCGAGCAATTAACAATATGAGAAAGAAAATTATGAAACACATAATGTATATGGTGTCTGAATCTAGCCATAATAAACTATATTATCAAGAATATGTCATTTTTCTTCCTCCTGACTTCGAATGTCCTTCGATGACATCATTCGGGACAAGTTGGGATAAATAATACCTTTATAGATGTTACGTCCCTAATATTTTAATTTTTGTGGAACGTATAGAAAATTACATCTCCAACGCTTCCACATACATACATACATACATATATATATATATATATATATATATATATATATATATATATATATATATATATATCATTAGAAACTACGATTTTAGCGAACACGTCACAAACTTTTCACATAAAAGTAAATTAGATGATTTAACGAAATATTACACCAACCGTCTTTGCTTATGTTTCGTGTGTACGAGTTTAACCATAGTACACGGGAAAAACTTAACGTTATCGAAAGGAAGTCAATAAAATCTGATCTTTCTAGAATCATATTTTGTTTACTTCAAACTTGGCGTTACCAAAAGATCAATAAAATCCAATCCTTCTAGAATCATAATTATTCACTTCGTAGCTTTTTCGTTGGTTTTTTCACGCGACAATAATACACATACGTGTCCTACACATCCTTCCATAGCCAATAGAAAATTTTGTTTTAATGTAAAGTATAAATATCGATAATCGAGTATCATTTCGCCTACCTCGTGGTGTGTGTTCAAATATTTACTCATTTCTATCTGCAAGAATTAAATAATTTATCCGAAATATTTTAAAATAACAATTTATCAGAAGTACAGAATTAAAAAAAAAAAAACTTACCAGTAACAGTTTCACTTGTAAATACCGAATTATTAATAAAAAAGAAAAATCGATTAAATATTTTTTTAATTACGAAAACCAAATACAGAAAATAATTTAAATCTCGATGGTCATCTTATAAAGAAAAAAAAATTACCTTGATCGAGGTGAAGATCTCTGTCTTCGCGAATGCTAATTGTTTTCTTTTCCACTGCGCTCGATAATTTCGACAAAACACCAGCGATAGGATCGGAATGATAAAATATTAACGCGGCTTTCCTTAATGTATTCAACTGTTGAGGACAATGATATAAAACAGATGCGAAATATTCTTTAGACGGAGCCAATTTAATGTCGGTTTCTTGAGAACTTTTTACCCACATGTCAGCCACATTTTCCACGGTCAATTTTTCTTCTGTAGTTCGTTGAAATTCAACGGGCGGAGTTAATAAAGAATTCATCCATTTGATAATGTCCACTTCTTGTCTATCCACCCATTCTTCATCATGATACGCTAACCTGAGATTGTAGAATTCGTTACGTGAAGTTTAAAAATTCATACTTCCATCATTAACCTAACGAAATACTTTATTATAAATTATATTATTCTATTTGATAGCTGAAAAGTAAAATTTTTACTTTTCGATTATTTTTAAACACAGTGTAGCATATCACTCGAGAATTCGTTACGTGAAGTTTAAAAATTCATAGTTCCATCATTAACCTAACGAAATACTTTATTATAAATTATATTATTCTATTTGATAGCTGAAAAATAAAATTTTTACTTTTCGATTATTTTTAAAAACAGTGTAGCATATCACTCGAAGGTATTTCATAAAAGCATTATTTACGAAATATCTTACCGTAGTTGAACAAATTATAAAAATAATATTCACTAATTATTCAATTATACGACTTTTTATACTGATTTTTTGCTGTTGTTGCTATTAAACAACTGAATGATAAAAAGAGTAAGTGGTCAGCTTAAGGTTATGAAACCGGATCAGTAAGTTGCTTATATTAAATTTTCTCACATACGATATTAATTACCATTATTTTACAACTACGATTATTTAACACAAAACGTATCGTGTCAAATAAACTAATTTACCGAAGAAGTGTCAAAAATATATTGCGTAAAATTTTTAAGAAACAATCGTTTCTAGGACCCTTAAGAATTTAGACAAATGTTTTACACTCGAGCGAGTTTTGTAAAACGTCATAGAGAAAAAATATTTTATTCGTACTTTTGGACAGAAGTGTTTATAAATTTTGTCAGCAAATTTATAGTAATTATCTAAGAAACAGGTAAGTCTAGCGTAGTTCCGAAAAAAAAAAAAACGATAAAAACAAATCACACGAACGATTGCAATTCGGAGTCAAGTATACTGATTAATTTTTATCAAACGTGGCAGATTTTTTGTACACATAACTAAGAATGGGTAACAATTAAAGGTGAAAAAACTTTTATAATAAATGCAATATGTATTTTTAAATATAATTAATTATGATCAATCAATGGTATTAAAAACAAAACAAAAAAAAAAAAATAGTTACATTTTAAAAAAAGGGTCATCGGAATGAGTTGCGTATAACTGTTTGATCGTTCCTAATTTTTTCTTAGCAGATTTCGGACTAGGAGTTTTCTTTTTCCGCATTTTTTTTCTCAAGGAACATGGTGATGATAATCTTGTTCTTGATAAACCTATAATAACAATAATACCGAGGACGGCGACAATAAATAATAAACTAAGTACTAAAAAATTAAGAAAATTAAATTATATATATATATATCATATCACATTTTTATTACGATATGTGTATATGAATTTTTACGTGCGTGTAATTAAATGCTACACGAGTGGTATTCCGAGTAAAGCGAAGGAAGAATTTCAAATTATTACCAATAATTAAGTATATTTATACGTTATGATGAAACATACTTATCTTTAATGAATTCTGTTGGGTACGTTTGTAATAAAACGGTTACACAAAATAACTATTAAACTAAGAAACTTTAATAATAATAGTGACGACAAAAAATACCAGAGTTATCTCAACCGTGTATTCAAATAATTAAAGTGGGATTGCCGATGGGAGTGCATGATTAATAACCTTGCATAAAAGTAACCTATTTACCGATCACTAAGCATTCACATAAAAAATTTAAAAACATTCGATTTAGAAAAAATATTTCACCGAAACTATGATTACAAGCATATAGGTTTATGTTAATAGGAAATAAAGTTCGCAACGAATGTATTTTGAGTCTTTTTTTAAAAAAAAAAAAAAATATATATATATATATAGTGCATGGGAAATAACAAAAAAAAAATAGAGCAGAAATCCATCGACAGAAGCCATAACTCGAGTAATATACATCTGAATCATCTACAAGCGATTAACGAGAACAAAATTATTTAATGATCGATAATAACATTTAAAAACCCGCATTAGATCAACTAACAAATAACGATATCACATGAGCGCTAAAATACAATTAATGAGTTAGAATTTGATTAAAGATAATAAATCACAATAATTGTGATTTGAAAATGAAGTTTAAATAAGTCTCCTGTCGTTGTGGCCGAAATAACAGATGAATTCATGCGTTATATATCAACTGTAATTTACGATAGTATTAAGTGGAAGTGGTCTGATATGTTTATCAAAATGTTCAACAGTATTCCATCGTAGAAAGTCAAAGGAAAAAATAATTTGCTACGACACAAAGATTTCAGTAATTCATGGTTTCAACTACACCTGCACGTTTCAAGGGATTATATATCAACTTTATTTCGAGTGCGAACTAGCACCTTATTAACTTAAGCATAATATCTTATGCAACTTGCGACACGTGCTATGTTAATAAACCCATTCCGGATCAAATATGCGTTTGTCCGAAGTTCCAGAAACGTAAAAATAAGTTGCTCAAATATTTTACAAAAGTGGCATACGCTCCCCAGCAAATATTGAACAATTATCTCCTGTTACAATTAACTTACATATAAATTTATTAAGCGTAGCAGCATTAACGTATAAGAACCGTGGTTCATTCGTAGCATACTTGTACAACTCAGAATCGATTGGGGCTTGGATAAATTGATGTGTTTTGCTTCCATAAGCGGGATAAAAAATAAAAAAAAAAACGCGGAAAAAATTTTTAATTGTAAATTACAACCTTTTAAATTTTACTTATAATTATGTTTATAAACATACCTAGGTTAGGTTAGAATCGGTCAGGTTTATTTCGGCTAGTTAGCAGTAAAATTAAAAGAAAAAACGAGACTTTCAAAAATGGTTTCCGCGGATTTTTAACTTCGTAACTCGTTAAAAATAATAATTTTTGATATTTAAAAAAAAACAAAAAAAAAAAACGAAAATCGGGAGTGTTACAAGTATTCTTCGAATCTACCAGAACCGTTAACTACGTAAAAATTTAAACTGGCAACGAAAGCTGGGTCAATAAAAAAACAATAACCACTCGTTAATTCAACATGCATGAAAAGTATTGAGTATCCGACAAAACGACACTATAGATAAGTTTTATTGATGAGAAACGTAACGATTGCAATGTATAGAAAAATTATAAATTTTCGCGAAAACTATTTAAATGTGTAACTAACATAAATACGAAGAAATGTACAAATTTAATTAGGAGGAATGGTCGAAATCAAACGATTTCTCTGATATAAATAAAAACAAACAAAAAAATATTAGGGACTACCTGGAGATGGCGACGTTCGAACGGAATGATTTGTAATAATGCGATCAAAATAATTTATTTTGGCGCTTTTAATAAGAGCTCTGTCCAATTCTATTCAATATTACCCACGAACGTCTAAATTATTATTTTTTTTTTAATCATCAGACGTTGTATAAATATTACAATCTTAGAAATAATTCTAAATAAGTAGTAATTATAATTAGTGGATAACTGGACGTTAAGGAGACAACCCACTGGCTAGACTTTGCTATTTATACATACATATATATATATATATATATACCCTTATACTAGTTAATATTTATGATATCACTGGGTCATTGGTTTTAAGACGGTTGAGATCTCTTACATCTTGATCAGTATATAAAAGTACAGAGACTTCCGGATTCGAATGACTAGTCTTTTATCATGACGCACGCCAAATCAGCCTCATTAACCGGCTTAATTCTTAAATCAGCGCGCAGTGATTTGTTTCGTTGAAACCAACTGACACTGGTTATCATACGAAGGAATTTATTTTGAATCACTCGAATAATTCCCTTATTCGAATGTTTGGTGCAACCTCGCAGCTGGATTCCATACGTCCGGAATGGCCATATAATAGTCTGATAAATTAGTCGTTTATTCTGTAACTTCATTTTGGAATTTGACCCTATATACATTTGGCGTACTTTGCACCTAATCTGGCGGAGCTCTCCGAATTAACTTAGCATCCAGATGCAGTCCGAAGTATTTTGCGTTGTTAGCAACTGGTACTTTCTGATTATTTACGAATACTCTTACGGAGGGCGAAGGTGATATGGACAGATTTTTGCGAAATGAATATAATACAAATATTTTTACTTTGTTAGTTTAAAATTATCCATCCTAAAGATTTTTTTTAAATATTTCCGTTCCATGTTCGAGTCCTATCAAACTTGCTTCCCTTTAAATATAAAGATAATTTGTTTGATCCCGTCGAGAAATTCGCGTAGTTTTGAATTTATTATTATCGCTTTCTTGTAGTAAAACTGAACATAGTTTGACATTTTTATCACATACGCAAATATATTTAGATGGCGGCGTTTAACAATTCAATTTATTATCGAAGTAAATAGGCTTCTTTTTTAAATAAAATATTCTTTGACTACAATTTCTTTCTCGATTTAATTACGACGTAATAATTTTCAAAAAATAATACCGTTTACATATCAAAAAATATCGTTACACTTACTTATACGATGTACGACTTTTCTGCAACTACGAGGAGAAATTTTCCATTTTTTTCGTCGCGAAGAATTTACCATCGACGGAGGAGAAATGATTAATAAGTCGCCTCTTTCTAACGATCGGTCTCCGTTGCTAACATTTACATCTTCGTCTAACATCGAGGAAAAACTGTTGTTCAAAATTTTAGTATCGTTAAAATCGTTGTCCGGTTTTAACGGAGTAGTTAAAGCAGTTTTATAACTGTCGGATTTACCATCGTCATTGGTGGAACTAGTGTCCAAACTATCCGTAAAACTGATCGAACAAGGAGACAGGTTATTTTGAAGATTTGTCGACGATATTAAAGGTAAATTTAATTCGTCATTGTAGTCGTCTGTATAGGTTTTCGCGAATGTACTGCGACGAGAATTTAATGGAAATAACGACGTTTGCGGACTGAGGCCTACTTTATCGATCAATGCTAATCCTTTTAATCGGTAAACGTTGATTTTATCCGAATCGGAATAAAAATGATCGGGCGTACCGATGTCGTGGACATTTGAAAAAGACGTGTCTTGAGCGGCTAACGAAAAATTTTTTGTTTCTTGTAGTAACGAACTAACTTGTTTCTTCATCTGTGACAAGGGAGAACTAGCCGCGACGGGAGGACGATTATTTTCCTTTTCTTCGTGAGTAGCAATTAATAGATTATCCGGGCGACTTGTTAATTTATTAATTACTACAGTTCGATTTAGAACCGTCATCGCGTTCGATTTATTACCGGACACTTTATTTTTCGATTCTTTCCCGATAAATTTGGAATATTTCTTGTGTTGTTTATTTTTTAAAGATTTATTAACCTGAAATTTAAATCATAAACACGCGTCGTAATTTATACATCCGTAAATTTTAATAACGCAAATTTTATAACTGGACTTATTCTAGTCTTAAAATACATCTTATCGATCCTTTGTAAACGGATTTCAGTCGTAAAATTAGTGTATATTACACTGAAAGTTAATCATGTATAAACAATTTTGGAACAAATAAAAGTCAAATTGAATTTACAAAAAAAAAAAAAAAAGTATTACTTTTGATAAAATAGAATAGTAAAATATCTGTAATTAAAAAATTCGCTGGAACAATTTTATTCTTATATAATAGCTTATGAATACCTAATTTCGAAATTCCACGTTTAATTTTCATACGTTTAGAATTTTCCAAACTATGTACATATTTTTTCCTTGCAACGTTTCGAAAACACTTGTAGTTTTTATTTTTAATTTATACCGAAAAAACAAATATAAACTTATTGATATTAGCCATTATTGAGAAATCTCCCCTAACATCAATCGGCTTTTCTTTTTCATCGAGATCATTATTCTTGGGTAATACACCTCTAAAGTGATCTGCGACTTACTAAGCAGAAGGAAAAAATTTTGGCATATTTTTTTAAAAAACATATTTCGTTGAATTCGATTAACGATTTTAAATTTAAACCTAAAGCTCGTAATTAATAATTCTTTCGGTAAATACTTTTTCCCCCCAAGGCAATTCCGTATTTCTACTCTATGCGTTCAAAATACATACATGAATTATAAACCTATACAATATAATTCGAAAGTTGAAACCAGCGTAAAATAGTACATTAAAAAAAAAAAGTATAAAATTTTCTTTGCCGAGTCCACGAATGATTAGGTAGTAAACAATGAACACGTTTCAAACAGTTTTCGATTTAAGAACGTCGTCGTATATAAATAATGATATAACCGAAAATACGCAATATAACTTAAAAAATATTTGATTAAATTCAACATTTCAAATGCCTAAGCGATAACAAACAAAATACGATTTTTAATTTAATAATAACGGGAATAATGATATTTAAAATCATACGTTTTCGTTTTATATATATCACATTTAAAAATTCATAAAAACTTAAATTTTCCTATTTCTAAAAACAAACACCGGGAAAAAATTATACCAAAAATATATTTATATTTTAAATTAAACAGGTACTAAACCTTTTGTGTTTAAATCATTTATATGAAAAATTATCATAATTATTAGTGAAAAATTTATTCAACATGGATCGATAACTATAATTTTTACTAAGTTAGTGATTTAATGTATCTCAAAAAAACTACAATTATTCAGAATAATTTTAAGGTTTTTTAGTACCCTAAAATTACAGATAGTTTGAAATATTAATACAAACCTTTAAAGGATTAACGCATTTTCCTTTTACTACTATATCATAACTACGTGCTCTTCCCATACCGCTCGAAACATGTATAACTTTTCGAATGACGCATTCAAAAACTGGTGCCCATGTGATACTAATTCGTTTTTCCTCCAATTCTTGTAAATAATGTTCTGTTTCACTGCACTTAATTCGTTCATCAGAAAATCCATTTTCCGAAATGTGAACCTATAAGCAGTCATAACATTTGATTTTATTTCTGTTAGTCGTGTTTAATTTAGAGCTGTTTCTTTAAATTTATTCATCATATTATTTAACCTAAATAAAGGAAAAGTAATTAAATTCAATTAAACACACACCTGTACTGGGAATCTAGAAGGATTGTAAATTTTGAAATATTTCGTTGAAACGGTGTTTATGTGAACACATCCAAAATCGATTTCAGGAGCTGGATTAAATGGAGCCAAAGTAAGTTTTGGTGTTAAATCTACTTCCTCATTTGGTTCGAACTGATTAGTTTTCATAGGAGTAATATGTATCTATACAAATAATTCATTATAATTAAACTTTATTCATCATAAATATGCTATTTTGAACTATAGATTAGTTAAATAATTCATTATAACATAGTATTTAGTGTATTAAATGTGAAAAGACATTTACGTTGTTTCAAGAATATCACTATGCAAAAAATAAGTTATTGCAACTAACCTCATAAAACGCCATGGTTACAGCAAAAAATTAGTTCCAGTAAGTTATCAAGGTTCATGTTCATTCAATAAATATAAATAACCATTTCAAATACAGCGCTTAACATTTTTCATCAAAATTATGTTACCAATTACCAATACTATTCACCATCATCAAAGTTCAAACATCGCTTACATATAGCCGTTAATTTTCAAACTACCGTTAAAAAATATTAGATCTCTGGGATGTTATAATTATTGTAAATTATTTAATAAATATTTTTAGTAATGCAAATAATTATGTATTAAATATTTAATTCTACGCTTACAGTCAAACATATCTAGTGTGCCTGATTTTAAATATTTTGTATTTGTTTTTAATTTTCAATTATTGTAAAATAATTTATCCATGATATTACGAAAAATATAATCAGTTCTTCAAAGAATATCACATGTATTGCGTCTAATTTTAAGAATCAAGATATTTTGTTTCATGAATATTTTTAAATATGTACTGGAATAAGTGATAGACGTAAATCTCAAATATGTAATTCAAATTTAACCATAAAAAAATGATCAGATTGTTTTATTAATGCTGTTCTTCAGTTTGCTGATTTTTTGTTAATCGTAATCTTAAATTTATATTTTTTTCATTTTACATTTTTTAACTTTTTTAAATATTCACTTGATAATGACCTAACAGCCGAAAAGCTTTCTGATTTTTCATAAAGAAAAAAACTTTAGTGATCTTAATTTCTTTTTCATTGTTTATTTTAATAAAAATCACTTACATTCCACATTCTACAAATGTATGAAACTGCTCAAATAAATAAAAAATTCTACTAAACAATTTATGATTCTCACAAAAGTATGATATTAAGTGAGTATGAAACACCATATTTTTACATATAATTTTCTTTAATTCACATGAATCTGATAATATCGAAAATTAGTCAAAACTTTGAATACATGAATTTTTGTTTATAGGATACCTACTCCAGATAAAAAAAGTATTGTTGCCGAAATTTTAATAATCACTAATATAGTTTTATACATTTTGCTCGAATTAAAGTGTAGCCGTCATGTTCTACTTTTAAATCAGTTTTGCTAAAAATTTCACCACCTTTGTATAAATTTTCCTTTCGAAATTTGAAATAGTTTCATTTATGTAATGCTTATTAGTATCAAATTACGTATTTTTCTTGAAATAGGGACCAATTATCATAAATATATAAAATTAAATGTATATTCGGTTATATCCAATCCAGTTATTGTTCTGTTATTAATACTTAAATAAAAGAATATTTTCATTAATACCAGTTACCTATTTGTTTTTTAAATCAATGACTGCATTAATACAATATGTTTACAGCTTCATTGTGGTCTGTAAAATTATTGTGTGTGATATGATATGAATGAATAAACAGCGCACGCACATGACTGAATCATCGGGCAGCATGTCTTTTGGTCTTCGATTTTTTGATATGCGCTAATTGTAGCTATTGACTGGGTGAAAGTTGAAAGGTTCACTAAGAAGAACTACGTAAGTATATTAATTTAGAAAAAAATTGTGTCCAATATTAAAAGAAATTTATAATTATGACGTAAGAAATGAAAGAGAGCAGAGATTCATTAATTTTTATTAATTTTTACATGCAGAACGAATTTAAATTAAGAAGTACTTATAATATGAATATATATATATATTTAACCTAACCAATATATATATAAAATCATACTTTTAAATATCACATAAGAAAACGAGTATAAATATTATTATACTTGCAACAGAGCTAAATAAAATTTCATGATATTAAAAAAATATACGTAATATAGAGTTGTTATGTAACAACATAATAGCAGCCGACATAAAGAAAACGGCAATAAATAAAAAATTCAAATGTGGAACTAACTGCAAGGGAAATAGACAAAATGAAACCATTAATTAGAGAATTGAATTAAACGTTCGTAAGTAGGCTGAAAATGTTTAATGAAAGGAAGGGGTCATAACGTTAATATTAAAATATACAAGTTGTATAAAAACTATATGAAGAATCTGCAATTTTTTTTTAAATTGATTTCCACTTTTTGCTTCTGGCCTCTACGATCATATTTCCAATTTCTTTTATTGTTGTCCAGTCCTGTTCATTATCCATTCGCACTTATTCCTGCATCATGTCCGCTTTCCTTCAATTCTGTCATGTAGTATGATTTGTAAAATGCGATATTTTTTTATCGAATTAAGTGTGCGCAATATGCAATTTTCCTTTTCTGTATTATATCACACAGTTTTTCTATTAACTGTTACTCTTCTTAGGACTTCCGTCCACAATATAGTCAGACTTTATGAAAAAATGCGATGAAAACAACTAAACAAGATCGACTAGATCAATTAGTACAATGTGGAGAATTTTCTCTGTGATAATAGCAAGATGAATTCAAAATCATTTAAATTTTCATTAACAATTAAGCAGACAAGTTTTTGAAGAGGTTTTTCATCACAGACCCATTTAAAAATTAAGCTAAAAAAATGAGTAGATTATTTTTAACATTTGTTTATTACTTTAAAGCATTCGATTACTTAACGTATACACACTTATGTTAAATGCGCTTAAAAATCAAAAAGTTCCTTCAGTATAGACGTGTGCATAAATGTAAGGGGCAAGTACAGAAAAAACAGGGGAATACATTTATGTAAGGAAAGGAACATTCTTATTTATACGTATGCTCAAAGAGATACTTAAAACATTCAATTGGGAATAAACAGCAATAAAAATAAACAGTTTCAAATAATCTAAGCAAGAAACATTTTGATTGAGTTACAAGATATGATAGCTTAGCTGAACGAAACTAGAATGAAGCTTGTCTGCTTATAAATATGGAGATTTTTTTTTTATTTCTGTAAATTCATTCCTATCTAAGTTGGATATCTATGAAGAATATCATCGTCTTCTATTGTGTGGGGAATACATCTCTTGATGTATTCATCTCATCTCCTAAACTAGATCCGCGAATTCTAGTTCTTTTCAATCGTCTAGTTGGCATGTCGTCTGAAAGGGAAGCTATTAACTCATTTATGCGCATTACATGATTTAAACTAGAAGAGAGTATAATAATAGGTTGAAAAAAATGCTAACCTTTAAAAAAAAATCTGTTCGGGATCAAAAATAAATGCAATGTATTCAATAATTGTATAGTTCCTTCTTTGATGTATGTGGTTCACAAACATGTTCTACATTAAAAATGGATGAAAGGAAAATTGATAGTTGTTAAAACGCTATATTTAGGTGTACATAAAATATCAGGCGAAGAAAACGCATTTCTGGGGGGGGTGGATTAAAACGCGATAAATTTTGTTAAGTAAAGTAAAAGAAAAGAGTTGCTTTGAGGATGAACATGTAATGAGATTTTGAACGTGCAAAATATAGAGCTGGTATGTTATAGATAAAAGAAGAAGAATTAGTTTTCAAGACAGGAAAATGACATTGCTAATAATTTCCTGAACAATTTAAATATAAAAGCTTAGTAAATACAGACTAATAAATCGTAACTATGCAGTGGCACAGCCAGGGGCTGGTTTTGGGGATCTGACCGCCCCCCTGGAATCAATCTGATAATAAGATAATATATACTCGTTGTTAAACGACATTTTGCATTTGTTAAACCTATTTTTTTTTCATTTATTTTATTTAAATTTCGTTGTTTTCGAAATAAATAAATAGTTTTGTAATATAGGAGGTACTAGAAGAATTTTGTAGAAAAATGCAAAGAATCGATTTTAAATTTTAAATTCAGTTAAGTATATGTATTATTCCTTGAAAAAATATAAAATCATTATTTATCGTTTATTTTTTTTGTACTTTGTAACCATATCCCTCTTTCCACAATAACATACTATTAGTGTGTTCCGGTGATGTTAAATATTTCCGTCGTCTATTGCTTCTAATAGAATTACATATTCGACGTCTAATAAGTATAAAAATAACTCTGGTAAGTTGGATTGCTTAGGGCTTGGTGTTTAACCTACTTGAGTTTTGGTCACCCCCTGTTCAACCATGTCTGGTTACGCCACTGCAACTATGTTCCGCGTCATATGCGAGTTTTTTTTCTCTTTTTCTACACCATTCAACTTATCTTCAAAATTAGTTACTCGCAATATTTCGATTTTTTTCATATCGCATGCGTCTACATTTTTTTATAATAAATAAAACTCTACATGTTATACGTTTTCTTAATTCAACTTCCTATAGTTTCTCAAGGTGTCATTGCAGTTTATTTAAGGTGGTTGTTACATAAATATTACGTTTATATTGTATTAATTCGACGCATAAAAAATATTTTCAATAACGTTTATGAAAATTTTCTATAAATAAAAATTCAACGAAATTATCGAAAAAATGATAGCGTAACAATTTTTTTAATAGTATTTATAAAGTAATCGGCGGAAATAAAACAGCCGCTGGTATTGGTGATAGTTGCAACGGTCGTTTATTGCTTACTGCTTCTTTACGAACCAGTGGAAGACTAAGATGGTCTTCAATTTTATCATTATCTTTACACCCGTTATCGTCATTATTCTGGCTACTTTTAACAATAATAATTTTCAATTTAAATCATTAGTATAATTTAATGAAATAATTAAAACTACTGGAATATTTAACGATAAATAAGTTTGGTATTTTATATAACGCGGTAAACTGATAGCATCTCGCAATTAACGCATCAACTGTATAAATGTGATAAATGATGTTTAGTGTTATATTGGTAAATGTTGATGAGACGAAAATTATTATTATTATACCACTATTTCAGTATTGAATAAACATTTCGTTCACATTCTTGTAAAACAAAAAAAAAAAAGTTGCAAAAGGGAATTTATTAAAATAAAAACATGAATGTTTAATAACACTGATCTTTCAACATAACCCTACGATGCATGAATTTTTTTTTTTCTTTGAAAAAATTATTTTTACTCTTATTTTGACCTACGTACTCGGAAATAATTTTTGCGCTCTCCTCATAAGTATAACATAATGTAACACTACACTTGTTACACAGCTCATTAAACTATAACCTTTACAATTTTCATATTTACAGCGGCTTTTAGTTCTAAGTACTGGGCACTTGGCCACTGTTCAGACCGATCCGAACGTGTACTTAAATTTGGTACTGATTTCATCAGAGCTCGTCTTTTTATGTGCAGTTCATTTGATGGTGATTCTTTTGTTATACCAGATTTTCTGCTACTTGATGAATGGGTCCAAATTGGCATAACGAGCTACCTACCTCATTTCTAAAATCAATTAATTTCATCGTTAAGTTTGTTGCGCTCTTGTACAAAATCTATACACTGATTGTTGACACATCGAAATTGCATATTTCTACTCTACTCTTGTTAACGTTGACTGAAGTGCTGTATAAATTTGCTTCATACAAAATGTGATCAATGAAATCTGAGGTAAAAAAGTACCGAAAGAATTCCAACGGTGTTTGCAATTGCTTTATTTCATCTGAAAGATTAGTATTGCCAGTAAAGTCTGTATTTTTGACGAAAGCCGAAATGAAATCGTATTTTTTTTTTAATTTCATGATTTTAATTTTTTCATCCATTTTTTTGTTGCGTCATTTTTCAATTACTCGCGTTAGAAAACAAATTCGTAGGCACTGAAGGAACAACAATATCAAGAACTTGCTCACTAGAAGAGCTGTCATCGGTAATGGTTGTCGTAAATCGGACATGTTATTCTCACCTTCAACGGGTTTGATAAAAATCGTTCAATAAACTCTCTAATTCAGCGTCAAGATCATTCATAATTTCAATATTTTCACTATTATGAAAATTATCTTCTTCGTGGTTGTCGATTTTATTTTTAACCTATGACACGCAATCTAACAAAATATATGAATATATTTTATATATAACTTCAAACACATTGTAAAACGAAATATTAAATGTAACGAAAGGTTTATATCATTGTGATGAGCAAATTACTATAAGGAGAATAATTACCATTTTGTGAAATACTTACGAATGCTGATTAATTTCGCCTTTAACTTTTGACAAATTACCTTGTTTTTTATTATTAATTGGTAGCAAATCTTGTTCTAATTTGTTAGGTGATCTATAATAAAAGTGAGAAAATATTTAGAATTTAATATAATATGTAAAACTTCGTAATTAATTTCTGTTCTACCGTCATACGAGACTTAAACGACCATGATGTATCTGAAACGGGAATATTATGTCGACGATTACGAGACCGTTTTATAAAATTATTCCAAATTCCTAAATATCCGTTACGACGGGCTCTAACCACAATCATTGGACATTCTTAGATTCGTTTTTAGAAGAAACATACAAACTAAATTATCTGTATTATAGATAGTTTATGCTGAATGGTTTAATTTAAATAAATTCCAAATAACGTCTTATTTTTTTTATTTTTTTTAAATTTACCTGTTACAATCTTAACGTTAAATAAGTAACTATATTATAAAGCTTATCACATAACACAGAACATATCCTATTACGTGATACAAACGAGTGTGAAGCCGTTAGCCCACTGGCTAAAGCTTCCATAAAAAAGTTTATCGCCTACAAGACTAGGTCTTGCGGTTTATTACGCTTAAGGCGTCTAATGTCTAATCGTGTGTCGAGAAGTTTCACTGCTTCCACGTTGACATGATGGGAAAGCCGTTTCTCGTGCTGCTTAGCGCACTCCTTGATTACATCGTTAACGAACATGATCTGAAGATCGCGGTGTATATCATCGTTACGCGAAAATCGATATGCGTCGACTATCATACGCAGGATGACATTTTGTCTCGTCTGAATCTTATCACGATTTGCAGCCTTAGCACATCCCCCATAGCTGAATGCCATACATCCAAATCGGTTTTATTATTTGTTGGTACAGTAAACGCTTACACGATACGTCCAACGTAGAATTCCGACCGATAAGCCAGTACAGTTGACGCGTTCTAGCCTTAATCTGTTTGATTTTGGATCGGATGTGGATTTCCCACGTAAGGCGCTTATCCAAGTGTATACCAAGGTATCGAGCTGACTCTGCTTGTGGGACAATTCGATCACCCAGATAAACCTTATGCTGCGCATCGACTTTGCGATAAGAGTAAACGACATGGACAGATTTAGCTTCATTCAGCTTGATCTTCCATGTAACTGTCCAGTTTCTAACTCGGTTGAGCGCGCGTTGAAGTTTTGCTGCGGCTTCAGCTTGACTATCGCTAACCAAAAGTATGGCGGTGTCATCAGCAAAAGTCGCAGTTGTTGTTTCGTCATCTGTAGGCAAATCTAACGTATACAAGAGGTACAAGATAGGCCCAAGAACGCTACCTTGTGGAACTCCAGCTTGTATACGGTAGAATTTTGACTCAGCATCTTCGTGTGCCACCCGAAACTGGCGATTAGCCAAATACGATTCCAGAAGTCTACAAAAGTTCCCTGGAAGAATGTTAGTCATTTTGAATATTAGGCCTTCGTGTCAAACACGATCGAACGCTTGCGATATATCTAGAAAGACTGTGGAACAATACTTTCTTTCTTCGAACGCTTTTTGGATTATAGATGTAACTCTGTGAACTTGGTCTATAGTCGAATGTTGGTTTCCAAAGCCAAATTGATGATCAGGGAGATCCAACAAATGTCTTTAGTCTCTTTAATAATAATTTTTCGAACAGTTTCGATAACACCGGGAGGAGTGAAATTGGGCGGTATGAAGTAACTTCTTCCGCTAGTTTTTCTTTTTTATGCAACATAATAATGTTAGCTATTTTGAAGCAGTTTGGAAAATATTCAAGACGTAAACACGCGTTGAATATGTACGTCAACAGTACCACTGCTAACGTCTTATTTAAAACATATTTAATTTCCTTCGTATGTGTTCAAATACACATATACACATATATATATATATATATATATATATATATATATATATATATATATATATATATATCCAATAATACAATTCGAATAAAAATTATTTGCCTAATGATCGAGTAGAAGGCTATGGATATTCGCAAATCATACTTTCTTTATTATTAATTTGTTGATTGTTGCCTTGTCTTTTCAACGTCCTCTGATTATTTATATTATTATTTTACCACGAACGGTTACAACTTTAATTTACTTATTGCTTTTCAATTTTTTATCCGGTTAATCACTAAGACCAGGACAGGACAGCACCCAGGACTCTGATCAGCACTAGCAGTAAGGATAAATCTATATTCACGATCAACCAACTGTCGTTATTTCACAGATCCCTACGCAGTCTTGCATTTGCGCTTACTCGTATTATCAGAATTTTTTCCAGTACCCTATGTAGCACATTCAACCTAATACCACCGCAACTACGACACAGTTTTACACACTGCCTATTCGATTTTCGACATATTCACATACACATATAATCCTTATATAATACATACTGTTCATAGAATATTGTAAAAAAGTTTTATAAATAATAATCACACAACATTTCTTGATTATTATTTTTCTAAATTAATTTATAGCTCGGATACGTGAATACCAACGACGATTATTTAGCTTGCTACTTATAAACTACAATCTGAGTGTAATACAAGTACATTACATAATCTTATTCTTAAGTGTGTTACAAAAAATCAGGAAACATTTTGCATTCTTGAAAAAATTTTTATACAAAATATGCGAAAAAACCCACTTTTTAAAAATGTCATTTTCGAAAAAGTAGGTTTACATTTTGGATAGCAACTTTGGGAGAAGACGGAATTTCGAACCCCGTTAAATTGTAATATAGACTACGTACGTACGGCAACCTTTGTACGCTCTGACCATCCATCTATCTCTAACCTTCTACTCGTTTTGGAGGTACAGGTTAAATTCGTCACGATTATGGTAACATTTTCCATATCGAATATTTCAGAATAACCGTCAATAAAATTTTCAAAATAATACGTAAACTAGTAAAATATAAATACTTTATATATATATATATATATATATATATATATATAACAGGTATTACACGTGTGTGTGTGTGTGTGTGTGTGTGTGTGTGTGTATGCTTATATGGTTTTCTAACAAATGTATCGAAAGTCCATGACTTTTTTTCTTTGTTAAATACAACTTTCGCGATTCAAAATTTTATTATTTTATTTTTGTTTATATATATTATATGAATATCAATTTGCTAATTCCTATTTTACTTAATTTTTATCAAAATTTAAAAATGTACATATTTTAACTATATTTCCTCATATATATATATATAAATTGAAACTGCATATTTATCGTTATTATAAACGTTAATACAACGATATCATAGCTTCTTTTTTGTGGTGCAGTGCTTTCTGAAAGTAGTATAAGTAAAAGTAAGCTTTTTCTCCTTTCTAATGATGTCAATAATTTTTCGTTGAACATCGTAAAAATACATTGTAATAAAATATATTGCAGGACTATTTTCGTCTATTTGTAAAGAATAACTGAGAAGAAATTGCACTTACCGCTTTTTTAGTTTCTTACTATCACTATGAAAATCAGCATTACCATTGTAAACTGCAAGGTATATTTCTCGTTGATATAATTTATACAATTCTCGCAAATCGGCACTTAGAGGTATTTGTTTTTCTGCGAAATTAAAATATTATTATTTAGATTAAAAAAAAAGATATATATGTATAAAATTTAAGTATAATTAGCCTTTCAGTCACGATATCTACCACATGCTAGATAAACTTTTAATGCTAACAAAATAAAATTTTAACACAATAATGCTGCTTCGTAGGTGAACTACAGCTAATTTTCAATGAATTTACATAAATATTTTTAAAATTGAGACATTTTGCGTCAACCAATAAAAAATTTTATTAGTATTAAATTGGTTGACGCAAAATGTCTCAATTTTAAAACTATTTATGTAAATTCATTGAAAATTAGCTGCAGTTCACCTAGGAAGCAGCATTGTTGTGTTAAAATTTTATAATGTAGAAACAGTTAAAATGCAGTATACACATCTTAACTATAATTATATATATATATATATTCTTCTTCATTCGCCGTCTCCATTTCGAAGGTTGGCGATCCACAATCGAAAGCAATTTCTATTAGCGGCCGACCGGAAAAGTTCTAATGATGAACATCGGAACCATTTCTTGAGGTTGTTAATCCACATTGTTTGAGGTCTTCCCCTTGATCTTTTCCCATTAATTTTCTCTTCAAGTAATATTTTTTGTATAGTATATTCTTCTCCTCTCATAATATGTCCAAGTATTGCAATTGTCTTCTTTTGATATTTTCCATAATTTCACATTTTTTCCCAATCTATTAAGCACTTCGATTTTTTTGACTTTTTGTACCCATGGTATTTTCAGCATCCGGCAGTAACAATACATTTCAAACGCGTTGATCTTTTTTTCCAATTTTGAATTTAGTGTCCAACATTCACATTCATATAGCAGAATAGAGAAGATGTAACATCTCAGAAGTCTAATTCTTACTTCCAATTTTATCTTTTGTCGTATAAAAAGATTCTTCATTTTGATTAATGTACTTCTGGCTTGTTCAATTCTACTACGTATCTCACGTTTGGAAGTACAATTCTCCTCAAGTATGCTTCCTAAATACTTAATGCGAGAGACTTGTTCAATATTCTTATTGTTTATTTTGATTTCACATGTAATCGGTTTCTTTGAAAATACAATTACTTTTGTTTTCGATATATTCAGTTTCAATCCATATATAAAACTTTTTTCTACAATCTTGTATAAGATTCGTTGAATCTCTTTTTTACTATCAGCTATAATTATACAATCATCCGCGTATCGAAGGTTATTCAATGTAACACCATTTATTTTTAGTTTTCCATCACTTTCTTCTAATGTATCTTTCAATATAGCTTCCGCATATATATCAAAACAATAGGGGAGATAGGACACAGCCTTGACATACTCCTCTCTTGATGGCTGTTTCTGCCGATGACGCATTATCTACACGAACTACTGCTGCTTAGTTCCAACATAGACCACTAATTATCCTGAAACCTTTTCTATCTATAGATATTTTCTTCAATATGTTCATCAATTTGTCATGGTTTACGCAATCGAAAGCTTTGTGATAATCAATGGCACATGCATAGACATCGACATTAACATCGCGACAACGTTGTGTTAACGTCCGTAATAAGGCCTCTCGCGTACCAATCCGTTTCTGAATCTAAATTGAGCGTTACTTATTTGTTCTTCGTAAGGCTTGTAAACTTTTAAGGCGTGCGGCATTAAGATAATTAGTCGGTAATCATCACAATGGCGTGCATTACTTTTTTGGGTTGCTTTTAACGATTCTTCAGGTATACACCCTGGATTGTAAATCTTGTTGAAAAACATTTCCGTGTGTATATTATCAAACCCGACTGCTTTTCCAATTTTCTGCATTTTAATGGCATGCCGTATTTCGTCCTTCATTATAGGTGGTCGTTCCTCATGGAAATCATGATATTCATTCGGAGGCACATTGTTTCTGTCATCATCGAAAAGATTTTTAATATATTCCTTCCAGGCTTTTAGTTTGTATTCAGCACCTATCGCATGCTTTTTACCTGGGCCCGGCAAGACTCCTACGAGTACTTGCAACTTCTTTAACTAATTTATGAACATTAATCTGGTAACCTTCAATTTCTGTGCCATTTTTCACTCCAATACACTTCTTTTGCTTCTCGATAAGATCTAATTAATTTATTCATTCTTCTATATTCATCTGGATTATTCTTGACGCTTCTCCGTTTTTCCATCAATTCCAAAATTTCGTCCGTCATCCGTCTCTGTTTTTTCCTGTTCTTAACATAACCGATATGTTCCTTCTGGATATCTAGTATCACTTTATTGAAGTCATCCCAGTTCATACTTTCCTTTTCTTGTTCTATCATTTTCTTTACTATATTTCCAATTTGGGATTGAAGAGTTTTGTTTTTCAGTTTATTCGCGTCAATTTTTCTTTTCCACTCCGTCTTGATTTTAACGAATTTCCTTTCCATTTTTAACTTCATAACAACTGGGTTATAATCAGAGTTTATGTCAGCTCCGGTATATGTTTTAACAGACTGCACATATCTCCGCAATGTTCGGTGTAATAAAATATAATCAATTTGATTACGTACTACATTACCTTCCCTATCAGCTGGAGATTTCCATGTACATAGTCGTCTCGGATGGTGTTTTATGAGACTGTTAGCAATTATTAGTTCTGCTTCAGTACAGAACTGTGATAACCGGTCTCCTCTCTGATTTCTGTTACAAAGACCATATTTTCCGATGAATTTACCATATTCTCCTTCGCCAATTTTGGCATTAAAATCTCCCATAACGATCGTATTTTCACCGGGTTTAGTTATATCTAATGCTGCTTGTGGATCACTATAGAACTCTTCAACTTATTCAACTGATTTATCGACTGTTGGGCATAAACTTGGATGATGTTCATTCGACGATACGATGTTTCTATGATAAGGATAGCAATGCGATTGTTTATTGGTAGAAATTCAACCACTGACTTTGATAAGTTTTCTAGAACTAGAACAGCAACTCCGTTTTTTCTGAACCATCGGTATTTCCAGAATAATAAATATGGACTCCTTCTGATTTCAGTATTTCAGATTCAGGTCAATTGACTTCACTGATGCCAATTATATCAATATTCAACCTTTTCATTTCTCTATGTTTAAGAATTTTCCTGATTGTATTAGACTTTTAACATTCCATGTAGCTATTTTAATAGGTTTACGGAATGTATTTATGCGTTCATAATGTTGTTTGTTATCCACTGTGAAAAGCAACTGAGGGATTCTTAGCATCCTCGCCCCACTTAAGGGGTGCTCCAGTCTAAGGGCCATTGATCTATAGCGGTGGTTGTTTGTTATCCACTGTGAAAAGTAACGGAGGGATTCTTAGCATCCTCGCCCCACTTAAGGGGTGCCCCAGTCTAAGGGCCATTGATCTATAGCGGTGGTTTCTCCTTGGCTTCCGCCGGTTTTAAACAGCTGTTCCTAACATGGAAAACAGACGCCGACCAGGGAGCCGTCTAATATCGAACAGACACTTCTTGATTTGAGGTGGGATAGGCTTATAGCGGCCATACTCGCTTTGTCACGATGCCTTGAACGGGTTTATGCAGTATTTTGTAAGGAAAGCTTTCCCAAGATTTTCCCACTGCACCCTGGTACATCGCCGCTCATGGTTCGCGGTTGCTTATTTGTCAAAGACTTATTCGCTACTAACCTCCATATCTGAAGGCCGTTCCACTATCCACCACTTGTGGACGCGCCCCTTCCCCTGGGCTCGGAGTCCTCGGTTACACATATCTGTGTACCCCCCGAGGGAGGATATATATATATATATTTAAAATTAACGATTCATTATACTTATATACACAAATGAAAACTAATTATTTAAAAATTATCATAATATAAAAATTTCTACAATAAGTCGAATGCCCTATACAGCTTTTATACGTTCAAATTATTTTCGTCCCTCTCCGTAAGCTTAGTTTATTTTTCATACTTTTAAAACTTTTTATAATTATCATATTAATGTAGTTTAGGATTAAGATTGATTTTCTTCAATATGTTCATGTTCATAGAAGAAAGAAAGAAAAGAAGTATATTTTGATTGATTAAATTTTACAAGAAAAGAATAACTTATAATATAGCGTTCTATCGTTCCGAAAAATAAAAAATTTCTTAACCGATAAACTTAATAATAGTTTTTAAAAATATACATGAGTGATAGTTATAAACATTCATTGCTTAATGAAATTTACAGGAAAAATTCCGCAAAAAACCTGCAACGTGTAATTCATAAGTAAATTTTAAACGCAATTTATAAAATTTAAAGAGAAAAGAATACAAAAAAATATCAAATAAATTTATCTATAATATCATTGAATTTTAAACCTAATGCTACCCTAATAGGATATGTTTAATTCGTCTATGTTTATATTTTTTATACCTTTGTCGTAGAGACTGATAATCGTAGTTTCCAATTTCATTGACATTTCGGTCAGCAGACATGCGGCATGCATTAAAAAATTTTAAGGTTCTGTTTTTTATTATTTCTTGTATATAGGGATAGTTTAAAATGTCGTGCATTGTTTTAATAGGCGTGTATCTGGTTTTGTTCAACACTATTCTTAGGCAATGATTTTGTAATCGTTGTAATTTGTTTATATTACTTAAGCACATACAGGACTAGCATAAAGAATTTTAGGTTGAATTACCTGATTATAAATCAAAAGCTTGTTCACCGGTGATAGCGTAGATTTCCTGTTAAATATTGGAAACAGTACACTCATTTTTTTATGTCCTCTGTAGATACACTCGTTAATATGTTTAGTAAAAGTTAGCTTACTATCTAGTGTTACACCGAGATAATTTACTTTAGATTTCCAGTCTAAGTACTCATTATGAATTCGAACAAAGTCATTTATACCCGGTTTACACTTTGTGAAAATAATAGTCTCTGTTTTGCTATCATTAATTTTAATTTTCCACTTATGAAAGTTTTTGGATATTTTGTTAATTGCAGCGGTTAATCTGTTGCTAATCTTATCAATGCGATATGATGACGTCAGCAGAGCAGTATCATCAGCATATAAATTAACATAAACTTTTTTAATTATACTAATATCATTTATATAAATAATAAACAAGAATGGACCAAGGATGCTGCCCTGAGGTACTCCTGCCGATGCATATCTGACTTTAGATTTCTGATTTTTAATTTTCACATAAAATTTCCTGTTATGTAAATATGCTTTAGTCACGGAAACTAGTTGATATGAAAACCATATTTTATTAATTTATACAGAATTCCATCGTGCCAAGTAGTGTCAACAGCTTTTTCAATGTCTAGCAGTGCCCAGTGTGCTTATTTTTATTAAAATTATCAGTAATTAGATCACAAATTTTTACTAGCTGCGTGGTAGTGTTTAAATTCGGTCGAAAACCGAATTGGAACTTATTTTAAGAATACCATTTAAATCGCTATGTTTTCTAAATCTAATGAGTAATATTTTCTCAAAAATTTTGCTAACGTGACTGAGCAGACTAACAGGTCGTATATTTTTCATCAAGGAAGCATCCTTGCCAGGTTTAGGAAGAGGTACAATTAAGGACCTTTTATTTTATAGTGAAGAGATATATGAACATAATGGAAGATTCGACTAATAATTTCACATTCTTTTATATATATATATATGTATAAATTAAAATTAATTAACGGTTCGTTATATATAAAAATAGAAATATCTTTTTTTTAATTATCATAATACACAAATTTCTTCAATAAACCGAGTGTAATACAAAACGCTATTATTTGTACGAATTTTAATCTGCCCCCTTACCGTATAAACTTAATTTATCTTTTATATTTTCTAAACCGTTCAGAATTATCGTATTAATTTGGTTTATGATTATGATTGACCCGGCAATCGTGGGAGAATATGACCGCAATTCGTTTTCTCTTGAATATTCGAATTTTGATAATTTTTATTTTTACGAAAATGGACCTAGTCGAAAATTCCTGAAATAATTTCGCATTAAAAATGACGCGATAATTTACCTTCGATAATTTTTTTTTGTCTAGATATTATATTATCGGATATATTCTGTTGTTTGCGATATTTCGCGAGAAGTTCGCCACGACGACGCAACTCGTGAGCTTCGATTAATCTTTCTCCTTGTAAAGCGATTTTATCCGCTTCCAGTTCGTGTACGCGACACAATAAAGATAATATCTCCTTTTCCGTTTCTGAATCTAAATGCAACGGTAATTCCTGATAAAAAAACAAATTATTAGTCGATTACAAAGAGAAAATAATTTTTTTGGAACATTCATATTTATAAATTTTCAGCTAGATAGTATGTAATTAGTTACACAATTTATAAAATAATCATAGCGAGATTTCCTTTTTTTTTTTTAAATAAATGAGTATATATTAACAGAAATCAGCTTCATAATTTCATAACCGTTATTGAAATGATTTATATATATATATATATATTAGCGACAGTTTCCTATCATAAAAAGGAAAGAATGAAGGAAAGAGGAGAGAAGATTGGAGTAGAATAGGAATGAAAATATATATTAATCGGACAATTCTAAAGAATTGCCTAATTTGGGTCTTCAAGGAGAAAACTGTTCATTTATATTTTATTCTTTTTTCCTCGCAGTACATTAGAATTCTCTAAGAGTAGTTCAGCCCACTCAATGGAAGTGACACCACTTTCGTCTACTAGATGTGGCTGGAAAATCGATAGTGAACATTCGATGTACCAGTGAATTTGAATTTTGGTTGAACTGAAGTTTCTCACAGAGCCTTCCATATTGTTCCATACAGACATGAACATTAAACTCCGCATGCAATGTATCGTTCGGTACATAATAAGGTGCAGATAACCCATTGTACGTAGGATTATGTACTGCTGTTGTTGTATTCTACGAAGATTACATCGGCTCGGTTGTTCCATATGATTCTAACCCATATCTCCATACTAGAGCGATAATGGATAAATAGACATTCCGCTTTACGGACAGGTTTAGAAATGATTTTCGTCCTCCGCACACACGTCATTTTAAATTTCCGCAATGGTAATAAAGCGCACCAGTTGCAACGGATAAATAATTATTATAACAAAATTTTCGCGTACGTCTGTTACGCTGATTAAAATATATTTCGAAATGTTCGCTCGAATAAAATATGTAATTCTTTAATTATATTAATCGTTAAAAATATTTCGAACGATATTAATAATTTCAACTCGAAATAAAAGTCTTACGTTTTCTATGGTAACAGCTTTCTGTCGTAGTTCGTCTAATTCTTTTACCGTTTTCGAACGCAAAGCTATGTATCTTTCTTGCTCCTTTTCGATATAATTCAATTCGGCCCACGCTTGATTCGTATTGAAGTACTCATCCCCGTTCCAAGCTTCTGCCGTCGTCATTATTGTTAAATATTAAAAAAATAAACAATGCGAATTATCCGATTAAAAAAACAATGATCGCGAACTTTTCGCCCGCTGCAATCTGATCGTTAGGCGGCATTAAAGAATTGGTTTAATAGCGGTTAAATGAACGTGAACTGAGAAATGCCCGGTAGCAACCTGATTACAAGATCTTGCATTTCTGTAAGATCTAGAGGTTGAACTCTCGGTTCAATCGGCTATATGAAAATGTTTTGGGTGAGATTCTAATCGAGTCAAATGCACTTCGATCAATCGATGCACCTCGTTTCGTATATAACTAATATTTAAATCGTCGCGTTAGAAACATTTGAATTACTTGAATATTAATCGTTTTTACGCAGTCCTACAGTCAGGGCAAGACCGGGAGGCCCTAGGCCTGAAATAACATGGGACTATTTTCTTAAAAAAAAATCGATTTATTTTCGAATCTTATTTAATTTTGATGCCGATCTTTTTAAATAATACAATACATCCGTTTGATTTTATATAAAAAAAAAATAGCTTCATTAAAAAAAAGCCACTAAACTTTTTCATTTCTAACATTATTAAAAAAATAATATTGTCATAATAGGAGGCAAATAAAATTTCGTTAAATAATTATTAATAATTTTTGTTTCAAGAAGCCAAACTATTTTAAAAAAGCAAAAATAACAGGTTTCCGAAAAGTTTAACCAATTTAATTTGAACAAACAAGACCACTAAAATAATATTTACACACCTTGAAGTAACAATTACGAATCCATTTTTAACAAAATGTTGTTGGACCCCCATCTGAACAGTATTATTTTTTTCTGCCAGAGCTCATAACCACGCAATATCTAAAATTAGTTTTCTATTATATTTTTATAATTAATTTCTATCAATTTTTTTATTATTTTATAATTACTTGCACAACCTGTATTTTGTATAAAAACGTAATTTATGTATTATTTTTTACTACTATTTATCACCGAAGGAGGCCCCTTTTCATAGCTGAAGGCCCTAAGCCAGGGCCTCTTAGGCCTATGCAGAAAGACAACCCTACCTACAATTTTATATCATAATTCACGCAGATTTAGGGGGATACTTATAATTTATTCTATAGAGACAGGTTACTTTTTTCACTCAATAATCACAGTTTATTTGTTTATTTTTTATATTTAGCTATTTTTTCTTCATTTGTATACACGGTGTTTCCAACCTAATGTCACGATAAATACCTATACATTTTACACTGTTCTTAATAGGTATATATGTATTGTTAATGTTTGCGAATTTTTCTATATATATATATATTCGCAAAAAATTTCGAAGAGCAATTTTTCGTTTTTGTATTCTCTCTTGCGCATGGGCGCGTAATCCGTTATTTCGTTCAAATCTTCGCTGCACAAAGGATGTATGCGCAACGTAGGTTTGTGAACGAAAACATTTGAGTCACCGCCACGTCAAGTCACAGCGGACAGTGTGTTCGTGAAATTTATACAAAATCGTGAGTTTATTAAATAAGTGTCTTTTCGGGAAAACATCTTTAAGTTTCACTTCTCTGCACCGGGAAACACATTTTTTTTTATATTATTTATTTTAATATTTACTTATTTTAATAGTTAATCTTAATTAAACTTATTGTTATTCATTTTCTTATCTTTTACATATAAATTTTTTTTAGGGTGATAATACCTGTTCTTTTTTTATTATTTTGCTATGACGTAATACCTATTATACAAGCGTTTTTATTTTTAAGTTTCTGGAGTGTTTATTATTTTAAGTTTTGTATTTTGAGACGTTCTTCGGATATTAGATAATACCCGTGTTATTAGTTATTAATTTAGGTATCGGTAATACCTTTTAAATTTTAGGTTTCATCGTTCAAAGTCTTTTTGTTATAATAAAGTTTGGGATTATTCTTAAGTTTGTTACGTGATATTTTTATCTCTTTATTTAGTTAAGCAGTTACTTTTTATTTCATCGAAGAAAGTTTTCATCCCTTTTTCTATCGTATTAAGTTAATTTTTAAGTGTAGGGGCCTCGGCAATTGTGAAGGGGCGTCTCTATCTTTATATGTTTGTTTATAGTGGGAGGGGGGTTTTTAAAGGGTAAAAATCGGACACACTGATTTTAGTTCTCTGCAGTACATGCTTGCACTACAAGAAAAACTAAATTATGTTTTTTTTGTATTTTGAAAATTTTTCCATAAAAATAAAAAAAAATAAAATAAAATAAGATAAGCAGAGAAAATTGAAATATTTCCCAACACATAACGCCCCACCTGGAATAATATTGCTTCATCTTCTTATATAAGACACGATTTGTATAATAGTGATCGTGTATACGGATTTTTTTTACCTATATCATTATCAATAACAACGGGTGTTCCGCCATCAGATTTAGAACGTCTACGATCAACATTGTTTATATTTTTAACGGAATATAGCTTATTATTCCTCGATTCCCATCCACTGATCAATTGGTGTTGTCTTTCGGCTTCGATACCGAGTGACAAAAGATGACTATCGATATCCATTAATCGTCTCCTGTTGAAATTAATTATAATTTTATACGTTTTCGTTATTATAATAACAAACGTTTATTCAGAAGGAGGATTAAAATAAATATTTAAATAGTATAATACATAGTGTACTATTTACACGATACCTTAACATTTACCTTAAAAGCGGAGCAAACAATAATAAAATGTAATATAAATATTCGGTTATACCGAAAAAAAATAATAATAATAATAAAACCTACAAGAAAAACAAAGAGGACAGAGGAACGAGGCATTAGATACGTATGTACATGCACATAACACATATACAGTGGCATAGCCTGTTGGGGGTTTGGTGGTCTAACCCCCTTGGAATCAATCTGATAATAAGATAATATATACTCGTTGTTAAACGACATTTTTCATTTGTTAAACCTATTTTGTTTTTTTTTATTTTCATTTATTTTATTTAAATTTCAAATTTCGTTGTTTTTTGTAGTAAATAAATAGTTTCGTAATATAGGAAGTGCCAGAAGAATTTTGTAGAAAAACGCGAAGAATAGATTTTAAATTTGGTTAAGTATTACTGTGTATTATTCCTTGAAAAAATTTTAAATCACTATTTATCGTTTATTTTTCGCGGAATTTATTGTAACCATCTGCCTCTGTCTTCGATAACATACTATTAGTGTGTTCCGGCGATGTTAAATATTTCCGTCGTCTATTGCTTCTAATAGAATTATATGTTCGACGTCTAATAAGTATAAAAATAACTCTGATGAGTTGGATCGCTTAGGACTTGGGGTTTAACCTATATGAGTTTTGGTTATTTACTTAAAGTTCAATTTAACTTGGGTATACTATTATAATTTAGTTTTCTTTGAACACCCCCTCTTCAACCAAGTCTGGCTACGCCACTGCACATATATATATATATATATATATATATATATATATATATATATATATATATATATATATGGTCACATATCTATGCATATCGCACGCGTATACATGGGTTGTATAAATGTATAAAATAATGTTTATTTGAATTTATACGATAATAATTAATTCACTTATAAAAAAGGATACAAACATGCTGTGTACGAAAGGAAAATTACATTGTACTTTTTATTCGTTCTACGATTATACGTATTGTCTCAAATTTGATGAAGTTGTTCTCACACTTATGAGATTTTCAAACATCACATTCCATACATTATATAGCGGTAAACAATTTATTTTTTTATTTTCCGTCCAGTTTACTCGTCGTGTGTTTTAAAAACGATTCTCATCCTTCATTCGTCTACCTAAAAGGTTTCCAACGAACCACCGGTCTCAATTATAATTGAAGAAACGTAGAATGCGCTATTATATATATAATTAGTTTCCAAAGCGAATGTTCCGAAAAACACGAGGATTTTTCTTCCGAAATAGATGGCCTACGACTAGTTTAAATGATGACCTATGTTCGACTGAAATTTTCGTATCGTAACCGAATTAATTAATGCAACATGTCCTATTCCGAGCTCAATTAAAATTAATATTTATAGCGAAATAATGAACTACTACCGGAGTTTCATCTGTTCTCTAAACACGGTGATAATTTGTTCTCTCAATTTCTTCGCTTTTAATTTAGAGGAATTTTCTTCTACAAATTCTTCCCATTTCGTATTTTCTCGTACTTTGGATTGTAAGTGTGAAATTTCATTTCGCAAGTCCGAAATGATAGATCGATATTGCGATACGTGGAAGGATATATCCGTTTCATTACGTTCCACCTATGAACATACAAGTATTACAATGCTTATATACATTATATATAAGTAAACGAGTAATATAAGCAAAGACCTAATGAATAATTATCCAAAACTCGAGCAGAATGATTAATGCGATGAAAATATTACGGTCACATGTAGCATTCGAACTCCGCACGGCTCATTAACCGAATATTTGCTTACTTAAAAAACAGACGGCAATAGTTCGAAAAGGTAAAAAGTGATTTGAAACTAATATTGAACCGTGTAACGTTAAACCACGTTACCCATTAAAAATAAATAAATAAACAGCAGAATATATTAGATTGGACCAAGATTATGTAAAATCGTAAACCGAAGAAAGATAAAACCAACATCGTCTTGTGGATGTAGTAGAAAGCTAAATAATGATTAGCAGTAAAAACATGGGCACGGCAAAGTAGATGCTTATTAGTAGTGCAAAGAACACGGTTAGCGGCACGCTGTTTCTCGAAAATGCAACGATCAAACAATCAAAAAGACCAGATACATCAAATATCTGGAATGTCTAATTAATGACAGATACCCACTGAGATAAGAACCAGAATTGAACAGACGAGAACACATTCTCAAAAAATGCATAGATTTCCGACAAACCGGAATTTGAAGAAAGATTTGCGGATACGCCTACTACAATGTTATGTTTTTATCATTCTACTATATGGCGCCGAATGACAGTATCAATGGTATTAGACTAGCCTTTGAAATGTGAGCATACCGTAGAATATTAAAAATTCCTTGGTCGGCTAAAATAACTAATTCCGAAGTTCTACAGCGATTAAATGAAAAAACAGAAATTATTAATTCAGTGAAAATAAGGAAACTATGATATTTCGGCCACATAATGCGAATTAACAAGTACGAGTTGCTTCGACTGATTATACAGGGTGAAATAAATGGTAATTGCAACCGTGGCCGGCCTAGAATAATGTGGTTATCTAAAAAAAAAAAAAAGTTCAAATTAGATGCAGTTGAAATATTTCGAAAAGTTATGGATAAAGAGTCAAGCAGATGATTGCCAACGTTCTCCGAGGACACGGCACATAGAAAAACAAGAAGAAGAAGAAAAAAAATAAATAGTTGAAATATCGTAGTTATAAGTTCGTCTATTAGAAGGAAATATATATTGATATTATTTATTTACCATTTACGATTAATACGATTAAATCATGAATGTAAATCACTTAGAGTAGTACGGGGTGACCCAGAGAAGATAGCGCAGTCGGTAATACCGGTACAACGCAAACCGCGTGCTCCACGTTTAGTGTACACAAGAGAGAATAATTTTTGTTCAGTTTCAATTAGCATCCTATAACGAGAAGAATGAAACGTTATTTTCGGTGTGAATCGATCACGACAGTGCAAAGAGAGGAAAATAATTCAAAAACCCATACACCATCTCCCAATTCAATTTAAAGGACGAGAGACAGCTTCTGTAATAAAAAAAAAAAAAAAAAAAAACTGTTAGTCTCATACACGTTACTCGTCATCATGCTGCTTCTTTAAACCTGTCGAGAGAATCTGTTCGCCGTATATTGCTGAAACACTTGAAACTTCATCCTTATAATAACTCAGGTATTGTAAAGTAGCGATCATGCACAACGAAAACTTTGTGCTGAAACAAAAAATCGAAGATGAAGAGATCGATTTAAACGATCTTTTGCAGAACTGAGAAGAAAAAATCGTTCGAGTTTGTATAAATGACGATTTAAAAAAAATGTGATTTTCATCGGAATAGTTTGAGAATCGGAAGGTTGAGAACAAAATTGAGAAAATGCCAGTAACTTTAGTCAATTATAGCTTGTAATACTAAGAACTACGAGAACAAGAAAGAGAATAGCAAGGAGATAAATTACATATCGTATGTCGTTATCTAGTGCTAAGCTGGAAATCCAATCTAGGGAATCGCCGCACAAACTGTGTAGATATTCAAAAGTGATACAATTTTTTTTGAGTATACACCGCATTCTTCAACAATGTGTTTTATAGTTTGGTTGCGACGACCTCAATAACAACTCGTCAATCCGGAAATGACTTACTTTTGCAGAAGGTGTTCGCATCTACAAAAAATGACCAGTTAGAATTCTGTTCAAGAGACGCCATTTTTTTCTACCAGCTCTATTACCGGAGTTTGATGCGTTGTCGACAAAAGCACCATTTGTTGAGAAATTACGTGTTGACCTCCATTCATTAGTCTATTGTTCTGTACAAGTTCAACCGATGTACATGAGGATTTTATAAATTTTAACCTCGCTTTGGGTTTATGAATTTCGTAACCAACAAGTTCTCATTTTGCTTGAGTCTTTTTCAAAAAGAATGTATTCTTCAAATATAAGGAGGAGAGATGTTAGTAAGAACCGGATGAAGTTGCTGTACTACGCACCGTTGCCGAGAGTATGCATGTTACTTCGTTAAGTTGAACATCAACTTCGCTCGTATGAGAACTGTTCATCCATACCGGCGTCCACTATTATGCAGAAATATTTCTCGGTGATTTTCTGTTTTTGATATGAGATAATGACACTATAATTTTTTTTAGATTAGATTGCAAAATGTATTCGTTTATACCTAATCTAATCCGATGAGAAATTAATCAGCCAGGATCTTGAAATATAACTGAACGAACACTAGAATAAATAGTGACGATGATCATGGCGATGGATATAAAGAAATACGTAGTTATATTCGGATGGATAGCTCAGTTAGAAGAAAATTCTCTTTTTTTGTGTGTGTGTGTGAATAACGCTCGAGCAATCCCGCGTCTACGAAGCTCGTAAGAATATAATAAATTTATTTTTTTATTAATTTATATTAAAATAAAATAATACTTGGTATTGTAATAATTTGAAATACACGCAAGCTCACTTTATTAGATATGCCGGTAGCTCTTGAAGCGTACGTTAAAGTATTCCGCGTTTCTTCCCTGTGAGCGCTACTAGCACTAACATGAGCGATCATGACAGTTCGACAATTGCCGCTCAACGGTTCGCGTAATAATCTCGTCAGTTTACTGTCGCGATAATTTATGTAGCGCGCATTAGTACCGCCACTTAACGCGTTAATGCAGTTGCCCAGTGCTAATAACGATCTATTAATGTGAGCTCCTTCTTGCAAACGTTTACCTCTATTCTGAAGAATGAAAATAATTTAAAAAAAATTATTTAAAACAAAACTTTATTAGGCTCTATTTTCCAATAAATTTAAGTAAAATTTAAAATTTTAAAAATTATTCTCCGAAGAAATTCGGTAAAACCAATATTTTTTTTATTTAATTATTTCCGTTTTTACTAAAAAAATTTTTAAAACTATTTTAAAAGTATTTTAAAAATATTTATTTTTTTAATTGTTCATCTTACGCGCAACAACGTAAAGGCCAGAGTGACAGATAAATAGATTAGCATAATTATTTTTGCTAATCAAGAAGTACTTTATCGTCAATGAATTTCTCAAAACTAGGGTAATAACGTTGCGATTTAATTATTCTACACCAAAAATATGTGTATAAAAAAAAATCAGAAAAGAAAATATATCTTTTCCGCGTGCGTGTACATATACATTTGTGTCAAATTCGAAGAAAGACGATAATGGAAATTCACTTGAAATCGCTAGGTGTACTCCTAGATGATCAGTCGTGTTTCTTCATTTTAATCTCTTCGAACTAACTGGTTCACGCTCGTTTTAACGTCGACATACATATGTCTTGACTAATATCTGTATTTCTTCAACCATATCTTCGACTTCGAAGTTCCGAAGTAAATAGTGCATCTACCAGTTATTTGGATGGAATTAGATTTTATTTGCGTTAATCCCTCAATAATTCGGCTGCATACTTCCGTATTCATTTCCAAACCGTTTGAGAACAAAATTTTGTTTGCAACCGAATTGAACCCTTTTTTATTTTTTTTTATTTAATCCCATTATTTCCTTCTTCACATAAAGTTACCTGAATGCTTCATCTCTCGGAGATATACGACGGAGAGATTTTTTGTATTCACTATTCACAGATATATGATGTGTTAGGCACAATATATTTTTTTTTTATGACGTGATTATTTTTATTTTGGTTTATTATTAATTTTTTTGGTTGTTCGACGATTTTTATTTAGCTCATTAAAATAACGACTTTCAAAAAATTCTGCTGTCATCCGCTTAAACAGTAAACATAATTCGAAAAATTATTAAAGTAGTTAAAAATAATTAATGTAGTTAATAATCTAGCGAACAGCTAAACCCGCGTTATATAATAGTGTGACAATTTGAACATTAGGAATTTCGAATAATGGGGAAAAATTATAACGATGGAATTAATATACAAATGAAGATAAATTCCTACACCTACAATGACGGGAAATGGAAAAAAAAAACTGTTGGATACATTTATATTCTCAAACGTTATATTACAATAAATAAGCAGAAATCATTGCGGTAAAGTAGGAAATAATAAATAAATAAAAATTAAATATTAAAAAAAATAATATATATAAAAAGTATAGGAAAAGTTACAAATAAGAAAAATTAAGTCACTAAAAAAAAATATCGAATAATGACTAATGTACAATTAACTTATGAAACTAATTTAGCTGCTATATTTATCAGTTTATTATTATTGCCGCAAAAACCAAATTGTTTAATTATTCAAATTGAAAAACTTTTTTTTCTAGCTTTACATATTAAAAAAATGTTAGATATCTCTCGGAAAGTTAACGGATTAGTTATTACACTGTAAGAAATGAACGATATATTATCTGGAAACATCACTTCTGTGTTTCAAAAATTTCTTAATTAATTTTAAGTAGTTTATATAAAACATTTGTAGGCAATCATATAAAAAATCTCAAATTGATCTAAAAGTTGTTGACATTAGATCTATTTTTTTTTTTTAAGATCTCAATTATATAATTGTATACATTATAAAACTATTAATACCAAGTATACAAAATTTACCTTGGAAATAAATAAAATAATAAAAATTATATTACATTATATGTAATCTTATATTTAAACATGACAGGAAAAATTAAAAAAAAAAAAACTGCAAATGAAGAAAAAAATAAAGATAAATAGAACATTGCTGAGTTTAACATTTGCAACATGCTCGATTACTCAATACTATAAATAACTCAATGTACAACATTAAAATATGCATTAATTTAAAAACCGGTGATTCAGACAGCGGTGTTTATTACGAGTACATCTATTTTGAAAAGGTTGACCATGTCGTAATCCACTGTGGTTTAAATTAATTTATTGTCGTGCATTTTGAATTTATCATAGAATTGTTTTAAAAGTTTTAGTTTAATGCGGAATGTATGTTACAAATTTTGGTATATTTTAATGAGATTCTGCAGCAGTCGTTTTGAAATAGCTGCATTATCTTATAAATTATATTGCAAACTAAACTCCAGACAAGTCATTAACCTAGGGCAAATGATTATATAATGACTTTTTATTTGTGACCGTGTGAATATAAGTGAAATTATCCGAATAGTTTTCATCTATGACATGATTGATGTGACTGTTGAAAGATAGACGGGAATCTCTGGATACTTAACTTTTTTAGCCCATTCAATATGATGATCATTGAATGTAACGGTGATGGGTGCTTTCGGTTTTTTTCAATGCCTATAGTGCTTACAAATGATGAAAGCGGCTTTTCGTAATCTATTACATATTGTATCAGTTCTATAGGAGCCTTTAGAATAAGGCTAAATCAATAGCATAAAGATCGATGTTAATAAATGTAATTTTAGGTATATCATTTAATAAAATTAGAAACACCACCTTGTGGAATTCCAGCATGATAGGTTTTCGGAGTTGTAGGAATGATGAGGCACGTAAAATCCTCTGTTATTTAAGTAGTTAACAAAATATGTGGGATATCCAAAGTGCAATTGTAAAATAGCGTTGTGCCAAACGGTGTTTTGACATTAGATATAAGCAGAAGAATAGCGAATAAACCTTCGTTTGACTAGCTCTTTCAGATCCGGCCAAATCTATCATGAATAATTTTCCTTGTCGAATACGAGTTTTCAATTCTTCGTGCTTCTGTATTTCAGTCAATCGTTTTACCGTTATACTTAATACAGCGTGACTGCGCGAAGAACATGAATTAACTGCCGTTGACTCGATAGTTCTTTCTTGATTTCCTTTTTCTAAAAATTCTAACACCTGGCGAATATTAAAACTAGTTGATTTATTTATGAAAATTACTTTTTTGAATCTTAAAAATACAATTTGTCGATATTTAATTTTGTCATTAAGTAAATTAATTACGAACGGAATCTTTTTTACACTACAGGTTAACCAAACATACTTTTCTAATGTATAATTAATTATCGTTTTTTATATTATTGTTAAAAAGAAAACTGAAGTAAAAACGAGAAATATAACTATCTCGTTAGTCGTAGTAATGATAAAAAAAAATTATAATAATAATAAAAATTACATTAAGTATAC
The DNA here is from genome assembly GCA_032883995.1 of Coronaproctus castanopsis. Lineage (NCBI taxonomy): Eukaryota > Metazoa > Arthropoda > Insecta > Hemiptera > Monophlebidae > Coronaproctus > Coronaproctus castanopsis. Next base: position 143,108,689 of record CM065053.1, read on the forward strand.
AAAATACGTTCAATTTATAATTTTTATTAAATATATAAACTTGCGAATTTAAAACTACAATTGTATATTCTTCTTTAATTATTTCCATAGATTATGTAATTTTATTTATTTTTAAGAAAATCGCCATGAATTCAAAATTTAGCCAACTGAATTGACACTGATAACGAGGCTAATAACTGGCGTTATTTAATGGCTTCCGACTTTATCCAGTGTAAAAAATGACGATTGGTCAATTGAGAACAAATTAGATGTAGTTTTATCAATGTAATTCAGGTAGTAGCTATATCAGAGTTAGTTCAGTTCAGTTCTGATGATGGACACGGCGTGTTGCTTGAAACGTAAACTCGGATTTATTAGTATGTTGTTTTACTTTTATTAATAAATCGGGTTTTTTCTTTTTTTTGCACGCGGTTGTTCCGAAACTATTGTATCTAATTAGGAGTTATATTAAAAAAAAAATAAATAAAAAAATATTAATAAACTCGAAAACACACAGTTGACGGTAGATCCTACACAGAAGGTATCAGAGATTGGAAACAGCGGTGAGTTCTCAATCGATTTAGAACGGGTCAAAATAGATATGCGTATATTATGTAGAAATGGAAGATGGTGGAATCAACAACGCGGCCATGTGAAGAACCACAGCAGATACTGGAACATGTTATAAAAGACAGCATCCTATCTACGCTGAAGGATTATAAATATAACTTATGAAGCCGTCCGTCGGCTTACAAAGTTAAATATTTAATTTGTTCGACACGTACGATAAGATGAGGTAAAAACGACCAAATCTTACTTGTTCCGTCGAAGTAGCCGTTATTTCTGTTAAACCGGCCACGTGTATATTTGGATATTCCTGATTAGGATCTTCTCTTAATTCTAAAAATCCCGAATTGGGATTTAACAAATCTCTTATATTTTCGTTATAAATTTCTAAATAGGAAATCGTCACCTGTAAGTCGAAATATAAAATTAACTATTTCAAACATCGTATACTCTTATTAATTCTATTACGTTCGCTGAAATAAATGAATTTTAAATTTTTACAATTTTCATATAATTACCTTTTATCTTTTCGAGTTGCCAATCGAGATTTATGAAGCGGCCCGAATCCTAATTTATTCCTAGTACTAATAAATTTAAATATTTACATACACAAGAGAATATGTCGACGGATACATATAAATTAAGATATTTCTGTTCTCGTATACTAGAAAATCGCATCTTATAAAATTGTTTCTTTTTATCCAACCTGACGAACTTTCACAAATTGACTGTATCGCTCTTATAAATAAACACGCGAGAAAAAAGATAACGTATAAGACAGATGATACGTTTTTAAAATAAACCTTGTATTGATGATTATTACAAAATAACAAAAATAAGCGGCAGCGTTTTTAAATTTCACAAAATCATAAGAAATTTACAAACACACACACACATATATATATATATATAAATTATTTCAATCGACAAAGGAAATAAACATTTCTTGTACTATCAGCTTTATGTATAATCATTTTGACTATCTCCTGACTCAACATGGAGCGTGTCCTCCGTGACTTACTCGTGGAATAGCCACTTCTGGCTAGTTACAAATTATTAAAAATGAAAAGAAAAGAAAGAAGAGAGTATCTCCTGAATGAAGATTTGAATTTACGTAATTCGAGTAAATGTTAATTTATGCGAGTTTTTTTTTTAACTCCAATCTTTCGAACTAATTTATTTATTTTAATTTTTATATAATTGGAATGTAGTGATTTTTTATAAAAAATCAATTGAAAATTAGTTAAATCACTAATATTTATTTTCTTATAGAAAACACAAAGCTTTTCGTCATTTACGCCATTATCAAGTGAAACATTTTTAAAAAATCATAATTTTAAAAATATAAATTAAATATAATTACTTAAAAATATTTGATGGTGATTGTGAAAATGTTACTCCAAAAATGCTGTTCTGCTTCTGTTATGTATATTTTTTGAATTGTTGAAATTTAACATCAATATATTTGTTTACTGTTTATTAATTTTGTTTTTTTATATTAATTTTTTCTTCAAATATTATTTTCCGGATTCTGTAAAAGTTGTATACTGGTGGAATTTTAAATTTTTCATTTACTGTTGCGATGTATGATGTCCAAAAGTAAAATATAAAATATAAAAAAAAAATATACGAACAAAAATTTTTTAAAAAACACAATTTTACAAGTAAAATGAAAATAAATATTAAAAAATCTGATAATCTTTTTTAAGTAATTATATTTAATTTATATTTTTAAAATTATGATTTTTTAAAAATGTTTCACTTGATAATGGCGTAAATGCCGAAAAGCTTTGTGTTTTCTATAAGAAAATAAATATTAGTGATTTAAATAATTTTCAATTGATTTTTTAATTTATTTATATATATTTTCTAGTAGATAGTAAAATAAAGTGCCTCCGTACGTACCTGCAACTTTTGTGTTAACAAAATATTTGGGAAAGGTACCACGCCGGGACAATCCCAAGAACTGTAATGCTTACCACAAGTTTATCGGCGATCGATATAACCTCTCCACTCCTACCTCAAAATGTGTCTGCAAATAGTACCTTTATGAAAGTATACAAACATTCCAGAAAGGGAAATCTATAAATAACACTATCTATATGGGTTTTGAAAAATAATCAAGTCATAGAGACCGGACAGATTACCTATCTCATAAAAAGCGACTTAGTAGGACTTAACGACAGCGTTCTACAGCCTTCAAAAAGAAACGTACTATACCAATATGAGGCGTGAGCAGACGTGTCGGTTGACGTATTACCTATAGTGGTCATCATTTTGAATATGAACGAAACCAAAGCATTGCATTTAAACGGAACAGCTGGGGAGATGTTCAATTGAAAAAGCAGACCCGGGAAAATTCTTTCGGTTTAGTAGAAGATGAGAAAGATACTACGTCCTACAAATTCCTCTTAATCGGAGATGAGGAAGGGCAAATTTACTAATTAAAAAAATGCGTTTATAAGCTGCCACAATTTAAAAAAAAAAAGATTGTATATTCTTCAATAAACGCATCGATAATTCGTGACATACCACGTTTTAAGTAAAATTTACATACTTTTTATTGCTTAAACGCATAAAAATAATTTATTTTTAGACGTAATTATTATTAACGCTGCATCATGTTCGGCTATTTTCACGCAAGTGAAATTTTTTATATTTATCGCTTTTTCAGTTATTCTTCCCAGGGTCAGCGTCGTTTTTAACCGCTTGTCTGGCATTTTTCCATTTAACGCAGTTTTATTTAGTTCTAGCTAGTGGAAACAGTGAGCAGTCTGTTCTGTATTATCCGCTAAGGACCGTTTAATTTGGCTTTTGGTCGTATTGGTGACAAATTCCAGTGTTTTTTCGATTTTTCTTTCTGAGGAATAGCGGTCTTGTTGAACTATTCGTTCCGGTTACGCATGAAACATTTACGAGACTTTAACTTCTATTTTATCATATTCTGTCTGAACATTGTCTGGCGAGAGTCTGTTTAAATTTTTTAGTCCATTCAGTATCGGAAATAATACTTTTTTTTTATGTTCGGAGGAGCAACGCTTTCAACACTTGCGGATCTAACAGAACTTTGTTCTTGAAATTGATGAGAGTTACTTTTAGATACATTATTACGGACGCGATGATTACCAGTCTATCGCTACTTTCACCAAGTTCGTATTAAGCAAATTATTTTATTTCTAAATGTAACTAAGTCAATAAACGTTATTTGTACCTATCGTTAATTATTAATCGACAAAATAATTTGAATTCTCAAATACGAAAATTGATGACTTCTATTCTTTATCCTTGTCGAAAAATAAAAACAAACATACCTATTTAATGTTTTGGTTTTTTTTATATATATATCCAACATTGCTCACAGATACATTATGGAGATGTACCGAAAGAGTTAAAAATTAAATATTTTTATTATCGCGTTTTTATTTACGTACAAGCGTAAAAATAAAAGAACGAGTTTCAGCGAATGATCTTAAGATTTCCAATACTTTCCTTGAACTGTTCCAAACGCGTGCTGATTAATGAAAAAAGATCGTGTACAGCTTGAACCATTATTCCCGGCTGAGCCTTTGAACTTTGTCCGATCATCGTATACGTTTTACCAGAGCCGGTTGCTCCATACGCAAAGACAGTTCCGTTATATCCGGCTAAAATATCTTTTACCAAACTTTTCGTCGTCAAATCATATACCGTTTTCTGCAAAATTAAATTGATAATTATATGACGAACTGCATTTTACGTAATAAGCTAATTTCCATTTAAAAAAATTTCGCGGAAAAATTTAGAAATTTTCATTATTAATCTCTTGCGTCGTTTCGTTCTTATAAATTCTATAAAACTTAATCGTAAGTTCGAATAAAATATTGAATTCAATAATAAATTTTACACTTTCAATTTAAGGACAGAAAAAGATGATAATCCAAAATTAGTAAATCTAAAAAATCGATTCACTACGACGGATTATATGATTTCGAATCAATAAAAAATAAATTTTAAAATAACGCTAAATATAAGCCAACATGTATCCATCGCCTAATGAGCGCAATATTTATCGATGCATTTTATTTATGCGAATTTAAAGGCGTGGTTTAGCCTAAAATGAAAACGAGTGAAAATTACTATTTATTAAAGAAGAAAAATGTTATAATACCTGTAACGAATCTTCACCAAAAACAAAATCAAAAATATAATGTTTCTCATTGTAACGACCATGCCTCAAAACATCGTTTGAATTATCTTCTTCTTCTAGCACAAGAGTCTACATTTAAAAAAGTAAAAATGAAATAATATATAAAGAGTTCTTCATCCAAAGCAGAATAATAGGCACAAAATAAGCCGATGGCGGTTTCCAATAAGACTCGTAGATTAAATTCATCTAAAATCCACCTCTGTTAGTTAATCATAGAGTGACAAAAATAAGATTTATGAAAATAATAGCATCCCTCACTGAGCACATAAATTCTGCACGCAAGAGTCAGTCGACCAACATTAACAAAGTGAAAATAAACATCACTTTATGGAATTGTAACGGGTTTTACAGACATTAAGACGATTCCTAAATCTTGCTGTCGTAATACAATCCTTAAATCATTTGTATACAAGAAGCGCATCTTCGAACACAGCAGATAATCGCGTTGAACTCACATATAACTTTATCGCGATCTTCTGTACAAAACGATACAGCACACGAGGGTGTTGTGACAGCTGTCAAACAGAATGTGATTTCTAACGAAATACATATTCAAACCACTTAACGGTGTGCGCACTTCTCGACCTTGATATAACTATTTGTTACGTTTATCTACTTTTTGTAAGCAACATTCAGAAAGAAGGACTACTTCAAATTTTATGTGGTCTATCATCTCTTATTATAATAGTTGGCGACTTTAATCGTCACATTGTTTCTTGTTACGGACCGTGTGAAAATTCTTCAATATGACTAGCAGTCCTTAACATCCAAAATACGCACGACATAGTCTACGCTAGATCTAATTATTTCCTCACCGTACAAACTGCGCTCATGTTAAATATCATAATGATCTTGCAGCAGTGACAAAATTCCATCAATAGCTTCTGGATTAATTAGTATTTCAAACATTTTCACACATCATTTTAGTATCAACTACTGTAAAACAGATTGGGAGAGATGTATTCAAAGTTGAGTAAACAAGAACAGTTCTGTTCAGTTTATAATAACTCCGAACAAATAGTTCAGGAATTTTCCACTCACTTAGTTTTTCAAACAATTATTCCAAGATATTAGAAATAGACCAAGACAAACCCCAACATCCGAAATTACATATATTCCTAGAAAAAAGGGTCCTAGCCAAATATATATTAAAATAGTCTAAAAGAAAATTATGGAAGCTGCTTACTTATTACAATAAAAACACCGTCTTCGTAAACATAACGCAAAATTAATAGACTTGAAGAATTTAAAACAAAGCCTCATCTACTTCCACTTATAGGGTTAACAGCTCGATTATCACAGATTTAAAATGTTTAGCAGAAACATTCGCTAAACATTTCGCAATAGTCTCAATTTATTCATCTAGTAATCACTCATATAATTCTATCTCTCAGAACTAAATCAACCTTAAAATGTTAACTTCACTATTGAATAAGTCGCCATACAAAACGCATGCTCTGTCTCATGTGGACATGTTGAATTCAATATAAATACGCTAAAACGTGCAGCACCTAACGTAACAATACACTTCTTATTGTACATCCTAAATAAAAACCACGGTCAAAAGAAAAAGTCCTTTTCAGGACCAAAACCAAGTTTAACAGTAATATCAATAAACATTGAAGGACTGACATCAGGAAAGGAGAATATTCTGTCTGAACTATGCAAGAAAACTAAATGCGATGTGCTCTGCATACAAGAAACACATTGGGAAACAAAATATAGGAAACCAAATGTATCCGGGATGAAACTGGCGATGGAAAGACCACACAAAAAATATGGAAGTGCTATATTTACTAGGCCAGACTTGGAAATTACATCAACTGGACGTACAGAAGAGAATGACATAGAAATAATCACAGTAGACATAGGGAAATGTAGTGTAACATCGGTTTATAAACCTCCAAACATACCCTTCAAGTTCGAGAAACCTGTGAACTATGGAAGTACAAGTACAAGTATTATAATTGGGGGGGCGACGTTCATAGATTTAAGCGCAGCATACGACACAGTAAATCATAGAATATTAACAAAAAAAATTTACGAGCTTACTGCCGACTACAAATTAACCAAAATCATTAGCACATTATTGAGGAATCGGCGATTCTATGTAACGCTACAAAACAAAAAGAGCAGATGGAGGAAACAGAACAACGGTTTACCACAAGGAAGCGTGCTTGCACCAATGTTGTTTAACATATATACTAATGATCAACCAATTGGAAGTTCAACAAAACACTTCATATATGCTGATGATTTAGCTATTATAACTCAAGAGAAAACGTTTTGCGAGGTAGAAAATAATTTGAATGTAATACTGGAGACTATGGAAAAATACTATGCTAGCAATTACCTCAAACCGAATCCTAATAAAACCCAAGTATCGGCGTTTCATTTGAGAAATAAGGATGCAAAGCGTAAATTAAATGTTAAATGGCAAGGGATATCGCTGGAACATTGTGACAACCCAAAGTACTTAGGAGTCAAGTTGGATCGAGCCTTAACATTTAAAGAACACTGCGAAGATACCAAAAGAAAAATTGGCACAAGGAACGATTTACTCCCAAAATTGATTGGCTCCACCTGAGGTGCAGATCCAAATGTATTAAGAACATCAGCTTTAGCTCTGTGTTATTCCGCAGGTGAATATGCTAGTGCAGTATGGCGGAATTCAGTACACGTAAAAAGAATTGATGTAGCACTACATGAAACCGATCGTATAGTTACAGGATGTTTGAAGCACCGATCGATAAAGTAGAAATATTATCCGGCATAACACCACCAGGTATAAGACGGGAAGTTATGGCTGGAAAGGAAAAAACAAAACAAGAACAAGATATAAGACATCCATTGAATACAAAAGAAGCAGCAATAAGTCGACTCAAGTCAAGAAAGAGTTTTCTTAAAACAGCAAATGCTCTGACACAAACGTCGGAAATCACTAGGTTGGCGCTATGGAAAGGAAGGCTGAAAGAAAACCGATTAAAATTATGGGAACAACCGAACGAACATCTACCTCCCGGTAATAAATTGCCGTGGTCAACATGGAAAACTCTAAATAGAATAAGAACTATGACAGGTAGAACAGCAAAGAACATGAAACAGTGGAAAATTACAGATAATGACAGATGTGATTGTGGCATGGTACAAGATTCGGAGCACCTATTAACTTGCTCATTGCTGCCGGTGCGATGCGGGATGGAAGATATGACAAGAATAGACGGAATCTCGGACGACGCAGTTCAAATAGTGAAATATTGGGAAAAAAAGGAATATAAATGACCGACACGATAAGAAGAATAAAATTTGGAAACTAGACAGTTTCCAAAATAATTAAATTCAAAGCGTAGCTGTTGTTATTCCAATTTTAAAAGGCAGTAAAAATTCAGTACAGATAGATAATTATAGATCAATCTCGCTAACATCTATTCTCGACAAATTCGTGGAAAAGGTCATTTGAAGATTTCAATGGGTTCTTCATGATCATAAATTACTTTCTGACAATCAGTGTCCTTACAGACCAGCGCATTCCACAACAGATTTGCTTATTTATTTATAACATTCTGCAATCATTCACTCCAAACAAACCTGCTTTGGTCATTTTTTTCAATCTCAACATCAATCTTCTCACTAATAGAAACATTCAATGCCATATGTAACTCTTTGCGGATGATCTTGCCATAATGGTTACATGTCATGATATATCACTCAAACAAAGGATGGTACCAGAACTAATAAATCGGCTTGTAACTTAGTTAAACAAGGATGGTTTTGTCTTCTCGACATCAAAAACAAAAGTCATCATTTTTGTTGAGTTCAAAAGTATCAACATGACGTGAATGTTCATTTTCAAACTGTCAATCATGCCAAATATCTTGAATTTATCTTCGATGAAAAACTAAAGTGGCAACACCATGTTAATCGCTTGAAGATAGTTTGCATGAAGCGATTCAATATACTCAAAAAATCCTCACATACTGTGTACGGAAGTGACAAAATGTCTATGTTAAAAATTTACCACATTCTTATGTTGAAATGTAATTACGGTTTTCCTGTATACTCTTCAGTAAGAAAAACAGTTTTGCGATCACTCAAAACTAATCATCACACGGCACTATGATCGGCGCTTACATCCGATCTACTCCTTCATCCAGTTTAACGTATCTCCGCCATCATTTTTTCTTACTCAGTTTCCTTGCACATTTTCATGTAATGCCTAATTTACTAATATCAACATTATTCTCACTTTTTTCATTAAAATCTTTTATTTGCAACTCTATTTTAAGAATACTGTAAATAACAAATTTTCTTCAATAAAAAAAAATTTAAAGTTTATAATAGACTTTACGAAAGTAATGTGTGATAATTATATGCGAAGGTAACGTCACAAACGTCAATTTATAATGATTGACACATACCTTTGTACGGTTTTGTATTTCGTATATTTCCATACATTCCCACATTGTTATAAATTAAATTATATATATATATATTTTTTTTTCCCTTCAGATTCGTTTTGATGATGTCAATCAATTGGCAGCTGCAACGGCAGATATTATACTAATTTCTGGTTGGTTGATTATTTTGCAAATTGCTCAACAACCATTATTATGTTTTAAAGAATATTATATAAACCGCGTTATTTTACTTATTAACCGTAATTTGTCATTTTAAATAGTAGATTGATTTTGAATTTTTAGAATATTAATTCGAATAATTAGAAAATATCAAGTCAAATTTCACAAACATTACGTTGTTAACAAGCGTTTTCCGTGTCGATTTTTTTTATAAAACCTATTCTATGTTACATCCAAATCCATACGTGTATCCTAACGAACTAGATATTGTAAACTGATTGGAACTTGTTTAACTCTTTCAGCTCCTCATTATCAATTACTTTACACAAAACTTTAGATTTTAGTTCATAAAATAAAGAAAATGATTCGGGCAGGTTATTATTATTATTATCGTATCCAAGACGTCATATAAATATAAAATACAATGTGAAACATAAACGTAACATCTCAATGAAATTACTCCATTAATTTATCAGCCTCTGGGGTTTCATCACTGATGCTCTTGGTTCACAAATTCTCTTCTTTGATAGTGCGGACTTGAGTTACTAAAGAAGTCTTTCCGAGATTTCAACCTTCTTCTAGGTGCTAGTTGCATGTACACTGGATGTCTTGAATCCTGTTCAATCCTATTTCTTTCCAGGTCAGCTGCCACACTTCTGTATATTGCTGGAGGTGCAACTCTGCATGCTAGGTATAGTTTATGGGCATTTATTAATCTGAGACACCCAATAACCACCCTACATGTTTCATTCGGGGCTGTATCTATTTTCCCTGCATGTGCCGAGCGACCCCATAATGTGCAGACCCAGTGGAAAAGCAGATCATTCGTGCTTAAGTTCGCAATACATCTGATGAACAAGTTTGCGTAATAGATTGTTCCGTGTACCAATCTTCGCTTTCAGCTTATCACAATAGTTATGGAAAGAGAACGATCGAGGACAACTCCTAGGTATGTTGCATATGAGTCGGTAAAAATATAAATATAATATTGTATTTAGATGACTAGAAACTTTTTAATATGTTATATAAATATTTCTATAATTGGAACACTTAATATCAATCAAAAAAATGCTTCCAATTATGAAAACATATATTAAAAGCTTATATGCTGTAAAGCGGACATTGTGTGGCCGAAAGAGTTAATACTCGTCAGAAAAAAGAAAACCCGTCCGTTAGCACAAAGCAAATAAAGTTTTATTAGTGGCTAATTTCAAAATAACGATTAATCGAGAATAAAAATTAAAATATAAATTCACCCAATAAAAAAAAGGGGTTGCATTTAGATCTATTCGACCTCGAAAAAGTGTACTATTACGCGAACAGAGCTGCGTAGAAACGACATATCGCCTAATTTTTCGGTATTTGAATTTTTAACTTGTAATCCCGAGAGTGCGAAATGAATTCCATAAATACACGTCTATTAGAAATTTCTTATAACCGTAATAACCTCGCTATATTTCGAGTCAGGTCAAACGATATTATAACAATAGGGTCTAACTTTATTCATGCATATGGGTCATTTACGAGTTCGAGATATATCTTAGATCTGAATATTGCGCTGTACAATTATGTAAATCAACAACCTCCGAAAATTCCGAATAAAAATTGCCCTATAAAGCGGACGTAAGTTCAAGACTTTCGTGTCGACCGGTAATATTTTAAATATATGTAAAATAAACGACCTACATTCGACCATATTTTAGTTTGCACTCACATCGATAATAAAATACGCTCTAATAACATGCACACTATGATTTTAAAATATTACCGACTTTATAACTTATAAAACGAAATTCAGAGAATCTAAAAGATATGACCCACTTCGAATAGGTGTATCTTTAATCAAATTACTTGAAACTAAATAGTTACAATTTGAAGAAAGTTTATATTAAATATATATTTCTTTAATGTTAAAAATCAACTAATTATCTAATCACTAATATTTTTGACCCCCCAATATCATTTAATGAAATTTAATCGATTTTTATTTAAATATTTATATAGGATAAATTCTAATTTCCATCGTTAAATCGTATAAAATATAAATCATCGTCGTATTGTTCGACCAGACATCGTGACGAACACATTGCACGTTATTTTTGCGTATAAACTGAAACGAATATTTAATATTGAAATTCTTTCCCAAACCGGTAAAGAAAAAACTATGTAAATGCACAACATTCGAGACAAGTAACAATTTTAGTTCTCAATTTAGCGTTCCATTTTTAAGAAAAAAAATTAGTTAAAATCACTAAATAAAAAACCCACAAAACTTTTCGGCTAATAATCAATTGTCAAAAGGACATGAAAAAAAATATAATATATAAAATATAAAAATATGTACAGTTTAAAAAATATATATAAAAGGAAAACAACGGTACTTAAATAAAATGTAAGAAAATACTTAATTTAGATATACAGTATTTAAAAAAAAATAGCAAAAGTGGAAAAATAATTATTTATAAAATAATCCGATAGTGCATGTGGTGAACTACACAATCAACAAATCAGCAATATAAAATTTATACGTAAACAATTAAAATAACCAGAAAAATAAAAACTATCTAACAAAAAATTGTTTAAATTTATAAAATACTTTTTAAAACTAATTCTTCACCAAAATTTATCATCGATTTGAATAAGCAATTTTTATTTCTTTCTTTTATTATTTCGTTTTTTTTTTAATAATATTTTTCTGAATGTATAATTTTGTAATTTTGTATAATATTATTAATTTTGTGTTTTAATCCTTTATAATGTTTTTTAAATAATAATTTTTGTCATCGTTCATATATGAATTTATATGTTATTTAAACCTTATTGTGAATTGTCCGTCTGTTTCTCCTATGTATTCTTTTTCACATTGATTACAATATAATTTGTATACTCCTGAATTTTGTCATATATTTCTATCTTCAATTTTATTATGACTAATTTATTTCAATAATATATTATTATATTACTAAATCGATGTTATACTCGTTAAATATTTTAATTTTATAGGTATTACTTCCTACATAATTTATTGATAATTTTTTTTATGTTTTTCTGTATTTTTATTGTTTCCCCATATTTTATCAACTATATAGCATGGTTATATTTATTATAGATTTCTATTTGTTTTATGGTTTTCTTCTTTAAGACTCCTTAAACTTATTTTTCGGTGGAGTGAATCTTTAGGTATTAATACGTCTGTATAGGTTTTCTATATATATATATATATATATATATATATATTTATACATTTTTTGTTAATTAATAATGTTGATTTTTAAATTCAGAAAATTCATTGTTTTCCTTCTATTTGCAATGTAAGTTGAATATTTTTATTGTGGTTATTTAGATTAGATACAAAATGTTCAAAATATTATCCTTATCATTATTATTTCATATTATTAAGTCATCAAGATATCTTTTCATAATTTAACATTATTTTTAAATACATTATCTCGTTTGAACTAAGTATAATAAAATAAAAGTTTAATCTAATAATATTAACCCGCTTTGGACCATTTTCAAATGTAGAAGTTAAAAATTAGCCATCGATTAATAGCGCAATTAATTTAATAATTGAGTATTCACTTGTTTCCGAGTGCCAATAACACTTCTAATTCAAGTAAGATTGTTCAATTAAGTTTGCCTTACCACAGTTTGCTTATCAAAAAATACAAACTATAAGAAATCTTCCGTATCTCCTTGGTTGAATAACACTTGTTCTACTTACTAAAAAATACCTGAGTCAATACTTTAAACGATTTCATCGAAGTAAGATTATAAATGATTACTCGGAATAAAAAAAAAGTCGAAGCTGAAACGAAGAATTTCCTCCTATCCACCAAAAAGGAGGCTTGAAAATGATTGGTGACATTTATAAACCGACTCAATTCTCAACATATAGTTGGAATAAAGTGAAAATATTTAACGCTACTCATAAATAAGGCTCAACAGAAACCAATTTTATATATTTGTAAATTCTGTATCTCATTCATATGCTCCTAATATTAATGAAACGATGTTCAATTTTTTTTATAATTCTGCCCCCAAACTTTTGATTTAATTTTCCATCGTTCCTAATCACATTCGCTGAGCTTCGACTATCATTTTCTTATAACAAGTTTTCCTTGCCAGATTGTGATGGAATATCAGACTCAATATTAAATACATTCTTTACTTCTGCATGCAGCATCATTTTAATCCTTTTTAATCATTTTCTAAATACTGCAGTCTATTTGAATGGCCAGACAGATTTTATAGTCAACCCAAGTAACCCCATCCCCAAGTAAGTATATTTCCTATTGTCCTATTTACCGTGCGCTTTGCATCTGTATATCCTTTGAAAGAATTATTTCAATCCCGATATTAAATAACACTCTTAACTTTGGGCATTCCTGTTTCCATTTATAATGCAATATGTAATTTATTTATTCCTTATACCCTTACTTTTAAACACCCAGCACAGAATATGATACATAAGTTTATTGTAACAATATGCAGACTAGGTCTCAATAATAATCGGCTTCCACATTCATTATTTAAAATGCATATTATTTCTTCTTCATTTTGCTCTCATCCGTACGATGTCGACATATTTTTCAAATGTCCATACTACCGTCCTCAACATGTTTACAAGCAGTTGATTTCCTTGCATATTTATTTTCCTATTTATACATCCTACCTAATTTCTCTAAATAATGCTCGAATTCTCCATTATATTATTTTACTCTTCATAGTAATATAGCTATTTAATGTGTCCCCTCGTTATATATATTTTCTCCTACTCTTACCAATATCACTTTTTGCTGATATTTCAAATATTTATATATAATTATCCTATAGTGTAAATAGCATAAGTTAGCGTATTTAATAGTCAATATGGGTAAAACACCGCGGAAGTCAAATAAAAGGTTTTTTAAATGAACGTGTTACGTATGATAGGAATATTGTAATTAAAACGAAACGCATTACCTTATCATCTAAAACGAAAACACATCTTTCGGAGCCATCCTTTTGTTGAGGTCTTATTCTTATTGTAACCTGTAAAATATATTTTTCCAAATTTAAAAAAAAAAAAAGGCCGAATGGATATTGTAATTGTGTATTAAAATGCTTTTCTTTTACAAAAAATCGACTGAATTAAAATATTTATATATATATATATATATATATATATAACACTATCTTTTAGGAAGGCGGGTTACACTACTATAATCTAAACCTATATGTTAAATAATTGATAACTTTGATAATTTAAAGTATTGTGTACGCTGATCCAGTGATCAGTCTCCACTAGTATTAACTAAATATTAATTATGAATGTGGGGTTCAATAGAGCTGTAATTATTATCTAACTATGAATTAGGTCCGATGGATGCGTTCGCTTAAGGTGTCTCACATCATTTGCAGTGTTCAGTAACCGTGTAACTTCTTTATTAGTGTGAGTCTCTGTTCGTGTTTGACTGCAAAAATGATGTCACTAACTTGTTGAATGTTTAGATCATAATGTACATTACTGTTCCGTTGGAACCATCGTGCGTTAGTCAGCGTCCGAAGAATAAGATAGCTCTGTTGGAAGCAGAACCACACCCCACACTTGAACACCATATGTCCAGACGGGCGTAGAATTGTTCGATATAGTAACCTCTTAGTTTAGGGGCGAATTTCTGCCAATTAACCAGTACATCGTTTAACTGATGTTTTTTCGAAGAATTAAAATATGGGAAAAAATTTTCGTTTTTAGTTAGTGGCGAAATAAAGAATATAGACTTTTTGAAAAACTACCCGTTAATATTCTCATACGCTGCAGACCATAAATCAGTTTTTAAAACGCTGGATGGGTACATGTTACTAGCATATGAAAATATCTGTATCATGAAATTATAAACAATGTTGATGAGCAATGACAGTAAAAAATATATATATTGCGCTAACCGCTAAAAACATAAAATGAAGTATTATAGAGGAATAAACTTTAATCGATATTATTGTCCCGAGCTGCTGGAAAATATTACTTCCGATATAAAAAGGGTGTTATACTCGAGACGCAGAGTTAATGTTAAGAACATAAAAGATATCTAATTTCATTCGTAATTATAAAAAACATCTTGAATCTCGAAAGAGACTTTTTGGAAAATTGAATGCAATTAAGAAAAAATTTGTTTAAATAAAGAATAAATTATTGCTATCGAAATACATAAATCAACATAAAAAAAAGTCGAATAAAATTAAAATAAAACCGATCATCGAGCGCAGATAAATTAATAAATGTAAATATGACAAGGTACGAGAATCAATGTCTTCATCAGAATAACTGTCTAGACTCGCGGAATTTTCAATGAGTATATTAAAGCTATCAATACGACAGTGGGTTTGGAAACTTCACAAGCATGGAACTAAGGTGAAGTTTAATTGGGTCCCTGCCCACTGCGGCGTCCGTGGAAATGAGATAGCGGATGCGATTACTCGATCTGATCTAATTCCGGCCATTGAGAATAAACTGCAATGGGAGACAGTTAATACCGAAGCTTAAATGTTGTTACCGTTCTTTTCAATCATATTTCGAATTTCAAAGCTTGTTAAAAGGTAAAAAATAATCCACTAAAAGACATTTCCAAAAGAGCACTGGTTTAAACACGGGGTTCTTCTCCATAAAGATTTTGTATATGTGTTTCTTAGACTAACGAGTGGTCATAACTGTTCACCTAGTCATCTTGCCAAATTGGGGATCATCAGAATGGGAATTTGTGATATGTAATATCGAAGATAGCGTCGAACATCGGATCTGGTCCTGCCCAAAATACAAAAATAGATTTATGTCCGGACTTTTATCGACAAGGAATACAACTTCCAAAACAACTTGAAGAACTTATGGTAGATCCTATCTCCTTGGATGCGCATAGATTATATATAATTTTATTGAGGCTAAATAATGTAAGGGTCTGAACAATCCACTTAAACTGGCCAAAGGGTGAAAACTGGGCCAAAAAAATAACTGAAAATAAAATTAAAGGATAACGAGCTTAAGAAGACTTTCATGAAAGTTAACATATTATTTTATAGGCTCCGGCCAAAGGGTGTAATATTCGAAACTGATAATTATGCTACTATTATAAAATATAACCTACTCCAGTAATCTGACGTTCTTCTTAAAAAAAAAGCAAAAAAAAAACAGCATCATTAAGTTTAAATTTTGACTCTGTTTTCAATTATATTTTTCCTGTAAAATTGTATACTTTAAGATATCGTCCAAGTTTAAAAAACGTATTTCGGTATTTATTCCGTTAAGAGTCAAATTAGAGGTCGGATTTATAATAGAATCTAATTATTAGCTATTTTTTTCTCAATATTTTACTTAGTGTACGATCGAGACTCGATTATCTGAAATCTTTCTTCGAAAAATTCTATTTTTTAGTTTCACAGAACTATTTCGATGTCGAGCAAAATAGATTTTAATCATATCGTAGAGTATGATGTTGTAAGACCTAGATTAGAACGCCAAACATCACGCAGCTGGTTCGAACATTCGATCGTAACTATATATTTTGAATACGCTTTACATTCTCAATTATATATCGTTTCTTTAGGATGACCATCAACAAATTATTATGATAAATGATTTTTATACTTCGGAACATTAAAAAAATAAATCAAAAATTGCCGGAAGCCGGTCGTTGTACGGAATTATTAAAGCGCATAAATAACATACCGTCAGTTTTTCTTCGGCACTTTTATTACTTCGACGTCTGTTACTGATTACCGCCGATGCTGGCGTATACGTAAAAGAACTACTCGAAGAACTGCCGCTCGTATTTTTCATTCCAACTATTCGCCGTTCGGAATAAAAAAAAAAAAAATTGCCGAAACGCAATATTTTCGAAGGGTCGTACGGTATATTTCTGGACACCACTTTCATCGAAAGTATAAGCACTTCAATAAATGACAGCGGTAAAGTGTTTAGTATTTCGGACGTAGCGCCTAACGAATGCAGGTTTGTAGAGGTAGCGACGGTATTTCGGGGTAATAATAGCGACGATAGTAGCCGTGGTAATAATTTGTCCGGTGGTCACAGCCTTTCATTATATCAATAGCGCGCGCGAAGGACTTTTACTTTATCGATGTTTCGAAAACATTGACCAAAACCCTTAACTTATTACGCAGCGTGGAATAACCTTTAAAATAAATGTCACGCTATTATATAAACGTCATTATGATGTTTTCCTTTTTCATAAGTTTTCCTTTTTTAACTCCTACATTATTAGTTTTGTTCTTTTTACGATATTTCTAGTGATTATTTTATTAATAATTCGTTACTTTAAAATGGCATCGTGTCCAACTAATGTATATATCATATTAAAACAAAAAATAAAAATAATAATAATTGCCTTATTAATTTTTATTAATTTGAAATAACGTAATGAAAACAAAATGAAATTAAATTTCAAATTACCTTCAATAATAACAACGCGTTGAATGAAAAATAAAAATAATGAAATATTTGAATTTTACTTATCCTTCTGCGCATCGAATTGGTATTAAGAATTTGTACTACACACACACGCATAACTATTTTACAAATTTAATTGTACGAAATATTCGACTAATTTAATTTAAACCGTCAACTCCGATGGAATAATAAATAAGGTTGTTATCGGGCGATTAACTGGTACAACATTTGAAAAAGAACGTGTTAAATTATATGTTGAAAAGTTTATCAAAATATGATATACATATGAAATAATTATTTTTCTACTTCAATTTCATTAATTATACAGAAAAAAAAATTACAAACTATTCGCAATTGAGGAAAGATAAAAAAGATTTTATATATATATTATATGTCAGTGGCGAATCCTGACAGTAGTGTGCTTGGAAATTACTCCACAACACGTTATAACAAGTATACTTAAGTATGTCCCGTGCTATGTGTGTACATAAAAAGAACTGCCCCCCTAAATGTTACTCCAAAACCATGTAAAAATATTTCCATCGCATTTTTTAAAATTTAAAATAACACGCAGAACTATATATAAGATTGTATATTTTATTCATTAAAAAAGTAAAGTTAAACATAAAATCTGCTTTTCTACGCGTATTTACAATTGTTTTTATTATTAAATCACGATATTCAGACTGAAGTTAATGTTGTATAGTGTAGACATTGCTATATTAGTATGTATTCAATAAAATTCGTTTTATCCAGAAATTAATGTAGAAATAAAATATCGCAACAAAATGGTCAGTACGAGATTATATGCATCATTCGTTACAATGATCGGCAGATCGATCCAACAATAAGAAAACCGCATCGATCAAGTACTTCGTGATCGAAGCGGACTGACAGCTAAAAATCTGCCTGGTACACATCAAGGTCAACACATGCACATGAACGCCACTACACAATATTAAATTAGTACAGTCCTAAACATCGCAACAGATCTACTATCTGAAAGACACACAGCACGGTTAGTTTGCTGCTTACACGAAATATGAAAGGCACTAATTTACCAGTTTCCTGCTTATTGAATTTAAGAAAGATGTTTAAATATTAAATAGTTTTTATCCATTAATTATTAAAGTAAACTATTGTAATTTATAATTGTTATTTTTACTTGATACCGCTCCGCATAACTAGCTGTACCCAGAGGATTCGCCTCTGATATATATATATATATATATATATATATATATATATATATATATATATAAAGGAGAAAGAAATTTATTTAAATAGCACGATACACTTATTATACACGTACAAAATATTATTAATGTTAAGTGCCTAATTAACATTTACATTTATCTTAAAACTAACGCTATTATTAAAGCAAACAATAATAAAATATAGATATTCGACTGTACAGAAAAAAGCAAAATACAAAAACTGTAAGAAATAGCCACATTAACATAAAACGAATAAACAGTTGTCTCTTATTTGTGAATGTTTTTTTCGCCATTGATATACGTTACCTAATTTCTGTTCACTGAATACCGTACTACCGAAATATTTCCTTATTTTAATGTTCGCGAGCAGAATCACGTTTTATTAAATCCTATCATTTGTATTTTTATTTTCGTATATTATACTTTAAAAATATTTTCGCATATCCTCTTCCCACTTTAGTATTGTATTCGACAAAAATATCCAAAACACCCATTTCGATAAAAAGGAAAGATTAACGTGTAGAATGTGTTCTTATAGCTTAATATCTCCTTGCAACGCAGAGTCAATATATTATTTTTGTACAGGTATAGACTAAATCTAGCCAGGTATTGTGCTATTCTCGTTTTTTTGTTTTTTTTTGTAATTATAATTCTTACTAGCCGAAATAAACTTAAACGAATGTAACCTAACCAACAAACGAGGTTTGTTAATACAAAAAATGTACATTCCGCAAAGAAATCTATCATTCCGCGTCAAAATTATAAAAATGTAATTTTTGAATAGAATGAATTATATAATGTAAAGTAACTTACACGAACAGCTATATAATCTTATACTGCCGTTGCATTTCAGACATTTATTAACGTCATTTGGAATAAAACTCCATTCCCTTAACTAATTTAATCAGTTTTCTTTATTAGGACATAAATTATGAAGATAAGAAATATTAATATACATTTTTAAATGTAACTAAAATAATTAATAAATTTAAAGAAATATAGAAATTAAAAAAAAAAAACTAAAAACAAGAAAAACAATTAACTAACAAACACACGACAAAACGCGGGAAACATGATTTCGAACAACCGTCCATGGAGGAATCATTTACGAATAATTTTTAAATTAAAATAATAAAATTTGAAAGTTCGTTAACAAATTAACTTTTGAAATTAATAATTACTTATTTTAATAAACTAATTTTAAATAGAATTTAATCGATGTTTAAAATAAAATAACTATTCAAATAAAATATTAATTATTCGACTATATCGATACAACCAGAAAAGTTGGGAGTTAACCGCCACACTACCGCTAAATTCTCGAATTTCTCTCTATTTCATATTCGTAAATATAGAAATAACCTAAATTTCCAAAGGGTGTAATTCATTTTGAACTCGTTTTTTAAGAAAATTGAAAATTAATATTAGTAAACGACCTATTTATAAGTTTATTTTAAATAGTTGTATAAAAATAATATATGTTTTTCTTGCATAAACGAGAGTCCAGCGATACACTAATTTTTGTGTATTGGATTATTCTTTTATTAATCTTTACACCTATAGCTTATGAACTTTTTTTATACGAAATAAAATCATCAAAAACGGGTAGGTACATTTTAACATTTAAAAATTGAAGATAGATATTTTATTTTTAGTAAAAAAAAAAAATGCTTTACGCGCTTCAAATGTTACAAATTTAGTTCAGTCGATTAAAACTTCCCGGATCCCAACTAAATTCGCAATAAATGGAACTAGTATATTTACTAATACATAAACATCGTTTAAAAAAATAATAATAATTTCTCTCCATTAATAATACCTTCATTCGACAACACATTAAAATATACTTCGAATAATTTCACCGCAACAATGGGAAAAAAAATATCGACAAAATATGTTGTATTTGAGTTCTTTATTATTTACATATTTTTATTACATTCAAACGGAAACAAAGAAAGAAAAGTAACGAATAAACAGAACAAAATAATGTTAATCATTAAAGCATTAATAAATGAAAAAGAAAAGCGGATAATGTCCGGAATGATTTGAATTTGTTCATCAACAATTTTATAAAAAAAAAAAAAAAACATTACTTATAATTGTTTATATTTAAAAAAATAATATATTACATTCAGTCAACAAAAATCGGAATGGCTTACATTTTGTTTAGTATTAAGTGAACGCACATATAAATACACGTATAATAAACGAATGCAATATTAGTATGGCTAGTAAATTATAATAATCAAAATTAATATACACAAGTTGTTTCTGTCACATATTAACCCATAAATTTATAAATGAAATACGTAGATAAACAAAATTAATATTTTTAATATCTTAACATTTACGCGTACTTTTATGTTTGAAAAACTAACGTTCATATTGGGAAACAGGTGTATTAATTATGAAAAAAGAAAATTTATAAATCGTCGATCTAAATACGTTATATTCGTTCAACATCGAGGATAATCAACGGAATGTCAAATTTTTAAATTGGTAACAACAAAATAGTTCAATACTGCATAAATATAATAAAAACGAAACAATTAATGACTAAAAATAATTACGGTAACTATTGATTATTTGCATACAACTACATATAATTTAAACGTTCGCTACGCAAACAAATAATGGCGTTTAAACTTTAATTTAAACGCTTTCCTACGCAAATTATTATTTTTTTAATTCTCAGTACTTTAATTATTAATTATTGTTAAAGACACTAATCCGACATGTCAAATTAAATCAAATTTAACAAAATGAAAATATAATCGAAAACGCAAAATTCTTGAAGGTTAAGTGACATAAAGTTGTTAATAAAAAACAAGAGAATAATACAAATAAAGAAAAAATTATTTATGAGAACATAAGAAATCGAAGAATAATTAAGCGGATTGTAAATAAATAAAATTTAAAGCACGTTTTAAACGTTTCTTATATAATTTTATTTTTAATTTAATTATTTCATCAATATGCGCAACAGACAATAGAGTACAATAACCTGGGAAAATAAACAGAAAATATTTTAATAAAACAAAAAAAAAAAGTATATATTATTCGATAAATTAAATAACTAGAATGCATTTGTTTAACATGCGGGTTACCTATTTCAAGACTATATTAATAATACCTTCCGCATAAATCAATAATAATTTGAAATGTATTATTGTTACTTCGGATAAAATCCGAAATTTAGTCTCAATTGTTCCATAAAAACAAACGTCAAAATCGTCTGCGGTGCTAAACGTACAAATGCCGGAACGTATCCCTAAAATTATGAAGTAAAAATTAATTACAATAATCTATCCGTTTCGTAGTTAATAATGACATATTACGTTTGAAAATACAAAAGGCAATAAGTATTCGGCATTATAATAACAGCGAATATTAAATTAACCGAGAATTCGTATTAATTTATAAGCATTAATCGTGTTTAAGAAAAATTGAATCTTTTCGTAAACTACATATACACGCGTGATCGTAATAGACGTGTCCCTATATTTTATTTAAAACCTTGATTCTAATAATTTAACCGTTTAAATAATATATAACTAATTTCAAAAATAGTTATAAATATATGTTTATTAACATCGGTACGGTACCATACATAAATTTTCTTTCAGTTCTTATCACGATATCATTTAGCATAGGCGCCGATTTGTCGGGGGGCAGTTGCCCCCTAAAGTTATTATACGGGGTCATGTCCTTCCTCAACGGTTATTAATTAAGGACTTTGTCCCTTCAATGTTTATTATTCAAGAGTTATATAACCCTTGATTTTTAAATGTAAGAAAAATTTTTTATTAATAAGTTATGTTTATGGAAAAAAAAAATATTCTTTCCCACCCAGTTAGCACCTGTCATTTAGGATGATATATTATACATTGAATTTATTTTAAAACAATTTGTTATAAGGTCCTTTTTAACAAAAAAATCACATTACATATAGTGATACAAATAAAAAAAATTGTTTTAAATGAAAATTTAAAGATTAACCTTTAATAATAAAAGCTAAAGGTAATTTAACTACGTACCTTAAAAAATCCCGCGGGGCCCAATTTTGCCGTATACAAAATTAAATCGGTTATGCTCTGAAAAAGGAAAATAACAGTCTGAATAATGATGAAACGTAGCTGGAAAACAAAAGGAATTTAAATAATACTTACCGAAAATTCTCCTGGTTTCGCATTCATAGCGCGAGTTTTTAAAACATCTAAAGGTTGAGTTAACGTAGTTGCCACCGCGCCCTTTAATAACATAATGGAAACAAATAAATTATTATAATATTTTCAGTTGAAATTATGGACTAAATCGCGTAAACAGTTTTAAATTAATTCAAGATAATTTCTACCGCGATGAATGGTATAGGATCGCCAAAATATGATGAAATGTTACAATTTTTAAAAAGTTTTTATTTTAGAAATGACGAACTTTTAAAGTTTCCTACGTGGATGTTTCTCGACGCGACGAAATTCAATAAACCGTTTTTGTATCTGCCCGAACACGTCGGGGTTTATAAACAATCTCGGTAAATAGTATTTCTTGAGCGCTTATAATAAGATGATACTTCGCTTTTGTTACTAAACTTATTTAATTTATTATATTTTTGAAAATATAAGATGAACTTAATGATTTTTTTTTGGGTTCATCCTTCGGTGTCTTTCTCTTCATACTATGTATTCATTTTATTCAATTTTGTATCATTTCTTTTTTATTTTCCAAAATTTTGTTGCTTGAATTTAACATTTTATATCGATTCAATATTTATCGATTTAAGTACACAATTTTTGTTTTAGTTGTTAGAAAACCTTTAACCGGATGATATAGATCAATGATGGCAAAGCTCCTTGATACTCCGAGCCATTTTTCAAAATTTGAATTTTTTTGCGAACCGCAATTCAGAAATTATATTTATTGAAAACATATAAATAAATGTACAAAATATGTGTATTGAATTTAAATATTAAAAATTAAACGCATTTATTTTACTTCTCTTGATAAATCCGTTGAAATTTGGTGAATAATTAGTGACAGCACTTCTCAGTAATTCTTCGAGATGTTGGTTAGTTAATACTGATCGGTGTTTGGATTTAACGAATTTAAAAGTGAAATAAAATGATTCACATAAGTACGTTGTCCCGAATATTGAAATAATTCGACAAGCAGTATTTTTTAATTCAGCATACTTCGATTCGGCTACAAATTTCCAAAAATTCAGTAATCGACGTCGACTTATATATTTTAACTGTAGAGCTTGATCTTCTTGCATCTCTATTAATTCTAATTCTGCAAATGTTTTTTGGATCATAATTATATTGGAAATGGAAAACTCGCCTATATTTGTTGTTAGCAATTTAAAAGACATTTCGAAACACATACGGAATGATAATTTTTTTAAATATAATAGCACAGAAATGAAAAGGGAACTCAGGTACATTTATCGAGAGCCACAAATAATCCTTCAATCAAAGAACCGCAGGTTGGCTCCCAATGATATATTGATAACCGATTTAACATTGCTTTTATTATTGGAAGCGATTAAAAACGGAAATATTTACAATAATAAAGGAGCAATTCGGATTTCAAAAAAATAATATGCGTGATTGACAACGATAGATTACTTATAAACAATGAGATGATAAATATTGCGAGTAATAATGATGACTAGATTACAAACAAATAAAAGTAAATAAAAATACGTACCGCCGTTAGACTAGATAAAAAGTGCGTAGTAAGATTATCTTGAAATATTCCGGATTGCAATAAAACAATTTTTACTTGATCGTAAAATGATAGCTGACCGACAGTCATAAAAACTGCACGAGAAGTAGCGGTGGATGCGCCTGAAAATAATCTAGTAAATCCTTCTTCTCGCCATACACGGAACAAACCATCAATCGCGTGCTTGTAACTAAATTGTATCAATAATTTCAAATATCGAATTTATATTTCGCAAAACTGATGTTTCAAAAAAAAAAATATGTAACTATGAATTAAATGTAATGCAAATCATCGTGATTTTCTTCTCGTTTTTTCCTTTTATCTAAACATTTTGTGTTTTTTGATAATTCATTCATGTTTTATTTTTAAAACAATTGTATTACCGTTTTATTTTATTCGTTTAAAAGGGTACATTATTAGATACATTCAAATAATCTATTAAAAAAATATATTATTTTTCGAATTATTATATATAATTTATTTTCATTTAGTATTATTTTAACTTGAAAATTGCATCACTGCCGGAACGTTTTTTGTTATTAATTATTAACAATTCGTGATTTTTACTAATAACTTTATTGTTTATTTCTCATTCAAAGAAACGATTAAAAGAAACAATGTAGTAGAAAAGAATGTTCAACAATTAAATAATATGAAATGACAAATATAAATGTAACATGTGTGCATACGGAACTTAATTATTAAAAAATAAAAAATAAAAAATACAGAATAGTCAATCGCTAACGAATTAAAATAATTCGTACGAAAAGAGCATGTGATATATGTAATTAATATTAAATGAATACGTAAAAACATTAAAATTTCAATTAATTTCAACTTTATAGATACAATTAATTCTATAATTTTACAATATAATCGTCCATGTCAGTTACAAGGCTTTTTCCTAACGAAAACCATTTATACATTTCATAATACAGCCCCGCGCGCTTTTGTAGTGTACAATATTATAACTAGCCGCATATGGTGTTGTCTATTGCCTCCCACGCGATAATAATATTAGGATTATTTATATTTTTATTTTCTAATGATAATTTTAGTATTCAAACTAGGTGCCCTGAGTATAGAAGCCCATTAGCCATTAGGCTGTTCGGACGACTGATTTTTTTTTTATGTAAATATATTTTTTTAATATCTCACTTTTATTTTGCATATTTCACAACGAAGATACGTAGGATTTTTAATATTTTTTCCTTTTACACTTTCAAACGACAAAGATATGCACATATTGGATTTATATAAGAACGCTAACAAAACATAATCTTCTTTATGGTCTCTTTATTTACATGTCTTTAATTTATCGGTTAACAGGCGTGTTTTTGTGCGTTCGTTTCTCGTACACATTCTATTATTATATTATTATTGTTTGTGTGACTACGAATGTTTCGTAGTCCACACAAAGGGAAGAAACCCCTTCTTCACCCCGCAGGCCCGTCGAAGTCACGTAGAAATATATACGCGATGGCTGCCGAAACTAAAGAATCGACACCGGATGATAACGACGATGCTGATAATGAATTAGTAACGGAAATGTCAACTGACGAGACTACTAAAACTGTTCAGAATGTATGGCTACACGCTAACCGTCGTAACAGTGGTAGTAAACCTAAACAGTTGAAAACTAAAGATATCGATAGTGTACCGACGCGAAATCGGTTTTCCCCCATTCAAATCGAATCGGATGTTATCTACGATGCTATTCACGCTGATACGCAAGCGTCTACTAACATTTCGTCTACCTTTGCCAACATTTCAGATAGATTGACTAAGTACAGGGAAGATATTTTATCCTTGATGAATACAAGTAAAAAAATTATTTTAATCGGCGATTTAAACTGTAAGCATAAGTTTTGGAATAATTTTAATAATAATCAGGCTGGTAACGTCTTACTTAGTACTTCTCTGCCAAAAAATATACAAATATTAGCACCACGAGAACCTACATACTTCCCACCACCTGGCTCTCGACCTAGTATTATTGATTTAGTTCTAGTCAAAAATATCAATACAACGCTGTCCATTTCAGTTAATCCTCCGATCATAACCCAAACATTTAATTTTAAAAATGCGAACTGGAATTTATTTAAGCGTCATATTTCTGATAATATAAACTTAAACCTACCTATTTCTGATACTGACAACATTGACCACTGTCTCACCAGTTTGACGAACTTGATTCATGAAGCTATTGCCCTTTCTATTCCTATTAAGCAGAATGTTTCCCCTAATTCTTCGATCCCTTTATATATCTTTCATAATTAAAACCAAAAATATTGTCAGAAGATCCTATACTAAAAGTCGTTCACGTACTGATTCACAAAATATTAAGAAATTATTGAATCAACTTCCGATTTTAGTTCGATATTTACTAAATAAACATAATAACGAAAAGTTTAATAAAATAATTTCTAATCTTTCTGTTAAAAATAATAGCCTTTTGAAGATATGTAAACAATATACACAACATCATGAAGCACTTCCCCCAATTCATGATCCCCATAACACATATGCATATAATAATACCCATAAAGCAGAATTAGTTGCTGCACGCTACCTTGAGGTTCACAGCAGAAATATCCATTTAGCTTCAAGCTATCAGAAGAACAAAGTACATAAAGTTGTCAGCAGATTTATCGCATCACATCAGATAACAACTAATATTAAATTAACTTCTCCCAAAGAAGTTTTTACACATGTAAAATCAACAAAGAAGAAAAACTCGGTAGGTCACGATGATATCCAATCTACTGTCATTAAAATGCTACCTCAAAAACCCATCGTCTAGTTAACTCATTTGATTAATGCAATGTTTAAATTTGGGTACTTCCCTTCTAGTTGGAAAGTGGCTAAAATAATTCCAGTACCAAAACACGGTAAATATTGCTCTCAGATAGACAATATCCGTCCAATCAGCTTGCTTAGCAATCTTAGCGCTGAAAAAATTATTCTGAAAAGATTATGTGACTTCACTAATTCTAATAATATAATACCTACTAGTCAATTTGGATTTCAACCAAAGCATTTCACAACACAACAGATAGCAAGAGTTGCTGACTCTATCATAGATAATTTTAACTTCAGTAAACATACGGTGATGGTGTTATTTGATGTGGCAAAAGTTTTCGACACAACCTGGCATGACGGTATTATCTATAAAATGATTGTTACCCGGTTTCCCAATTATCTAATTAAACTGATTAATAGTTACTTAAGTAATCAATCATTTTACACCATTATAAATAATGCGAAATCAAGTAGCAAATCCTGTTCTGCCGGCGTTCCTCAAGGTAGCGTGCTGGGGCCATTCTTATTTACATTTTTCATGCATGATTTCCCGCATATAAATAACATTGAGGTTGCCTTATACGCTGATGACACAGCGTTGTACTGCAGTTCCTACAGGCCAAGTACTATCAGCAATAGGTTACAATCCGGTGTTGATCGTGTAATTAAGTATTTTTCTAAATGGCAAATTGCTCTTAATCCTTCCAAAACGAAAGCAATTTTCTTCACTCGTCGAAGACCGTTTTTACCGACCAGATTTCACGTCAGTGGCGTTGATATAGAATGGTCTGACCAGATACGCTATCTTGGTGTCATTTTAGACAAGAGACTAACCTTTTCCAAACATACTGACCATGCATCATTGAAGACAAACAGAGCAATCCGTTCAATTTACCCCATTTTCAAACGTAAATCTCACTTAAATATTAATAATAAGCTAATAATCTACAAGTCAATTATTAGACCTATTCTTGTCCAGTTTGGTCTTCAGTCTCAAATATGCTAGTTTTAATAGACTGCAATTAGTCCAAAATCGATGTCTTAGATGTATCCTCAATGTCCCCGTATACACTAAAATTTCATATATGCATAGTGCTCTGCAGATACCATATGTAAAAGACTATATCCTCAAACTATCCAAAAAATTTTTCTCAATTGTAGTGTGCACCGTAATAATTTACTTCCAGCAATAGGAAATTACGATTCCAGGGAACTAAGTATTAAATATACTAAGTATAAGCATCGACTCATTAAACATAATGTATTATTCTCATAACGTTATAATTTGTTTTAGTTTCCATTACTTATAAATGATATTACATATTCGTTATATAATTAAACTTATATTTATTATTTTTTAAATTACCGCTTTTATATACGCGTTTTTACATTTTACATTTATTTAAAGGATTTTTTTAAAATAATTTTATGAACACATACTGCCCCATTTGGAGTCACGATTCTGCGTTTACAAGCGTATAATTGAGACACAGTCTAGCGTTCCGAGGATGTCGCTTCGGTGTTACGTATAAAAATTAGGTTATTTAGTCAAGTTAGTTATATTTAACAAGTGGTTCATAACATAATGTTCAATAACATTAATTTTCATTTCAGTATATCTCATAACTGTTTCCGTTCCGTCAGACATGTGGCAATTACTGTGTACCTGTCGTCTCGTTCAGTATATTGCATGTAGTATATGACACCTATGAGGGCATCAAAATTTCACAAGTCAATTTCAGATATATATATATATATAACTGTGATTATAATTTTGGGTGTTTAAAATATGATGTAATAAATACATTATTATTTCTTTATATAGGAATCAATAATAACTAATACAGTACCAGTTTAATTTTTATGAAAAAACATACTTTCTCCTTTCGTTCAAGGGTAACTTTATATCATTTTGCATTCGAACGTTAACCATATCGGCTGGTGTACCAACAAATCCTCCAGCAGCACCCGCTGCAGATGCTAAAAGAACTCGGTTTGTAAACGAAATATGTTCACCGGGTGCAGCAATTGTTTGTTTACCAACCTACAATATATTAATCATTTATTAATTAAAATTAGCGAATTCGAAAATTTCTAATTTTCTAAAAGCTTTAATGAAATTATACACACTTATTTATTCTTTGTATTCAAGATTGATATCATTTTAAAAAAAACTATTTCAACTACCACAATAAAATGATTTTTTAAATGAAAGGTAATTGATTATAAATAATTAACGTATTGACTCACTTCTTCGACAGATCAGGGCTGTCCGGTATACGTTAACAAATAAAAAATTATAGTTTTCAATATCACTCTAGAAGTTTTTAAGAAGAAAAAATATGGACTTATGTCAGAAGTCTTTTCTCTAATAATGGCATTCAAGCTATCCATTTCCAAACAAAAGCATTGTGAGTTTTCGTACACCATTTCCTGAAACTTTCCATATTATTCACATTTGTTGAATTTCAAATCAGAAAGACCTCCTATTTCTCGTAATTGTGCGCTATTTCAACCTAATAGAGGCAGAACCAAGCCAATCTCCAGAATACTAAACTCAAACGAATTTCGACGTCATCATCATCTTGTGATAATTCTTCTGCTACTATCAGTATACAGAAAAACAAACTGCGTAATTTTAAGAAATTATTATTTGTTAATAATAATGAACGAAATATAATTAAGTTAACTGAAACTAAAAATAATATTGATAAGGAAGGTGGTGCTGTTTTTGTATTTCATCTTTAAACGTTATCAATAAGTATATCATACTTATACCATTGAAGCTTTTTCAATATCATCATCATCATCATCATCATCGGTGGCTCGTTTCGAGCATCGTGACCCTATGAATCCTCATAAACGAACGTGTTTGATCGCCATGTAGTTCGATCTGCTCCCCGGGGCCATCATTTCTCGTATTGACGCGGTGCCAGCGATTCTTTTAACTCTGTCTAGATATCATCTTGTTGGTGGTCTCCTTCTTTTCCGACGACCTTCTACCACACCCGTCATAATCATTTTTCAAATCCATCCTGTCGTATGGTATGTCCTGCGTATGCTGTTATCCGTCTCTGTATCATGGTTTATAATCTCTGATCCACCTTAATTTCTTGAAGTATTTACAAGTTGGTTTTTTTCGCAGTCCATGGTATCCTTAACATTCATGGATGGATTACTCAAAAAAGTTTTTCAATATACCAAGGATTAAAATATGTTTATCAATATTGTCCGGCTTATTATATTAATATTATTTGATTCTAAAAGATTTAAAAGCTCTGAAATCATCGCGCATCACTTATTTTATGTAAAATTCGTTTTAAGATTTTCTCGTGGTTTGCTTAGATTCTTGGACATTACAGTATATTTCCTAATACATCTGATGCTGCAACCAAGAATGCTTCAAGAAATATTACACTCATAACATATACTCCACTCCTTTGACAGATTTCCTAGTTTTTATTAAATTTGTCCATAAAGAATACGGGAGTAATATTTAGTCAACCTTTTCATAGCTTTTATAGGTCAGATTACGAGTGGATACAATCTCCCATACCTTCACATTAATAGTTCTAACATACATATTCAGGACAATGTGTTTCGCCCTTTTATCATTACTATATGCAGGTCACGAGTTACCGGCTACCATTATTTCTATACCGATACAATCTTATAAATTCGACACTTTGTACTCATCTTTCCGATTATAATAAAACAGCAAATGCAGATCATACATTTCTTATCTTATTACACTCCTTATATAATCAACTATCCCACTCCATGTAAATATATCCTGCCTTCTTACTATTAAAAATGTATATTTAGCTTTATGCCATTTTAGTATGTTGTGTAACATTAGTGTTTTATGTTTTTGTTAAATCTACATCTATTAATTACACTGTAGATATCAGCTGCCCAATAAAAAAGAGCATATATATATTTAAAAACAAAAACTTAATTTTCACCAAAAAAATTCACTACTAATCATTTTGATCAGAATGCGATTTTTGTAAAAACGTATTTTTCGGACATGGGGTTGGCTGATCAACTATTTTCCCTAAATAATGTTTAAGTTATTACATAATTATATCCAATATCAGCCAATGATTTATTTCCTTTTTAAAGTAAATGTTATTTTTTGGAACACGATAAAAATTGAAGAACACAATTACCTCATAAATTCCAAATCGTACTGTTGAATAAGATAATTGTCTACAAAGAGAAGCAGACAACCCATTATACAAGGCTAACACACCATCAGTTTTAATAATTTTCACAGTCAATCCACCAACTGATAACTTCCCTTCTTGCTGGGTTTGTAACTGAACCTGTATAGATCGTTATAAAATTTTAAAAATATAAAATACGGGATTTTAAAAATCAATCGCACAAGTAGTCCAGATAATTTTCGAGCCAGTAAACTTATGATTGTATTTTATAAAAAATTATACATTACAAAAAATCAAGCAGGCAAAACTTTGTAAATTATGAAATCATATAAGAATATAATACTCACTTTATTTTATATTTTTTAAAAATTTAATCATGCTGAAAATATATGGATAAAAGAGTTGATTCACGTTAGTAACGGGACAGGTAATTAGTAAATAAACAAACAATATGCTTAATATAAATGAAGACAATACAATGTATCAAGGATATTGGTATTAGTTAATAAACATACTGTACATACACGGTCTAAGTATTACTATTAACAGTCGAAAACATGTACACAAGTAACATTTCAAGACAATACCAAACTTGCTGACTATCTTTTTTGAAATTTCAATGTATAAATTAATACTCTCGCATGCCTGTATATTAATATATGGAATAAACTGTCATCCGCGAGATATTTTGAAATTTAATAAAAAAATATTTTTAAATTCTTCCCAAAAGTCATGAACTAAATCTACCATTGTTAATTAATCCATTTATCATTTTTATATCAATTAACCCTTAGTCACTCAATGAAATTTGGGCAGAAATTATAAATCTCATACAAGCTGTTTCTAGATGATTTTCGATGTTTTTTTTACATAAATATAATTATAAATAGGACATTTCATGGTCAACTAGAAAATAATTATAATTTTGTTAGTATTAAAATTCCATGTGCCATATAGTGGACACGGTGACTAGAAGGGTTAATCTTGCTCGAAGGAAATTACATAATCAATAAATCATATGAAATACAACAGGAGAGTACAAATAGTAATACCACCTACGCAAATATAAAGATATTCGTCGTTGAAAAGAGATTAAGCTGGTAACTGTGTAACATAAATTCTAACTCTTAAAATAATGAGAACGCTGTATAAATTCGTGAAAATGTGAACTGTTCATCATAACTTGTTTGCGGTAGTTATCTGTGTTCTTTCTATGTTGTTACTCAAAAATTGATACGTTCTATATTTCACGTTATATTCGCATTTACTTATTCAGTTTCATGATAAAATATGTGTTGAAAACAATTTAGCCCCGAATTAACACTAATTCTGCTGGTGCAATTACTGCAATTTTATTCGATGTTTTATCTGTTACATACGAATTTTCGGATAATGATCTTCTTGCGGAAGTTTAAGTATCGTCCAAAAGCTTTCATTTTGTCTTTACAGTTTGTTGTTTGTTTGCCGCTATACTGAAACACTGTAATAACGACGAATTCCATACTCTCCTGCAGATAACTAAAAATTTAATATAAAACATGATTTGTTGAAAGTTAATACTTCTGAAAAACGATGCACTACAAATGTTCACTGAAGACTACGTAGCCATTTCGTCATAATTTATGAATACATTTAGGATCGTATTATTGAAAATATATCGTTGTATTTGTCAATTATAAATTCATAAGAATATTACCTGCAATATACTCGTTAATACAAAAACCGTTATCTATCATTTGAATTGAATGTATGAACTTCGTTCGATCAAAATACTATTCAATACACTGGGCGATTTCAAATGCATTCACACAAATATAGAATTATTTCTAAGTAATTGAACATATGATCAACTTTTTACAAAAACTAATTCATCAATCTCAACTTTTATTCCAATTTTTGTTAATCATCCAATACCTTAAAACACATATTGCAACTTCTTAAAAGTCAAATATCCTTATTCGATTGAAATTTGAAAGACATAGTATTTTTAATGAAATTGAACTCTCCCAACATACATTTACAGAACATTTCACAAGCCTAATATTTCCGTCACCCTGATTAATTTTCTATTTTTGATTCTTATAATGACTTTCCTTCTACTCTTTAATAATATACTTTGAGGAAATAATCTTTTGTGCCACAATGATCGTATTTTATCCATATGATCGAAACACAACGTTAGAAATGTTATTCGCATTCCAAAAGTAACATTTAATAAATGTTTTTGATAAAACATTCCCAATGAATACAATTAATATTACTTGCTGGTC
The DNA here is from genome assembly GCA_032883995.1 of Coronaproctus castanopsis. Classification (NCBI taxonomy): domain Eukaryota; kingdom Metazoa; phylum Arthropoda; class Insecta; order Hemiptera; family Monophlebidae; genus Coronaproctus; species Coronaproctus castanopsis. Next base: position 143,142,620 of record CM065053.1, read on the forward strand.
ATTCGAAATTATTTAAGTGAAAACGTTGTTAATTGAAGATTTACTAATTTCATTTTCTTGCAGTTTCAGATAATCTTACGTCCAATATTTTGTTGGTAAACATTTTTTTCATAATTCAATATTAGCAATAACTTCAATTACTTTGTTCCGAATTGCTGTTTTTGTGTTTCAATCACATTTCAATGCTTGCTTGCGAACACAATTCCCGTACTGATAGGTAGTTTTATCAGATTATTTTCGAATTTGTTGAAAACATTTATTTACGCAATAAATTAATGTGTACTTATACAATGTTTTGTATTCTGGTTTGTTTTCTTCTGCTGGAATCAAATAATATTCTTAACTTGTCTGGAGATGGTCGAAATACCGTTTGAAATAGTGTCATCTAATTTGTTAACAAGTCATTCACATATTTAGATTTGAACAAGTCCGAATTAATAGCCAAAAGTTCTTTCTGAAATGTTAAAATGACATTCTAAAGAACATCCTGATTAATTCCACATGAGCGCGTCAATGTCGAACGCATGTTAATTATAATTAAATTATTATTTATAATCATCAGATAGAAGAAAAAATTACATAATAAAATCCCACATGAAATGAGACAAAAACATAAAAAAATAGTGGTATATACGATAATCCCATTAATTTTTTTAGTACTGATAGATCTATACATACGGTTAATATACTCAACATATCCAATATAAATTATTCATGCAATACGAAATAATAAGTACCTAAAAATATTTCTTGTGTATTCATCTCAAATATTTCTTAGAAGTGAAAACCTCCTATTTATTAATATAAACGAAAATGATTGCAGGAAAACTTGAATTCTTTTATATTAATAATTCAAACGGCAAAACGAAATCTACATAACCATGTTAAACCTTCGGATTAAAGAATACGTACAAACTCATTTAGGTTCACTTTAAACGAGAAATATAAGGCATCTTGACATAAAACTATTTTAAAGATAAAAAGCGGGTGAAGCAACAAACCTCACAAGGTTGCAATTTCATCTATTCGTAAGCGATTTCATTGATGAAGGATCAATTCGTAAACGATTTCATTGACTAACAACTCAATTAATCATTACGCTGTGAATAAGAAAAATATTTATTCAATTATCTGTAAAATTTATCAACCAGCTTTCACTAAATTTTAATACTATTTTATATTATTTTTATAATTTTCTTCTGATTACTATCTGTTAAAAATAAAAAGTTGGCGACAGACTATTTATGAGAATATAAAATAAAATTCCAAATGATCAATCGCAAATAACCATATAACAATGAAGAAAGTACGGTAAATCGCATACAAATTAATTCGATACTGACGTATAAACTACTACATTCATAAATAAAATTTGAATATTTATTCACCTTTAATAAATCTAGTGGATGGGTGCAACAAGCTGCTCCAGCAGATCCTAAACCACCGAAATACCAACGAGACAGTTTTTGATTCTGATCAGGCATCCTGACTTTACACGTCTATTTAAATATCATCGATACATAAAATTACATGTATGGTTAGGACAGTTTTCAAAATAATGCATAACCTACTTATTAATGTAAACATAACTTACCAACAAAACACTACACAAAGCACGCGGTTTAAATTAAGAAAAAATTAACGATTTAAGTTAAAAGTTCCTTTTTATTCCTAATAGCAAATATGTATTCTCATTCCTCAAAACATTCAATCAGATACGATCGGAACACAATAAGCAATTCACTTTCATACAAGGTCAAAGAAATCTGCTCAGGTAAGGTCATTTTCGGCAAAATTATTATTTGATATTTGTACTTGGTCGTATACCTATTAACTTTATAAATCAAACTATCTCAATCGATTCAATTACCACTCAATCAACATTGTGCAAACCGGATAAGGACATGATAAAGAAAAAAATGCGGAAAACAGTGATAAGGTTACAATGTATACATAGAGGAAAGAAATATTAATTCTATTTTTAGTATACAATAATTTAAAAAAATAAACTTTTTTAAATATATGCAGCACATTACTAATTAAACTTGCTTTTTGATTGTAGAATCCGCAGAGTATAAATTTAAAATTATTACAAATCCTCACACCACACGCGGGTATAAAAAATAAAGAGTTCAGAAATGACTCCATGGATGATTTATTAGAACTTATAATATTGCTGCGTTTACTACACTAATTAAGGAGAGTGGTACGATAATTTTTCAATAAAAAATTCTCTTCACAATATACATATTTCATAATATGAAGTAAATGTAAATTGCATAAGTGTATATTGTATTCGTTCTATAAGTTTCAATTCACTAGACCATAATGTTATTAAATTTTCCTTTGTAACTTGCATAATTTTAATTTCGATTTCATTATACTATAAACACACATTTTTCCTTTAAGATAGTGACGTAACTACTAACTAGTTTCCCCATTTAACTATAGCTATCAAATACTAGTCTGAAACAATCTCCGTCTGAGTGTTCTTTTTTATTTAACAAGTTTTTTAGCAATAGAAATATAATATTTATCATGTTTAGTTCGTCTGATTATTGGAGTACTTAGAGCTGCCGCAGTTTGAATTTCTCGCGTACAGAACTACCCATATCGCCAGGGTTTTATAGCGGAATAGAAAGATTCAGCTTGGTGTCGAGATATTCACTGACGATTCTCACTTTTTTTTATGATTATACAGACGAATTAGTTTCTCATTATATATCACAGAATCTCCAAAAATGAGAATAATTGCTGAATGATCAGAGAAAAGATCAACCAGGATTTAATATCAGTATAATAAGACGAAATTCCTTTAGTAACAAAGAAGTCTAGAAGGTCGGTCAATTTATTATAATTAGTTGGCCAGTATGTTGGTTCAGCAGTTGATATATAATTAGCATTATACGCTACAGTGCTAACTTGAGCACACGCCCTCTGGCTGTAGTCATCCTAGATAAAACTATGCTCAATAATAAAACTAAAGAATTAAAAACAGTACTAATTGATATTAAAAACAAAACTATTAATAATTATTTATCACAACTTTTACCCCTAGCAGCGGATGATCATTCATTGTGGAAAAGAAATTAAACATTCGTGTAAACGGATACATCCGATAACATTTCGCAATGGTTCGTGGGCGCGAGTTCCTAATGAAAAGGTAAATTATTTTCCTATGATTGACAGTGTTCAGGTAGCCACATTTGCCGATAACATGGCACTTCTTTCTTCTGATACCGATTCAAATACAGCGAGTAGTAATCCACAAACAGCACTCATTAGAGCTCAAAACGAGTTTAACAAATGTAATATAAAAATAAATGAGTAAATATACAGTTTACTGGCAGAAAAGCTAAATTTTCCCCAGTAAGAATCAATAACGCAAAAATACCAATCAGAGCAAGCGTGAAATATCTGGGCTTACACTTGGATAGCAGGCTAACATATCGAAATCATATCCAGATAAAGAGGAAAGAACTAGATGTACCTATTAAAAAACTATTTTGGTTAATGGGTAGAAATAATGTGCTGTCTATTGATAATAAACGTCTTATTTATACTGCGATTTTAAGGCCTGTCTGAACATACGGGGTGCAGCTGTGGGGTTACGCAAAGCCGACAAACATAAGAACTATACAGACTGCCTAGAATAAAATCCTTCGGCAGATAACAAATGCGTCTTGGTATGTAGCAAACCAGATCATTCACCATAATTTGAACATTCCTTATGTGTGCGAAGTCCTTAAGCAATATGCACAGAGCCATGCTGTAGGCTGGAAAATCATCCAAATACCCTTGCATTCGGACTGTTGAATACTGCCGGCGATATAAGACGCTTAAGACGTAGAAAACCCCTGGACCTGTCGTGGTTGCCGGGTGTGTACCAGTGAGTACTATACCCTTCCTGTTATGCTCTCCTCCCAAATAGTGCTAGTGCAATAATAAATAAATATATATATATATTTTTATAGAATTTTTCAGCAAACAAATTAGTAACATTCTATATCATACGTTGATTTCAGTATATAGTGTAGCGTATTTCATTATATAAAATGACACAACAGTTACGTGTTACCTAAATTAGTTCAAATTTAAAGCTATGCAATTTTTTCTAATGATAAAAAACAAAACAAATAATTACGTACATACAAATAGCTAGAAAATAAAATCAACGGTATTTTTGGCACTAGACACAAGTATGAATTAAACATTGAACTAATTCATTTTTAGAAACTTGTAAGCAGGTGATTAAATATACGAAAATACTGTAATTAAATATTTGGTACTTTTAATTTATATATATATTTCAATTCTCATGCCTTGTGACGTAACCGTTATGTTTTAGCACTGTGCTCCCACAATTTAAATTTAAATCTTATTAGAAACGTGAATTTTGACTAGTAACAATGAATTTGCTCAAATCAGCCTGTTTATTCAATTAGGCAAAAAGTAAGTTGAGTATCTCGATTAATGAGTAATTAGCTGCTTGACAGATATATTTTACATTACTTAGTAGAATTGAAAATTAATTCAAATTACTAGTGTAAATATTCATTCAAATCGTTTTGAACATTCATGGTTGATTACCATATTCAGTACCCAAACTATAAAAAATATAATTTAATAAACATTTGGTATCATAATAGCAGATTATTAAAACAAAAATTTGTTTAAAAATAATAATAATGAACAAACATTTTTTTTGAATATTTAAAATTATGTAATAACTTTAGTGTGTGATTTTAAAGAGCACGAATGTGTGCGGATTGAGCAAATAAAGACTTTAACACGTTGTTAGTAAAAAGAAACAATTTGCTCATATCGAGTATATATATTTACCGTGAGCACGTGTATAAACTAGTTCATTTCCTTATTATTTTATTAATCAGTACCCAGTAACTGAGTATTGAAAACACATTAGCATCAGCTTGCATTTATGTTTTATTTTAGTGCGGTAATTCTGTGACTGTAAAGTATGTTGTTATGAGAATGGTTATTTAGTTCAGATTTACAATTTTTAATTTTTTGCAGTGTAATTTATAAATTTAGCAATTACAAATATATGGAATTGTTTTCGTATAACAATAATGTACATTAACTTTTGTGTTGTGTCAAACTGCGCATAAAATTATGAATTTTAATTTGAAAGACTTCGAAGCGTTGGATTCCAATAATGATGCCATACATAAGTTAACAAACTGTAATATACATTGTAAAGAAGGAGAAAACACAGTTCACTTATGTATTCAACCAACTTCCGAAACACAACCGGACGATAAAGTGTTTAATTTTTATTTCAGCCAAACCCAGTCCTGCTCGCGAATAGGTAATAAGGGTTATGTATTTAATTTTCCAGATAGTTCTTGCTACGTAATTACCTTTGGTAATAGTAATGATTTGAATGTGTTCGATAATTATATGCAAAGAGCCAGAGAAAATGCTATAAAGTCAAAATTTTCTAATCGAACCGAAGAATCGTCTGCGTTACAGTACTTTCAATTTTATGGTTATTTGTCACAGCAACAGAATATGCTTCAAGATTACATAAGAACCAGCACGTATGAAAGAGCGGTGTTAAATAATTGTAAAGATTTCCAAGATAAAGTTATACTAGATGTTGGTGCTGGTTCTGGAATATTATCATTTTTTTCTGTTCAGGCAGGGGCGTCGCGCGTTTATGCGGTTGAAGCCAGTACGATGGCTACGTATGCTGAGTCGTTAATAAATTTTAATTATCTTAGTGATAAGATAACGGTAATCGCTGGTAAAGTAGAAGAGATTGATCTACCAGAACCAGTTGATATAATTATATCGGAACCGATGGGATATATGTTATTTAACGAAAGGATGTTGGAAACATATTTGCATGCTAAAAAATGGTTAAAAAGAGGGGGTAAAATGTTTCCCACATTAGGTGATTTACACGTAGCACCATTTACTGATGAAGCGCTTTATATTGAACAAACTACGAAGGCCAGCTTCTGGTTGCAAACTCATTTTCATAATATTGATTTAACAGCTTTACACAATGCTGCTCTTGCTGAATATTTTAGGCAACCAATTGTTGATACATTCGATATTCGTACATGTACCGCTAGGTCTATTTGCCACACTGTAAATTTTCTAGAGGCTGATGAGAGTGACTTGCATAGAATTGAAATTCCGTTGGAATTTACTGTTTCTTTAACCGCCAATATTCATGGTTTAGCATTTTGGTTTGACGTTGCATTTATCGGCAGCACACAGACTATTTGGTTATCTACTTCACCAACGGAGCCTTTAACTCATTGGTATCAAGTCCGTTGTTTACTTAATACGCCTGTATTTGCCAGAGAAGGCCAAAAACTAGTTGGAAAAGTTATTTTAGAAGCTAATTCCCGTCAAAGTTATGATGTAGATATTTCTCTTATGATAGAAGGAGAACCTAACACTCATTCTTCGAATCGGTTGGATCTGAAAAATCCATACTTCCGATATACAGGTCAACCAACAGCTCAACCACCTGGATGTAATACATCCTCGCCTACGGAAACGTATTGGAACCAGGTAGAAGTTCAAAATATTAGACAGGTTCCCGATGTTTCAGATCACGCGGCTTTCGATATTAGCCAATGGACAGATGATGCGGGTACACAAATTCAGGCTAGTAATGTTTTAAATAACACCGTTAATATGGTAAATGGTATTTCTTTAAATGGTTATAGTGATGTTTTAGACGTTGGTCATCAGTCAATATCGGTTCTTAATGTTAATACACACGCGCAGCCTTTAATCAATTCTTCGAATATAATAAATAACAAATCTCGCCAAAAAACAGTTCCATCTATTCCGACGTCTACTTGTGCCGCTCAATTAATTGGTGGAGGTATTTCTCCGAATATACTTTCTAATCAAGCTGCTCATGTAATCATTCCGGATTCCAGCCATTTTCCGGGTAATAATGCAGAAATGATTACGGAGTATTCACCGCCAGATCATTAACATGTATACATACATACATACACACACTCACAAAAACATAATTTTGGACGTTCTTCATTTTTCATTAGGTATATTTTTCTTTTATCTAATTGACATTTATTATCTAGTTTCAAATTTCTAAAAATATATATAGTTCCTTTTTACTACTTTTTGAATTTACAATGCATAATCTTCCGTACCAGGGATTTTTACGTAGAATCGTATTTAAATTTATCGTTTATTTTTCAATTTTACAGATTACATGAAGTATTCGCACTATATTTTAATTTTATTTTATTTTTTGGTTTAAACTTATGGGTACGTAGTTTATTAATAATGGATTTGATCTGACAGTTCAATCGATATACTTATTTTGCAAATAGTTTTCGATTTTGGACACGTCATTATTATAATATGTAATTCTTTAGTTTTAATATGCAGATATATATATATATAAAACATTTCAAAATCTATCAAAGATTTAATTTTTTAATAATAAGAATAATTGGGGCATTCATAAGTTGAAAGTTTTATATTGTTGCAAATAAAAGTTCAGTTGATATGAATTCTATAAGGTAAACACTTTTAGTTATAAAAATCACGCACGAAGTTGTGATAATTTAATTCAGCATGTTATGGTTAAAGTTTGTTTTATTCGAAAGTTCTGGCGTTAATCCTCAGCCACACATGATTAAATTTAAACACAGAATCGTAAATACAGCGTGTTTATTATACAATACTGCTGTTTAAATGATCAGATAATTATGAATGTATTGATATAGTTTTTCAAATTGGGACGTTCCATGTCAACCAGAAAAGATATAGTTTTGTTAGCGTTATAATTTTATAAATCACATAAAAACCGACACGATTGAAAGAATTAATATCAATGATGTTGACAATAAAATTCATTATACGGGAAATAAATCCTTTGACAGAAATACATTATTCTGCTATACTCATCTTTTTACGTTTATAATTATGTATATGTAATATTGAAAATCTAAAGATGAAAAACATGCATCTAGAATACACAAGTTTGAAAAACTACTTCTATATTTAAATTAGTATAATAATCCAGAAATACAATATGCTATTTTTATATTTTCTCCAAAAAGTCATATTCTACACTTAAAGTATTTTATTTTAAAAAATAGAAAATTTGTTTATATTGTGTTCTTCAAATGTTTATTAATTTCAAGGCTCTCGATATTTTAATCATGAAATTTAATAAATTTTATAAAGTATACATTTTTAATAGGTTTTTGAATAAATGGAACATAATACGAAATTGAAATAAGGCATCGATACCAAAAATAATAATAATAAACAGGTGAATGTAAAGATAAGCCGGATGCTACTATTATTATACAAACATTTACCTTGAGGATTATGTGAAAACAATAATTGTCAACATTGTCACAATTCAAGTACCAGCGTGATTAATGTGAAGTTTATAATCTTATCAATTAAGTAACATTTAATATTTATCGTTATTTGGAGCATTTTAATAGCTGCGTAAGAATGTTGAAAAGAAGAATTGTATGATCGTATAAAAAAGTACTTAATGTTATTCAGTTTAATAAAATATCGAAAAAATTAAGGTGTAATATTAGGTAATGTTATTATGTATGAATAATGTTTATTTTAAGAATTGTAAACTTGAAATTAGATGAATTTGTAAACAAATCTGATAATAAATGAAAAAGTACTCAGATTTGCATAAAGCTGCCTCTAGTTTGAAATAATATATTTTCCTTTATATGTGATTATTTTATACTTTTGGTGAAAAAAAAATGTTAGCAAATAGTATTAAAAGTTTATTGTAAAAAATTTTTGATATATACACCTTTTAACACTGTAAACATGGAATAGTTACCACAATCATTGTGTTACTGTTGGGTGTTTTTTTAGTAATCGTACAAATCACCATTTTATGTAATACATAAATACTGTTGATAATTTCTTCATCCTAAAATAAGATATATACATATATCACTCTATAATGTAAATAACAAAATTGACAAATACATATTTTATATTTCCTTTCAAAATTTTAACCTTACATTTTAAAAGTAAGAACGATAATGAACGTATCAATAATTTTGATTTTAAGTAAAATCGATGTTTCTTTAGAAATAATTTAAACCAATTTTTCAAATTTTCCGATTTTTCTTAAGGGACGACGTTTCACTTCATTCATCTATAAAATTCTAAACAATACATCTTGATGCAAAAATCAATGATAAATTTTTGGATTTCAATATTAAATTAAAATTTGAAGTAAGATCCATATTGGAATATAATAATACTTAAGTAAATAGCGTAAACGTACGATTAACTTGAAAAGTGTAGGTTACAACAAATAGTAAATATAGTTAATAAAAATTAATATTGGATAAAACAATTTTGAAATTTTATTCGTGGATTGACTCTTACATAGTTAATTGTTAAATTCGAATGATTGGCGAGGTGAGAATTATTATTAATATGCACGATGTCCGTGAATTATTCTTTGTAAAGTATCGGTAGAACGTGATGATATCTTTTGTGTAGATACTATAATCGAATAAAACATTTACAAGCGTATTTGTAAATGTACCCGGTATATATATAAATAAGTAAAAATAAAATGGACACTTTTACAACGTAATAAGTGAACGCATACAAATTTTTTTAGAAAATTAGAATGTGATCGCATAAAATTATAGATTCATTATAAAAGAAATATTTTACCTGAATTGCTGTTTTCAGTATCGTCATTAGTAGCAGAAAGAATTTCGTCGATTTCACTGATACTTTCTTCATCTTGTGAATGCGAACCATCACCAATGGCGTCCAATACTCGAGTCTTATTTCTGTTTTGATATTTTTTCTTTTCATCGTCGCTTAAGCTGGATGCTTGAGATACATCGTTGAAATGATTATCGGAATTATCTGATCGTCAAAAATAACATTAATAATATGATTTCACGATTTTCACATGCGACATAAAAATATAGGTGATAAAATTTTAACAAACGAATAAGTAAGGAAAAATAAATATTTAACAAAATAAAATTTATACCGTATCGCAATATATTTAATAAAAATTATCCATTTCAACTAAGTAAAATAAATCCATTCTTAATTATCAATAAATTCATTTAACATAATAATAAATAATTTCAAAATGACAATAATAATTATGAAACGAACGAACAATTCAATAACTCAATAATAAAAATAATTATTATAACAGGAATAATTTTTTAAATCATCGTACCGATAAAGATTACGATTATCGCGTAGGAATATATAAGTAAAGGAAAAAAAATAAATCTAAGAATTCCAGCAAGTATGCTAGATTCTTACATGAAAGAAAGACATCGGATGACATATTTTCTTCGCGGCGTTAAATCGGAATATAGTTGTGTAGACCATCGTTCTTCAAGTGATCAGAAGCGCGTCGCGATACCATCTTCTTTCTAGTCTCCCGTTGAATTTAGTTAGTAGATTCACCGTATACGTTTTGTATACCAACGGATTAAACTCGCATCTTCTCGAAGAAGCTTTTGTATCGCTGCTGATCATAGTAATCCTTCACAAACGGAATCTTCAGGTTTGTATGCAGTGTGTAGTTTGACACGTAGTATGGCGCTCATGTTATTGTATGTAATAACTTTGACTGTTCCCGTTGAATTTTAAGAAGATTACTTTCCGTATCTATTCCATAACGCCAGGTTGGAGCTATGATCGTGAGGTATATGTTTCTGTTTACTGCTGAATTAAGGTGCGATGTCCATAATAACGGCCAAAGTAGTCTGGCACGAGTAATTTCCGTCCTTGTAAAATATTCGTGTTGGAAATTTTTAACTTGAAACAGGTTAGTTTTGTAAATGTAATGTGTTGACATTTAGCTGGATTAAACGATATGCGCCAGAGACGTGCCCACTCCTTAAGTCGATTCAGATGATTTTGAACAGCGGTGTTAGCATATGCGGCATCGGGATATCATCGACATATGTAGTCAGCATAGTTCGATTGGAGATAGGCAAGTCAGCAGTATAGATGGAAGATAATAATGATCCCAGCAGGCTGCCGTGGGTTACGGATCTGATTGTTCTTTTGAAAATGAATCGTTTATTTTTACCACAAATGACCGGTTATATAAATATGATTTTAATAATAAATAAATGTCTTCGTTAAAGTACCCTCTTATTTTATACAACAATCCAGGATGCCAAATCTTAGATTGTTTTTAAGCATTCTATACTCTCATCGTAATCGTGTAAATATTATGTGTAATTGTATAAATATTAATTTTCTCTCAATTTATACCGACGGATCCAAGCATATTAGCCCCCGTTGGTTTTTATATATATATATATTTCTCGAATCACAAAAACTTAATACAATTTATATTACTTATAAAAAGAAAATGGGGTAAACTTTTTATCACTATCCTAAACATCTGTATTAATTAAAATTATAATCGATGATTTAAGGAATGAAAAAAATAATTTCGGAAGATATAAATACAACCGTTCTCGAGAAAAAATTAACCAATACATGTTTTTTTTTTATTTTTTAATTCAACTATGCATGAAATGACTATAAGAATCGTAACAGTAATTTCTTACCTATTAGCACTGATTTCAGTTTTTCAGAAATATGTTTATGTTTGGTAGATAATGCAAATGTAACGTCACTATTAGTAGTCGGCACTGTCAAAGGCGGTAGATCGTTCAGGCAGGAAAGTGAATTCTGTTTATTACTATTTGCAGAACTTAATTTATTGCTAAAAAACACGCAAATTATGAAAAAATTAAATTCTTATACGAATGCGTTTCGTAAAAAACATACATTATATAAGTTATATAAATGGTAACTAAAAAATCAAGGTTTATAAGTTTTTATATCAATTACAAAACAAGGAAAGTGTCAACGAATTTCTCATGAAATAAGTTAACAATTTGTCACTCATACGCAATTCACTAGCTGATTCTATAAAATACTCGAATGTCTTTCATAATTCACATAATGGTTATACTATTTTTTTATTTATTATTATTATTTAACGTATAAACTTTCTCTGCAAACTAGAATACGCATTTTTTGTTTTAAACGTTGTTCAAATAACTAAAATTACTTTTATACATAGACACATGTCTTTCGTGGTTACGTCAAAATTTATCAAAATATCGATATGTGTTCTAAAACACTGCAAATGTTTTAACAACCTAACTTTAAATTTCAAAGTACACAAGTCGGTATTAGTAATAACTAAAATTTATGCATTTTTAGTATACAATTAATACACATATAAACTCCAAATTATATAATTAATGATGTTCATATTATTTACTCATAAGTTATTATGGTTACACCAGTTATAATATAATGCTACGACGAAGATACTGAAGAAATTAATCGTATATTAATTTTATACATAATTACGTTTATAAAAACTATGTAAAAAGAAAATTTGTGGCGACATTAGTATTTTTATCCTTACTTGTAACGCACCTTTGAACAGTAGAATTAAATAGTTTATTATCCGTTAAACTGGATTTCTTTTCTATATTTTCGAAATCCAAGGATGAGTCTAATTTCTGAGAAAAATCAAACGACTTATTCCTGTCGCTCATTGATGCAAAGAAATCATCTAAATCATTTTTATGTGAGTGTTTAATGAAAAAATCAGAAGGAGAAGAACAATTCTTGATTTCGTATTCTATGCGATTCTCTAATTTCGACCCATCATCGGAAGTACTGATCTAAAACAAAACAATTTTATTTTATATGGGATTATACACAAGAAAAACTAACTTCTAATTTTACACAATAAGTAAGAATATTGTGAACGTATCGATTATGTAATTATGTACAAATTAATAGTTTATTGCAAAAAGATCGCTTATAAAAAGTTTTGATATACATTTATTAATAATCTAAATAGATCTTATCATGTTGCACGTACTAATGAGAATTAATAATTTTAATTTATCTTTAAAAATAAACAACTTTTAGTCTTAAGATTTTCATCACAGCGCAATAAAAATGAACTTATCTTCCTACAAATTAATCGAGTAGCCATTATAGCACGTTCAATATAGTGGTTTTGTTTTTTTTTTAATCTAATTAAGTTTAATATTATACAGAATTACACTCACTTTAAATTACGTATGATTACGAACATAATTCTAAATGATTATGTACGGCTAAAACATATGAACAACTTGATCGTAAATTCTTAAGTGATTTTTAAGAGATTTTTACATATATATTTGTAAAATATATCAATACTGAGAAATCCAAACCGTTATTAATGAATGATACATTAGTGTTTTATTTTGAACTTTGAATATTATAAAATACAATTTTGTATCAAATAAATATCCCATTCATTTTATCTCAAATATGAGGTTTCGAAGAACAAAGAAAACATTCTAAATGAAAGACTTTGAAAAATATAAAATGTATTAATTCTTTCGACGTATTTTATATAAATTAACCTGAATCAATGATTTATAGTACAGTTTTAATGTAACAAAAAATTTTATATATGTCAAAGACCTGCAATTTTAACAAATGCACTAAAGATGCGATGAACAAAATTTGAAATGATTATTCGCGTTGAAATAAAAAAAAAATGTTAAAAATCATTTAATATGTAAATCAATTTATTCATGTAATATTTCTGAATTGGTATTCTTGAATAAATGAACTTCAATAGTCATATGCTCGTTTTAGCAATTATAAAAATACCACACAAATACACGGATAATTTACTTCTTACAGCACAGAATACCAATTCAATTTACAAGATAATGCTAATATGTAACGACAATCCAGTTACTTGTATTATTTTCGCAGGAATTGACAACAAAATTATAAAAATTATAAACCAATTTATCGATAACATGTTTAGAATTTTTTAATATGGTGCTAAAACAGATAAATTCAGTAACTTTTATAACGCAAACCATTAATTTGCAAATGTGAATCGCCTTAGATAACGATTAGTATCGTAAATACAGGAAACTGTAACATTTAATTTATAACAGATTTTAATTTCATTACATTTTATACTTGTTCGAATGTACACAAGAAATATAGAATATATTAATGAGTATTATTACTTCCGTTTGTTCGTAATTAACCGAGCTCTTCCTTATAATGGACAATAACTGTGAAATGATAGGACCGTCTAAAAAATATAAACAGATTAAGTGTTATATAATAATTTAACTTCTGTCGTTGCTGCCAAAATAAAAAATAAACTTTATATTAAAAGCGAAATTGTAAATTATAATACAAAAACATAAATACAAATTAATTTTCATGCAGTACCATAAAGAACAAATATTGAAATGCTCGAAACAAATTTTGAAAAAAGAAATGTAACTTCTTTAAAAAAATGTTGTTTCATATATCAATAATTCTTCATATCTATAATAATAGTAAAATAAGACAAATACCGATCATTTTATTTATGTACGATAATAAATATATAATAAATTACCGCGCACACACTCATTTGGGAAATCTTTTACAAGTTCCGATCGACCACAATAGTTACAATTTTTTCCTCCTAATATTTCTTCATCAAATACAGCCGCGGTGAATGTAAGATCAAAATATTCTAAAAATTCCCGAACAATTTGAACTGCTTTTATACCATCCTCCGTATCCATAAACGTTTTTAATTTTTCGTTATGGAAATTATCCTAATTTGACATAAAAGGTTATGTAGCGGGTGAACCAAAAACTAAATTACTAATATTGTGAAAAATACTCCAACGACATACATTCACCAAGATCATTAAAAATTATATGTACAAAAAATACGAGAAATTTTATATAAGCAAAAATGTACAGGAAAAAAGTAAAACATAATTACTTGTAAAGCGTTATTTTGATCCAGCACAAGAAAAACATTTGCACGAAGTTCTGCCTTTAAATAAAACCAATGTTTTTAAATAAATTAATTAGTAAACTTAAATAAGCAAAATATAAAATACATATGAATATAAATAGATGCTTGCTGCTACGAATTTATACTGTAAGTCTTACCCTTATTTTGGGTAAAATACCGGATTTCTCTAGCGTCTGCTTAACTAAATCCCGTAATTCTGTATCTTCTAAAACGGACATCTTAGTTATTGTTATGGTTTAGTCAATAGTTTAACATTCACTAATAAATTTACAATTAATAAGTCAACAACAACAAACCAAATCACACCGTTATTGCTATGAGTGGAATACAAAATTTATGAAACCGTTTCCAATCCAAAGAGTATGTAGAAAGCGAAATATTTAAAATATTAAACAATTACAGATTTTTTTATTAATAGAGATATACATTTTCCTCGATTACTTAAATTATATTATGAACAGCTAGAACTCAATAATTTCACTTTATGTATATATAAATATATACGAATACGATGAAACGAGCTTATTTATTTATATGTAAGTGTATTTGTTACATGTTTAATACATTTAATTTTTATTACATCCTTTATACTGGAAAAGTAAATTAAAAATTTATAGGCGATTTTGGACTGTTATATCTTGTGACCAAACGCTACTTTATTTAGAATTATATTTGATCTGTGATAAAATTTTATCGTTTGTTTTTTACAATTATTTGTGTCCTCGTTGTTTATAAGTAAAATATTTGTTAATATAATATGTATTTACCAAGTAAGTTTGTATTTATAAAATATTCACGAAATATATTATACTGTCGCCTGTGCGATGAAATTTCCAGAAATAAAAATATCGAAGAACTTTTACAACGGTTACCGGAGGAGCCCTCTACTTGTTGTATGTCAGGATGCGCTAATTGTGTTTGGTTAGAATATGCTAATAAATTAACAGAAATATATAAAGATGAAGGAGAAACCGCGAAATTAATAGTTTTAGACAAAGTAAAAGATCCCAATATGAAGGCATTTTTATTAATGGAACTTAAGCGAAAATGATGTTTATTCAGAAATTTATAGTGCTCTTATTTTTTGCAGATTAAATCTGTCCGGATGGACCTGTGTATACCGAATGTGAAGTTTACGTGCATTGAAGAAGTGGAAGGAAGTAATGTTTGTTTTATGTTGTGTTCCGTTATTACTAAGGTATTGAAAGATAAATCAGGACGTATATGTTTAATTTTATTCCACAATTCTTTCAATCATTATCAAAATGTTATTCTTAAACTAGGTTATAATCTCGAATTCTTTAGAAATAAAGGTATAATCCGGGTAATTGAAATATCAGATTATACTGTCAACTATATAACTAAAATTTCCAATGAACAAATTGATGTTAAAATTTTATTTTGTGATATAATTAAAAAACTTGAAAATTTAAATTACCGGGAAAATTGCACATATTTAATAATGGAAGATGTTAGTTACTTGCTATTAACAAAACCGCTTGAGGAATGCTTACGTTTCACAAAATCTTTTCATGTAATTGTAAACTGTACATCAACGCTAAAGCTAATTATTAGTTGCCATAGCAGTGTATGTGATAAGCAGCAAACTACTTTTTTAACCGCAATGAAATATATGGCAGATGTAATTATAAAGGTTACATCTCTAACTACCGGATTTTCTTCAGAAATGTCAGGATATTTAGAAATTCAGAATAGAACTCATATTATAAATAAATTAATGTGTTATAATTATAAACTGGGAGATGATAAAGTGATTTTGTTTTCATTAGTTACATAAATTTTTTAATTAATTATTTTGTAATTATATGCTTAATATTTGATGTGATATAGAAAAAGTACCGAAGTGTATTATGAATCTTCCCCTAACCTTATGAACGTAATTTCGTAAATATACAAATTAAACAGCTTTCGGCATTCATTTACGTATTTACACATTTGTCTCAATGGAAGTTATAACTTTTAATTTTGAGGTTTTAAAATTAATAGCGACATGTGACAAATATTTTTTCACCTACATATTTCCCTATTAATGAAGGTTGAGTTAGAAGGCTGTTTCAGTTGTATTCTCACACTTACAACTTTCTTCTCTTGATACGTATTTTTTGTATGAATGATACGGTGTATCCTAATATTTTTTTATGCATTCTTTCGAATCCACAGTTTGATTTGAAGTCAATGTGTAACCTCGTTTCACTAGCGGGGTGTATTATAGCATTAACTTTTTCATACGGATGTTATTTAGGATATGGAGATTCTTGTTCAGTGTTAATTCCGCTTTCGTTAATCATTGTTTAATTTGTGTTTGTGTGGTGTAATAATTAATCTTTCCATTTTCGTATCCAGCTTCCAGTATTCATTATTATCTATGTATACGCGAGTTCGGAAAGGAACACTTTAAAACTTATAAATATGAACTTTAATGAAGTACAAAATAATTTAGATTTAATAGATTAGTCCCTGAACGTTGTCTCATTTTTAATAACAAATTAATTTAGCTTCCTAAATTTTATAGGAAATAAAGTATATTCAGTTCTTATTTTTAGTTGTAATGCAGTTTCTTATAATTCGTATTTAGGGCTGTTACATTACCACATTATGTAATTTACGAAAGGTTAAAGTCAAGAAGAGTTCATACATTGCCGTTATATTAACAGGATTATGAATCAATATCAACTTAAAAGACATAAAGATTATTCGCTTAATTTATAAAATAATAACTAACAATATGAATAAACTAAAAATTATCCAAAAAATAATGCTTGTTTAGTATTTTATATTTTTAATAACTGACTAATATTTATGAGATTCAATGTAGTACATTCAATTTTAGTTAAATAAATGCATTAAAACTAATGCTTATACAAATACTAGATGTCTGATAATACTTTTAATAAATCACTGGCAAGCATTAGATTTAGTCTAATAATATATTTTAAAAATTACTGAGAGCATGGTGTCAAAAAATAATATTGGAATGTAATTTTCATCTAATATGACTTATTATTGAAAGAATTAGAATATATACGAGGTAAATGGTGATTTTGATATATGTAAAAATCATCTATGTTATTACGTGAAGTAAGATGTTTTTATAACATCGGCATAATTTTTGTATTTCATATATAATAAACCGGGATGTTGAATCCATGGTTCACCATCAGCTTGCACTGGTATATCTTGTTTGAATATAATCTATAAAGATAATATAAATTTCATTTTATTATGAACAAAAAGGATTATTAAAATTTAAACTTATTCATCGTAAATTCTAATTTGCTATTTTTTTTTTATTTATATTAGTTACATTTGAGTATTTTAAATAGAAAATTTGAATCAAAATAATCCTGTGTTAAAAACATACGTACATAATTTAAATGAATATCGTTTTGTGCACAATTTAAAGAATTTTCTGCGCATTTAAAAAATACCTTATCATGATTCTAACCAATACAAAATAAAAAATCCGTCGTGCTAATAATGAAACAAACTTTAAGACGTCGTCATGGCAAATTTACACCTTGTAATTACGCATAAGAAGACACCGTATGTTTTAGTTAAACTAATGAATAATAATTTTTTTTATAATTAAAATATAAAAATTATGGCCCACCGGGCGTAGATTCATGATTCGGTCTCCACGGAACGAAGCTTTCAGATTTTCGCTCAATGAGACAAATATGGCAATATCGCCAGCATATCGTAAATTATTTACAAGTTTTCCTCCTATTTTTCATCCAGCCATTGTTTCTTTAATAATCCAATCACTGTATATGTTGAACAAGATTGGACTCAATATATATCATTTATCTTATTTCTTTATCAAGTAGGAATTTCTCAGACAGTTTTTTATTAATATCTACCTTTCCACTTGTGTTGTTATATAAGGTTCTAATCAGTTCTATTAGATGTTGTGGGACACCAGTTTCATTTAGTGCTTGCCATAATTTGCTCCACTGCACGCAGTCAAATATTTTTTTTTTTTTTGAGTTTACGAAGTTGTAGCTCTAATATTAAATTCCCGACATTTTTCTATTATTTGCTGTATGTTAAGAATTTGTGCTCTTGTGCTTTTTCCTGGTGTGAAACCGTTTGATTCTCAAGATATTTGTGGTAATATATATAGTTTATAATGTGCAACATTATCTCATATGACATAAGCGATCGTTCTGTTGACAATATCGACATTGTCCAATCATTCAGTCATATATTTGTATTCCAATATATATAATTATTAGTGGCGTGCATTCCAGTAAGCGAGGTAAGCGCTGCTTACCCTGAAAAATCCGAAGAATTTTTTTATCCTAACTTATAAAGGTACAGAATATTAAAACAGAAAGCGATTATATATTTTAAAAAGATTAATGAATGCAGTATGCTATCTCGGTGTTCATGAGCTTGCCTTCTGTGGCCACATTCAAAAGGCTGATTCCGATAATCGTGGGAATTATGTAGCACCTGCAATTACTTTCGAAGTAGTATGATATGATCCTAAAAACGCGCATAGAGACTTCTACAACATTCCGCGGTATTTCAAATCGTATTAAGAATATTTTAATTTCTTCGGTACATGCTGTTGTACAGACTAAGATAAAAGAAGAAATTAAAAATGCGAAATACACTCCAAAAATTGTACTCGAAAGCACTACTTGTCCGTTGTTTTAGTCATTGGTTGAATTTAGTTTTATCGCAGTCCGCTTCAAATATAAAAGAATGTAGAATTTTTTTACAGACTTATCTAGACTAGGTGATTTTTTTAGCTACGAAATGCACACATGCACTTAATGAATTTACTACTAAAAAAATGCCAAGAAATGCACCAACCCCATGGAATTTCTTCTAGATTAATAAGTACAGTAAAAGACGCATCACTGTTTCACTGCGTTCTTCCAAACTGTGATTAAAAATTCGGAACAGTGGGATACCGAGACCGTAATATCAGCCCAAGGATTCATAAATTTTTTTTGCGAAGTTCAAACTTTATTCTTTATTGAAATTTTTTCCAGAATATTCGTGCTATGTCTTATTCGATATTTTACGAAGAAACAATTAGATATTTTATGTTGTATGAATAAAATTCAAGGAGCTCATGTAGAAATCCAAAAATATGGAAACGATACGATCTTCATAAACATATGGAATTTTGTGAAGTCAAAGTAGAATGAAGAATTTGTTGTGAGAAAAAGACGAAAACTATCAAAACTAGAAAATGAAGAAACTTATGAGCGTGAATTATTCTACGAAATTTTTGACTTAACTCAGCTGAGTGAACTTTTTGCAAATCTTGATCAACTGAAATTTTTATCGCTTCTAGATACAAGTAAATACGAAGAGTATAAAAAAAAATCCAAATGAAGTTTTTTCAAATTTAAAACAATCCTATGGCGAATTTTTCGATGATGTAAAGCTGAAAAATCAATATAAAATGAATCCATATGAATTAGTGAAAGCAATGAAGGCATTTGAGTTCGATGAGATCTTTGGCTAAAGTTTACAAATTAGGTGAATTAATATTGATAATACCTAGTACAACTGCTAGTGTATAGAGGTCATTTTCAGCGTTGAAACGAATCAAATCATTTTAGACGTCGACACAGGGACAGGACCGATTAAGTGGTCAGCTCCAAAATGAACCGATGGGTACGTTTTACGATCTTGTTATAACTGACTTTATTAAAATAGATCGTCCAATAGATTTTGCATTTAAATAAGTATTAAATAGATGTATTATCACGTGTTTTGTAAATAAATTTTCGTTTGATATAGTATTACACTTTATATGGTTATCGCTTACCCTGTAGAAAAACACCGCACGTCACTGATAATTATTAAGGCTGTTTATCTAGGGTGAGATATAAGTATCAACGAACTAAAAAAAAAAAAAGTGAAATATTTCTAAATTGAACATTACAACTTGTATTAGTATGACAAATTAACTGAATTGTTTTTTAATTCAAAACAAAATTAGGTTATTTTTGAAGAGTTTTTTAACGTGGTAGTTTATAATTTAACGAACAATTAGAATAAAAACGTCACTGGTATTGTGTTATATTTAAACAAATACGATACCTTAATATCAGCACTTTGGCCAATATGATACGGAACCGAAAGACCCAATTTTAATTGAGCAATGTGAAAAGACGAATATAAAGCTACAATTTCTATTTTGCCATCAGCTAACTGTTGTTCATCAATAGAAGGATCATTATCTGTAAGCACAAACATATAATCGCAATAAAAGAATCATTTCCGACTTCGGTTTTACACGGATATTATTTAACCTAGTAACTTCGTTCATAGTTATATCCGTAACGATAGCGTCTTTAGAAATATTACGATTAAACTGTTTATCGTTAACATTACTACTATTATTACCCTTATTACGACTACTATCATCATTATCATTACGGCTATAATAATTATTCTTACATATATAATAAAGTTATTTTATGAAAATTAAATATAATAGTGCATTGAATATACAAAACTAATTTGTAAATAAAACATTTTTACCTGTGCACATTTTCCATAAGTTCACACCAGCAGCCCACGATGGTATATTAAGAAATACAAGGGATTCGATTTCCGGCAAGTTCACTTTTAAACCATCGATAAACAAATCAATTTGGTTTTCTAGCCCTTTGCAATCTGGATCTACTGCTTGTTGTGTACCGAAAATGAAGTACAATATCTACACCATGAAAAAAAAAATCATCTCCACTCGAAAAAACGTTTAAAATAGTTATCTCGTTTTGTTTGAGATTTAGGCCATTTGCAGTATTATCTCAAATAATGTTTAATAACCACGCAAAATAACAAGCAAATACAGTGCTGAGTAGAAATTCTGATCTTTATTCATGTTTCCTTTTTAATTTTAATTATTATTAAGTACACAATTTATTTGATTAAAATATTTAAAAAGAAAAAACACTTTTCTTAAACAAAACCCTGGAGAATTATAAAATTTTTTGCCTGATTAAAAAATAATTATATATATATATATATATATAATATATATATATATCTTCTTCATTCCTTAATCTTTCGATTGGTGGTCAATATGTAGAGCATTCTACTTTCAGGTTTCTGGTTTTCGCCTTTTCTTTTAATTCCTGGTATGTATGTACTTTTGCGTCTTCCATTATTTGAGTGATGTACTTTTGTCTCGGTTTTCCTCTTGATCTTCTTCCATTTAGTTGGCCTTCGATTATTAAATATTTGTTATTTCTTATAGGGTGTCCTATCCGGCTGCAACTTCTTTCTCTTATATACTTCATTAAGCATCGCTTTTCGTTAATGGTCTTAAGCACATCTATATTCTTTGCTTTATCTGTCCATTTAACTTTTTGCATTTTTCGACACCACATTTCGAACGCTTCTGATTGCTTTTGTTTACGTTTGTTTATAACCCATGTTTCAGAACCATATAATAGCATATTATATATATATATAAAACAGATTTATTAGTGTAAAACAACAAAAACTTTTTCGAATTTTTTGTTCTTTTTAAAAAATAACTTGCTTTTAAAGCACTTAACACATATATGAATAACTGAAATAATAAGACTAATGCTGATGTTACTTAGAATTCACATAAATTGAAAAAAAAAATCCGGAAACAGTCATAAGTTAATTCATAGAAGAGGATGGCATAGTTTTTAAACATAAACTGATTATAATCGTTATTACAGGACTTAAATGTACAGGTACGGAAATTTTTACAAATATCAAACATTAAAGTCGGTAATCAATAATAATCGAATTAGGTACAAGTAGATTACATTCAGTTGTATTTTCACGAATTGCAACAACAAAGATAGTAGGTAAACTTTCATTTGTACCTTCTGTATGTAAAGTAGAATACGACTATGTTTACGACGCAAACATTTAATAAAGAGCTGTATCGATAAATATTTGTTTTTGAAGTACAATTTGTATGATTTATTTATTACGTTTAATGAATTTTAATGAAACAATAGTACAATGTAAACCAAGATGTAAGACTGTGAATTTCATCCTATTATGTTACGCTTATGCCTTTCAATAAGATTAACAATATTTATGTATATATAACACAAATATCAGTGTATATATATATATATATATATGTACGATGTGTGTGACTATGTAATGCGAATATTCATTAACCTTCTCGAAATTTTAATCTAAAAATTATAATTTGCTATTTAATAAAATCACCATATGCCAAAATCTAACTATTAATTAGATGTGTTTAAAATAAATTATAATTTATATAAACATTAACTCAAATGATATATTATTAACGATGTTTCCATTAACAATTTTATTATTTTTATACAATATTTCAATCGAAAAATACGAAAGTATATTGATAGTAGTAATTTTACCTTGTTGAAAAGTCCTGTTTTAAAGAGGTAAAATCGAGATTGCCTAGTTTTATGAAAATCTAAAGCAACTTTGGCATCAACTCCAACACTAAAGTAATTGTAAAATTCAACAGTTTTGTAACTTCTAGGGTGACGTAACAGTTGATGGTGACTCATGGGTTTCATGCAAATTTGCCATCTATTATGTGTGTTTAAAAGAATAATGAAAATTATAACAGAGTTTGAATAATTCACGAAATATAAAATTAAACTAAAATTTATAAAATACTATTTTAATTATACACATGTATATTCTTCAACACATTCTGAAAGAATTATTTGCTAATGGCGACCGACGCGATTTCGGTCTACAGATATATGGTAAAACTATGTTTATATATTATACTATAAGGGCCAAACGACGCGCTGTTTTACAAAAAAGGTTACACATTAAATATTTTAAAATTTACACATCTTACCTTTGTCCAGCTAAAACTACTTTACAATTCAAATCTTTACGTTACACTTATTAACATTGAATAATTCTTCTTGGATTATTTTTTATTTATTTTTTAATATTATTATAAGATTTAAACATTTCTTATTAAATTGTATATTAATGCGGAGATGCTGTAGCAAATTCATAAATTTACAATGACAATCTCCCGACCTACAGGTTACCAAACCAGATAAAGTTGAAGTAGATGTAAAAATTTAGAAAGAAAATTTACAATATTTTAATAACATAAGGACAGAGTTAATATTTTTTTCTTCTTAATGTTAGGATATATACAACACAGGTACGCTGCCGAAAGAATTCACCATATTAAATTTCATATCTATCCCAAAGAACGTGTGAAGAACATCGCACCATTGCATTGATGAACCACGTTCTTAAGTTGCTTCTTGTCATAAAAAATAAGAGAATAGAGAAAAGACTGGACGCGCAATTGAGCGAAATTCAGTTTGGATTCATTAGCAAGAGGGGCACAAGAGATGATGGCATTTTCAAGATAATTATTCAAAGAACTCTAAACATTAAAAGAGATGTAATAGCCTGCTTTATTTATTATGAGAAGGCGTCCGACAAAATTAATCATGAGAAACTATTTCAGATACTCGTAAAATATGGTATAGACAACAGAGATCTATGACCACCGAAGACATTATATTGGGAACAAACTGCAAATGTAAAGATAGACGGCGAATATTCTACAAAACTGTGTAAAATAATGAGTAGCGTTCACCAAGGATGCCCTTTAGCCCCTAGACTGTATTATATCCTAGGGTTTAAAATAATCAATTGAATCAGCTATGCCGACGATAAAAAGCAGGATCTGTGAAGCAAATGCAGAAAATGAAATAAACTAAACAAATCCGGTGAAAAATGGGATACGATTATAAGCGTTGATAAAACCAAGAATCCCGAGGATATGGCGTACAGTGTGGACAGAAAAAAGAACGAATAAATATGTATTGGAAAGATGTGGGCTCAAATCACTGATAATAGTTTACGACCATACTTGCTAGGAAACGGAAATATTAGACGCATAAGATCAGGGAAAATTGTATATTTCTGAAGGCTTTACAGGATAAGATCAAAGGAAACGATTAGAAACGGTAACCGCCGGTTTCGGAGAAAATAAAAAAGTAGTCGATATATAATAAAGGATACTAGGAATAAAAAATACTAGATCACGATGCAGGCTAACTCTCGTCAAGGGGATGCCACCAGAAGAAGAAGATATATAACAGTATTAAATTAATATTTAATTGTAGTAGATGTTAATGGCGATCATGAAGTTTTGGTTTAATGTATAGGTTGTTAATAAATTTCTTATACTTAATGTTCAGCAATGTGTATTCGAAATGCTTATATCTTTTTTTTATATATACATATATATACTTGTATTTTTTTTTTTTAATTACGAATACCCGCAACCTATACACAATTTTATAACACGGGTATTACGTATATAAAACTGGGTTATTTTATGGGAAAGAAGGGATAAGAAATGGTTATTGCATCTAACACAAATTGAAAAGTATGTTTACCCTTAAACGAATATTTTTTGCAAACTTTTAAATTAGGAAAAAAGCTCTTGTTTTTCCTGAACAGAATAAAAACCGTTGTTTTAGTGATAAAATATATAGTTAACTACACACACACACACATATATATATAGATAGATAGATCTATATATAGATATAATATACACGCGGTAATATCTTTCAAAAATTACATATTTACTTTCAACTAATTAAATCTACCTATCAAGATGTATATTTTCGGAGTCACGAACGGCTCTCAAGTACGAACACGGAAATATGTTCCTGTTATACTCAGATCCCCAGCCAAGTATTCTAGCCAAATCGTTGCCAGTTCCGAGAGGTATAATTCCGATAGCAGGCATAATCTAATTTAGAAAAACATAGTAAACTGAGTAAGTGACATTCGTAATTTGTTTTATTTGAGTAACATACTTATATTTACGATTTATTTACACGAACACGTATCCAAATGATTACGAAAATTCGCTGCTACGATTCAGAAATTTTCAATATTGAAACTGGTTTTTTTATCAATCTAAAATTTTGTATAACTCTCAAAAACCGATATTTAACTAATAATGTATTTGCATAGTAGCGAATTTTACGTCTTTAAAATTTTGTATAACTCTCAAAAACCGATATTTAACTAATAATGTATTTGCATAGTAGCGAATTTTACGTCTTTAAAATTTTGTATAACTCTCAAAAACCGATATTTAACTAATAATGTATTTGCATAGTAGCGAATTTTACGTCTTTAAAATTTTGTATAACTCTCAAAAACCGATATTTAACTAATAATGTATTTGCATAGTAGCGAATTTTACGTCTTTAAAATTTTGTATAACTCTCAAAAACCGATATTTAACTAATAATGTATTTGCATAGTAGCGAATTTTACGTCTTTAAAATTTTGTATAACTCTCAAAAACCGATATTTAACTAATAATGTATTTGCATAGTAGCGAATTTTACGTCTTTGCTCTTAATTTTCGGTAACAAATAATACGATGATGATTGTAAAATATTTATTTTTATATGTAACTAACAATTCATAATAAATATTTTACAATCATCATCGCATTATTTGTTACCGAAAATTATGACTAACCTATTTTACGTTGTTTTCGAATAAGAGCGAATGTGATGTTATACGAAGTGAGTTGCCATTACCTTTTCCCTGATGTAATACGCGTCTGATAAATACGGATGCCGCTATAGAACGCGTAAAAAAATTGCAAATATTTTTTCAACAAATTTTTAATTCAAAATAGTCTCCCTTACATTGTGTACACATGTAACGTTCTTACAATTTCCCTATGGCCTTTGAAAAATCATCTTTCGAAATTGAATTCGATGTCCTTGTGACAGCCTCCTTAATCTCTTCAGTCGAAGTAAAAAGTTCGCCTTTCTCCATCTTCAGCTTACGTAACAGAAAATAATTGGGGTTCTTAAATTTGACGAATGAGGAGTAGCTGAGCAACGGAACTAAGAACTGAATGCTGATCGCTGCAGTATGAGCAGGAGCATTGTCATGTAACAAGAAGATCGATTTTTCCACAATTTCGTTCTATCACGTGCAATCTACTACGGAGGCGATCCAGAACAGTTTGGCAGAATACTGCATTAACTTATTTCACCGAGGAGCAAACTAACGGTGCCCGATTCCTTTGTTGTCAAAAAAAAAGAAAAACGATCCGCACTGCCTTTACTTTTAATTTTTTAAACCGCAATTTTTTGGTGAATTTTTGCCGACCTCCACACTCTGCTGTTTTGTTCCAGGGTCATAATCGTAATACCACCTGTCGTCACTAGCAATAATCGTGTTTATAAAATTCTCCTGCGTTTCAATAATTTGAAGCATTTCCTGCGCGTGTACAACGTATTGCTATCGTGTTTTCAACAGTCAGATCATGTAGAACGAATCGTACACATAACTTTACTTTTTTTTTTAATTCGCTCCTTATAATTCGTTGAATGTTTTTTTTTTTTTTAAATACTAGTTAGCTCTAACACGGTGTAAGGTCTGCTACTTATCATTTTTTACCGGTCCTCTATCCGACGAAAATGGATTACACCGAGATACACTAGCACGATACACTGTAAACTCATTGTACACGACTTGAATATTTCAACTGTTTCCGTCGCGCATTTACCGATTTTAAAACAAAATGTAATCACGACAAGTTGTTCGACGTTTTTTCATTTCGAGGTTGTGACAACGAACGCCAAACAACACTTGCTCAAACGGCTACAACAGTGACCATCGATAACTTGTACGTTTTAATATTTCACAAAGATGGCGCCAATAGTATTGATTTTATAGCGACAGCCTCATTTCTTACAAGATATTTTATACGCTAGTTAAATCGGAAACGCAAGTTAGGGCGAAAAATATTTGAAACATAATGATAGAAAATACTGCATATTGTTTAGTAATATATTGATAATAAAAAATTGTTCAGATCAGATAAATCTAAAATAAAATTACAAGCTACATTAATATATTGCATGATTGCATTTATTAATTGAAGACACTTTTAAACTTTCACGGTTGATGTCCACGATTTTTTTAGGTGTAAACCATGTCAATTGTTTTATTACGTAACGTTTCGAAAACAATTACGGTTTTTATTTCTAAAATAAAAACTGTAATTATTTTCGAAACGTCACGCAATAAAAAAATTACATGGTTTATACCGAAAAAAAACAGTTGAAGATATTCAATGTAAATTTATATTTTGGTTTATTTTGTTAAATTAAATCACGATTTTATGAGATTTAATTTAGGTTATATAACCTAATCAATTTTAGATTTTTTTTAGGAATTCAATATCTATAAACTTCACTTTTTTCGTTACTTTACATTATTTTATAAGAACTCTATATAAATTTCACCTTTGTCACATAACAAATTCTGTTAAACGTTTGTATATTATTTTTTTATGGAAAAATAAATTAGTTAAATGTACAAATTTATATAGGTGTTAAGAAACAACAAACTTTTTCATTGTAACATTCACAATTATAATATAAGATATCCAAACCTTAAGATTTGCATCCTGAATTGTATTCAGAACCCAAGAAACTGTTCCATCACCACCACCTATTAATATGATAACTTTTATATCTGGCATTAAACTACACCAGTGTACAACCGTTTCAGGTTTATAAACCGACAAATCAACAACCTGGCAAGGATTTAGAATTCTGCGAAAATATGATGCAATGATCGAACCGTCATTATTTCCTGACTGGCGATTAGCTAAAAGATAAAAATAATAATTACTTATCCAATAAAAAAACCACATGTGATACTGTTTAGATCGTAAAATACATGTTTTAAATTTTAAACAAAACTGATCGTCGAATGGCAGATATTTCGTTAGATATTTTGAAATAGACAAAGTTTCATAAATATAATTCAAATATATTGAAGAGTTAAAGAAATAAGATGTCAACAAAAGTTTGTTTCATTGTCTACTTGACTTCTAGAAGTTTGAAGCTATGTTAGTAGACAATAATAATGAAATAGGCACCGTTTTAACATTCATAATATAAATTATGTAATTATTAAAAAGAAAATTATTTTTGAAAACTGCCATTTAAATATTATGTTTAAACATTCATAGTTATATATCTTATGGTGTACATACTATCTCAAATTCTATATAAGCCAAAATGAAATTTTTAAGGCTGTTTTGAGAAGAACCATGTTAAAAATGTAAAAGTAATATTAATACTTGTAAAAAAAAAAAAAGGAATTGCATGAGGAAAATAAAAATTAATTTACAAAGTAAACGTACAAATATAATTAATCAAGTTAACTTATTTGTTACCAGAAATTTTTCTATCGTCACAACCAGAAAAATGAACCTTGTGATTTTTATTATACAGCTTTTCTTACATAACAAAGTTTATTAACTTAACGTATAACTATACTGAAAATTGATCTGTGATTCGTAACATTAACTTATATTCATAATTCACAATAGGTTTATAATAATTTCATATAAAATAAAATAGAAACGAATGAGGAGCACGAGCTCATTGGCATTATACCAAGATTTCATATTATTAATTGAAGTATTGTTACATCTTAAGTAATTTAATTAGTTAAAAATTAATTACCAATAACATTCTTATTAGCAGAATTAATCAAGATTTTTTCATAATTGATATATAAATTACCTTGGTAAACTTTATAACGAAATTATCCTGATCGATTGATACTTTTAACAAATAGGTAACAACTTCATAAAATTAGTAATGAATTGTAATTTTCAGTCGATTGATACTTTTAACAAATAGGTAACAACTTCATAAAATTAGTAATGAATTGTAATTTTCAGAACATATGAAATTTGTGTAAAGTCTAAATTTCAAAAACAAAGAAAGTAAATTTAATTAAATGGTAATGAAAATTTTACATACTAACTACAATTACAGGTGTCCAGTAATCAAAATCTGGAACCGTTATGGATTTCAATAACATTTTCCGATATATCCTGCCAGGATTCATCAACTGAACGCTATAAGGAGGAACTATAAATTTCCGAAATTCACCAAAATCACAATTCTAAAAAAACACATATTCCTCATTTTCGTAAGAAGTATATGAAATTTATAAATTACAATTATGGAAATATATACATACATACATAAATGCATCGACAGACTTTGCCTTATATATATATATATACATATATATATAAGAAATACTAAAATTATTCATACGAGAAGATTCCAACTTAGTGATTCATACCAAGTATTGAAAAAAAGATAACTTGCGATAAAAAACCGATGAATTATAACAATGATACTCTCCTGTATGCGCTGTCACATTTAAACAAATTTTCAATTAAGAAATTTATATTAAAATAGTTGTTGACGCAATTTATTTTACAGCTGTGTTGCGAAATTTTTGATACGAATCGTCAAGTGAATTTGTTTTATCATACATTATAACAATCATGATCTAATATGTCTAAATAAAATTTAATACTGACAAAACGCTATTAGAACTAAACAGCCTAATTGAGGCGGCACAATTATTATACTTCCATTTTATTGCGTTGTTAAAGATGAGATTCAGAGCATATTATCCATATTAGTTGGATAAATAATTGCATTACGAGATAAATTGTATATAATCGCTATAGAATTATCATTATATTTAAACAAAGGTGATTATATTCAGAAGGTTATTTGAGTCATTGACAATGTGCGATTAGTTATTGTAGTGACATTATAATGATAAAAAAGTGAGACTTCGAGATTATTAACAATACACACAAGCGAAATATGCTACGTATTAGTTTTAGTTCAGATTTAATTTTATGTATTGATGTATTTCTTTATAAGTATACAATAAATGATTTGTAAACTAAGTTAATAATATACAAACCGTTCTATTATCTTTTGCGCAAAATTAATTGTCCCAATAATAAATTGAAAAGTGAGACTTTGAGATTATTAACAATATACACAAGCGAAATATGCTACGTATTAGTTTTAGTTCAGATTTAATTTTATGTATTGATGTATTTCTTTATAAGTATACAATAAATGATTTGTAAACTAACTTAATAATATACAAACCGTTCTATTATCTTTTGCGCAAAATTAATTGTCCCAATAATAAATTGACATCTATAATAATTTTTAAATGAAGTTATGTGTAACTATTATATATTCGAAGCAGATATTTGTTTTCAATGTATATGATAATGGAAAAGTCACACAAGTCAAGATGTTTATTGATCAAGTTTAATGTAGTTAATATACGTATAATCAAATGATCAAAAGAATTAAACTGGAACTACGAGAACAAAGAATGAAGGAAATTAATAAGACAAAGGATCATACAGGAGAGTCAAGTCGAATCATATTAATAAGTTATGTACAGAAATGCAAAAACATGCAGAACATAATGAAGCCAATGATCTATGTAAACAATTAAAATCATTTACAAGGGACTTTAAACTAAGAAAGCAAGCAATGCAGAACGATGAAGGGGAGACAGTAAACGACTCTATTTTGATTGCTGAAGTGTGGAAAGAATACTGCAAAGAGCTATTTACAGATAAGGACATGGTCAGCGTTAGAACAAATGATACCAGCGATAATATAAATGTAGAACCATCAATATTAATAACAGAAGTACGGAGAGCAGTCGAAAAAATAAAAAAACCGTAAAGCTGCAGGACTACATAACATCAAAGCGAAACAATAAAAGCCATAGAGAACTGATAATAATAGCAAGACAGTTAATAGAAAAAGTTCGAAAGTATAATTAAAAAAAAAAAAAAAAAGATAATAACGTATATGTGCTTCATAGACTTCTATAAAGCATTTGATTCTATTAACTGGGAGAAATTATGATTCATATCACAGGAGATGGGAACCCCAGAACATCTCATATATTTAATAAAGCAATTGTACAAAAATAATTCGGCAGTCGTGCGTATAAACAACATAAGAACTAAACTTCAAGTTGGGAAAGGGTGTTAGACAAGGATGTCTGTTGTCACCTTTATTGTTTAACGTCTACACAGAATATATTATGCGGCAACTACTGAACAATTGGGATGGTGGTATTTCAGTGGGCGGCAAAAAAATTAATAATTTTCGCTACGCTGACGGTATTGTCATTATAAGTAGCTCGGAGGATAATATGTCAAAGTTTATACAGAATCTCGAAGATCGATGCAGAGAATATGGATTACTAATAAACAGGAACAAAACAAAAGTCATGATAGTAGATAAAAATGGTAATGGAAAACGGAAGAAAGTATGTGGATTGGATGTTGTGGAAAATTTCACGTATCTTGGCTCAGTACTGACAAATAACGGTAGCTGCTTACCGAATATAAAGAGGAGATTAATATTAGCGCGTAGTGCGACAAAAAGATCGGTATTGTCTATAAACACAAACCTTAAACTGTTGCACTGTCTGGTGTTTTCAATTGCTACTTATGCGTGCGAGACTTGATCCCTCACTCTAGATTGCGCTAATAGAATAGACGGGTTCGAAAGTTGGGCCTACAGGAGGTTACTAAGAATATCGTGGATGGACCTGAAAATTAACGAATATGTCTTCCAAAAAATAAGCACATATATGCGGCTGTCATGTAGAATAAAGAAGAGATTCTTTTTCGGACACATAGGGAGAGATACGGACTCTCTGCAAAATATGATAATTACCGGGAAAGTATGCGGGAAGAGGAAAAGTGGAAGACCGCGCATGCGCTGGGTTGACCAGATAAAATCCACATGAAGCATTGTTGGCTGCTCAAGACAAATCGAATTGGAGAAGAATAGCATATGCAGCGGTCTCATAATATCACTACACCCTTCCGAGGGTCCAAAGGAAGAAGAATTGTCCCAATAATAGATTGACATCTATAATAATTTTTAAGTGAAGTTATATGTAATTATTATTTGTTTTCAATGTATATGTTAATGGAAAAGTTTTATTGATCAAGTTTAACGTAGTTAATATACGTATAATCAAATGAACTGATAAAAAATATAAGCTATACCTCATTGGATGCTGGCAAACATGACTCATGTAAAATCTGTTGACACCAACAACATTGAAAATCAGGATCAATTTCATAGTCGTGGCAAATGAAACAAGAAGAATCATTATCCATTAATAATACATTGCCAACTAAATTGAAAAAAAGACAAACAAAAAATGTTACGATAAACAATTGAAATTGAAATATTCCTAAATATTAGGCTTAATTAATGTTTCTCATTCAGTTAGTATATTTTTTGGCGTACTCTAATAATATTATATGTTAGTATATTATTACGATCATTTTAAAACTAAAATTACAATTTTTGTTGTGCAAATATTTAATTTAAATACCTTTTACCCAGTGATGTTTCATTTCATTTGATACAGACGGTAACATAATTTTTTTACATGAGACATTATCTTCTAAAAACTGTAAGCAAACTATGTCTGACGATAAGCCACAAATGTTACAAGTGTACCCCTCTCTAGCAATTAGTAACATATCGCATTTACTGCATCTACAAGCCTTTAACAAAGTACCTAAAATGTAAATATATTTGCGCAAACATTGGAAATCATAAAAATGAACAATTTTAATTACTTAATTCATCTTACCATGTAATAATTTAGTTATTATATAATGGTGAGATACATCGAAACTACAAGTTTAGGATAAAAATAACTAACTTTTTCTTGATTTAAATGTTCTATTACTCACATTTACCGTATGATATTTAGATTCTATATAATATATTAAAATTAAATTAATTTTACAAATACTCACTCGTGTTAAAGTTTCAATGAGTGTCCAATCATGAAGCTTCCGAGTACTGTTTATTCTCAAATATTTATTGTCAAAATAATAGTTAAGGAACCACTTTGTGGCAGCTATTAGCACGAATACAATTAATACGATTACAATTTCTTGCTCATATGAAGACATTTTGACATTTATTAGCAATTTAACGACCTACGAGATAGATTCACCAATCTACATAATATGATATATCTAAGATTTAATATAAACTAAAAAAAAATAATACAAACATTTTTATCTACATAAATGTAACCAATAATTGTTAAACAAATGAAAAAAAATTTAAAACATTATACAACGGTAACCAGCCAGACTTTTGTAGTTATCGACGAATTCGCTATTTTAGCGCTAGTACCGTTAATATACGATTCTTGACTATATTTATGCGAAAAATGAAAACGCAGTTTGTGTAATTTTTACATATACGGCTTGGTTTTATTGAAAATTTAAATTAAAATGTATTTTCTACTTATAAGTTAAAACTAAATATTTTATTTATTTATATTTAAAAATAAATTTTTGTAATTTATGCTACATCTTTGCTGTACTATATTGGATATTGAAACTAGTCAACTCCAAGTGTTAACGTTAACTATTTTAACTATTAATACTGATCTCGGAATTTATTGTCGATTAAAGGCGTAAAGAAGAAGGATAACATGGGTGTATAAAATGAAATGTTGGACATTAAACAATCACAAACAACGAATGACCAACAATATGGTATTCTTCAATGATACCCATAGAATAAATGCTACTTGGAATGAATTACTGTTACGGTGACTGTCAGAGCAGTTTTAGGAACATACAAACAGGTTGCAAACGTCACGATAAACAAATCTGGTTGTCAAACAACAAAATAAAAAGGAAAGTTAGCACAAAACATGAAAAAAAATAGCAGCTTACACATATGCGAAGAAAGAGGGGAAAAGAGCAATGCAAATGTTAAATATGATCTGTGCAAAACCGCATGAAATGCTAAATGTAATCGATTGTACAAGGCACGTACTAACAGCGCCCAGGACATTGAATATTACATGTCTATAAAAGACGATTTGGGAATTCGTCTGTCTCTACGATGATGAGAAAAAAATTCCATAATACTGGACCCAAACCAGACAAATGAAGCGTACAGCAACTAAAAATCCCATGTGGGAAACTGACTTCTAGATCGATCGGTCGTACAATAACAGATGGAGTTCTATAAAGAAATTAACAGAATGAAAACGTCAAAAGCATTGGGGACTGAATTACATCCCTGTTGTTTGAAAAATTCAGAATTAAAAGATATTGTCACAACATGAACCAATTACCTTGTACGACATCAGGGGCGGATGGGCTCATAATCAGTCAACCGGGCAAAGCGCATACCGGCGCCAGTTTTCAAGACGTATTTTAAAAATTTACGATGGGGTTTCATGATTTTTTCTTCCAAATTTTTTTAATAATTACAATATAATAATATAAAAAACACATGAAATACAAATTAATAATTATCTATTACCTATAATTTGGAAAAAAAACTTAAAAAAAAAATAATAATGAAAAAATACCAAAATTTTAGTTTGCAATTAAAATAATGACGGATAAGTTCGGATTTTAGATCAAAATTAAAAAATAAACAATAAAAAACCTTGCCTTGTACCCATTTTTTTCCAATGTATGATTGAATGAATTAGATACCAAAAAATTACTTAAAAAATACAAACGGTACTTTAAAAAAAATGTCAACTGTTTAGTTCAAAATTAAATAGCAAACAAAGAATAAAAATACTTATTTTAAAAAAATGAGCTTTTCCATCAAAAGTTTCGATTTTTGTGCGGTTAAATCAATAATTTGATCGTTACTGATTGTTTCAACAATGTCTTTCTCGATAGACCTAAGTATAAAGCTTGCGACATTGTACTACGTAATTTTTTTTTCCTACTTCTGCCAATTCATTCCTAGCCATGTTGGCTATCTATGAAGGGTATCATCGTCTTCTCTTGTATGGGGAATACATACATTGATGTATTCAGCCCTTCTCTTAAACTATGTCGCGAATTCTAGTTCTTTTCAATCGTTAAGTTGTCGTGACGTCTGAAAGCGCAGCGACTAGCTCATTGTCCGCGTATGCGTATTGCATGTCTTCGAGCTCGCTGCTTTATTACTTCGTCAACCATACAGACCCCAAGTTCACGATGAATAGCTTCATTGTTAACTTACCGCGGCATTCTGTATATCAGCCTTAAAGCTTTATTTTGAAAGCGCTGTATTATATTTCTGCTAGTATTTTTCTCACACCACTACATTGGTGCAGCATAAGTCCATATCGGCTTTATTATTGCATTATATCTAAGAAGAGGTTTGAATGATACCCTATTAGCCAGTAGAGAAATCTTAATTTAATATCTAGTCGTTTTCTTGTTTTTTGTATATGCACCTTTCAGCTTAGTGTGCGATCTAAGTGTATTCCTAGATAATCTGATGCTGTTGCTTCTTGGTACAATATGTTTACCTAGTGACAGTTGACTATGATGATCTGTTCTATTGGTGAATGAGATATGGGTGCATTTATCAGGATTCACTTCTAGTTTCCAGGATTGAGCCCACTGTAGAACAGCGTCCGAGTTTTTCTCTAGCGCTGAAACTACCACTTCAGGCTTCTTGTCTTAAGCAATGAGCAATGTGTCATCGGCAAAAGTAGCCACTTTGACATTACCCACAGTTGTAAGATCCATTGTATATAGGTTGTAAGGTAGTGACCCCAGTACACTTCCCTGAGGAACAGCGGATTTAATTGGATGCGGTTCAGAGTAGTCATCACGGTATTTGACACGAAATTGTCTGTTCGCTAGATACGATTTCATAAGTTGGTAATACTGCTCAGGAAATACTGTTTTAATTTTGTATAACAAACTTTCGTGCCATATTCTGTCAAATGCTTTTGTAATATTTATAGACAATACTTCACTATATAGTTTTTTTTAATACCTTCTTCATTTCCACAATTCTATGGATCTGCTGTTCTGTAGAGTGAGCATTCCTGAAACCAAATTGGTGTTTTGGAATGTCAACAAGATTACTGATTTTTTTGGTAATTACTTTAGCACCCTAGCAGTTGTCATATCAAAGCCAGATTTCCTATTATTTAAGAGCTTAATGTATTTTTTAACCTCTGCAGGAGAGATCATTTTTATTTTTGTATTATTTGATTGTATATCGGGAAGTGGTGAACTGGTGGTTAAATTATTTATTTTGAAGATGCTAGACAGATATTTAGCAAACGCGTCAGCCTTTTGTCACTTTTAGCCCACTGTCCATCATTCTGTTTCAAGGGTAAGTTTTGTTTCACTGGTCTGTTCATGTTTTTTGCCGCTTTCCAAAGGTTGTAATCAGATTTTTCGGTTGGTGTTAGAGTAGATACATATTTGGAAAATGATTCATTTTTTATTTCTTCTGGTTAGTATATTTAATTTGTGTTTATTTTCTGGTATTCTGCTCCTTTGCCAAACAGCACGCGCTCTTTTTTTCTGGTTTATAAGCCCTCTTATATATTTAGGATAACTGTCAATGTGAGTATTTGCTTCATCCGGAGTAGAATTGGTGACTGCATTCTGCAATTGTTCAGTAAATTGTCTTACTGCCTGCTCAATTTGTACCGATGTTTTTAATTTGATTGATAAATCTGTTTCCTGCTGTAAAAGATGTTTATACTATTCTCAGTCAGTTTTCCTGTTATGAAGCATTTTTGTTTTTACTTTGTGTGTTACTTCAGTACTTACAGTAGCTATTATTGGTGAATGATCATAAAAAAATCAGATCATAGCTTGATTGTACTGTTGTGCATTTCAAATGTATGCCTTCGATCAAAAACAGGTCTAATAGATCAGGAATTCGATTGATATCAGACGGCCAGTATGTCGGCTCACCGGTTGAGAGAAATCTACATTTTTGTTTATTGGCTGCTTTATAGAGATTCGTTGTGTGTCTTGGAGGACAATATACCGCAGCTACAGATATAATTGGTTTTTTAGTTGTTCAACTATAATTGTGGCCTGTATTTCAGCGGTTTTGTACTTGTCGCTTTCATAATGCTTTATATTTTCTCTTACAATTATCGCAGTTCCTCCATGCCCACTGCCAGTAGGGTGTAGGGTATAATAGTATAAATAATTTGGAATATGTAAATAACTTTTATTAGTAAGTCGTGCTTCAGATATTAGTAGTATATAAATTTTCTCCTGTTTTAAGTAATATATTATTTCTTGAATACGGTTTAGTAAACCGTTTGAATTCCAGCGTGCAACTCTTAGAAATTGTGAAGTCATTTTACTAGTTTTGTTATTAGTTGGGTTAGCATATTCACTACTACGTTATTTTGATTTATCAGTTGAATAAATAAGTTTTCTATGCGAGTTAGTAATGTGTTTAATACAGTTGCGATATTTGCAGTATCATCTGTTCTCGTATTCTCTGATGTAACTTGCGCATATGATCTTCTGTTCGGATATGCAAATTGGATTGGATTCACTACACTGATGGAGGTCGCATTTACAAAAGAAAAGAAATGAACTCAACATCTGAGTGAAACAGCTTTACTGGCTATTAGGTTATCTCACTCTAAGCTATCGCTACAGAATCGTCTGTTAATATATAAAATAATATTACGTACAGTATGATCCTACGCAGTGCAAGTATGGGGTTGCGCAAAGACGTCAAACAGCCAACGTTTTCAGAATAACGCGACTAATATATAACGTATGCCATGGTACGTGTCTAACGACGTTATACACTAGGATCTGAAAATCGATTCAGTGGATGATATTATTCGGTGGCTCGCACAAAAACATCTGAAGCAGTTACAAAACCACTCAAATCAGTTGGTAGCCGAACTTTCGGAACCGTCATCAAGACTCAAAGAAACCAAAATGAGAAACTTCATCCTATAATCGTTTTAAGGATTATGTATCATTGGATACTCCCACTACACGTGATTATATATATATATATATATATATATATATATATATATATATATATATATATATATATATATATATATAATGATATCATTTAATTTTTGACTAGTTATAAAACCGCAAATATATGAAAAAAAATGCGGTGGTTACAATGGTTCTAAATTATTCTTAATA
Organism: Coronaproctus castanopsis; assembly: GCA_032883995.1. Taxonomy (NCBI): domain Eukaryota; kingdom Metazoa; phylum Arthropoda; class Insecta; order Hemiptera; family Monophlebidae; genus Coronaproctus; species Coronaproctus castanopsis. The sequence goes on from CM065053.1 coordinate 143,181,403, forward strand.
TAACACGTAGCGTAGCTTTTATTGAACAACATTCTGCCTAAAATAACAGTCCAAGTAACGTATTCCTACTTAAGGACAGAACGTATGCAAATAAACGAATAAAAACAAATTATATGATGAACGTAATACACAAACGTATAATAATTTTATTATAACGGTATTCTTGCGACTTTTAAAACAATATGAAACGTTTCGTTGGGCAAATATTAAAATTACCACGATATAATCGTTTTTGGTCGCTTTATTTTTAAAAAAAGTCTATAAATAGTCTCATATAACGAGCGGATTAATTTACATATAGATTTATAGATAACCGAACATAGGTCGCAGGTAAATGTATCCAAAGCACGTTCCTTATAACCACTTTACTATTCGATAATTACGTTTACCTGTAACAGTTTAAAATAATATCAATTTGACATAGGTTATTTTTTTGTTTAAATTTTCGCCGCTTTAGCTAAACACAAACATACACGTATATATATATATATATATGATCATCGTGGGCAATTCACCTAATATAAACAAAATTTATTAAAAACAAAAAAAAAATTGTATACGATAATTAACCATTAAAGCTTTAAAATTTTATTATAAAACGTTTCAGAAGGTATATGAACGGTGTGTATTATATAAAGATGTTCGAGTGTGTGTTAATATGTCGAAAATCGTACAGACAGTGCGTAAAACTTCGTTAGTGTAGTGATATATAGAATACTTTGAAAAATAGAGAGAATACGATTAAGCACGAGCGCAACGATTGCGCACACATTTGTGAGAAAAGGCTAGAATTAGTTAATCGTGAAGATAGATTTAGTGCTAGTTCTGGTAATTGAAGAAAAAAGACGTTGATGGCTAACTCCTAGTGACTAGAGCACGGACTTCTATACGGAAGGTACCTACTTCTAATTCTAACACGATCGGCGACGCAAAAAATTATCATCAGAAAATAAACATACAAATAATCCCAATATTATCGCATGGAAGGCAATGGTAAATCGACACGCAACAATACCAAATGCGCGCTGGTAATAATATAGTACATTACAAAAACACGCGGAGCTGCATTGTATCGTTACAAAAAAGCGATTACAATCAGTTCTCTCAAATGTGTGTGTCTATCTACGTTAACACGATATTGCAATTGCCTTGTACGCTACTTACACTTATTTTGTTGTACACTGTGCAACAAAATATGGTATAGGTAAAAGTACCCCCCTACCTCAGATACGGATATGTATGTATATATATATATATATATATAAATATATATATAAAAATATATATTTATATATAAATATAAATATATATATAAATATAAATATATTTATATATATATATAAATATATATATTTATATATAAATATAAATATATATAAATATATATATATATATATATATATATATATATATATATATATATATATATAATTACGCAAAAATTGAAGAATACGCTGAAAAGATGATGCGAGTAATCAGCATAACAAGGATTACAATTGCGCATATTGCACTTTCTATGTGATCATTAAGCTAATTATTTTTTTTATTACAATTTCTTTATTAAAATTATCGTATTTTTTTATGTAGATGTGTTTAATTGTGTGCGGAAATATAACAATGCATTAAATAAAATAAGTTTCAAATAATATGTCATTTCAAAATTATTTAAATGAAATAATTTATTATCATGTATTATATTTAATTTTAAAACAAATCATCTAATTTATACGAATTGCTTCTAAAAACACAATATGAAGTCCACATATATCAATATATAGTATATATCTATATATATATATAATATATAAAATTTAAAATATTTATAATTTCTAAAATGAAGGAAGTAAAAAGTATATATCTGTTACGTAGATGTTAACAAGTAAATATCATTAAATAAATACATACAGGTTTCTAACCAGATTTCAATTCAAAATATAAGTCCTACGTTAAGATTTAAGGTCGTAACAGATGTCATTATCATATGTATATTATTGTATGTCTGTAATACGGTGTATACCAAGCGGTTTTGATAGAAAGATACGATAATTTAAAGTTGTAGGTCGATAGAAACATTCGTAGTTTATTAATACAATGGTGTCTTTCTATCGATAACCGAATAATTTGATAATGGAAGAAGTTGAACATTATACTTGGAAAAACAGAATCAACACGTGTACATATGCAGATACGAAGTTTGACTAGTCGAACAAAGTCGTGTATTAAAAATTAATGAGATTATCGTACGCAACTTTTTTTTCCAGTCGATAAGCGTTTTAATTTCCCTATTTCCTAGTATTTCTTATTTTTCGACTTTCCAGATTCCTCCCGTGTCTTCCTCGTGGGTAGTTGAAGATACATCGTGAGTGAATTCGTACTTAAGATTTAAAATTTGGAACACTTTTTCTTACGAGCCGTCCTCGTGGGTGGTTCAAGTAAGTCTGAACTTTTGCTTCAGAATCCTAGAGTTACTATATATGTCTTCCTTGTGGGTGGTTCAAGAAAGAGTGCAAGTAAGTCTGAATTCCAGAGTTTTTTGCCAACTTTCTGTAGCCTGTTCGACCTGATTTTTTTTATGAAGCTCTCCTTCTCGTACATAGTTCAAGCCAGATGTGACCGATTGGCTCTGAATCTTCAGATTTTACTGATTTTTTGTGAAGTGTAATCTTAAATTAATATTTTTTATTTTTTTTTAATATTCACTTAATAATGGCCTAACAGCCGGAAAACTTTCTGATTTTTCGCGAAGAAAAAACTTTTAGTGATTTTAACTTTTTTTTGTTGTTATTTAATTTAATAAAAACATTCCACATTCCTCAAATGATTATTTATAATAATAACTGTAACTATGTATATATATGCGTTTGTGATTACTACGATAGTGAGTGTCAAATGAAACTTTGACCATATTTAAATAAGCGTAAATAAATAAGATAAATATTTTGTTTACCATTATATCGTAATTAATATTAAATATTATTCACTATTTTGTACATTGCTAATTAACTTATACATACAGTATTAGCAAGATATCAGAAAATGCGATCAAGGGTGCACTGCGCAAAATCGAAGGAGCCAGCGATAATAAAAGAAAGTATTAAAAAACATTATAAAATATATGCTAATATGTATATAGATTTATATATAAATATAAGATATTGAATAATTTCGACTCCTTTATAACCACGTGAACATAAGCGATCGTCATTATATATAAAAACAATAAGGAACAATTTTAGGACAATGATCGTAATTATATTGTAAAACTTTTTATTTAGGTAGTCAGAAGTAAATCATTGTCTTCGATTTTTGGACACGCATAAATAGGTTGGTAAAATGTCAAAATATCAAATTTTGAACTCTCATTAATAATAACTGATTCTCACAATATTAAAAATGAACCTGAAAATACCATTTAAATACAAGCCAAATATTTTTTGCACGCATATTCAATGAAATATTTTGTGAATTGTTACAAACGTTCAATTAAAATTATGCAAGATGTATTTATTTAATTTAACGTATGCTCAATTTGATTCTGAATCATATATATATATATATATATATATATATATATATATTATATATATATATATACATATATATATATAATATATATACATATGTCATGGATTAACAGTTTCAAAATCGGTAACACAATTTTTAGTCACAAAATGTTACATTAGCTGACGTAAAAATATATAATAAAATACAATGCATGACTTACCAACTCGTAATACTGATATTCGATTAGGTAGTATATGCACAGAGTTAGTTAATAATTCATTCACAGTGACGACACGTTTATAGTTAATGTAAAACCCTCCAGCTTCAATTATACGATAGGCATCGGCTATAAAAGATATAATTTAAAATTAGACTTCTATATAAACATAGATAAAACACGTAGTTTATATTAATAGCATTCTGAAGGTTCAGTATTCGGATCCCGTCGGTGTCACGTATGAAAATTACGTCATTTAGTCTATATCTTTATCAGGCAATTGATAACAATCTTCAATAATATCATCTTCCGTTTAAATGTAATATATCACAGATCTTCGTGTTCTACCCGCCCCGCTCTCGTGCAATTACTGCGTTTCGGTCATCTCTGCTTTTGTCTTTGATATCGCATGTAGAAATTGGAACTTAAACAGCCAGCGATGATGACTAGTCGGCGCGTATCTCCATCCTCTATTTCACGCGTAAGTTCAGCTATATTATTATCACACTAATCCATACTTGGCTTTGTGTTTTATACATACTCCAGTGAGTAAATATATATGTATGTATTTCCGAAAAATCAATAATTAAAAAAAAAAAAGAAAGAGTGAAAACGTATTGTTTACGAACATGTTTTGTAAAACTGTGTTCTCTGTAAGATTAACTTATAATATAATAATTTAATTTTATAAATCTTACGTCTAAATTCGGCACCACATTCATGAACGTGTAAATGATGTATAAAAGTAGTACTTCTCTGTTTTACTTAATCGCCTACTAATTTTTCTTTTCACATTGATACTTTTTAGCTTTAAAACTTTTACCCTTAATTATAACTTTTAATTTACATATTTAAATAATTTTATTATAATTTACCTTTACCTGTATTTATGCAGCTCCTAATAATTTATAATTATGAGTATGTATTGAATACATCACACATGTATAAATATTACTTTTGATGTTATTAATCGATTTTTGTTACAGAATTTGATTAGTTTCCTTAAAAAAAAAAAAAAAAAACATTGCAACCCCTTTTGTTTTACATATTCTAACTCGGTCGTAATTCCATGTAGGAATATCCAACCCTGGTAATCTTCGCCATCATCAGAATGGTATCTTGCCTCCAGCAATCATTACATCTGTCCATGTCCATCTAGTTTGTGTTCTGACTTTTGGTCGTATATTATTTAGTTTCCCTATAACCATCATACTTTTGATTCCATCGTGTTTGCACATTATGTGGCTGAAAGATTTCATGGCATGTATCAGGACTCTATTGATAATCGATGAATTATGTTAATTTTTCTTAAAATAGATGTGTTAAAGCCGGTTTTTTGTTCACAAAATTCTAAGAAATCGCTCCGGCACCACATTTCGAAATTATCTATACTGCATTTATCCGATTTTCTAATCGTCCATATTTCTACACCATACGGAAATACTGAAAAACTCAGACTGAGCACGAGTTGACCTAATGTTTTTTGACATCGATCTGGTCAGTTGACCATTGCGTCTAATGTCAAATAGATTTTCCTCCTGATTTTGCCTTCAGAATTTCCATTACTTTTTACCAATTAAATAAACGAAGCTTTCCATCATTTCACAGCCGCGAATGATTTTATGTTCTTTCGTCATTGTATTCCATCGATCAATTACCATTACTTTTGTTTTCCTTTTGCTTATTACATGTTCTCCATATAAATTAAATACAATGGGTGAAAGTACATATCCTTGTCTTATTCCTTTTTTAACAACAAACTACATAGTTCCAGTTTTACCACATTTTGATTATTCTTATATAATGTACTTTTCCACATGGTGTTACTTATAGAGTGATGCGTTTGCATTCCTATTCTTCTAGCGTTTTTCAAAATTTCTGCTGGTAGATCGTCTACGTCCAAAACTTCATTGTCTTCAAATATTGTAATTACATATTTCCATGTATTGTTTGAATTAGCAACATTTATATTAAAAACATCCTATCAATTATTAAAAAATTTGTGCAAAATTATTTCTATGTATAAATTAACAAACATCAATATGCTTTTAAAAATTTGAAAACGCTGAATCAATCTCTGTGTATATCCTGATCCGAGTAATTTATTGTTGGCTGATACAAGTTGGACAGCATAAAAAATCAATAGATAATTATTATAAATCGTTACATAGAGAAAACTATATATAATCATTACAAATAAGTTGAAATTTTATTGATTTTATGAATGTTTGCTTTTAAAATTACTTATTTTCCGAGAATATGACCAACAAAATTACTTACAGTATTTAATTTACAAATTTTTGTAACGTATACTTTTTTGCGTTTTGATATGTTTAATGTATTCACCGGGTAAAATTATGATCACACTTTTAATATTTTGTATTATATTATGCAATTTTTAAAATTAACCTACTTTTTAAAAAAAATTATTTATATATTGAAGTAAATAGAATAAAATGAACACATTACGATATAACTACATCACAGGTTACATTGATATTAAAATATATTTACCAAATTTATAATAATCACAATTGATGATATATTTTCTGTTATTAGTAATTTGATAAAGACGAATTATATTTATTTTAAGTACATTTATAACGTCTGCCCGTTCAGAATCATGGAATATCATCATCAAACGTGTCCGAACACACACACATATATATATATAATATAAAAATAAAATACCTTCATTAAGAAAACATTTAGCATCCAATGCCAACTGCAGAGTTGTATAGCCTGGTTTCATAAGAAGACTAACTACCTCCGCTCCTGGGAATATTTTACAAGCATCATCTGAGGATATCTTACTCAAAGCTTCTATATCGTTATTATAAAGTAAGCTAGTTGCTTGTTTGGCCAAATTTAAACCCTGCTCTATGAAAATAATTAAACATTGATAAAACTGTATAATTTCAAACATACATACATAATGTGATATATATATATATAAAATCAATCAATGTATGTTTCAGTCATGTGACTGGTAAACCCCTATCGTCCAAGTCCTTCACATTTTTAGGTCTAATATTTGCTTCTTTCTTGATTGTATGTAAGCAGTGTGTGTTTCTTGGTCTTCCTTTTGGTCTGCGCATGGGTATTTTTCCTTCTATAATGTCTTAACACATGACCGATCTATTTTAGCCCTGTTTCCCTGATCGCTTTCAAGAGTGATATTTTTTCTTGCACTCTACTGAAAACATCCGTGTTAGATACTCTATCGACCTATCATATTCGTAATAAGCGTTGCCAGCACCATGTTTTAAACGCTTCAAATTTCTGTTTATCCCTTTTATTTAGCGTCCCGGTTTCTCCTGCGCAAAGTACCACTACCCATACATATGACTTACATACATTCACGCAGCTCAATGGAGAGCGTGTTCTGCGTAATTACCTGCCTTTTTCTCATGAACGCCATTTTTGCCACCGCAATCGATCATCGGATTTCTTTGGTGCAATATACATTCTCAGTTATTATATGTTCACCTATTTAAAGAGCTCCACTTGTTCTAATTTTTGTCCATTGACTGATATGTTCATTTTCACTGGATTTTTGTTGATACACATTGCTTTTGTTTTTTCGATATTTAGATTCATTCTATATTTTTCTGCTATGCAGTTTAATCTTTGTACCATTTTCTCTAGTCCCTCCTGACTGTCTGATAGCAGAACTTGGTCATCCACGAATTCTTCTACATCGTCCTTCATCTTTATCTTCTTACTCAATTTGTATCCTCATTGTATCATTTGTAATGTATAGTTCTGATATATATTTTTACCAGATTTCTCCTTGTTCATCAATTGTATCTGTGTCGGTACCATCTTGAGATTTGAAAAATTGGCAGACTGCATTCCTACCTCTACTAATGTTTAATCTTTTTATGCAGTAATGCCATTTTCTGCTATTTGTACAGATCGTCTAGCTCATTATACTGTTCTTTCAACCACTTCTCTTTTTCCTTTCGACATTTTTTTTAGTTGACGTTTTACGTCCATTAACTGCAGTGTCTCCTGCGTTATTCATGGGTTCTTTTTTTATGCTGCATATATCTCTGTACCGCTATTGTTGCCACTTGTTTTGACTGTTCCTTTTCTCTGTTCCCGGTATTTTCAAATTTCATTCGCCGGTTTCCAATTTTTCCGTTATTTGACTACTAAATTTCTGTTGTATTTCTATTTGATCTAATTTCTCCGTGTTTCATTTTCTATTCAGATTACTCTTGCGCTTTAAATCGTAATTCGGTTATTTTCACTAAACTATGATCGATGTTCCCGTCTGCACCAAGATACGTCTTAGCTTTCGTTGATATCTTCTCTTTGCCACGATGTAGTTTATCTGCGTCCGGAGTCTGTCGCCTCCTCATCGGAGTCATAAACCATGTGTTGGTTATTATTAGATCCTCTTGATTGCAGAAATCTACTTGTCTTTATCCTCTGTTATTTCTTACGTCCAATACAAACAGTCCCACTGCATTGCCTTCTTTCCTTGCCCTACAGGCATTCTAGTTTCCCATTATTATCACATTTTCATCGGCTTACATTTTTTGTAGTTGATCTTCTAATTGCATGTAAGTTTCTTCCACTACGTCATCATATTCTGCTGAAGTAGCCATATAACACTGAATTACTGTAGTATTTTCTTGTTTGATACAATGCCGTGCAATAATTATTATACTTCCTATGTTTTGCGCGTTCGTCCATTATGAATGCAATGCCGTTCTATCCCCTTTCGGAGTCTGTATGTATTACTCAATGACCTTCATACATAAAATCACCTTCATCTTTCCTACTCGTCTCTGCTAATCCTAGTAGCATTTTATAACGTATCATTTCCCTTTTGATATTGGCTAGTTTACCAAATGTTAACATTATTCGGTTATTCCATGACTCTATTCTGAGTAGGAGATTTCGCATGTTGTAGACCTTGGAAGCCTTCTAATTTCTTCCTTATCTATAATCGCTGATTCTGGTTAATGTATTTTGTATTGGATTTCTCTCTCTCTCTCACACACACACACATATATATATATATATATAAGGAAAATAAAATCAGTGATATAAGATATATGAAACTAAAGATAACTGTTTTATTTCTCCGCCTGAATAAGTGATGGTTGATGGATTAGACGAGGAAATAAACAGACGTTTAACTTTAGCAAACAACGCGATTGAAAGTCATAAAATCTTCAAAACAACAAAATTAAGGCGCCTTCGTATGTTAGTTTTTTCATTATAATGGTATATAGATTAGAAACTTTGACGATCAATGAATAGATTGAATGAAGATCGAGGTTTTTAAAATGAAAGAATATAGAACACTTTACAAATTACAAGGAAAAACGAATTAATTTTAAAAGAACTTAACGGTTATTAACACATGTTAGGCTTCTTTGGTCATATAGTAAGACAAATTAGCTACAGAAAATAATTTTTCATGGAAAAGTGGACGTTAAAACAAAAATGTATATTAATGAATCGTTACATACATCAAAATTATAAAATTATTTGAATTAAACATAGAACAAATTAATATGACACTAGATCGATATCTATGACGATGCCTTGTATCTTAAACTGCGGTCATTATATCAGGGTCGTGTATATATATATATATATATATAAGGAAGATATTAGAGATAAAAGGTACTCTTCTTCTTATCGCGCAGGAAGGATCAGAATTATAACGCAATGTCTTAAAAATCAACAAATTCTAAAATTCTTTCAACCACGTGTCAGCTATATAGGTATAATTGTGTGGACAGGCTTTGCAGTTAAAAAGATATTCCACTTTTTCTCTTTGCCTCAATACATGGCATTTTATATTATTGCCTGCATAATCTACCGTATTTTTTGGTAGTATAAGTCTGCACTCAGGTGAAACCTTTCTCATGATTCGATTCAGCATTCCTATATATCTGGGTGATATTTTACTTTCCTACGCTTACCAGCGAACTGTTTCTGATTTACTATGAAGCGTCCTCGCTTATTTTGCCTCTGGTAACAACAGCATCAATAGACTTTAGATCGTTGGTTGCAGTGCTAGAAAATGGCGATTATTCACACTAAAAAATATATATACTGGCGACTTATTATCATATTACTGTAATATTGTTAACATTTAAATAAACATGTAGTGAAAATTCCGAAGTTCATATAATCCTTTCCTAAATAATGTAAATTAAGCGCCTATTCAAAAATTCTCCCAATTTTACATGTAAAAAACCTGTTTCCCTAATGCGAATACATTATATATCACGTTCACGTTATCACGTTATGCCCATATCGACCCACTGCTGGGTGTAGGCATGTCCCAGACGTTTCCAACGACTTCGGCTCTGTGCCACTCGGATCCAATTGATTCCTGCATGTTTGGCAATGTCGTCTCGCCACCGTGTTGTTGGTCTGCCCCTTTGCCTTTTCGAATCCAATGGACACCATTGAAGGATATGTTTTGTCCACCTGTCATCATGTCTACGCGCCACGTGTCCAGCCCATGTCCATTTTAATTTTGAAATTTGTTCCACCGCGTCGGCCAATTTTGTGCGCTCCCTGATCCAAGTAATGGTTTTTCTGTCTTCTAACTTCACGTTTAATATTATCCTTTCGTATATATATATATATATATATATATATATATATATATATATATATATATTTATTTATTTATTTACAACTTCATACCGAAACGCGTACTTTTCTCTTCAGTTAAAAAATTTACATTATTTTTTATATTTCAATAATAAGTAATGTCTGATTTTCTCCATACATTAACGACAAAAACATGAATATAATATAATGCATACGTGACATATATAATAAATATATATCTTTAATTAGAAACAATATTTGGTAGTTGTATTAATTTATGAAAAATGTATTCATAATAAAGAAAGAAATAATGAATTATTTAATAGCGAGAATGAGATTTCAAGATTTTTATTGTAACATATGTGTGTTCTCAATCAGAAAAATATAATAACATCGAAGACAAGTAATTACCTCCATGCACCAAAAGTGTGACTTCATCAGCTAATCTACTTTGAGCTATTCTTTTATGAGATTCTTGCTATAAATAAACAAAATAAAAAAACTGGTTATATGAACGTAAACAAACACAAAATTAAGTACGAGTGACACTACGTAATTCTCATCTGTAAGATCATTTAACATTTCCTATAAACTAAATCATACAAGGAATAAGATTCTCACAGAGCATTTAAGAATTATTTGGGAAACTTTAAAATAATTATTCATTTTTAACTTCAAACCGGTTTGGATGAACTTTTAATATATCTAAGATGTTATCCGGATCGAATTTAATTTTCTACTCGATAAATGAACGCTAAATGTTAAATTCATCCGTAGAGATGGTGACTTAGAGAAGGATCGCTCGACAAATTTATCCGTATTTATAAACTGTAATTTTATAATTTAAATCTTTCCCGCAAATATAGATAATGTATTGGTAATTATTGAAATCTGATACCAGATTTATTGAATAAGATAACAGTACAGTGTGGCTGTTCAACTGTTAGAATTCGAAAAATATATTTCACGATAAGATTAAGTTACAATTTGTATTAATTGTAGGACCTAAATACATGTAATTAGTGTAACGCTATTTATTTAAAGAAAGTTCGGTAATGTTCTCCTATTATTATGAGATATTGTGGCAATATTAACTTAAGTTGTAGCAATTGTTTATTCAGAAAGAACGATTTCTATACCTGATTAATTAAGTAAATAATGTAAATAAGGAAATACTCACCTTTTGTTGTTCCATTAATTTATTTATTTCGTGAATTGTATCGAACGTAAAAAATTTCAGGAAACGTTCAACATCATTGTCCTCTATTCTCATCAAGAACTGATACAAGTCAAATGGAGATGTTAATGTTGAATTTAGCCAAATAGCATTAGGCACAGATTTTCCGAATTTATCACCAGCATCAGTCGTTATTAGTGGTAGGGTAAAAGCTGAAAAATTAAAATAAAAAATGTCGATTTACAATTACTTTAAAATTTATTTAAAAATTGAACAATAATCTATTTATCTAGTTGATTAAATCAGTTTGATAGATTTTGATTAGGTTATATGTTATAAATTGTTTATTAAAATTGGAAATAAAGCAAGATATGAAGAAATTTGTGAATACGTTAGTTGGGTGTTTTATTAGATAAACGGGGCTAACCTTCTCGGCGCATGTAAATTACGTAGCTCTAAAAACAAATAAAGCAGTAAGCGCAGTGTAAATCGTACCTTAACGTTAATAATAGCTCAACATTTACAAAGCGCTTATTCGTCCTGTGATGACTTTTGCTTGTCCCGCCTGGTTTTCTATCACGAAGGCGATCTTTAATAAATTACAATTTATACAAAATAGGTGTTTAAGATGTGTATTAAGTGCCCCACGGTATACCAGAATAGTGGATATGCATGAGATATTAAATTTTACCTTTTATTCGGGATTATATTCTTACTATAATTCATAAGTTCTTCGATAAATGTATATTGCATGAAAATCGGTATATCTCAATGATCGGAAATTACGATTCCAGGAAACTACAGTTTATGTACACGAAATATAAGCATAGATGCCTTAAACATAATATACTGTAAATTAATAATATTTGATTAAATGTAATCCGCTAACATTTTTTTTATATGTATATATAGGTATGTATATGTGTATTTTATCTATCTTTATTATTATTATTGCTTTCTATCGAATAATATACTTTTTTGTATGCTTAATGTGATACAAGGTGCTTTATGGAGTGTTCTTTTCAGATTTTTTATGGCGATTTATATTTTCAGACTAGTAAATATACTAATTTCTATTTATAAGAAATATTACATAAAGAATTTAGTTTATCAGCGGTAAGGATATTATAATTCCGATACGCGTAGTTTTTTATTCTTTGTGCTATTGTTTAATTTATGTAAATAAATAAATATTTTTTTTTTGTTATTCTTCTAATAATTTAACTGAAGAAAACTGAATACACAAAACAAATTTAATTCATCGCAAATATCACGTTAATCAATATTGTTCATATAATCATGTACAACTGCAACCGAGTGGTAACGTAATTCAATGTATAATATGATTATATATTTAGAAATCAAAAAATTGACAAATAAAAAAATAATACGATAATTATCATTATTTTTAAATAAAAAATTCACCGAAAACTCGTTTATCCAAATGTCTGTCAATCAAAGTGCGACCAGAAATTATATTACCAAACTGATCTTTACCACCAATCTGAAAATGTTTTTAAGTTTCGTAATAACATAAATATTTAAACCATAATTGTACCAGCATCCTAATAATCGTGCATATTTAATGGATCGTCTTTTACGTACAAATTTGAAATTTATGGAATGTGTGAAATAAAGTACATATTATACCTGAAAATAGCAGTTATAATTTTTCAATAAGTGTAACCAATCATAAGATTGAAATATCTGATACGTAAACTCTGTAAAACTCATACCACGTTCGGATTGTAAACGTTTAGCAACACTTTCTTTCAGAAGCATTTTATTCATTCGAAAATGCCTGCCGATTGAACTTATAAAGTCTATTAGATCAATCTTATTATACCATTCTTCGTTATTTAATAGTCTAAAAATAAACGAATAAACATATGAATTTAATATTACTCCTAATTACATAAATTCTTTAATGATAATAAATGGTTAATTTCATTTCATTTTTCATATTTAGAAATAATTTGACAGCATCACTTACATTAAAGGCTTTAATGAACTACCATGTTCAAATCTACTCCAAATATATTTTTCATGATTTGCAAAAATATCTTTAATATTCCGTGCTATATGCGCTGCATTCTCCTTTATTATTAATTTATCTTGTTGTTCACGATCCCTTGTTCTACCACTCGGATCACCAATTTGAGCAGTGGCACCACCTACCTATATGCATGCTTGTTTTAAAATAACTTCACCAAAATGAAAAAATTATTAATTTGTTTCGATAGCAATAAAAAATACATACGACTGCTATAACTTGATGCCCAGATCGTTGCCAATGCAATAAATTAGTTAATATCAACAAATTTCCTATGTGCAAGCTTTTTGCAGTTGGATCAAATCCAGCGTAAACGGTCTGCAAATTTCCAGAGAATGTTTTTATTATATCATCTCTGAAAAAAAAAACATTACGTAACACTGGGATTAATACGAAATTTTTAGACTTTGAACTTTTTGCATGTGGAAAATAAACTTTTGAAATGTGTCTACAATAAACTTAATGAGTGTTGCTTACATACAGTTCAATTTCTTTCATGTTAATTTAGAAATCAATTAAAAATATACAATGAATGGATTGAATTATTATTTGTACTGTAGCTCATATTTCTAAAAAATATATAAAAATGCATTTTTAGCAGTTGGTTTATTAATTTACTTCAATGTAAAAGTTTAATAATGATAAAGTAAACAAAACTCATTATTATTGAAAATATTTTTAAAATATGGTTTTTCATCTTAATAAACATCCATTTTCTGAAATTCTAAACCAATGGGAATTAATATTACTAGATATTTCTAAAATGCATTTTTCCGCCTTAATAGACACTCTCCTTCAATTATTAAATGACATCTGGTCTTCAGGAATATTCCCAAAATTGTGGCAGACCGCCGCGGTTATCCCAATTCTAAAACCAAATAAAGATCCGAATCTTCTTGATAATTACAGACCGATTTCACTTACATCGGTGCTGTGTAAAGTCATGGAAAGAATTGTGAATACAAGACTCCAGTGGTTACTCGACACACGTAAGCTAATTACTAATAAGCAATGTGGTTTCAGAAAGTCACGCTCTACAACAGATCAATTAGTGTTTCTTCAAAATTCTATTCTACACTCATTTGCCCACAGACAACATACACTAGCAGTATTTTTCGATTTTACAAAAGCCTTTGATACCGTTCGCAGAAAAAGTATAATTAACCAAATGGAAAAATGGAATATAGGCGGCCATCTCTTTAACTTTATAATAAACTTTTTACAACATCGGAATTTTCACATCAAACTTGGTACAGTAACTTCTAATAGTTATCCTTTAAATAATGGCGTTCCTCAAGGTTCTGTTTTAAGCCCAACCTTATTCAATATAGCTATAAATTCCATAACCGAAATTATCCACTTTCCAGTTCAAATGGCACTCTTCGCAGATGACCTTACAGTATTTATATCCTGCAATGATGAGGATCTAGGAGAAACTGCGCTCCAAGAATCAACAAATAATCTGTCTATGTGGTCCGAAAAAAATGGTCTAAAGCTTTCAACTCAAAAAACAAAAGCTATGCACTTTTGCCGAATTCGATCTTGTAACCATCATCTTACAGTGAAATTAGATGACACACAAATTCCAACTCCAGACTCAATTATGTATCTGGGACTAGCGTTCGATAACAAGCTGAAATGGATACACCATATAAACTATCTGAAGATGTCTTGTATGAAAATACTTAATTTAATGAAGAAATTATCTCATACTGTTTATGGAGCAGACAAATCTTCATTGCTGAAGATTTACCGTACACTCATAAGATCCAAATGTGACTATGGATTTCCAGCATATTCCTCATAAAAAATCACACTTCTTCGTTCACTTAATCCGATTCACAACGCTGCCTTACGGTTGGCTCTTGGAGCTTTCAGGTCCACTACAATAGTTAATCTCTATTGTGAGGCAGGTGAGCTACCGCCTGATTTACACAGAGACAGTATTTTACTAAAATTTTTGGTCCATTTACAATCGATTCCAGACTTACCTACAAAATTAACAACATCTGCATCTTGTAATCAGCCTCATGCTAAAGATATTATCCATTACAAAATCCAATCAATTTTACTTAATTTCACATCTCTTCCAGCAATTTACAAATCTGTACCATCAAAAACACCACCGTGGTGTTCAAATATCCAGACAGACACGTCGCTTACAGAAACAAATACCACCACATCTAACTCCAATCTATCATTGAACTTCAACCAACTACTGGCTAAATATAATGATTTTTGCGAATCTAGGCATCAGCACGCGAGCCGACAAAGCTGCCAAGTTATCGTGCTTCATGGGTCCAGTTCCAAAAATTCCAGCACCTGCCAGTGATGTTCAAACATTCCTCATATCCGGTATTCAACAGCAGTGGATCCAGAGATGGACCGACATATCAACGGAATCAAATTCGCTTCGTCTTCTCAAAACAGTTCCAAAACCATCTGTGACTACTATACCTGGAAGACGAAATGAAGTGGTTTTGTCTCGCCTACGTATGGGTCACACCATGTTAACACACGCTTATTTGCTGCAACAAGTGAGCCCTCCTCTCTGTCACTTTTGTAACACTCAATTAACTATCCTACATATATTAATCATCTGTCCTTTATATGCAAATATTCGCTCCTCTCTAAGCATGCCTAGATCTCTTCCACTAATCCTTCAAAACGTACCTTCCTATGAAAAAAGACTCCTGTTTTTCCTTAAATCATGCAATCTATATAATCTAATCTAAAGTCTCCTTTCTCCGTGCGTCTGGCCCTTGTTGCAGTACATAGCACGGTTAAAAGAAAAAAAAAAATATTTACCCCTTTTGTGAAATTCTGTTTTACACAAACCAATGGTAATTGTATAATTCATATTTGTGACAATTTTTTTTTAAATTTGGTAAAATATACACAATTACTGACGATTATAACACCAAAAATATCTGTTAAACGTATAACTACACAAAAAGGGATACATCTATTACAAGCCATTGTAAAAACAAACGTCGTATGTTAAGTTTGAGCTCACAGACATACCAGTCTACAGATATCAGAAAATAATTGTATTTAATTGAATTATTCATAAATGGAAATATATCTGCTAGTATACAGATTAAGGCTAATTATAGACTTTTTTTAAATAACTCCACCTGTTAATGAAAAAGGAGTCCATATACTGGAATTAAAAGGAAAATAAACAAACTAAAAAGATAAAAACTGTGTAATCAATTTTCAAAATAACATATTTGACTTAGTTTAAAAATTACCTAGCATGTTCAGGGCACATATCTTCAAACATATCACGTTCACATAATTTTAACATATTTCTGTTTTCATATTTTTTTCTAATACACTGTGTTGAGCACAAAAATATTTTTATTTTATCTACAAGCAGTGACGGCACTTTTATATTATAAAAAAGAGTTAAGTACATAATAATTATAAATACTGAACTGAACAGATTTTAAAACAAATCACATAATACAACGAATTACACCGGTATTTGTAGGTAGTATATGTCAAAATATTTTTTTCACTTTGGAGTGATGTTTACAAACATAGCAGTTTATTTATTAAATTTATTTACATATAAAAACTTTTTTTTTTGTAATAGGGTCATATAATCTTCAAAATAAATATTAAGAGTTTCCTAATTCTTGTTCTTGTCAGTTATCAATTAATTATGTAACGACGTCAACCGTCAAGGATCATTTTAATAAGTTATTTTAAAATAATCATCTAATGTAGACATCTTTTGCATAATATTTATATCTACTTCTTCATTTTTAAAAATATTTTCTATATAAGGGTTTAAAGATAAAATGTATGAAATTGTAGTGTTATTAAAGCTTAACTTAAATCTGGTTTTTCAACATTCTTTTGCTCATACACGTGCGTGCAAACGTAATAACAGTAGTCACTTCTCTCATATTTTTGTTAGAACATTCTAATAATATGAACTCTATGGTGTAACGTGTTTCGTATTTTTATACGTGGTAGTACTAGCGATACAATTATAAACCTTGAAATTATAGGATCCGGTGATTAATTTTTAGAAAACTTGAAATTAAGTAAAAAGAAGTAGTGTTTCTTATTATAATCTTAAACAATTTTAATACTACATAATAAAAATCATTTAATGGCAGAGGAGAGTGTTACTCCAGATTCATGGGATCAGGATGCCGATTCATCAGTCAATACTGATAGTTCTAAAAGTAGAATATTAAATGTAAATGCTGCGGAATTCGTACCAGCTGCTAGTCCTGTGACTTCTCCCAGTGATGCTGAAAATGAAAAAAATGAAAGTTCTGAATCTAAAGGTCAGTATGATATCGCACGATAACCTGTTGATTCTTTGAAAAAATCTAATTTGATGTTTTCATTTTAATTTTTTTTAATAGCTTTTATTAAAAAATACATTCTATAAATTGTGAGAACAACTTGGATTGTGGTGTTGTTAACATTTAAATTAATTTTTTGAATATATTTAACTAAACAAATTTAAGATTAATGTATAAATTTACTATTTTTTTTTTGATATGTTTATTAATATGTGTTAATTTAATCTTGATGAGATTGCAATGTTTTCTATGTTGTGCATTAATTTTTATAACATTGTTTTTAAAAGATTGTTCATCGTTGTATATATTGATTATGAAATTCATTAACACATACGTTTATTTCTACTACACTTGTCTCCCCAGTTAGGTCTATATTATATTATGATAAACTATTTTAAGTATTTTCGTTTGTATTGTTTAGCACTGTCTTACTAATACGATTTATATGGTTATTTGTATAAAAATTGTGCACACAATGAAATTTTATTTATTGTAATTCTTAAATAATCAATTTGATAAAACTTTTTGATGATTTGTTCTAAATTTGTTGATTTTTATATTTATTAAAAACAAATGTCGATAATGTAACTTATTTTATGCGATATTTTTTGTGGTAAAATTTTTTCTTTTTATATTATGTAATCGTTTAAATTTGGCGCTATTTTAAACAGAAATTGAAGTTAATGGCGTTGAAGATCAGGTAAATACTTCAAAATCAGTATCACCTATTGATTCGTGGGAAGAAGTTGCAGAGTCAGATTTACTGAAGAAGAAATGTAATGATGAAGAAGAAAAAGAAGAAGAAGATGAAAAAAGCGATATTGTTCCAGAAATTGAGAAGCCTAAAACAAAGAAAAAATCTCCCCAGCAAAGTACTGTGAAGAAAAAAGAGCACGTCAATTTAGTGATTATAGGTCACGTGGGTGCGTCAATATTGTTTGTATTGTATTATTTTTATTTCTTTTAAATTTTTATCTCTCTTTCAAAGTGATGGTTATAATTATATATATATATATATATATATATATATATATATAATTGCCAGTATTTCTTGAATTTTTTGTTATATAAAGTGGTATTAAAATAACCAGTTAAAGTTGTGCGATGTACGTTTAACTATTACATGTAAACCAAAGTTATGTGTATACTTTTGAAGAATACAATTTAAAAATTAACCCGATTATTTCATGGTTTTAAAATAAACCTTTGGAATCCATATATATATATATATATATATATATATATATATATATATATATATATATATATATCCACCAGGTGACATATTTCTTCTTTTGGGAATAAACTTGTACTTACTTTTATTAGATATTCTTTTTTTTTTTTGCTTAGACGCTGGTAAGTCAACTATAGGTGGCCAAATAATGGCGCTTACTGGTATGGTGGATAAAAGAACTTTGGAAAAATATCAACACGAAGCGAAAGAAAGGAGTAGAGAATCCTGGTATCTGTCATGGGCTTTAGATACAAATCAAGAAGGTACATTGTCTGTATATACAGTTCTTATATTTTTGTATTTGTTTGAATAAATGTGTTTTATATGTGTAAATATATACACACACATGTATATCTTTTATGTATTAATTTTTCGTTAGCTATCTGTTCGTCAGTGTTTGGAAAAATCTTCGATTAGTTGTTGTTATATATATATATATATATATATATATATATATATATATATATATATATATATAGATAGATATGCGTGTGTGTATATTATGGATTTAAAAAAATTCGTGAATAAATTTGTAGGTATATATATAGAGAGAGCGGTGTATATTTAATTGGTATCAGTGACAAGTACATACAAATTATAAAGAACATTTATGGGTCTGCTACAATGTAAATAAATTTATCGAATAAAACGAAAAATATCCTAATAAAAAGATATGTTAGACAAGGAAATACCATCTCACCGAAATTATTTATCTGCGCTTTGGATATCATGTTTAAAACCTTGAATTGAACTACAACCGGTATTAGAATAGATGATTAATATGTGAATCACCTCAGATTCGCGGACGATATAGTTCTAGTGAGCGGAAGTGCAGAAGAGCTACAGACGATGATAACAGATTGAAATGTAACAAAATAGGACTGAAAATAAATTTACATGAAACAAAAATAATTACGTACACAGGAAAATGTACAAATAGCAGTAAAATCGGAACAGATAGAGCAAGTAAATAGTTACATATACCTAGGTCAAAAAATCACTACAAATAAAGACATGATAATGAAAGCAGAAGTGACAGGAAGAATATCACTATTGTGGGTTGCGTTTGGAAAATTACGCATAGTATTCCGCAATAAACAAATGCCGATTAATCTGAAACGTAAATTATATAACTGAGAAGGAGCATTAAGAAGATGATTCGGGGGCATTCTGAAGAATTTGTACTTTATTGTTCGTGGAGTTGCTTATACTACACCAAATATGGCAAGGATAACTAAAATGAGAACTGTGTATATCAATAATTTGTTTTGTATATTTAATTTTAATTCCTTTTTGAATATTGGGAATAACTGATGTAAACGAGCATGAGCTTTATCAATACTCCGGTTGATGTGATTGTTGAATGTTAACACCGTCTGTCTAGGGTGAGACCGAGGTATTTATATTTAACAGCAGATTTCGACTCCAATTGAGTGTTGTCTATTGTAATACACTGTGCGACCTGAGGCCTACGTCTGGAACATACAATTTTAGTTTTTTGGGTGTTAATTTTGATTTTCCATTTTTCATAGTATTTGTATATTTTATTGTAACTGTTTGCGGATCTGTTGATAATGGTATCAACTTTATACGAGGATGTGTAGATTGCATTATCGTCAGCAGAGAAGGAAATGATGATATTTTGTAATGGTGGCAGATCATTAATGTATAGAATAGAGAAAGGGCCTGAAAATGCTATCTTGTGGAACATCAGCAGCAGAATCCCTAAGATTGGAATAGGTGTCATTCAGACTAGCCAGAGAAATTTTTGAAGCGGTTATCGACATAGTTGTACAGTATTTCTGAACAATAGTGTGTACATATTTTGTGTGATGTGCTGTAGATAATGTTGAATTTCGAGAGTGTACTAGCATGTAGTAGTTGACAAGTAGTTCAGCTTTATTTTTAGCGGAATATGCAGTGTCATTATTATGTTTGAGGGGTGGAATGTTGGCATAGTATGTGTAAACTTTTTGGTAATGTTGCAGTCCTTGACAGATGTTGACTTAAATGTGTTATTCCAGTCATTGTTATGGTGTTCAAGTAGCTTAGCTTTGACCACACGTGTGAAAAAGTTACACCGTTTTTTGAACCAGTTAGTTCTGTTTTCCGATATTATTTACGATAGTGGTTTTTAATTGAACTAAAATGAAATGAGAAGACCACAGTGAGTGGTTACTTTTCTTTTTCAGGTGTTCAGCTGAGATGATGTTAGGATGGTATCTGTAAGAAAGATAATATATTTATTTATTTGATTAGTAGTGAGAGGGCGTCTTTGACTTTTTATTGTGTTACTTATATGGCTCTTGTACTGAGACCAGTCAGCGTTTTTGAAGTCATAAATTAACTTGTGTAATTGAATGAAAATTTTTGTTTATTTCGAAATAAATAAGAGTTATGAAGCTTAAAGATTGTAAAAATAAAGATGTAGTGATGTATGGAAAATTTTTACAAACAATGAGATCTTTGTATATGTATATTATTGTGTATAAACTTGAAATATTTCTGTTCGATCACAGGATCGACGTTGCTCTTATTTGTGAAATAAATTTGACTTCTAGCAATAGCTTTAACATTACAGGCTACACTATTTACTGTGCTCCCCATCCTGATGGCAGATCACACGGTGGTGTGGAAATATTAATCAGAAATGGTATGTCATTGCCAAAATTACATAGAAATTTCATGCGCTTATCAATTGCTAGCTGCAAATGTCAATACGGATAAGTTCAAAATTACAATAGGTCTAATTTACTTTCACCCAAACTTTTTATTCCCGGAGAAAAGTTAAGAAACATTTTCAATGGGCTTGGTTCGAGAATTATTTTAGGAGGTGATTTTAACTCAAAGGATATTCGCCGGAATTGTACAAAGGTTCCTCGCTAAAATAATATCTCAAAGTAAATTATCAGTTGTGACAATTCAACATCCTTCATACTGGCCAACTTATAGTAATCGTGTACCAGAAGTGCTCGACTTTTTCACCACAAAAAACCTTCAAGGAACAAATGTCAGCTGTAAAATGGTTCCAGATCTATCTTCTGATCATACTCCGGTAATTGCTTGGATTGGTGCAATTCCTGATGCACACTGATAACAACGTTTAACAAACAGAAACACAGATTGGATTAAATTTTCGAATTTTATTAATGCAAACACTAATTAGCATATACGTTTAAAGACACATAACGAAATAGAAAATTCTGTACAGAACTTTGTGCATATCATACATTCATCGTCCAGAATATCAACTCCATACCATCAAAACTGCGAAATGTATTCAAAGATGGTTCTTATCTACCTGTCAACATAAGAAACTTAATTCAGTTAACACCGTTTAGCTAGAATCATGTGGCAACGTACTAGGAGTCCATCGTTAAAACGTTAATACAATAGCTTTATTACGAAACACAATATCTCAGTTTTATAACGCTAA
The DNA here is from genome assembly GCA_032883995.1 of Coronaproctus castanopsis. Taxonomy (NCBI): domain Eukaryota; kingdom Metazoa; phylum Arthropoda; class Insecta; order Hemiptera; family Monophlebidae; genus Coronaproctus; species Coronaproctus castanopsis. The sequence goes on from CM065053.1 coordinate 143,203,943, forward strand.
GCATTATACATATTTCTGCTCTTTAAATCCGAAAGAAATTCAGTCTGGAAAGCTACAAAACTATCTGAATTAGCCGCCCAAACAGTTTCTAGTAAGAAAATTAAAAGGTGAATGGGAAAAACTCCGATGTATAAAAAGCAGAAAAATTTGGTTCTTTTACAACGTTTTCCAACCCCACAATGTTCAATTTGACTAAACACACCCGTAACTTCATGGACTTTCTACTGTCACCTTTTTGATTGTTACTTCCAACAAAACATATATCTCCTAGAAAGGTATCGTGTAAAATTGCCAAACTAGCTAACTGTAAAGCACTAGGCAAAAACATAACTGGTGACACAAAAAACTACTAACTTACATTTTCAATAATTTGAAACGAATCCACTATTATCGTTATATTAAAACCTACAGAAAATGCTGTCCTTCCTATCTTACAGACTAATTAGCCTGCTGAGCACTGTATCTAAAATCTTTGAAATGCTAATACAAGATCAAATATTGAAAATAGCTACAGACGAAAAATTAATTCCTGATCGTCAATTTGGTTTTCGTAAAGGCCACTCAACGGTACACCACACAGAATTATAGACCGGACATTTGCTGCCTTTGAAAAACGACAGTACTGTATTGGGCTTTTCCTAGGCATGGAAAAGGTTTTTTATCGTGTATGACATATCGGATTTTTATTTGAACTGAAAAGTATTATGCCCAGCGATCTCTACTGCTTGCTACGTTCATATTTATCAAATCGCTCATTCAAAGTCAAGATAAACTCTGTCTTCTCCAAAAATATGATGTCAGAACTTCGGTTCTGCAAGGAAGTATACTTGGGCTTCTACTCTATTTACTGTATACAACGGACATTCCAGTACTAACTACCTCCCTGCTGGCGACTTACGCTGGTGATATGTGTATCCTAACGACACATGGTGATTGTTCACATGCATCTGCTCTTATGGAAGAACATGTAGATAAAAGATCTGTATGGGCTACACATTGGGGAATTAAAATCAACATGAAAAAGAGTCAACAGGTAACGTTTTCACTGAACAAGAAGCCTTGCCCACCAATTAAAATCAGTAACATTCCTTTTCCTCATTGCGACACTATCAAATACTTCGGCTTGTATTTGGACCGCCGTCTTACATGGAGTACTCACTTTCAGTATGTGCGTTGTTCCATAATGAAATTGCTACGCATTATAGTTGGCAGAAAGTCCTCTGTAAAGTTATCCTGCAAGCGTCTGGTATACTTGTCGGTAATAGCTTCAATATGAAAGTACGACATTGAAATTTACGATGCATCTGCAAGAAGTAATATACATCGTATTCAGCAGCTGCAGTACAAGATTGTTCGCCAGATGGTGGACGCTCCGTTCTTTGTATCAAATCGTGTACCATTCACGATGATCTCTACATTGAATATGTACACGATTATCACGTCAGACGATATAACATTTTTTTTTAACGAGCTGCGTGCCAGCTCAAACCGCAATATTTCTAGTATGCAACAACCATCGTTACCTGATAATCCGATAAGAAGGCTTAAAAGGCTTTGGATCAGAGACTTTCTTAGGACTGGATAACTTTACGCTATGACGGAAGTCCCATCGCTTCATTGAAATAATTATTTTATTAGTTCTTTGATTTTTTCTACAACCACTGCATATATTTTCCTTGAGAGTGATCAGTATTTCATACCACACTTTATAAGTTAATTTGTTACTAACTTATTAGCTTCGCCAATAGTGGTCAGTTTATTTTGACTGGAGTGCTGTTTGTTTTTTTTGTATTTTTTTACTGTGTATTATTGGGCATGTGTGTATATATATATACACATATGTATATTTATATATACATTATAGGTATATATACTACATGTGTTGTGTTTGTATATATATGTATTTATATATATATATCAGTGTGTGTATGTGTATATATATGTGTGTGTGCATATGTTTATTTAAGTATTGAAAATGAATAACTATGTGTAATAGGTATGTGTTTTGCTAGGAATGTGTATATTATATATATGTTTAGAATATTTACTATTTGTTTAGTCTGGATTCTAAAGAATGTATTGTATTTCCTAGTTTCACATATTCAGATTTCATATTTAAATAAATAACTTTTACCAAATGCATTATTCTGTATATTTTATGTTGGAAGCATGACAACTTTTGTTATTTCAAATTCTTAAATAAAATTTAGTAAATATATTTATCATCAATCCATTTAACAATCTGTGATATATAGGAGGAACAGTTTATGTTACAAAAATGCCAGTCTGGTGAATTTAGACTATCATTTGATACATTTGTATTTTTAATTTGACCTGTTTGAGGAGATCTCCTAGCTCTAGTGGATCTATAGCTAGGGCTAATAAATATCAGCCGGGTAGACTAAGACTGCTACCACATTTACTAGTAAAAAATGTTAGAATGCACTGATGATCATACAGATGCACGCGCACAAAAATTATATAAAACAAACACAAAAGATTGACAAACCGAGTTTAAAGGAACGGAAATAATTGAAATGATCTTACCGATGGTTAGTCTACTGATAAGACTGATGTACGATTATAAAGTATACCCAGTGACATACATGTATCGAAAAGTTTAATTATTCTGTTTATATAATAACTATAAAAATAACATTTCAAGTTTAGTACGAACTTATTTGCGGACTTACTCAGTATGTAATATTCTATCATTTCTTTGAAGTAAATATATACATACAAAGAAGGCACATGTACATGTACAAAATAAAGTAAACGACAATTTTTTACTAAATTGAGAATGTTTTTTCAGTGCATTTGGTGTATCCCTCCGAGGGGTCACCGCTTTATCGTGAGGGAGGGGTTTGCGTGCTTCAATGATTTTGTGGGCTACATCAGCGATAGTGCATACTACCAGAAGGGTCACCCAAGCTGGAAAGGTCACAAATGAGAAGCCAGACGAAGAGTGATACCGTGGAAGCAGCGCTATTCAGATGACATAACGGTAATCGCAGAAAGTGAAAAAAACTTGTCGGTTGCACTGATAAAGCTAAACTTGATTCTAAAATGCTATAACGTGACAATAAATAAGAAGAAAATAGTGGTAATGAAAAGCAGTAAAATGGAAAATATTAAAACTATGAATATAAAATTAGAAAATGAAAAAATACAACTAGTAAAAAAGTACAAATACCTCGATTCAATACTAACAGGAGATGGGAGAAATGATCAAGAAATAAGGTTAAAAATATTGCAGGCGAAAACCGTATTTATGAAAAATATCTAAAAATTTAAATACAAAAATACGGAAAATGTTAGTAAAGGTTTATGTTTGGAGCGTGCTATTTTATGGTTCAGAAACTTGAGTTATAAATAAATGCAGACAAAAGCAATTAAAATCGTTCGAAATGTGGTGTTGGCGAAAAATGCAAAAATTTAAATGGACTGTCAAAACAAAAAATATAGAGTTCAATATATAAGCGAACGAAGATGCGGTTGAATAGGACATATTATAAGGAATAACAGATATTTAACAGTAATCGAAGGACAAGTAAATGGAAAAATATCGCGGGGAAGACCGAGACAAAAATACATCATCCAAATAATGGAAGATGCAGAAGTAAATACGTACCAGGAATTGAAAGAAAAGGTGAAAACCAGAAGCTTGAAAGTAAAGTACTCTTCATATTGATCATAAATCTAAAGATTGAGGAATGAAGAAGATTGGGTGCATAATGTTTCTAGTCTTCTAGTTTTATGAAAAATTTAATTTTTTCATAAAACCCCATATGCAACGTTTAACTGATTACGTCATAAGTATGGATTTTCGATATATAGATCGACTATGTTAATGATCACGATACGTCTAATTTTTTCTATCACCATTCAGAATTTTTCGTACAAATATTTTTGTGCGTATGTGTAAAATACAACCTTTGGTGATACATATTTATATTAAACAAAATAAAATAAAAATACTATTTTATGGCATATCACAATATATTTAATAAACACAGTCTACTAGTTTCACTCGCTACAGCATCATCATGTAATTCAGTCCATAAAAAAAATTATTATTTTATAAAATTCAAACAGGGTATTATGTGTATTGCATTTGAATATTTTTACTTTCGTTACTTTTAATTTCATTATTTTTTTATTTATTAATAGAACGTGAAAAGGGTAAAACGGTTGAAGTAGGTCGTGCTTATTTTGAAACAAATAAAAAACATTTTACAATATTGGACGCACCGGGTCATAAAAGTTTTGTTCCAAACATGATCGGTGGAGCAGCGCAAGCTGATCTTGCAATTTTGGTAATATATTTGAACATTTAATCGTGATATATTGATTATAAATATAATCCACGATATTATATTAATGTATGTGTGTGCACTTATGTATGTATGTATGTATGTATGTATGCATGCAAACACAAATGCATATTCATAAAGTAAGTATACATGGTTATTTAAATCGTCATAATAAAATTAACTTGTAGGTTATATCAGCGAGGAAAGGTGAATTTGAAACCGGTTTTGACAGGGGAGGTCAAACGAGGGAACATGCTATGTTAGCTAAAACGGCTGGTGTTAAACATTTGATAGTTTTAATAAATAAAATGGATGATCCGACTGTTGAATGGTCCCAAGAAAGATATCTCGAATGTCATGACAAGATATTACCATATTTGAAAAAACTTGGTTTTAATCCAACGAAGGATCTTTCATTTATGCCTGTTTCGGGACAAACAGGTTTAGGAGTAAAAGACTCTGTGCCAGAATCAATTTGTTCTTGGTACAGGTAAGTAAATACATTGCTATTTGTATGAACATGCCTTTTAAATGATGATTTACATATTGTAAGGGTGTTGTAAAATTTCTGTGTATAAGTTTAGCTTTAGTCACAAAAATCTAATTTAAAGTTGAATATAAAATCTAAGTATTTATAAATTAAATGCTTTACAAAACTGAGGAAAGTAGAGATGTATGCGTTCTTATTTAAATAAACAATTTCGATAATGCATAGTACATTGTAATTATTAACAGAAAACATGTTTTATATATTGAAAAACTGATTTTGTGTGTTTATAAATAAGTTCACAATGACGGTTTTATTATAATTATAATAACACATCGAATTATGCATTAAGAATTCAAGATGTATAAAATTTAAATACGAATTTCACAATTCGCAGTGTAAAAGATTGCTCCGAATATATGGATTTTTGAAATGCATACGTACATACATGCATATGTGTATATATATGTTGTGATGGTCAGTATGCCGTTATATTTATTTCACAGAGATAGAGTCGGATATTTTATTCTTTTAGAGATACTATGTTCTGCCTGCTGAACTATACATGAACTGTACTTCTTATTGACAATATTTTATTTCAGGAATTCATATCTCAATTTGTCTTCTTATAGGTTATATTGATTGCTTAATTTATTACGTTATTGTGTATGTTGATTTCTTGCAGAATAATATTTGTTTATATGAGTATAAAAATCAGTTTTTGTTACCTAATCTTTATTTCTAAATTTAATTTGTGCGCGCATTATACTGCTTTATATATGTTCAAACCCTTATATTATTCTCTTAAATTTTTAAATCACACATTTAGTGTGTAAAATAATCTTTGACAAAATTATTTTTTTCTCATTGTATAGAATAGGTCTGATAAAAGACATAACCGACTGGGAACACTTTGGAAAGAAAAAAAGGGAAGCTTAATGTAAAATATTAATTGCAGATAGATGCGTTTCAAGAATAAAAAATATCATAGAAATATTTCTTTTTTTAGTCTTCTGATACTAGATTCAGTGATGTCAGCTTATAACTCACAAGAAAATCTATGTTTGGTTGTATTCTATCTTTTTAGTCTTAATGTTAGATTTATAAAATTAGTTTCGTATATTTTTGGGTCCTACTGCAGTCTGTTACCTTAATCGTATTAAGACTCCTAGAGTAGGGATTAGGAATTTAGGAATACAAATCTTATTGACTACTACGCCTTAGGTAATAGTTCCAGTTTTTATATAAATTTTGACGTAAGAATATAATTATTTAGGAAAATGAATATTAATTTAAAAGGTGAATACTAAAATATCTGGACTTTATTTATTTATTTAAACTATTTTTGTATAAATCAACATTTAGTTAACAAAGAGCGTATTAACAAAATAAAAATTATGTACGTTTTATAATATTCAAAGAGGCAAAATATGTGTTTTTTTTTTTAATATAATAATCATAAACAATACGGAAGAAAATTGTATTTAAATTTATCTGTGATTTCGTACGTTGAATATATTTTTAAATTATTTTTTTCATTCGTAACGAAGTATTTCACTTATACATGTTACCTTCTTGAGTCTGTGTTTATCCAACTATTATATGTATGTATATATATATATATATGTGTGTTTTAATGTATGTATTTATATTTAGGGGACCGTCGTTTATAGAATTTATCGACAGTTTGCCACCGCTGAATAGGCGAATGGACGGTCCTTTCAATATGCCAATTATAGATAGATACAAAGACATGGGAACATTCGTAATGGGTAAAGTGGAGTCTGGAGAGACTAAAAAGGGACAATCATTGCTTGTAATGCCAAATAGGGTGAGTGTCAATATTTTTACGCTCGTGAAGTGTAAAGTTAAATCAAATTGAGAAAGTTAATTGCTGTTTACTAAAAATCTTCTGTTATCCAATGGATTATTTTAAGTAAATGCGAGTAAAAACTTCACCTTTTTTTAAATTCATTTAATCTGCGTGCTCCAATTGTTTAATATGTTCCTGGAGTGTAGTCGTGTTATATAATGTATGTATGTGGGTGTGCGTGTTGCCCAATTATATGACGCCCTGGCTCTTCCTGTACTGAAGTATAATTTAAGAATAAGCATAATTTAAGCGACATTTTGTATTATTTTTATCTTTAAACTATTGAAAAATATAAAAAATTCTAAAACCTGGATCATATTTTACAATATACGTATATATTTATTGTATTATTTAATACTTTAATTTTACCGATATATGCGTTGTTCGTTTAGCACGGTGCCCTAATCCACGGTAAAATGTTATTTTTTGCACTAGATAACGTTAATAATCAATTTTTGATTTAGTGCATAATTTCGTTAGTTAACTTAAAATGTGGTTTCTAATTTAGATACAATTTGTGTACTTTTAAAAATAGAATAACCATCATAATTTTGCATCGTTGCACGTCGTTCATAATAATTTATCATATACTTCCCTTATTATAGACGCCTGTTATTGTGGACCAATTATTTTCGGACGACGAAGAAGTAAACGCGGTCGGCCCGGGTGAAAATATAAAAGTTAAACTAAAAGGCATAGAGGAAGAAGATGTATCACCTGGCTTTGTGTTGTGCGATATAAATAATCCTGCTAAAACCGGGAGAATATTTGATGCTCAAGTAAATATTTACAATTATATTTCTCTAAACTATATATATATATATATTATGTATGCGTGTGTGTATGTAAGCAGAATGAATCCCAAGTAACAGTTAAAACCGGATATTTTTGACTCTGAAATCAATCTTTTGCTATGATACTATAAACTAGGAATTTCTTTATTATAACCTTAAAAATATGATATATTGTTGTATGTATTCATGTAGTTTATATATATATATTTGTGTGAAATATAAGCCGATCTTAAAAACTTTTATAAACACGTTATTTACACATTTGCATTACAGGAACAACTTTACATATGCAACGGTTTATTTAAAATATATATCCATGCACATATTTACATTTATGTATTACCATACATTTTTTTTTTTTTTTTTGGCAGGTTGTAATATTAGAGTACAAAAATATTATTTGTGCCGGTTATTCGCCCATGATGCATATTCATTGTGCTGCTGAAGAAGTTTCTGTGCGGGTAATGCATTATTGTATGTAACTTTCCTATGTATCAAAAGAAAAATTTATAAATTCCAGTGTTTCTTGTCATGTACGTTGCAATTTGTTGAAAGTTATATTTGAAGATTTAAACGCCATGCTTAACTATTCTTTATCAAGTTGTTATGAATTTATAATAATCAATTTTTTGTTTAAAATGTTTTATAATTCATACTGTTCAACAATTTAATAGTTATCGTAATATCCAAACTATAATACGTATTTCTAATTTTTTTGCAGGCACTCATTTGCTTAATAGACAAAAAAACTGGCGCCAAATCGAAAACACGACCACGATTCGTTAAACAAGATCAGATAGTTATCATGAGGCTAGAGTGCGCCGGTATTATTTGTCTAGACGAGTTCAAATTGTTCCCGCAGTTAGGAAGATTCACTTTACGAGATGAAGGTAACTTTTTACTGAACTTTGAGTAATTTAATTTTACTCTCAACGTTTACTTTACGAAAGTTATTATGAAACCTAATTATGACATACATATATATATATATAAAATATATATGTTCCTTTATAGAGAAGATGTGCCCAAAGCGTGATAATAAAACAATTAAAATATTACATTTATAATACCCTGCTAGTGTTTATAAAATACGAGTACACAAGAGAAAGAAGACGTTGAATCATAGGCATGTAAATCGTTTGATGGAGTTAACTATTCGTATATTTAAAAGTAATGAAACGTATAAAATTAATTTATAATAAAAATGAATAATCGAAACCAATTATGAAATGAATTTATAATAATAAAGTAATTTAACCTGAAGTAGTATAAACTGTTTAGTGTACTGTATAAGTAAGTTTAATGAATGAAACGGTTTTGTTACATTTTTATAACTTTACATGCAAGTTATTAATTAGTCAGCCAATTGTAAGTATTTAAGTGTTCAGTAAATATATATGTTAGAAAATCACATTAAATAATATGGAATCCAAATATATAATGCGGTTAATTTTTTTCATAGACTATTTAAAAAAATTATTTGTTTTCAAATAAATTTAAATGATAAAATTGTACATGTTTAAATATAAAATGTACAGATAATAATATATAAAATTGTAATAATACGTTTAAAGCGATCATGCCCGAGTGTTTTCCGTTCGGTCACATATTAATGACAAACACTACTTGTTTAAAGAAATTTATATTTACAATACTTTTACTTGAATGTGTTTGTATAGCGTATATTTGAAATATAGCTACAAAGTTATGTTAAAATCGTACCGTTTTCAGGTTATATATCGATTTTGAGATAAACGAGAGTTTAGTTATAAACGTGTATATATAGTGATTTGAAACGAACAGTGCATATAAGAATAAGTGCGAAAAATTTAACCCGTTGACTTCAATGTACGGTTTAATTCATTCTGATTGTCTGTTTTTTTCTGAATTTACTGGTATATTTTTTAATCCTTTCAGTCACGATTTCCACTTATATCATACAATGGTAAGAAAAAAATTTATTTTTTAGTTGACGTGAAATGTCTCAATTTTAAAAATATTTATATAAATACACTGAAAATTATCTACAGTTTACTTAAAAAGCAGTATTGTATAATAAACATCTGTGTATAAAATTTATAATTTAGTGTCAAAATTTTATAATATATGACTGAAAGGGTTAAAAATATATTTATTACAATTTTGCGTTGTTTTTTAAAAGAAGTGTATCAGAACGTTTAATTTTTAAATTTTATTTTAAGCAGAGATATAATATAAATTTAAAAATTTTGTGTTAATTTTTGAACGGTGTTTGTAAATCTGTTCGTGGTAACAATTGCACTTTTTAAACTAATTTTGGCGATTATTTTGAATTAAGTCTTACGGATTTTTTTATTTTTTGCTATAATACTTTTATGTAGTTTGTTTTATTTCAGATATTTTTATTTTAACGAAAATAATATATGCCTTACTGCCTTCTCCAATTTGTTTTCTTCGAATGACCTTCTTCAATAACATTACGTTCTGAACTATGCCTGAAATTACTGCATCATCTTATAATGCTCCTCCATACACTATATTGTCCCTTCTTCATGTTTACAATTTACATGTTTTTCCAGACATATTGATATTTCTAGAGAAGTTGTCCACGTTTATACAAATGTTAGTTAGTTCGTACGTTAGTATCATGTTGGGTAACCCGTAAAGGCATCCCCATAAAAAATAAAAATACTAAAATAATCACGATATTATATTTTGTTTTCAGGGAAAACTATCGCTGTCGGGAAGGTGTTGAAGATTATAGAATAATTACGCCAATTATACTGATGGTGTAAATAATAGCGTATTTTTACATCGTTGTTTAAATGCGTATGTATATATGTATATGTATATATGTATATACATATTTATTTACTATTGTTGCTGTTGGAATTTATGTTGTGTATATATATATATATATATATATATATATATATATATATATATATATATATATATATGTCCGTTCAACACTGAAAGTTGGTATTGTTATTCCTTTGCATTATTTGAAGCGTGTGGTCAAACAACACTGTACATTTACATGTTTTAAAAAATCGATTCCTTGTAAAATTCAAGTGCTGAGTTGTAAAATTTATTTTCGGAAATATTTATTGCAGTTATGAAATATTCATCAAGCTGTTTTTAATTAAGTCAACTTAAATGTCATTTATGATGTTAATAATTCAATAGTATTATCTGATTGTCCAACAGAATTTTACGACTTATCTAGGCAATATATTTTACATTTCTAGGATATTGCCGATCCTATTTATTACCTTTTAAAAATAATGATGCGAATTATTATCGAAATATCTGAACCTATCGATCTTTCCTACAACATTATACGTACAGCATTGTTTGATCGTACGCTTCATTTAGTAAAAGGTAATTGTTATAAAATTGATTGAATTTTTAAAGATGTCATTTTGACCAAATGGCACCACGATGAGTGCGTGGGAATGAGTACAAAATTTTTGTTAGACTGAAATGTTAGAAATTTTACCAACGATCTTGAAAAGGTGCTCTACCCAATCATCGATAAAACACGTTTACTCTTGTTAACGCGCAATTAATTTCAGTTTGTTTTGAAAAGTTAATCGTTTTTGATTCAGTAACACATGTCCCTTCGATTCATTCACATATAAGTAATTATTATTATTGTTGTTCGTATTGTTTTTTATTCGATTAGTACGAGTTAATGTCGCTTGGGTTTTGTTTCTCGAATTAACCGCTCATTAACACATTCTATTACGCATAAAGGAATAATTTTGAAGTTTTATATTTGAAAATAATGTAAATAGCGAATTATTATCTTTTCTTATAAATTATAAAAATTTTGTTCAGTAATTTAAGTAAATTGTTTCAATTTGAGAACATTTACTAGATTGCATTAAATAATAAATAAAATTATATAATAAAACGATCTACTGTTGTTGACGAATCGACATTTTCTATTGTTTACTTTTAAACGATTAATTTTTAACTCAAAATCGTACAATTATTTAAGCGCAATTAATTGTATGTTATTGACGTTCAAGGTCATTATTTTAATTGTCCACGTAAGAGAACATCGACTTCACGTTTTAAATCGTTCCATTATTGTTATTCCATCTTCGAATATTAGAAAGTATACAATACTGATTTCCTCGAAACTTTCAGAATGAACGGAGTGTTTTCTATCTCATCTCATTCTTGTTCAACAAACTATTACCGTACTTTTAACCGTTATTTCAAATTAATTTTTGTGACACTGAAATTTTTCATTCCACCTTAAAATAGAGAAATATCATTAACAGCTTAATTATCGAAAATTATAAACTAAAAGATACCTCGTTAAACAAAACAAAAAAAAAAAAAGTGAATACTAACGTATCATAAAGAAAATAATTTCTTTATAATCGCGACCAAATATTTAAAAAATAAATTATTTTTTTTTCTCTCTTATAAAAAAATATTTTAATATTATCCTGATAATATTGAATACAATAACCCGTTAAAAAATAATAATTCATTTTTACCTTGTTTTGACCTGTAATTAACTTATAAAATATTTGCAATTGTGGTCTTCCTCTCTTAAACCTGTAAAACTTGGGGGAAAAAATGGGTTAATATAATAAAAAATACTTCATTATTTTCGAATCAAACAAGAAAAAAAATTGTTCTTGGAGACAGATTTAGAAATGTAATAAAGATCACCATGTCTTCGTATGTATAAGTTATATTATTTTTTATGCCTCGAATAATTATTACAACGGATTTATATATATTATATATATATATATATATATATATATATATATATATATATATAAAATAGCGTGCTCTATTACAATTCAATAATAAAAAGTAAAATATGCTAAATGGCAATCTTTACTGATGTATAGAAAAATATTTATTGTTTTTCTATCTTTTTAACTGGTTACAAACAGAGGTGCAAAATAACGTACGTAAATATACATTAAATAGTAAATTCTATTTAGATTTTAAAAACATTCATTTTTAAATATCATATAACGAATGTAATTTAACTGCAGGTAGTTTGCGTTGAGTTGAAAGCATGTTCTTTCCAAGATAACATGATTGGTTTTTTTTCTACGATCATTTTACGCATGTTATTACTGGGAAGTCATTATTGTTATTTTTGGGGAGAAAGTTTCTTCATCCAGATGTTTTCAGTAGTTCTTTTTCTCATTGACTTCACTTTTTCCATTTACACTTCTATGAAAGCAGAAACAAGAAGTGTTTTATCGATGACTGATTTAATTGTGCAATTTGAAGATTAAAACTTATTTAATATTAAATGCCACCTATGAATGTTCCGTATGCTCATGTTTTTAAAATCGGGTGCATTTATATATTGTGATTATATTGTAAATCACTTTTTCAAAACAACTGAGTTAGCTTATGTTCTTTTGCTTAGATTAATTTAGCTATTTTTTACAGGTTATTATTTTTTAAAACCAATGTATTTATATTACACAAATGCTTCGCCATTTTATCAATGGAGTATTGCAACTATTGTGTTCGGTGTTTTTAACTTGTAATTTTAAATTTGGATACCATATTCGTTCCTTTGGGGGTAATAATTAAAATGTACTAATATTTAATTTGTACAATAATTCGATAAAATTTTTAAACGTTGTAAATATAACATTTTTGAATATGAAGTTGCATTTTTTTTTTTTACTTACGTTCTCGTATGAAAAAATTATAATAAACACGTTTATGTACAATAAAATTGCTCGCGTTAAATTGTAATAATTCTTCCTCTCTATAAGGTGAAGATTATATAACAAATTATTCATTCTCGTGGTAAGTAAGACTATTAAAAATTTATAAAACAATTGAATAGATGTAACATTTTCGCGCTCTTCTTTGCTTTGTAAACCCATCATGGATCTATGCGTTTTATGATTTTTTTTTTTAGTATAATTAACATTTGTATATATGTTCTGTAATTCATTATAATTTAGTCGATACCATAACGTGCCCTGATTTTTATCAGTTTCGTATAAAGTTAGGTTACTTTTCATTATCATCACGACTTGTTTTATATAAATGTATAATGCGTACATTTATGTCGTACCTTTATAGTTGTGATCTGTTGCGAGTTTTAACTTTCATTTCTAATTTGTGTCCACTTCACTTACTGTTCAGTTTATGTAGTGCACTGTGAGAACAATATCGTATAAACAAATTTATCATCTTTAATTAAAAAGTATATCGAACAATTGTTTAAGTTTGAACACCACACTTTAAAAAATCGAAGTAAATGTATCAAATTACCTATTAGTAATTAGTAGTTTTCAGAGGCCGTTATGTAATTATTTGCGTACTCTTAAGAAGTTTCGAAACATTTGTAAACATACAGATTTTAATTCTTTCAATGCAACTTTCGCAGTCAAACGTAATATTAAAAGTGTATCAGATTATTCGTAATAATTTAAAAACTTTCTCGTATCAACACTGCTGACAATAATTCTTTGGGTACTAATTTGTAAAATCAATATCTGGAGTGCTGCAGTTCAGTTTGGCAGATCCTCTTCAAACGTCTGAACCGCATACAATTATTTATTAGATTGACAACTAGTGTATTAGCGTTTTGGTCAAGTCGTTGCTTATAATTCTGGCTAAGTGATCTGATGGTTTCCTTTACCGTAGGAATTTGTAAGTATACAAGTCGTCAATTTGTCCGTTAAGATGAATATGTACATCGTTTCCTTTATTTAATGTGAATAATGCTGACTTTAATTCGTTTACTTTGATCTTCCACATTTTGAACCACTTGTCTAAGTGAGTTAATAGCTGAAGATGCTTAGTTGCCGTTGTAAGACCACTATTTGTCGATAATATGGCTGTATCGTCAGCGAACATGGCCGTTGTTGTGTTGACGTTAGTATAGATGCTATGTAAGATCTTGGGCCAAGCACGATACGTACCGCTGTTTGTATAGAATAAATTTGCGAGTGTGCATTATTTATGACAACCTGAAAGCAACTGTCAGTCACATAACGACTTGAATATTGAGTAATATGGGTGAGGCAATTTTTGTTTCAGTTTACAGAGTAAACATGTATGCTACACTCTATCGAATGCTTTCTCAAAGTCGAGAGTTGTGCAGTATTTTTTTTTTGCTCAAAGGTCTTGTTTATCAACCACTCGGTGAATTTGTTTTACGATTTCTAAAACCAAACTGCCAGTCTGGAATTATTTTTACTTCAAGTACTAACTTCAATCTTTTTAAGACAAGTTTTTCAAAAACTGTCGTACATTATGTTAACATTTTATTCATGATGCTATCGTACTATTTTTAGAAACAGTCTTAATATTTGAAACCATACGAGAGATTAAAGTAGATTTTAATACAGAAAAACCCTGTTTTAAACTTTATATTAATTATCAAAGACGCGACTAAATTAAAGTTGACCAAAAGCGTTTACTCGTAATAAAACAAATAACTCTTAAAGAAAGAACGTTAAATTGTAAATATCAGGATAAAATTATATTCTTATAATTAAAAAATTTTACAGTAATTTTTAAAATAAACAGGATATTATCAGTATGATTTATATTGCCAATGAAAGTAAACAGATACGCAAGTATATTTAATACAAAGTTAACATATAAATGAATTATACACGAGTGCGCTCATATAGGTAAGCGTGTAATTTATAAAAAATGTAAAAAAAAATGGAATGTTTTGCAATATTACTTAAAATGTTCTATAGAAATAAACAGTTTACAGCTTCGGTACATAAAATGCTTAATAAACTTAAAACATCGAACAACTAATAGCGCGCATAAAACGATCAGAATTGAATTTATAATGAAAAGTTTTCTGCGAAAAATATTAACTAAAATACGATTTGTGAAGTAAACAAAAATAAATTACCGAAATAATCATTAAATGATCAAACTTGTATTTACAAGAATAATATTTAATATTATCTTTTCTCGGAAGTAGTGGTGTAAACAATTTACAATCAACGAAACTTTCTTCTTTCGAAATAAAATAGATATTAAAAGGATGAATTTATTCAAAAATTATTAAGAAAACATTCGTTCGAATATTCCCGCCAAAATGTGATAATGAAAAAAATCAACTTGTAAATAGTAAAAAAATAAGCGGAATATAGGGCAGAGCGAAACTACGGTAATTATTTTAGAATTATATATTTTTTTAAAGAAAAAAATACACTAACGGATATTTGTAATATTTTTGTATAAATCTGCGAACCTTTTTGACTATAGAACGTCGTTCGAAATTAATTTCACCTACATATATACGACGGTATAAATTATAATCTTCTCACTACTCGAATATAATTTTCGTGTCGCTAAATAGAACGTTGCGATTTTATTTTATTACGCGGGAAAATTCTACAAATTCTCGCGAACTAATAACAACGTAACATTATTTTTGTAAAATTCGTCAAACGTCTAAATAATTTTGCTTATACTGTTTTAAATAATTTCCGTACATAAGTCTAGCGTGATTCAGTACTCTGATAACGTTATGTTTACGTACCATTTTGTCGAAATGCATAGCGATTTCGTTGTAATCCATATTCGCGTTCATAATAATATCTCGATGTTGACATAGTACCGTTATAGAAAGATACATTAAAAACGGATTACCGCCACCAAATTCCCACGGTGGTGGAAGCGTACGATTACGTTGAGAAATTAAACTGGATAAATCGTTTCGTTCGTTATATTCCATCGACGATTTCGAGTCGTTTTTCTGACCTCTAGCCGTCGCGATTGTATCCTGATCGAATTGATTTACCTTTTTTTTTATCGACGTCGTCTGGTTATCTACGTAGCCGTTACATTTTACGGATTCTTCAGACGATAAATCGTATCGTTGTAACGGATTCTCCCATACGAATACGTCTTCTATTTTATTATTATTATTATTATTACTATTTTCACTATCGTCGTTATTATTATTCAGCACATCGGCTTCCGAACAGTCCGAAATAGAACTTTCGTTTAATCGATTAACTAATAACGTAGAATGATTATTGTTAACTTGGCCGAATACTCGTCTATCTAGATTCTCCAACTCTTGACTGAATGCTTTAGTCATGGACGTAGTCATGGGGTAGTATTCTTCCGAATCGTCGGGCGAAGATAAATTTCTTTCGTCTGGTTTCTCTATTCGGTTAAGTCGCCTATCATTATTATTATTATCATCGTCGTCGTTAATAGATTTCTGTTGATCGTTGTTAATTTTTTTTAATTTATTCTTCAAAATATTTTTACGATCGAGACTGAGAAATTCGTTGAAATTTTTTACCATTTTACCGGTAGAAGACGAAGTTGCAAATTTTAAATTTAACGAACCTCTTCTAATTAGACGTTCGTCTTCTATCGACGTCTTCTTATCGGGAACTGTTGAAAATTGTTGTTTCGCATTCATCGCGACTAGACTATCTTGCGTAGAATCGGAGGAAACAGGTTTAGAATTTGACGCGTTATCGATTATACGGCAGTTATCTTCGCAACCGAAAGCGATATTTAATGAATTATTGCTAGCGTCCTTGATTGAAGACGAAGAAGACGATGACAATGACGAAGTGCTCGTTTTATTCGAAGAAATAGAAACTCGACTACTGTTCGTCTTGTTAGAACTAAGCGCGGCCTCGTCTAAACTATTATATTGTTTGACTTTACTGTTTAATTTATCTATAAATCGACGCTTGGCTAACGACGATTCGTCTAAACTGCGATTTATCCTGAATAACATGCCCGAAGATGTCTGTCTTCGTAACGCGCACACTTTAGTATAAGGCGTTTCTCGCGGACTAGGACTAGGAGGTGGAAAGTTGGTTTGAGCGCCGAATTTAACTTCGTATAACGGTAGATCGGTCGCTGATGTACAAGTTGGTGGTAATGAACTCCACATTACTTCCATCATTCGTAAAGCGTCTTCGAACGCGAACTCTCGCTTCATTTCCAACAATAACCATCGATAACAAAATAGCAAATCATCTGCCTATATACGACAAAACGAGTTGTTTTTAATTTTCGAATTTGTCGATATTACGTTTATCGAATTAGGTTCGCAATTTTTTTTTTTTAAATCTATAAAATTATCGATAGTATTGAAAATTTTTCTTTATACGAAATATCGATATTATTATAATTACGTAATTAAAAAATCGCCGATATTAAAATTTTTTTCCCCTTTAAATACGTTCGAATCATATTGTTTCCAGTTTTCCATTTAACTAAGTTTTTTTTTTTTTTTTAAATATCGGTAGTTTCAACAAAATTGTGTTTTTTTGTGTGTAGTTTACCCTATTGATAAAGTGAAATAGATATTTCGCTGAAATTATTTATAAGCTTCGATATACTAATCGTTGCCGATAATACGTATAAAAATATATGATGAAGGCTTCTAAAGTGTACGACGAAATTATTATTTTCAAATATTCAAAATCGATATTTCGCTTCAATTATTTATAGATTCGTAGCGATTAAAATGGTATAATAATATTATCGATGTTACGTACAAATATTTTAGTAGTTAAAAAAAAAAACGGTTACTCCAATTCAAATTGTTTAAGATTGATAAACTATAACCGAACATACTTGATGAGCTTTCAGATAGGCGTAAAATGACGGATCGTAGTATAACAATCCGTCCGCGAGGTGTTGAAAACGTTTTGTCATGGCAATGCCGTCTATCAAGAAATTCGGAGTCAATCTTCGCATTAAAGCGCAGAAACAAATGTAAGCATGCGCTTCATCGCCCATAGTTACTAACAGCGGTGATGCTAAATCACTCATCCCTTGACAGTAACTGACGGATGGATGATTCAACGCATATCTAAACAAACAATATTAGCTGTAACGAAAAATATTACCGCACAATTTACGTTCAAAATATAAAAAACAAAAAAAAAAAAGAAAAATTTATCCAGCGGTTTTATAGACTGTTGAATAAATTAAAATATATATATTAACAAAATAACCGTTAATAAATCAATAGATACTATTATTATCTTATTAAAACATAATTCTATACGATCGCATTATAAAAAGTTGAATATCAAAAATTAGAGTTTGCCAAAATTTCTGATCGAAAACGTTAATCCCAATTGAAATAAGATCATTGAAAATTTATACTTCTTAAATGTTGACCAACGAATAGTATAAAACATTTTTATCAATTACTATTATATCTATATCTATATATATATAACACGTGAGATAACGTTGCTTACGTGGTCAAAATATTAAACAGTGACACGACATTCTGATTATCATCATTTCCAGCGTAGTATCGATGATGACGATCCGTACGTAGTACGTCTTTTTTAACCATATTTGTAACATACGCCAAATCTCCAACCTACATATCAAAATTTTGAAACGATTATAAATAAATTACGCAAATTAATTCGTTAATACATAATAAATCAACGCAGTTTTAGTTATTTAAACCATAATATCGAATTAATTAATGATGATCAAAAACCAAATTGTTCATATTATAAGTAATATTAAATAATTGCAAAATTGACGCATTAACACATACGAAATCATAATATTGAAGTATATTTTCTTCCTGTAAAATTGGTAACGGCCCGAAGTCGAATTAATATATTAAATACGGAACGCCTAAAACCATTACAAATAGCGACTGAAATAGCTGGCAATCAAAATTGTTAAGAAAATTATAGTACATAGTCAAAACCAGATAATGTATCGATTGAAAGGTTAGCTACCGATGTCTAATGATCCGAATACGAAAAAAAAAGAAAAAGTTAATTAAATCCATATTCCCATATAAGAACTTACTGATTAATTTGTAGTTTATAATTTGCAAGTACGGGTTTGATAAGCTAAACTATTCGAATATATTTTTTATTTATTTATCATACCTTTTCATTTGAATGTAAATTTCTCCAAGTATCTCTTAACTGTTCATATTCGTAGGATTTTGTTTTCATATAATCAATTCGTTGTTTACCGGATAAACCATCAGGATATACATTTAGAAGGTGTTTCCACACTACCTTTCTAAAAATTAAAAAATCGTAACTATTTAGTGGTGATTTAATTTACTTCAAATAAACGATACTTTCAATTACGTTACACATCAGCGTATTTTATTAAAAAAATATTACAATTCATTTATTAAGCTTTTCAATAGAATCGCAAAATATATAAATTTAAATGAAAATAAAACTTAAATAATACATCGCATACTTCAGTTGTTCTTTCACTATCATTAAAAAACAATTCACCTTAAGCTTGGATCCACACCGCCTAAATATATCGTATTTTTAAATTCTCGAGTGTGTATTAGTTGCCCTACTGGATCTAAAAATTGTCGAAATTCTGAATCCGTTAGTGGTAATCTTGGTGGTAAATTGCTCACTTCTTGAGCTTGTTGCGCTTCTTCTATAAAATTTAATGCTCCTCGAACGATACTTACAGTTTTTTCTACCTGTGTAACGTGGACGTATAAAAGCATTTATTTAACAATTTAATTAAAATGAAAATCACGAATATAGTCGAAAATTTTCATACTACATTATATAGTTTTCTCAAACGAATCCAATTTAGAGTTATTATATTTACAAATGTTAGTATCACAAAGTGTTCAGCAGTTTTCTGTTATATTTTAAAAATTTAATGTTCGCCGTTTGTGCAAAACAACAAATCTTCAAAAGTACTTTATCGATTGTTTTGAAATTTTGACACAACGTTGCATTCGCATACAGACATGTTTTTACTGCATTGATAAAATAATTAATAAAAATAGAAAAACTTATTTATCTATTTAAAAATAAAAAATAGGTAAATACAGCGTTATCTATATAAAAGCAACACATCGCTATACTTAATAAATATTTCTGATAAGAGCGCGAAACGTTTGAACAAGTGAAATACTAACCTTCACTAACGTTAATTGTGAGAGTAAGTTGTTAACGTTGATGTGTTTATTTGATTTTCATTTTTGTGTTACATTGTGTTGAAATTGAATTTAATAATTTTACGTCGTTTATCAAAGTGTTCATTACATCAATATAATCTATTTTTCTTATTTTCATTTTTTTTTTTTTTATCTCGTATTTTCTACCTTTTTTCTTATTTTTCAGTACAATTAGTTGTGCATTTTTTAATTTAATTCAAATTGTACCAAATAAATTTCTTAAAATATACTTACAATCTATATACTTTCGGCGATCACAGTAATGGCTCACAGAAAATAAAAAAATTAGCAATTGTGAACCAAACTAAGGAAGAACGAGCATTTTGTCTTATGCGCAATCAAATCTAAGCTAACGCTTAAGCAAAAAGGTATTTATAATGCAAACCATCAATAACGGAGTTAGAAAAATCTTCTTCTTAGATGCGCCAGGAGGAACTGGTAAAACGTTCCTAATTGAATTAATCTTATCAACAATTCGATCCCAAAATGATATAGCCTTTTAGCTCTTGCGTTGTCCAGAATAGCTGCAACATTGCTACCCGGTGGAAGAACTGATCATTCCCCTTTTGAAATTACCATTTAATATACAAATCATTGAAACTCCCATATGCAACATTTCTAAAACATCCGCTATGGAAAAAGGAAATGTAAACTTATTGTTTGGGTTGAATGCATAATGGCACATAAAAAATCGCTCAAAACTCTCGATCGATCATTGCAAGATATGCATGTAAACAACAGACCACTTGCAAACGCATTAATATTACTTACAGGAGATTTCACCGAGATCAATACTTGCCTGAAATATTCTACTTTGTGGCGATACATAAAGACGTTGAAATTTACAAATGTGCGTGTCCAACTGCAAAGAGGTCCATCAGCTGAGATATTCTCACATCAATTGCTGGAAATTGGGAACGGAAAGATGACAGTTGATAAAAGATCAGGACGAATTTCATTACCTTATTAGTGACGTCAAAAGAAGAATTGATCGAAAAAGTATTTCACAATATTCAAAATAATTATCAGAATCACGATTGGCTGAGTGAACGGGCTATTCTTGCCGCCAAGAACATAGACATCTACGAACTTAACATACGATTCAGTCTAATATTCAAAGCGAGACGGTCACACATAAATCCATCGATACTGTTGTGGAAGCAGATAAAGCGGTTCATTATCCAACAGAACTTTTGAATTCACTCGATTTGCAGGGGATGCCACCGCACGTACTGCAATTAAAAATAGTACTAATATTTGTGTTGTGAAATATCAACCAACTAAAGCTTTGCAATGGCACACCGCTTGCAGTAAAAAAAACTAATGAACAATGTCATAAAAGCAACAATCTTGACAGGACCTTTCAAAGGTGAAGATGTCCTTACCCTCGTATTTCTATGATTCCAACGGATATGTCATTTTAATTTAAGAGATTGAAATTTCCAATTCGATTGGCATTTTCAATCACCATCAACAAGGCTCAAAGGCAGTCTTTAAAATTGTGCGGTTTAGGTCAACACACTGATTGTTTCTCACATGGACAACTATATGTTACGTATTCTACAGTTGGTAAAGCAAACAATCTCTACATTTGTTCAAAGAATGATACAACTAAAAATATTGTATACCCACAAGTATTGTTAAACTAAACATATTAGAAACTTATGGTTTCTTTCCTTTCTGAAACACGGCAACGCGTGGCAAGGCACATCTAGTTAGTTATAATAATAAATCTCAAAAGTATCAGAAAATCCGTGTTAAATTTAATAGATAATAATAACAGAATTGTAAACATTTTATACGTTGCAAGCAACAGTAGTTGTTTTTTTGTGAAATCACAAAAACGAACTTAATTTCCGTAATTACACTAGTTAAACATTAAAATATTTCAAGCTTTTAAATTACTTTAAAGTAAGCTGTTTAAAAATTTTAGTCGAATATGACGTTATTTCATGTTCGAAATATCATTCTTTTTTTAAACACATACATGATTCATTATAAGCCCTTGTAGTCGTAGTGGTATTTTTCTGTCTGTAATCCAGGAAAGTGAGTTACTTATAGGCTCCCATTCTTGACCGATTTCTTCAATAATCTTCATTTCTATTCGAAGACATAAACAAGGTTCTCCAGCACTAAAAATAAAAAACATTTTTTAATTTTTAAAAAACTGAAATAAAAATATTGTCACAGAAATAAATACATAAGAAGTAGCTACCTAACGAAAGCAGCATCAAGATCCCAATCAGATAAAAGTGGAAGATATGTTTCTTGACCATAATCATCGAGAACTCGATAACATATTGCAAAGTCACTAAAAACCAAATAAGTTAAGAATGATGTATAAAATAAACTGTATATCTCATTATTTTTATTACAAATCAGTTTTTCTAAACAATACGATACACATACTCCTTTATATCAAAAGCTTTTGCTAAAATACTTCGTAAAATTTCGAATGTTGTGATCTGAGGATCCACACTAAATTTTCGCGTATCTGGCATACAACTTCCATCATATTTCTGTAATAAAAGAAACAAGGACATAATGCACTATTTTTAATCATAACGTATAATTAAAAACAGCGAGTCCAGGATTATTAATTAAAGATTACCAAAGCTTTTATTCGAACAGCGTCTCTTTTATAACCCAATGTAGCAGCCATAATTTAGTTTAAAGTTCAATATTCCTCATTGATCGGACTTTTTCGCTGCTAACAGTAAATATACATCAAATACATTAATACTGTATAACAAAATTATTCATAATCAACGGGAGAAATCGATGTATCACATTGTAATAAACAATATTTAATCACTAAGGAAACATCATGAGATCCTTTAAATTAAAAATGTTCTAGATTTATCACATCACATTTTAGGTAAAACAATTGTATAACCGAAATCAAAATTTTAATTCAAAAGACAAATTCCACACTACCTTAATTTACATTACATAAAACCAAACACAGATATAACACACGCAGCAAAAGGTTACTAAATATTGATGATATTTTCGATCAGTGTTCCACTTTAAAGTTAATTTAAATCAAAAGTATTTATCACAAAATAGAACGTAATATTTTAAAACACATACTATGTAATATGCTAAAAAAAGTGTTGATATAATACATATAAAAACAAAAAAATAATGTTAACATCATTTTTTATGGAATTTCGAAATATATTTTCTAGAACAATCTGTATCATTTTATAAGTACATTTCTAATTTTATCTATCTGTGACAACGTCATTTGTTTGTATCCCTTATTAAAAAGATGGTGCAATAGTGTATCGAGGTTTGAAAAACGAATCAGGTTATTTAAATTTGTGGAGTTCGTCTTTATTTAAATATTTTAAACAAATTAATTGTTTGTTGTAAGTATTATGTTAAAAATTACATATTTGTACGAATATGTTTTTATTTTAGTTTGTAATATGTAATAGGTTTTTAAATATGTTGTTTCATAACTAATGTTCTGTTTCGTAAATATGTAATATTCATGATTGAATGATTATGTATATAGTTATATGGATAGTGGATTAGGTTATAATGATTACGATTAAAAATGACCCGTACTATATTTTGTTAAGGTTTTAACATAGTTTTACTTCCTCACGGCAATCGGATGTAAACTTATGCACTAACTTATCCCACTAATGAAATTTTAAATTATTTATTTTCGTTACAGTAAGTTATTAATTTGTTTCATAGTAAAATAAATTATATATCAACTTTATTTTTTCATGTTTAGCAAATTTGGAAGATGTTGTCCGTGAAAATTGTACAGATTGCATCATTACCTCTCTTAAAACCGTCGGTTACTAAAGTAGTATCTTTCACTAAATTAACTCGTCCGCCACAATTTCCAGTAATACGTTTGTTTACTGGGGAAAGTAGGCAATCTACATGGAAAACGGCTCGTCATCGTCGTCGAACGGTTGGCGAAACTATTGCGCAACCTGCTGGTGAAACTGGTATATAAACTCATTTTATTAAACAATTTTTCATTTTTAAATGTTTATGTTGAATTTGATACATAATTACTTTAATGTTAACAGCTTTTAATGTTGGGAAAGCCGCAATAGCTGGTGGTGCCGCTCTTGGCTTGGGTGCTCTCTGTTTCTATGGACTTGGTTTAGCGAATGAACCGGGTGCTATTGATAATGCGAGGTAGTTAAAAAAAAACTATTTCTCTATTATTTTAAAAATATATAAAATTTTAATTTTTCATTCGAATCACAAAGTGATTTGTTTGTAAATATTAATCTGAAAACCTTCACAAAATTAAAATTTTACATTATAAATGCTACTACCATGTACAATAGCATCAAATAATAATACCATAATCAGAATAAAAGTAATGCAAAAATCGGAAATTATGTAAAGAATACTATTATAAATAAAACAAAATATTAGAAAACGTGAATCTTTAGTCGACAGACATTTTAAAATTGAAAAAGCAGGTTGTTAATTAAAGTTAATTCATGAGAAATAAATAAAATTATGACAAATAATGAAGGTTCCGTATAATATTGTGCAGTTGTTTCAATATTTGATGGATGTTATACATTAAATTTATTTCAATAAAGAAAGTTTCAAACAGTGGTAATGTGGTGAACGATGATAAAATCTTCCTGTTTGCTTATGAAAGAAAATTTTGTTATGAAAGTAGTGGAGTTTTTAAATATACATATGTCTGCTCTATATATGTGTATAAAAGAATAATGAGTAATGAAAATTTGATTGTATGTCGATAAGAGGCAATTACTGTTAAACTGATAGTAAATTTATATAATATTTTAAAATAAACACATGAACCTCTAAATATAATATCCCAGTCATTAGAATAGTTCAGTTAAATAATATAAAACAACTAATAAAGAACAATTTTAGTTAAAATTTTGTCGTAATGAAGTAAATCATAATTTTATCGTTTTAACGTACTTATTAAATGTTCCTGCATGAAAACGATGTATATAGCTCAGTTGCAAGCTTAGTTTGTTCTTTACCCAATTTGAAATATATTCCAATTTACGAAATAAACTAAATAATTAAATGTTCTAACAAATTATTTTTGATATTACTGCAGATTATGGCCTGAATATGTGAAACAACGCATTCGAGACACGTATATGTTTTTTGGAAGTTCAATTTTGTTAACCGCTGGTAGTGCATATACAATATATAAAACTCCTGTTATGCGAGAAATGTTTATGAGAGGTTCTTTATTGGTTAGTTATTATATTTTAGTATAATTAATATAAAATTACATCATCCTTAAGGAATAATAAATTTCATAGGCAGCTATTGAATAATTATTGAAATTTTTTAACCGGTTTCAAAATAGATTCTGTCTACATGCATTTTGTTTGTTCGTATTTTTTCATGAAATTATCGCCCGTTATGTCAAATAGCTGGTGAACAAAAATTTACAAAGAATTAATTACTGAACAAATGGGTTGTCCTAAATTTATGTAACCATATATGTCGAATCTAGTTTTGAGTCTGTATTGACTTTCAAACAGCAATAGAAAATCGGGAATGATTTTTGATCTATCTAAAATCGATTTAATAGATCGTTCCTGATAGAATAATTTTTCAAGCTCACAAATATATATTTACTTGTTATTTTAAAGTTATTTAGTATTTTTTCAATATGTACGCTTTGCTTTTGTGTATGTTGTGTTTCTGTTTTCGACATCGTAACTTTGAATATATATATATCATCAATATTTAAGAGCTCAGCTCTTGCCATTGCAGCTAGCCAACCATGTTCTTCCATTCCTTCCTGTCGTCTGCTATATTCTTCAACTCTTTATACATCATTTGCATTCTTTCTTTTATATATATATATATATATATATATATATATATATATATATATATATATATATATATAATCATCGTCGTATTGGTCTTTACCGGACGTCGTTACTAGCTATTGTGCATTTATTTTTACCTACAAAATGAGCTAGCATTCAAGGCACTATTTATATGCGACGTAGTTGCGCGCATATGGTGTTATACGGAGTGTGGTGCAATCGCCTTCTTCGTGATAATTGAGAATTAAATAATAATGAAGAACTATCTATGTCGCGTGTTGATTTTGAACCCCCGACCGTCGGGTTGATAGTCGAGAACTCTAGCAAATACGCCATCGCGAGATATATTTTATATATATATATATAACTAATTCGGCATATCTATTTTGTGCTTTGTCAGATTCACTCTTTAAATAATACAAGTAAATTTTACGAAATGTATAATATTATTATGTTCTACGTTGTGTTTGAAATATATTTGATTATAATTCCGTCATAGAAAAACAAATTTAGAAATATTTTATTTATTGCTAAATCAGTCCACTCGCTAATGCAACTAATATGTCTATCGTGGAACATTAATTATTAGTTGTAAATCGTTATCTGCATTTGTGTTATGTTGTTTAATGTTTTGTTTTGTAAAATATTTTCCTTTCGCTCAAAAATGAAATTAGTATAATCGTCGTGAGTTTTATATTGAAACAAACTATTTTAAAGTAAGGAGATTCGTTTTTTAAAATAATTAATAATAAACTATACATATTGATTCTTTTTTAATTCTGGGTAGTTTTATTTTACGTTTAAAAATATAAATACTATTAAATTTATTGAATTTTTAAACAACCGTTGATATTTTAAATTTTGTGTGCACTAAGTTGTTATTTTTAATTAAATTATGTGTGTGTCGTGTTTTTCTCATAGGCTTTTGGACTTTCATTTGCAGCTTTAATTGGGACAAGTATGGCGGTACAAAGCTTACCATATCAATCAACATTTGGAGCAAAGCATCTTGCGTGGGGCTTGCATGCCGCAGTGGTTGGTGGTGTAATAGCCCCGTTGTGCTTTTTAGGAGGTCCTATTTTAATTAGAGCAGCTTGGTAATAGTTATTATTTAATTCTGCACGTTCTCATTCCTTCAGTGATCAAGTTTACTTAAAATATTTCGTTTCAATGATTACTGTCGGATTCGTTAGTATTAAGAAAAGTACCAGAAGTCAAATATTATAACTGATGTTTACTACTTTTATTATCATAAACAAAGTTTGTTTATATTTTTTAAGAAAATTTGATTTTCATAATTTTATATTTGTTTTTGCCATTGGTAGGTATACTTTAGGCGTAGTCGGAGGATTATCAACGGTTGCTGTTTGTGCTCCTAGCGAACGATTTTTAAACATGGGAGGACCGTTAGCTATTGGATTAGGAGTAGTTTTTGTATCATCCCTAGGTATAAAATAAATACGTATATCAAAAAACCACTATAAATGTTTTTATTATCGGTGCGATGTTTACTGAACTTTAACTGAAGTCTTCAGATAATTTTATATACATGTTTATTTTGTCGGACGTGTAATGGTGATTAACAAGTAATATATGTGGTTGCTACTATCTTGTATAAGTTTCTTATTTTTTATTATAGTATGTTATTATTTAATTCTATTCATGCATTTCAGCTGGAATGTTTTTACCGCCGACAACTGCTTTAGGAGCTGGACTATATTCCGTGTCATTATATGGAGGATTGTTATTGTTTTCCGCTTTCTTACTGTATGATACCCAACGTATAATAAAGCATGCAGAAACTCATCCAGTATTTAGTACCGTGCAGTACGATCCGATAAATGCGTAAGTATATTGTAAATAATGTAGATACGGTTAGAACAAAATTATTAAATAACAACTCAACAATTAATAAATAATTTTTTACATTGCACCAGTTTTCTTATCGAGTTGTATTATCATTATTTATGAACTATGATTTATTCAATTAATTGAAATTTCTTTAAATCGAGTGTCAATACTACGTTAATGTTCGAAATCGAACAAATCTTATTTATATTTAGTTTTGTGAGCAGAGCTATTAACTTCATTAATTTTTGTAGATCTTTTGTCGTCTAAAGTTTTACTTTATTGCTTTGATTATTTACAAAAAGTTTAGACTTGAGTTATTATGTTCTTTAAGTGAGCATGAAACTCTTAAACATAATTGTTCTGTTCACGTTTAAGATTATAGTCTGTCATCTGAAAGGCGTGTATTCAGTGTGACGTAGTAAATATAGTTGGAGTATGATTGAGTAAACGCTAACCAGAAAATTAAATCCTAAAAAATTTAAACTATTTAAATATTTTTTTATGAATTATATGTAATTTATTTTGTTCGCTTTTTTTTAGCTCCCTTTCAATTTACATGGATACGATAAACATCTTTATTCGAATTGTTACCATCCTCTCAGGCGGAGGCGGAAATAGAAAACGTTGAGATCGATGTAACGTATATTATAATTCACAGTTATTAAGAGTTACAATATTTTGTCCTGAAGTACATATGTTCGTAATATAATTTGTAATGTTGTAGTTTAATGTCTTAACGTAATTTTCGTTTCTCAAATGTATTCCTGAAGCCCCATAATTGTAATGTATCTTGTATAATATATTATTTATAACAATTTATTATTTTCTTTACTTTTGTTCGCGATTAACAAAGTTGCTTTAAAATTAGTTAAATACGTTAAATCTTGAAAGTCCAATTTGAATTCGTCTATTTTTTGTTTTAAAAGGTGGGTGTTTTTAAGTTGTTAATGTTGCGTGATTACCATAAAAAGTTTCAGCATGTGCATTCTTGTTAAAGTGATAGAAGAGCTTGCTAAAAATGACAAAGTAGACATGTTACTTTTTTTATCTTAGCAATTTTACTTGAATAAGCAGTGTGTTCTCTTGATTTACAATAAATTGCTCTGAAAATAAATTTTATATTATGAATTTAATACTTTAGATGAAATAGAAGGTTTAAATTTAAATGTCATAACTTTAATTACGTTATATTCAAGGTGGTATCATAAATTAGTTAAAATATTTATTGTGTATGCTTGAAAATGACGTAACTGTCGAAAAGTTATGCAAAAAAACCTTACTGTATTATATTTTGTATGGTTTATAATTTATAAAATCCCTACTCTCCAATATATTCAACATTTAAATCACATTAAATTTTAAATTTGAGTAAGTACTAACTAACGACTCGAGCCGTAAAAACTTTATGAATCTTATAAAATTTATTTAGTTAATTTTTCTTAGCTCCTATGAAATTTAGTTGTATGGTTATGATGAGCATCATTCTTCAAATTATTACCATCCTCTTGTGTGAAGGCCGAAACAGAAAACAAAAATATTGATGTACACATATACAAAATATATTTAATATGTATGATAGATATAATTCACAGTTGTTAAAAATTATAATATTTTGTCCATATTATAATTAGCGTGATTGTACGTTGCGTATTGTAGTGTATTTCTCGCGTTCGGTACTGTTTATTTTCAATTTTTTTATATGGTTGTTGCAAAGTCAGGTGTAGGGTAAAAACAGGTCTTTATATCACAGAACTTATCGACTACACATATAGTACATAAATGTCCAAAGAGTTGCGGTAACGGCCAGGAGAGAGTCGTCCCCTGCCCTGCATCGTTAGTCGTAACGGTGGTACTACACATAGTCGTAATAATAAAAGTGGTTGTAGCAATAATAATAATAATATCTATAATAACGTTAGTAGTAACAATAATAACCGTAATAGTAATCGAATAATTATAATAGTGATAGTGGTAATAATAGTAATGATAATGGTGATAGTAGTGGTAATAAAGATAACAATAGTAGTAATATTAGTTATAAGCAATCTAATCTCTACTTTTCTAAAGACGCTATTTTAACGGATACAGTTAGGAACGAAATTACTGTTAAATAATATCCGCGTAGAGTCGAACCTCGAAATGGTTTTAGATATTTTATGCAACAATAGAAAATATACGAAGTCCCAAGTGCAAATATTAATATCCCCTCCGTCTGTATGTATTTTTTTCAAACGATTTTCAAAAACCTGCTATAGTTCCGGTAGAAGGAAAAAATAATATAGGTAATCTGCATTCTATATAATTTACCAAAAATTTTATAATAAAGTTAGAGACCTAAAATATGTGACAAGGAATGGATGAAACCAAGTCAGAGTAGTTTTCAATTCGATAGTCGAAGCTAATGTTTCTCCTGGCAGAAGCTATTCATAAAGATCTTATTGTATATTGTTTTGTACCTCAAACGTTACTCTTGATTTTGGTATTGTAATCTGATGAAATTGTCGCTTTCTGCACGGCAAGCGCTTAGACTTAATAAAAGAATCAATATGGTTCCTTTTCTGCCGTAACTTTTATTGAAATAAGATTATGTGTAATTTATTGCACGATTCGGTGCGGTTGTAAAGTTGAACCTAGCATTAGGAAACCGAAAATGCGTAATAATTTTCTAAG
Organism: Coronaproctus castanopsis; assembly: GCA_032883995.1. Lineage (NCBI taxonomy): Eukaryota > Metazoa > Arthropoda > Insecta > Hemiptera > Monophlebidae > Coronaproctus > Coronaproctus castanopsis. The sequence continues at coordinate 143,234,684 of CM065053.1, forward strand.
ATCTGGCCATATTAGCAAGCTCTGTCGTAGCAAAATTAGTTGCGGCTTTTACTCGGTCAATCACAAGTTATCGGAATTCCAAATAAATCGTGAAACTTCCTCAGCATCTCTAGTTCTAGATGTCAGGATAACCACTTAGGTACGATCCCAGTTGTCCAGTTTACCTGGAACAACTTAAGCTACAGAAAAATTATGGCGTTACAAAATGTTTTACTCTCCGTCAAATTGATTTGTAGAGGCTGTGGTTACTCCTGCATTTTCATTTGCTAAAGTGACAGGTAACAAAAATTTCCATTAACTACGAACAATTTTTAGTTCCTTTAAACGAAGAGGAAATGACAGCGGCTCAGTAATAGGAAAAATGATAGTAATACAATCAATAAAACTAAAACTTGGGTCAAACAATATTATTATAATTTAGCTTTAAAAAAATTAAATCAAGATCAGTATACCCACCAGAAGGGGATGACACTATTAACTCTATCCGATCCTAACAATGATAATAACATATAATTTTCTTCAAATTTGGAGGTATAACAATCTATTGAAAACCAAAATAAGTTATCTTCCGTTCAAAACCATACTAACTAGTTTAGAACTATTAGGCTCGCTCTTTTGTCCACGCTACAACAATTTCAGATATCTCATTTGAAGAATAGCTGGAATCCATAATTCAAATGCTTTGTTTTTCATAGACGTGTATATATATGTATGAATTTGTATGTATATGTACGTACATAATTTTCTTTCTTTCACTGGTTAGCCATATTTTGCTCCATTATTACATAGTCTTCGTAGCAACTTTCATATTCGAAAATACCTATCCCTGACAACTCAGGATGGTCGTGCATACAATGAAACTTAATATTCTACAGTGGAACTGTCGCATTGTGAAATATAACTGTGGCAGCTTTGATAGATTAATTGATGACTATGAAGCCGATATAGTTCTACTATGTGAGACGTGAATGGAACTCAATTAACAATTCAAGTATAAAAATTTATTCATCGAAATGATTGATATGGTAGAGTGCGGGACCATATTACTTCCACTCTGATTTTCTGCAGTTTATTGCAAGATAACTCCAATTTCATACAACTGATAGGCATTAAGATTACAATAAATTCGTATTTATATATATATATATATATATATATATATATATATATATATATATATATATATATATATATATATATCTTCCTTTCGACATAATATTTCCTTTTTCATAGATGTTTTTAGTTCACTGAAAACCCCCTTTTATCATCGGTGGACTAGAATGCTCATAATGTGGCCTAGGGTGTTCATACAAATAATTATTTGGGGAACGTGGTATATCATTTTTTGTGCATTTTGAATGATGGCAGTCCAACTCATTTAAGCCTAGAACTGTTACTAACTCGTTAGATATAAAATTTTGTTCGCCTACATTAGGTTTAATAGTTATCTGTAAAACTATGTAAGACATTGCAGGGAGTGACCACATCTCATACTAATTGAAATGTATACACGATAGTAGAATTTTTTACCAGTCTTTAAAAAAAAAAGTGGAATTATAAGCGTACCAACTAGCAATTGTTCTAGAAGCATGACTTAAATGAATACAATGAGACTAATCCTAGGGTCCAGTTCCAATTGTTATATGAAGCTATCAGCGAAGCTCTATCAAAGTCGACATCAACAGTAAATGAGCGTAAATTGAATAAAGGACTGAAAAGTAACTTATTAAATTCCTGTCGGCGCGCAATCTGTGATAGAAGGAGAGCTTTCCAACAATACAAGGAAAATAACACCGTTGAAAATTATCTACATTGTTGGAAAACTAACGCATAAAATCGTGTATACAATTTAATCGACAAACACCAATCTCGAAGGTGTTGGAATTATATAAAGCATTCAGATATTCAACATATAACGAAGTGAGACAGCAGCATCAGAAGACAACACTTATACCTTAGTTGAATCACTAGCTCACTTAATGTACTTGAACTAGAGGAGGTTATACTTCTGATAACGTTTTAGGTGCTCCTTTCACTGAAAATGAAGTAGCGTTTATTTTAAACAGGAAAAATTCAACAACGCATGGTCATGATGGTGTTTCTTTTGAAGTACTAAAAATCTCTATGCTGGACGTGCAATTTTTAACTCAAATCATAAATTTTTAAAATGTCGTTTAATAACAATACATTCTGAGCTATACCTTAAATTATTACGCTTATCATGTAACGGACTTCTGTACAATGTACTGTCGCTTCTTCGTTTTTGAAAATTTACATCTGTTTCCAGACATGGCGATATTTCTCGAGAAGAGTTGCTCACATTTATAGAAATATGAGTTAGTTCGTACGTACAGTATCACGTTGGGTAGGCTGTAAAGGTATCCCATTTTAAAAAATTGGTAATAACAATGTCCTGCGGTACGTGCATCGATATACATAATCGAGGAGTTATTTGAACAATTTGAATTTATTTAGACAATTACTTTTTTAGTATGTTCTCTTTTAGGCGGTATTTTGCAAGAAATTTCTCTCGTTATGTAAATTTACATATTTTGAAATAACACCTCTAAAAGGTATTACTTAAATATATAAAATGTAATTATTAGTGTAATCGTATATGGATGAATTGAAATTACTCAAAATAATTTATAGTGTTGAATTGATGCAAGGGTTTTTATTCAGTTCAAAATTTTGTGTAGTGTGTAATAACTATTTATTTCTAAAAAGTTATCGCATATGATCACTCAAAATAATACTGAATATGTTGTTTAGTACAGGAAAAATATACATTTGGGAAATGTTACATTTGAACTTTGCATCATTCTTCAGAAGTTAATTTTGTCTCCAAAATGTAGGTATAAGGATTTTGTCTCAGGAACTTTTCGTACTACTATTTCAATGACAGAAGTACATGTTTTCTTATTCACCAAGAATTTTTCACGAATAAAACTAAATATATGAAAATTCCTGATTTCTTTATTTTATGTTTGTATCAGTTTTTAAACTTCAATATGATAAATAATAACCTATCTACATATTTCTCTGATACCTACTTTTGCTATAAATTTACTACCTATTTCTGAATGATTATATTTGGATTTTGGATAGGTTTTTGGTTTGTTCAGCCTTCTGGTATGTTACGTTTTAATTCTTCTCTTCGTTTGCATCTAGTATCATCTCTTGATTTTGGTGCGTGCTTTCTCTTCGCTAGCATCTGTTAATTTTTTGTTATCGTTATATTATACCTTTTTACAATCAATTATAATATTTAGTACTTAATACTTATTTTCGACAACTACGTTCAACATTTTTCTTGCATCGCTTGTTTTAGAGACAGCTTCAATTTTTTTTACATTTTGTTATTCGTATTTATTATGTTTATTATTATAAAAATGTTGTTCATGAAAATAATGGTAAGTCTTTGAAATTTGACTTTGTCAGTGGAATGACACCAGAACATTATAGCAATGTTTTATTTGGTAAAGTTGGAATGAAATCAAAATATTAAAAAGTACGTTGTCATATATATATATATATTTCCTTTGTCAATACACAAAAATCTGTCGTTTATTTTTCAAAAAAGAGTAACCTGAATTATCAGTGGATTCATTTTCAACCATATAAGTAATGATTTTTACACATTGTTAAAGTAATTTCGCACATCCTTCAACGTAGCAAATTTATTGAACCAAATTCCATTTTAAGTTTTAAAAATTTTTTAAATCAAATTGTATAGTCCTACAAAAAATTCCAATCTATTTCCTGTCATGACATCCAAATGACTAAAAAAAAATAATGTAATTAATATACTTGTAAAATATAGTATAGAATTTTACATTATTCCTAAAATTCCTTCATTCAGCATATCGTTAATAAATATGGCAAATGGCAAGCTAGTTCTTGTATTTTGTAACTAATTTCTCTGTTTTATGTTTAATAGTAATATGCATTTCTTTCAAAACTATACTAAAAAATGTTTAGTTCAGTATTTAAACTCTTAGCATTACCTTTTAACCGCAAAATAACGAGATTTCCTGCTGGAGTTCTAGAAAATTAAATTTCATGCCCAAAACTAACTTTTTCTTTATTAATTTCGATATTACAAGTTCAAGTATTACATCATTTCTACAATATAAGGTTTATGACTGTTTATAATTATCATTTGCCAAAATCTTGCCAATTGACATCATTTCTAACAGAATCACCTGGGATACCATCATGATTTTTATAAACCGTTACTTTTGATATACATTGAAAATTTCCTCAGTCAGTAGTAATAATCAGAAACACTAAGGAAGTTTGCAATAATGGAACGAATAGTTACAAGGTAGAAAAATGATTTTGTAAAAAATCTCATTACACACAAAAAAATAACGTATTTATTGCATATTGGAAATACTACTTACTACAGAAGTTTAAATGAAAGTGTTTGAAGGGCATCTAGGGTTAATAGTTATTCGTTGAAATAATGTATTAACACTTTTTTATACCCCTGAAACATGAGATTTAATTAAGATGACCGAGAAGCGCAAAATATTTAAACAAACAGTTGATGCATGTTTTTAAATTGTAATATTTGCAATTATATTTATCTTTAATATATCATCATTGCACCGAAATCGTAAAGAAATTTCATAAATTTAAAAAATGTTCACGTCCAGTCCTTCTTTTACGAAATTTATTTGTATAATATGTACGTGTTTTTTTCAGTCTTAGTTTCCGGAAATTTTTGATTTGGCCAGGGACCTCACAATGCCATAAAATTGTAATATTTGTTAACAAATAAACAATGAACATTCAAAACACAGGAAATCAATGATTATTGTTGTTAGTCATTTTTTCTGTACAGTATGGAATTAAATATACAATTAAAAATATAATATTCTGCTTCCGATATTGCTTCTAGGGAATGGCAGCATTAAGGTGGAGTAGTGATTTTACTGTCGCCGAATATAGGGACATACCAGTGAGTAATTATTTTATTAATTTAAAATAGAATAAAGATAATTTCTCATTGTACGCATACATTCAAATAATCTTGTGTACTTTAGTGTATATTGTGTAATACCTGTGTGCTCGCAAATGTGTTTAAAAATATTTATATTTCTTCTTTACTTATTGTGTTGAAATATTTTCTTGCAGGCTAAAATCATCACGTTAGACTGTACAGGGAGATATTTACTTTTACCTAGGTAATTTTACATGTATTTTTGAAATGTATTGGGGCATAGCAAATAGATATTTAATGATGCGTGCATTTTAATTTGCCAAATTTGGGAGGATATTGATGCTTGAAATGATTGAAATAAGCATATATGTTTTATCGTGTCGTTATGGGCAAGTAGAAATGGTATAAAAGTAATATTTTGGTTATGATAGTTCGAAGATCAACTACTCAAATTTATGAATAGTGAAACGAAATCCGTTTAAATTTCTGTTTTTTTTTTTTAGAAAGTAAAATTAAAATAAAGAGATACATGATATTAATGTTCTAGTAAACATATATTTTAATGCTGCGCTTTATAGGTAAATGCTTTCTTCTTGCTGTACATTTCGTGTTAAGGATTTTTGTTTTTCACTTTATATTCTGGTTCATTTGTTATTTGGCAGTCCACAAATCTCTAACGAGGTTTTACGATCTTTTAAATATCTTACGTTATGAAATGTATTAAGAATGCAATAAGGATGAAATCTAGGTGCGCTCTTCATTGTATGTGAAAAATCTAATTTTTCAATGAAACATTTATTTTTGTGTGAGAGATTATGTACATATTTTGAAATGATTTGACAACACCTATGATACCAACGCATAATAAAACAATTGGTGCGCTATTTTGTCCCGTTTTTTTTTTTTTTTTTTTTTTTTATATATTTATGAAGGTGATGTGTAAATTGCATTTTGTGTCATATTCAACGTTTAGAGAAATAATACAAAGTAATGCAACATTAAAGTTACATCATTCAAATCAATTTGATTATAAATTAAATAAAAACACTTTATACATTATTATAATTATTCATATTTATAGAGACAGTCGACTAGTTTTGCTGTTTTTATGAATGTAAATAATTGTAATGCCTATTTTTGTTTAATATGTATCACCAAGGAAACATTACAGGTATACTTTTGGATACAACATTATTATTATACTTGTATATTAAATTTGTAATTATAATATTTGGAAATTGTTTAAATAACATCCCTGTTCTATGTCGTTTATATCGCGAAGGTATTTGGTGACATCATTTGACATCAACATCGCTTTTCTCCACTCCTTCCAGCATTGCTATCTTTCTGGTAGCTGCAACCAGTGTATGCCCAGTTTTAGTTTATCGAAAAGGACAACTTCCTCCATCCTTCTGGTATTTCTTGTAGGATAGTATGTTCGAGTGAGCTTGTATTTTACTGCATTCCTGTTAATAATTGAATTTCAACTTTAGATCATCCAATATCGACGTATTTGTTCGGTGTGCTGTCCAATGTATTCTAATCGATCTCCTATAAACCCATATTTCAAACGCATCAATTTACCTGGTATCTGTATATTTTATGCGTCATGTTTCCTGTCCATATAGCATGTTAAATTGTAATTTGAAAAATTAAATCACAATGCACATGGATGAGTGCACTAATTAATGTAGTAATGTATAATACTTTGAATTATTAATATGACATTTTATATCTTTCGGTTATATCTATAGTACTTATAATTTTATCTCTGATTGTTTAAGTCATTATTTTAAAAGGTCACATCATGTGGGATTTTTAATTATCAGATTTCACATGAGTTTCACGCATTACTTTCCTGTTCCCCAATCACATCAGAAGTTATCACGTGCCATATTTTTGCATTATTCATAGTCCATTATTTTCTTTTACAAACACCTGCAACGATTTTTTTAATCAGTTACTTGTTTGTGTAAATAATACATTTTTTCTGAAGTACTGATGTACAAAAAAATGGTGACTTATTGTATATATACCTTATATAAGCGAGAGCGTCAAAAGAGTGACTTTTCAGCGCGGTGACTGTTAATTATGTGACAACGTTTCCATCAGCTGCAAATTAATGAATAGAATTTAAAAATGAAATATGTCAACTTTTTCAAATTTCAGATATCAAACTCTAAAGTGTTTAGTACGTAAAAAATGTTCGAGGCCACCAGATTATTTTTTGCATTCCTGGTCATACACTACATATATTATTTTGAGTACTTTGTAACTATATTGATTTGTTTCCTTGTCTTATTATAAAATATATTTCTACAAGATAATTTTATGTAGAACTGACAATGTTTTTAAATTAAAATTACAGTCGTAGACAATTGGCAATTAAAGATCTTACTGAACCAATTGAAGATGTATTATTATTTCCGAGAAATGGCAAAGCAGAAGTTATTGATGCGTCTTGGAATCCGCATTATTATAATAAACAGCTTTTTGCACTTTGTGTAAGTAATATATATATATATATATATATATATATATATATATGTGTGTGTGTGTGTGTGTGTGTGTATGTTTGAATAAAACTTTTATATGTATTTCTATTTATGAATTGTGTCATTTTTTCATTTATCTTTAAAAGGATTATATGTGCAATTAAAATATGGAATAATTACCAGTTCCTCCTGGCACATCTAAGAAGAATATTTCTCCAACTCCGTTATTGACGGCTTGCATTATTTGATCGCAGCAGGTCGAGTCGGTGATGGCATTCCCAATTTATTGAAACGTTATTCGCCATTTTCAAGCATAAATCTTCAATCATTATCAACGCCTTGTTGTAAATTTCTTCTGTGAAATCCATATTTATATTTGAATTTTCTGAGCGAAATCGATGGAGAATATGTTCAGTCATTTATATTTCTCCCATAACTCTGTTGACAATGAATGGCAGCAGGAGGTCAATATTATTGCAAAAAATAAGTGGTATCCATTGGCACTATCCCAAAAAATTATGCATCGTAGCATTGATGAGTTTCGGAAGCGTTTATTAATTTATTATTTTTTCGGCGAAGAACAATATCTCTAGGTTGGAGTTGATCTCTGACTATCTTCATCTGAGCATTAAATTTTCGCACATGTTCTACAGCAGATGTTTTGTCAACACGAATAATAATTTTGTATCAGATGGTATCATGTCAATTTTTTTCGTGAAAAATCTCTTGCAGTGGAACACCATGGACCTTTTTAAGTTGGTAGAAATTCCACAACGTACATTCAATTCATTATTGCTATCACCGATGAAATACATTTGTGGGAATTTATGTTGATCATCAGGGATCGGAAATGGAGAGCCGGCTTTATGATAAATTTGTCCTTTGATTTTAAAAGTTGGCATGAATTGATCTATTATGATTTTTACGCTGAACGATATTGGAAACATGAGTTGTATTTCTTGATGTAGAAATGCTTTGATTCGGCAGTATATCTATTAAGCAAAGTTTCCAATGGCTCTGTGGGGATTTCAAGTTGAGGCAGTTTAATTTTTCCGCCGGCGCAACACATTCCGTTCGTTTCTATATTAAACTTCATAGCCTTACAATGAGAACACACTTAGTGCCGATGAGAACATGTCACAAAGTATAATCAATAGCTGGATGCAAGACGTTTATATTGCAGATCAAGGAGTCGTTGGCGTCTTTCATCCATTCTCAGCTTATCACGTTTATTTTGTTGTAGACGAAACAGATCTGAAGCTGCAGAACGCGATTGTCGGGTTCGCAAGCGTGCATTCCCTAGTCTGGCTGCACGTCGTTCTGCTGCTCCCTCGTCATGTATTTGAGCAATTCTTTGTCTGTTTCGCTTCCTGTTCGTCCTCAGTTTGATTCGCAGGTACTGCTTCCGCTCTGCAACTATAACAACCTAAGTTGATTTTCTGCGGTCATCTAAAGTATATAGATTGAAAATATATTTAAAAGAATTATTTGATATAATTTGAATTTAAACTAAACAATGCGCCACTAATTGTATTCAAAAATACGGAAAAAAAGTAAAAATATGAAATAAAATCAATAAAAAAGACAGAAATAGATTATACTCAGGTATTGATGAACGTTTAGATAAACGATACAAAATTATTAGACTCAATTTCAACACATTGTAACAGAAAAATAAAAATAATGTAAACAATATTCAATAGATCAATATAACAACTTATCCTTACAGATTGAAAAATCAGATGAACCAAAATAACATGTTTGTGAAGGTTAGTATTTCACTCGTTCAAACTTTTTGCGCTTTCAGCAGAAATATTTAAATATAGCGGCGTGTCACTTTTACATGCAATAGATGACGCTGTAACTATTTTTTATTTTTAAATAGATAAACAATTTTTCCTTTTTTTTTAAAAAAAAATTAAAATTAATATAGGAAAAACATGCCAATATGCGAATGCAACGTTGTGTCAAACACAGATGAACAGTAAATTTTCATATATGTATATATATTCATCATCATGAAGATCGCTTCCCCTTATAGTTTTTTTTTATTTATTGTGTTTCCATACAGTTTGCCCATATCTATATAGTATTGGATATTATAAAATGAATAAGAAGGGACTATTTAGAATGTAGGCAGACTAAAAGGAAATGCAGGGATGAGTAAATTAAATAATGATATCAGAATTTAAAATATAGGAATACAGGGTCATATTTTGAAGAGCTACGAGAAATATATTTATATGAAAGAGAACATTAAGATCAAGAATAGCTTGATAAAAAGCAACACAAAATTACTGTAATTGGAACGTCGAGGATAACATGGTTCGCATTAATCACTAAGTAGGTGTCCATTGGATGTGAGCAATTAGGAGAACTAACAAGTTCAAATTTATGTAGCGAAGTAGGAGGAAGGCGACTACTGCCGAGTCTCAATCTGAAGTGGTAGCAATAAAACCCCGCAATTTGATCGTTTCAACTTTAATATTGCAGAACCATGGGTTAGCAGGAATGTTGGGTTGGATGGATTTATAATACCTCGCTGTAAATGATCCGATCATAGATTTTTTTCAGTATTCCTTATGCGCATGTTTAATGTACGCTAGGAGATCTATAGGAAGATTGTAAAACAAAAATGTTCCTAATATAACCGTTGAGGTAACCAAATGATCGGCCAAAGATACCGCTATGTACGGTGTTCCAAACAAATTTAACCGTCAATCCGGGCGAGCTTAATTGGCATACATAATTAGAATTTTTATAAATAATTGATGATAAACGAGAATTGAACTGGGAATACTGTGTGATTAAGGAGAGCTTTACAATAAGTCAACAAATTCGTTGTCTGGAATACCTCTATGACCCGGCACCCACAAGAAGGACACAGATATTCCCACAAGTTCCAAATTATTAAGTTTTAGCAAAACTAAACCAATTAAAGTATCTGACACGCTACGTTTATTGTCTACAGCCGCCACCACGCTTTTTAAATCATTAATAATAAGGTTAAATCAACTAAAGTATCTGACACGCTACGTTTATTGTCTACAGCCGTCACCACGCTTTTTGAATCAGTAATAATAAGGTAATTTCCGTGAAGATTTAAGTCCGGTAGAATTGACAAGGCTTGTAGTACTACTACACATTCTAATACTACTGAACATTCTTGACATAATTTGTACATGTTACTAATATTGAAAGCTGGAATGAACATTGCTGCTCGCGTTTCTCGAGTTGACTTTGATCCATCCGTGTAAACAAGGGTGTGTAGTGGAAACATTTCGGATATAATACGATTGAAAGTGGCAAGGATTAGTGTAGAAGGATACAGATTACAGTTTTCAGAGGAAATAATGAATTTTGTTTGTTGAAGAAGTAAAAATATGGTACCATAAATTGAAAAGGAGCTTGCATGCACGTGAGATGTGAACGAAACTGCTCCAACCTTGTTATAACGGAAGAGAACAGGTTTTCTATTTGAAAAACGCCAGTTGGAATGGATATGACTGAACCTGTTAAACAAAGGGAAACGATCATTATTCATCCTACGTATCAGCCGTTTCAGGGCTAAATAACTCCGTCTAAGTTGTAAGGGTGGAACTTTGCACTCTGCCATTAGTGCTGATACCGGAGTGCTTTTAGCATCACCAATACATATCCTAATGCATTCATTTTGCACACGTTTCAACTTACCTAACACTACTGTTGACGCGGTTCCATAAAACATGGAACCATATTCTAATTTTGATCGAATTAGTGATTTCAAGAGTACTAATAGAATTATTATATTCGAAAGGAATGGAGTAGAAATGAGAAGGTTAGGATGGGATAAGAATATCATTGTACCTAAAAAAATGAAAAGACCAATGACATAACAAAAGTGGTCGAAGAACCGTCAGTTGTGAAGAATTTTTATGATAAACAAAGTGGGGGTGTATGAGTAAATACTTTCAAAAGAAATTTATCAGAAAGAAACATTCACTGTATGGATGAAGGGGACACTTTTACCTCCATCTCGAGAGCAGGTATAGCTGTAGCACTGTTGAACATTTTCGTAAGTACTTGTTTTAAATTTTATCTAGACTGGAAAATAAATGATTAGAAACATTCCTGAAAATAGAACTATCATAGTCGATATACAAAAAATTAGTAAAGTTAAATGGTCCCCACCCCAAGGAGTGTAATCGAGTGCTTTTAGAAGATTTATTCTTTTAAAAGCTTTAGTATATCCTTTTTCTCTATACAGTCTACGGTCAAGAATAAATCCTATGTATTGATGGTAATGAACAAATGGTATGAGATTGTTGTTATACTTAAGTCCGTATGAGATGGTGTTGATGGTTCTATAATAGATTGTTACTGAAGTACATTTGTTATGGGACTATTTCATTCTAATACGTAACCAACAACTCACATGGTGTACTTAGGTATGCGTCAAGGGTCGGTTCTCAGCCGTGTTTTATTCAACATAGTATTGCTTAAAGTTCTGAATATGCTCCTTCCAGACAGACGACATCACTGTGTATGCTATGCACGATAATCTAAATTATATATAACGTTATCCTAGAATCATTGAATCGATGTTTTATAGAAGTTTTTGGGTTAGAAACGGAACTACGTTCTGTAAATAAAAATTTCAAAACAGAATAAATTCTAACGTTAATTTAGCGGAGACCAGATAAAACCAGATATTGAACACGAGTTTGCAGTTGGTTGTAGTAGGTAGTGGTTATCAGATATAATTTTTTAACAATAACTGCGGAAGTCATTAGCGGCTCAAGTTGGTTAAACGGGAAAATGCAATTGAAACTAACCCTAAAATTCTGTAGCTAGATTAAATTGAAACCTCAAAAATTAATTTAAAAAATTATAAAGGAAAATAGTTTGCTACGTGTTACAAGAATGAATCGAAACTTTCGACAGTATCAACCTTTATTTCATTGGGAATTCGCCGAAATCGGTTAAAATATATATTTTGTCGTTATCATTATACGTAATATATTTTTACTCATGTCGCTTATCATATTCGTTATTTTTGCGTTTATTGTGACAGTAGATGACAAATACGCATTTACGAAACTGTTATTTTATTTTCATTTAGACAGGGACATCAGTTGAAATACTGTCTTGGTATAACGAATGCGAATTAAAGAATATTAAAATATTGCGGGCTCATACTCGAGTAACAACAGGAGTTGATTGGCATCCTATAGATCCTAATATAGTGGCTAGTTCATCATTAGACGCTTACACTCATGTTTGGGACGTAAGAGATATTAAAAAACCAGTGTTGTCATTCTCGTCATTCGGTTTGTTTTAGTTTACTGTAAAATATTTATGTCGTAATATTTTGATGAAACATTTTTGTATTTAACAATCAGATATTTGTAATTACATAGTTTTTATTTTAAATAAATACTATTTACTTTTGGAATCGTAGCAGGAGCAACGCACGTTAAGTGGAACAAACTGTCTCGTCATGTATTAGCTACTACTCACAGCGGTGATATAAAAATTTGGGATGAAAGGAGAAACACTTCGCCGGTTCAGTATATAACTGCTTATTCATCAAATGTAAGGCAATTATTTATTTTTTAAAATTACTTATTTTTATTTGATTCTTATTGTGGAATATGTATTATTTTCGCGTTGCTTAAAAAGTGGTTGAAGTTTTTTTTTTTTTCTAAATTGGACATTTAACGTCTTAATGCAAATTATTTTACCAGATTATACAAATAAAATTCTTACTTACGTTGTTAGTTTAACCGAGTAAAAAATTATTTAGATGTTTATTCGCTAAATAGATTTATAATAACATCATACCGAAATTTATAGGAATGACCGCTACTACTTGAATATTTTATGTTTTTCGAAAATACAACGTATTACTAATTTTTATGCAATTTAACGTTTTGTACACGATCGGACAAACGTTAAGTTTGAAACAGTTTTTTTTTTTTTTGCTTTCATACAGTTTACCCATAAAACGTTTTATATTGTCTATAATTATTGAATACATTTCGTGTCTGATATTATTCTGCCGTTATATATTATTTCTATAATTTTATATTATAGAAATCTCGCTTAAGTGACATGTTTATTTTCGTATTGATAATTCAGAAGATTACAATTGTAAATCTTATAAGCGGTGCATATTACCTATGATGATTATGTATCTAGAAAGTTTTATATGATAATGATAATGATAACTTAAACATCCATGTCCACATTTCGTAACCACGTTATATCCGCGCCTGATAATTAACTTTCTCCACCTCTATCTGCGTTAAGGATATGTTTTACTGTCTGATCTAGGACAGCCACAGGATGGATCATTTTTTAAACACTTTGCGAGCATATGATCACTACGTTCATAGACAGTTCGGACAATGTTCAGACACGCCCAGCTTTTTCGCTCGAGGTCAACCTGAAATCTGGTATGCCCCATCGTTCTGTTTTGATCTGGATTCTTTTGATTCCATTATTATTACCAGGCGGAAACTGCGTCAGAATCTTCTGATACGATCTTTACATCCGATCTGTAGACTGACTTTTTAGATATTAGTCTTTATGTCCTTTATAGATTTTGATGTACTAGCAAATTTGCATCACTTGCATATTTCGTCCAAAGTAATATCGAAAATCGGAAAATTATAATATGTTAACATTTCAATAAATATACCGATAATTTACGTCACACTTTGATTTGTCGCTAAATGAGGTCTGTTTTTTTTTTATTCTACTTTCGATGTGTAATATTTTCACTTTTAGACGATTTATGTTAAAGCCGTTTGCGAATCTATTGCGCCGTGTAAAAATATTTTTTATTTACACGTATATGTAGGTATTTTGCGTAGATTGGAGTCCTACTAAACAAAATCACATAGCCGCTGCCAATCAAGATGGTAATATTAAGTTATACAACATACGAGAACCTCAAAAAACGCGCGCTGTTATTGATGCTGGTGCTCCTGTTTGGAAAGTATCGTATACGGTGAGTGGAATATTCTTTTGATTAGTTTGTTTTCGAATTATTGATTATTTATGTGTAATTTGTTTTTTATATTTATTTCAGCCATTTGGATGCGGTAATACCGTTTTGGGCGTTATGATCCCAGAAACGAGAAAAAGTGAAAGTAGTTTACTGTTATGGCATTTATCGAAATGTAATGTTCCGTTACATACGTTCGTCGGTCACGCAGAAATTGTACTTGATATTGAATGGCGCATTTCTAAAGAGGGTAATTATTTTATGCCTAATTCGGAATAGCGTTTATTAAAGAATTACTTTTCTCATTGGATGTAGGACTGAATACCGTCGGCTGCTGATCGATGTTAATTAGTTACAGGTTTTGCGTATACATGGCAAATTAGATGAATCAACGATTGCATTAAGAATGTAGTTTTTTTTTTACAACGATTGATTTAAATTAACGACAAAATCTCGTTGGTTTGTTTATAAATAAAAGGTTCATATTTTTCAGATGTTCGGGTTGAAATCTAATGAGGGTGAAAATAAATAATTTTCATGCAAAATAATAGTTTTATTACACACTAAGGCTTGATTCACACTATAGGTATGGTCACGCTACGGTCTCGGTCCGGTCACGCTCGTGTCACCTTCACACTTATGGTCATTCAGTCAGTCTTGAACTGTCAATAATGAAATTCGATTATATTCTGATTTTTTTATTTTATTTCTTTCTATTTGAAATTAATTAAATATTTAATTAATAGTTTATATTTTCCGTCGAAAAATGTTGTTGAACTTTTCTAATAAAGAATTAGTCATTATGGTTCTTTTTCTTGATGAAGAAGATCATATAAATATTTATACAAATTACGTTAATAATGAAAAAATTTACATTCACGTCACACACTTGTCGTGTTAAAACGATTTAAAATAAACATTTCTGTACAGCGACGGATAAATTAAAAAGATAAATTAAATGTTTACGTAAATTATAATAATAACAATTATATCAATTGCTAGAAATTAAAAATTATTTAAATTTTCATTAATTTCGTGTAATGCATTTGTCATATTTAAAATGTTTTAAAACGAAATACTTACTAATATTATATTTATTATATTAATAATAATAATAATTATTAAAAATATCGGAAACTTACATTACATATAATGACGTAAATTGTGATTCACTTGACACCAGTTTTCCTACAGTGACGGATAAAAATTGACCAGATCGAGAACGAAGAGCATTTATACTATCTGTTCATGCAGGAATAGGTTCGGTCTGAACGAGCCAAAATTTCTTTGGATTTATTGACTGTGACAAAAGTTGAGCGTTACCGATGATGCGAATGCTTAAATTGTTTCTCATTTGGAAATATTATATCGGACCGAGACCGGAGCGTGAGAGTGGAATATGACCGTACCTTAGTGTGAATCAAGCTTGAAAATACCTTTTGCAGATGACTCCGAATATCAGTTGATAACGTGGGATAAAGATCAAACTCTTCGTATCTGGGAAGTGGACAAGCATCTAATACAAGTATTTATTTACGATGATTTTACTGAAACTATATATGTTTATCTTAATTTTATATCGTTTTTTTTTTGTTGATTGGAAAACAGCACACTTTAAGCGATTATTACAAAAAATAAAGGCGTAACAATTATAGTTATGAAGTTAAAAAGAAAGTTAAACATTAAAATAATTTATTTAAATACTGAGATTATTCAAATCATTTATAATTGTAAACATTATTCATTTATTTAGGAAAAACTTATGTCGATTTTAAAATATAGTTCCGTAACAATAATCTGATTATGTATAAAATTTCGATTTATTTAAAAAAAAAAATTGATAAAGGATTAACGCAACTATTAATGGAAATTTTACTGTACATAACGTGAACGTAACACTTATGAGAAAATGTGAGATAAAATTAGGAAAGAGATGAAAAATTTCGCTTTATTTCATACTTTTGCGAAAATCCAAATATTTATTTTGAGTTTTTAAATAATAAATGCGATTTCAAATTGATTTCAAATAAGTTTAGCTGTAATAACTGAAGCTATATACATTGAATTTTCCACTTCAGTCGTGCACATTATTATATAAATGTAAAGTGATATTCATTCGTATAAATTATCTTATTAATTACTTAATTGTGAGTATTTAGATAAACAGTCACACGAAAGACGCGCATTATAACTGAATGTAAAGAATTAAAACGAAATTGAGGATTATATATTGGCTGCTAAAAAGGCGATCCGTACTATCGCTACGAAATAAATAATTTTATTATAATATGTGAAATCAGTTTAGAGATATCGAACGTATGTTCGATGTTGTATAAAAAGTAGAAATTCTCTGTACCACCATTTCAAAATAAAGCACTAAGGTTTATAACTAACGTTGTATCCATCGTGTATATCGAACTATAATATTTATTGTGGTTTAGATATCGATTCTTTCGAAGATCGTTATAAAATGCAGAATTGAATACTTAAGATTACTATCTGATATAGATGATTTATTAACATTAACGAGTTAATTGACGTTTTCTAGATATTACTGTAGGTGAATTAAAACAAGATCTGACTATTAGATGGTATTTAATATTTACGGTACTTTTTCTTTACTCGCAACTTAATTCTAAGCTTTCAGGCCAGGATACTATTACGTTGGACGCTTCGAATACTCCTATTATACAGCCGGAAGTAACGACAACATCGATAACAACGCCGATAACTTCACCATCGGATGATGGTAAGCGCTGATAACTGTAATAATCATAAATTTGTTACTATATTGTAATTTCTACATGTTTATTTTAGCGACAGCACGCGTACATTATACTGCGCGTATTGTTTTATCGATTGCGAATGTTTGTGACGAACGGCTAAGTCTGCGAAGAGGGTCGTAATTTAATTGACGTATATTTCATTAATAATTATAAGGATAAATGATTTTACTCGTCCGTTAATATAAACAAATATTTCTTCGTTGTTTCAAATAGTTATTGCCGAAGATAAGGACTATGCTATTGTAAATAATTTTAATGGCTTTAGTCGGGAAAGTCGCGGCATTATCGTCAGTAGTACCATACCGATTCATAGTAATCAAGATTTGACGCATAATAGCAGACGCGGTATCACGACGCAAGGTCGAAAATCAAGTATATCTAGCGCATCGATTGACGACGATGATCACTTAGCAATTAAGTCTGTTGATTTAACACCGACTAATCTTTCTCAAGAATTTGCACTTAATTTCAATATTCCTAGTGTGCAGTTTGATAAGGTAGGAATTATTCCTGTATGTAATGAATTAACTAATTTAAGTATATTTTGTAACTTTAAAATTCGATTATTTTCTTTATAATATAATAAAGTACGATAACGCTTATCATTCACCGTAGCTTAACATTCACTGTATGAATATTTTTTTTTTTTTTTTTTATTTATTATTTGTCGATCGACATTTATAATTAAATGGTGTTCATATATGGGTTGATCGTTTGGAAAAGTTCGGCCTCAAAGTAAATATGAAGAAAACAGTATATATGACTACTGATAAATACAATTGGGTCTATACAATTATCTGGTGAACAACTACCTCGGACAAACAGCTTTAAATATCTTGGTTCCTGTGTGCAGAGTGATAGTGGCTCATCCGGAGCAGTGCGTAATCGAATAAGCACGACATGGCTGAAATGGAAATCTGTGACCGGTGTATTATGCGACAAACGCATGCCCATTCGATTGAAATCAAAAATTTACAGAACAGTTATTAGACCAGTCGCATTGTATGGCGGTGAGTGCTGGCCGGTAACAAGGCATGAAGAAAAATCGCTGCACGCTATGGAGATGCGTATGTTAAGATGGTCAATGGGTATTAGTCTATCAGATAGAATCAGAAATGAACGGATCCGCGCAGCAATGGGAGTCGCGCTTATCGTAGGTAAACTACGTGAAAGTCGGCTAAGGTGGTATGGCCACGTAGTACGAGCCCAGAACGTGGGGGATGGCGCACTGATATCGGCAGCGCGTACGCTTCAAGTTACTGGAAAAAGGCCAGTTGGAAGACAAAAGCAAAGATGGCACGATGTCATAGCAAGAGATCTCAAAGATGCGGATATATCAGCAGAACTAGCGTACAACCGAATTGAGTGGAAACGGTCTATTTATATGGCAGACCCCGCACCAGCGGGAAATTGCCGTTGAAGAAGAAGAAGAAGGAGACATTTATAATTGTAGACGAATCTTTTCCTAGGTAGCTTTTGAGCTTAAAAAACTTTATAAAGATTGGTCCCACCGCCTAATTGATTTACAAAATCACGTCACGAGTTTTATCATGTGTTTATTTTTTTTTTTTATTTTTAATTTATATAAATGTCACAATTTACAAAACACGTAGAAGCCAAAACTAAATATTAAATTAAAAACCCCCGATGACATAGATGCAGCGGTTAATAGAAACGATTCAACAAAGTTGTAAACGATCTACAAAGTACAATAATAAACCAAAAATAATAGTAATAATATATTACATCTTAAAATACGCGAACTCATCAGTAAAAGAAGGAATGGCAACGTTATAGATACCCTTTCAAATCATCAAATATACAATAAACTAAGTAAGAAATTACGGGAAGCAATCGATTATTATTTCTCGACTTTAAGCAGTACCGACTGTTCGATGTGGAAAGCAGCAAATTATTTAATGAAAAAATCTATTACTATCACATCAAATAACCTGACGGAAGTTGGTCAAAGACAGAAAACGAAAAGGCGGATACTTTCGCAGAATATCTTGAAAATGTATTTCACAACCTCGCAGCATTGGTAATCTGGAGCATACTTTGAAAATTATGAAGCATAACTCCAGTGTAATACAATGTTGCCTCAATTACAAATTTCACATCACACCGAGTAAGCTTCAGTCGTATATTAAAACACTAAAAAGCAACAAAGCACCGGGGGAAGATGGCATAACACACAATATTCTCAAACATCTTCCCAAGAAAGTGCTTCTTCTACTTTTGTACATATATAATTCCATGTTGAGACTCTCTTATTTCCCAGAAAGATGGAAAATATCTATAATTAAAATGTTAGAACCGATTATTTATACAATCAAGAATGAATATCATTTGGTCCCAAATCACCAGTTTGGTTTCCGGCATAGCCACTCAGCGATTCAGCAGTGTCATCGAGTAGTGGATGCTATTGAATCTGTCCTACAACGTGGTTTATACTGTTCCGCAGTTTTCTTAGATGTGGCCAAAGCGTTTGACCGAGTCTGGCATGAAGGATTACTATATAATATTACCTCTAGAATTATACCACCTTTTTAAATTATATCTAAGTAACAGACGATTTCAAGTAAAATGTAGGTAGCTCTACGTCAAGCATACGGATAGGGAAGCGTATTGGCTCCATTACTTTATAATATTTATACTGCAGACATTCCAATCACTCTGGTTACTACGCAGGCTACTTTTGCAGATGGCATCTTAATTTTAGCAAGTCACGAAGATCCTCGAGAAGCATCCAGATTTATACCGAGCATCACCTTAATAGCATTCAGCTGTGGCCGGTTAAGTGGAAAATTGAAATCAGCAATATCAAAAATCGGTTCATGTTATTTTCACAAAACGACGTCAAAATTGCTCACCAGTCTTTTATAATGGTCACGCTACATCACAAGTATGCCAAGTAAAATATTTAGGGCTTATTTTAGATCGGGGTTTAACGTGGAACCCTCACGTTATAAATACAAGGAAAAAACTTGCATTGTTGATGCAACAAATGTATCCACTTCTAGGTCGAACCTCTAAGCTGAGCCTTGCAAATAAAGTACTATTATATAACACTCTTATTGCTCCTGCTTGGAAGTATTGAATTATACGGATCAACTGCTAAATCACATCTCCGCAAGATACAGCAATTTCAATATAAGACACCGAGGGCAATCGTAAATGCGCCCTATTATATTCGCAACAGCATCATACACAATTATCTGGATATACCTACGGTTTAGACTATATACAAACATCAGTATAAGAAAATGCATGGAAAATTTGGACACAGTTGAAATCCGCTTATAACACGGATGTCAATGCCAGATAAGCCTTCAAGACGACTGAAAAGAAAACAGTGCCGAGATGCCCTTGGAGTTGATTAAGATTAAATAGTGCCTAGCCTAAGCTGATACAAAGACAGCAAAACAACCTGCTCCATTGGGACGAGTTGTTCTGAAGGAAGAATAATTTTCATTTAGATATTGTGTTTATGACCTCTTGGTCGGTACGTGAAAAAAAAAATATATATAAAAAGCTTTAAAAAGTCTGGAGGAAACTTCCATTCGACAAACCTAATCTTATATAAATAGTTGTTTCAATGGAAAAGCAAATTTTAGTTTATTAACTATTTGACGAAAACACCTAAATTTATACGTTGGCGAATTTAAAATTCATATTTATCGAATAAGAATAATAGGGACTATTTTTCGAATAAAAGATAAGAAAAAAAAACCAATGTCTGATTTTATATTATAATTTACGCAAAAAATTTTACTAATTTTTTATTTGTAAAATGTATAATGAATTAAGTTAATGAAAGAAATATTTTTTTATGTTTATTTCAATTCGTTACGCAATAAAACAATTTTCGTGTTTTGTATTTATATTTTATTTTTTGAACGAAAAACGAAAATGTTCATTTAGGGAAGATTAAAATAAACTATGGAAATAAATTAAAGATTTAACAGCGAATTTAATTATATACGTTCATGTGAACATTAATTAGAACAAAAGTTACGAAATAAAAAGTACGCCCTTAATCCATTATGTAATATCTTTGTGCAATATTATCATCATCATTATTGTCTGTTACTGTTGGCTAACATGTTAATAATAAAACGTTTGTATCTTTTGATATAAATCAAAGTAATTGAAGGCATTCAACTTTTACTCTATTGGTTATCGTGCACCTTTCAACGCTGTATAACAATTTTAACATAACGACGAATTATTCTCATTTTTAAATTCCTTCAATTAAACAAAAAAATACCTTTCTTTTTTTTAAATTTTTATTTCCTTACTTATGCCCTAAATATTATTTAAGTTGCGACTCAGGTAATTGATATATATATATATATATATATATATATATATATATATATATATATATATAAGTTTAATTTATTTACATGTATTGCAAGAGATTTCAACGAAGTTTTATTCATTTTTTTTACAATATTATATTTCAGGCCATATTTGGAACGTGTACTAAACTACTATATATTATTGTAGTTCTCGAATATTGATATTATTTTTAGGTCATTAGGTTTTTATGTCCTTTCGTATTTTCCAATATTATTTACAATGAAAATAAAAAATAAAAACAATCGCTAAGAATGCATCTTAATATCAGAAATTTACAAAGTAATTTAAAATTCAACTTATTTCGACAATATGAAAAGAAAAGCAATTATTAATTTTTTTACAGGTGGATCCTACGAGACGACTGTGCAGTGTGACCATAAAGCAGGAGACTAATACTATCGTACTTTTAATAAATTTTCCGCCCAGTTATCCACGTAATAAATCACCGGTATTCCGTTTCATGCAAGGTACGACGATCGATAACACGGTCAAAAATAATCTGTTGAAGGTAAATTTTGGTTTATTATATAAAAAATTGCGTACCTGTCATTAAGTGTCTGTTTCAAAGTATATATAATTGGAAGATATATATATATCATCCACCATCACATCCTAAACATCCATCTACAATTGGGGACACACATCTTGATATTAAATTTATATATAATATATTTTTTTTAAATTTTTTAAAATATATTTTGTATTTTTTTTTCATTTTATTACTTTTGACTAAACGTGTTTTATGTGTTATGTGTTATACCACGATTTTGTTCTGAAAAGTCATGTTTAATGCAATTGTAAATTTATATGTGTTAACACGCCTGACTCGAGTGTTGAATGGGAATATATGTGTATGATTTATATTGAGTC
This sequence comes from Coronaproctus castanopsis, assembly GCA_032883995.1. Taxonomy (NCBI): domain Eukaryota; kingdom Metazoa; phylum Arthropoda; class Insecta; order Hemiptera; family Monophlebidae; genus Coronaproctus; species Coronaproctus castanopsis. The sequence goes on from CM065053.1 coordinate 143,257,139, forward strand.
CTGTATCCAGAGTTTTTAAATAACCTGGGACAAAAAGCAAAAACCTTCTTTTGTGGGATGTTTAATGAAATAATTACAATATCCAGATTACGAAAAGAGTTTAAAAATCCAAAATAATTGCGATTAAAAAACTAGGAAAGGAAGGAAAAGAAGCAGTTGATCATCGATCGATATCTCTTAATAGAATTGCAGCTGAAGTAGATAGTCATTTACCAATATCGCAAGCTGATTTTCGAGCAGGAAGATCCGGTGTATATCAAGTCAGTCAAATAGAAAATGGATTCCAAAAGAGTGAAAAGACATTGGCTGTTTTTTTAAACTTGACTTCTGTCTACGATACTGTTTGGCGAGAGGTATTATTATCGAAGCTGGTTAAATGTTCCATTGATATTTTGTTTTGAATTCTGTCAAGATTTTAGATTATATTAATGTACAGATTTTCTAGGTCTATGTTCTAAGTGTTTTTTCCTGATACGTTGTACTTTAATTAAAATTCAGAAAATGGTAAATTTATGCAAGTAACAAAATTAGTTTTTATGTTTTTCAGTAATTTTTTTGTAAGTTTGTAATTCCTGATCAATGCTTAGAACGAAAATTAAAATATTATTTAAAATATACGCGCACTTACATATACTTTATAACTGTACGATAGTTGCGTATATTTTTTTGTGTTTTTATTTCAGCTACTGAAGGAGACTGCTGAGCAAAAAGTACGAAATAATGAAGTTTGTTTAGAAGCATGTTTGACTGAGCTGGTTACGACAATTGAAAAGGTGCGCTTACACTTTTATCAACATTAAAAATTATTATAATTATATTTTCGCATACGTAGGATTTAAAATTTATTTATTTCGCCTGTAACTATGTAAATTGTACATCATATCTTGTTATTATTCAGCGCTATTTGTTGCCCACCGGAACAAGATATTAGATATCTTTCCACTTTTGTTTGTATGTATTTTGCGTCATTATTACTTACGTATTTAAAATGGATAAAATAAGTCAACATAAATGTTAGGATAATTTACATAAGAAATGTTATTATAAAGAACAAAATGATTTTACAGGGGATTTTAATAGAATTTTCATTGTTAACGTTGTTATAATTATGATGAAATATAAATTCAAAATTACACGACAACTTCGATAAAAGTATACCGATTTTTTAAATAAGTAACATCGGACACATTTTCTTACTTCAAAAATGTGGTATTTCATTCTACTCGTGTTTGAATACTCTAGCATCCGCGTCTATTTTAATTCGGAATTCGGTCTTATTTCAACAACATTTTAACCATTAAACAAATTCCGTATTTCTTCTCTACTTTAATTAAATTCTCTTCCGATATTTTTCAATTAACGATGAAAGTTTAATCGTTTTGTTCATAGATTTTTAAAATTCTATTTATAGGCCGAAAATGACGATAAAGAAAAATCTGAAGCGGATAAGTCATCTGGCGATAGCGATAATAATAAAGAGAACAGTAATAATAATAGTAATAATAACAACAGCGCGTCAAATGGTAAAGAAGAAGCTTACGTTTTAATGCCACGTACATGTGGCGCTAAATTTTGTCACATCGGTAAAAGAACATCATCGAACTTATTTTTTAAGAAGAATATTTTCGAAAATATGAACTGCCTAAATTTTTTTTTAATGTGCACCTGTACAAGTTAACAATAATCACACGAGTTCAGTAAAATAAAAAATATATACAAATACATTAACATTAACATACAACCGCTGTTACAATAAACAGCCGGCCGGTTTAGAATTTTGCCTCAGCAACAATGTCTTGATATATATATGACATCATTTTTCAATAGTTGAAAGTACGTCCCGGAGCATTTGTCGTTTTAGCCTTCGAACAGGATTATCTGAAAGTGTTGGCATGTAGATTTGCCGAATTTGGGGTTTTTTAAGTGACTGGAACATTTACCGAAAAATTTTTGATATTTATACTGATAAATTTGTGTAACTGTAGACCTTTGCAGGTCGCGATGTAGAGTAACATTGCTTAATCGCAGTTTTTTATATATCGAGACGACGACGTAGAATTTTGAAATAATCGAGGTTTTAAATTAAAAACTCTTATTAGTAGCTTAATTTCGTGATTTTACCTTAGTGTTTTATGGTAAACGTGATGATTTATTAGCTCGGTATAAAACTTGTTTATATTATACGCAAGTGTTTTCACGCGTAATATCAATTTTTTGAATATATAACCGGTTTAAAAAGTTATAATTAAAAAGAAGTTAAATACAACTAATACTTCCGATATTTCGAAGACTTTATCAACTATTTGTTGCCAGATCGTTCCACTGTAGTTTCCGATTTTGTCCATGTCATATAATTACGTCTATTGTTATATATTTAATTTGTTCGTTAATTTATACCTGTAAAGTGTGATGATATGTCTGGTCGGTGTTGTTGTATTGCATGGGAAGTGCTTACGCAAGCTTTTGAAAAGGAAATAGATGCACTTGAAATGTATGTGTACTGTCGCATGTTGGAGATATCGTACCGAGATCATGTCACGCACGCTGAAGTCCTGCGTCGAATGTGCAAGAAAACCGAACTGTTGCACACGATCCACTCTAGGAAACTTCAATACTTCGGTCACATATCCAGACACCCGGAAAAGTACCACCTACTTCAGCTTGTTCTAAATGGTCAAGAAGACCAGGAAGAAGAAGAGGCTAGCTGATTTGCGGAAACGATATGGATGCTCAAAAGAAGAATTACAGGAGGCTGCAACATCCGAGCTATCAACAATAGCTGAGATGATCGCCAAACTTCGAACGGAGAAGGCGTAGAGGAGAAGAAGAAGATAGTGTAATTACAATATACTAGTATAACTACCCTGTATTAGCTGACCCTCAGGAAGTGTTGTTTAGTCAGACCTTTTTCGATCTTAAGGATCGCTTCTACGGCGTTCCTTATCAACTTTCTTTTTTTCTTTCTAGTATATTATTTTGTCATAAAAAGTTGTAAAAGGGGGAACAAAAATTATATACGTTAAAATAATTTCATAATTCGATTTTAGATCACCTTATACGAGTATTTCTTATTGTTTTCTGGATAAACTTTTAATAAGTCTTATATTAGTAATATTCAGTTTTTGTTGTTAAACGCCCTCGATAATATATTTAAAATTGGAGAATAAAGATTATATATATTTATTTTAATTTTTTTTTTTTTTAGGAACGCTGGTATGTTTTATGAAACCTAAGCCGATATTAATAGAAAAAAATGGTCTCGGAGGTTTGACGTTGAAACGATATTTACAAAATGCTGTAAGTAATTTCAATTGCTGTTGTACTAACTTATCGTTAATGTTATTATCGGAAACTAAAAAAGCTCAATTAAAGATTTTTTGCGAGTTGCAAATTTTTTATATATTATTAATTTTTTAAAAATGTCCTGAAAGTCATTTTATAATGGTTATTAATTATGACGGAAAACGATAAACACCTTTTAATTTTTTAACAAAAAATCAACAAAAAAGTAACATGTAATGCGAACAAAGAAGGTATTTTTCAACGTATTGAAAATTTACATACTTATTACTGTATAAACCAAAAAAAAATCATAACACAGTTTAATCACTAAAAGTTTTTTATTGCAAAGTTTTTCGACAGTTACGTCATTTTTAAGCATACACAATAAATATTACATATGAATTACCGGAAATATTTATATAACGACAACTTAAAATTTGATATGCATATTTCACTAGCCAGACCTAATTTCGTTTATAATTTATAAAATTACTACTCTCCAATACATTCAATACTTATTACTATTTTTTTTTTTAGACTGTGGAATGTAGTAATTTCTTATTTTATTAATTTAATTACAAAAATTAGTTAAAATCACTAAACGTTTATTTTCTGTAAAAAATCTCAAAGCTTTTCGGCAATTACGTCATTATCAAATGATATTTAAATAGAAATAAAGATTAAAAAAAAAAAAATATATATATAAATTTAAGATCACGAATTTATATTTTTTATAAATTTAAGATCAGAAATTTATATTTTTGTGTTCTTTTTAAATCCTTATTTTTATTTTTATTTAAGTATCACTTGATAATGGCGTAATTGCCGAAAAGCTTTGTAATTTTTTTAAGAAAATAATCGTTTAGTGATTTTAACTAATTTTTATAATTAAATTATTACTATATATACAGGTTTTGGCGTTTCATAACTGAATTAACCTTAACCCGCTATCTATCATATAACGCTAATATTTATGGAAAACAATTTTTTTAAGCGCAATTTATATACACGTATATATGTAATAATACAAAATACAAATTATAGAATAATCATTTGAAATCCGACACTTTTCATGTTTCAAAAATTTTAATTACTCGTATCTTCAAAAATTCATTTATTTTTGCTATGCATGTTGTTGAAGATAATTCAACTTTTAAATATTCTGATATCGCAAGTCCAGTGAGAAATGATAAATTTTCTTCTAACGTTGCCTTTTGATATTTGCATTAATAATTAAGAGTATTTGTATCGTCAAATTTGTTAACGTTATAATTTGGAAATTTTTTAACTAAACTATTTTATTTTTGTTCCTTTTTTTTTCTTTCAGAATTCGGGCGGTACATTATCGGCCAGGAGGAGATACGTCATATCTCGAGGATTACTGAGAAAGATTAAAGTATCTTCGAGGATTCATACAAGATTAATCGTGATTTACGATGTGTCTTCCATATTTCTAGTCAATAAAAACCTCGCCGAAAAATATGCGTTAGTAATCGTCACATTTAATAAATTCTATAAATTAGTTCATTTCGAATTTTGATACGAGGAATAGTAATGTTTTTTTTTTCAATTTTTCATTTATCAAATATTTTACTCAATTAGACTAAGTCATATTTTAGTACACGTATTATATATAAAATACTTCAACTTACTGTCTTTCATTAGTTAACGATCTTAATTATTTTCAAATTGCTGCGCTGGGCAGTAACACCTCACTCCGCGTAACATCGTATGCGCTCATATAGTGGCTTTGAATGTTAATTTATTTTGTAAATGTATATAACTTGCTAGTCACGATGTTTAGCAACAAATAATGCGACAACGATGATGAATTTCGTACAAAGGAAAGATGAAATTTCAATGCAAATACTTTACATTAATACTATGGATAATCGAAAATCTGCGTTAGATAAATACGTATAGCAGCATTTTAACACGCTCAATAGTTTGAGATCAGATCAACATGGTTATTTGAAAATTCGATTGTATGGAGTTCAACTTAAAAATATATATATATTTATTGAAAAATAACAACGAACATACAATACTGTATTGGTGTAGAAAATAACTGAGTAAATAACGTTATTTTAAAATACCGCGAGGAAGTATAATCTATTTAATTCTTAATATACGTATTTTTAGTTTTATAATATAGTTTGGATATTTAACTTTGATTTCTATATATTTCCAAATGGCTGGTTGAAATTTACATTTCTAATGATACTGAAGATGATAAATGCTAAGGAATGCAGCAATTACCGGCACACACGTCATGTATTAAAAATGTTTTTCAGAATGATGCATTTAAAAATATATAAGAAAATGACAGTTCGGATGTAGAAAAAACTTGAGTACTGGCGATGTTTTAATCGATATTAGCGTGTTAATCCAACGATACAAGCACGCCCAATCTTTATATGTTTTGTGAATCGCCAAAAGGTCTTCGATCGAGCGAAACATAATAAGATGAGAAAGAATAGGAATTGATCGTAAATATAATTCTTACGGGCACCAGTCAGCAAGTACCAGAACTGGTCATTATAACAGCTATGTGTGCGAAGTTCTCCGGTACTACTTAATTCACATTAGGAAAATATATTCGAAGAAGTACCGAGGAAATTTAAAGAAAGTTTTTAGGGTATATGTAGAAAAAGTTAATATTATATACGCGGATGACACGATCTTAATAGTAAATAATTTAAACGAATTTCAACGTTTCGTGAATGTATTTATTGCTGTTATCGATGATTATTGATTACATGTAAATATTTCAAAAATAAAATATACAAGACAGACATGAATTTATCCATGGGACACTATAGTTCAAACTGGACTAGATCTGGACGCATTTTTAAAACTAAAACCAATTTTATGTAATAGAAATATAATAAAATTAGATTTGAAAATGAGAATAGAATAAGATTTATTTCGATACAAAATTATATAAATCACGAAAAATTTATATGTACGGTATCCTCGAACTTACCTTAGAAATTAAATATAAAACAAACGACTTTACAATAATCAAGAAAACGAAAGTAAAATTAAATTCGGCTATCCCCTTCATCTCATTAAGTTAATTAGGTCTTACTTTAATTTATAACCTATATTTACGTTCTTAAAACTACTCTTACAGGCGTTTTGCAAGGAAATCTTACTTTTTTTATTTTTTTATTTTTATTTTTAATTTTATATTATTAAACGAGTTTCCGGAAATACTTTTCGTACATGTTGCTTTTAACACTGGCGATCTGGAGCTATTCTATACATCATGCAAAACTGATAGCGGCAATTACTATTTACAAGTACTATAAACGCTTGAGGCTAAATACGGTGAAATCGCAACTTATTCTATTTACTAAAAGATATCGTTCCTCTCTACCACATATTACTATTAATGGTAAATGCATTTGCAGAAACATGTTAACTATTTTGAAGTTACTTTAGACACTTGTCTATCATTGAACACACACACACATTAATAAGTCTTCGACAAAGCGAAAAAAGCTATTCGAATACTTCCAATCTTCAATGTTCTCATCTTTTTTCGGCTAATAAAAAATTAATATACACTACCATTATAAGACCTAGGTTAATTTACTCTTGTCCGGTCTGATGATCAATTTCTGCCAGTACTTACAAACAAAAAACTCCAATTAATGCAAAACCGATGTTGCAGAATATCATCGAGTGCTCTTCGATGGACTAAAATACAGTGTACAACTCTTGATATTTATGATCATATTTATCAGTTATCGAAGAAATTTTATGATAAATTATGACATTAATTTCATTCAGATAATAGACGATTTTGATCTCTGAAAATGACACGAATAATATATATATATATATATATATATATATATATATATATATATATATATATATATATATATAATCGTTATTGTTGTACGGGTCTGAAAGCTGAGTAATTACAAAAAGAACGGAGAAAAAATTAGATGCATTTGAAATGTGTTTGCATCGTAGAATATTTCGCATAAAGTGGTTAAAATACGCAACTCGGAAGTACGATATATATAAAAAAATCGAAGGTCGTAATTGAAATATTTTACTCGCTTAATACGATATCCTATACTGCTTCATGTGTTAAAAGAGATTACAGTTAAGACCACTCGGGGAAGAAAAAAAAGACTACCTGGTTAGGTTAGGTATAATTTACCAGTTATTGTTCAGAGCGGTGATTGTCAGTCAATTTTATGGTGATGATATATATTTTTATACGTATTTTTAACATTACCTACTGTGAGAAAATAATCTGGTCGTCGATTTAATCGTGACTCGAATATAAACAATAGACTCGATTTATTATTGCTTTTCATCTTATTGTTGTTAGTTTTGTAGGAAGTGACATGTCGGCGGTGTGTAAGAAAAATGCTCAAATAGCGGAGACGGTCGGAAGAAAAGATTTAGCGAGTACGTGGAATTTGGCTGCGTTAGCTGCTGCGTCACCTCCGACCGAGCCAACCGAATACGTCGTAGATTGGGATAAACATCCGTTCGCTAGGGAGATGGTGGAATCGATGTTAGTAAAGTTTTATTTTATAAAATTATATTTTTGAAATAATTATTCGCACAATTTTCAGGTTCCTCCGAATTAATTAAGCCGCACTCTAATATTTTTTTCTCTTATTGAGCGATCGCTTTAAAATAAGTAACGAACTATATTACATTCAGATAACTTTAATCTAATGCCGAATATTTAAGCGAGTACTCGTTTTCAGTTCAATATTTAAAAATTTAAATATCGAATCTTTTTAGACGTTTAATATATTAATTTAACGATCTCAAAGTTCTAATGTATACTTCAGTCTTTAGTGGTGTATACCCATTTTAGGCTGTTGCTATAAATAATAAACGACTAATTTTGTTTTATACAAATTCAAGTGAGCGTATGTATTTTCTGAGCTTACAAAATTCTATAACGATCGAACTATTTGATAAAGTAGGGATTCTAATTTTGTTTTTCTTATATATATATATATATATATATATATATATATATATATATATATATATATATATATATATATATATATATATATATATATATATATATATATGTTTTCAGGATTAATTACTATAGTTCAGTTCATGACATACAGACAGCGGCCATGTTAGCGTGCATATTTTGTCACCGAAAATGGGCTACTAACGAAGTCGAATCTAAAAATCTCAAAACTATAACCGCCGCTTTGGTTTGTAATTTAAAATGCAGTTTTTTTTTTTTCTTTAAAAGTAATTTCGAAGTAAAATCTAACCGCTTGTTTTAAATTTTACGCTCTACATTTACACGTATGCACATCGTTACATTACATGGACGCACTGTATTTACGAAATAGTGTAATATAATATATACGGTCTCGTAAACAATCGTAGATATTAAAACCATTAATCGGAATTACGGAGCTTGCTAACAAACGACATACGTGGTCTGCGTTGTTTACTTTTTAAATGTCCTCGAATTATTGTATATTCTATTCAAAACACAAATTAAGAATTAGAAGGTTTGTATTTTATAATTTAGTAAATGAAATAATCATCCCTGAAGATTTCGAGCAGGTTATACTGATCACTATACCAAAAAACCTAAACACTCAAGAATGTAACGACCACAGAACGCTAATTATACTACCTCATGCTCTTAAAATTCTGATGAGAATAATATATTATAGAATAGAATCTAAAATTGAAAACAACCTAACAGAAGATCAATTCTCGTTTTTCGGAGAAATAAAAGCGCGAGAACAGTTTATGTTCGGGGATACTTGAAAAAGTTTTTGAAGTAGGAAAAAAGGTTTATGTAGCTTTTGTATAGACATAGAGAAAGCTTTCGACTATGTAGATTGGAACATACTATTTAACTCCTTAAAGAAACACGGTATAGACTACAGATATCGACTACTCCCTGTTTCAAATCTATAGAAAAATCATAGGTGAACAAAATGCAAAGATAGGCAAAGGAGTACGTCAAGGCTGTAACCTTTCCCCGTTATTTTTTAACAGTTACATTTATAAGAGGCAACGGATTTTTACTTAGAAAATAAAAATAATAATAATAAATATTAATTTTTAAAATATCTAGCACAATTAGATTCGCCGATGATATAGCAATAATAGCAGCAACAGAGAAGAGGCTACAAGAATCTTTAAATGAGTTAAGCAAAGCGCTTCAACAAAAATGTAAAATAAATACTGCGAAAACTAAAGTGATGGAATCTTCAAAAAACCGAAATCAAAGATTAAATATTGTGCTAAATAATATCCTCAAATGGTAGGAAAGATATAAAGAGAAGAATAGCCCTAGCGAAAAACGTGTTTATGATAAAAACCATTTCTTCCTATATCAGTTAATACTAGAAAACACTTTGTAAAAAGCTTTATCTGGAGTATGGCGGTGCATGGATCAGAGACATGGATGATTTTTAAAAGAGAAAACGATAAGCTCAAAGCGTTCGAAATGTGGGGCTGGCGTCGAATGTTAAAAATACCGTGGACGAGTAAAATAACTGATAACGAAGTCTTTTAAAATTAAACGAACGAGGCGAAATAGAAAACACGATAAAAAAGAGGAGAAATGAAATGGTCAGGTATTTTATCAGATATTCGGAATGGATGACAAGACTAATTGAAGGAATGATGAACGGAAGACGAAATAAAGGCAGACCACGAACTGGATATATGGATAAAAAATGGAGAAAATTATATCGTTATAAAAGCACGAGCATGCTTCTGTAGAAGGATCTAGTGTGCTATATGATACTCACGGTTTAGCAGAGAAAGAAAATTTTAATTCAACACAAAAGTATTTTGTAGCAATTTTATATCGATTCATTTCGAAAACGAGCCTAATCGGACCACTAATATTCTAAAAATTACAGAATTTCTATTTAGAAAATTATGATGAAGACCACCCGTTGACAACTCTATTAATCTCGTTTATCAGTTTATAATGAGCTGCTTTCAAACTATGTGTTTCTATTATGCTAATCGTGAAATTTATTTTTACAGTCGTGGTGAATTAGCTTTTATTTTTTCATATGTCTATATTTAGATTAGTTATTTTTTTTTTAAAAAAAGAAACTATTTTAATTTTTTTTTTTAATATCTTTATGGTGTGTTTTTTTTCATCTGATCAAGTCTCAAATCTAAATAACTGTTCCATTGTAATATGGTTTATATTTTAAACGTAGTTTATTATTTAGTTCTGCTTAATTTTTTGATTGCATTAATTACGTGCATTGAAAACGACGTAACATTAAATTAATATAGCAGTTACTAACATAGTCTCGTGAATGGATAACATTGAGAACAGAACGAAGAATTTTCTTTTCAGCTATTTTCAATTCACTGTTGGATGTAGCTACCTCAAAGTTCCTTTCATTTTTCCCTGTCAGCCGTTTTGCTCCCCCCAATCTTCTCGAACCTTATTTATATCATTAACCCCAACGTGTTAGTGGTCTGCCTATTATACGGGTTCTGTCCGGTGTCCACATTGTCACTTTATTTGCAAGGAACTACGAATGTCTTGCCAGATGACTAGCCCATCTTCATTTTTATTCTTTTCTGCTTAATATTATATGCTTTATTCTTGTTATTTCTCTAATTCATTTATTGTCTTTCTTGTCTTTCAGTGTTGTTACAATTATTTTCCTTTCGATTCTCCTTTCAGCTACTGTTAGCTTTTCCTCCAGTGCTGCTGTTATCATGTTTCATTGCTATAATTATCTTTTTAATTCTATGAATTTTGTTGGAGTTTATTTTTTACCATTTAAATTATAACCAATTTTCCCAGTTCATCGTGTCCTGTGATCGCTATTGGTATGCTGTAGCCTTTGATTTGCATTGATCTCTCTCTCTCTCTCTCTATATATGTATATATATATATATATATATATATATATATATATATATATATGTGTGTGTGTGTGTGTGTGTGTTTTAATTGAGTTTAAAATACTTGAATGTAATAAAACTGTTTTAGAAATAATGATCTTGATTACATCGGTGAAAGATATAAAAGATAAAAAATAATGTCTTATGATAGACATTACAAACGCTAATGAGTGTGTCTACAATAATTTACTAGAGTGTGTTAATTTTTAAGCGTTTTCATCAGTTTTATTAAATTTGATTTTTTTCTTTTTTTCTGGTAGGCATCTTGAAACAAAATGATTTTAGATATTTTTATATCACCGACATTTAAAAGTTTACATATTTTATCCCGATTTCCATAGTTATTCGTTCTGTGTTAATAAACGTAATATAGTAGTACAGTTATTCAGCTAGATATTCTATCATGTGACCGTCGAAAACATTTCCAAATGTGTAATTCGTTTAATTAAGTATTGTATTGAAAATAAAGTATATATATATATATAAATTGAATATAATGGAGAGTCGTGATTTTATTAATTAATTATAAACAAACAAAATATAACACAATCACTAAAAGTTTTTTAATCGCGAAGCTTTTCGACAGTTACGTCATTTTAAAAAAGATGTAATAATTTTTGTTCGCGCTTGAAAATGATGTAACTGTCGAAAAGCTTCTCGATTAAAAAACTTTTAGTGATTGTGTTATATTTTGTTTGTTTATAATTATATATTATATATATATATATATATATATATATATATATATATATATATATATATATATATATATATGAATGCATGAATGTACATGATTTACACGTACGTAATCAGTGCAAGGTGGGGATGATACGACCTACGTCTATATTGATCAGCAAAAAGGTAGTAATGTGGTATTAATTGTCTGTATAATTATTATACGAGATGAGAATGAATTCGTTGAATTGTTAGAAGGAATTTTCTTGAATTGTTCACGTGAACGTCGGCGTAACTCCCAAAACGGATGATGTAAAAAATTATAAACAAATAATTTACATAAAAATAATAAATAAACAAAACGAAATCATAATGCAGTTTAATAACTATAAAAGTATTTTTCTTTGCGCATAGCTCTTTTCGACAGTTACGTCATTATCAAGTACAAACAATAAACGTTACATATAAATTAACTGAAATATTCATATAACGACAACTTATACATTTGATGGAACCTGAACCAGGTGTGGAGATTTATATTAATTTTGATGAAGAATTATTTTTTAAAATTTGTTTTATAAATAAAATTTATTGTAAAAATAAATCTGAAAGTAAAATTATCTCCGATTAGAGAAATATGTATATCTAATTATAAGTTGTCGTTATATGCATATTTCAGTTAATTTATATGTAACGTTTATTAATGACGTACCTGTCGAAAAGCTTTGCACAAATAAAAAAAACTTTTATAGTGAATAAGCTATGTTATGATTTTGTTTCATTTATAATTGATAAAACTCTCCTATATTTTAATAAAAATAATATATTCGACGATAGAAATTCGAATATTTTAACGAAAAAATGGTGTCGGCCGAATTAAATTAGTTGTTTATTCTTTTTTATTTTTATTTATTTTAATTTTTAATATAAAAAAAATTGGGAATTTTTTCTGTAAAATAAATTTATCGCGTATAAAAAATTGCACTCGCTTGCTAATTTTCTTATTTTCTGTTTTAACTGCGCAATTTGATTTTTGCATTAACAGCGATCGAGCATGTCGAACCGAAAATGGTGGTATAAGGTATGTTCTCGCTTTCATATTCATTTTAAATTTAATTTCCATTTGTATCGTAATTAATAAATTTACAACACGTTCTGGTATGCGTTTATATATTATCGTGTTTCGATATTTTAATCGATCTTTGGATACGATTAAAATTTTAAAAATATTTACCTACTATCGTGTTGACACCTGTAAATATGAAATAAACGGACCTATTCGTTATTTTAAAATAAAAATTACCCGACTTATTATTTCGATTAAAAAGAAAATCGATCGAAATTGTAAAAAATTACTCGGATCGCGCGTAAAAATTGGCGGACGCAGTGGAAACATTAGTAAATTTAAAATGGGTTTTGATTTTTATACCGGTAGAGGATTTTTGCATTGTGATGTTTATTAAATTCTGTAATTTGATCGATATCTACCCTTCCAACGTCGAGTATGTCTTCGCTACTACGAGTTGTGTAAACGACGCGTTCGAACGGCAAATTTAATCATATTGCGAGAAACTAATCGAAGTTTAAAAGTCGTTTTGAGAGTTGGGGTAATTTTACTATCGCCTTCTTCTTCTCTCCTGGAAGGTGGTTAGCGACCATACGACGATACTATTCTCGATTTTTGGCTCTCTTTATTCTAACCACGTTCAGGATATTTTTAATTCAGTCCATTCTTCATTCTTTCGGTAAAATAATTTTCAGTTTTTGCAGTATTTTCATTCGTATTACGAGACTTTATTATTATTGTTATTCGGTTTTTTCAGCCGAATAATTTTCCTTATCACACTGTACATCCGGTAGAATCGTCGGAATCGTGTTGGAATTATACCGATAAAAGACATCGTTCTAATTCTTGGTCAGAATATTCGGACGATATGAGCTTCGAAAATCCTATCGAACAAGCGGATATTGTAGTGGATACTAAACCGACGCCTCTTATTCTTCAACAAAGGTAAAAATATTTTTATTTCATTTTAACACTCTACATTTAACCTTATTGAATAGGATCTGTCGTGAGTAGTTTCGTAGTTAATCCTTAGTGAAGGTTTCAATTTTATTTAGTCTCCCTTTATCTAATTTCCGTTTGCGTTATTTTATCGAGAATTATTTTAAAATGCAAAAATCCCGGCATAACTTTTTGCGTTTAAAATTACGTTAAATCAATTTCAAACTAAAACATGTAACGTGAATTCTATCTCGTAATTCACACTTTTTCCTCTATAATTTAAATTTATTATCAACAATTTTCACTAATTCTTCCTTTGAAGTTTTACATGAAGATATATATATATATATATATATATATATATATATATATATATATATATTTAGTGGAATTCAATTAATTTTTATGATTGAATGTAAAATTTGAAATATAGCGTAATGTTGATGACCTCTGGTTGAAAAAACTTAACCCGATGCTACTGGGATCATAATTTGAAGGGGAAGTATGAGTCTTGTGAGTCACTTAAAAACTAGATGAAATAAGTATCATTTTTTGAAAAAATTGATATGAAAAATGATTATATTTTATAAAATCGGGACGTATTTATCAGTACTTGTAACCAAATGAGATGCGTTATGTCTTTTGGTACAATAAAAAGCAATTTCCGTATTTACTTTGAATTTTATACGAAATATATTGATTTGAAAATTACATCCTTCATGAACAACAGATGGCACTGTTGATGATACTGCAATATTATGTATGAGTGATTCACAGGCCGAAACGAATATCACCTGTAAAAAACTAGACTAAATTTCAAAATAAACGAAGAAATGCAGAATAAAATAAATCTGTTCAAGTTAGTTACGCTCCAAAAAAAAGAATTAATCCCCAGTGTAGTATTTACACGAGTGATCGGTAGAACCAGCAGAAAGATTCAGCTAAACTTCGTGGATTTGATGTCTGTCTTAAAAGCATCGCGTGAAACAGGAGGCAGAACAAATCTAGCCGAACGTTGCAAATTGGACGAAATTTTTTAACATCTATACAGTAAATGGCTATTCTACCGGTCGATTATAAAACTTATTTAGACGAATGGGATTCAACTTTGGTCATGCGCGAAACATGACAACTAAATGGTTATTTAACGTAGTTAAATTATATGTTAGATGCCTTTTGATTAAACGAATGTAGTTATGTAAATAATAGTTATGTGTATAAATAATAGAAATATTAGTTCGTGAATTAATATTTTACAAATACGTATTTACCTGTTAATTATATCTGTATTGATTATTCGAACACTAGTTTAATATTGTAATACATATTTATTAAGAATAATAATTTACATCGATAATTACATAATTTATTGTTAATTTGTAGAAATCGTTCGAAAAACATATCGTAACGTTAATCTTCTTATTTCTTTTTGCGGACCCGTAGGGTCTCAGTGATGATAAAAGTTTTCCACGTTGTTTAGCCTCTTTTTTTATATATAATATTAAACTTTGATCACACTATTGGCCAAAAAAAATATGGCAAATCTGAAATTTGGTTAATATTAGTGATGGGATCATCTGAATGAAAAATAACCGATTATTCGGTTTTTGAAAAAACTATCTGTATCCGGTTTTTGAAAAAACTATCTGTAACCAGTATCCGATGGTTATCGACAGATAATGAATAACGAATAACGATGAATAACTATTCAATACCGAGTAATAAAACTATCTGTAATCAGTATCCGATGTTTATAAACAGATAATGAATAACTATCGAATACCGAGTAATAAAACTATCTGTAATCAGTATCCGATGTTTATAAATAAATAATGAATGAATAACGTAGTATCGAATGAAATTATTTAAAATGAGCGTACACATTTCACATTACTGATTTCTATAACTACTTCGTCTTACTTTTTTAGTTTTTAGGATGTTGTTATAGATTTAGAATTGTGTCAAAATTCTCATGAAGTTAATTGTATACCTATATATAATTTTGCCGCAATTATTAAATACGTACGTATTTGAATGATTTGATTCGGATGATTAATTATTTAAGTAGCAAAGTTAGTTTACGAATTAGAAATAAAATCATTCGAATTAATTTCGCTGTATTAACCAATATATAGAAAATTAATTTTTAAAAGTGTCGTTTTTTCATTAACATATGACAAAAAGGTGTACAAATTCGAAATCCGTTTGATATTTTTAGTGTATTTTTCCTGCATGCTTTTAAAAACTTAATAAATAACGATTAACTAAAGATATTAAAAATATCAAATGAAAATTTAATTTTTTAATTTTAAAACATTTACAAAATTAAAAAGTTTATATGCGCATTTTAAAATACATATTTACATAAGTCAACATATAATAATATAGATACTTATTTTTTAATACATATTTACAAAACTAAACATAATTTATATACTTTAAGATACTACAATTATATAAAACAAAAATTATACTTATAAAAAGGCAAAATAATTTACAATGAATTATGTAAAAACAGAATTTCATCTAGCTTATCCGACTGAAGCCTGTTTCTTCTTAAATTAGTAATTTGTCCAGCTTTAGAAAAAATTCGTTCAGATGAAACTGATGTAGCTGGTACACTGAGATATTTCATAGCCAATTCATACAATTCTGGTTATAATTGTTTATATTTAGACCAGAATTGTAACGGATCTTCTGTTCTATTTAGATAAGGCATTTCAATATATTGTCTAATTGCCAATGTTGAGATACTAGCGGGCACCAAAAGATTTTTAACATCAGCGGCTTTTTTATTAAAAAAAGCCTAAATAGTAGAACTATTAGTATCTTCAGATTTTTTTTGTTCGTTTTCTACATTTATATTGCCTGGAGTAAATAAACACTTGGTCTCTTCCATTACCCATTTTTCTGCATTATTAGCATTTTCGTTTAATCCAAATGCAATTTTTTAAAATCTAGGATCAAGATATGTAGCTTTTGCTACTATTTTATTAGTTTCAAATGATCCCAGTCTTCTTGAAATGGTGTTTAAGTATGATTCAGATGATTTATTATTAAATTTATAATGAGATTATGAATTAAAAATAAAATCATTCTAATTAAATTCACAGTATTTAATAAATGTATAGAGAATTAATAAAAAAGCTTTCGTACTTTTATTAACATATAATGCGAAAAGGTGTACGAAAATACTTTACAAATCGCTTCATATTTAGTATATATTTAATTTACCCTACATAATTTTTAAACTCCGCAAAAACAATTATTATTGGCATAAAAAATACCTTAAATAAAAATTTTAATAATAAAATACAACAAAAAAAACAACAAAAAAACAAGTGAAAATATACACAACTGGAAATAATACACGTTTTATAAAACAGACAACACTGTAGTGTACAAAGAAACAGAAGAGAACAGATAGTATTTAGTATCAGATGAAAATCATCTGAATAATCATCCGAATAATCATCCGGTTTTTTGCATCATTTAGTTATCCGTTATTCGGTTTTTTAAAATATTCGGTTTTTCCCATCTCTAGTTAATATGTAATCTAACTGCGGCAATTTGAATCTTAAACTGTAACTTCTATTCGAACTTTTGATCTTGTTGAATGTATAAATATCGTAACTGGTCGACATTTATGTTGCGATTATATAATTTTATACATTCTGGTCAACGTATATTTATAGTTAATAGTCTATCTATTCGTAGTAAACAAAGTTTATATTTAAAATTAATAATTTTTAGTACCCCTAATGTTTTTTTGCTGTTTTTTTTTAAAAAGAAAATATTAACTCTAAATATGAAAAATAATCGAATTATCAATGCCAAAATTTAAACAATTTCACATTATAAGAAACAAATTCTGTTGTTTCAGTTACTATTTAAAATGTTTAAATCGTAAAAAAAATCGATCATTATTTTTGATAGTGTTTTATTAAAATATACGCATATGGACACGTTGTTTACTGGCCCATCAGTTTTACTTTTATCTTTTCCCAGCAATGAGCAGCTGAATAGCATCCATCCTCATTGTTAAAATTTTGGTTCTTAAAAATTACAGTTGCTTCGCGAACAATTCTCGAGCTATATTTATACATTTTGGGCAAGATTTCAAAATCATTAAATTGTATTTCGTAATTAACAGGACGCTGATGCAAAGCTACCTGCGCACGTATCTCGTTGGTGTTTGCGTTTTTCCTCTGTTTCCTTTAATCTCCGATTGATGTTTCTGTCTATCCAATGTAGTAAAGTCCAGATCGAGGAATTTTATATATACTCGCAACGTGGATATGGGTAGTTTTACCGTTTGTATATATTGTTTTAATTTTTTACAGGTGCCAAACATTGGGCCAACTTTTTTTCTTTCGTAAAATTCTGCATACTCTGCCTGTGGTGCCTTTTATATAAAGTAACACGATATTAATCACGAATTCTTCTTTGTTAACGGATTTTTTTTTAAATTTGTTTAACCGGTGAAACGAATTCTTTCTCATCATAACCATTTATGATTGTTTTATATTGTCATTTTCTTTAAAGTAAAGCATATAGATTAGTTAATTGTGTTTTAATATGTCTGGCGATTTTTTATTATAGACGAAAATGTATCAAAGAATCAGCATTAAATTTTGCGTTAAAAAATAAAATTATGTGCGCTGAAGTGTTTGGAATATTTGTATGTGGCGGATATTTTTTTTTTTTTAGTATTACAAACTTTTCACAGAAGACTGGCAAGATGTTATCGACGGTCCTCGTTTTGGATGCCTCAACACATCGACAATCGATGAAAATGTCGAAGCCGTATAGAAATTTATTATGGAGCATCGTCAAATCATTATTACAGAGTTTTGCCGAGCTTGTCGGCATATCGTTAGGCTCGTGCTATGTAATTTTTCAGATGTATTACGAATGAAATGTGTGTCTCTTGTTCCAAAATTGCCGAATTTTGGAACAAGAGACACACTCAAGAGATATTAAAGTTAATGGCCATCGTGATTTGCTTAAAAGGAATGATGACGAACATGAAGTAATATCCCAACCGCCGTATTTGGTCCCCTGACATCTTTTTCTGTTAATAAAACTGAAAAAGCACACGGAAGGACTGATATGTGTCGCAATTAAAAAAAAAATTGTTAATGTATGGATATCAACCATGGATGTTTAAAAGTGTATTTAACGCGTTAAAATCGCTAGACAAAAGTATACTGTAGATCAGAAGGATTATTTTGAAGGAAGACAAAATAGATATTGATGGTTGAATAAATATTTTTGAATAAAAATCGAATTTTTTGAAGAGACCTCCTAAATAAGATATTTCAAAGTTTTTGGTTTTCAGTATGATAAAAATCCACTTATTTCCGTCTACATTCACCCTGATACGATTTAGAGCAGATATATGAAACTTTTCGCTAGTGCGCCCTCCTGTTCGAATGAATGAATATAACAAATTTAAATAATTAAATAAAATTAGTATAGATTATTTAATTTTACAATATCAGTCGAACATGTTAGAATATTTTATTGTACTTTAAAGAATACCTGTATACGTACAAATATCTCGAGGTTGACGTTGCCTTAACGTAGAAATGTAATAATATATACACACGCGAGTTACTTGTCTTTATCGTTATTTCTTTATTAATTTCTTTATTTTGGTTTTTTAATTTCAAGAGCCGTCAGACAAAACGACTTTTACGAAACGATAAAAATATTATACGCGGAATTATTAAATAAATGGCAGTTACTAATTCCGCGCACGTTGGTGATGAAATGCGTTAATATCACGACCGAAACCCATCGAGGAGTCGAATTGGTCGTCGAATGTGGCCAGTGTCAAAATTCTGTCACTACTAAAGTCTGTCCTCATTGTAAAATACCATCTCTCATTTGCATCATATGTCGATTATCGGTAAAAGGTAAATCGCATTTTATAAAATGCATATTTATACAATTGCAACGAACGCGTTATTATATATATATGTGTGTCTTATATACAGTAGCGAAGCGTGGTTCATTACAATTTGTTTCCGGTAGACTCTTCCTTTATACACGCACACAGCTCGCCTACTACTGAATTGCATGACTGGTCGACCGCTTAGTCTTTAGTTACATGAGAATTCGCATGCGCTGTATATGTTTACGATACACCATCAGGAAATAGTCCATTCTAACTGCCGGCGTAGATTTACAAGTGTAGTGAACAGCAGTATATATGTAATGATGTATACATCTACTCAAACACATATAACAGGGATTGTTTATGAAATTGAAATTGGCACAAAATTAACCAGAGTTGATTCACACCTACCAATCTTTCATAATGAATCGTAACAGCGGTATCTTCCGTAATCCGTAATAATTGGAGAAAAGATTGCGCCATTATCAGGTATAGAAAAATTATTATCCTTGTTTTTATTTTTTTTTTAACTGTAACTACTTCATACTCCACTTTTCCCGTGCTTCCGCCGGAAACCCTCAACATGGAGGATTCGCTACTGATTATATATATATATATATTTTATTCCAAGCTCAAAGTTTGGGTTAATATGTTTCGACGTGTAAGAACTGTTCTCATGCTCTGCCTAACAATTTAATCTAATTGTCGTACATGAACCTCATGTTCCTCTTTGGATTATTTCTACTGTTTTTCCGTCTACTAGGTTGGTAATCCATCTTTTCGCTTTTTCTTATCCTTAATATTTCAATTTTTTTCTTTAACTCCGGCTCGTAGTTTAATATTTTATCAGTCCATTTTATTTTTAACACGCGTCGTCGATACCATACTTAAAATGGTATAAATTAATTTTCAGTGTAATTTTTTAATTTTTGAGATGGTTAAAATTCTTACTATTTAACTAATTATAATTACTAACTCACACTTTTAACCAAATATGTGTATATCGAGAAAGAATTTTTTAAACCATCGAATTTTGGGATGAGTATATATTGTTACCATTTCGTATATGTTAAGAATGTCAGAGGTAATGCAGACCAGATGTAAATTTTTAAAAGTACAATTTTAATCATGCTTGCGAAAAGTAATGCAGATATTTTATTTGAGCTATTGCGTTCTTTAATGTTGTTTAAATGTATTTCTTTATCTTCGTCACTCCTAATATCACACGCAAAAAAAATATATATGTATATATGTATATATATATATATATATATACATCTCTCTGTGAATCTCTCTCGTGGAGATATCATGATTATGAAAAATCCATCTGCTGTACACGATGTCGTCATGAATCCTTGTTGCCAGCCATCAGGACGCATTCTGCAAAACTTCCTCCTACTACCCTTTTTCTTCCTTCTAGTCTACCCTCAAGAATTCTCACCTGAAATCCATCTACTCTTATTATATGGCCAAATTATGTTAATATTCTTCTAATTACTAACGAGGATAATCTTGTATCCAACTTCTTGTAATATCGAGAAATTCGTTTTCTTGTCAGTCCACGCGATACATCCGCCTTCAATAATACATTTCTAGCGCATTTATCTTTTGTCTGTCACATTTCCGCAGTGTCCACGTTTCTACGCCGTAGAGAAATACCGAGAAGACCAAACTATTGACCAATTTTATTTTCACTTTTTTCGATACAGCGGAATCAACCCATATACGTTTTATGCGTATCATCACACCTTTTGTTATGTTTATTCTAGCTTTTTCTATTAGCAGTCGAATATTCAAAATCTGTTCCCTTGTTCCTCTACCTTTCATAAAGTCCGTTTGATCGCATGGAATTTCATTACGCATTACACTATATAACCGTTCATATATGATCTTTAATATCACCTTGCTAGCGTGTGGAATTAAAGATATTATCCTGTAGTTTTCACATTTTCTATAGGAACCTTTCTTATATAAAGGAATATATGTAGATGGCCATCAATCCTTTTGACCAAAAACCGAATTTCCCAATGTTATTGTAAATCGTATGTATAGCATGTTCTGTCTTTTCACCCGCTATTTTGAAAATTTCTGCAGCAATGTAATCCGGCCCTGGAGCTTTGTTCCGTTTTAAATAGGCTATAGCATTTTGAACCTTGGAGAACAGAATAGAATCCATTTAGATGCTGTCATCAGTTTCTTGAAGATCTTCCGCGCAGTACAATACGGCACAGTACTTATGCCACGTTTTGGCTACTTCAACCGCATCCGTCCTTAATGAACCTTTCTTATCTTCAATTACTCGTGTTTTCATTTTGAATCTAAGGATTATTTTCATGATTTCTAAAAGAATCTCATTTAACAGCAAAATTTCACCTTAAATATCCAAGATAATATATACGTATTTATTTTCCTATACAAAGTGATATGACTGGAAATAAGTTTGATGATAAATTAACACGGAATCTTACGATCGATCGAAAATGTGAAAAAATTAAGCACCACTGGACAGAATATTATTAAAAGTAACATAATAACAAAACAGAAAACGTAATTTGAACTTACATGTAGGAAAATATTACTATATAGTTCAAAAAGACCAACGTAGTAAAAATTCGTGGTATTCTCAGACTAATTAAAAATTTAGAAAGCACATACATATATAAAACAGATTACACGTCTCAGAACTGGACATTGCGGAACAGTTGACATCCTAAGAAAATTAAACATCCTTAAATTTTGTAAAGATAAAAAAAAAAAACGGTAAAAAAGTGTAAGGTAATATTTTATCTCACAGAAAATCGTATAGGTGTTTTCTGTCGAATTTTTTCTACTGTCCTACGTATAAACGAACTAACATCGTCTATATGCAATGCAACAGAGTACGCGTAAGCATATACTTTGTGATAACGATACAAAAGTTGAAATTATCGTTACATCATTAATAATCATATTGCATAGTTCACTTAAGTTAGCTTCTCGTAAATTTATTTCTATTATCAACCGTTAACGTCTCTTCCAGCCCATATGTTCAGAACTTCAGTTTGTTCCTATCCTGCTGACAATCGCTGATGAAAATCGCATAAGTTTCAATTGTTGTCTGAACAAGTTTTTTCGTTCTTTTTCTAATTTCAATCGGGTCAAAATATTCCTTTCTCTATTGTTCCATTAAGCCATTATATACCTGTTTTCCTGTTATTATGTAAATTACTGATGTAGCGGTCATATTATCATGTACACTCGCTTTCGTCTACACGTTAGTGAAATCGCAATGCTGGAGATGTTTAAGAATGGCAACTTCTTTTTCGCAGGATCGGCTAATTTTTGTCTAGCGTGCGGTCATGGAGGTCATACAGAGCATATGCAAAATTGGTTTAAAACGGAGAGAACGTGCCCTGCCGGTTGTAAGTGCGAATGTTTATTGGAAACTGATCTATTTTTCTACACCGGAAGCAGTAATTTACAAAATCAATTTATCGTGTAATATTTATCTCCTAATAATTAGTATTATTTTCGTTGTATATACGTGTTTGCATTAAAATTAAACATTAACTTTGATCCAGATTTTAATCATTCTGTTATATTTTCATCATCCCACATTATAAGGGGGGAAACCGAACAAATTAATTAGTATTATAACTAAATGATTCGCGCTAGTTCAATTTCGTAGTGCGTAAATCAAAATCGTCGTTCTTTTTAATTGGAAATTGTTTATAATAAAGAAATAAATCGAGACGATCGTTTTTGAAGATATTTAAAAATTTTAATCGTTACGATGATTGTTTAAAATTCAATAATGTACGAATTAAAATAAGTATACTTGATTTTCTTTTAAGCAACAATACCTCGCAACCAGAACAACCGAGGTTCGACTTTTCTTCGAATAGTTTTTCTATACCAAACTTAATCGTAAATGTTCCAGGCAATTTACAAAGATGTTACGCATCAAATCTTCGTTCTCCTTCGTATTGTAACTACAAACATCGATCGAGTTCGGGCAGCGGTCGTTATGATACTTCTTTAAATCTGTTCGCCGCCGCAGAAAACTTGAAATTTCATCCTTATAAATTGAAGTACCGACCATGCACAAGGAAAATTTTTTGTTGAAACGATGCTGAAAAAAATCGAAGACGAAGAGATCGATTTAAACAATCTTTTGATGAGTGATGAAGTTCATTTTCAACTATTCGGATAAACAAAGAGAGCTGCCGCTACTGGTCCGAACCTAATCCGAATTCAATCTAAAATACAAGCCGTCGCACAGGGACCGATTAACCGTCTGGGCTAGAGTGACGAAGTGAGGAATTAGGGCATTATTTTTTCACTGTCAACGGAACGTTGTATATTGAGATGATAAACTAGTTTTCTTCGTCATCATCTTGGCCGTACATGGTTTCAACGAGATGGTGCGACGTGTCTGTTCTTCGGCAGAAACGATCGCAGCGCAGTATTGAAAGAAGCTATTGTCGCGTCGCACGGATTTCGCTTGGTCGCCGCAATTGCCAGATTTGACCCTCCAGGTTTTTTTGTGGCGATACCTTAAGGACCGCGTTTACGAAACACGTTCACGAGATCTGTAATATCTGAAAACTCGGATTTATTCAGCGACCTCTGCGCCACTGTTAGTAAATGTAAAAAAACCTGAATGACATTGTTACAAATGGCGGTCATCTAAACGTATTGTATTCCATAAATGATTACAGGCTAATCTCTAGTTTTCCTATTTTCAAATAAAATGTCGTTTAAAAATTTTGGTCGAGTAGTTTTTGAGTTGTTAAAAAAAAAAAAAAAACTGCCCGTATTCTTTGGGCCACCCTATATTTTTGGCTTGCTACGCAAATTTAATTTAAACCATTTATTTAATTTAACTAAAGCTATATGTGTAATAATCTTAAATCACTCAAAGATAAGCATGTTTTCCGTATGCTGCAGGTAATTACTGAAACTGTTCATTAATATGTATGTCTTCACCCTAGAAATTAAACTAGTTGCTTGAAATTGTAATTCTTTAATTGAAAAGTATGATGAACTTTATCACTTTATATGTATTAATTGTATTGATGTTGCAGCACTATCTGAAACCAAGCTGGGCATACCATCGTATCTACAGCTTCCTGGTTACAACCTATTTAGAGCTGATGTAAATTGCTTATAATAACAAAACTCCCTCGTTCCTCTATTGCCGTATTCTCGAACATCGTGATTATAAAACTCGGGGATCCTTTTCGCAAAGCGAGAATTTCCAACATACACCCCATTAGCTTGTTAACTAAAGTTGATTTATGTTAAATTAAAATCTTATGTTGACAATAATAGTCTAAACTTTAAATTCGCTCTTATCACAATACGACTCAACAAGTATGTAGAATAGCTGATTCCGTCACCCACAATTTCAACTTAAGTATACCGGCATGGTGCTATTTGACTTTGTCAAAGCATTTAATATAACGTGGCAGAGCAATAATATGCAATTTCCCGCGTATGTAATTCATTTAATTAGTAGTTACTTAACACTGTGTTATCTTACAAAATTTCAAATGTATAATTGGACTACCTTTATTTACCTTGGTATCTTCCGAATTCATCTAATACGCAAG
The DNA here is from genome assembly GCA_032883995.1 of Coronaproctus castanopsis. Taxonomy (NCBI): domain Eukaryota; kingdom Metazoa; phylum Arthropoda; class Insecta; order Hemiptera; family Monophlebidae; genus Coronaproctus; species Coronaproctus castanopsis. Next base: position 143,282,511 of record CM065053.1, read on the forward strand.
TTGAACTCTTTGCTGGCGACTCCGTAATATTCTGCACCTCTCATAGAGCTCTAGCGCGATCCGTAATAGACTGCAGCTCGGAATATCAAGCCTCACCTAACAATTTCACATACGAAAGTTCGTTATTTTGTTGTGTTCCTCGGCAGTTGACTTTCATTCAGCACATACATAATGTCGCAACTGGTCTATCCTACATTAGTGATTTTGTTCTAAAAACTGATTTTTAGTAAGTGCTCATACCAAAACAAATTGCTTATCTCCTCGATTACTTGTTACGTTACGATTCCAGGCAACTTGGTTTTATGTGCTTCAGATATAAACACAGAAACTAACGTAATGTAGTAATAAATTATAATTTATTTATTAGTACTAACCCCTTTTACTAAGTAAGAAGTCGCGACACGTATATTCCCTCAGTTTCATATTTTTCCTATAGTATCAATATAAGAATTGAAGACTCGCAATATATTTTAGCAATTTAGACAAGTTCCAATATTAACATATATCTTTAGTAATTAGTAATCGAGAAAGCTTGTTTATTTTATTTATTTTCCTATAGTATTTAACGTTTTGTTTTCCTTTTAATGTTTATACCTTTACCTTGATATTGTAGTGCCCCGATACACAATGTAACCCGTGTTATATTTTTATGTTTATAATTTTATGCAAATATATTCGTTGTTCGTTAGAATATAAAAATATAACAAAAATAATGCGACACATCGATATCTCACTGTGCGAATTAAGGATTAAAAAAATATAATTATTAAATAGGAAACATTGAGGTGTAAAACCTCTATATAGCGAAAACTAAAAGATAATTAAGGCACCCTGAACGCGTACGAATTATAAGGATAATCGTAATTTAGATAACTTAAAACTTTTGAAACGGAATATATGATTCTTTAGTTTTTATATGTTTCTATTTTATATCTAGTTTGTGACAAATATAGTTTTCATTTTATTCTACCACAGGATGGTGGGTAGCTAAAGATTTCTTGTAAAAATTTTTGTTTGGTTCCTGGAAGCGTTCAGTGATAATGACAATAATCTAGCTGATCATTTGGTCAACGCTTACTTTAGGAACTTTTTTATTTTCTACTACTCGTATAGATCTAGTGTACATTAAATTTTCGCGTAAGGAATACTGGAAAAATCTGTGGTCTGATCCAGGTATTATTATAACTCTATCCAACCTGAGGTACCTACTAAATGATTCTGCAATATTAAAGTTGAAACGATCAAATTGCGGGGTTTTATTATTGCCATTTGTCGACTGAGACTTGCCAGTAATCGTCTTCCTGCTTCGTTTGCTCACATCATATGGATACCCATTTAATGGCCAATACGGACCATGTTATCCTTGAATGTTCCCATTATAGTAATTTTCGTGCTGTTTTTTATCAAGCTCTTCTGAATCTTAATGTTCCTTTTGCCTATAAATATTACATTTCTCTTAGCTCTTCAAAATGCCCACGTATACATGACCCTTTATTCCTATATCTTAAATTTTGATATTATTTAATTTTATTCATCGCTGCATTTCTTTTTAGTCTGTATATATTATGAATAGTTCCTTCTTATTCATTTTATAATTCTAATACTCGATATATATATATATATATATATATGTATGTATGTATGTATGGGTAAAATGTGTGGAAAAAACAATGGTTTAGAGCTGTATACATGATTGAGATTATAGAACGAAGTATTGAGTACAATAGACGGATATTTATTTTGAACAGTTTACTAATAATGGAGTTACTGACGTTATACCAAATAGAACAGGATACAATTGGCAGTATGTATCCATTGTATATTATTAATTTGTTTTCTATATTCATTTTTGAATGTTTATGAAAGTATTGAAAACATTTAATATAAAAGAGAATGTGTTTTGTTAGTGATAAATAAAACCAAGATATTTTACATGGAATTTCTACTGTAATTATGTATTGCTTGACGTCCCTTAAAACTAGTAAATGCGTAGAAAATGTTTCAATCACTAAAATTTTTCAAAATATTTCTTTCATTACTTGGCGGAAACGTTTTTTTAAAAATTATTTTTATTATAAAATTAAAACTAAATGTAACAGTGCGATATTTTTATACTTCTTTACCAAATAAAGTGAACAGAACAAGCAATACGTTTCGAAAAATTCTCGATGAGAACTTCTATCGAACATGTTATTTAACTGTACACACACAAACATAAAGTTTAATTACATTTTCAAAATTATAGTATATTGTACATTTTTAAATAAATGTTCAACTTTTTAATTACATTTGTAAATAACATTTTTTATTTTTAACTCTTAAAATAAAGAGCGTTAGATATGACATAATATATAAAAATTCAAGCCCATTTTTACATCCACTAGGCGTTGCGTAGAATCCTTTTAGATGATATGGATCTAGTGAATACTCGGGTGGTAATTTCCGATTCTTCGACTATTTGAAATTCTCTAAAATGTTGCATATTAATAGAAAAATAAATTATTTTATTCGTAAATTTCATGTTTACGAGTATTTAACGTTTTTAAATCGTTTGACATTATTTTAAGCAGTACGAAAGTAATTAAGGTATACACGAGAAGTTCCCAGAAAATTCTGATTTTATTGAATAACGTAAAAATTAACTGGATAATCTGTATTTCGTTATGTTTTACAATTAAAAATATAATTATATTTATTTTATAAAGAAATATATACTAAAAATGTTCTAAACTATTTTGTGGCTACATGTACGATATATATATATTTTTAAATTAGCACGATATTGATTACCTTATGTGCATCATATTTACATATTAATTTTGTCAAAACGTCAAAGTCGGAAAAATCGATTTTCTTTTTAATAATTCGATCGAACCTCCTAGCTACACCAAGGACGTGATGGTTCAGTAACAAATAGGAATTAAATAAGACGGGAAAGATTGGCTTGTTTAGGGAAAACAATTGTTTTATCTATAGGGTTGGAGGAATTACTGCACATGGAAAGAAAATCTTTAGGAGCTGTGTTTAACCATGTAAAAATATGGTTAGCCCAGTTAGGCCCTCTTAACCGGAATGAAGATTATATAGAATATGATGAATAATCCGGTTGTGACGATTTTTCTTGACGTGACTTTCAATTTGAGGAATTTCGATTTTACTTTTAATTACCGAAGAAGTTTATTAATTATCTTGTATGTTGTGCCAATGTTGTTTCTGCCGAATTTTGTTTAACGGCGATATTACTGCGTGTTTAGGAGAATCCACATGAATTTCGTTGAAATAAAGATTAGATACGTTATGTTCCTTTACTAAAAATCTATAATTTACATATAAGAATTGACATATGCATTAACGAATATGCGATAAACATTTTTCTATATTAAATGTATATATATATATACTAAAATTTCACACGTTAAAGCGAATGAAATGATAACGGGTTTATATACATTTTTCTTAAATAAATACTGGATTCATATCGCCTAATAAATTCACTAAGGTTCTCTACTGCTAAAAGTTAAAAGTTTTATATTTTAATCGTACATTCGAAAATAAAAATATTCATTAATTTATAATACGAATAAGCCTTTCTGTGCGCGTCAATTTTTAACACGAATTTATCTTGGTATTCGAAGACTTCTTAAGTAAAATACAAATTTCCATTTTCGAGACCTATGTACAAAATGATTAAAGTAAAAAACAAACTAGCGTACGATATCGCTTTTTAGATGATAATTTTTAATGTGTTATATAAATATTTAGAGAATTCAGTCATTCGTCATCCAAACATCCCTTACTATAAAAAACAGGCGATTTTATTGAAATTAAAAGTTCACTACCATCAAAAATTATGGCCGAAGGGCGGTTAATGAAAAATGTTAGATACTGTTTAATTTTAAATAAGGTTTTTCGATTTATAATTGTAATTTGCTTCTCTCATTGTATATGATATGAAATCGATATAGACAAATCGACTGAATGCTCTTATTAGGTTCTATCGAATCTCTTAAACTCTTAGAAATAAACAATTTTTTCTCTAATCAAATTCCTACATAGGTCATTTCAAAATAAAAAAGTTATTTGTTGCGGACTTTTCGTTAGTTATAATCTAAGACTGTTTTATTATCGTAGTTAGTTAATTATTTATTGATTATATTTCATGTATTGATTCATGTTTCTAGTCGAGTTTTTTTTTTATTTTTTTTATTTAAACCAAGTATCAAATTTATCAAATAACAATATTTCATACAGAACATTGCAGTTAGATTTCATCTTAACACCGAAGACAGTATAAATTCGGGAGTTTAATAAACGCATCTTCTAACACGAATCATCTTACTAAAAAGCGACTTAAGCCGCGTAAAATATAAATAAAAACGATACAAGCAAAAATGAAATAAAAAAATAAAATAAATAATTTATATTTCTTACACTTTACAATGAACACACGTCAGTGGGAAAAACTTTTAGGAACTATTTGTGTCAAACGGAATACGATACTAACATTTTAAAACATCTAAAATTGACTATGGTAATTTTTTCCACGTTGCTAAAATATATATGCGTATATCGCTATTGTTCGAATTATTACGTATAATTACGCGGGATTTAAAATAATCCAGCTTGAACTCTATCTTCTACCGTCTTGACTATACTAAACTCTTGTGCTTCTGTTATAACAACTAAATAAATACACATATATACACGTATATAAGATAAGGCCGTAATTAAAATTAATGCACTATACTATTAAAAAAAAAAAAAAAATACGAAAAACTAAATACTAGCGACATTTACTATTAAACGATCGTCAAATATTGTTAACGATCGTCAAATATTGTTAACGATCGTCAAATATTGTTAACGATCATCAAATATTGTTAACGATCGTCAAATATTGTTAACAATCGACAGTTGTGTAGAATTTTACGTATGCCTATAATTTGTTTACCGGAGCATAATTTCTATCTTCTAAACGTCTTGACTAAATGCTTTTTAATAATTTAATAATAAATATGCGTATACACGTAGGTAATATTATAACTCAAAAATCGATGCGCGATATTATTGAAAGAAAATTTACTTTGAACACAAAGCAATTTTCAGACTGTTCTAAATGTATCTAATACAAAACTACTTTGGGAAAAATATAAGAAAAGAAGACTGCAGATTAAACTAGACACAAATTTTTATAAACGAAACATTTAATTAATAATGTTATTACTAAAATATATTAATTATAATATCTAAATCTCATTGCCGTTTTCGAAATAACGAATTATTTGCGTAAGTTCAGTAACATTTGTGATGACATGCACACACACTAACAGTCTGTTTACTATTAAAATTTTAATGTTCATCGCTTTGGATAATAAACTATAATTAAAAAATGATTTGTAGCCAAATGAAAAATACATTATCTCTGTAATAACGTTAAAAATGTTCGAAATTATATATATATATATATATATATATATATTATAAAACGCAATAAAATCACCTCATTATTTTTTTTAAGAACACAGGTGAAGTAGTAGTAACATGGATTCATATAGATTAGTATATATAAGCCCTGTAGGAAGATTACGTAAGCATCGAACAAAGTAATAGATGCATATACCAAAAATGAAAAATAGAAATCTAGAATTATGTTCGAAATAGAAAAATCGAAATGAACATAGAAAAATACGAATGATTGCATCCAATAAAAGCCGGTGTACCGCAAGGTATAGTATATATTGGGTCCGATGCTTTACCTAATTTATACAGCAGATATACCTGTACCAAATAACACAGAAATCGCTACTTTCGCGGATGATACAGCTATTATTTGTTCCCACTCGTCTTCAGAATCAGCAGTTAATTTCAATATGATTCAAGCGGTGGTGTATAAAAATTAACCCGTGTAATATTTACAAAATATTAATATCAACAATGTGATAATCCAGTTAAAAAAATCAGTAAAATATCTAGGAGTCCATTTGGATAGACAACTAACCTGGAAAAGCCGCATAATAGCAAAACGTAATGAATTAAATATAAAGTTTAGGAACACGCTTTTTGTACAATCAAATTCTAAAGCCTATATGGGCTTATGGAAGTCAACTTTGGGGCTGTGCTAAGCAGAGTAATATAGCGATAATACAACGCTTCTAAAGCATTAAGAACTATTACACAACGGACGTAGGTGGTTACACCCGTGAAAGATAAAATACAAGAAATAGCTAGTGAATATGAACTGTATTATTACACAAATACTTTAGCTGTTGCTCTGTCGGATAACTCGACAGAAATCAGGCGATTAAAACGAACAAAACCTACGGATCTATTATGAATAATCAGCAATAAACACAAAAGGTATTAAAATACGTTTAGCGAAAAAATGTCACAAGTCAATCGCTGTTTTTTTAAAAGTTTTCTAGATAGCCTAGAGTTAGTGGCATAATTGCAGAAATTAAAGAAAAAAAAAGTGGTTTTATCTGATACATAGTTTGCTTCTCAAAAATATTGTAATCAGAAATCATACGCACGAATTAAAATGACACATTTATGTATTTATAGACTTCTCAAGAGCAAATGTATCGAACTATAGAAGTAAACTAGTTTTTATGAAAAATTCTTTAATAATAAAAATTTTACCTAAGACATACCCTACGTCGTTTTGAATAAGAAACATGAAGATGTGTAAATCGTTCTACACAAATTATGGTCGATGACATCGAAAAGAAGGAGTAAGTTTCTGACTATTTTAATCGACGTTAGTTACTTGGTCAATTATTATTATTATTATTAAAAATGCCTATAATCTTTTATTTTTTATATCATTTTATTTTATCGTATTAATAATAATTCAATATTTCGGTATAACCTTTTTGTAAATGTTGAAAAGACTTACCAAATTTTTAAACCTTTTTTATTTTAATTCATCTATCTACGTGTGTATTTGTATATCGTACACAATATTTTGTCGGTTCCCTATTACGCCGTGCATAATTTAATTATTTGCAAAAGTACGCTCATCTTAATTGTTCGAACATAACGCGAGTTTTCTCAATGATAATAATTATGATTCTTACGACTTATTTTTAACAGAAATTTAAATATTCCATGGAGTAGTTCAGCAATACAGAAAATTTACACAGTTTAGCGCTCATTGCGATTATCGCTTCTAATTGATACTTTTTTAATATTGGATCGTGAAGAAACTTGTAAGGTTTAGTGATTGGATAAAAATTACACGATTATGTGAAATTCGACTACTACTACTACTACTACTAGGAGACGTTTATTAAAAATTTTTTTTTGAAAAATACGAAGGAAAATTGATTATTTTTAAAAATAAAACAACAATAATGTCTCACCTATCTAATAACTTTTGTTTTATTTCCGGTGGGTATGTCACGTAAATATAGTGATCGCTGGAAGCGGAGTTATCATCGGCCGAATAATATTCTTCGCCATACTGAGCGGTATAACATAACTGCTTCGATTTATCTGCATCATCTTGACCGCTTATAATCGGTTCATTCGAACTGAAACATTATTTCAACATTACAAGTTTCATTCCAACTCGAACATCACAAGATAATATCATTCCACTTTAAACATTACAAGATAATTTCATTTAATTTAATGAGTACACATTTACAAGTTTCTATAAGATGTTAGTATTTACAAATGTTGAAATTTCTACAATTTGAAAAGATTCCGACATTATTTTGTCGCGATATTTTTAATATCGCGTTCATTTCTTTTACAATTTATATACATGCACGTTTACGATTTTTCACAGAATTTGTAAGTATCGAACAGCAGTCCGTCTTTTTTTATCTGATTTTTTCAAAATTATACAATATTACGATTTTTCGCAAAGACGAGCAGCGCGATTTTACGACTAAATTATTCGACACAGGATTACGCGAACTGATAAGTGACGAAGATAAACTAAGTGACGTTTAGAATACTGCTTAGTAGTTATTTAGGACGAGTGCTTAATTATTGGAAATGTGGATACATAGGAGGATACTGAGAATACCTTGGACAGCAAAAATATCCGACAAAGATGTCTTAAAGAAGGCGAATACAGATCGACAATCACGGAATATTATTATAAAGAGAAATGTGTCATACTTTGGCCATTTAGACGTGCAAAGTATGAAATTTTACAGATTATTATACAAGGACAGATAGAAGGAATAAGAAGTCCGGGAAGAAAGAGGACAGATTGCCTGAAAAATATCAAAAACTGGACCGGCGCATTTTCAATACAATTAATGGCTTGAGTATGGCACATAGAAGAAGAAGAAGCTTAATTATTTAAAAAACCTGTTAGAAGAAAAAATAACTTTATTTGAATAATACGATACGCGTCTAATATATATTAAAAAATAACGAAAATTCGGTAGTACGCAAAAGGTAGTTAGATACGTATGTGCATGCACGCCGACGTACACATACACATGTATAGCGCATACACATGTATATCACACGCATCAACGTATAGAAGTAACTGTATAAATAAAAATAATTTAAATAAACGTTAAACATTATAAAAATAACCGATGTTTATATCCACAATAACGCATGCTGGGACCAACTTGTCGTAGTCTCCTATAACATTAACTTATTCTAACGCGTTTTGCATGTATCGTAAAGAATTTTTTTTTTTTTTTAATAATTTATTTGTATATGAAAGTAAATATGAAATGCGCAATTCCGAATGCACATCAGTTTCGCATACCTGTGACGATTTTCAACAGTGATTTTGAATCAGTTATAATTTTTTAAGTGCACCGTTGAAAACTAATCACCAAACAGAGCAGTTAGTCTGGGTCGAATAACAAAGATTAAAAAAGAAATAACAGCACTTTAAATGCATAATACCGCGTTAGTTCGTCGGGTTTTAAATTTATTATTCTAGCGAGATTATAGAATTGATAAAACAAGGAAATGAATTGAAGAAGAAAGACGAAGCACACAGAATAATAAAAAATTAAATTACACAAAAATGTAGAAAAGCAAAAGAGAAATGGATGGAAGAAGTTCGCAAAGGAATAATAGTATGGTCAGAAATAATGAAAATAAAGTTTTTCGAACATTAAAAAGCTAACAGCAGCTTGAAAAAGAAGGAGTTCAGTAATACAAAACAAAGGGAGAATATATTTACTAATGGAAGGGAAAAAAAGTAGCAAATAGATGGAAATGATACTTAGAAGATTTATACAGAGGTAATAACGATATAGAAATGAAAAAATCACATTTTGTTAGAGAAGATGAAATAGGTCCCCGAATTTATCAAAGCAACTCAAAGAATGAGATTAAATAAGGCGACCGGATTAGATGAAATATTTCCTATAGAATTATGGAAATATGCGACAGAAGAAAGTAAACATTCAAAAGGGCCGAATTTAAAATTCTCGAACAAGTGGCCCCGGGAATCTAAACATTTTAATAAGCAATTCCGAGAATTATTAACGAACGTATTCTCTCGGTAATGACGTGAAATCTGAAAATTACACGAACGAGAAGTTTCTTTTAGTTGATTCTGTTGAAAAATTAAAGATGACGAAACAAAAACAAATTTAAAAATATAACTTACTCGAACAGCACCCATATGATGTAGTAACATATAAGAAGTCCAACTGATAACATCATAGTTGGAATAAAGAACAACGCCCACGAAATATGTTTCGGATCATTAGGAGTATCTTCCCAATATCGATCGCAGGTTAAATACCAACAGAGAGCGTTATTTAATTCTTCTGAAAAACAAATTATGAAGCATATTTTACAGAGGCGAAGTATAAGTTACATGAAGTGCAATTTTTTTTTTTTTTATTTCGAGCCAATTATAACACAAGTAGATTAAAACTAGTTAATTTATATTGCATCTTCTCAGACACTCCGTCTCTGTTTTAAAACACCCTCGTCCGCATCGATTAGATTCTTCAGCGAATCAGCAATTCAGCTAGATGCACCATCTGTATTTCGACGTATTTACATCGTTCATCTGGGCAGGAGACCACTTTACTAAATTCTGCTTTGTGCTGGTCAATCCCGATTGAATTCAATTAAGGTTATGTCCGCCAACTTTCAACCGAGATTCACCGCCTTCGAACTTGCTCTTGCCCTGCTGTGTAGCATTTAATATAGTATGCTACTGATTGAAATGAGGAAGCTTTTCTTGGATTTCAACCGTGAGTAGCCGCACATTAGGATGTCGAGGGTTATAAACTTACTTCGTTTTCTCTATATCTGCAGCAATTTTCTTTATTATCTCTGGACACGTAATATCACCTAGTAAATATAAGTTGTCTCCTGGTTTGATGAAGATCCAACCAGCTTCGTGTTATTTCATTTCTTGACTTTGTTTTTAGTTTTTTCATCATGTTAAGCTTCTATTCTACAAGTATAATAACAGAAGACATATATTTGGGAAAAAAAAAAGACTGCGCCAGAAATGAATCTTAAAGACGATATAAAATGCAATATCGTAGAACATAAATTTTAATTCAATATATTAAACCCAACGTGTACATTACGCACAATGAAAAGACACACTTGTTTAATAAACTCACGATTTACACATTTCACAATGAAAAGAAACGCACAGTCCACTATGTTTAACTTACGACTCAAATATTTGAACGAAATAACGGATAACCGCGCGAGAGAAAGAATACGAATCGGCTCGCACGTTTTACGATTTAACTCCTTATATAGAACGTGCCAATAGAAGTTTCAGTTCAAAATTTTATTATCTGCAAATCCGATACAGTATGTAAATACTATTAACGATCGTAAGCAGAAATCGGAAGAATAAAAAAGGCTCCTCGTATCTACCGGTAAATTAATGAAATTTGTGACTTGTGTAAAACAATATTTGTTGAGAAATGAATATAGCGCGACAATGAATGCTCAGAATATACGGCTGCTAGCTGTAATTTAATCGAAACAAATTCGTATAAGTAAAACAACATTATCTATACGGTATATGAACTTTAATAAAATTGTCTATTTTCACAATAAGGAACATTTAAAACATAACGTTTTCACCTCTTCCAGTCATTTTATACTGTGTACGAATGAGAACAACTTGCATTTTAAAAATGGAATTTTCTATCGAAATAATGTTATCCGTATACTACTTTATAACTGTACCGAAATTTATAATTGTATGATTAAAGAATTGACGTACGTCTAAAAAAATTAAAGACATTCGAACAAAATTAACAAATATTTTACATAAATAAATAAATATAGTACGCTATTGTATCGATAATAAAATCTAATAATTTTAAATGTGTTTTCACTATATAGTAGTTAATTATTTAATTCCAAGAAGAAAAAAAACACTTAGATTGCAACTGCTAACTATTGCGAATTTCTGATCATCGCGATGAAAAAATGAAACAGTAAAATCGTTATATTTGTAATTAATAAGTTTTTTTGATTTAAAGTAATAAACCGATAAAATACGAGCAAAATTAAGTTTAGGACGAATTTACCTTCTATATCTCTAAAATCTTGTACAGATAAATTAACTAACAGACCAGCTATGCAATCTCTAACCAATATCTGTATAACAGGAAAAAAAAAACATTAAAAAATATAGAATTTTATTCCGCGCAAAATTAAAACTAATCGAATTCGCCGAGTAACGGTGGATAAAAAGTTTATTATTTATTTATATTCGATTCACATAACAGTTAATTCCATTTAAAATGCGAATAAGAAGTAAATAATTGAATACAAATTACGACTGAATTAAACTACAAAAAAAAATTTGAAAATAAAAGAAATATATATATGCAACTGATTATACAATATACATCTTACTTCGCATTTAATTTGTAATTTTAACAATTCTTCCGGTTTACAATTTGCTCGTAATTTTTGTAGTTCCAAAAAACGTTGTTTCGGAGGAACAAGGGACTCTACTACGGTATCACACTTGGACGAATTATTTATACCATTATTATTGTCGGATAAAGGAGCATCATACCTAAATGGAAAAATTTATTTAAAAAAAAAATTAATAAGCAATTTGAACTAATATATACATTTATTAAGATTCCGTTATAAATATCGCTAGACGTACGAAATAATCAAAATTAAAAGTGTGTATAAAACAAAACATTAAAATTTATGTAACTACGTTAATAACAGATTGTAATATTCATTTTATTATACGTAGTTTGTAATTTACTTAATAAAATATAAAATAATAGTAGATTTTCGTGTTTTGTTATAAATATTTCACTAATATGATTTTTAAACAAATTTGTATTTCAACATACTATTAAGAGCTTTTTGTGTATTTTAACCGCTCCGGATGTAAATGTAAATTATATTAACCGATATAGAAGTAAACGTCACAGCTATGGATATATTTCTATTTATAAAATTTATTACGGACATTTTCCAGTTAAAGATGACTAAAAACACACCTAATTTTCGCTTATAATTTCTATTAGAATCTGACATTAAATAATTGTTTTAAAATTATTTTCACGGTACATTTTAAAAACATAACCGATTATTAGTTATACAATTTAACGTGTCGGGCATGTTGCCTGACCCTATATTTAAGAAAAATGTGCAGCATATCGTGTTGTATACAAATTAGTAGTACGCGGTATTATTGTGGTAAAAATGTAAATATGAAATAATTGTATTACAATTAATGATAATCACAATGTTGTCTTTAAAAAAATACAACTCGTTAAAAATACTAGCGTTAAGTACACATTTAAAACTCTATTGTTGATATCCACATATTCACGATTTTTTAATGAAAAGTGCGATTGTTTTCGAAATGTTACGTAATAAAAAAAATCGTCATGGTTTACACCGAAAAAATAAATACTAACATTACCAAGTTAATAATTGAATTTAAAATGATAAGCATACGAAGTTACCGACATTAAATAAACGTTTAAAACGTAATTATTCTATTCTAAATCGAATATAACCAACATTTTTCTATAAATTTACCAAAACGTGATATAATATCAATCAATTTATAATTGCGTAATATTCCATTAAAGAAACCAACGGTTATATGCGAATATCAACTGGATTAAATATAATTTTTAAATTACTTTCATACATAAGTTTAGATTGTGGAATGTAGTGATTTTATTTATACTTGATTACTAAAAATAGTTGAAATCACTAAATTTATTTAATTATGCGAAGCTTTTCGGCATTTACGCCATTGTCAAGCTATATACAATTAAAAAATTAATTTTAATTGTATATAGCTTGACAATGGCGTAAATGCCGAAAAGCTTCGCATAATTAAATAAATTTAGTGATTTCAACTATTTTTAGTAATCAAGTACTTTCATACATGCTTGTTCGAATGACGCTAATATATTTAGCGGAAAATTCACCTTCTAACGGACCTATTTAAAAAAAAAAAATGTATTTACTTATCACAAAAATTATGGGGTCCCGGTATGTGTACTGAAGGTGAATAAGGATCAGTATTCGGTGTCACCACTAAAGCTGTATTACGCTGTGATGGTTCCCGCCATACTTCCAAATCAGTACTTTTTATTTCCGTGTACGTATTACCCATATTTTCAGATTGTTTCTTTTCTTGAGTTTTAATAACTTCACATCTCATTATATCGCAATAATCAGATAAACATACAGCATCTTCAGCCTACGCATAATATTTCATCCCAAATATTAGAAAATATAAATATAAATTAGAGTGATTACAATGACTAACAAAACAATTATGAAATTGCGATTAACAATTCGTCTTCCCGTCTTATTCGATTTTTTAAAAACTATATTAGTCTCGTTTTATTGCTATTCTTCTGTTTGGATAATCAAAAATAGAAAATATAAATAGAATAACTTACTAGCTGTGTTATAGGATAAAATTCTAGGTAAAAAAAAGTTCGTGTAATCTGATACAATTAAGTTTTACTCTTTGACTTTTAATAAATCATGTAAATATAAATAATAACACGTTAGAATTTCTATTTTAAAAAAACAATTTTGAAAATTACGGTATAAAACTTCGGTACGTCTTAAAGAAATATTTTAGCGATAATTAAAGCAATCGAAAATGGAACTGAAGTATTTAATTATCCTTAGATGCAGTGGCAAATTGAAGGAAAAATTATTTAATTTTGGTACGTTGCGTAGCAACAGAAAAATTAAACAACCTACTAAAATGTGTTTTTAGGAGATCGTTATCAATTATCATGAAAATTTCATCGCTAAAGACATTTATCAATATTTATTTCATTCTATCAAATATTATTCATGCTTACCATATTAATTTTACTTTTATGTCTATTGTCGAAATGTTGATCTAAATATTTTTCGTGATAAAATGATTTTCCACAAAAACCGCAAGTCCACTGTGATGGGCGAAATTGACGTTTAGCTGCTTCTTGAGGATAGAAGATATCCCGTAAAGGATGAAACGGGCATTCTATTGGAAGATGAACTTCGTATTTTTCTAATACTGGTATCCATTTCTTAAAGCAAATAAAAAACTAATTATAAACACGGGAGAATAAACGGTTTCTGACTTGAATGAAAATTAAATACGTTTTAATAATTTATACTCGCATTGAACGTTAAGAAACTTCAAAAAGATTTCAATAGTTGTTTTGAATGTTAAAAAAACATTTCACTTTATATTTGAGTAATGTAATTAACATATTTGCTTTCATTATATCTATATCTAACTGTATATAATACGTATATGTATAAAATATGTAAATTTAATATCTATATTTTAAGCTTCAATATTTCCGATTTAAAAATTAAGTTGTTAAGCACACATTTCATACCTTTTGTATCCAACGTCTAACCGTAGCTGCACTTTCTCTGGGACACGTTATTTTGAACACTGTAGGTCCTGGCCATGGAACCATGCATAATATTAACCACACAACAACCTACAACAAAATCATTTTTAACTTTTCCAAACAACCTACACTATAATTCACCTTACAATAAAAATACAAATATCCCCATCATAACAATTGAATACAAATAACAATACAACGCCGTCTTGACGGAAGCATTTACAATAATATCGGGCGTTCATTATTTACATATACCCACTTATAAATAATTTTTTACGCCCTACCTGGAAATAAAACGAATTAGTCTTCATTCATATTAAATGTAAAACTTAAGTTTTTATATATTGTCAACGAAAATTAAAATACTATGTTTATATTGTTTCACCGTAACGTTATTGCCACATACACAAATCCAATTCTGTTACTAGTTAAATTTTCAATAACCAAGAAATAAATTATGTAACTGACTACCTATGTGTTTTATTTTTAATATTTTGTTATGTAATATTATTTTTCCTTCATATTATAAATGTGTATATTATTTTTGAAAATTGATTCAACCACGGTGGTTATTCGCTTACGTAATTTATTTTAATTAATGTTTTTATTACTATATTTATCCACAACGATGATCAGGTTTAAATATTTCTGATTAGCCTTTCAATATTTCTTAATTTTAAAAGTTAATTATAGATTCTATATAATTCATTACACAATCGTGAGAAATGTATCCTATTAATAATTGATTTTTATACCACACTATATTTTTTTCTAGTGGCATGAATTTAGAGGCTGAAATGTTTTGTTAAAAAAAAAAAAAAATATTAGTCAGGTTTAGTGGTTTCAATAAATCTTTATCAAATAATGAAATTAGCATTAAAAAATAATTTTTCTTGCTTAGTTCAGGCTTGTTAAATGGAAGCTTGTTCAAATAATAATAACCATTTTATATATAAAAATCGATGTTAATGTAATTTAATTTCTTATTAGTCGTTTATGTTTTGTTTGACGAAACTTGATTTCAAATATAACTTCTATATTTTTTAACTTCGTCAAAGATGTGATGTTATCTATAAACTTATTTGCTTCAGTTTATACTATAAGTGAAATTTGCATTTTAGCCACACTGTAACCGCAGAAGTAAACATGTAAACAATTTATTGTGTTTAGGATGTTATAATTTATTTGGTGTTTGCTTTTTGTATATTCTAACTTGGAAACGTTTTTTTTTTTTAACGGTAATTTATAATCAATAACAGTGAATTTTTAAATTTTCGAATGAATTTGACGATTAATTTTGAACTTCTATGATTAAGGGCGATAAGAATTTTTTGTCCGGGATATCATCGTACTCTACTAAAGGTTATAAGATATATAAAACTTGTAAGATGATATCTAAGTCATTGTTGTCGAAGAAACCCTTTCATAAATATCGATATTATGTCGTTTCAGAAAATACGACTGTTATGAAAGTTTCGGGTAGTTCTGATAAACAAATTCATACTTTGTTGTTGGGTTCATTGGTTACGGTTGATAGCGTCTGCGATACAAATTTAGTTGATATAAAGATAATTGACTATGATAAGAGATATCATATTTCTGAAGATGTTATTTTTCGATGTCCGGTGGCATGCTTAATTCCTGTTGATAAAACATTATGGAAGTTATTATTGGCTGTTTCGTCGCCTGTTGATAAAGTCGATTTATTGAAATGCAAAGATTTATGCGATGAATTATGTACAATTGATGTAGGTAGTAGGGTATATGTGTTACCACAAAATATTGATAACAGAAACGTTTTAACAGTCAGTCCCGCCGCGGTTGTACGTTATATGGGACCAATAAATAAATTAGGATCTGGAATATATTTTGGTCTGGAATTACTGGTAATGTTTATTTATACATTGTTTAAAATTTGTCTTAACACAGTTGCGTCAAATATACGTAAAATGAAATAGAATAAACCACTTTAGAATTTTTTAGGAATGTTTTCGAGAGTGCGATACTGATGGAACTATTTTCGGTCAGCGTTACTTTTCTTGTCCGCCAGGAAGAGGATTATTTGTTCCAATAAATCGGCTGAGATTACGCCCTCAGTATACGTCTCGTAGTAGTAGTAGTAATAGCAGTAAAAAAATGTCCTCAGTAATGCAGATGGCAAATGATTTTGAAAAATTAGCTCGTTCTAAACGCGATTATCAAAGCGAGGAGCATACTATTGGTAAGCAAAGAAATTTTATCATATAATTCGGCAAAAAAAATATTTTATGATGTACAATATTGGAGAACATTATTTTCCTTCGATAAGTATTATGCGTGAAAATTGTATTGCTTGTATAATATAAAATTATTGTATTTTTAAAGAAGAAGTAAACGTTAAAATATTTTTTGATAATTTTCGTGGTACAGAGAATAAATTGAAGAAATATATTGCTGAACAAAGATTAGATCCAGGTGATCGTGTTGTTTGGCTTTCAGAATCTGGTCCTTTAAGCGGTGCTATATGTTGGTTAAGTCATATTGATACAACTGCTCACGTACATTTGGTATGTCATTTCCATTTTGGTTCTACACCTATATCATATCTAGATGTATGGATTGAATTCTTAAAGTTTATTCTGACTATATATGTTTATCTATCTGATATATATATATAATATGTGTGTGCGAATGAGAGAGAGAGTATTTATGCGGCCGAGCTTTGCTCGTAAATAACTGCAACTACTTTAATGAAGTACAATTTCGTTTCATAAATTTCTGGCGTTATTACCAAAAATGTAAGTTTTTTACAAATATAAGAAGGGACCCCTTAATGTTTATTTGAAAATTAATTTTGAAATTTTTCGAGGGGATTTATCCCCACAAAATGAAACGATACACAAAATATAAAATTTTAATTATATTTGCCAACAAATATGCAGTAATAGTAAATCTCTAATCCTTATAATATTCGGGCGGTTAATGCGATCGAGCTAAACTCTTCAATGTACAAGAAAAAGACGTTAAAAAAATTAAAATTTTCAAAATTTTTACGGCAGTGTCACAAATTTTCAATATTCGTAATTTTTGTCCAGCTTATTTTTAGTTACTTAATAAATTACGTGTTTGTACAAAATTTCATCGAAATCGTTATAAGCATGTATATATGAAATGACAGATATCTACATTCCAATTGTTTAGTTTCAAATTCTATTCAACGTTTCTGTCGCAGTGTTTAATATATTAATATTTAAGAGTCAATCGAAAATAACGCCATTGCGAAAAATTTAATTACGCGATATATAATTTTGTTATTAGCAAAAATTATTCGCTTTATGATCAAGTGTACTTTGTATTATTATTATTAAGAAATTAAAATTTTATATACGATAATTTTTAATAACGTCAACGTATACTACTTATTAATACTTCAAGCACAGTCAGCAAGTTATTTTAACGCATTACAGTATAAGTGGCGTACGTTTAAATTATTCCCTAGAGTAAATTTTTATCTGTTTTTTTTTTTTATTTTTGTAAACTAGGATACTTCGAACAAGCCTTGTAAGGTAGTCAGTTGTGATCGAAGTCAGTCAGTTGCTTTAAAAACTTGTGATTTGATATTGGAAGACGAATTTAAAAGATTAGGTACGTTTATTTTTAAATAAATTATAGTTTGATTATAAGTTTGATACTTTCAATGAAAACCACGTTTTAAATTTTTTTCGCCGCATAAATTAAACACAACGGATAATTTTTTTTTTTTTTTATATTTTGAGAATGGAATTTGTCATTATTTACGAGTTAGTGGAAAAGTTGATGCGATTTATACCTAAAGCTCTGAACGTATGATTATTACTATTCTACGATTGGTCGATGGGATTTTATATAATGATAATTATTTTTCCGAGAATATGCAGCGATATGATTAAAGTTCGTTTAAATCGGCGAAAAAGGAAGGCGATCAAAAAAGACCGCAAAGCTTATAGACAATTAAGTTATTCAAGTGGGCATAAAAAATATAGAATATAAAAATATATACAATTTATAAAAATATAAGAGGGGAAAAATCAAAAAATGTAAAAAAAGTTTTATTTACGTGCAGTATTACTAAAAATAGTAAAGTTAAAAAACAGTTATTTATAAAATAAACTGATAGTGAATGTAGTATAGAACACAATCAACAAATCAGCAATATAAAATTTATACATTTACGCCGAATAAGCCGGAAGAATAAAAATTTTCTGTCTAGTATAAGAATTGATTAAATTTATAATATACTTGAAACTAATTCTTCATTAAAATTTTTCATCGACTTTAATAGATTATTTTTATTTCTTTCTTTTATTATTTGCATTTTTTAAAATAGTTTCCTTTTTTTATAATGTTTTTCTGTATGTAAAATTGTATAATTTCGGTTAATTGATTTTGTACTTTAATTCTTCACAATGTTTTTTATAAATTGTATATATTTTTATATTTTATTTTTTACGTGCACTCGATAATTGCTAAATATCTGGAATACTTTATGGTCTTTTTGTATAAAAATTTAGTTATTTTAACTACCTTTTTTAAAATTTCAACTTTATAATATTATCAAACGAGCACGTTAGTCGCTGACTGTTATTTTCAGCAACATGCACGTGTTTTAAACGTGTATTAAAAGTTATTACGTTTATTCTCTGAAATTTATTTTGCGAGTAGATGCAGCTGTAGCGGAAAATATCAACTAGTGGAACGTTTGTTTCGGATAATTTTTTTTTCAAATTATCCTCGAAGCTTTTCGTACGTAATATCGTTCGGTTTGAACAACAGTTTTATTCTTAATTAAATTTTGTTTATATACATACAGGAACCTAACTATCGACTTTATCTAGTCGAAAAAATCTGTAACGTTTACACAACGATAGTTATTTTAAGTATAGTTTCCGTTACGTAAATACAAATATTGCGGGTAATATTCGAAGGTAATTAAAATTTTACTTTCGATTATTATATATGAAACTTTCACTATTAATTATTTCCACGCCGTTTAAGAATTTAACGTTAGACGATACACGCCTTCGTTAATAAATAAATAAAAATAAACTATTATTGTTCTTTGCTATGACGAAAAAAAAATCGAACGCTAAACATAACTTTATAACGAATAATTTGTGTTCGCCAATACTTATGAAAAAACATGAACTGAGGCAAATCAAATTTTAATGGGAAACATAACGTTTTCAGACCCTCTCTTTATAAACATGAAATCTCCGTTCCATTGGTCTCCATTTTCCTTCTGTTGTTTTGCGGATAACCAGTATTTTTGATATTCATTTGAATAATTTCAGTTTTTAAATTTTCTAATTTCTCATATTGTTTTAAGTATCGTGTATTTCAAGTAAAACTAAAAAGAAATGAATTTCAATAAGTCTTATTTCAATTTTTTAAAAATTTATTGCGAATGCATTACAAAAAAATTAAACAATCGACACAAATTATTTGTCTTTCAAACAATTAAAATACAAGTTATTAATTGAATAAATCGTACAAAAAAATTCGCGTACGTAAAAATGTCGTTTACAAATATTAAACGTCGTCCGTTTCTTTAGGAAATCTGTGTCTATACGAAATTGCCGACAACTCGATGTATCTTGGTTCAATAAATTATATGCCGACGTAAACCGTAGACCAGCACTTGCACGAAGTGCAGATATGGGGGAGGGGATACAACAATATCGTTAAGCACAAAGATAAATTTATTAAATTATTTAGTTTTCCCAGTCACTACTTATGCATATGAAACTTAGTACCTCGCCCCTGTATCTATTAGTAGAATAGATGTATTTGAATATAGAAAACTATTAACAATAAAGTCGTAAAATAAATGAATATGTAAGTAAACTGAAAAAAAGAAAACATGCTGGTTTTGCATTCTGTCGTGACGATAAAGCGATTGCAATCAGTTTTCCCCGGTGTGTGTGTGTGTCTATATACGTCAACGCCATATTTCGATCGCATAGTACGCTACTTACATTGTACAACAAAATATGTATAGGTAAGTAGTCGACTACCTCCGATACGGATACGGTGCTTAATGAGGATGATGTATCGTATAAAATTATTGTATTTTTCAATAAGAAGTAAATGTTAAAATGTTTTTTGTTATTCGATTATTTCGTACACCAAAATGTATAATTTTGTCTAAAACAGAAATAATTGTAATAAGTGACTGAAATGGTTATATTTTAACTTTTTAAAGATTTCAATTATTTTAAATGACTGAAATTAAAAAAATATCAATCGATCAAATTGTAAGTTTATGTTAAGTAAAGTTTCAATTTCCGTCAACTCGAAGATTTATGGTGCGGGCGAGTTCGCTATTGCCTAGAGTTGGAATTTATTTATATGGATAAGATGAGTTGGGTGTTTCTCATAAAAAATTTCCATCTGTGATGCGATTCGAAATCAAGTTACGTAAATTTATATGTGCGTGAAAGCACGTGTAAAATATAGGCACAGTGTCCTCCTATGAAATTGGTCATTGTATAAGACGAAAAATATTTATATTTGTAAAAATGAAAAATTAGAGTGGACGAACACTTGTAATGATAATAATAATAGTAACATTTTAACAAAATAAAAGTACTTTTATACTGTATCATAACGACGATGCTGTTAGTCTAGACAGTTTTTTTTTTTTTTTTTTTTTTTTTTTTTAATTCGTAAAACGGTATAAAAGTATTTTCATTTTGTTAAATTAATTACGTATTACCGAGAAAGTATTACGGCAATAATTTTTTTAATAGTAATGACACCGTCGTAATAATAATAATAATAATAATATTGGTTTTATTTTATTTTCATTCCTTTTACTTTTACTAGGATTAGAATGCAATAACGACATCCGGTGTCCTTCGCCTGAAATAAAAAAACAGCGCAATGTTCCGTCGGATACGAATATAGAGGTGTGCGATCTATTAGGAATTAACGAGGACAGCGGCATAGTTTGTAACGATAGTAGCAATTCGTCGTGGAATAGGCGCGATTTCGTAATCGACTCTGAACGTTATAATACGTCGCCTGCTAGTAAGTATTTGTACATTTAGAATTTTTCTTATTTTTTTTTTAACGACGATGTTTTACCGTTATAAATAAATATGTGGGAGAGTTTTAAATGCTGCAAGTTTTTTTATTTTTTTTTTTAAAAAAAACAATGTTTTTTTCCGATAAAAATGACCAGAAGTAAAAAAATATATTTTTCCAAAAGATCAAAATTTTGAATAACTAGATCTGACTGTAAATTTCGATTTATCAGTCATCTAGGTAATGTGCCATTCTTGTTTTTTACTTTAATTGTACTTCTAACTGTCCCAAATAAACCTGACCGATTCTAACCTAAACGAATCTAAACTAACTTAGCAGGGTATTTTGTTATTCTCATTTTTTCCTTCAATCCTATTTCTAACTAGCCGAAGCAAAACTCCGATTTTAATCTAACCAAATGTAACCTAACCTAAACCTAACTTTTCAAAATGGTGTAATTAATTTAATTTTTTTTTTTTTTTAAAAGAAAAGTGAGAATTGTCCGCGCATATCGGTGTAAATTTACCAATTTATAAGTTTATCTGAAATAATTCTATAAAAATAATATATTATTTTTTCTTACATAAAATAGAATTCAACCTATATAGGAGTATATATATATACATACATATATATATACATACATATATTTCAGACGAAGAGTAACTAACAGATAATCTAGAATTGTATGAATTTTTTTGCAGTAAATCACGTAATCGTACCGATAGTAGACCTCCATTAATAAATTAAATATATTTTAATTACAATGTGAATATGTGTAATCGGTGTTTTACAAAATCAATAATTTATTTGAGTAAAAATATAACTAAGAATCACCATTTTCAAAGTGCGACTAATTTTCAGTCGGTTCTAGCAAAACCTACTAATATCGATATACATTCGATTACCTTTCAATCGGTTTTAACAAAACCTACTAATGTCGATACTTTTTACGTTTAAATTACTAAAATTAAATTATAATTACTTACTAATTATTAAATCCGAAGTAAACTTTGATAAACACAGTAAAAAAAACAACAGAAAATATTATTTCTGTCGGAATGCGATTACATATTTCAATCGAAACAAAGTAATCGAAAAATTGAACCTACTAACAGGTAGTCGAAACTAAATTCAATCGGATTTACATCATCCGATTTAAAAGTCGTTTTTTTTTTATTCTGAAGCACATCCACACACTTCTCAGCATAATAGAGTGTACAAATTAAATGAAAATCAAATTTAATTATATGGACAAAGTAACACATTTACAGGATTTATACATACGTGTAAGCATTGTATATAAAGCAAAAAAATTTAATCAATTGCTTAAATTAATAAACAAATTTTAAAAAATATTTTCAGAAAACTATTGATATATTGAGGCTATTTTGGAAAAACCTAATTAATCGCTTATTTTTAAAATAAAAAAAAAACGGATTAGTTGTTAGTCTTAAGTCGGTTATGCCCGCCATTCACACACACACACATATATAAATATATATATATATATATATATATATATATATATGTCGCAATGGCGTAGTTGCTAGAGTGCTCGGCTGTCAACTCGACGGTCGGGGTGTTCGAAACCAATACGCGACATAGAAAGTTTTCATCATTATTTAATTCTTAATTACCACCGAAGAAGGCAGTGTGGCACCCCACTCCATATAACATGATATGCGTGCGCATCTGCGTCTTAATGATAGCTCATTTTGTATGTAAAAATAAACATACAGTGGCTAGTCACGACTAATTTATATATATATATATATCGCATAATAATTTATTTTTTAATAATTTAAATTGTTATTCAAATTTTTCTATGTAAACTGTAATTTTTCAAAAACAACTATTACAGTCTATGCGGACGTATATTTATATAATTAAGGAGAATTCGTAGCCAATGTTTACCTTATATAAAAGGCGCCACAGACAGAATAGGCAGAATTGTTAAACCAGTGTTTGGAACGCGTAAAAAAAAAATAAAACAATATTTACGCAACGATCGGTTTAATAGTATACGCTTGAAAGTTAGATATAAAATTTTTTGGAAATTTTATAAATTTAATCAACGACGTGAGAGAGATGCAATTTATGGCGCATGCCTTTAATTTTTGATGATATTTGGGGCAATTTTGCAACAGTTATTTTAGACTACCTTTTTAAGAATTCTATAGGAGATGGGAAACCAAATAGGGCAAACGAAAGTTAATCTAGGATAAATAATGGATGTATAGATCAGCTTTATTATTTAAGACATAAATAACTAAGAAAGTATACAAAAATTGCTTTATTGTCAATTATGTAATTAATGTGATGGTCCATAATTACTCCTAAATAACGGATTTCATTCTCCCAAAGAATTGCGTTGCCATTGATAATGATTTCAATAGACAGCGAGCCTTTTCGCTTAGTAAATATAATGTTTTATCAATATTGAATCTCTAGCGTTTATAGGATTTAAAAATTGCGGACATAGCTTTTTATAACCGGTTACGAATGGACTCAGGTCGATAAGAAACATAATACAGTGCTGGATTATCAGTTTTAAAGTGCGACTGAAGATAATTTAGTTAGGCGATGGGAATTTAACTTGTGCAAATTGTGTTACAAAGGTTTTATAATTGAGACGAGAGACATAAAAATTTCGGTTGCTAGAAACAACGGCTAATTTAACTGTAATTTATAAATAATTCCATTGTGTCACGACGAATGAAACGTTTTTTCCAAGTCAAATAATAACAGTCCCGTATATTTATTTAAATTGAAGTTAAAAATTTGTTATCAAACTTATTCGTTCAAACCGATAGTACAGATTTCGAAGTACCAATGAAAACGGAATGGTGACGCGATTTACTTCAAGCATATTTGTTTATGCGCTGTATTCTTTTGGGCATATTAAAATTTAATTTGTTTTTACTTCTCTGAAGAGTGTTTTAAGTAAATTGCGCAGATTTGTTTTTTTTTTTTGGATTTTTCAAAATTAATTTGCATTCGGTATTTGTTTACGCATTTGTTTAAATAACGTATTTAATTTTTTTTAATTTTAAATAATTGAGAAACGTAATAATAAAAACAATGATAATAATAATTAGTCTAATTTGACGCGTTGTTTCTTAAAATTTTAAGAAAAGTACAGGAAAATACATAAGTGCGTTGTACAATTATTAATTTACCAAATTAAAGTTTTTTCGAAAAAAACTTTTCCTAATCTTTTTGGCGGGAATAGGCGACTTTAAAAATTTAATTATAAGAAAAAATATAAAAGTAGGGAAACATTGAATTTTAAAAAAATAATAGGAAGATGACGAGTGAGTTTAAAAATTTAATTATAAAAAAAAAAGAAAAAATTGGGAAAACATGGAATTTAAAAAAAAAACAAAACAAGAAAGTTACTGATCAACAAAATTACAGTTAATTAACGCCTCTATATTACAAGCGATGGTAATTGTGGAGTATTTATTGCATTCATTCCGATAAACTTTAATTCGAATCAGTTAAAAAATATCGAATTTCTCTATGAACGTTTACGTGATAATGAATATTAAACACGTACAAGTTGTTTTGATTTCATTTTTTTTGTCCAACCGAATCTCATGTTTACATTTTATAATCGTGATTAAAAAAAAAAAAAAAAGAATAAAAAAACCCTACTTATTTATTTTACTACTGTTACGAAGATAACAAAACGCATTTATGATGTGGTATAAGCACGTTTTTAAGAACTGATATTTAGTTTTAATGTTGACATGTACTTTACGTAAAAACTTTAATAATTCAGTAATTTCAATATTTTATTTGTTGCCGATTGTATTTTACGTAATTTTAAATTTATAAAAATAAAATAAAAAAAACATTTGTATACATTTCTTAGAAATTCCATTTCTTTCGGTAGAGTTTTTTTTTTTTTTTTTAATTATTGTACACACGAGTAATTCGAAAAACATTGACGGGCGTTTTCACTTGAATTTGTTTTTATGAATCATTTATTTGATCAAATTTTAGTAATTTTTAAAAAGAAATATTCATTTAGCGCTATACGTTTACTCGAAAGAATATTAGTTATTTTAATGTTGCCATAGTGATTTTTAGACGACTGCTTAATTGTATTTACAGCTTTTTGAAATTTTTTTTACTAACGATAATTTTTTTAATCGGGTTTAAATAATAAATTCCGAACGTACAAGTTTGTATACGCTATTTGAAAGAATTAATTTACGAATGTTTAGAAACGGCGATTTTATTGCGCGTTTTTATAATCTGTTTTACATTAATAAGGTAACTCTATAAATATAAACGTTTTTGTTTCAGTCTAAACTATGTTCATTACAGTTTCGAAAATGAAAACTGTAAAACGTAACAGAATAAAAATGTGTACATACGAAAAAAATTCCGAGTGTAAAGTCATTTTATATTTGAAGAAAATTCTTCTCTTATTATATAAATCGTATATTAAGCGTTCTTTTGAAAACGAATATGAAATTCGCAGGCGATTCCGATGGTAGTCAGGTAAAACAAGCCAGTCGTGATAAGAGTGACATTTGTAACGGTAGTATTTCTTGTCGCGATAATATCTACTACAATAATAGTAACTCCGATATGTACGAATCGGATGATAATCAAGATGAATTGGTAATCGGTTCGTTGGTCCAGGTGTCGATTAACGGAGAACCGCAGTATGGTGTGATCAGATGGATCAGTCCGTTAACGTTCGATGACGATTCGACTAAACCGATAGCTGGAATTGAATTGGTAAGATTGTAAGCGAATCGTTTCTGATATTTTTAATCTTTACATCTTTTAATAAGAATTTTTGCAATTATCGTTAAGAGACGTGATTTAATTTGCAACTGATTTGGTAAAGTTTTCATTTATTCTATTTTATATACGCGCAATTGTTAGAAAACGAAAATGACGAAGCATGTAGCGAAAAGTGTTCCAATGATCGGTAATAGCGTGCTTTCTAATCACGTAATAAAATGCGCCAAAATTTTCTGAATTTCCGTTCTTTATGTTTAAAAAAATTTAAAAAAAAAATTGCTTTATGAAATCTGTAATTAAGTTAAATTTCGCGATGTACGATTTTTTCTACTTCAACTAATTGTCAATTCTTGAAGAAAATAAAGTGATACCAGACTATTCATCATAGCACCATTGAGCAAGTACATAGAATAGTCGACATCATAAATAAAAGTTTCGAAGAAAAGAAGTATTGTTCAGCGGTATTTCTCGACATCGAAAAGGCCTTTAATAAAGTCTGACACGTTGGCCTATTGTAGAAATTAAAACTTAAATTACCTCACGAGTAATAGAAGTCATACCTAACAGAAAGATATTTCCATGTTAATGTTAACGGGAATTACTCACGAATTCATTCAATACAATCGGGAGTACCTCAAGGCATACTCGGACCAACACTGTACCAGCTCTATACATACGACTTTCCAGTTAACGAAAATACAGACACGGCTATGTTTGCCGATAACACCGCTATTCTCTCGACTCATCGTGATAATAATTTAGCGGGCCGAACAACTTCAAAACCATCTACTACACGTAGAAAAGTGGTTTAGACTGTGGAAATTCAATATTAACGAATCAAAATGCAAGCAAGTTTTATTTACTTTAAATATGCTAAACGTAAACAGCTCAGCATTACATACCGAAATATTTATTGGCTGATGGGCAAATATTCAACACTGTCGTATGAAAATAAAGTATTACTATATAAAACAGTCTTGAAGCCAATCTGGTCATATGGTATCCAGATTTGGGGTACAACGAGCAACTCTAGACATAGTACAAAAATTTCAATCTCAAGTATTGCGGAATATCGTGTCAGCGCCATGGTATGTCCGCAATGACGACATACATAAGGATCTCCGTATACCGTCTGTTAAAGAGGTAGTCAAAAGCTGCGCTTGGAAGATACTTGCATCGACTTCAAACCCACATCATTCCACTAGCAGTCAATGTTCTACGTAACGACGTGCAATTCCAACGACTGAAGAGATGCAGTCAGATCGAATTAGGAAATCGACCGTAGCGGTCAACTAGTTTATATATTATATATCATATATTATATTATATTATATTGTATAATAATACTAAAATAAATTAAGGGATAACGACCGTTGGGAAGTGTCCCGTTATAGCTTTTAAACAGATCAGTGCTGCCTATTGTTCAACCGAACAGATTGCACGCATCTTTAAGCTTAAAAAAAAAACTAATTGCCGACGATGATGAGTCATCTTCGATATATTTTGTATTTCTTCTGTTTTGCTTCGTTTTCAGTTAAAACCTTTTCATATTTTAGTAAAAATTTTATTTTAAGACGTAGATGTTGATTCAGTATAATAGGCTATTTAAAGCGTGCCATTGATATAATTGTGTGTTAATTCTTTTTTCTTTTAATTTCCTTTTATTTCTAAATGCTTCTTTCATTACTATATAGGATGATTATATATATATAGTTAATGATAGAAAAAGAGAGCGTGTCCAAAAAAATGTGTTAGTTGGAAGCAGATTTATGTTTAAAAATCGGTCAATTCCTAAGTAATTACACACTTCTTTTTTTTCTCGATTTTTTCAGTCGTTGGTAGAAATTCGATCGACTATTTTTAGATATTATCGAATCCAACTTTTCTTTATCCTCCCACCTTTCCGTGATTTCTTTGGGTTTATTAATATGTGACCCAAGTACGCTGTTTTTCTTTGATTGTATCCAATAGCTTCCTGTTTTTTTTTTTAATGTATATAATATTTCTATATTCTTTTTCTTTGCCGTCTACGATATGCGCAGTGTACGGCGGTAACGGTAAATTTCGAAGGTTCCTACGGTGTTTTTTATTATAGCATTCGGGCTCACATGCTTCCAAGTTATACAGCATTTGGATTTAATATGTTTCATTTAAAACACTTTATATTATATATATATATATATATATATATATATCTTCATATTCATATTCCTCTCATCAACCCGAAAGTTAGTGGGAAACATGATATGTTGTAATAGATTCTCTGACTTCTACTAGTGTTTTTATTTCCGCGTATGATTTCTTTCCTTTTATGTCACCCATGAAATAGTATATGTTAGAGCAGAATTTTACAAATTACGTGGATAGCAAAAGGAAGCAATGTATCAATTCTAAAAGTTTTAAATATCAAGGATGATGAACGGTTGCTTCTAAGAATGTACAAAGACATGATGTAATTCTTTTGTCATATTATAAAATCGGATGGAATCGAAAAGGTAATTGGGAAAGTAAATGGAAGACGACAAAAGGAACGATATCCAAACCGGTGTATCGATCAAGAAAAAAATTTAAAATGGATTTAACGATCGAGCAGTTCATGAAGACGTCGATGTTAAAAAAACGGTTCGATAAATGTCGTGATGTTCGGATACGAACAGACGATTGGGATGATAATGATAGAACAAATTCGAATGTTCCATTTGGCTTTGCTTTCGATAAGATTTGTGATCTATGTTGAATGTCGTATAATGTGTCTTACGGATGCGTTACCTTTATTTTTCAATCATTTTTATTATTTGTTGTACCTTTTCGTTAATTTTTTTTTTAGAGCCTCTTTATTTGGTATTTTGTTATTAGTCCACTGTATTTTTAAATTTCGTTTCCAAAATCATATTTCTAACTACTTAAGTTTGTACTCTTTTCAGAATTGTCTATGTTTTACATCTGTACGGGACTATATTCCGAATGAAACTTTTAATAACTTGCTTTCTAATGATATTATATTTATTTACTCAAAGCCGGTCATTTTTATAGTACACGTAGGGTGACCTAGAGAAGACGAACGGTTTTGTCTTTTTTTCTCATAACTCAAAAACTACTCGACTAAAATTTTCGGATGAAATTTTACTTAAAAATAGGAAAACGAGAGATTAGCTTGCAATCATTTGTGGAACACAATATCATTTTTGCAACAATACATTCATTCAGTCTTCTTACAAAATTTTCTAACACTTTTCCGAGCATAGGTCACTTCATTTTTGAAATTTCTTCAGAAATTCGGCGTTATTAGTCAGTATTAGTTATTTGGCAACAATAAAAATGAAGCAACGATAAATTTAATTGGGTTACCGAAGTAACACGTTACTGCAGTCACCGTGACATGGTTGTCTGTCACCTGTTACTTTTCATTGCGACGTTAACAATTAACCATTTATATGACGACTATATAGACTGTTACGGTACTTTTATTTAGGTTTATGTATATTGATTTATTTATAAGTGTTAAGGTTATTCCGTTACTTAAAATAAAAATTCCAATAAATTCTTTTCGGTAAATAAAATTTACCGATTCTTCTTCTTATCGTATGGCATGATGCAGGAAGACACTATAATATAATATTTAAGTTTTGTAGCCAAGATAATGCTGCCGTTGACACTTTACGGATTTCATGAAGTGTCCCGTCAAAAGCTCTGCCTGGACAACTGCGAACAATGTGATCGATGGTTTGATGATCACAGGCAGCGTCATTTTTTATGTTTCACCGCGTTAGCAGATCGTTGCAACGTCCTTGTCCAGTAAGAATTCGATTCAGTTGTACCCAGTCTTTGCGGGGTAAGTCGTAGTCTTTCACCGCAGCGGTCGGACATGTAATAAGCGCGTGTTTATCTGGGTTCAATGTGTTTTGACGCCATGTATTTTTACCGTCAAAGTTCCCTGAAATAAGCTTATCGACTGTTATACACGCTGGTTTTTCCTTGACTTCAGCCGCTTCGATTTCACCATGTATCCATTTATATTGTGAGTCTCTGATTTGCTTCATATTTTGACCATTCTCGTAAGGCTGCAGTTTTGTCGCGGAGATCTGGAGGCATAATATTGCTAAGTACCGGGAGCTAAGTGTTGATTTTACTGCATCCGTGACGAGTCTCATTGTTCGAGTTGTGTATCCAGTTTTTTGGTGTAGCAACTGTTCAACCATATCGGAGCCCCGTATTCTGCAGTGGAGTAAACGAGAACTAATAATGCTGTTGTTCTAAGTGTAGAAGCTGAGGCACCCCATGATGAACCAGTCAGCTTCTGAATAATGTTATTTTTAGGTTTAACTTTCGCTATCGTATTTTCGATGTGCTTACGGAACGTCAATCGTCTATCCAGGGTTATGCCAAGATACTTGGGGCGAGGCTCATATTTCAGTATTTTCACCAAACCCGGATTTACCGATTAAGATGCTTTTACGATAGTAATTTTTGTATTTTTAGAACGTTTTATCGGAAAAATTCGAGCGTTTATAAACGTCGAGTTTTTATCATTTATCATTGATACCGAGTTATGATTATCAGGAAGAAGAAAATCCGTTAGCTTGCGACGGAACGTTAAACGGTTGTAAATATTTCGATTGTCACCCTAGACGCGGTTTTTTCACATTACTCGCTCATTGTCAGAAAGATTCTCGATTTCAAGATCCGGCTAATTTATCGAGTACAGATATAAAATCTCAAAAAGGTAAACTTTTTTCTTTGATAAAGAAACAATGAAAAAGTGGTTAGTTAAAATCACTAAATTTTTTGCAAATTATTATTAAAAGACTTCGAAGCTTTTCGACTATTACGGATATAAGCAAATATAGCAAATATGAAAACACATACAAATTATAAAAGAATATAAAAGAAAAAAAAACCGTAACAAAAAAAAACTTAATTTAGATATACAATATTACAAAAAAATTCTTCTTTATACGCCGTCTTCGTCAGGAAGGTTGGCGATCAACATGGCGGTGTCTTTTCTTGACATGGCAGACCGGAACATTTCAATAGGCCGATGATAAAACCAACGATAAAAAATCTTTTGACCACGAATTTCGAGGACGGCCTCTTAATCTTCTGCCTGGAAGCTTTCCTTCCGTAATGAGACGAAAAAGTTTTCGTATTTATGCCCTCTCATGATGTGGCCTAAATATCTTGTTTTTCTTTCTTTTATCAAATTTAATAATTCCGGGTGCTTCAATTTTATTTCAATTTTTTATAATGTGGAATGTAGTGATTTTTTTATAAAAAATCAATTGAAAATTAGTTAAATCACTAATATTTATTTTCTTAAAGAAAACACAAAGCTTTTCGGCATTTACGCCATTATCAAGTGAAACATTTTAAAACATCATAATTTTAAAAATATAAATTAAATATAATTACTTAAAAATATGTGACGGTGATTGTGAAAATATACTCCAAAAATACTGTTCTGTCTATTTTTTGATTTGTTGAAATTTAATATCAATATATTTGTTTATTAATTTTGTTTTTTTATATTAATTTTAAATCTTTGTAATATTTATTTTCATTTTACTTGTAAAATTGTGTTTTTTAAAAAATTTTGTGTTTGTATATTTTTATATTTTATAAAATACTTTTGGACATCATACATCGCAACAGTAAATGAAAAATTTAAAATTCCACTAGTATACAACTTTTACAGAATCTGAAAAATAGTATTGAAGAAAAAATTAATATAAAAAAACAAAATTAATAAACAAATATATCGATATTAAATTTCAACAAATTAGAAAATAGACAGAACAGAAGCAGAACAGCATTTTTGGAGAATATTTTCACAATCACCATCGCATATTTTTAAGTAATTATATTTAATTTATATTTTTAAAATTATGATTTGTTAAAAATGGTTCACTTGATAATGGCGTAAATGCCGAAAAGCTTTGTGTTTTCTTTAAGAAAATAAATATTAGTGATTTAACTAATTTTCAATTGATTTTTTTTTCAATTTCATTGTATCCAGAACTGTTTGTAATTTTTTGTATCCAAGAAATTTTTTGTAATCGTCGGTACGAATATAATTCAAAGGTCTTTTTTCAAGGTAGCATTGAGTGCCCAACTTTCACTTCCGTAAAGAAGGATTAGCATTCTAATACGCAATTCGAGACTTAATTCCGTTCTGGTGAGCAGTTTTTTTCATTTTAATGAGCATTGCTCTCGATTGCTTCAAACGCGATCTGATTTCTTTTTTAGAACTATCGTCAGGCAGGGTACCGAGATATCTAATAGTTTCGACCTGCTCGAGTTCTGTCCAATCTATTAAAATAGCAAAGTGATAAAACGGATTTAAGTATAAAATAATCTGGTAACGAATGTGATAATCAACACAAATGTTGTTTATTTTTTTTTTTTTTTTTAAATGACAAAATTATCACTATATCGCGCATTAGTTCAAATTTTTCTTCGATAATTTACGTCGTTGTATAATATATTCTTTAAACGTAATATACGCGATTGATTAAGAATTTTTTTGTATTTCGACTGACTAGTATTTTACGTTTGTTTTTTGACGATCAAAGTCATCATTACGGGGATGGGTCAAAATTTTATAATATTCGTCCAAATGAAAGAAAAATCATAAAATACTAGCCAGTCCTAAATATAAAGAACTCTTAATCAACCGTCTATATTACGTTATACAACGGCGTAAATTATCGAAGAAAAATTTGATCTAGTATAATTTTATTTCTTTCAAATAAATAAACATTTGTGTTGATAATCACATTTGCTAATTATTTTATACTTAAATCTGTTTTATCACTTTGTTACTTCTTTGTAATATTCTATATCTAAATTAAGTAGTTTCTTACATTTTATTTTTTCTTTCATATTCTTTTATAATTTGTACGCGTTTTTATATATTATATATTCTTTTAGTCAAGAATTTTAACCCTTTCAGTGTCATACATTATATCTCTTCAAATTTGTCTGGATTCCCAGCCATTCAGGTATTCACTGGAATGGTAGACAATCTTGCTAGAAGCTCTAACGAAAATGGCTCATTCTACTTCAATACACCTGTTCGGGATATTTTATCTGAGATTAAGTTTTCGCACAGGGAATTTTGGAACCGCGCTTGGAAATATTGTTATTCAGCCAAACAATTTAGGAATATTCAAACTTCAATTCCAGTAATTCCCTGGTTCTTCAATCTTCCTGCTAACATAGAAAACAAAATTTCGTTTATTCGTATTATATGTCGCCAAAGGCTCAACGTCAACAACATTCCGTACGTTCTATTTACTCACAAATTAGCCCGTTCGCCATTCTGTATCCGTCCTTGCGATGCAGATAAACCACTTATTTTTCAGCTGCACTTATTACAGAATGTATCAGTCGAAATTCCTGTCACGTATTGTAAGCAAATCCCTCTCCCAACTAGTCTCAGATGTCTGCTTCACAGAATACATGCTTATATTTGTTCACATATTAGCCTGTAATATAAATATTTAGTAAGACGTTGTCGTCCGTTCGTTACAGCCCTGGATGGAATCTCAAAAGCCTGTTAAAAAAAAATTGACACAAAATTATACATTTTATACAGCACGTGTTTATTATGCAATACCGTTTCATAGGCGAACTGTAGATAATTTTCGATGTATTCGTGTAAATATTTTAAAAATCGAATCGTTTCACGTCAACCATAAGATAAAAAATATTTGTGAGTATTAAAATTTCACGTTGTACCATATAGTGGACATCATCGTGAGTGAAAGGGTTAAAAAAAGAATTCGTTCTTTTTATTTTAGATTTCGGTTGTCCGGTTATCAGCGGTATCGTAGAGCCGATAAACGCGGACAAATGGGGCTATTCGCTATTCGGAAAGTTTAGAGGCATACAAGGTCATAATAATTCTTGTTATTTGGACGCTACATTATTTTCGATGTTCGC
Organism: Coronaproctus castanopsis; assembly: GCA_032883995.1. Taxonomy (NCBI): domain Eukaryota; kingdom Metazoa; phylum Arthropoda; class Insecta; order Hemiptera; family Monophlebidae; genus Coronaproctus; species Coronaproctus castanopsis. The sequence continues at coordinate 143,317,103 of CM065053.1, forward strand.
ATTCACTAGGTAATTTTATTTCGATCAAATGCGTCGTTTTAATTTGATTATACGTCATCCCTGTTGTAGTAATACGTATTATTATAGTTATATTAAAATTAATTTCACTTTTTAGTGAAATTGAAAAAAAAAACCATTACTTGTCGTCTAATATTTAATATTTAATTGTCATTTTTCTCTTTGATATGGTCTGCGATATACGTGGGTAACGCAAGGAAAGTAGCGCTGGTGTACTTCAGCGCATCAGCTACATGAGATAGCTCAATTTATTTATGGCGCAGTACCACACCAAACTTTGAGAATCAATCTGTTGAAAACGTCACATGTTTCACTCTTTATACATGATTCCTGCTTCTCTTCAGATACGAATTATATATATATATATATATATATATATATATATATATATATATATATAAAATTGAACAAGACTTAAGTGAAGACTAATATGGATTTAGAAGGGGCAGAGGAACTAGAGAAGCGATACTCGGATTAAGACTAGTAATAGAGAAGAAAATAGAACTAAATCAACCACTTTATATCGCTTTTATAGATCTAGAAAAAGCGTTTAATAAATGTGACTGGAATCTGCTTAATGAAATACTGGAAACGATTAATGTAGATGATAGAGACAGAATGATGACTGAAGCAACAATAAAGAAAGGAGTCAGACAAGGTTGCAGCTTATCACCTACGCTGTTCAACATATATATATATATAGAACAAGCGGTTAAAGAGTTGAAACAAAAATGGAATAATGTAATCTCAGTGGGTGACATCAAAATAAGCATGTTTATGTTTGCAGATGACGTTGCAATAATGGCAGGAAGTTAAAAAGCATTAAAATCTTCCCTAAATCAGATGGACAGAATATTTCAGCAGTATGCTATGAAAATAAATAAAAAGAAAACAACTGTAACGGTATGTAACAAAACAAAAGATAGAAAAGAAAGAAACACAAAAATAGACGGAGAACAAGTAAAACAACAAAGATATTTGAGTAGTGTTATTACAGAGAAGTGATAAACAAGATATAAAGGAAAGAATTGCAATGGAAAAATTAGCGTTTAATAAAAAACGAAGCTTATTAAAAAATATCCAAATGGAAACGAAGAAAAGATTTATTAAAGTATTTATATGGAGTATATTGATGTATGGGTCAGAAACGTGGAATTGGAATAAAATAATGATAAAACAACTGGAAGCGTTCGATATCTGGTATTGGAGAAGAATGGAAAGGGTGCCTTGGACGGAAATGATAAGAAATGAAAAAATACTATAAAGAATCAATGAAAAAAAAGTCTAGTAAGAACACTTGAAACAAGAAGACTTAAATGGATTGGCATATATACAGAAACAATGAACACCTAGTACAAATAATAGAAGAAACCATTGAAGAGAAAAGACCAAGAGGAAGATTGAGGCAGAAATACATAAAAGAAATACTAAGGAGATGTAAAAGCAGATAACTATGGAAGTATGAAGAAAATGGTTCTATCCATAAACTTTCAATTTTGTTGTCCACCAATCTATTAATATATTGAGGAATTAAGAAGATATATATATATATATATATATATATATAAAGTCCATCGTGATAGGCTATGTGTACTACGGTAGGGACTCGCTTATCCGAAACTGATTGTTGTCGTATAGAATTCGGATATATAGTTTATTATTAGTCGTTGTTCACTGGTTTTATATCCGGGAACTGAATCTAGCAGCTATCGATGGTAATGATTTCTTATTTAATCAGGTTTCATCGGAATTATTATAGTTTTGGTTCATATTATTAATTTCACGACTTAATTCTTCGAAAAATTTAAATATACATTAAATCGTAAGTTTAAATTGTCTACCGGGCAGAGCTTGGATGATTTTTAGCTTGAATAGATGATTTTTTTATTTAAAAATATTGACCATAACTTTCGTTTAAGTAATTTAAATATCGGAAAGTATTTTAATTATTTTGTTCGAAACCCTTTTGTTTTGCCATATGTTTTGGATAAGATGTTGTTATGATGTAGCAAATGCTTTCGTATAGCCCAGGGCTTCCCAAACTTATTTATACTGCGACGTACTTGGGACTTTAATATTTTTTTGCGACGCCCCTCAAGCCAGCTTCCAAAAATTTTAGTAGGTACTAGCCTAGTAATAGGTTATAAGAAAAACACTATTTGAACAATTAAAATTTTTATTAGAAAATAATAACGAAAACAAAATATAAAAACGAAAATAAAAATATATATTTATGTAACTAGCTGGTTAATGTGAGGGGTGTGCTTGCTTTTCTGAGCATAGCTTATTAAACCGGGGTTCCAATTTGGAAATTGCCACTCTTATTTCTTTTTCTAAATTTATGTTTGATCTGTACTTGTTCTTAATTACCACAACTGCAGAAAAATCCGTTTCGCACAAGTACAAAGTCGCAAATGGTAATAAAACCTTTATTGCTGCAGTGCTGATGGCACGATATTCATGAGACACTGAGCTCCAAAATTCAAACAGTTTGTCCTTGTCGTATTGAAGCTTTAGGCTGGAATCACAGGACAATTCTATTAGTTGTTCTTCTTCCTCTGTTGAAAGTGTCGATGGTGTGGGTGACTGGAAAGGGTTTTTGACCCAGTCATATTGATTTAGATTTTCGGGAAAATATTTCCCAAAGTGTTCTATTAATGATAACAAGTGTTGTTTAAAGTACATAATTTTTAAAGAGGGATCGAGAATTTCGATCGATTTTTCTTGTAAAATACTTTGTAAGGAAGGGAAACAATCAATTTCTCGATTTTCTAGTTTTCTCTTCCATAAGAGCGACTTTTTCTGAAACCCAGTAATTTTATCTGCCAATTGTAGCATATGATTTCCATGCAAACACTTATTAAGATCATTTAATTTGTTAAATATGTCACAAAGGTATGCGCTAATTTTATTATAAACTCTGAATTAATAAAGTTTTGCGCATCATTATGTGATTCTCTATGTAGATACATGTAAAATTCATTTCTTAATTCGAATACACGTGCGAGTACGTTACCTTTGGACAGCCAACGAGCGTTGCAATAATAAATTAAGGAGGTATGCTCGGCCCCTATTTCTTCACAAAGTTTATGGAAAAGTCTTGATTTCACCGGTCGTGTTTTTATATAGTTCACTACTTTAATAATGCTATCCATCACAACACCTAATTCAGGTGTAATGTTTTTTGCTGCTAAGGCCTCTCTATGTATGACACAATGTGTCCATTTTACATTTGGAGCCTTGGTTTTGATGAGAGCTTGTAGTCCTCCATACTGTCCAGACATCGCTCGGGCACCAACCGTACACACGCCCACACAGTTATCCCAGTTAATATTATTTTCAGTCATATATGAATTTAAAATGTCAAATAAATCAGTAGCTTTACCACTTTCACATATTTTTCTGCAAAATAATAAATCCTCACATAAATTAGATTCTTGTATATAACGTACGTAATATATCAATTGAGCATCATCATTACTATCAGTCGCCTCGTCCAGTTGAATGGCAAATAAACCTGAAAGTTTCCCTACAATTTGCTCATTAATATCTTCTGCCATGTCGTGAATACGGCGACTAATCGTATTGTTTGAAAGAGGTATGTTTTTTATTTCTTTAGCTGCCGATTCTCCAATCATCACTGATACTATAACAACCGCAGCAGGTAAGATCAGTTCCTCAGCGATTGTGTGTGGTTTCTTACATTTGGCAACACGGTGAGCTACCAAATAAGAGGCGAGTAACGCTTTGGTAGGAATTAATGCTTTTGAAACTAAAGCCGTGGACTGATGTTTTAGTTCTCGCAATTTTCTTGCAAAATAATCTCTTGGCTTACCTTGTAAATTACTATGAGTTGATTCTAAATGACGTTTTAATTTATTAGGAAGCATACTTTCAGCCGCCAACACTTTATGACAAACAACACATTGTGGAAGTTCTGCGTCCTTTTTAATAATGTAGGTAAATCCCAAATTCAAATACTGTTCGTCATATTTCCTATATTTCTTCTTTTTACTTAAATTAAAATTACTGCTTTCGCCTATATCTTCACTTCGTTTTTTATTCTTTTGCATAAATTTATCCATTGTTCATATTATTCAAACACCGCATGCGTAATAAAACGAAACCGAGAACGAAACAATAGTTGACCGAATGACATGAACATGAACTATGAACTGAACAGAACACGCGTTAGTGCGTGAGAGTAGCGAACACGGCGGAGGGGAGCAGGCCGGTGCAGTAGCCGAGATTTTGTCATCAACCTGTGTGCAATATGCGTTCACTCGATTCGGTCGAATTGACGCGCGACGCCTCTGGGACCACGACGCGAGCGGGCGTCGGGCCGCACAGTTTGGGAAACTATGGTATAGCCTATAATTTAGGCAATTTGAATATTTTCTCATTGCTTTTCTTTTCATTAATTTGTACACAAATAAATACACGTTCCTACACACGTATATATATATATGTATATATATATATATATGTGTGTGTGTGTGTGTGTGTTAAAATTAATTGGTTTTCGTAATTACAATTTGCAACAATTAATCATATTTTCGAGCGATATCGAATCAAATTGTATTAATGTTAAAGTCAAATTTCAGCGTTTTGGATAGTCTGTTACTACGACCTCCAAATAAAGATGACAATAAAAAATATGAAGAAGTGCAACGCGTGCTACGGGAAGAAGTAGTTAATCCACTGAGACAAAATATGTTCGTACGCGCGGATAATGTTATGAAATTACGTTTATTGTTGGAAAACTTAACGTCGTTAACCGGGCTTACTTGCGAAGAAAAAGGTATATATATATATATACATTATATAGTATATGAATGTTATAACTATTTAAATGAATATCGATTGGAAAGTTTGTGAAAGTATTTATAAAACTGTATTTTCTTTTATTTCATTTTAATTTGTTAAAAATTGAAAAGTTTAAGAATCGGAAGTAATTTAAAAAAATGTATATGAATAGTATTTTTTAGAAGTTGAATATATTGGAGAGTAGTGAATTTATTAATTATAAACCAAACAAAATATAACAGCGTTTAATCATTAAAAGTTTTTTTTATCGTAAAGCTTTTCGCCAGTTACGTCATTTTCAACCACGCACAATAAATATTACATCTTAATTTTTTAGAAGGTTTTTATTTGGTTATTTTATCTTTGCGTTTTTTTAACTAATTTACAAATTAAAATTGTACTTCGGTGAATAACCCGAATTCGCACGTTTTATGACAAAATGATGCGTGGTGTCTTAATTATTACCGATAAACAATTTGTTTTACTATTCTAATTTATAAAACACGTATAATCGCTACATTATTCATGTTTTGTTTCATTTTTCATTATTAATAGATCCGGAGGAATTTTTAACGTGTCTGGTGACGCAAATTCTTAAAGCGAAACCGTTCTTAAAATTAAGTTCAGGTCAAGATGCTTATCATTATCAGTTGTTCGTAGAGAAAGACGAACAATTGGTATTGCCTACCGTTCAACAACTATTTTTACAAAGTTTTATTTCAAGCGATCTTAAATTAAAAGAGGTAATTATCGTATAGTTATTAAAAAAAAAAAACCAAAATAATAATTTGATAATCAGTTTGCGAGAAAGTTTATATTGGGGTTGCTATAGTATATTCTAAGGAGCGCGTCAAGGATTCAATCTGTCACCGTGTATCTGTTTAACTTATACATGGAATACGCTATTAAAGAATTACGTAACATGGATTGTGTAAAGGAATTAAGATAAACGGAAAATAAATAAATATGATAAGATATGCTGACGATATTGCCATAGTAGCAGAAAATTAAAATGAACTAATAATACATATTTTAAATGTAGCGGATAACCTTCTGAACAAGTAACAAAAAGAAAACAAAAATTAACACGGCAATTACCATAAAATGAGAAAAAAATAGATTAGACGGAGAGTTTCATGTATTTAGGCAGCAGAATTCAATGGAATGGAAAATGTTCAACAGAGATTAGGCGTCGAATAGCACAAGCAAAAGCAGCATTTAACAAGAAAAGAAAATTGTTAACATAAAAAAAAAAAAAAGATTTAGCCGTAGCAAAAAATTTCGTAAAAACATTTGTGTGGTCGGTCTGTCTCTACGGCGCTGAAACTTTGACATTGCGAAGAGTAGACACCGCGAAGCTGGAGGCTTTTGAAACCTGGTGTCGGCGAAGAGTGCTTAAAATAAAGTGAACGGATAAGATTACAAATGAAGAAGTTTATAACCGGATTAAGGAAGAAAAACATATTATGAAAACTATCTCTCAACGAGGAAATAGATGGATTGGATATGTGTTACGGCACAATGCGTTATACGGCACAATGCGTTACTGACAGAATTAATAGAAGGAAAATTAGACGGCAAACGTACAAGAGGAAGACCGAGAAGAAGATTCATGGAACAAGTTATGGAGGATATGGGAGCAAGGAACTATCAAGAATTAAAACAACTAAGCAGAAGAAGAGAGAAACGGAAGAAAAGACTGCGGATTTGATTTGCTTCATCAATCAACCAATCAATAGACTGAAAAAAAAATAGTATATTCTATTGTATCAGTTCTATTATTCGATATTGGAAAAATCTAGGATTTTAAGAAAGGTGCTTAATTTTCCCTACTGTACACTATGTATATTGTTCGCAAGTATTTATTAATATATATATATATATATATATATATATATATATATATATATATATATATATAATGATTTCTTCTATCATATAATCGTATATTAGTGATATTGAATATATTTCAAGAGTTCGTTTTAAGACGATTTATTCCATCGTATTGTTAGAATACCAGTTGGAATGTTTTTAATGTGAGAAATATATATATTTTTTTAATAAATGGAGTTGATATAAATTGTAATAATAATATTATGTAAAATTTTTGAAGACTTTGAGGAGGTTGAATCCTTTGACTAAGCCTCTGCGTATTGTTTCACGATTAACTTTTTAAAATATTAGGGTTTTTAATCTTAATGTTGATGTATTGGAGAGTAGTGATTTTATGAATTTAGCAAAACAAAATAAAATCGAAGTTAATCATTAAAAAATTTATTACACAAACACGAACACGAAGCTTTTCGACTATGAAGTCATTTTCAAGCTATTACTTCATAGTCGAAAAGCTTCGTGTTCGTGTAATAAATTTTTTAGTGATTAACTTCGATTTTATTTTGTTTTGCCAAGTTTTTAATCTTGTATTATTTTTAAAAGTTGGACAAATTTAATCTTCGAAGAAAACACCATTTAGTACGATTGTATTAGTTTTATTTATTGAACTCGATATGTATGCATTCAATTTTACTATATAGGTAATGAACTTGTTAACCGTGAAATATAATGTAGTCATTAAGAAGGTTATTAGGACTGTGATTTACAAGGAAATAATATTTGGACTATATATAAGCTTGAAATTAACTCTGAAAAGATCGATAGCGAATGTATAAAATTTTTCATAAATCTGTTGTGACCGTTTAATTAAATATATATATATATATATATATATATATATATATATATATATATATATATATATATATATAATTTCAAAAATTATTACAAAGGTGCTTTGGTTTTTTTTTTTATACGCATCAAACTGATGAATTAATTGTACGTGGAAAAATTTTGTGTCGAAGAAGAACAATAGACATCTTTGGTGCTTAATTAACGGCTTTTTAATTTTACAATACTTGTAATTTCATTCGATCGACAAATACAAAGCGATCTAAAACGGAAGTAAAATTTTAACCTAAAAATGGGTAAAATAATTATGAAATGATTTTAAAAAATGTAATTAGAAGGGCTACAATATTGCTCGGTTGTCGTGTACATATCTTAAATTCGCAAAAATTAATGAAGAAACTGACAATTTTAATTTTGTTCAATTGGCAGCTTAAGTGATAAAAGCGGTTATCGTTATATTCTTGCAGCGATATGTTATAGTTAAATTTCATGCCCTCAATTTTGTACCTTAAGTAGGTGATTATTAAAATTTGGGAACTTTTTCTACAAATTCATTACTCTTTGCCATGATTCGATTTATTTGAGGAATACCGGAATACCATAACTTTTTATGAAGTTTTTAAACAGGCTTTTCTGACTGCGTTTTGTAAATTAATTAATTCATTTCTAATTATCATAATTGAATTCGGCGTCGATATATTTGATAGTTATTTTTAAAAATCGTTCGTTAAAAATAGGTGCCATCTTGTTTGATCATACAAATGCCAAGGTTCGGTAAATCGTACAAGCTTTATCCGAGGATATTACCTTCGCAACTGTTAGATGTAACGGACGTAATAGAAAATTGTAAGTTGATATAAAGATAAAGGTAGATTTTTAATTTGTATGAAAAATTATTTTTAAAATTAGTTTATACACTATTCGAAATTACGTCATGAAGAGAGACGTCTTAGGTAATACACAGAATAAATTTCGTCAACAACTTCATAAATCGATCGGTTACTTTATCGCTTTTAACATTAAACACCCACAGAACTTATAGCGAGTGTATTATTTTTTTACTATCATCTGAATATGTTTTCAGCTCCACGACAATGTTCTTTATGTGGAAATTTAGCATTTTTTGAATGTAAAGAATGCTTCAGTTGCTCTTATGACGGTATTAAATGCATATCATTTTGTTCGCCTTGTGTTAAAGCAGTAAGTATTAAAAGAACATATATTTGGATGTTATTCAAATAGGAAGTATAGTGTATAATAGATCTAAATTATAACATTTTTACCCGACATAAATGATTTATAACAAAATAAAATATATACAAGTTAAATGCAGTTGTTTATAACGTGCGTGTATGGATATTTGCAGGCCTGTAAAACTATTACGCTATATTTTAAACGAATAAGTTATTTAGTTTTCATTTACAAACTTTATTATAACGTCTTCGGTAAATCATTTTTTAAAGGTTCACGACCGTTCGAGTACTTGTAAACATGAGATCAAAAAATTGTCGGTACCCGTAGAATTTTCTACGATGCACGACGATAATAATAACGTTGTACCTAAACTTTGTATGGAATTGTTTGCTGTAGTATGCATCGAGACTTCTCATTATGTAACGTTCGCTAAATGCGGACCCGATATAGATTCACCGTGGTGTTTCTTTGATTCGATGGCGGATAGAACCGGTAAGGACAACCGTGTATTATTATTGTATACTTTTTTTTAAAAAGAAATATTTTGACACTATTATTTTTTATTTTAATCTATTCATTTATAATCGTGTGAGAAATATAATATCTATATAATATTTTAATTATACGAAAGTTATTTTTCTCGCATACTATGTATATCATGATTTAGTACATACCTATTCATTACGCGAGTGATGTGTATAATAAGTAAAAGAAGGAATGTAAATTATTATTTATTTATTTATTTATTTATTTATTTATTTATTTATTTATTTATTTACAGGATTATTTAAGTCTCATAAAAATTTCATAGAAATTATTATACAATTTGTCTAGTTTCCGAAAATTGAACAAATTATTGATATTAGTAATTCACGATTTAAGATTATGTCTAAAGTAGCATCTCCAAAGCATATTTGTCTTTTCGTAGCATATTCCCATGCGCATTTATTGTTAGCTGTGTAGTCGTTCGCATTCTGGCGGTTCGTTCTTTTTGAACATGTATGCGCATATTAATCGACTGTATCCGATACTTAATCGAACTAATTACTTCTCGGCGAAATTGATGATATACGATTCGCAAAAATAATCGGTTTTATTTTGTATTTGTCGTTAAATTCCCTTTCGAACTGTGTCACGAAAGTTTTTTTTTTTTTATTTATTTTTTTTTTTTTAATGGGGATGCCTTTCTAAACCAACGTGATATTATACGTACGAACTAACTCAAAAAATGTGGACATTTCTCTTGGAATATCGGTATGTGTGGAAACAGGTGGAAATTGTCGATATGAAGAAGGGAAAATACATTATACGGAAGACCGTTACGTGATGAGCGCAATAATTCGAGGTAAAGAAGGACAGTCACATGATCAGGATTGAAAATTACATGTCCTTACATGTCCGGTACGGAGAGGTCTGTAAGGAGTTTCTCTAAGTAGCATAAGAAATAGGCGGTCTGGTAACAAGTAATGGTCGAATCGCAATCTTTTCCTTTTAATGTTTTTTTTTTTTTTTTTTAAAGTATAACCATGGAAATTTAGTAATAGACGGTAGTAATTGATAGTACTTATTGAGGGGGTGACTATATTCTCCATATATAGTTTCCTATATTTCCACTGTATAAAACGATATCATGTGCAGAAATTAAAATGAATACTATACACCATTAGAAGACCTCGCTTTAGCTAATGAATCTACAATTTCATTGTTGAAGATTCTTCGATATAAGGAAAACATGAATATATACACAAATTTTCCAGATGATTAAATTTAAACACGATGAATAAAATAAATGTATCTGACATGTTGAATTTGTTTTTCATAGTCTTCAAAATGCTTTGCGAGTAGGTGATAATGAGACAACTACCCGGAAGTTTCATATCAATTAAGAATGATATAAGGTTTGTAATACTGCAACATACTCAGCGTTAAGGGCGGAACAAATATCAGATAATTCGACCTGAATTCATTTAGTAAATATGTGTTTTAATGCTGATTTTATACTGGGAATATGTTGTTTTTTTTTCAAGATTATTGTCGGGCACTATGTAATACATGCCTAGTGGTCTTGCTGCACGTGTTTTTGATCTATATAGGCTGAGGCATTTACAATTTTATTGTGAATTTTGAGGCAAACGTCCGATTTTTATAGTAAGTTTGTTTCTGCTAAATGACGCGTGAGAGGCTTGTTATTCAAACTTCTGCGACAAAACATAACACAATGTGTTTTTTTTTTATCTCTGTACCTACGTCTCGTACATATTGTTGGCTTGATCCTAATCGGTCTTGGAGTATTTGTTTTAGCTGATTGTTGACCTCCATTAATTTACTCGGTGAAATAGGACTTGATTTTGAAAAGATTCCGACTCGGTTTAAGCAGTGGACTTACGTGAACGATTTCCAGCTGTTCGGTACAATTACATTGTACAATTGCGGCAACGTTTGTTAGTTCATATGTTTAATCATAAGCGCGTGGATATTATCAGGGAGCTTATTGTTTTGTTTGCTTGCTTGTTGACATTGATCTGATCATCGGACTGTGTTTATCTTAGCACGAGGTTCGTTTTCAAGATAGTGATCGAATTCTTCGTAGTTCTATTATATATATATATATATATCCTTTTTGATGGAGTGATTGAAGACTAGTTGCGGAAAAATTTCGCGATATGCACTAAAATATTTCGTTTTGACGTTATTTCGTAGAATTAAGTGATTAGCGTAGATTTAGTTTTCTCTTTCACATATATTCGTATCCTCGATATGCTGATTATAAATAGTTTTATAGAGATTTTATGGAATTGTTGAGAATATTTCAGAGACTGCGTTATCTTTATGTAAATATGCAGTGTACATATGGAATTTTGATTGCAACACCTTCACTACCTACTCAGCGATGAGTATGTGTGTACAAGGATTTCTTCATTAAATATGTATACCTGTTTGTGGTATATAAGCGTGTATGTATACCGTAAACGATTGTTTTGTATCTTAAATTATTATCCGATTTGATATAAAATCATTTATCATTTTATATAAGAACTACTTCTCTTTCCGGTAGAAATTTCTAAAGAATATTAGTGTCGAATATTTTAACCTTTTATTAATTTAATCCCCGTGTTTCTTGCTTTTATTCGATACGTTTCGAACTTTTGGTCTGAGAAAGTTAAACTTCCGTCCCGTCTCGAATTTATCAATTTAATCGGATGATAAATGTTTAGTTTTAGTACATCGTAAGTAATTTGATAATTTTAATTTTCGATTTATATTGAAACTAGAAAAAAAGTTGTTGCCGCATAACTAAGTTATGAAAACAGTCTAAAACAACTATCAAGTTTTATAATTTGAACATTAACAAAAACCAATCGTAATATGACAATTTAGATAATTCCGTAGAAATTCGTGTAGATTAAAGACAAAAAATTAAAATTAGGGATCCAATATATGAATATTTATGGTATGCTATTCTTAATATTTCAAATTGAATAAGTCCATTTCTATGTGGTAACGAAAACTAATTATAGATAAACATTTCGTTTTAATTTTCGTATTGTTTTTGAAATTAAAAATTTATTTATTATTATTATTATGCCATTAATTTGTTTCTACGTTATACAAAAATACAAAATACAAAAATGTCATAAACATTCCATCCGGAAAACGCATTGGTAAAAATATAATCAAAGTTAATCATATTTATAAAGAAAGAATTTATATGTAATTTAGCATTAAAAAAACCGGCTCTCTTACAATTTTTTTTTAAAATTTTTTGATAATTTATTTATTTATTTTATTTATTTATTTAATGAAGCCACACAACAGCTAACAGCCAATTATAGTGTAGGCTTATAAATAAAATAATACAATGAATAATTTTTTCTGAATATGCACACGTTTCTGATCAAAATGAACTTTAAATATATTTTTATATATATTAGTTATTTACTTTCGAATAATGCATAGGTGGACAGAACGGATACAATATTCCTGAAGTTGTTTTATGTCCGGATCTACCGAAATGGTTATCAGTAAACGGAGCTCAATCATTATGCGATATTAAAGACGAACGCTATCTCCCGGAGTACGCTAAAAGGTTATTGTGCGACGCTTACATGTGCATGTATCAAAGTACCGATGTAATGATGTATCATTAAAATAAACAACACCTATATACGGTCATGCGGTAATTTTATATATATATATCTAATTACGAATTATTTCGATTACTTCATAATAAATGTGAGAAATATCTCAAAGGAACGTACACACACACGCGCTTGTACTTAAATGTTCTAATTTGCCTAATCACGTGCGTTAAATATTGAAAATTTTAATTCTTTTCGTTATTGTTTAAGTCTACATTTTTTCTTTAGATTATTTTAGGGGGGGGGGACCTAAAGACTATGTTTATCAAGCAGAATAAGAAAAAGATTTCTTGGCTTCTTTGGACATGTTGCGAGAGATATAAATTCTCTACAACGTCTAATAATCACCAGAAAAAGTGAACGGGTGAAGAAAAACAGGAAGACCCGTGCTGATCAGTAATTTACTTAAACATGCACGAAGCGTTGCCGGCTGCTCACAATATGCCGATATTGTGATCAATAACATCTGTTTCTTAACATCACTGCGCTCTCTCGAGGGATAAAGAAAGAAGAAGATGATGGTGTATTAAATCTAGTTGGTAAAGGGGTTATTAATATATATCGATATCATCTGTCCCTGGAATTCGAGTAATGAAATTTTACATTTACGTAAACGTGGGTGCTGTACAAAACGTTCAAGTAAATTCTTTTCCTAGAAAATTGGAAAAATTGTTATCGAACAAAAGGGTTATGGAAATATAAAATTATTCGCTTCGACTTCTATTTTTAGGTTAATAACGTGTAATTAAAAAAAAAATGTATTAGTATATGAATCATTTTAACGTCTGCCAAACTATCTTAGGAACATGTTGTTCTCCAGTTTTTACAAACACCATTATGATTTAGATGTTGTCTATATAAGAAAAATAAATACGATTACTTCCTTATAAAGTGCGTTCTCCGTGGTTCTATGGTATGTTTTCAGTGTTTCTCAATGTATAGAACTTTGGAATATGGTTAATTATCACGCGTTTGCTTCTCGATATTGTTAACAGTTTATTTTTTCGCAACGTTGATTTGTTCATCGTTCCTTCAGCGATGCTACGCGAGATTCTTATTACTGATGTATTTCACGTTCGATATTTTTATGAGATTTTCAGTGTCACGTGCACCACCCTATACTAGATTTTAAAACTGCGCAAAATTCCCCAAACTTTGTATGCAAAACTGAACTGAAGTTAAATAACGGACAGAAGTACTGTTATTCTTTTGGACTTACATAATTTATAAAACTTGAAAGTTCATTAGCATGTTTGGTAATGCATTATATATATATATATATATATATATATATATATAATGATATTCTCGGGAAGTTACTGCGGTGGTTTCCCCTTGGCTGCTGAAGGATTTTCTGTTAGGGTTTCTCCCTTAGTCTTTGGATAAACATCCTAACCGCAAGGCAACGGAGTTTGTTTTATGTCAGGGTTATCTCCCTTAGCCTTTGAATAAACATCCTAATCGCAAGGCAGCGGGTTATTACTGAGGAGGTAACGATTTAAGGTTTTTACGGTGACAGGAACCCGCCGAGGGAGAAACAGTCATATGATTTCTGCCGATTTTACCCTATCATTATTGGAATCGTCTGCTAGAGACTTTCGGTTTACATATTTAGGCCCTATAGTAGAAAATAGCAGAAGTGAGATACGTCATAGAGTCCATAATCCGAGCGCAATTAGCCGTTTGAATAGAATCTGGACCGATTTCGCAGTTAGTAAAATTCGAATAGTAAACTCTCTTGTTTTCTCGGTGCTCCTATATGGCTCGGAGATCTGGTCAATAAGCAGTGTCGTCAGAAAACATATAGACACGCTAGAAGTGTGGCGTTGGAGATGAATGCTGCATTATGGACGCTAGGACTTCCATTTTGGACGAAATTGGTAACCCGAAAAGATTAAAATCGATCGTTCTCAGCAGAATGCTACGATTTTTTGGTCACGTAGTTAGAGCCGAAAATATGTAGGCGCTGTTCGTTCAAGGTGTAGTGGCTGGTAGAAGAGAGCGCGGTTGTGTACCTGTTCGATGGTCAGACGTGATTTGCAGGACAACTGGCCGTACTTTCCACGATTGTGTAAATATCGCACGCGACCGTATTTGTTGGCGCAGCTTGGTCTCGCGTGACAAATCACGATACCCCTGCATGGGGTGACACGACTCGCTGATGATTAAGCCTCGATTTTTATTGCCTGTGTTTAGTTTTAAAAATTTCTCAACGTAGCTGTATAGTGAATTTTCCAAATAAGCTACCGCGCGACTGAGTAAATTATTTTTTGACGGTCGTATTTATTTTTAAATCAAATGCACAAATCAACCTCGTGTACAACGGCCGTTCTGATTGCTCTCTCTTCGTTGTAAATTATATAGTTCTTTTTTTCCTATTATAATAAAAACTAAACTACATTATTTGTTATATTTTCAATATTTATTTTATTTCCTCCTATAATTCGAGACGACTCAAACGTCGACGGAATATTTTGATAAAATTCGTAAGCGGTTAATTAGATCGTTCTCTATTTATATACTAACGCGCGCGTGGTTATAATTACGTTCCTACGAGATAATTATATGCAATAATATACATTTTGTTCATTAATCATCATCAAAATTTCTAATACGTAGATTTTTACCTTTAACATCATAATTGCATCGACATTTTCACCACTCGCTACTACTTATTTCGTAATTATATTTGTGTTAAAGCATTCCTAACTTTATGTTTCTTCTAGATAGTTTACATTAATCGTAAGTTTTACAGTTGCTATCTAAGAGGAATTTAATTGTATAATTTTCATTTTACCGATTATTTTTAATATTAGCTCATAATCTTAAGCGTTCAAAATTCATTTCACGGTATTATCGCGGATAGTGTAATTTCGTTTGTCGGCATATATTTGTTTTGTTTTTTTAGCGATATTCTTATTTGGTATATTAAAATTATAAATTTTAATAATTTTTATTTTCAGTATTACCAATAATATAAAGACTTATAGATTATCTCGTTTTTAAATACGCATTTATTTCGTGTCACTTAGGTTTTTCTTGTTCGACGGATGTGAGAATTTAGTAATAATTGTTAAAATATGAATTATAACCTAATCGGGTATAATTATGGAACCGTATTTGCAATTTTTTTTAAGTATGTTACGCCACTATAACCGCTTTAGTATAGGCAGAAATTATTTATTAATTTCAGCGCTATTATTATTCGGTCTATTCAAATTGTAAATTTTATTAATTCTCACTTTCGGCATTACCGATAATATAACAAATTATTGAATTGTAACTGCCGTACAGAAGTTTAAATATTATCGTAATGCGATAAAACAGAATAACGTTAATCAATTAACTTCAGGTTTTTATGAAAGCCACTAGTCTTCGTCGATAAAATCATAGAAACGTTTCTTTTTTAAAACCATTCAGATACACCAACGTTTAATGCTAATAAAATTAATTTATTTTCATAATAAGAGACGTTTGGTTGTCATAGATTGAGTTATACAAATATTTATTATACGACTCGTTAAAAATTATGTCCATTTTTTTTTTAAAAGTATAAATATAATATTACGTTTTCACTTTCTTCCGTCTTGTGGAATTGCATCTTAAAAAACCAAAATGCCTATCAAATAGGGTTAATTTAAATCAAAATATATAGTTTTGTGTCGAAAATTGATAAAGAATTAAATAATTTATTGTTTTAGATTAACCGCATCTGTTTAGAGCATATCAATCATCACGTTAATCGATCGAAATTTTTGTAATCGTATATTTAAACACGCACATACATGTATATATATATATATATTTAAATCTCGTTGAAACGTGTAATAAGCAATTGAGATGTGAGACATAATAAAACAGATCATGACGGGTGTGGAATCATCGCCCATTGGTGACATTCTGTACTATCACTAATCACTAGCAGTTAACGGTTAAGGTATAGGTGATTGAGAGGAGTTAGTCGATTGATTCGCCTGACTTCGTCACTATTATACAGCAAATTAATAGTCAGCGAATTAGAGTGCCTACCTAGTCCTTTCAGGTACTGAGCGCTGTACGTTCGTAATACCTTCAGATCTTTGTGAAAATGTACCAAAGTGTGTGATCTCACTTCTTTAGATTTGGATCGCTGAATAATTTCAATTTTTGAACTGCAAGCTATTCCTTATAATTGTAGTCATAAGTCCACACCGGCTTGAACATTTATAAAGTACAAACTTGGAACTCGGAGAAAGCTCAGATTTCCGTCCTAAAAGCCAATACATCTTGTTCAACGTGAGTCTTAATTTTCTATTTTTCTTTAGAATATGATCTTTCCAGCAAAAGCGTCGGTCTAACCACATTCTAAAGTACTCGACTTTTGTGCTTTGTGGCGGAGGTCCATCAAAGTATAATACAAGCAGACAGGTATCGCGTCTAGTCGTGAAAGTCACCTGCACCGATTTAGAAGTATTGATCTTAATTTTTTATTTTACGGTCTAGTCCCGGAAGGGGTCTAAGGCTGTCCAACTGGCTAGATGCTTCAACTATAGACTTTATGATAGGAAAACTGTGTTATTCGCAAATGTCTCTATCTCAGCATCTTTCTGACGTGGTTTCGTGGGCGTATATGAGGTAAAGAAGCGGGCCTAATACAGATAGCCGTGGTACATCGGCATAAATGTAATGAAAGTTGGATGTTAAGAAATGTAAATATGTGTGCGTTAATGTGCGTCGAATCTTAAGCAGTAAACCAGCGTGCTATACACGATCAAATCTTCGCGCTGAACAGGAGTGGCGATTTATAGCGGATGATATATTTCTGGACACGATGTGTATCTTTTATATTGTGGCGTGATTTGAACGGAATCCAAACTGATAACCGAGAATTATATTTCAACAACAATACAATTGGTTCGACTTCACCGTGAGCGTAGATGATATTCGAACTGGTGGCACAACACATACAGACCGTTATACGAAACGAACAAACGACGATATATATATACGATAAACGTAAACATTTTGATGCTGGAACGGTTCTATTTGCAAATATATTTTTCTAACTTGTTTGGCAATGAATTTGAAGTATTGTCAGAGATGTCGGATTAAAAAATAAGTATAATATCACGATATTAATCCACTGCTGGTTGCATGCTCATTCCCCAAAACACGCCCATCGTCTTATATTTTGTCGGGATCGAATACGGTTAATTCCCGTCTATTTCACAATATCATCCCTCCACCTAGTCATGTTTACGACGATCGTCAATCGCCCATCGCTGCATTATACGTTGATGCATCTATCATCGTATTGTCTTGCGACATGTCCTGTCTGACTCGTTCCACCGCATTATGTAATTTTGTTCGTTGTTTTATCCATGAAATCGTGTTGCAGTCCTCCTCGAGTCTGATATTAAGAATAATTCTTTCGTGTACCATTTGAGTTTTCCTAATTTAACTCTTTTAGTAAAACTCCATGTTTCAGCTTTATACGCTGGTTTGTACAGTTTATTTTTCAGGCTATAATTCTTTATTTCTGAACACTTTGTTTAGCTTTTCAAATGCCATCCAGACGAGAAATATTCTCCTTATTATTGTCTTTTCTACGATGGTTTTTATCTTCTATACGTTCCCATAATTTTACTTTCATCGATGCAGCTTCGTATATTTTCTCGACAATATTAATATATAAATCAATTCCCGTATTTGTATAATATCGAAACAAATACGTAATTAACAATTGTTAAAACGATCGAATTAGCTCACTTCCAGCACGTATTTCACCCGGTAAAATTAATTGAACGACATAAAAACCAAAAACTAATCGATACTGGAGATGTGTAACGAAATAATGGCAAGGACTGTCAACAATATCTGTCGATGATCGTTTTCAAAATTATCCAAAAAAAATAAATAAATAGAAAATAAAATTAAGACGTTAAATTCGAAAAACGTAATTTCGGACACGATACGCAGTCTTTCTTCAAGAGTAGAAACATTGTAAATGTGGAAACGTACGGCAAAAATAAATTTGGAATTTTTTGTAAAAGTTTATTTTAAATGAAAAAAAAAAAAAACCAAAAATCTAAAGAAAAAAGGAAAAAATATGACTTAATATATACTAGATCTAGGAATACCGTATGAATGCAATCGTTATCGGTGCGTTATAATTTATTTATAATATTAAACGTGTACTTAAATAAATCGCGGTATTCATAATTTCCTTTAAATATTCTCGCGTTAAACTAAATATATTTCTGTAAAAATAAAAAAAAAATTATACCTTCGAACACAGAAAGATGATATGATGATGTGTATAATTGATTTTATCGTTACGATAAGAACACGCTACATTCAAATATAAGATACTAAAAAATTTGAAATAATTGCAGCGTATCGCGCGCATAGATATACATATATATATATATATATATATATATATATATATATATATATAATAACAATAATATTAATAATAAACTTAGAGATGTTAATTTTTGCTTAAATGTAGTAAAATAAAAAAAATTATAGACTTTTAAATATATATAAGAGGGGGTAACTGTATATCATTTTGTTCTTTGAATCGAATTTAATAAAAACAAATTAAAATAAAGATTAAAACATACTTTTCGCATATTTTAAAATAACCACACATACTTCTACAAAATTAAATAGCTGCCTGTGGTATTTGTGTACATTAGTAGTTTGTAGATTATAAGTTATAGTGCGAGAATGTTGTATTAGTTCGAGAGGTATATGTGTTTGCGTTGCAATAATGGGCATGCAAATTTCGTATACACGCATACACACATATATAATACAAGTCATCGAAAGATTACATATTTTTAAACTTTCGAAAGAAGTTGCTATAGAAACATTGAAAATGCACTCGCGTTAAGAAACATTTTTTTCCTGAAAGACTTTCTTCTATTTCAGTCGAATTTTTGATCTGATCCGTATGAAATATTATCACAGTAATTTGAGAGTACTTTGTGGAAATTAAAATCGAAAAATGAAAAAAATAAAAGTACAAATGTGCCCTTTTTTTGGTTAAACGTTTTATAATGAAGTGCGCGTCTATTTCTTAATTCGAAGTAAAATATAATATTGGCGAACAAGTCATTTAAGCGCATTACATATTTTTAAACTTTCGAAAATTTCTATACGGACGTTGAAAATACACTCGAGTTAATAAATTACTTTTTTATTTCGATTTCATAAGATTTTTCAAATACATCGGTCGAAATTTTTTATCCAATGCGTGCGAAATAAAATAGAAAAATGAGTGATTAAAAGCTCAAACGTACATTAATTACGCTGTTTTATCGAATTAAATATGCGTTATTAATTAATAATAAAGGAAGACGAACAGTTTCAAATTGAAAAATTATGTTTGCAGATTAAAAAAAATCGTATGCAGATATTTAATTAGTGCCGGTTTCGTAAATAATAATATACGGAATTTTTTTTATTCTACACACATTTCAATATAACGAATTTTAGTTAATATACAACAAGGTTATTATTATTATTATTTTAAATATATGTGAATATGGAAAAGTATAAAAATTTGTTTTAACTGCGAACGATATTTAATTTTAATTACGCTTTCAAAATATTAGACACTAAATTTCAGCGAGTAGACATCGATAACAACGTGTAAAATATCGATATATATATATATATATATATATATATATATATATATATATATATATATATATATATATATATATATATAGGTTACCGATGCTATTTTTTGAAAATATCTAGTGCAAATAACGTAGTGAAAGATTAACGAAAACAACGATAATTTAGTATCGGATACTAGTTATATGTACATTTGAAATGTCGGTGGTAGTGGTGTAGTATTTAGTGTATCACAAATAATGTCGACGATTTTCGATATCAACATACGAATAATTTCAAATTTGCAATAATATACGAACGATTACGAAATACAAAAATCAACACTACCCCGATCATACCTGCATTTTAAATTAAGTATTAATGACCGAGGTTTATATATATATATATATATATATATATATATATATATATATATATATATATAATATATATATACACAGAGAAAGTATAATAAAAATTTCGACAAAATATAATTTTCTTTATAATTTATGTTGAGTTTACATTGAATTTTTTAACGGGTTACACACACAAACACATACATGTATTTTATATATATATAAATACAAAATAAATAGGGGAAAATATTATATATATATTCGAATTTTGGGGTTTTTAAAGTAGACTACGATTACGGAATATGGAGATCAAATAGAAACAAAATAGACGTATAATCTTCGAAACAAATATTAAACTTGAATAACCACGCGTGACTTAGTATAATTATTATTGCAGACTGGCGAACGTTATACTGTAAAGATTAAAGTCGTTATTTAATGATAGAAAAATTAACCTTCCGACACTAAATTTCGTAAATAATACTAGTTAGCAATTTGCTAATAAGTTTAACATAAATCAGGCTGAATCGTTGCGAAATTGCGCCAAAAAATATATATTAGTATATATAGTGTATATATATATTTATTTATTTCAAAATTAATAATCTAACCGTCTGTTATAATAACAACAACGATCGGCTTCGTCGAAGTCATTGTCATCTTCGTCGTCGCCTGTGATATCGCTTCCTAAGCCGGAATCTACCGCGTGTAAAGGACTAATAAAATCAAAAAACGTGATATAACAAATAAATTATTGGTAATATCTTATTATTTTTTAAAATGATTTTTTTTTTTAAATATTTGACATTATATTAAAAAGTTATAATAATATTTAATAAATGTACCGGAACAAATACCCTCTCCATTTATGAAAGTAAAAATTCTAATAATATAAATTGGTAAATAATAAATATACAAGATATAAATAGTATTGATGGAAAAATCATACAAAAAACTATCACAAATGAAAAGCGGCTTAAAAAATAATAAATATAGGTTTAATTATATAACGAATATGTAATATCATTTATAAGTAATGGAAACTAAAACAAATTATAACGTTATGAGAATAATACATTATGTTTAATGAGTCGATGCTTATACTATAACTAATACTTAGTTCCCTGGAATCGTAATTTCCTATTGCTGGAAGTAAATTATTACGGTGCGCACTACAATTGAGAAAATTTTTTTGGGATAGTTTGAGGATATAGTCTTTTACATATGGTATCTGCAGAGCACTATGCATATGTGAAATTTTAGTGTATACGGGGACATTGAGGATACATCTAAGACATCGATTTTGGACTAATTGCAGTCTACTAAAACTAGCATTTGAGACTGAAGACTAAATTGGACAATAATATGTTAAAATATGCTTAATAATTGACTTGTAGATTATTAGTTTATTATTAATATTTAAGTGAGATTTACGTTTGAAAATGGGGTAAATTGAACAAATTGCTCTGATTGTCTTCAATGATGCATATTCAATATGTTTGGAAAACGTTAGTTTCTTGTCTAAAATGACACCAAGATAGCGTATCTGGTCAGACCATTCTATATCAACGCCACTGACATGAAGTTTGGTCGGTAAAAACGATCTTCGACGAGTGAAGAAAATTCCTTTCGTTTTGGAAGGATTAAGAGCAATTTGCCATTTAGAAAAATACTTAATTACACGATCAACACCCGATTGTAACCTATTGCTGATAGTACTTGGCCTGTAGGAACTGCAGTACAACGCTGTGTCATCAGCGTATAAGGCAACCTCAATGTTATTTATATGCGGGAAATCATGCATGAAAAATGTAAATAAGAATGGCCCCAGCACACTACCTTGAGGAACGCCGGCAGAACAGGATTTGCTACTTGATTTCGCATTATTTATAATGGTGTAAAATGATCGATTAGTTAAGTAACTATTACTCAGTTTAATTAGATAATTGGGAAACCTGGTAACAATCATTTTATAGATAATACCGTCGTGCCAGGTTGTGTCGAAAGCTTTTGCCACATCAAATAATACCATCCCAGTATGTTTATTGAAGTTAAAATTATCTGTGATAGAGTCGGCAACTCTTGCTATCTGTTGTGTTGTGGAATGCTTTGGTTGAAATCCAAATTGACTAGTAGGTTTTATATTATTAGAATTAGTGAAGTCACGTAATCTTTTCAGAATAATTTTTTCAGCGCTAAGATTGCTACGCAAGCTGATTGGACGGATATTGTCTATCTGAGAGCAATATTTACCTGGTTTTGGTACTGGAATTATTTTAGCCACTTTCCAACTAGAAGGGAAATACCCAAAATTTAAACATTGCACTAAACAAATTAGTTAACTGGACGATGGCTTTTTGAGGTAGCATTTTAATGACATCGTGACTTACCGAATTTTTCTTCTTTGTTGATTTTACATGTGTAAAAACTTCTTTGGGAAAAGTTAATTTAATATTAGTTGTTATCTGAGGTGATGCGATAAATCTGCTGACAACTTTATGTACTTTGTTCTTCTGATAGCTTGAAGCTAAACGGATATTTCTGCTGTGAACCTCAAGGTAGCGTGCAGCAAGCAATTTTGCTTTATGGGTATTATTATATGCATATGTGTTAGTATGGGGATCATGAATTGGGGGAAGTGCTTCACGATGTTGTGTATATTGTTTACATATATTTCAAAGACTATTATTTTTAACAGAATGATTAGAAATTATTTTATTAAACTTTTCGTTATTATGTTTATTTAGTAAATATCGAACTAAAATCGAAAGTTGATTCAATAATTTCTTAATATTTTGCGAATCAGTACGTGAACGACTTTTAGTATAGGATCTTCTGACAATATTTTTGATTTTAATTATGAAAGTTATATATAAAGGGATCGAAGATATAGGGGAAACATTAATGGCAATAGCTTCATGAATCAAGTTCGTCAGAGTGGTGAGACAGTGGTCAATGTTGTCAGTATCAGAAATAGGTAGGTTTAAGTTCATATTATCAGAGATATGACGCTTAAATAAATTCCAGTTCGCATTTTTAAAATTAAATGTTTTACGTACTGGTTGTTGCAGTATGTTGCCAGTTTTGACGATTATAAATATTGGGTTATGATCGGAGGATTAACTGAAATGGGCAGCGTTGTATTGATATTTTTTACTAGAACTAAATCAATAATACTAGGTCGAGAGCCAGGTGGTGGGAAGTATGTAGGTTCTTGTGGTGCTAATATTTGTATATTATTTCGCAGAGAAGTACTAAGTAAGACGTTTATTAAAATTATTCCAAGACTTATGCTTAGAGTTTAAATCGCCGATTAAAATAATTTTTTTACTTCTCTTCATCAAGGATAAAATATCTTCCCTATACTTAGTCAGTCGATTAGGGGGTTTATAAACAGCAAAAATAGTAGCAACTTCTACATTGCGATTTACATTATGAGTATTACCAGCAGTGGTTAAATAAATGTTTATGCCAACAGCCTGAATACTATGTAATGGGGGCGTTGGCACAATATCATACTTCAGTCGTTGATTAATCAACAATGCTACTCCTCCACTATAACGCGTCCCATCTTTTCTACAAATATCAAAGCCAGGAAATTTAACTGTGACGTTACTGTTCAGTTTAGTCTCGGATAAAGCAATGATATCAATACTATTGTAAATAGCAAATTCATGAAGCTCAGCTAGTTTGTGTACTATAGAATTACAATTCCAGGCAACTAACTTAATCATATTATATTAAAAAAAAAAAATTACATATAACTTACTACAATATTTCTAAAATAGCCGCTACTCTAAAACATGCCCTGTGATATATCGACAGACTACGTAAAACAAACCTAGCAAAAAATAGGAGGTTTCCGTCGTTCTCTACTCCCCATGTAAATTACTTGCTTAATAATAATAACATTAATATTAATCATAACTTTAATACTACTAATAATAACTTAACAAATAAGAGTAATAATAATAATAATACTATCAAAACTCGACAGAAAAGTTACTCTGAAATAACTCGATGTAATAGTAATTCATCCCATGTAAAAAATTATCGCATACAAGTATCATTCATGTCGAATTAACCTGGTTCGGTTTTCAACAGCATTTATAAGGAGAAGGGGAAATAGTTAATAAAAAATTACAGGAATCTAGCTTAATAAAAATTGTATTGTTGTGTATACTTAACGATAATGCGTAACTATCGAATTTGTTTAATATTTAAACTATTTCGTGATTTATATATTTAAAATTATCGTTGTCGACGAGCGATCGTTTTACTATATTTGACTCGACATTAATACCATCTACCTAACGTTTCTTATCATTATATATATATTAAATCTGAAAATAGGGAATTAGTAGATGTTTTCAGCATCTTTGGCGGTTATTATGTTTAAAAAGATGAGCATCCAATCAATATTGACGACGTATTTGATCAAAGAATGTTTTTGAAACATTTCGCAAACATAATATCTCCGGTGAGCAACAACTTACTTAAGAGCACGACAAGTAAAGAACACCACGCGACTGATTTTCTTGCCCAAAAAGAAATAATTGAAAGACCATAAGCATCCATCTTCACTGAACGGATCCGATGTTAAATCCGGCGTATAACTGCAATGATAATATATTATATATATATATATAAAATAATGAACGACACTCGCATCTGAATAAAATAATACGCAATAAAAGAAGTAATAAAATTGTAAATGTGAATGAGTGAGATCAGTTCAACTGGAGATTAACAAGTAAGTCTAAAAATAGGACAACTACAGTAAGATGATGATATTTTGGCAGCTTTAATCTTCGGCTGTTTTTCTTTTTTCGATTTTCAACGATGAAATCACAATTTCTGGCACAATTAGTTCTCTATTACAGTTTATTTGTTGTTATTTAAATTAGTTAATTTATTCCCTTTTCCTTCTACTAATTCGGTTAAAATACATATTCCTCGACTATTTCTCCCGTTCTTATCACGTGTCTTATTATTTTAAGTGTTTTCTTCATAAATATCGAGGAGACATTACTTAACGTTTAACTGATCTAAGATCGAGGTTAATCCGTGTAATTCTATGTGGACAGATTTTTCGTTTTTCGCGTAAATCGCATGTTTTATTAATCTATATATCGAAGTATGGAATTTTTTATGTGTATTAGTAAACTTTTTTTTTTCCAAGTTTAAATTTTATTTTTAATCGTGCTGTCACTGTTTTAGCTAATATAATTCTATCTATGTATTTATATATCTCTATATGTATACATAGAAATATAGGTACCTGTAAACATCGCAACTATTTAAAGGGACAACTTCGTTAATTTCTAACCACAAAGTAGCACGTATTTCACGATATTTCGTACCGAGAGCCCGGGTCAAGTTGCTATCGATTACATTCATTACTCCCTAAAGCAGAATATAAAATAATCGCATTAATATAGGTTTGTATATTCCATTATAATCGCGTTATGTAATTATAAATATGGTAATATATTACTAACGCTGACTCCAAGTTCTTTAGTAAATTCATGGCCCTTGGCATAGCTAAAATCGTAGTCCGGAAAAGAAGCGTTTAAAGTTGCTATTAAGCGGAAAAGTGACTTGCGAGATATAACATCTATGAAATAGTTTCCATCATCACTCAATAATTCTCGACTGAAAGAAAAATATTTACGAAATTAACTTTGAATATAAAATTATATGTAATTGCCGTACAACGATAATATCCCGGTATACATTATATATATATATATATATATGTGTGTGTGTTTTTTGCAGAGTTCAACAAATACATCATTATCAAGTATAAAAGTAATTTCTTACACAAAAACGAAATCTATTAAATAAATGTTCACTTATTTACACCCTGCCAGCAAGTGTGGTCAATAATACATAAACACCAACCAATGAGGTTAAGAAACACATACCTGTATATAATACTACAAAGGCATTATTCATAAAATTAACTTTAATATTAATTATTCATCAAAGTTAATATTATTTAAATCTCTGCTTAAATTATTTGTGATTTTTCCATTTTTAGTTTCATTCTATATGAATTATTAAAAAGTTTCGCGTTTAATATATATTTTTAGTGATTTAATTTTGTTTTGTTTCGTTATATATATATATATATATATATATATATATATATATATATATATAATATAAATACCTGCAAGATGAGTAGGACGAACTTCGCGATACAGCTAATAATTCAGCTGGTTTTACTCCGTCTTCATTACTGAATTGTTTATACCACTTTTTTTGATAACCGGCTAATTTTGTAGTATAACTTTCAAGCCTAATATAAACAAAATTCAGGTTTACATGCTGTATATATTAAACTACATTTCGACAAATTTTTCCGGTTTTATGTTAAAATCAATGTATGCGGAATA
Organism: Coronaproctus castanopsis; assembly: GCA_032883995.1. Lineage (NCBI taxonomy): Eukaryota > Metazoa > Arthropoda > Insecta > Hemiptera > Monophlebidae > Coronaproctus > Coronaproctus castanopsis. The sequence continues at coordinate 143,344,313 of CM065053.1, forward strand.
CAATCAAATATTTTTGATGTATTGGATATTAATAAAAGTAATAAGTATTGTACGCTTACCAGAACTTTTAAGAGAAATTATGGAAAGAACAATACTTTCCAATTAAAAATCTGCATTAATTAAAAAAAAAAATGGCACGCTATTTATACAGTATCATTAACGTGGTGCAACAGATCACGTATAAATAGAAAGATCGAAAATGGTTTCATAAAAAATTGTTTTTATACATTTTTAAATGTAATGGTAAATGTAGGAATTGCAAACGGTTTTGTGGAATTAATATTAAACGACGCATTCACCCAATTTGATTTTTGGCGATGCTTAATCCTAATTGCAATTTTGAAAACTTTAAATTTAGACAATAAAATCAGTTATTTGGATAATGTCAGCAAACTTTGATACATATATAATATATATATAAATAAAATGCAGTTTTAATATTTAACTCTCTAAATACATGGACTGTCATACTAATAACACTGCGTTAAATCTCCCGGATAATTTATTGGAGATTAGGAGACTAAAGACTAAAGAGGACAAAACTATTTGATCTGGCTGATTAGTTCAGCATCAGACTAAAGAAGACAAACATGATTCAGCATGAAACCATAATTATGCCTATCATTGGATAGCGGAATATATTCAAGCAATTATCTCCAACTGAAATCGTCTATTGATAGCCAAGCAGGCTAGGAATAATATATGCAAAAATATTTATTAAAAAAAAAAAAAATGTTTAAAGTGAAAGTTGTGTTACACAACGTGCGTTAATATTTAAACCACCGAAGTCGATATATATATATACATTTTTTTTTACAAATAGGGATAATTGTTATAAAAACATGTTGAACGCCATTTTATGCCAATAATTATTAAATAAAATAAGATCGACATTTTGGTCAGAACGAATTTTATAATTCATATTCACACAGCTTGACTATCGTTTTTCATTTACCTAATAAGTGCATAATCATATAAAAATTACAATTTGTCCACACAATTCTATACGTATTTCAATCTTTCAATAATTTCATTTGTCTATTTACACGTTATATACACACACACATATATATATATATATATATATATATATATATAAATAATTATTTTAGTCGTCCTTAAATATATTTGTATAAAATGTGAATATTTTAAAAATAAATAATTTTTAACATAATATTACTAATATAATGCAATGTAAATCAAACGTTAAAAATCAACTGATTATTTTACGAAATATATTTACACTATTTTATAAAACCTAATATACTGATGTTTAAATAAGCGCATATAAGGAAAGCCTAATAACACGAATAGTGTCAGCCACGTGATTCACCGGTTACTACGGTTAAGATTAGCAATTAGCATGATGAAATGAGAAATGAGTGATTGTAATGTGATCCAGAAATACGTGTTAACGTGTTTTAATTTTAACGTTGTTTGTTAAATGATTACATTTACAACGTTAACGTAACATACTTAATTCATGGTAACATGTGAATCAAAATTAGATGTAATATCTTTATAATATATTTAATTAAAACATATATATTTTATAAGTATTGGTGAATCTAAAAATTCATGATACAATTGAAAATAAGATAGTTTCACCGAGATTCATTTTTGTTTTGTGAACAGTAAATATATAGGTGTTAGAAATTTTATTCTAGGAAAATATAAATATTTTATAATGTACTTAAAGTATGACGTGGTTTAGAAATTCTGGTAAATTTAAGAATTTATGCGATACAATTAAAAGTAAAATGTAGTTTATTTTTGATACCGATCGAAATTTTATCAGCTACATACAGTCAAGCGTGTTCAAAATGTTTTACGTATTAACTTTGAACGATTATATGAATCAGGTAATATTGTGAATACATCTTAATTATAACACTAAACAGTGAGTATTAAAATATATAATATAATAAAGAAAAATCACTCTTATTTATAACTAAGTTTTTAGTACTTTGAATTTCAGATTACAATCAAAAATAATAGCATATTTGCAATGATTTTAAGATTCGGAATAGCGTGTACATTTTTATTTTTGAATGTAATTATTACGAAAAGTGTTTATAATATTCCTTAATATTACGAAGTACCTCGTATTAACCCTTTCAGTCACAGAGTTCCTTATACGGTACATAAGCTTTCAGTGCTAGAAAAATTGTAAATATAAGGGGCATTTAGTTGACGGAAAATGTTTCAATTCTAAAAATATACAAAACACTAGAAATTATCTAGTTATCTAAAAATCCGTGTTATACAAAAATATTTCTATGCTTCTCGAGTCATTTGATTTATTTTATATTGTATAACTTCGTGTAAAATATTCATAATGTGTAACTGAAATGATTAATCACCATTAACGAACGGTAATCTATAAGAATAGTTGCTTAATATAAAACGGTAACAATGGAAAATTAAAAATCTATTGATAATGGCGAAGGTATAAAATAAGTCATTTTATTGGAAAATATGTTTACAAGCAAGAATTTTTAAGAATTGTTTTCAAATATCTTGTGACTAAAAACTTTCTACTTATATTAAACATGAACTATAAAATATTTTAGCAAATAATTTGTTTTGATAGTTTCATAAAGTATTTATTTTTAATATAATTTTAATATAATACAAAAGTAAAATTATTTTAAATAAAGGATTTGACTTTTTACAACATAGGTTACAAAAATCGTTCTCTACTTACCTGCCTATTATTTTTAGATCCCTGTTATTTTCAAACAGCGTAGTACAAATAGCTTCAAATTCTGAATTTTCTAACAATTTCATCTTTGACTTATTACGTTAGAATTTATATGAAATTACATATTCGATTTTTTATAATACTATAGTTCTTAAACATCGTACTTGGATGAAGAAAAACAGAAATTTTGTTCGAGTGATAAAAATTAGAATTACTTTTATAGAAGTCTAATTTTTTTAATAATTCAACAGCGTACATTCCCGAAATAGTTAAATTAAATTAAAATTATTAGTTCTTATTTGAAAAGTACGCTGGAAATATTCACTTGAGAAAAAAAATTAGGATACTACAATTACTACGCACAAAAACGAAGGTCAATAATTACTATATTGTAAATCCCGAAACAATTTTAAAAACTATATTTATTGTTATAATTGCTTTGTATTGGAAAAAATAAATTAATTGAAATACAATATTTTACACGAAACACAATTAATAAATCTGGATACAAACAAACAAACAAACAGACGCTAAATATATTATTAAACAAAATGTCCAAATTCAAGTTTGTACTTTTGTTAATATTAATTATCGTACGCAATGAATTAAATAGATCTTAAAGATTACCAGGCTGTTCTAATAATTTACACATACACATATTTATATAAAATCTGTTTTAAATTTGTAAATAATAGTTACTTTTGCGTATCAATTATAATTATTATTTAGATATGTGTAACAGGAAAATTACAGTACCCGTTGTCTTAAATTGTTTGAAGTGATTAGGTCAAATTACTGTATTTATTTCAAAATCAAAGTTAAGATAAATAGAAACAAATTATATATATATATATATATTATATGTATCATATATATATAATAGATACATTTTATTTATACAAATTGAAACTACTGTACATTGACTATGTATATTTAGCTCTACGACGCAATACTGATGCTCTAATTCAATTTTAGTATCTTCGTATTGGCGCAACGCTGCGTTACTTATTTCTTTTTTCTATTCAATTTTTTGTTTTTGGAAACTGGTATAGTATATTCGTTCTGATAAAAATTATTTATTCTGAAGTATACGTAATTATATTTTTTATTTAATAATATTGATTTATTTTTTAATAAATTTATGCCGTGAAAGTGTTTTTATTAATCCTAGCGAAAGTACAGTATGCGAAATCATTTTTTTTTGTTAATTGGATTTAATTGATTCATTAATAATTCAAAGTTTGGAAATTAAGTTGTTTGATAATTTGTATAATGTTTGCATATTTTTAGTGTTATTAGTAAATTCGATATTTGTGTACACGCGTATGTCCGGTTTTTATAATCTTGTTAGTAGTGAGTATTTATATAAATGTTTCTTAATTTGTATGATTTCGTGTACACTACATTTTTCTTTGATTTCACGTTGATCACTCTATATTATTTTTATTACCTTTATTATATTTTCTTTTAAATGTACATAATGGAAAACTTGGTCTAGTTTTTGCAGCTAATACGAATATTATGAAAGACTATGTTAACCAGCATAACTTATGTATAATTATAATCTTATTTAAATTTTTTGTGATTGATTCTTAGGTTTTGGATGTTAATATGTCCATCAACGAACTAAGCATATTACACCTGAAAATATTTGGTGACTTCGTCCTTGTATTGAATCAGAACAAAGAAATGTACCGGTTATTATTTAAAATTTCTATTTGACTTGCACATAATTGTTTAAAATCTGTTGTTTGCGATTTATCTTAACATAAAAATATGTGCCGAATACTGTGATAATTATGGTTATAAAATTTTCGTTTTTAATGTGTTGTAATCGATTCCTCTCTCTAGATACCTTTATTTTCAAATAATATTTTAAATAACTCCACGAATGGTAATGTTTTGGAAATATTTTAATAATTTTTAACTTCGAAACTTTTTTCTACTTATAATTGAAAAAATAATGTATTATTCAATATGTGTATTCGAATGTAATGCATTTATCTGTACGCAAGAAAAAATGCTGTATTCAAAAGAGTCGTATTCAAGTTCTCATGTGCCATCAACAAAAGTGCATAACACTATTTTTATTAATCGGCATGTGTGCAGTATAAACAATATACAAGGAAGGCTGCTTGAATAGCATAGCTTTGCGAACTGGTTTCGCCATATTTAACACAGGAAAATCTGTCTTGTAGATTTTTTTTTTTTTTTTTTTTGCTCGCAATCTGCCTATTTGAGGCAATAAGCGGCGAAGATAGCATTTAACAAATATATTTATTTAGTGGAACGTGTCCCATCGGCCACAGCTCCTTATTTTATGGCGTTATAGCGTATTTACGTTAATGATATTACGCCTTTTTAAGCGTACGAATTCCGAACGATTTGTTGTCAGGTTCTGCGCCAGATGGTTAATATGGTTTTCTAACCGTTGAATGTATCGTTCCTTACGGTTGTAAATCGCATCTTTAATTGATGGTATTTGTAGATCCTTTCGTATATCCTCGTTTCTCACGAACCATGGCGCTCCGACTATTGTACGCAATATCTTATCTTGAGCTGACCGTATGATATCGATGCTCGAGTTGCTTGCTGAACTCCAAAGTTCTATTCCGTAAGACCAAATAGGTCTTAGGATCGCCTTATATAGCAAGACTTTACTTTCAATTGGAAGTCTGGATGTTTTCCCAATTAACCAGTACATGCTGGAAAATTTTATAAACAATTGTTTTTTTTTTGGCAGTAATATGTTTTCTCCAGGTCAATTTGTTATCCAAATGCATACCAAGGTATTTCGCACTATCCGTGGAGGGGATTGTAACCCCATTGAGCGTTATTTCTGGATAATTCGTACAGTTCCTTTTTAGTGTGAACACAACATGCGAGCATTTTGTTTCATTGACTTTGACTTTCCAATAAGTAAGCCATGCTTCAAGTTCCTTTAGATGATTCTGTAATTGATTCGTTGCTGTCACGATGTCAAAGTCAGCAGACAATATAACGGTATCATCAGCAAACATGGCTGTAGTTGTGTTAGCATTTGTCGGCAAATCGGAAGAGAATATTTGATACAGTACCGGTCCAAGTACACTGCCCTGGGGTACTCCAGATTTAATCGGATAGATGTTTGAAACTGCCTCGTTGATAGTAACATGAAAATATCTTTCCGAGAGGTAAGATTTTATTAATAGATAATAAGGAACCGGTAATTTGCATTTTATTTTAAAAAGTAGGCCATCGTGCCACACTTTATCAAATGCTTTTTCAATGTCCAGAAACACCGCCGGACAAAATTTCTTTTCTTCAAAACTTCTGTGAATAAGATCAACAACCCTGTGAATCTGTTCTATGGTACTGTGCTGATCTCTAAAACCGAATTGAAACTGCGGTATTATATTGTTAGCAGTCAAAATAGGTTTCAATCTTCTTAACAGTAATTTTTCAAAAATTTTTGTGAAAATCGGGAGCAGACTTATGGGTCTATACGAAGCCACCTCTGTCGGTGGTTTACCCGGTTTCGGTATAACGATTATGTTCGCAAATTTCCATTGTACAGGAATGTAGCTTTGGCGAAGCATTGAGTTAAATATGTATACTAACAATGTAACAGCCTTTTTTGGTAATTTCTTAACCACCAGGGCAGTAATTAAATCATGTCCAGGAGATTTTTTTAAATTCAGGTGTTTTTGTATAAAATTATTTACCTCCATAGGTGACATAGATCTTATTGGAAGAGACATTTGATACGGAGTTTGCAGGCAGTTTTCTACTTCATTGTCTACAGCACTTGCCGTATTTTGTTTGTATGGATTGAAGATCTGTGACAAGTACTTAGCGAAAGTTTCTGCTTTTTCCTCGTCAGTTCTCATCCATTTATTATCAGTTTTTATGGGTGCAAGTCTCGGCTGGTGACTATTTTTAATGTTTCTTACTGCTTTCCACAAGGAATAATCTGTATTAACGTCAGGCGTTAATGAAGAGATGTAGCTATTAAAACTGCTGTTCTTCCATTCGAGAATTTTGTTTTTTAATTCTTTGGATGCCTTATTAAACGCAGTTTTGTCGTTAGGGTTTCTGGTATTCTGCCATATGCTCCTTAGTTTCCTTTTCTTCTGTATCATGTCCTTAATTGCTTTCGGATGTAGATATGATTTTATAGTTAAATAGTGTGATGGATGAATGATATTTTTCAGTTTGAAAAGGAGGCCAGGATGTCAGGCGCGATCAAAGGTCTGTGAAACATGAAGAAAACAGCTGACCGTAGAGATATTGTCAACAACACGGTGGCATTGCTGTATAATTGAATGATTACGCCGGAATATAAATTGATGAAAGGAATTATCCCTTTCTTTTTTAAAGATGGATATATTCTACTTAGTAGAATTTTTCCAAAGTTTTACTAACAGTGGGAAGTAATCTGATTAAACGATGCATTGCGTTAAATGTATAGGTGAGCAATAAAACTACGTTGTTAGGTAATAGTGGCAGAATCTCTGATGTAATCAGATCAAATCCTGGTGTCCCCCTTTTTTTTTTTTAGGCAATTTTATTATTATTTTTGTTTCAGGTGGTGAGATATGTTTAGGTGCTTTAGATACAGGTAATGGTCAATTCAAATATTGAAGGACCCTATTTACATGGCTATAGTCGATAATATCGGTGTGTGCCTGGAAGGTAGCTGCAAATTTTTTCTTTTTCCATCGTCTTGTGAAGTATTGGAGCTTTAACATTTGGACAAGAGAGGATTTTCTTACTTGCTTACCATAGTGATGATCGTGTAAGTTATTTTTATTTTTCGTTCATGACGTATATTGTTATGTAATATTATTTGGTAACATTTGTTCGTTACGTAATTATGTAATTAATATGTTCGATTTTTTGTTGATATATTGTTGTCTCTGATTATAATATCCGACCTGCTATATTAGTTACGTACACAGTATGCATTATTTTTATACTGTATTATGAAATATGATTCGTTTGGATTTACTCTTTATGTTTGTATATATTTAATTCTCAATTAAGTTACTTTGTTTAGTTATTTCCACAGTTTAATTGTCCACAATTCTACCGACTCGCTTTCATTTATTATTTGTAAAAGTAGTCCCATTATCAATTGATAGATTTTGGTAACTTCTCGATAATTTTCTAAAGTTTAGAATATTATTTTTATTGATGGTATTTTATTTCCAATATTTTATAAATACAAGCATGTTTAATGTTTAAAAATTTGTAATGATACTGTTATTAATTTTTTATTATTACACAAGTTGTTCAACTTAAACTTAGCACGGAGTCTGCATATATTAATTGTGTTTTTTTTTTTTTTAATCTTTTCCATCTTGTAAACATGTAGCTTTATCACAATAATTCGTACAGTCTTCCTTTCTCCAAAACTGTCCAGTGGTTATAAATCGCCTATATATTTTTTTCCATCATGTTCCTTATCAAAGTATATTCTTTCTGTTACAAGCGTGGGTTTTACTATATAAATTCTTATGAAACTCTCATTTTTTAGTTTATCCTTCAATGTATAAAACTTTACTTGTTCAATATCTGTCTCAAAACAACTTCATTTTTACTTTGTTCTGATTTCGTAATCTTATTCACACGAACGTAGTATTTATTTTTCAGTACTGCGTCTATAATTCTATAATGTGATAAAATATTATAATTTTAGTTGGCTATAGAATTAAATCTTTTTATGTTCGTTCTTTACAGTTATTTAAAGTTCTATTATAATAATCTTCAACTTTGTTACAAACGTCTGTTAATACTATACAATTTTTCTCTGTGATATTGTAATTAGGTTCGTGCATATTTATAATCTGCTCACAAATATCTCCTTCATAATAATGATATAGTTGAGAACCCACTGTTGTTTTTCGCAAATTATGAAGCAATCTGGATATTGTAAGTGAATTTTTTCCCTACATTTATTTTTAAATGCTTCAAAATACTTCTTGCTCTTTTGTTTAATTTAATTTGGCTTTTATATTTCATTCGTTAATCGGAGACGCCAATTAATTTTCGATCGAATTTATCGGTCCTAATAATTTACAAATTTTATTAACTTTCTTTTGAATCCTAGTTAGCCCTTTTCCGATAATTTATGATTCAAAAAAGTTACTTCTCCCGTTGTGGACTATGTTTTTAGATTTCGCATGCCCGTATTTATGCTCTCTGTGTTATCTCTTGTTACACAGTTACACAGTGGTCGCTCTAGTATTTATTTAATTTTCATGTAAAATTATCGCGAATATCTGTTTTAATAGTTTTTTCTAATGACATCTATAAAGTACGTTCTCATTTTTCACTATGTGTGAACAGGTATGCTTGTAAGGGAATATTTTTCGAGTAAGTTTCTTATTCCGTGAAAATTTACGCTTACGATACGCCTCTGTGTGGAATCACAGAGTGTGAATGTGCGGTCGAGTACTTGACTTGTATACCATTTTATTTTATTATTTTTTTCTAATATTATTTCTGTAACATTGAATACACATTATTTTGTTGTCACGCTTCATATTGTTCTCATCACACATAAATATGTAAGCGAACGTAATAAAGCGAATAATTTCCAATTTTGAGCTACGTGATTACCAATTTATCTTTAAAATTTCGGTTATTTCCAAAAATTTCGCGTAAAATCAGTTTGGCTAAATAAATGTTGACTTAAACTGAATATATGTTTGGCATTTACCAGTAATTGTTGATATCATCGGACATTTTACCTATTTCGAAACTATTTTATTCTAAACATTTGCTTATAGATGGCAGGTCTTTTATTATGAACCATTAGAAAAGGAGAACTGAGAAAGAAAATAAAGATCATGTTTTATATATATTACAAGATATCTCGTATATACTATTATTAATATTATTATTTAATAAAAAAAAAAACAAAATAAATAAAGTATTTATAAAGAAAAATTTTATTTTATATTTAAAAAAAAAACAACTAATATATATTTATTAATGAAAAAAATAATAATTTAGTTAAAGACTAATCTGACCGGATTTGTAATTATTTTTCAACCATCCATTCTCATTTTATTCTAACAGTCTTCATTAAGAAACTAACAACTGAACTTTGTAACTGAAAAACTCGAACTCTCGAAAATGAATAACCATCCCTTTTTATACATTTTTCTTCATTATTTACTGATTGTAATTTATTTTTCCTGGCTAAATTTATTTGGTCAAACTAATTTACTGTTTTTTTTTTCCATTGACTAACTAAAATTAATTTTAACTATTTTATAATAATAGTTTATCTACTACAAATCCGGTTTGGTTATATTATAATAATTTTAATATATTTTCGATTTTCTTCCTATTAGCCAATACATTCGCCTTACTTTCATATTGAGTTCTGTTCTTTTAGTTACAATATGGTTACGCCACGTTAACCTGCTATCCAGATGTAGTCCGAGGTACTTCACTTCGGTTTTAATTGATACGATGTTTTTATTCATAATAATATCTTTTGTAGTAATTTTTCTGTTTGTAAATGTCACATGAGTCGATTTTGCTTCATTAATTTTAATTTTCCATTTCTCACACCAAGAGGTGATGAGATTTACGCTTGTTTGTAATATTTCATTCGCTTCATTAGGACAACTGCTTGAACATAAAACGGCCGTATCATCAGCAAATGTAGCAACGAGCGCGTTTTCAGATTTAGGCAAATCAGCAGTATAAGGCAGGTAAAGCAACGGACCCAAAACACTCCCCTGAGGTACTCCCGCATTAGCAGGATGTATTTCAGATACTTCATAAACTATTAGAATCCTACCTAAGCGAAAGGTACTTTCGAGTGAAGTATTCGTTTCTTGATGCTTTTATTTCATCTTCTAAAATTTTTGTCTGTATTTTTATGCTTATACTCATTGCTACGTAATTCTTGAATTATTTCTTCAGCATAAGATAGTTTATTCTGCAATTTTTTGATTTTATTTCTTTTAGGTTTGTCACTAATCATTGCTTTGTGTACTTCATCCTTTAATTTAATCAAACTTTCCTTTTTTCCAGGCCTGATTTGATCAATTTTATCCTTGTCAGATAGAATACTATCTTCTGCAAGGTTTTCGTTTAGTTTTGAAAATTTTTTATACTGTTTTAAATTAGATCGCAATTGCTTGCATTCAGCTGTTTGCGATTGTAATTTTGTTTTCAACTGTTTATTCTCTTTATATAAATTATCGAGAGAAATTCTTAATTTAAAATTTTATTTATTGCTATTTAATTTAGATCGTTTTTCTTCTAATTTTTTGATTGATCTGTTAAGGGTATTTGACTTTTCAATTAACATCGATTGTGTACTCTTTGCAGTTCCATAAATTCTTTTTTCAATATTTTATATTCTGTTTCTTTGTAATTAAATTTATCGGACAAATCATCTCGTTGTTTTTTCATATTCACAATTTCCTGTTTATGTTTCGCATTTATTCTATTTAAAACATCATCGAATTGTTTTTTCTTATTTTTACCTCTATCAAAAGTTTTAAAACCTTTAAATCTTTCACTTAAGTCTGCAATCGTCTTTGTCACAATTTTTAATTTTTTATTAATATTAATATTTTGATTTCTGATTTCAAATGAATTCTTTTTTAAAACCGATATATCTTTTCCAAACGCAAATGAGCGTTCCTTTTCATCATTTATATATTTTTTAAATTCCTTCTGAGTCTTTTCAGTCTTGTCCTTTTCTACTTCGATGTGTGTCACTTTTTCTTCTATATCCTTTGTCCATTTATTAATCAGTTCCTTTTTTCCTTTTTCAGTTTTCGAGTCCATATAGGTAATTACACTTTTTATGTCGTCTTTATTTTTTCTTACCTGCTCATTAACATTTGCTATGTTTTGTATATCTTTGTTAATTACGTCTTTAATATTATTTTTAAAATCTGCTATATCCTTTTTGTGGTTGTTTTCTATTTTTATAATCTTCGTTTTTGTTACATTTGTTTTAATATTATCGATTTCAGGTTTTAATTCTGCCGTTCCTGTTTTTAGTTCAGTTATTTCTGTTTCCATTTTTCTTCTAAAATTTAACATTTCTTTTCTCATTTCTTTCATTTCTACTTTCATTTCATTCATTTCTGCTTTCATTTCATTCATTTCTTTCATTTCTGCTTTCCTTTCTGCTTTCATTTCTGCTTTCCTTTCTGCTTTCATGTTAGATATAGCTGCTAATATGTCATCTAAGGTAGCCATTTTTTAAGTTTAATTATTTTGTAAGAAGCTTGTAATTTATAAATTAAATAAGAGTTTAATTTTAATCTATTGTTGTGATCACTGATAATTTATACGAAAATGCAAGTTCTAATTTAAAAATTAACCGAGAGTTTAATTTTAATCTATCGTCGTGATCGCCAAATTGTACAAGATACCTCGTATATACTATTATTAATATTATTTAATAAAAAAAAAAAATAAAGTATAAAGAAAAATTTTATTTTATATTTAAAAAAAAAAACTAATATATATTTATTAATGAAAAAAATAATAATTTAGTTAAAGACTAACCTGACCGGATTTGTAATTATTTTTCAACCATCCATTCTCATTTTATTCTAACCATCTTCATTAAGGTACTAACAACTGAACTTTGTAACTAAAAAACTCGAACTCTCGTAAATGAACAACCATCCCTTTTTATACATTTTTCTTCATTATTTACTGGCTGTAATTTATTTCTACTGGCTAAATTTATTTGGTCAAACTATTTACTGTTTTTTTTCCATTGACTAACTAAAATTAATTTTAACTATTTTATAATAATAGTTTATCTACTACAAATCTTGTTTGGTTATATTATAATAATTTTAATATATTTTACTTTAATTAAATAAATAATTATATATATTTTGTTTTATTATATTAATTAAATTAAATATTAGTTTTCCACCTTCAATATAATAAATTTAGATTTATTATAACGTGAACATACGATGATCGTCGTAATATATATATATATATATATATATATATATATATATATATATTATATATATATATATGTTTTTCTTTCATTATCCGTATAACGCAAGCTACTAAAACATCACCATTTGTTTCGATCCTGGGCTAGATTCATAATTTGTTGTAAATCGGAACCATCTATTTTCGTGATTTGATCGATATAACGGGTCATCGATCTACCTTTCTTCCTTTTTTCGATCTTTTCCTGCAGGATCATTTTTCTCCAACCCATTTGCACGCATTGTGTGTCCAAAAAATCCTAGCATGCGTCTTGTAATAGTTGGTAACAACCGTTGTCTGGCTTCAATTTTAAGCTCCTTTAAAACGGAATCATTTGTTTTATGAGCTGTCCATGAGGTCCTTAGAATTTTTCAATATGACTTAATTTCAAAAGCTTCGATCTTATTTCTCATCGATTTAATAATCGTCCATATTTCAGAGCCGTATGTAGCTGTGGAAAAAAACAACCTTTTCAGAAGTCGCAGTTTTGTTATTTTAGTGATCTTATGATCCTTCCATATACGAATGAGTTTCCCAATCCCAACGTTTGCTAATGCTATATGTATATAATAATATGTGTTACATATACGTACATGCAAAAACATTTTATATATATATATATATATATATATGTGTGTATATTCTTTACACCACCTCGAATTCTCCTTTTGCGTTTATATCAAGACTATACAATTCTCTTTAATATTTTTAATGGGTAGGTAATGAAATTGTTACAATGACTAGTATTTGATACGATAAATTATGAAAGCAATCAATCCTTCAGTACAGACCTACAATTTTATTTTAAAAGTCGATTAAGATTGCTACTGTTATCAAGTAGTCTTAATCGTTCAACAGGCAATTCATCTGCAGTTGTTCAATTTAACTAAGATTATAGATTTCTTTACTTCATTGGGTAACATGTTCCTAAACTTGAATTTCGGCCAGTTTCATTTAGATGCTGATTAAATAAGATTCCAATATTTTTCGAATTTTATCTTCACTTATTATTTTTACTCATATATATTTATAGTTAACAGGTATTTTTTTCTTTATACACTTCGGATATTTCTATATACATCGTGTTTTTCATGCAATATTTTTAGGGGAAATTTTGTATACTGTTAATTGTGCGAATTTCCTTGTAGGTTTTTCTATATTTCCCTTTTCTCGATTAAATCTACTACTTCTTCAGTAACGTAATCATTCTGCATTCCTTTTTCCCTATTTACGTTGTACTTTAGTTTCTTCCAAACTTACAGCTTTAAGAAGAATCAAATGATTCATTCTTTTTAATTTGTGACTTTTTTTTAAATGTAGTGCAGATGAAACTGATTTCTAAAGTGTAAACTTAATCTCTTTATTTCTTAGGATTTTGCAATTAGGAAATATTTTGAAGGTTTGTGAAAATTTTACACTTTTACGATAAATTAGATTACCAAAATATTTTGAATTTCCATTACCACTTGAGTAATTTTTCTTGTCAAAGAATCTTTTATTAATGAGCACATCATCAGTTTATTACTGGATTCTCGTTGCCTTTAATTGGTTTCCTGTAACGGTTCTCTCTTAATCAAATTGATTCAGTTTTGATGGCGTCGGATACACGCGCCTATTTACTGTAGATTGATATTTACCAGTCCGAATATGACATTCTTGTCAACAGCGAGTCGTTGATAATCTGTTATATTCGCAGTAACTAGTTCGGTATTTATTGATAGGAAATCGACAAATAAACTATTTTCTTTTTTCTATAAACGATATACGACTGAATTTTAGTTTTTCTAATCATCAAAAATTCCCATCATGCGCATAAAAATTTCATACGGTTGTGTTGTTTCGTTTTTTCATTAATGAGACAATCACCATTATAACAGCCGAATAGAGAAAAATGGTTTTAATTACAACTTGTGCCTAACAAGGTGCAACATAGATATTGGTTTTTGATAGATTTCCGTAATATTTTTTAAATTGTTCCGAGCCAAACAATAGTTTTTTCGAGGAAATCGTGTTCTATGATAAAACATCAAAGCTATAAAATTGTATCGAGTAACTGGATGTACTAATGATAGCATAATGTTTGCGAGTAGTTCAAATAAATTAGTACGAAGTCTGATAAATTAATCTAAAGTATTGAATAATTTTAACGATATAGTAACCATGCGATACAAAATAATATGTATAAAAATCATCTGGTTCATGGCACTTTTCAACGGAAATTGCCCATCATTTTGAAGTAGAACGTCTTTCTTAGGACTGTTTCAAAGACGTATTTTGTGTATATATATATATATATATATATATAATATATATATTACTATTTTGAATTGACTTCTATTTCTGATGTCTTAATTTGTTTAAAATGCTGTAAATAAAGTATGTTCCGCACAGAATGTGTGTTAGAACCTTTTCTTTTCACGTTATACGTATATATGATTTTTCAGAGATATCGAATGCACAAGTGGCACTATATACAGACGATGTGGCTATTTTTTGTTAGTGCATTTAGACCAGACAGACTTCAAATCGACATATTATATATTCTCCGATATTATAATAAGTGGAAAATTAGTATCGATCTGTCGAAAACAGAAGTCATTTTCTTACACGCAGACGACCACGATTCTCAAGTAATCTAATGATGTCGGGGAACAGCATTAATTGATCAAATCAGATTAGATTCTGTATTTAGATGCTGTTTTTGACAACGAACTTAACTGCACTAAACGTATCAACCACATTAATACGAAAGCTAATAAATCTATTTGTTCCATATATCGTAATGTTTTCATTCCTTAATATACACAATAAACTTATTATTTATAAAACACTAATATTTATTTACGATTGTCCTGTTTGGTGTTCCATATCGAACACTAGTTATAATAAATTCCCATCCAGAACAGGTGCCTTAGGTACGTACACTAAATGCTCCCCGTTATACTAGAATAGATTATACGCATGATATTCCGAAATTACCTCGTGTTACGGAATACATTTTTAACATATTATTGCGTAAATATTTCGATGAGTATACATGATATTGAGTTTATCTCGTTAATAGGTAATTACTATTCCAGGCAACTAATGTTTATATATATATATATATATATATATATATATATATATATATATATATATATATATACATACATATATATATACAAATATATACAGAGATGTATTAAACATAATTTGTTGTAATGAGCCATTCGCTTATTAGTATTGTCTTAATTATTAATTTATTATTTGCTGATGTATAAAAAAACAAATATACTTTATTGAATTGAATTAATTTATTTTCATATTTAATCGTTAGTTTCGACGTTATCTAATGCTCGCTTTGTTAACGATTTTTCCTTTCGCTCGTGCGTTGTAGTAGTTGTGCATTTTTTGTTTGTTACTTACCTTAATTAATTAATTTTGTAAGCTATCGTGGTAAGGCGAGTTCCGGCACACGATATATTCATAAGTTATGTTTATTTTCTGTGTTGTTTTTTTTAATTATTTAATAAAAGATATATTTCTTTATTTGTAGCGTTCTTTTCATTTACGATTCATTGAGTAATTTGTTTAAAATGCTGTAAAATAAGCAAACAAAATCAAAATTTTTTACATCAAATTCGTTAACTCCGTTATCGTAGCTAATAACTAACTTGGTACGAAACAACGTAATAATGTGCTGTCTCGTGGCAAATCGTTCTTAATTTTCGAAAGGGAAAATTAAAAATATTTCAGAGACCAAACATTTAAAAGTGAAAATAATTTTGACGAAGTTAATATAACTTTTATCTGATTTATTTTTTACATAGCTAGTCTTGACTAATTCGCCAAATACGGTATCGGGAGTTGCAAATAAAATCGAATAAGTTCCAAATTAATTCCAATGTTTCGCGTACGTAATTCGGTAGTTTTAAATTCAGTTTTAATTCCTCAATTAATTATATTTTTTGTGTTTACGAATTTTATGATGATTTTTGTCTAAGAAAGATTGGAATGTGTATATATATATATATATATATATATATATATATATATATATATATATATTTTAAACGTACGAAAAAATATTTTCGGACTTTAATATATATTTTAATGAGGGAAAGTACGATGTTGATATCCAAAAGTAATAAAGCAAACTTTTTTTTTCTTAATTACCTGAGAAATTATGCCCGCCTTTTTAAGAAGAACGTTGATAATATCTATTTTATTATTGCAAACCCATTGTTATTGATAATTTTTGTAGGAATACTTCTACTGTTGTCATATATTTCCCATATAATTGAGATTTAACCCGAATGTCGGATAAAATTACTAATATTGTTATCAAAATGACGTGTGATGAAAATCCTGAACGATTTTTGTTTTATTGGAATTTCCATTATAATTTCAGATATTTCCTAATAATCAATAAACCTAAGAAAGACTTTCTAAACATAACTCGTATAGGCCGATTATTTTTTCGAAACTCGAAGGGTAAATTATATGAAAAAAAAAATCATTAATATAAAGTTATCGAATGAAATGGTATTTAAAAAGATGCTCCATCGAAATCAGTTTGGATTTAGAAGTAATTATTCTTCGCGGATGGCTATTCAAAATCTTTTTAATAGTTCACGCGATAAATAATTTAATTTGAGTTGTAATCATATTTGACATTAAGGGTGTTGCGTTCGATAATTAGAATTTTTTAAACGTAATAATCTGATTAATATTATTATTAATTATTTAATTAATAGGATGAATAATTATTTATGAAACTTGATTATATATTTTTTCTATAATAATATAAAATATAAATCAATCGTAGAAGGCAAACAAACAGTTAATTTATATTGTCTCGTTTGTTATAAAACTATAATTAAAAAAATCAGCGATGGAAAAGGATGAAGTATGTTTTTTTACACTTTCATATAAATACTTTATTTGCAGTATATATAATAATTATTAATATGTTTGTCCTTTTTTTGTTTGTTTAATATTGAATAATCATACTGTACTTCATTTTTCAGGATGTAAAGTAGTATAAAAATTGAGATACAAAAGATGAAGTAAGTTATTATTAGACATTACAAAAACTTTAATGGCTCAAAATATATATCATCTGATATACACACACACACATATACATAATCAACAAAATTGTTTACAATTGTATTTAGTTCACCATGTATATATATATGTAGAAATTCTATTTTAACATTTATTGTTACCATACTTTTTGTTTTTCGCTTAAGCACCTTTTTCCTAATTTTTTAATATGTACTTAATAATATTACCAGAAATAACATTTTTAACTATATATATATATATTATTATCATTATAAAAAATTACTTCTGGAAAACAACGAATTACAAAAAAAGATTAGAGGAAAAGGACAAAGTTAAGTTTTCTGTTTATTTACATGTATACATATACACACATATATATATATGTATATATATATATATATATGCATATGCATATGCATGTACAATCTAATAAAAATTTAACTGTTAACACATATCTTATGCACTCATGTAGGCATATATCAATTGCTGAAAATTAATGAAAAATTTAGATAAAGAAAGATAAATTTACTTACTTATTTATGATTAATTTTCTAAAAATTATAAATAATTTAACTTCCTCATTTTTCAGATAATACAGGCGCTAACCAACTTAACTAAGAACCCACACCAGCGGGCATGTGTAAGTTTAATACTTTCATGTAATAGATGGAATATTTACTACTGTAAGTTTCTATTTAAAATATTACAAAAACATTTTTTTTCCAAGTGCAATATTATCATATCAAACAAATTAAAATCTTACACTAATGTTATTTTTTTTCAGATGCCAAACAATCAAACAATTTATTAGAGAAAAATATTATTTTACTTTTATTATATTCATTTTTTATATATAAGGTAACGTAAATAAGTTATTCTATTTTGTTATATTATTTTTCATATTTTATATTATTATTATTTTATTTTAAATTCTTTTTTGATGGTTTTATTATTATATGTGCTATTCAGCCCATTATCTTATACATTCTTCATAATTTTCTCACTACTAATAGCCCTTTTTTCATCTCCAGTGTAGTTATTTTTCATTGATATTTTGTTAGGCGTGGGTTGCTAAGCTACAAACCTTCTCGTGGTGCAACCTGATAATCCTCTAAAAAGAGGAGCTAATATGTAGCAACAATTTTTTGTTAAAAATTCTTTTATATGTCAAAAAAAAACACATAAATCAAAACAAGAAATATATCGCAAAGTACATTAAAACATGAAACAATTGGCTAGTATTATATATATATATATATATATATATATATATATATATATATATAAAAGTTCTGATGTAGCCAATAAGCTACTGGAATGTGAGTTATGACAGGATGGGAGATGTCATTCGACAATGACACTCCTAACTACCTCTCCAATCATTCAACCAGGTTTGGAAGATCTAGGGGTGTGCGATAGTTTAATATGAGAGGTTCATGCTTGCTGGTTAGAGTGACCCTCTAACCTGTACACCTTTAATGCTATCTCGAACTACTTCGTGCACATTTGGTACTTTTAGGTCTTTATGAAAATTCCTGCTATTATCCTTACTATTTTTGATTGGGATTGCTGCACAATTTTGATATTTGATATTGATGTTGTTCCCCAGAGTAATATGCTATGTGTCCACACCGGCTTAATAACTACCCTGTAAACCAATAATTTCGATTTTAGAGATAATTCAGAAGTTTTACCCAGAAGAGTACATGTTCCGCAGTTTAAGTTTTATTTCTTTAATGATCCTGATGTGTTCCTTCTAGGTCAAGCGGCGATCAAGCCTCATACCCAGATATCGGACTTTATTTTCCTGCGGAATTGGACCATTAAGATCAACAGGTGGACACGTGTTCCGCCTAGTTTTAAATATAACATGTACAGACTTGGATGAGTTAATTTTACCCCTCCATTATCGTGCCCATGTGGTTTAAACACATCCTTTAAATGTGACCAAAAAACTTCCACCTTTTCAAGAGCGCTACGTTTCGCCATTATGTTTCCGCAGGGATGGAATCACTTTCTGTGGCCTTCCAGAATGAATGATCGTCATTTTTAGTGCCCATGTTGGAAAGAATTGATCTTAAAGTGTAATTTTTATGCATATTCAGTAATGTGTTTAATTCTTTGGTTATTTTATTAACATCACTTTTATGAGGCGGGTACTTCGATATCTGCCACAGTTTTCTAATTTTTTTTTTTAATCACTATTTTAAATTGTATATACAGTAAAATCCGCTTAATGTGATCGCAAATGTCCGAGGGGATATCGATAACATTAAGCGGCTGATAACATTAAGCGAAAAAAAAATCGAGTTGAAAAAATTTTTTTTATTGCACGTACATATATCACATACTTGATTCTAGCTTTGAAGTACATACCACAAAGTGCGTTTGATAAAATAGATACGTAGGTTAATATGATTAGGCATTACTTACCCTTCGGAAGGTAACGTGTCAAAGAACTTTGTTTCAAATTCTGAACGAGTAAATTTTTAACAAGTTTTTCTGACGCATAAGTATCATTGAAATTATCAACAGTGCCTCTGCACTGCACAAATCATCGAATGGTTGCGAGGGCATCTATAACTTCTTTGTGAGAGGGTACACTATTTTCATTTTCCATTTCCTCCTCTGATGATGAAAGCTCTTCGTCGTCGTGATTTAAAATGTTGTCGCATACATCTTTTTCAGTCACAGGAGCAGCAGTAGTCAAATTGGAATCAATATCGAGCCATTCTTCAAATTCGACTTGCAACAAGTCATCGGGAAAAGGGAGTTCACAAAGCACTTCGACCTGTTCTGATTTTGGAACGAATCCTCCTTTTTTGAAGCAGTTAGAAATTGTTAATTTAATAACTGAATCCCAGCCATGCTTCAAGAGATGGAGAGCTGATAGAAGATCAGTTTTCGTACTTAATTCGGCCGCCGATAAGCCTTGCATGTTGCCTTCGATCTGTTCCAAAACTCGTTGTCTCATTTCGTTGCGATAGTACGCCTTTAGGGTCCTAATTACGCCTTGATCTAACGGCTGAATTAATGAGGTGGTATTCGGCGGCATAAAAACAATTTTAATGTGGCGTAAAGTTAGGTCGACATTATGAGCTGTACAGTTGTCCACCAGCAAAAGAATGTTTCGATTTAAGCGTCGGTCCCATTGCACCAACCATTCTTTAAAAATTTCCAACGTCATCCAGGCATTCTTATTAGCCGAATATGAAACTGGTAGGTTTTTTACGTTCTTGAAGCATCTTGGATTTTTACTCTTACCGATAACCAGCAGTTCTTCTTTTTCACCGGACATACTGCAGCAGCATAGCACTGTAATTCTATCTTTGGCTACTTTAAACCCCTTCAACGCTTCACTTTTGAACACGTACGTGGTTTCAGGCAGTGCTCGGTAGTAAATCCCGGTTTCATCAGCGTTTATACGAAGACGATTTGTTATCAACTTCGTTATATGCATAATTGTAGGTACACATTCAATGAAAGAAGATAAGAAACGAGATTTATTGAAAAACCTGCTCTGATTGCGATAACAATAAACGACGTCTTGATCACATAAAAGGGGGAAATTTGTGTGTAAAAAGGACAAGAAATCGGGACCGAAGCATTTTGATAACATTAACCGAATGATAACAATATCCGGCTTCACATTAAGCGGATTCTACTGTATATATGTGCATGTATATATATATATATATATATATATATATATATATATATATATATTATTTTGTTTGTATAACATTCATTTTTATATTTACATACATATTACACAAAACTCATTTTATACACATTCTTGATGGTCTAGGGGACTATGTTTCTCATCGCTTATTCCATCCTATTTTTAAGTTGCACATTGCAGAAAACTACCACACACTCCTATGTATATTTTGTATTATACTGAATGTTTTCTTTTGTTTCAACTACTCAATACTTATCACAGTTATCCATTAAGAACACTAGTTTCCTACACCCTTATAAACACAAGTTATTTAATACATTTGCCCCACCGTATAAGTGCGGATTGGGGAAAAAAGGAAAAAAACTTACCTAAACGTATTTTTAAAGCAAATGAATGACTGCTGTAACGTTGATAGGAGGTCACATCCAGGACTGAATTCAATTTCGTAAAATGTTTTTGTTCACGATTATCCCTTTGACCACCACTTACTGCTTTAGCATAAGATGTGCTCGAAGTATTTAGTTCGAACGTTTGTTGTTGTACTACTGGTGTCTCAGTGTGACCACTCATGGTACCTCTCATTTTGTTTGTAAGTGCGGGAAAATCAACAGGTATATTTTGCTGCATAATGCCAAGATTTTTATTACTATCAAGATTTTTATTACTATGAACTGTTTTAACCTAGTTATTTAATTGTTTATGTTTCCTTTTATATATTTCCACGTATACAGGACAACCTTTATAATTTTCAGGGTGACTGCCACTGCATAAAACGCAGGTGAGGTCACTCCCCGCCTTTAATACAGTTGGCTGTTAAATGTCGTTTCCCACACTTGATACATCTTGGAGGTTTTTTTTTTACAGAAGTTACGAGAGTGGCCATACTGTTGACAACGTACACATTGTACAAGACCTTGTTTATGCGGTGTTCCCACTGTTATTTTCATATTTAACAATGACCGCAAAGTATTATTATTTTCGTTTGGCTCTAGGTCTACAAAGAAAATAGGCAATGGCTCTTCCGTTTTTCTGTCTTGAATATTAAATAAGTCCCTAACTACGTGACGTTCATCAGCCAGCGCTAATTTGATATCATCCTTGTCAACCGATGTATGAATGTTTTTTAACACAACTCGATATGTACTTTCTTGTTTTATCTGATACGTGTGGTGTTCAGCCTGAAGGGAATCCAGCAAATTTATTATTAACCTATAATTTTCAATTCTATCGACTGTTATTTTAATATGTTTATTTATAATTTTAAATATATTCGTTCCGATCAGATTGTTATTTAATCCCGGAAGATTAGCAACATTGTTGATAAATATCGGCGGAGGGCAAATATTATTATTTACATTTCTCAACTTCGTTCATCAGATCACTGTCTACGTGGTTAGCTAGAACTGAGAATTTATTTTTAGTCGGTATAAAGTTGGACTGCTTTATTTTCTTTTTAAATATGACTGGGCTTAAATTTTCGTTTCCTTTGCGTTTGTTCTTCACAATAGACCAATTGTTATCATTCTTAGAAGAATTAGTTTTC
This sequence comes from Coronaproctus castanopsis, assembly GCA_032883995.1. NCBI lineage: Eukaryota > Metazoa > Arthropoda > Insecta > Hemiptera > Monophlebidae > Coronaproctus > Coronaproctus castanopsis. The sequence continues at coordinate 143,367,278 of CM065053.1, forward strand.
GAGGCCGAGGAGTGAGAAAAGTTTACCATCGTATCTTCTACGGTAGCAGCGTCACAAGAAGCATAGCTGTGTGTGCGCGGTGAATAAATTTTACTGATGCGTTTTTGTGTGTTTTTGCGTTGTGTGTTGACATAGTTGTAGCTGCCACCGCCATTAGAACGGCGACGACAACAACAAACGCGTGTGCAGATGTTTACTTGTTATATAAAATACAAGAACTAGATAAATACGTAGTTATTATAGAATATATATATATATATATACGTATAATGAACTAATAAATAATATAAGATAAAATAAAGAAATAGTGAAAATGGTTCACCTCTCACCGGTGATCTGAATGTATAATCGCCCAGCCAATATCACCGATAGTTTCTCTTTACAGTGGTAACTCCATAATCATTGCCTCTTTCATTGTTTACTTATTTTTATGATATTTGAAAATCAGATTACTAAAGCTAGTAACTGAAATAGAAAATTTTACAACAGCCAGTAATTTAAGTTAAAATTTTTACAATAGTCAGAAATTTTACATCTTTCAGGTTTCGTTACATCATGTTTTTATCTTTTTGAAGAAAAATTTATAATTAGATTTAATTAATATTATTATTAATTATTTAACTAATACGAAGGTTAGAATATTATTTAATAATTTTACTTCTAAATTCTGTACGTGGTTACCGCGCATATCGATCACATAAGGCAAAGCTCATATTTCTCGATTTCTGGCAGCAGAAAATAATCCATTTATTGAAAAACAACCCTGTCGGACTCCTGTTTTAATCGGTATATCTTCAGATAGTTGGTTGTTTACAGTGACCTTTGCTGTTTGTTTTCGATATAAGTTATTTATTATTCTAAGATGTATTGACTTGTTTGTATTCAAGTATTTGTTAATAGTTTATCGGTGCGAACATTATCAAATGCTTTGTGATAATCGAGAAAACAAATAGAATATCTTTCTGTTGATCTAAGCTCTTATTCATCAGCAACTTTAGTGCTGAGAGTGCTTCTCTAGTACTAAGACCGGTTCTGAAGCCAAACTGGCATTTGTCTAAGGTTCTTTCAGTCGCATATTCTCCTATGAATAATTCTTAGGAAAGCTTTTAAAAAAGGTGACTCATGAGGCTAATTAGCCTAATTGTCACATTGATTTGCAGATGTTTTTTTTTCGGTATCTCTACAAAAGTCGATGTTAACCAGGTGGTGGAAGGATACACGAGTAATATATTTTATTGAAAATTTCATTTATTATACGTATATGTTTCTTCATGTAGTAGCTGTAAAATCTCGATAGGAAATCCGTCAGGACCAGTTGCTTTTCTAGGTTTCCCAATTTTAATTGCTTGTTCAACCTCACTTCTGAGCATTGTCAAGCAATCTTCTTGGAGACCATGTCTCTCTAATTTTTCTTTTACATCAGGTGCAAACTTCCCATTCTCCATCATTAAAGTTGCGGGCAACTTTTTTCGGAGGCACCGGTTATATATCGCACTTCTTCGTGTATATTATATAAGTCGTGCTTATTTTCAAGTTTTTCCAACATTTCACATTTCTGTTTCATCCATTCGTTTTTATCTTATTTCTCGCCTGATTAATTTATTCAATCTTTTGTATTTATTTTCTTGACGTTGCTTCATTAGTTCTAATATTCCATCTGTCATCCAGTTTTTTCCTTTCTCAGGTGTATTTTTTCCTTTTATAACGTTAATACATTCCATCTTTACCTGATTTATAATTTTATTGATTTTTCCTGGAGTCGTTTGGTCTTGTGTTTCATTATAGGCATCTTTGAAGGTTTGGTTTACTGTTCGTTTCATTGAATGAAATTTTTCTTTGTTCTCGATTGAATGGAAATCTAAGCGGTCTCCTTTTCTTTTCCATGCTTTCATGTTTTTGGAACCTGAATGCAAATCTTACTATTAAAGGATTGTGATCCGACTCGATGTCTGCACCAGGATAGCACTTTTTAATTGTATTCCTGTATATTTTATTTATCATGATATAATCTATCCGATTCCTCACAATTTTTCCATCGTTGTTATTCTCCAAGTATACAGTTTTCTCTCTGGCATTTAGATGTATTCATCATGGCATAATTATTTTGCTGACAAAATTGAAAAAATCTTTCTCCTCTTTCACTTAGTTACCAAGTACGGAAGGGATAACTAAATTTTCTCTCCTGCAACAGCTTATTTTTTTTTTTGTCGGGTACTATGTACTGCTACTATGGCCAGAAATACCCGAAAGTAAATATGAGATGTTAGATGAGATTGATCATATAGTTTGAAGAAAGTGAAGTGTTGCTTCCACAGCAGTTGAATCATCAGATAAAACTGTTTTGAATGAATTACAACTGAAGTTTTGAGGACGGTATACGGAATATTGTGGGCGGTCAAAAAATAAGTGTTGGAGTGTTAAGGTCGTCCGGACGCAATGATAGCACAAAGGTGGATTTGTTTTATTTAAAATATGACCATGAGTCAGCGCGTTGTGGCCAATACGGATACGGGACAGTACTACCTGTTCCTTTCTGCTATACACAGAATACTTCCAAGGAAGAGGAGAGGAGCGAATAGATCTAAGATGATTTGTTGAGGGAATTGCATTCCACAGATCACGAAACAATTTATTCGTTATATATTTGTTGGAGGCGATTGCATCCTGTTTCGAATATAGGGATTAAAGGATAAGGTTGAATTCGAGCTGTCTCTTTAGCTGCTTTATCAGCTAAATCATCGAATGTAAAACCTGCGTGACTTGGAATCCATATTAGAGTTATTTTTAGAGTGGGATGTTGGTATAAGATTAAGATTTTTATAGCAATAGGATGAAATTTGGAAGAATTGAAACACGTAATGGAAGAGAATGAATCGGAACATATTAGAAGATCATTCTGGTTTTCAGTGACAGCAGTAGGTATCGCAAAGTAGATTGTGTATAATTCAGCGGAAAATACCGCGAGTATTGTGGAGGTAAGCTGTAACGAAGAAGATCATCCTCTGAAACCATCGCACAACCACAATTTATATTAAATTGGATGCGTCGGTATAAACTTTTTTACAGCCTCTGTATTTATAGGTTGTTTAATGCGGATGTTTATGTGATCTGTAGAGAGTGAATTTACTGTGGAAGGAGTTAGAGATGTGTTGAGTTGGGTGGAAAAAGAATGCCAGGGAGGATATTGCGTGTAATTTTTATTAATTAAATCAGGAATTTGTGGAATAGGAAAGTTATCAGGAAGTTGGGAAAGCGTTTGTAGGTGTATATAAAATTTTTCAATAAGGTATTTTCTTCTTAAAAACGGAGGCCATTCTTCAGCTTCGCTATAAAGACTGTCAATCGGACCTGTACGAAAAGCACCGATGGCTGTAATTGCTGTATTATAGATGTTATCCAGTTTTCTCAATGTAGTCTTTTTGATGGTTGTACTGTATATTACGTTTCCGTAGTTCAAGAATTTTTTATCCGCTCCGAATAATGTGTGAGCCAGTTTTCTCAGCATATTCATGTCCGCAGAAATTGAAACCAGTAATTTGTTTACGTGTTCTTTCCATTTTAACTCATTATCCCAGAGTAAGCCTAGAAATTTCATGACTGATTTCGTTTTTATAGGTTGATTTTTAATTGTGATCTGTAGTTTTTTTTTGTACATTTAATACGTCGGCAGAAATTAAATTTCTATATTTGTTACAGTGTCCTGTAAAATTTTTTCACCCACTGAAATGTTTTGACATTGTAAAAAGATTGCTATATCATCTGCAAATATACTGAAAAGAAAGTGGGTTTTTGCATAGTTAATGTAATATTATTTATCATAATGTTAAGGTAAGGCTAAGTACCGAGCCATGTGGGACACCATTTTCAAGTGGGTGTTGTGTTGAATAAGTACTCCCGATTCGAATCTGAAATTTTCGGTCATCTAAGAAGTTATTTATGAAGTAAAACATATTTCCCGAGATTAACCAGTCATATAGTGTATCTAGAATTTTCCGTCTCCACGCTGTATCGAAAGCTTTTCGAAGGTCAAAGAATACCGATAAAACATGAGCTTTCTTTTGCATATAGAATTGTATTTTATTACTAATATAATACAATGCATATCTACTGTTGATCTCTTTTGATCGAAGCCGAACTGATGAGGTATTTCTTACTGATGATCCACAGCAGCCTTCGGTTGACCATTTTTTTCCAATTAACTTACATAATTCAGATGTTAATGATACTGTCTACTTAATTCATTACTGTTTTGACCGTGTTTTGGTATAGGTATTACAGTTGCTGGTTTTCAATTCGTTGGACATTAATAATTTTTGCATTTTAATCGCCTATAATTATGGTCATTTATGATTTCTTCACACTATTGAGAAGTTCTTGAATTTTACCATAAAATTCCTTAACATCATCATCATATTTTAAATCAGTCGTTGGTGCATACACTTTTATTTTAATATAACTATTTTTTGCTTTAATTTTAGCATGGAATAAATCCTACCATAAGTTCATTTATCCTGTTATCAATGAGCAAGCCAACTCCATTTCCATGGTTTGTATTGGTATTGCCAGAATAATAGAATGTTCTATCATTATTCTTTAATACTCCATTATCGGGTCATTTATGTTTGCATACACCGAAAATATTTATTTTCATTCTTTTCATTCCCTGACGTAAGTTATCAATTTTTACAGGTTGAAACAACTTCTGACATTTCAAGTTCCAATTAAAATTTGTTTAGTAACGCACACGGTGGTATTCTTCGCACTCTATGCCCACTTAAGGGCTGCACCGTACACAGCCATTTGTTTATGATTTTCTGTCATGTGATTACCTGGATACTCTACAGTGGTCGGTTTCCCTCTTGCCAAACCACCGGATTTTCTGTTAGGGATTATTCCCTTAGCTTTGGATAAACATCCTCACCACAAGGCAGCGGGTTGTTACTGAAGAGGTAGCGGTTTAAGGTTTTCACGGCGCGGCCTAAACCTGCCGAGGAAGAGTCCATAGGATTTTTTTTAGTAGACAGGATCTCAATCTGCCCATCTGCATCCTCGTGTCTCTTCCCTGTCGCTACTGGAATCGTTTGCTAGAGACTTTCCACCAGTAGCCGCTCTTGATTCGCGACTGTTTATTCTACCGGCTCGCTTTCATTTATTATTTGTAAAAGTAGTCCCATTATCAATTAATGTATTTTGGTAACCTATCGTTAATTTTCTAAAGTTTAGAATATTATTTTTGTTTGCTGGTATTTTATTTCCAATATTTTATAAATACATGTAGCATGTTTAATGTTTTTTTATTTATTATTTTTTAAAATAAAATTTAGATAGTTGGCTATTAATGTTTAAAAATTTATAATGATACTGTTATTAATTTTTTATTATTACACAAGTTGTTCAACTTAAACTTAGCACGGAGTCTGTATATATTAATTGTGTTTTTTTTTCCATCTTTCCCATCTTGTAAACATGTAGCTTTATCACAATAATTCGTACAGTCTTCCTTTCTCCAAAACTGTCCACGGTGGTTATGCATCGGCCATATATTCTGTGGACGCGCCTCGTTCCGGTTAGAGCTCCGGATCCCTGGATGTACATAGTACCCCCGGGTGGGGGGATAATTTTACTATAGAAAGAAAAGTTTCCTGTGAAGTTACTCACGGGCTTAGGATATATTTTATGGAACATTTTATATTCAGATAAATATAAAAATTTCGTTTTTCGGTGTAAACTATTTGTGAACATGTGGATGTCGTGAGTAAGAAGCGACGAGGAAAAGGCATTTCCGGAATATTTATCACATATTTTTCGTCCTAATGAAATCAGTACTAATAGAACAATAAATGCAGAAGTAGATAGTTACCTCCAGGCTCCATACTAAATGTCACTTCCGATAAAATCACTATCACCTATGGAAGTAAACAAATATATACAGAAACACTTAAAGCCAAAAAAAAGTCCCGGATATTTTTTAATTACATCAAAAATAATTAAGAAACTACCAAAACAAAAGTTATAGAATTATTATCGTTTATATATATATAGCGCAATTATCAGAATCGGCTATTTTCCGATTCAATGGAAATTCGCCATCGTAATACCAATACAAAAACCGGGAAAGCCTTCTTGAAGATATCGCGTCATATAGGAGGCCAATAAGTTTGCTTCCAATTTTCTCGAAGATATTTGAAAAATTATTATTGAAAATAATAAAACCTCCGCTAATCGAAAATAAAATCATACCGGATTATCAATTTAGATTTAGGGAGCAACATAGGAACAAATACATAGAGCGGTTGATGTAATAAATCAAAGTTTTGAAGAAAAAAATATTGTACAGCAATATTTTTAAATATCAAAAAGCGTTTGATAAAGTGTGGCAGCACAATGGGTTACTATTCAAAATAAAGCACACATATTACCCTACCAATATTACCTATTAACCAAATCTTACGTCGGAGAAAGATTTTTTTCAGGTAAATTTTAATACTCTAGCATTCATTTTATCAACTCACACAGGGCAGTGTGCTTGGACCTGTACTGTACCAGATATACAATTACGACTTTAATGCATACACAACAACGACAATGTTTTCACACTCATCGTGAAACAGCCGTGAAAAACTTTAGACGACCTGGAAAAATGGTATAAATCTTGGAGGATTGAAATTAACGAAATGTACACAAGTTATGTTTACTCTGAAGAAAGCGAACACAGAGTTATCCATTAGTACAGTTTAATAAAAAAACAAATACCTCGAATAGCGTTAAATACCTCGGCTTATGATGAAAAGCTAACTTGGAGAAAGCATGTAGAAGATAAACGAAAATTAATATTAAATTTCGAAAGATGTATTACTTGGTAAATATTTCACCACTATTCTTGAAAAACAAGGTGCTACTTTATAAATGTTGAAGCCTAATATGGAATCCCACTCTAAGGAATCGCAAGAAAATCTCATATAGCAGTCATCCGAGGAGCTCAATCAAAAATACGATCGATAGTCGGCGCACCAATTGTGCGTAATGACAAAATACATAAAGGTCTTATTGACGGTTAAAGAAGAAATCGAAGCAGTCAAATCTAAAATTCGTGACGAGGCGAGTTTATTATAATTTCACCGAAATAATATTCCTAACAATGGCGGCTCGTGGTTAATATAAACCTTTACACCTCCCGCGCCAGCATATTAATACAATTTTTTTTTTTTTATTTCACGCAACATCGAAAATTATTAATAATATCGAAGAAACTTTTAAAACCGTATGAAGAGATAAACAATTGTATTAGATTAAAGCGAAATATATTAAAAAATTTATACAGAAAGACTACAAAATCACTGTAACCAGTTGGCCCACGGGCTTATCAAGAACGGTAACCGGTTCAGGCGACTGAAACGATCGAATTGAATATTGTATGAAAAACAAGGAATGACGACCATTGAGAAGCATTCCATTAATTTGTGTGTAAATTGAATCATTAACACTGCCACTTATTGCCTTCATCTGTCCGATTGTGTACAAAATTTATTTAAGAAAAAAAAAATGTGGATGTCAACCATGAAAGTTTAAAAGTATATTTGCCCGATAATTATTCTAGATGATAAAATTTATTAAACATGTTAAAACTATTTTCTGGTAATCGAATCTAGAATTAATTATAAAGGACGTATATGCAAAGAAATAAAACAGAATTCTCGTCGAATTACTGTTCTAGAATGTATGTGCACGAATGAAATTTCGATAAAATATTGGCTAAGAAAACAACGTTTTAGAGCGCTTCCAATAGAATAGATTACCTGATCAGGTTTATCTCAAATTATTCCCAACTCACAGCTCCATTGCGAGTATAGAAAAATATTACCTACAAGGGGGAAAACCAGCAAGAAGTAGTTAAAAAAAAAACCCTGAATTATGAAAATGAATACAGTGTTTGATAAAAGTGTAGATTTATTAATAATGACACACGCGGGTCCTGATGCACTGGGCGTGGCTGTATTAAACCGGAAAATTGCAAATAACTAAAAATAGTAATGTGCTCTAGTAAAAGTCTGGGTGAACAAAATATTCTTATTACGAAAAAGAAGCATCGGCACTTATGATTTCGATCTATGTTTTTGTTAAAAGATTTGATGTTTTAACAAATCACAAAATGTCAACGCTTGTATTCAATTTAAAATAAACGCTCGCATTGAACACGCTGGTTAATAAAATTACAGAATTCTGATTATCGCATTAAAAGAACACATGATTATTAAATAATTGCACCGCTGCTAGTGAAGATTATTCAAATGGTAGGAAAAATCAGCCGTTCCAAAATCTTCGTCATTTAAATAAAGCATCTAAAAGAGACGAACAAACTCGAGTAGTGTATCATAATTTACAGTCCAATATGACTAGAGGAATTAATTACAGTACCGTCAAGCGAGGGCTGGGTGTCTGTGGTGGTATACTACTTCGTGACGATTTAACAATGCAGCCACCCAGTTTGCCTAAAAGAATTTTACAGCTTGCGCATGAAAGTCATTCTGGTATATTGTTATAATGACGCGAAGATTAAGGTCGAAAGTAGTCGAATATCAGTGCAGATGTAGAAAAATTTGTGAAATCACGTTTGACCAGTGTGTAAGTTCAAACAAACGTCCTGAACAAATTCAAAAGACTATTACCATCAAAGTCGCGGGAGTACATAGCCGTTAACTATATATATATATGGGTCGTTTACTATCTGGGGAATACATATTAGTAATTCTGATTATTTTTATCATTTTGCGCAGGCCGAGCTTACGAAATCGCATCACAGAAAACAATTGGTTTAAACAGTTCGCTAAGCGTTTTCTGAATGTGTAGAAGTGCTTCAAATTTAACATCAGAAGAAATATTTCTTAATGTCGCTGTAATTTGTCGCATCAGTACGCCGTTAGCCGAGAGAAAATGGCGAAGGAGAAAAATTGTTAATACTGAAGCGATTAAAAATTGTAGAACTTGGGGGGGGGGAAAAGAGTAGTAAAGTGTATTACAAAATTGTTTATTACAGTATAATGTGTCAACTGAATTATCGCCTGCATAATTAATGTTTGTTAGAAAGAAACATACGTGATACGGTTTTTATAATTCAAAAGAACTTTATACGCAACTAAAAAAAGCATTGAAATCGTCACTGACATATTCAGTCCAGTCCCCTACGAAGTTGAAAGAAGGAATAAATATGATACAGAAACACGACAAAGTGTATCAACTATCAAGAAAGTAGTCAATGAAGAACGTAAAGCTAACGTCACTAGCAAAGGAAGACGAATAAAAAAAATCTAAATGTGCTAATAAGGAGTGATCGAATTAGTTAAAAAGACCTCCCGATCAATTTAATCGATAAGTTTATCGTAATAACTTTATTTTATTTATAGTCTCGAACTCAACAAGATAAGTTACGAAGGTTGTGTACTCGTATAATCGAGTTATTAAGGCGGAAAGTCAATAAGCATATAATGTATATACTGGTTGTTCAATAATGTGTAAATGTCCGATAAATTAGCTAATTTATTAAATTTATGGTATATTTAATAAGGAGTTAAATTATATAGTAGTGAGCGTAGATTTTTTAATATCGTTTGGTGGTGATTTAATGGAATGGAATGAAAAAAAACCTGAACAAGAAATGGTTGGCGTAAATTATGAAATTTTCGTTAATTAACTTGGGTTGCTATTTTTTACATTTGTGAGTAAAAGTTAATTTTTACTTCGTTAAAAACATTATTTGATACTTTTAATATCGTTTATAATTTAACTTAATGAGATAGTTTAATTTATCCGGATATTTTAAAAGTCGATATGCGCCTGACACAAGAATCTCTAAAATGCATAGAGTCGGGTCATTATTTAAACGTCATATTTTGAAGTTGTTCTCGTTTCTGAGACGCGTATGCGATCAGAAATTTCCGACCTAAATACGCGTCGTCTATATAATTAAGTACACCGCTGTATAGTCGATTCTATAAAATATGTTAATATTATTTAAATTCCTGTTCTAGGTATATATTAAGTGTATACTGCGTAAATCTTATTCCGGATTTTTTATATCGTTTTTATCGAAATTGTATTTTTGTAATATATTGCTATTTTTTTTTTAAATAATCAACTTTATCCGATGTATATTTATTTTTTATAATCTATAGGGTGACCGGGAGAAGACGGGCGATTTTTTTTTTTTTTTATAACTCAAAAACTACTCGACCAAAATTTTTGAATAGAATTTTATTTAAAAATAGAAAAACCAGAGATTAGCTTACAAACATTTGTGGAATACAAAATAACGTTCGGATGACCGCTATTGATAACAATATGTTCATTCAGTCTTTTCACAACATTTCCGAATACTTTTTCGAGCATAGGTCGCTGAATTTTTGAAATCTCTTCAAAAATCAGAATTTTCAGATCTTCCAGATCTCGTGGACGTGTTTCGTAAATGCTGCTTTTAAGGTATCCCCGCAAAATAGATCGCGTAATTTTGAATTCTTTTCGAAATTCCGCACTGTCGTGATCGATTCACGCCGAAAATAACGTACCACGTGTATATACAGTGCCGTGGACAAAAGCGAATCTTTCGTGTGTATACACTAAATGTAGAGCACGTACTTTGTGTTGTAGCAGTGTTACCAACTGCATCATTCAAAAAAGTATCCGTCTTCTCTGGGTCACCCTATATATAAGACCAGTTTACGCTGACTTTATCTTTCAGAAATAATATTTTTAATATTTCGTTTGCAAATGCGCGATTGTCTTTTTTAATTATTATTATTATTATTATTATTATTACGATTGTATTTCGGATGTTGTATCACAAACCAACGAAGCAAAACAACGGTATCATAGTAAAATGTACATAGAATAATACAGATTAACTGTGTACCGGTAAAACTAAAACCTTACCAACAGTGAACTGCTAATAGCGATATATTTATCATCGTTATTTTACATTAAACTATATGATGAAAAAATTAACGGGAAAAACCAGTATGCTTAAAAATAATTTATCATTTACTGGACGCGATAATTACGACAAGGTAACTTCGATTTTGATACAGAGCAAACATTTATACTATATAGTTATTAAACATTAATTGATCACAGGTTTACAAAATAGGTTTTGTGTTTTAAATATGTATTATACTTCGTTTACATAGTTTTTTTTAGTAGTTTGGAATCGTAATCTCCGATAGGTCTAATGTGCGGATTAGGTGTATGGAGACGAACACCGAGCGAGGAATTTAGCGGATAGGTTTAGGTAATAGTATCACGGGCAATTTAGATTTAGATAGTTAAGTATTACTTTTTAATCGGCATTTAAATAGGTTGAAAATCTTGATGCGTGGTCGTTCATTCAGTCCCGGTATAAGAAAAATGTTGAATGTTATTTATATTTACTCCATTTTGTTATACGACGTGGAAGTATTAAACAGGAAACAATCAGTTTCATCGATGAATGCTGGAGATACCTTAAATGGCCAAAGTTTCAAATGTAAAAATGCTCGAACAAACCTCACGATGGAACATTGCATTATAAAAATAATGGAAGTTAGCCGTATCGTAAGAGGTGATTATGAAATTTTTCAACTGATATTATAATGATAGATAGAAGGGAACAGAAGTCGTTGAAGAAGAAGAACAAATTGGTTCCTAAACATTAAAATCTTTATCAACAAGTCGTATCAACTACTTTACAGATGATATACGGTATAAAATTTGATGGCACATTAGTTATTGCCTATACTTGTTAACAAGTATGACACTATGAAGAAAAAGATTTGTCGTAATTTTCGACATATTACATTCGTAGAGTTCCTCGCATTACTTGAGTGAAATCCCCTTTATGAAAAATATTTGTTATTATTTTTTGTTTAAATTTTTGTAGGTTGATCGATTTAGTAACTGGATGATATATATATATATATATATTTATATATATATATATATATATATATATATATATATATATATATAATGGTTCCCCATTCCCACTTACGCGTTGGGGCAAATGTAATGAATAATTTGTGAGCATAAAGGTGCAGGGAACTGGTGTGCTCAATAAATAACTACATGGAAATTTTATGTAACTGAAATAAAATAAAACATTCGACATAATACAAAAAAAAAAAAAAAAGATAAAAAGGTATGTGTGATAGTTCCCTGTAATAATGAGTAATTTATAAATAGATGGAATAAGGAATGAAAATGTGTCCCCTAAGCCATCAAGTGTGTTTGTAAAAAGAGTTATGTATATTATATAAAAAAAAAAAAGAAGTACATATACACTTATAAATATATGTACATATAATTATTTAGAAAATACAAGAGATAGCCTCCTCTATGTATATTAAATTCAAGTTCTGAGATCCTTAAACAGGGGACACTCAAACGCTGAATATCATCAATACTATCAGAGGAGTCCTCGCTGGAAGGGCAAAATGTATACCCTGGATCAGAAGCAAGATTGAACCTATGAAAATAAGTTAATCATGGCCAGAGAGCACCTGAGCATTATAGAAATTAATATTTTTAGTACGAATTTTTAAACGTGATATCGATATATATTTTCATCACATAATAGTGATTTATATTTCATATATTTAACAGCAGCTTTTTACCATTTAATGTTGATGTATTGGGGAGTAGTGATTTTATGAATTAACAAAATAAAAACAATATTAATCATTAATAAAATTTATTTTATTAATGCAGAAAATGACGTTAATGTCGAGAAACTTTGCATTAATAAAATAACTTTTATAGTGAGATTAACTTTGTTTTTTTTACTACCTTTTGTTTTAAAATCATCTAGTACGCATTTTTTATACTATGCGGAATTAGTAGTAGTAGTAGCCTATTTCCTTTCCTTTACATTTATATATTTAACAACAACTTTCAAATATTGGTGTGTGTGTGTGTTTGTAAACATATTCAAGTAGATAAATGAATGAATAAAATTTATATATATATATATATATATATATATATATATATATATATAATATATAATTATCGTACCGTGTATAACAACGACTAGAAGTCGAGCGAATAAATATTAAAGTAACTGATACAGACAAATTTCCGGTATGAGTTGAGTAGAATAATTTTTTATATAATGTGGAATGTAGTGATTTTTTATAAAAAATCAATTGAAAATTAGTTAAATCACTATGAAAAATTTAAAATTCCACCAGTATACAACTTTTACAGAATCCGGAAAATAATAATATTGAAGAAAAAATTAATATAAAAAAACAAAATTAATAAACAAATATATTGATGTTAAATTTCAACAATTCAAAAAATAGACAGAACAGAAGCAGAACAGCATTTTTGGAGTATATTTTCACAATCACCGTCAAATATTTTTAAGTAATTATATTTAATTTATATTTTTAAAATTATGATTTTTTAAAAATGTTTCACTTGATAATGGCGTAAATGTCGAAAAGCTTTGTGTTTTCTATAAGAAAATAGATATTAGTGATTTAACTAATTTTCAGTTGATTTTTCATGAGTAGAATAAGCTTCGATAATGTAGAAACGTTATCATTTAGTAGGAGTAATCGCAGTTACAGTAAGATCTTTGTAGATTGTATTTAGGACATGTAGAACCAACATTTTCGTGGCACGTAAGGGAACTTTTTAAAAGATGCTCGTTCGTCAATCACCCAACTGAAGTCTGCTGATAACGACATTATTTTTACGGCACTGGATATGTACTTTGCGTTGTTGACGCGTCCGATTTGATGAATCGTAATTCGTTCGTCATTGACGGTTAAGTGCAGTGGCGCACCAAGAATTTGTATCTCGGGTGGATTAAGTAATTTATAATAAAAGTGAATAAAATATACACGGCCGAATGTGTAACAAAATTCAAACAAACTATAAACGATCACGAACAACAACGAAATAAAGTAATAACAACTACAAAAAAATGCACTATGACCTGGGCCAGATTCGAATGTCAGCATAATTATATTTGCAAATTTCCATAGTACCGGATCGTATTGTAATCCCATGATTGCGTTGAATATATGTTAATTTTACTATTGATTTTCTCGACGATTATTTTAGAACTCGACTGGTAATTAAATCATAACCAGGAGCCTTCTTGTTGCTCAATTTGTTGATTGTGGATTTAACTTTCGCTGGGGAGAAAAACTTGATTACTGTTGGTCTTGAAGATTGGTTTACTCACGAACTACATTTTCAACTTTTGATCGGTTGTTATTTGGGTGAAAAGTTTCGGCCAAATGTATGGAAAATAGTTCAGTCATCTGTAGTCACCATCGTTCATTTTGAAAGGATCACTTCTTTTTTTTTCCTTTTCTTTTTTTGGTATTTAACAGATTTCCACAGCGAATTATTTCCAACCTTTGAGGAAGATTGGTTACATGTAAATGTATCCTTTTTTGAAATGTTGAAGCAATGCTTCCAGTTTCCTCGTTTGATGATTTAACGCTGTTTTATCGCGCGGATTTCTCATCCACTGTCTTCTTAGTTGTCTCTTTATTGTTACCTACTGGCGCACATAATTAAACCGTAGTATAATTTATTGTACTTTTGATCAAAAGGAGTACTTTTACACGCTGCATTTATTATTTGATTAGTAAATAAGTTGACACTATTATTGATATCTTCATTCATTTTAAGTGCGAAGATTTTGGCATTTTTCTAACGTTTTCCTAAACGTTTCCGAGTTTGTAAACGTGTTAAATAGGGCTTCTTTCTCTCATCTGTAACTGTTCACTGACTTTTAATATAACGATTGAGTCGTCTGAAGACAGCTATGAAGAATTATTCGTATAGTTATTTGAGATTCCCTTTGTTATAAAGAAATTTAACAAATCGGGACTTTTGTTTCTGTCTGTCGGCCGGCCAATATGTAGGTAAGCCTCCCGGCAATATGTCGCATTTAGTTGAATCTATAGCCACTTTAAGGTTTCTGCCTGTAGGAGTTATTAAGCGAGAGCCCAATTTTTTTTGTTTTCGCGTTGAAATCTCCTCCTATGATGAATCGGCTTCCCGTTTCTTTCAAAAAGTATGTGAATTGTTTTTGGCTTATGGAGTACTTCGGGGGGACAGTAAACCGCTGCCACATTTAAGATATTATTACGCTGCCTTATTTTTACTCTGGTAGATTGCAAATGGGTTTTTTTTGATAGTTTCCCATAACTTCATGTGGAATACATTGATTTATGCATGAACTTTTTTTTTGTCCGGATGTAAAGTGCAAAGGTGCTGTAGTTTGTAATCTTGATGTAGCTTTTGTCTGTGAAACGAGCTTCAGAAATTAACAATATATCAATGCGGTTTTCATCGAGTTAAAATTCTAGTTCTAGTCTAAGTTGTGCTAATCCGTTTGCATTGCAGAGTGATATGTTCATTATTGAAACATGTTTTAACAATCATTTCTTTGTTGATGAGAACAGACATGATATCATTGTGCTTTGTCGCTGAATCAAATCTTCGAATAAAGATGTTATTTCTACTTTAAGCTTTGTTGGACATCTGAAGGAGATGTAGACTTGTGGACGTTTGAGGAGGTTGCTTCTGCATATGATAATTTTTGTACACTCGGTGTCGACCTCTGGTTTATTGATGGAGCAGTTTGTATTTGATTCGGTGGTGACTGTAGTGTTGATTTATTTAATGATTTAAGTGATCCTACGTTCTTATTGCCACGGATTTGTTGGAGCGGTTTATATAATTCGCAACCTTCGTAATTATTACCGCAATTTGCGCATATAGCCGCAGATCTGATATGGTGCATTCATGAGTTAGGTTTTGTGCACATTTTATACAAATGGCTTGTCGGTTACAATATTTCTTTGTGTGGCCCATACAGTTGGCAGATTGAACTATCTTATGTTTAACATGTGGAGCTTCTACACTTATTTTCATATTCAGTAAATATTGAATCTTGCGAATTTCTTTATTATTGTTATTCGGTGCGATGTCAACGAAAAAGAGTGGCAATAGCGATTTAGTTAATCGATGTTTACTACACGGAAGGCTGATTTTTAATTTGATACGTACGGAATTCAAGATTACTACTCTTTAAGTATGTTGCGAGTTTCCTCTATAATCCTCTACTGCATTTGTTTCGATTTGTACTCGCTCGTTTGTTAGCGATTTACATATAATTTTTTCTATTTGTAGAATTGCGGAAAAATCAGATAGCATTTTGGAATAATTATTAACACCATAAACTGTAATAGGAGCTGACTTAAACTGAAGTTTCATTATCAGCTGAATCGTGTAAATCATCTACATTATCATTAGTAGTGGTTAGAGCGGAAAAACGATTGTTAGTCGGAATGAAAAACTTATTCGGTTTATTCACTGTATGACTGCTACGAGTACTTGTCTCTAAGCTACATATATATTTACTCTTTCTATTTGTTATTCTGGTAACCTCTTGCCACCCGTGTTTCAGGTCATGCTGATTAATTTGGTGGTTATCCATGGGTACTTCGCTATTTGTGTTGATAGTAGCAGAATTTTCTTCAGTGTGTGTAAGTAGTAGTCGTTGTTGTACAATTTGTTGTTGCTGCATTTGTTATTTTTGCAAATGCTGTTGTTGAATGTACTGGATAATGTTGGTCTGTCATAATCGGTTGTAATCGACCGCATGGAGAAGATTGTATTGGAAGAATAGACGAGGCGGGGCTAGACACATTTTGATTATCACTTCCCCGTTATATATAGGAAATAGAATTATTGCACCGATCGATTACGGAACTACTGTCATCTTCGTAAACGACATTAGAATATTTACTTACATGATTAATAATGTTAGTATCGGTAATATTCGCGGGCGAATTGTTAGAATTATATAAATAAGGAACGCACTTAACGGCATTAACAGAAACGCTAATTGTGAAGGTTGCACACTGTCAATGTTTTGACGCCGTTTATCCACCAACAACAGACAGATAATTACGAGCGGCAATAGAGTAATCGATATTCAGGTTTATACACAGTCACTAATACGAATTGGAGAGATAACGTACACAATTACGGGCGATATTAAATTCATACGATTGATAGAATTAATCAGGTTTATATAAAATCGAACAATAAGACGACGCGTAATCTAATTTGATTGTAAATAAAAGTTAAATAAAAACGGCGTACACGAGATACTGAACGTTGTAAACACACACGTTTAGAACGAACAATACCGAAGCGAGCAGACATCGCTAGGGGAAAAAATGGCAACCTAATCGTTATCAATCTTTGAAGAAGCAGTATACAATATTACAAAATACACTGAAAGTTAAAATAAATCCGTATAAAATGTACCCGAAGGTATCTAACAACGATGAACACTGATGCCTCAGACTTGTGGTATAATACTAAGAGAAATTATTAAAACATGAAAGAGAACAGTTTAACATGAAATTAAATAATGGTTGGACAAACACCGGTAAAGAAAAATCACACGCTTTTGTAGAACACCTCAGTTCAGTTTTTACCCCGCGTCCTGATATGCGTCGTGAAAACTCTGAATATATACAAAGTAGCTTAAACGAACCCTGTTCACCAGGAAAAATAAAATCCGAAAGAGGTATTCAAATGTCTGTGTAAAGTACCATTACGAAAAAGCCCATCACCGGCGAAATAATTTCACGGCTTCCAACAAAGTCAGCTACTGAGTTATGTTACATATACGATGTTAAGTTTTTGCCTAAAGCGTGAAAAAATCGGTTATCGTAATGACACATAAATCGGGCTAGTCGTAAAGAGATGTATCACATGCTTATTAGTTTACTCTGATATTATAAAAAATGATTTTAAGTCGTATCCAGTCGATTATAATTATAACAAATCATCAATTCGAATTTCATACTGAACATTCTACGATGGAGCAGCGTCATCGACTGGTTATTTCCTCAACGCTGAAAAAAAAAAAAAACTGTGTTCGACAGTTTTCCCAGATGTTGCACAAACGTTTGATAAAGTTTGACATGCTGGATCGCTTTATAAACTGAGACGGTTTCTCACCTTTAATTTATCTGCATTACTTCGTACTTATCTGACAGAATATTCATCGTTAAAATTAACGGACATTTTTCAGAAGAACATAATATTCTGTCATCTGTACCACAAGGTAGACTACTCGGGCCTCTTTTATGTTCGGTCTACACAGCAGAACTACCAAACAAACCATCTTAGCAACATTCGTCGATGATATTACTATTCCTGCATCCAATTTTGATACAACGTACGCAAATATCGCGGTTCGAAATCATCCGAGTAGGTTGGTTCAGTGGGCACACAAAGTTGACGTATGTTGTTGAATCCTAATAAGTGCCAACACGTTATATTTACGAATAAAAAAAAGTTAACCGGCTGTAGGAATTAACATACAAATTCCTAAAACAAATTCAGTACGTTATCTTGTACATGGACAAATGCTCACATGGCGACTACATGTGACACACACACTAGAAGAGCCATCATTACTCGCTTTGGAACATAAATCGGTTCTAAATCTAATGACCCAGACGGACTATCTATCAATCGTTCCCATGTGGCGCTATGGATTAGTACGATAGTACTTGCAGAAGTAATCTTCGGAGAATACAACAACAGTCTAAGATACTTCGTAACGTCTGCTTCACATTATGTTTCTAATTTGACACTGCATAACGATCACAAGATTCCGTATCTCAGCGACACACAACAGATTATTCGATAAGTTCAAAGACAGCAGCAATCCTGATGTTCGCAGAATGCAACTCAGACAATCTTCCAGACAATCCTCCATGGCGTCTGCGAAGGAAGTGGTGTCGAGATGCAATTCCGTTAATAAATCTGGTTTTCCAACTTTTTCAAAAGTTAATATGTTGTTTTCTTTCTAATTATCGTATTTGATCATTCTTTATTCCTACATACACTCTCATCGAGTTATTCATTTTCCTTCCTCATA
Source organism: Coronaproctus castanopsis (assembly GCA_032883995.1). Lineage (NCBI taxonomy): Eukaryota > Metazoa > Arthropoda > Insecta > Hemiptera > Monophlebidae > Coronaproctus > Coronaproctus castanopsis. The sequence continues at coordinate 143,386,239 of CM065053.1, forward strand.
GTCTAGCGTCTCACTGGAGTCACTAGACTAATACTAATTTTCTACTTATGTGATCACCGTTGTTAGCATCTTAATTATGATGTTAAAAAAAAAACACAATAAATTAAATAAAATAAATACTAACGATAATCATAAATGTGTTTAACAATAAATTCTTAATCGCGGTAAGTCGTATGACTTGATACAATAAATAAAATTAAATCGCTAAATATCTAGCTGATGTTCGTATGCACGCCTGAGACGTATCATAGCTGGTGTATATTTCCGCATTTATTTGTTAGAAATGTTTCTCGTAAATTTGAACAAACTCTTTAGCGATATCGTTGAATTTATAGTCGAAATTTTTTAAACACTATGAAAGTTTCAATTTTTTTTGTTCCAATTATCTTCCAGCTAGTTTCATTTAGAGTTCAATTACAGAATTATATCCTAGGTTATATAGTCCGGTAAATGGTATAATTATTATTTATGGTCATTGTCGCGAAAAGTTAAAATTGAAAATAATTAATGGTTAGTGCGTGTTCACTTTATAATTAAATACGCTATAAATCATGATTATCAATACTAAGAGTAAATACCGTCCGTGCTGCAATTCTAGAAAGTAAATTGTCTTTCTGGCCGGAGAAAATAAAAATAATTTCTCCAGTGTACCACTTTATCCTCAAAATATATTTTGAAATCGCTATATATAAAAACACTATATATATATATATATATATATATATATATATATATATATATATATATATATATATATATACCAAATGATATTATACGGTGTGTTGAACGACATTGACATTAACTAGACGACCGGTTTTAGATCATAAGTTGGTCAAGTTTAAACAACTGAAAAGAACAAGCCACAATCACACACACACATATATATATATATATATAATTATACGCATGGCAAAGACGGAAGTATTCGCTTCAATTTAGTTTAAATATATGTATATATACAAGAGTTAACCTTTGTAACATATTTAATACGTTACTATGCCGTCCGTATAGAAAACGCGGAATAAACGCAGATAAAGATGACGATAATAAATAAAATGCGCGCTAAATCGATTTATTTTTTATTTACGATAACGATTTTATCTTTGACCGTTTTACCATTAGTTCGGTCCAGTTTTAGCGATTTGTATTCTTTAAAGTCGACATCATCATCATCATCCGTACCGGATAAAGTTTATATAACGTCTTTCTATAATATACTTTGGAATTGTCTAGACTCCGACAAGGATATGTCGTCTTGTCTCAAGTCGCAGATTTTATTTTTATTAGACAATTCGTTGAAAAATGACGTCGCTCCGATACTTAAAGAACCGACTTTGAAGAATGTTATCGATCAGGAATTTAAAGATGCTGGCGTGTCCGATGATGACGACGACGACGACGATGATGATAATGATGATGATGGTAAGGGCGATAACGATAACAACGATAACGATAACGATGAAAGGGGAATTGGAGTGAATTACGAAGGCACCGGTATCGTCGAAACGATTCGTTCGATCGCCAAACGTTATTTCGACGATAAGTTCGAAGGTAAATAGTTTATCTGCTCGTAGTTGGCACAACATTTTCAAATCGAGCACCGACATTTTATGAAATTTTATTATTACGCATTATTTTAATTTATTTCGAACAGTGTGAAATGTAGTGATTTAAAACAAAAATAAATAAACAACAAAAAGATAGTTGAAATAACTAAATTTATATATATATATACATATACATATATATATATATATATATATATATATATATATATATATATATATATATATATATATGTATATATATTCGACTAATAAACCACTATCGAGTTGACATACAAAAAAAAAACACAACAAAAAAATAAATATAATTTATGAAATATACAAAATGGAAAAAAATTTAAGGAAATACTTAATTTAGATGCGCAATATTACAGAAAATAAGAAAATGATAAAACAGATTTGATTACGAAATAATCTGATAGCGAATGTGGTAAATAAGAAAATAGACAAATCAGCGGTGTAAAATTTATACAATTAAACTAAATTGCGAAAACAATAAAAACTTTTTGCTTAATATAAAAATTGATTAAACTTCTAATATACTTCTTATAATTTATCTTTGAATTTAATCAATTATTTTTTGTCTCTTTCTTTTCTTATTTTCATTTTTTCTAGCGGTTTTATTTTTATAGTGTTTTCTGTATTTAAAATTTTAAAATTTTGCGTTAATATAATAATTTATCGTCGAATTTAATAAATTACTTTTATCTCTTTCTTTTATTATTACCATTATTTCTAGTGGTTTACTTTTTTATCAAAAACTTTTATAATTTTTGTTAATACGATCGATTTTGTATTTTTTAACCCGCTCTTATGTTATTTATTCATTTTCATTTAGTTCTAAAAACGACACTAATAATTTTTTTGGCATTTCGAATGTGTTAGGAAATAAGTTAGAATTATATCGTATGTTTCTCATTATTATTATTATTATTTTATTATAACGAATTTGAAGTATTGAAAGAATAACTAATTCAAAGATGTATGTGTGTGTGTGTGAGGTTTATATAATTTTTATTATTACCCCATGATTTCTTTAAAACGAGATTAAAATAAAAAATAACATTTGAACGTTCCATTCAGTTTGACGATTTTTAATGCTATTTCGTCAAAAAGAAATTTATTTGTATTCCATATATATATATAATGTAAATATACATGTGTGTATATGTATATACACGGCTATATACGCACCTGGCTTCACATATTTACTGTGAGATTATATAAGAAAAATTATTAAAATCACAAATAATGTTGGAACGTTACATTTAATTTGACGATTTTCAATCTTATTTCATTAAAAAAATACTTGTATTATTAATATTTTATATATATGTGTGTGTGTGTATGTATATACATGGTTGTGTACGCATTTGATTTCACATATTTATTAAATATTATTTATTTTTAATCGATTAAATTTTTACGTTATCGCTAATTTGAAGCTATATTGTTTTTATGTAAATATTATTTTGAATAAACGGTGTTTCTCTGTCTATCTCTTTCTATCACCATATATATAATATATTTGTATATAGTATACGGGCCAGCAAGTCATGTTCAGTATTTTTTTTTTTGCAAAATCGGATTTTTTGGAAAATATATTTAGATACGAATCACGTATCATTAATAAACATTACACACATAACTATGACTATTTTATTCTTGTAGAATTTCATTTTATATATTTTAAACAAAAAGGTCGGTTTTGACAAATATCAAAAGGCAGACACCTCACTTTTTGAATTTTTTAGTATGTACTGTTATATATTTTTTTAAATTATCCTTTTTCACTGTTTTAAATTTTCGTACGGGACAGGCTGTACAGTTTATTCTTCAGGGAATAAATGCATATGTACATATATATATATATATATATATATATATATATATATATATATATATATATATATATATATATATATATACATTCGGTGTATATATATGCATGCGTGCAATGATAATTATATATATGTATATTTATTCGGATTTAATAGGTTGTTAAAACAGGTTAGTTGCGAGCTTTTAGTAGACAGCATCCGACTGCTCCATTGGTTGATTCCCTGTCGAGGAGCGCACCAATTTTTTCCGTATTTAATTCTATTATTTTTATTATTTTTTGAAGTAAAACTTCTATTGGCGCAGTTTATATGAGAAGTTAATCTGCAAAACGAGCGAGCGAGCTGAATTCGGATATATATAGACATGTATATATACATATATAAGTATACATACATATATATATATATATATATATATATATATATATATATATATGTATGTATTTAGGAAGTTACTCTATTTTACGATTAACTTGAACATACATGCAATGAATTTCGCATAAGAAACAACACGCGAGACCAAAAATGTGAATACAATTAAAATGTAGGGCTAAACAAAAAAAATGCGAAAAATCCAAAAATCGATGAGATCAACAAATACGGACGCTGACAGAAGAGATCGAAGCAGTCTTCAACCAACGTACGATGAAATCGTTTTAATCAGTTGGCACACAATCTTAAGGTCGATACAAACGATCTTTCAGCCGCGATGTCTACGGTACGTGTAGAATTTTAATGTCAAAGAATTTTATTTTTTTTTTTTATTTTCTGGCGGGTGTGAAATATTTCAATTTTAAAAATATTTATATAAATACGTTGAAAATTATCACCTAACAAGCAGCATTTTATAATAAACGCTCGTATAAAATTTATAATTTTGCGTGTAAATTTTGTGGTTAAATTAGTCGAATATAATTAGATAATACCGTATCAACAATGCTCAGAACAATAACCAAGTCTTGGTGGGCAACAAATAAAGATATTCACTCTCATTGCGAAATAGAATACGCGGATAAAATTATTAACACACTAAAATCCAGACATGTAAGGCGACTCGAACAACGTAATATAAACGTCAAATATGCCTTCTTGATAACAGTCAAACAAGACGAAGATTGTTGAGAAAACACGTCTTAGATGAGATATTAGATTAGTAAGCAGGATGGGCCATTGGGTTCACCTTGCACAAGTTATTATATAAATAGATAATACCTAAATTAATTGTGGCCTCTCTGGCCGTAGTAATTAAGAACATAATTAAAAAAAAAACAAAAAAAAAACGAGAAATGGGCACCATGTTAAGCACAGCGGACAGTGCGCAGCTTTTCTACTATATACGAAATTGTAAAGTTTTCATTAAATAAGTGTCTTTTTATCTAAACGTATTTAACAGAGTCACAGAGGTTTCTTTTTATTTTCTAAGTAATTCGGTCGTAAATGCGGTAATGAAGATGAAATCGGCATAGCGGTTAATAAAGAAATAAATAATAAAATTGCTACAGTATTCTACCCATTATACGAATTCGGTTTAAATACGTCGAAACAGAAGACCCGTTAAAATGAGCGTACTTCAGACGCATCGAACAAACCGGGGGAATGAATTACACGAAAAATATATGTATAAACTTATGAAATTAACCAAATGTGATATCGTCGCGAATGATTTTAAACACAAGGTAAAGTTGTTGGCGTCTGTGTAGTTTCAGGATAAGACGTGGATGCCCAGGTGCTCTGGCAACAAAGTTGTATACGTGGAAATTGTTATCGAGAATCGCGTCGATTACATTTTAACAAACGGTTTCAGAATTTTTTAACCCGCTCAACTGTTTAGACATTAACGCGGCCTATACAGTATAAGCAAAGACGATTTTAAAATCTGATGAAACGAGCCATCGATAAAGGCATAATTGACATTTGATCATTCGTATAAAATAGGAACGATAACAATACGTTTTTAATACGTATCGAAAATAAATTTTAAAGCAGCTCTACGAGAGACAGTCATCGTTTAACGATAACGAACACTGCTAATTATATAATTAGCTACAAAGAATGGATGACCGGAGTTTCATCTAGATATTCGAACAAAATCTGCCTAATTAAGAAGAAAAAGATGGTGTTACGCGAGGAAATTGGAATGATTCGATCGGATTATTAGAAGTTGCTTATGAAAAAGTAATCGATAAATAACGGCGTACATTGTACATTGATGATAAGTCGAAAGACTTTGGTATTTGAATAATTTGAAAAAGAAGGAAATTGAAATAATAAACGGTTACTGCACGATCAGAGTCCATTTTTACAGTCACAGCGATCGAGTATAGGATGATCCAGAGAAGAAACATGATTATGTTGTTTTTTTTATACATAGAGCAGTTGGTAACACTGCTAAACCGCGTGCTCGATGTTTAATGTATACACGAGAGATTATTTTTGTTCAGTTTCAGTTATCGGTGGCATTCTATAACGAGAAGGAGTTCGCATTTTGCAATGTTATTTTCGGCGTGAATCGATTACGACGGTGCAAAGAGAATTTCGTAAATCAAAGTTACGCGATTTGTTTTGTCTGTGGAGATAAGAGCCGAGTTTACGAAACACGTCCACGAGATCTGGTCGAATTTCTAAAGAAATTTCAAAAATTCAGCCACCTATGCTCGAAAAAGTCTTCGAAAATTAATGTTAGAGGATTGAATGAATGTAAACGGCTGTCATCTAAACAATTTTATGAGGCTAATCTCTCGTTTTCCTATTTTTAAATTAAATTTAATTCAACAATTTTTAGTCGAGTAGTTTTTGAGTTATTAAAAAAAAAACGCCAGTCTTCTGTGGGTCACCCTATACTATGTATATGAGCTGTTATTTCTTACGTTGTAGCAATATGGATCCGATAATACAGATAATGAACCATTCAGAAGTATTTAAGTTTATCATATTTTTTAAGATATCGCAGGTACAAAAACTGAGAAATTTAAGATTTTTTTTTTTTTACTATTTTACGAAAATTAAATTAATCGTTGTACACGCAGAAAAAATATTCATCGCTAAATTTAATATTAGAGGAAAAAATAAAAGATATCGCATATTTCCCAGTGTACGTCACGGTGCGAACATCTATGCATCTGGTAAGGTGTGTTTCTTAATTACACATTACGATAATGGAGTCAACTATCACGGAATACTGTAGAAAACACAAGTATTTCGAGGTTACGACAAGCTTTGAAATGTGAAACAATATTTTTTTATTTACCTATTGCGACTTTTTATGCCCCCCCAGTAATTTTTATGAAAATGAAAGGTTGCACGTGCCTAACATTCAACAGTGTTCCCAGATCGAATTTTTAGTGAATTTATAGTCCAGGGTTCTGTTACGTTGAAGTCTTCTTACTTCTCATAAGTAATAATTTTAAAGTCCCCGTGTAACGTGTCATTTTAGTATTATCGCCTTATGTCTCTGTATTTTATTTACATAAATATCTTTAGCGTAGCTTCACAAAATAAGACGATACGTTCCTACATGGGCTTTAAATACGTGCCGAGCATCCAGTGTAAACGCCACAGTTTTTATGTGTAATTGTTTACCTCTTTGTATATTAATACGTTTAGTCCGAGTTAATTTGTCGTCTAGATGTATACCTAAATATTTTTTATCCCGTCCTGTTACGAAATCGTTTCTTCATTCGAATTTAATTCATTGTAAAGTGTTGTTCGAAATGTGTTTACGCGCAACACTCATATACAAGATTGATCGCGCAAGTTTGCATTAATACGAAAAATTACATAAGATATTATCGTAGTGATGGTAATGAAAGTTATCGCTGGAATTTTACCGGCTGACTTAATACCGGACTCGTTAGTAGAATATGAAATTTGTAGATGATCACTTACTACAGATCGGTCGAACAGTTTAATAAGAAATTTAACGTAAACAATGAGAAAGATGGAATAGTTTAATGGTAAATTAAACTGTATAAATACGATGTAACTAAGATTAAATGATTAAGAATTAATTTTTATATATGTATCGACATGGTAATTTTGGCGCTGAATCGGAACGATTTAAAATTTTAATCTGCGAATTCTTTTGATATTTTCGACACACAGTTCGCCATTTTCTATTTGAATGCCCTTTTATTACATCGGGAAAGAAGACGTTTGAAGTATAATTTAGACGATTATCGATAATGATAATTAACGATGTAAATGGTTTAATCGAACTCTAGTGTAAATTATTGTAACCTCCGTATGAGAAAACGCATTTCAAAATAAATATAGCGTAACGTTAAACAAATGGTAACGAATCACTGAGCCAATTAAATAAATAAATAAAAACCACTTATGTAATAATAAACCGAACAAAATGTAACACAATCACTAAAAATTTTAAATCGCGAAGCTTTTCGACAGTTACGTCATTTTCAAGCACGCATCAAAATTATTACATCTTTTAAAACATATTGAAAGATGTGATAAGGAACAGTTCGCAGAAATTCGAAATAATATCTAACGACCATTTTCTTCATCGGTTTAAAATAGCAATAGAAAAAACTGCTCGACATTGAATCGTTTAAAAAATTGATTCGAAAATTTCTCGGTAGAAGAAAAAGTATATATATCTACGAAAGAATTAAGTTACGAGTAAATAATTGAAAAGCATTTAAAAGAAAAATTTTCGCGATACTAGAAAGTGTAAAAACTAAGGAGCAAATAGAAACTACGATAAAAATAAGTTTTACTTATATTTCGTCTAGATCGCGCTACACGTCGTCGGGGGTAAGTATAAATTTTGATTAAAATAAAACGAAAATTGCGAACAAAATGCTTTTAAAGTTTTTTTTTAAATTATTTTCTTCGAGTTTCTTGTTTCGATTTAATCTAGTTTTAATTAAATATATGTGTAGTGAATTAACACGAAATATATAACAAAAAATTGTTCCTTTTTCCCCCCAAATTGTATTGTTTTTCCGTATTATTATTTTTTACATTTTCTAATGTTTAAAAATTTTTCAAATATATTTTTTTTTTAGTTTCCCAGTTATTGAACCGAAATATTTATCACCCAGTTTATTTGTTACGTATTTAATTAAACGTTTAACGTATTTATATATAAAAAAAGCCTAAAAATGTATAACATTTACGCGTATTCTATCGTTTCGCTATAACGTTGTGTAAATGTCGATTAAATGGGAAATGCTAACAATAATGGCACTTGAGGCACTGACCCCGGGCTTCTATATAACTAGGTACCAGCCCCACAAAAATAATTCATCTATTGCGAATTTTTTTAAATATAAACGTCAATTCTTCGACTCTAGATAAAGGACTCTGAAAATCTTTGTCCGAATGTCCAAGATTAACGTTAATGAGTAGCAACGTAACCGGCGAAAGATCATTCTCTAAATTATTTATCGCGTTAAATATATTAAGAACATGGACCGGTTTAAATTATTTGACGCAATCCCGAGTATGGAACGAGATATATTCCGAGAAAAAGACATTAATGAGATTATAAAAAATTTCTCAGAAAAAAAGCACGAAAATATTTTCTCTTTAATTTTTTGTATAAGTTTTTATTCGTCGGTATAAAATAAATTCCTATCTTTTTCAAATAACTTCGTTTAAATTAAGAAATTTTTAAAAGTATTTTTTTATACGTATATTTTTGTCGACGTAATAATTTTTAAATAACTATTTTTTTCTTCTTTATAAGGGAACCCCCCACCCTGTTTGTGCCCATAGGCCTCGAATCATTTAATAGGACACTGATACTTAAGGTTATATACAATGCTGCGTATATTTTACGTAAACTCTTATCTAGATTTTGCTTTTATCTATTGATGTTTTTGTAACAGTAGTAGTAATAATAAAACTAGCAGTACATGATTATTTATATGTAGTCGAAATTGGATATCGTCATTTATTAAATTAAAATTTGATACATGTGACACTTTACAAAAGGATTATAAATATATGACGAATTTTTATCGATGAATTCACGTTGCTATCTATTATTATTGATTATTATTATTATTAACTAGCTATACGCTAACTTGCAAGTGTAAATGTGTAAATATCTAATTGGAAACTGTCAAACAATAAGTGACATCGGTTTTAAGCCATATATATATATATATATATATGTATATATATATATGTGAATGCCTCTCTTTCGCACGTATTACTTTTAAGTAGCACATACATATTATTGTTTCGAAACAGTTGTTCCTTAAGGAAACATTTCTCGTCCGCCTTTTTTTTGTGTTAGTGGTTTAGTTATTGTGGTTCAGTGTTATATCATCTTATAATTATTATGATCGCTTAGTCGTTACATAATTACTTTTAATCGTTCCAGACTTTTTAATGTTTGACGATATTCAAAAAGGAAATATTATCATCTAGTCGATCTATTAATTTGCGCTATAAGAATCGTTACGATGAGATATCGTAAACCAATTATAGTCCCGTTACGAACTAATCTGCTCGACAATGTCGATATCAACCGTCGAATTTTCTATCTTGGAACTAACGCCGAATCCGTTAAATTCTTTTGAAGATGGTGTGTCTCTATATTCGAATTTTAAATTATTAGGCGTCTGTGTGTGTTCCGAACAAAAATTAAATAATTTTTCAATCGGATAAACGAAAGATATCAGGTATTATGATCGATAATTATATTGGCGCTTGTTGATTGAAGTATTGACATTTTTTTCCATCGTAAGAATTTATCATTTATCAGCGTACACTGATTTATACATTTACACGACTAATAATGCTGCCTGAGATGAAGATATCCCAGTTTGAAACGTATATGATTTTCATCTACGGCATGAAAATGATAACGTATTAGACATAAAAAAAAAAAACTCTTGAAAAATTGCATATTTTGGATTCAATACAGAATATAGCCTCCTCGTTAACGAAGCTAAAACCAAAATAATGATCATCTACCGTCCGTAGAAGAATTGTCTTACGATTAAAGGAAATTGCAAAGAATTTTAGACGGTTCTACGGTGGAAAACAATGGGTGGTGTTAAAATGAGGGTACAGATCACACAGGCAACACGATGATCGGTTTAAAAATAGCTCGTGCCGACTTCGTAGTTAGTAAAAATACGACTAGTGAATAATAGTTCGCTACTTGGTCGTTCAAGAAAACGAAAAACTCGCTGGCGTTATTATACAATGTCGGAGGTGTAGGATGCGTGCTCGTGAACAGCTAGGGGAAGAAATGCCTGTGTATTAAATAAGATTGGTAATTCGAAAAATTTATTATTGTAAGTCGTGCTCAGAAAGACACGTGGGATATTTTTGTCATCGTAGTTGGTATATTGTTCTCTGATTAATCGTTGTGACTAGTCGTACGTTATTTTTCAGTACAACTAGCGTTCGAGGTACCAGCGTGTATACGACATTATATGGAGTGGAACGCAACTGCCTTGTACGGAAATGAATGAACATCATGTCGCGAGCCTTGACACTGTCAGGTTTTGACGGTTAAGCGCTCTAGCAATTATGCCGAGTTATTAGACGTATCCCATCCAAATGGATGGCCGCAGTTTATACGACATTGTTAACCCAACCTAGTGATAACTAATGGTCACGATGACTTAGCTTTGGGTTTTTTCGATCGTATGATAATAAATATATATATATATATATATATATATATATATATATATATATATATATATGTTATCTGTACTATACTGTTTCATGTTCGAATTAAATATCGTATTAAATATTTTTTGATTTCAATCGAACCCCGTCTGATGATTACGATCTGGCACGCATCTTGATGATTCCCATTTCAAAAATAAAATGTTTAACAAACGAAGAAAATAATTATCGAAATTTTATAGGGACGTTATTGTAAACGGGCTCCTTCATCGGCGGATAATCAAATTTATTTGAACATAGGGAATTTGTAATAAAAAGTTCGAACGCGACGAAGACTCGTAACAAAGTTTAATCGTTCCTACTGTCGTTATTACGTATCGATTTCTCGTAACGACGACATTCATCGAAATATTAAAATCGACTAGAAGTATATTGAAAACTTTACAATTGTTCACTGGAAGAGACTTCAGCATTGAAGCTATTCTTAACTTCTATAAAGCGTTTTAAAGCATAAGAATCTGTAACCCTATGACTTTACTCTCTAATATGAAACATTTCCTATTTATCGTTTATTTAATTTTTAGTCAATACGAAGCTGTTATTGTTATTATCCAATTCTTACTTGCATAATTATTTTCTCCAGTTCATTTTTCCTTACTACGATCGAACGTTGACCAGCATTTTATCAATTCTTTTTCTGTCTAATCCGCTTCGGAATAGTTCAACTCTAGTCAGGTTATATTATGGCGTCTAATTATGTTTCCTATATGTCCGAAATATTTTAATTTTCCCCTCTTAATATATTTTACTTTTTACATTTATTTAATCGATTTCATGTTTAATAGTTTCGTATCTTGTACTTTCATTTTAAGTATTATAACCGCATTTCGAAGAGCTATAACTTCTTTGTTAAACTTTCAACATCGTTTAGTAATACCTAAAATACGTAACAGTTTATAAAATTTTAGTTCTATATTATTTTACTGTCGCTGGGCGATATTACTTCTTAAAAAACGAATTTCGTGATTTTTCCATCAGTTATTTCCTCGCTCGTATCCTATTGTTCATTTATATATTATTACCTACACTCGATAGTTGAGATTTTTTCAATTATTTCACAATGGATGACGTTTACATTTTTATTTCTCCTATTTATTACTACGGTGTATTTTGTTACGCGTTTAGCTGCAATCCGTACTCTTTACATACCGCGCTGAAGACATCTACGAAGTGTTGTGTAAGTTTTTTAGATTCTGACTAAACTTCTTTAGGCAAACCTCGATTTGAGCTCTTTTAAAATTGATTCGTTCGTCTCGCGGGCAGTCCGTTGGATTTTAAAGATTTTTTCGATATTCTTTTATTTAAAAAATGTTTCAATCTTCTTTCCAATTGATCCGTTGTTATGTCACTCTATTGAAAAAACCAGCGTTTGCGAGAGTCGTAACTTTGTTATTTCGGAAATCTTTTGAAGTTTCATGTGATCCGCCAGTTTTTGATACGCATTAACTCAAATTAATTTGAATCAGTTTTAACGGTTACAGGAGTTTATTGTACTTATCGTCGAAACATTTTCGTTTGTTGAATACAACACCGGTCTCAATACTTTCAATTCTTAAGAATAATTCTATTCTCCCCACTATTAAATACTACCGTATCGTCTGTAAATCTTTTTTTTTTTTGTCGAATCCGAGCCTTGAACTTTTTAAATTTTAAACTTTCTCAAACCAATATTCCGCTACCTATAAAGCACTCGCGTTAACAATGCTGTCCATATTACACCGAATTTCAAAAAAAAAAATCTGTAAATCTTATATTTTCGATTTCACCTCGGATAGATATTTCTACTTCCCGGTTATTAAGCTTTATAATTCATTCTCCATACATAATAGAATGTGCGATATACAATTTACAACTTTCCTTGCTGCGAACTCATTTCGTTTATTTTAAATTTTATTGTTCACGTACAGCTTTTGTATGAGTTATATTAAATGTTTCGATGTCCCGATTTCTAATAAGATTTGACACAATTTTGAAAATTTGATCAAAAACTTTGTCGTAGTCTAACAAAAAAAAAACCCACGACAGTTATATTCGTTAAATTTTTGTCTATTATTTGTCTCATATTTAATATCGTGCATTATTCACGTAATGATTCACCGTGATCTGCAGATACAATTTGTTGATAATGTCGTCGATGAATTCTTAAAAAAAAAAAAAAAAACGAGAAGCGGCTGTTACATCGTGTCAATGCGGAAGAAACTCTACATTTAGATACCGAATCAATTTGACCCCTTAATAAACCTGAAGATTTAATTGTTGTGCAAACCTTTTTTTTCTATTTTACTCCTATTGAGCCCCCCATTAATGACCCTTGATGGGTAGCCCCTAGTATTTTTTTAAGGAAATTCCAAACATTCGTTATTTTCTTTTTTTTTTATCGCCTTACAAGACAAGTTCTATGTTGGACGATAAATGTGTTATTAATATAGTTACTTTAAGATTGTAACAATAATATATATATTCAATATCTCCTCGATATAACTTATTCTTTAGAAATTAAAATATGCTAATTGAGACTTTCGATAATTTGCGGATTCCTCTTTAGAGCTTTTATTGTGTAAGCATATATATATATATATATATATATATATATATATATATATATATATATATATATATATATATATATATGTCCACTCTTCGGGACAATTGCTTGTTTTTATATTTTTTACATGTTAAATGCACTATTATCGGTTCTCATGTTGTTTTCAATATTTCTGCAGTATACACTGGCGGATTTATGATTTTTTTTTTAAAGTTTTTTCATAGAATTTCTATTTCCTATTTCATAATTGCAGGTTTGTGTTCAATATAGTTTTGCATTATCGTACAAAAAGCTTTTCTATTATTTCTAAATTTGATTCCATTGCGAGGATTTACTGGTAACATTCTACATTTTAATAGTTAACCATTTAATTTTTTTAAACAGATCACGAGGCTAATTTGTTTTTCGTAAATGTTCTACTTCCTCGCGCATTCGAATTATATTTTTTCGTACTTTTCTATTTACCAGTTTATTTAAATTCTAGTCTATATTGTCTCGCGTGCTCCATTTTTTATCTGATTACTTAATTTCAATATATTCTCGTGTATCCACGGTTTGCGTCTTGTTTGCCTTTCACGAGGAGTTTATCCGCAACGTCGTAAATCGCCAATTTAAATTCACTCAGTTCTTTTAATACGTACGAATAGCTTTATCTTGGATTAATCGCTTCAAATTGATCTTAGATTATTCGAATTAGTTACATCCGGTTTACGTTTGCTCGTCGAAGCTTCAGGCGTACATGATCGTCGCAATGTATCTCCGGACGGCGGAAAAATGTGTTTATCTCTGAGTAAGTTACAGCATCCGTTTATCTCATCTAAGGTGATCTTCTCGTTTACCGTAACGAGTTATTTAAAGTTTTTATTCCGTTGCAGAGTGTGGTTTATTATAAGCACGAGCTCGATTTATATTTTATCTGTGGGTGTTAGTTTTATTAGTAGCTTGGATTTTATTCTGTTTATGGTTAAATTTATTTTGACGAGTTACGCAACGCAATAATAATCTTGGATGTCTACAAATTCCCTTTCGTGGATACGCGGAGATTGTATTGAAGCGCCGTAAGTTGGAAAAATCACTAGCTGTTTATTATTATGTTTCGAAAACTCAAATTGTACGAATTTTCTACAGACTGAGGAAAGTTTCGGAGCTGACTAGCACACACTTTGTTCGACTGCTGTACATATATAAAAAAAATTCACTAGCTCACTTTTAACACTCAAGTCTCGTACGTGTATATATATATGTATCATATATATGGGAAACGGTTTCATATATGTTAAAGATGACATAATTATTATGGTTCGTCCCGTTACGATCGCCTTCTTAGCTGAACCGGTTCGATCTTGGATAAATAGAACTTGCTGAACAATAAAAAAATATATTCCGTATTACTCAATTTATATATTAATTATTATTTTTTTATTCGCAGGTAGAAAAAAATACAAACGTCTCGGACAGTCCATGACGATAGCCTTAGTGACGGGAGCTTTTATGTTAGGATCGTTATCGTATAAATTCATAAGTTTATTAGCCGGTAAAGCTTTATTAATCGCTAAGATAGCTTTAATATTAGCCGTTATCGCTAATTTAAGAAAGTCGTATTCGCATTCTCACGCCTTAGACTACGAGAAACGAGCTCGTAATTTACTACCGATTGCAATCGACCGACGGACAGTCGAAGTGAAATTGCGATCATCGACTGAATTAAACGAACCGTATCGATATTACAATCGCGAAAAATCGTACTAGCTTATTAGACTAAGAGATCGGTTTGTTAATTTTATTGAAAAATTCGAATTAATTTACAAGTTTATTTATTTTATTTTTAAAGAACTTTCTTGTAGTAAATGTACATTCGTGAAATTTTCTGTAAAATATAAAATAATTTGGAAAATTCTAGTCGGTGTAGAGACAGAAATCTCGTTTTTTTTTTAATATATATATATATATATATATATATATATATATATATATATATATATATATATATATATATATATATATTCCTTTTTTAAAAATATAAAAATACCGAATGTTATAAAATTGAGCAGTTTTTTAATTTTATACAAGAGTATCATTTTCTCTTTAATAAAGAAAATATAATGATACACGATTAGAGGATTGTTCTTTTACGATGGTAAATTTCGAAAAGTTTGGGAAAAAAGTATACGAAAAAGGAGTTAAAATCACTATGAAATCACAAAGCTTTTCGGCTGTTAAGCCATTATCGAGTGAATATAAAAAATTCATTCATCATTTATCCTCAACCGCTAGGTTGGTGGGCAATTTATGCGGCTACTTACCTATACACATATTTTGTTCTATAGTGTAAGCACTGTACAAAGTATAATATGGCGCTAGCGCAGTTAAACACACATACAAACACCCGTGAGAACTGATTATAATCATTTTGTTGTCACGACACAATGTAGCCGCCGTTTTTTTTTAGTGCACACTATATTGTTACTAGCGCTCATATATGATGTGCGTGGTGGTTTGTCATTGCCTTCCATGCCATAATTATTATTAGGATCATTTATATTTTTATTTTCTTATGATAATTTTTGCATCGTCGATCGTATTCGAACTCGGTACCTTCCGTATAGAACTCCGTGCTCTTAGGCGACGACTTAAAAAAAAAAAAAAAAAATTGTAATACCGTTTTATCACTTCGATAATTTTTGTAAATTATGTATGTAAGTAATATTTTTTTACATTTGTATTTATTTTTATAATTCATTTTTTTATATTCGCTCGATAATGATTTAACAGACGAGGAATGCGATTTTTCGTAAAGAAAATGATTGCAATGAATTTTAACTTTTTTAGCTTTTTTATTTTTTTTTTAACATGGTAAAATTGCCCCCAAAAAATTAACGTTTTAACCCTCGTCATTATCATCATGCGAGTAGTATCTCCCATTCGGGAGGTTGCACAGCACCAAATTGTTGTCTGACTGATTCGAATAATTCGACAAAATCCTTAATTCCTGTACTTAGCTAATTTCGTCTTTTTTACCCTCCCCTAAGTAGCTTTCCTGGAATTTTGACTTCTGTACTGCTAAGTTGAAAGCCCTTCTTCTCAAATTTTCGAGCGGCATATCCAATTTTTAAAAAAATTATATATCGGTCATTAATGCAAAGGCACCGAAAATACGATGGACACTGATTAAACAAATCCGCGGAAATGACCCGATACTATTCAGGGTGGGCCTAGTTGTGATATTTATAATCTATTTCTAGAACAAAAAAAATTAGAATAAAATTAACATAAAAAAGTAGTTAAAATCTCTAAATTCTTATATATAAAAAGATTACGAATATTTTCGAGTATTAAAAGTAATTTATCAAGTGGTCGTAAAAAAAATACGATTTATAAAAATATAAAAGAAAAAAAAAAGAATTTGTGTCTCGGTGGGGGCAGGGAACAAGTGAAACTTAAAGGCGTTTCCCAAAAATTCGCTACAGAATTTTCACAGTGTAAGGTATCAAAAATAAAATCAATAATCAAATTTATATTTTATTAATAAAATTTAATTTTTGGTAATTTATTCATATAATGTTTTTATTATTATTACTATTTATTTATTTTTATGAATTTGAAAGAGATATAAAATGCAATATCAAAGAACATAAAATTTAATTCAATATATTAAACCGAACGTGTTACGTACAATGAAAAGACACTTATAATAAACTCGCGATTTTGTAAATTTCACAAAGAAAAGCAACGCACTTATGCTTATCTTGACAATGGCAGTGACTCAAATGTTTTCATTCTGAAATCTACGTCGCACATACATCCTTCGAGTGAGGAAGATTTAAACGAAATAACGAATGGCCGTGCGCGCATGCGCAAGATGAAGAATAGAAAACACTCCTGTTTATTTTATTTTTAATTTTCAATTAACGGATAGCCGCGCGCGCATGCGTAAGAGAAAAATACTCTGTATAATCCTTTGGCTCGCTGGCTCACTCGACCAAGTCCTCATATATATATATATATATATATATATATATATATATATATATATATATATATATATAGATATATATATATATATATATATATACATATAATGCGTCAGTAGAAGTTTCACTTTAATAATAAAATGCAATAAAATACTTTAGACATTAAAAAAACCAAAGTAAAATGATTAATATTTTTCACTTCGCTATTTTTGGTAATATTGTACGTTTAAATTATTTATTTTCTTACATTTTATTTCTTTGTTTTCCTTTTGTACTTGTATGGATTGCATATTTTTACATATATATTTTTATGCCCACTTGATAATGGATTAATAGCTAAAAAGCTTTTTGTAGTTTCTTTTATACAATTTAGCGATTTTAAGTATACTTTTTTTTTTTGTCGTTAATTTTTTAATTTTTAAAAATCTATATAATTAATTAAAAATTATTTTACCTGTATAAATTTTTCGGCTTTTATAAGCAGCTATTTGAATATGTATGGAGACAATTCTGAAATGTTATTACATGAACCTGCGCAACCAGTATTCCGTACGAAGTTGCATTAGTACCGTTTTGTTTTTTCTTTGTCGGGTTACTACTGCTATGGCCAGGAGCACCCGCGAAGATAATTATTGGATATTATATAAAGTTGATCATATCTATATTTCGGAGCAATTGAAGAATTATTTGTACTGCAATTGGATTATCGGTTAAAAACTTCTTGCAGTGAATTGCAACTGAAATTTTCAGGTCGGTATGTGGAGTATTGAGGACACTCAAGTAATAAATTTCGGAGTGTTAAGGGTGTCTGGACGCTTGGATCTGTTTTATTTATAATGTAACCATGAGTTGATTTTTGATTCATTTTTGAAGTTTGATACGCTGATAAAAGACGTTTTTTTTTGTCGTAGATATACGTATACACATTTAAAAATATATGTAGTATATATAATATTCATATGTAAATCAAGGCGAATTAAGAAAATGAAGATGGGTTTTTAAATGACAGTAAATTTTGTAGATATTAACTGAATATTATTGATCGAAATTATAATAGTCATCCGCAAAGATTAGATGTTAAAAAAAAAGTAAGATTGAATATTGTAAAGAAATGCGATAAATTTTTTTAAAGATAAATTAAGTCAAATATTATTCTATAGATAGGTGATTTTTTTAAATATGTTAATCGTTAAGAATACATTTGATCATCGGTCTAGAAAATTACATCAATCTGCTTTAATAACTCTGGAAAAATAAAAATTATCTAATGTATCAACGATAAAGAATTAAAATTCGGTTATTTTGAAAAATTAGCAATTTTACGATTTTTAATTAAATGTTATTATTTTTTAACGATTTGGTTTTGCTATTTTTACGTATTTCTAACTCTGAATGGCGAAAAAATTGAGCGAATAAGCAGATATCTGTGTACATAGGACAAGAAGTTATAATAAAGAAGAAAAACATGATGCGCTTAAAGATAAAAAGAAAAAGAATATCTCTCGTCTGGATAAGCGAAATAAAATTATCCGAAATAAAAAGATACCGAACAAGCTGCAAATTAAAAACTTTACAATCAGTCGGTCCTATCGTAACGTAGCTGAAATATTCAGTTTTACTGAAGAAGGAACACTAGGAAGAATTAAGACTTAATATCAGACTCCAGAACCACGAGACGATTTCATGAATAAGACAATAAACAAACTTACTCTATGTGGTGAAACGAAAACAGAACTCTACACCTAACGTAACAAAGTAGAAATATTTCAACTGTAATGTCATATTCACTCACCTAGAAGAACTCTAATTAATTATTACAATATGTAAACTCGCTGCCCTATAATAAACCCACTTAAAGACGTCAAGAAATATAATCTCTAATAATCTCGTATATTACAAACAGTTCCAACCTCGTTTAACGCCCTTGCAATTAAGAAAGATATATACTTGGAAATTCAATATCTATCACAGTTAGCTAATACGTTCTCAACATTATATAACTCAAGTAATTCAAATCTGGATTCAGGTTTCATTTAATTTAAAAATACATTAGAATCTCTCTCAATTTCGTTTCAGAAAATAATGAGCAGTATAATCAACTGTTCTGCTTAAAGGAGTTAAAATCTATAACGTGGACCAAATAAATTTCATATTTTCTTATATCAGTTCTCCCTTTAAAAATATGCGGGAAAAAACATTAGTATTGTCCGTTTTCAAGGTAGAACAAGATCCTTTATCTGTAAATTCATATCGACCTATTTCATCGACTTCTATGTTTGGAAAAATATTTGAAAACTCATAGCTGATCGCCTTTGTGTATGTTGGGACTTTGAAAAATGAATGACATCGTCAGACAAAAAAAAAAAAAATGTTCATTAAAAGTAATTCTACATTTTATGGATGTTGCAAATAGCTGAATGGAATATCGGAAACCCAGTAGATATTACTGATGACGACACAGAATTGAGAATCTATTGCCGCACATTGATAAAAGAACGAACACATACAATCATTGGTCAATCGATGACGATTTAAGTACTGCACGTGCCACTAGGATACGTTGTGAAAAATGCAATGTTTATTTATGTTTTAATAGGAAAAAAATTGTTTAAAAAAATTTCACACCTGTTATAATATCAAAATTTATATTGTAATTATGTAAATAGTTTATAAACAGTATTGTTGATTGCATTTATACTTATTTGAATAAAAAATGTAGATTTTCGTTTCATGTTTTACTGAACATTTATTTATTTTGATTGTCGTAGGTTGTGCCCAAGCGACACAATTATATGGGTACATTTTTAGAAACAACATAAGTCAATAATAGAAAAAAAGATGGTTTTCATATCTAAGGGAGCCAAGTAATGATTTTTATGAAGTTGAAATAAAAAGAAAAAAAAGTGTTTGGTCCGAAAGGGATATATATATATATATATACATATATATATATATATATATATATATATATATATATATATATATATATATACAAGCAGTTGACTTTTTAATTCGAAATAACTTTTTACTTTTTTCGAAATACTTCTAATTTTTGTCTCTGCAGTTATTTCGTCGGTCACTGCCATCTTCGTTGGATAATTACCGATTTTTTTTTACAGTTTTAATTTCTTTTCTTATTTTTATAAGGGTGAACAAATGAAGACATTAACTAAATTATCGGGAGATTGAGGGCAAAGTGTGCGGGGGGAGTGATAGTGATTACGCCAAAAGGAGTAACATTGAGAAAAAAAATTGGGGAAAAAATTAAACCGAACATCGGAGCCTTTAATAGGGGAAGACTACGATGGTGCAAGCAATCGAAAATGCCGCAATGAAGTAGCTTCTTGGTAACTAAGCGAATTGCACTAGCATCCGAAGGGATACGAGCACAGAATTATTAAGAACAAGAAGATAAAGAAAAAGGGTTAAATTGGTATTATACATATATATATATATATATATATATATATATATATATATATATATATATATATATATATATATAAGGGTGTAGACAAATGATCAATATGAGAAGTTGGCTTCTAATTAAAATATTCTACCTAAGATGATATTCTAGTCATGTCACGATTGTCTTGTTACCCTTTTGTGCTTTATTTGCTGTTTCATCCGATAGGATTCTCGTCCCATCCTAATTTATTGACTGGATTTCTATCGGAGTTATTACCTCTCGCACATTTTTTCTCATTGTTTTTCCTCCATATTCTATTTTTCATTTTAACTGATTTTTCAGAATAGTTTTATTGTTATTATTATTATGAATGTCTTACCTTTTTTTAACGTAATTTTATTGGGGGGGGGATTAACGCAGTCACCGTTAGATGTAATTTAGTGATCGAATCGAAAATACAGATTATTTTTTTCTCCATTAGGCCGTATGCTATACATGTACAGCGTGAATTGTAGTCGTCGATTTGCACCGAATCTGTACTTATAACCGATGGTGGAGCAGTTCCATATTTAGATTTAGGAAGTTTTGAATTAGATGAACGGAATAATTTTGTTACAAATATTTGAAATAAATTACGTCTCCCGAAATTTAAATAATTATAAACATTATTTCGTAAACGTCAAAAGGAAATTCGAGTCATTCGACAAAAAGCCATTTACTTTTGTTCGGTGAACGCTTCAAATTAAATATGGAAGTCGAAGTAGCGAGAACTCGATGAACGAGTATAATTTTAAATAATATTTATCGTTTAATATTACGGTGTTCGGAATATAAGCTAAAACATAGTAATATTAAACGATGAATATTATTTAAAATTATACTCATTGTTCTGTATAATAACGTTTCCCCTTGCCCGGAGGTACTTTGTACCTTCAAGGTACCGGAGCTCTAACCGGTATGGGGCGCGTCCACAGGTGGCGGATAGTGGAACGGCCTACAGATATGTAGGTTAGCTGCGAATAAGACATTAGTCAAATAAGCAGTCGCGGACCAAGAGCGGCTACTGGTGGAAAGCCTGTGGCAGGTGATTCCAGTAGTGACAGGGTAAGAGACACGAGGATGTAGGGAACTGGCCATAAAAGTATGAATGTCTCTCCCTCGGCGGGTTAATGTCGCCGTAAAAACCTTACAACACTGTTATCTCCTCACTTAGTAGCAAATGGCTGCTGGAATAGGAAAACGCGCTGAACGAGATTGGTTTGAGAATAAACTTAGGTAAAACGAAAGTTGTAAAATATGAAGAAGACGACGTAGATACCTTCACATACTTTGGGAAAAAATTTGCAACGGGAAAAATGGACGTACACAGGAGGTTAAAAGAAGGGAATTCAATTCGGACGGATTGCGTTTGGTAAAATGAAGTCCAGCAAAACGAGCTAAACTGTTCAATAAAATCATACCTGTGCTGAGCTATGGAGCAGAAACTTGGCCCCTAACAGTAGAATTGATGGATAAGATCGGAAAAACAGAAAGAAGATGGAACAAGCATTGCTGAGATTAAGGTCGGGTGATAGAATTAAAAACTCCGACATACGGAGAAATACAGGGTTTGAAGACATTGTAATCAAAATAGCAATAAACAAATGGAACTGAGCAGGACATGTAGCACGACTAACGGATGGAAGATTTATTAAACTGGCGGCCATGCATTGGAAGGTGGAAACAAGGGAGACCCCCAAGAAGTTGATGGTATGACATGATAAAACAGGCAGGTCATACATGGATGCGCGAGCCTCAGAATAGACAGCGATAGAAGAATTTGGGAGAGGCGTTCACCAAGCATTGACGTCATAGGGCGTAAAGAAGAAGAAGATAATAACGTTTACGATCTCTCGAACAAAATTTGATATTTTATTCCTAAACATTGTTTTTTTTTTTTCTGTCAACTGTTCGCTAATATAATAGAGCAGATTAGATTGTCACTTTATTTCACAGCGATAATGCAAGCCTCTGTCCTGTATTGGTTAAGGAGTTTTCGCCAAATACAAATTAAAAACTTTTTTTGTTTTCTTTTTATCGTCTTGATAATAATTTTTAAGAAATATCTTTATTCTAAAACGTGAACGGCGTCATCGAGGACCATTGTAAGTCGCGTTGAAAAAAAATGTCATGGAAAGCTGATATGCGTCGGTGGTACAGTAAGATATTTACAGACTTGGTAAAGGTGTCTAAGAGCAAAATATGTTGATCGTCAAATTGAGGTCGGAGTTGGCGTAAAAAGAAGACGAATTGAGAGGAGTCTCGTGGTATCAATTCTTCAGTTTAAAATATATTATCCATATATGTATAGCAGAGAATCAAAAATAAATTCACGTCTTTTCGTAGAAACAGGGCAGTATTGACGCTCTTTAAAAAACTAATAAATGTTTACCCGATTCAATGAATTTTACCGTAGATGATTATGCAAAAATACATTATTAAACAAGACTAACTCGCCTATTTGTGACGGATGCTCTATCTATCCCATTCAGTATCTCCTGGTAGATTAAACGAAGTTCAATTCCTTCCGGGTTCACTAGTTCGTGCGTGGAAATTTTTAAGGACAAAATTACTCCTTATACTGCCGATACTGTCGAATATCCTTGACATCATCTGCTCGTTCCAGCTTCCATGCAGCGCTCTCCTTGAATATTTTCTAACTCTGTAATTAATAGTGTGGGGACTGTTCAGTCGCACTTTTGGACGGGGTTTCCATGACCAGTCCTTATGTCCATATTTTTCTCAGTAGGTTCAAAGCAGGTTTGTCTGTTCTTAGGGTGTACAATAAGTTTGTTGTCGAATTAAAATGTTTTCTGATGAGATTTTCTGCTGTTACATGTTGTCGCTTCCTTGATTTCAGTCTTTCAGTACACTGGAAATCTCGATGAATTGTTTTTTTTTTTTTTTTACCATATTTTCCCCATTCTTTCATTGCCGTCTCTTTTATTCTGATATGCGAAGGGATTATTACTGTCCATTAGCATAGCTGTATCTAGCTTTGTATCCGCCTTCTTCATATATTTGCAAGCGGTTCGCTCTCAGTTACATAAGGACACTTGGGTTACTGGCTCAGGGCCCCAGACGTAACTAGGGGTCCCACAAAAATAATTAAACTATTGATTTTTTTTTAAATATAAAAAACAAGCGATGTATTCTTTAATTCTAGATAAAGGAGATCGAGAACCTTTTTCGAATGTTGAAATGGTCTTACGAATATATTTATCGTTGAAGATCATTCGCTATATTATTTATTGTGAAGAATGTATTAAGAACATCATTAGCGCAAGATTGTTTAAATTATTTGACACAATCACACGAGATATATTACGAGAAATAGACATTACTGCGATTATAAAAAATTTCGCAGAAAAAAAGCAAGAAAATATTTTCTTTAATTTTCTGTATAAGTTTTCGTATAAGTATTCTGTATAAGTATTTGTTAGTATAAATCGATGTATTTTAATTTAATCGAAATAAATGAAAATAAAATAAATGAAAATAAATTCCTATATTTTTCAAGAGTACTAATAATTTTTAAATTCCTAATTTTTTCTTCATTATAAGAAGGCCATACATTTTTTTTAACCAAAACTCAACTTTCTATCCGATTAAGAAGCCGATAAAGACGATTAACTACATCGTATGGCTTGTCAACATTCAACGCTTACGGCCGACGTGCCGTATTAATGGCCGCGTTAGCGAGCCACGTCCATTTTAATGGGAATTACTCACTTTATGTGTGTGTATTCATAAAGTAACTGGTTGATTTTTTTTAATACGATGTAAACATACGCGATGGGTTCTTTACATTTTTTTTTAAATTGTGTCTTAAGGTGAACAATTTTCGGTTTGAAACTCGCCGAATTTCAATTATTTAGTCGATTTCATAATTTAAATATTTTCACGACTTTCGTTGGGTTGGTCATTTCTTGTGCCAGCCATTACGTATCTACAAAACCATTTTTCGGTCGAACGTTATAAAATTTTGACATAAATTTATAAATTTTATACATAGGTGTTTATTATACAATAACGTTCCTTAAGACGAATTGTAGATAATTTTCGACGTATTTATGTAAATATTTCCAAAATTAAGACATTTCACATTAACCGGGAAAAGAAAAATGTTGTTAGCGTTGAAATTTCACTTGTACCGTATAGTCGATGGACATCGTGATTGATCGGGTTAAGTTCTTCATCATCTAAAGAACCGGATGTATTGGGCTTCAGATTGCCTTTTTGCCCGGTAAATGTAAATTAACCGGAATCATTCGTCGATTTAAATATTTTCCCGTGTTCCATATATTATATTTATGTATATACATATATATATATATATATATATATATATATATATATATATATATATATTATTCTTATTATTCTTCGCAACGTTATAATAATAACCCGTAGAATATATAATGTATCAGAATATAATCGAAGAGTAGAACTCAAATCGAATATATAGTCACGGAGAAAGTAATCTTAGCTATAATTAAATTAACGATACCAGTTTCGCCATTACACTGGTATCTTCGTTATGACGATAACGATAATATTATTATTAATATTATTAATAATAATAATAATAATAATAATAATAATTCTGTTGACCGTTTAAAACTTTCGCTATACACTATTAGTACGTCGGTAAAACCTGACATTTTAAAACGGATATCGTAGATGATAAATTAACCTCGTTTTGTCGCAATATTTCTTTGTACCGTCGTATATATTATAATTATATAAATTATTAATGTTATATTTATACAATTTCGCAATTAAATACGACCGTAGACTGCGCCACCGTATAAATAACGAGGTCATACACCCGGTAGATACAATATAGATAATTTCGAAACCCCTTGAAGAGTAAAGGCTTATCTATAAATTGTACGCTTTATCCGAATAATAGTTATGTTTAATATCCTAATCATTTATTCGGTTACGCTTAACTATTGACGAGGCGAGGAAATTTCCCGCGACATTTAGACAGAGAAAAACTAAAACAATATATCCGGTGGCGCGCGTTATTAATAAAGGAAATGACGAAAAAGAAATTTAACAAAATAGTAAAAATACGGAAAGATCATTCTATTAAAATAACGAAAAAAAAAATTAATTATCGATATTTTCATTAGCAAGAGTCTCGGATGATGAATGAAAATCTATGACAAAAAAAACTGGAAACGGTGCTCCTACAGGCGTATGTGGTTAAGATTCACGCAAAGGGAAACTCTAATTGATCACGAAATCAGAATGAATATAATGAATAACGAGTTTGTTTTTTTTTTTTTTTGGGGGGGGGGCACTGCTGAGGAGCAATCACTAACGTGTTGATAAATAGTTATTATATTTTGATGTTACAATTGGTTAGGAATTTGTAAAGAAGGAGGAAAACACAGGGGTCATTAGAAAAAATTAAGGAAGTGATAGAGAAAG
Source organism: Coronaproctus castanopsis (assembly GCA_032883995.1). NCBI lineage: Eukaryota > Metazoa > Arthropoda > Insecta > Hemiptera > Monophlebidae > Coronaproctus > Coronaproctus castanopsis. The sequence goes on from CM065053.1 coordinate 143,412,725, forward strand.
GAGGACGATAACCGATGGATATTAAGGAATTCAGGAGTGCAAGTTGGTCAGGTGTGTGAAAACTGCAATTGAAAAGGATGTGGTTTTCATCGGCGATAATTTGTGAATCGGCTGGATGGGAACAATGTGGGGAACTGGAAATCCCAGTACGAAACATGTGAGCCGGAAGACGATTGTGTCCAGAACGTAAACGGGTGATGGTTGTAATAAATTTTCGGAAGTTGAGATGTATGTTGGACAAATTAAAGTACCAGGGAGTAGGTGACGTGGCCAGATAATATCTACGGGTGGAAGAACTAACTAGCCACGATGACCACACGTAGGATATATCCATGTTGGCAAGAGATATCAGGTCTGTGGTGGAAATTGCCGGCACCAGAGAGCCGAAGAAAATGGCTTCCTTGGCCAGAGTGTCGGCATGAATAACGAGTTAAAATTTAATATCCTTTATAAATAATAAATAGTTTTATTAGTTAGTTAATAATCGTATTAATAACTAGTTTAAAAACCACCGTCTATATCACTCTGTTGGAGCGATATGCAGAAGACAATCGATCGATGATATTTTATTCTTCGTACTACGGTTATCGCGTAAACGTGCGCAAATATTTGTAATGTATAATTTTAATTAATTTATAAAAAAAGTAAATCAATGAACGGGGAACAAAAAGGTAAACTACAAATAAGAAATTAATTAAAGTTCGTAATTTTTAAATCGGTTTGATTTTATTTGTCGTTAATCGAAATCGAGAATGTCAATTATGTCGCGACTAAGTTAAAATCGTGGTTTTTATATTTCTAATATAATCGTGAAAATTGCGACTCGTCTATCGATATAATGATATTGTAGGTAATGAGACGAGTGGTTCAATTATCATTATATATATATATATATATATATATATATATATATATATATATATATATATATATATATATATATATAGATATGTATATATGCATTGATATAAATTTCTAAATGACAGAAATCGTAAAACGAATTTCGTGTAAATAGAATTCGGTCGTTGTCTAGCCGCCTTTATGCATGATTGCTATTATTACTTTACCGGAACGACAGAAATGTAATTTCGGTGCTGATCCCTTTTGCTGAAAATTTATCAGCGTACCGCTACTAAACATCATCGTCACCATCCCAACGCGCATAGTCACTGAAATTTTGCTACGGGTAGTGAGACTCGCTATTATGACGACGATGCAGGGGTTTGTGATAAATGGATATCAAGGCTGTTTAAGCTTTATTGGAATTATCGCAATTGCGTGAGTTTGTCTGTGTTTGCGCGTGTACGTGCTATTACGTACTTAGTGTATTAATAAGGGTGTATCGGTACAGTTTCTTTGACTACGTCCTGTTTTTGATTTCATTACTTTACACAACGCGATGACGTTAATGACCTTTGTCTGTGTCCCTTTTACACCTAACCCTCTACCCATTAGGGGGTGGCTAACGTTTATTCTTCATTTTGAAAAGGCAATTTATTAAAACGTCCGATATTATTTCCAACTGTCAACAACCAGCGAACAAACGAAGGTAATTAAACATCGGATTATGTCGAACCTTCGTTTGATTATGCCTTTCAGAATTTCTCACATAAATAATGCTGCATATTAGCATCTAACTTTGCTTTTATTTATTATACGTTTCGATATATATTATAATATATATAAGGAATATTGAAGAAGGTATGATAACGAAGCTGATGGTAAATTATTTTTTTTTAAATTTCCAAATATCTTCGATCATTTTAGTAATTCTCAGTTTTTAATAGACTATTACATAAATCAAATGTTAACTGGTCGCGAGTAAACTAAAAATTATCCACTCCAATGACAATATTATACAAAAGGATCACATAATTTTCACGCGCAAGGAGATCTTATAATTAAATACAATATTGCAACTTTGTTACTTCATGAGCAGATAATTTTTTTAGGTTATTAAAATTAAACCTATATATATATATATATATATATATATATTTATTCTTACTATTTGTAACTATAAGCTAGTTCAATTTAGTTACTAGATACTTATTATCTAACTATAATTATATTTCCTACGGAATTTTTATCGCTTACGTCTATAATTAATTTTATTAATATCCGACATTTTGTTTCAGAATGTTTTTTTTTCTTTTATTATGGTATCAATTTAAATTTCTTCGAAATATACTCGTTTATTTAAATAAAATACACATATAGGTATGTGTACATATATATAAATCATTAGTTATATTTTAATAACCTTTAAATAACAAAAATAATAATCGAGAAACTGCAAGAAAAAAATGTTTAATATAAAACAAAAAATTTTAAGATACTAGAAAATGTAAAAATTAAGAGTAAAAAAAGATAAAACATAGATTAGAGTTGTTTATATGCTGAATTTGAAATAGACATTCGGTAGTAACATACGTGTATGCTTATTACGGTTGAAATTATCTGAAATATGTTCACTGAAATTTTGATGAGTTGTACATTGACTGGACTTGAAACCAAACTGTTCGTATGAAATAAGGAACTTTTTGCCTGTGTGAGATTTAAGCCTGTGACGAATAACCCTCGTTACTTTGCTTAATTTACTAATAAGTAGCACGTTTTCAATAAAGGAAGAATTTTTACCAGGTTTAGGAAGTGGGATAATTTTGCAGATCTTATACATTGTTGCGTAAAGTAACCGAATTTGAACATATCATTGATTATGTAACTTTAATAATTCCTTTCGGCGTTTTTAACGATTATATTGGATAAATTGTCAATGCCAGTCGAGTGATTGAACTTACTAGTAGTAGTAGTAGTAATACAATAATTTTTTATAGCTGATTTAACTTTATTAACTTTATAATTAGAAGTTATATGAGAGTTTTGAGAATGAACTGTGTAATAGTAATTAGTGATTAATTCAGCCTTTGCAGTATCGATATACACCACCCCACAAGTAGCACGAATCACGGAGTTTATTGCGCATAATATTAATCGTAATAAACATACCGGTATGGTTCTGTTGGATGTAGCGAAGGCTTTCGATACAACTCTGCAATGAAGGTATTATTTAGAAAAAAATGACAAAATATCAGTTTCCTCGTTATGTAATCAACGTTATTAACAGCTATAGCAACGCCAATGATTCAAGTTCTACTATGAAAACTCGCTCAGCGGGTGTTCCTCAAGGTAGTAATCTGGGTCCGTTTCTGTTTACTTTGTTCTTATCGGATTTCCCAAATCTACCTGATGTACAGACTGCTCTTTATGCAGACGATACAGCTCTTCTTTGTACTTCTTATAATCCTAGAGCGATTACTAATAAGTTACAGACAGGAATAAATCGAATATTGCGTTATTATAAAAAATTACAAATTAATATTAATTGTGATAAAACTGAGGCTATATTTTTCACCCGCAGGCGACCTGCTGAAGTTAAGGTCAACTCCATCGTTGTGAGTTGGTCAAAACGTGTTCGTTACCTCGGGGTAGTTTTGGATAACAGACTAAATTTTTCAGAACATGTCAGTCATACTACATTTTAAAGCCTAGCAGGAGTTTATCTTCCATATATACACTAATCAACAGAAAATCATGTCTTAATGTTAATAATAAATTAATTCCGTATAAAACACGTATACGTCCCGTAATGATGTACTGTTGTCCAGCTTGGAGTTTTATTTCAAATACAAAAATGTTAACAAATTACAAGTATTTCAAAACATCAGATGTGTACTAAATATCCCTAGATACTACAAAATCGTTTACATGCGTACTATGCCTTATATTAAGGATCGTATACTAAATTTAACGCGTAAGTTCTGCGATAGTCCACGATATAATCATTTAATTTCTACCGTAGATAATTACGATTAACTCCAATTTATGTATATTATAAACATAGGAGGTTCAAACATAACCTTTTGTAACGTTATCATATGGCACTTATTTTAGGAATTATTGTTTCTTCTATATTTACTTAATGTCTAACGTGTTTTTCTTTTGTTTTATTATTACTATCTTAACTTTTTGTTTTTTGCTGTACAGTTTTTTTTAAATTATTTTTTGCTGTCATTATAAGTATAAGTATAATTACTTCTTTTATTTATTACGGGTCTTTGTATTATTTCTGATGTACGGCGAGCCATGCTGGGCGTTACGTAATTAATATTTTTGAAATTTTTGTTTTTGACTATTCTCCGTAAATTATGTTGAAATATATATTATGTTGTTGTTGTTAAATAACAGTTACAGGAAGTGTCCAAAATTGGTGGATGAGATTTCTTGTATTGTTTTGTTACTTTCCAATGGATCTTGTATTGAGTAGATACATTTCTAACAGATTGATTGAATCCCGATTACGTAGTGGTAGAGATATACATCATCATCCTAAAAGTAGCATCACATTCGGGAGGTTACACATAACTCTCTATGTACATCGGCATCCGGCTGATTGAATCCTTAATTCCTGTATTTGCGGTAATTAATTCCATTCTTTTTCTTTCTCAAAGTGCCTTTCCTGAAATTTTATCCTGTGCTGCTAGGTTGAACAGCTATTCTTCCTACGAGCGATATATTTAATTTTTCTTCTTTTTATGTCATCCATTACATCTTGTTGACATTGCATCAGCACTTCTCGGTTGGTCGTCTTATCTGTCCACGGAATTGATATGCGCACATTTCAACGGCGTTATTTCGAAATCGGCATTTATTGTCTAGGTTTCCGCTTAATAGAGCAATACACGGACCAAACGTATAGCAGCGTAATATTCGTTTTCTTGTTTCTAACATCTTTCTGTTTTTCAAAACTTTTTCTAGATTTCCAAACGCCTGCCTGGCCATTGTTATTCTGGAAACCTAAATATTTATATTGTTTTACTAATTGTTGTCCATCTATTTCCAGTTTTGTCCCTCTAGTTTTCTGTCTGCTAAATCTCACGATTTTTGTTTTATTTATTATTTATTTTCACGTTGTATTTTCTTCCTTCTTTATTTTTAGTATCTGCCATTTTTTTTTTTGCATCCGCTCTTTCGTTTCGGCTATCAATACTTTATGAAACCCGTTGCATTTATTTTTGGAGATTTCGTGATTTCTTCTACATACGCATTAAATAATCTAGGAGACAATTATCTGACGCCCTTTTATATTGCAACGATTTTCAGAATAATTACTCCCTATTTTTACATTTACTTTTTGCTACCAATATAGTTTTTTTGATATCTCCACTATTGATATCGTATTTATGCAATATTTCAATTAATTTCGCGTGATCAACTCTAAAGCTTTCTTGTAATCTATAAAGCGTACTATACTAGTTCTCTAATTATTGTAAAGCTCTCTGTATGATCGTTTTGAATAATACGATGGCGTCTCTGGTGCTTTTATTTGCTATAAAATCAAATTGCGTTTCACTTAAAAGTTTATCTATTTTACGTTCCAGTCTGTGGTTTATAATTGCTAGTGATAGTTTTAAAGCGCGACTCATTAGGGCAATCGTTCGATGCTCTGAACATTCTTTCGCGTTATGCTTTTTCGGTATAGGAATGAAATTGATTTTCTTGAAATCTTCCGGAAGTTTCCTTTCGCGATATATTGTTTTCAATAAATGCAATAAATCTGTTTTACTTTTTTCGGGCAGAGTTTGATCAGATTTACTGATATTCTATCTTCGCCCGTAGCTTTTCTGTTTCTTGTTTTTTCAATTACTCTACAGTTCGCATCGTAATATACTCGGTGTGTCTTCTGTTGTCCTAATCCTAATATCATCTGCTCTATTTATTATATCTCTTCATATAAATATGATATATAATCCATCCAGGTCTCTCGGATTTCTTTTTTTGCTATGCAATCCACTTGTTCATTTTTAACGACCATTATTCTTGGTTTCCGTATTTTATGCTGATTCGTCACATATTTTATCTTCACACGCATTTCTCGATAGCAATGTCTTTTTTGTAATTCTTCTATTTCTTTACATCTTTCGTTTTGCCCGTTTGCATTCCTTTATTATCAACTTGTATGTAGTTTCATATTCTGTTTATCAGTTATTTGTCTTTTACTATTTATCATATTTATGATTTTCTGTGTAACCGGCGCATTATTACTTCTTATTGTATTCGATCTTAATTATTATCTCAATTTTCTTTTCTAACTCAATTTAAAATTCTGCTATCATTTTTTGATTAGTTTCAAGTTGTTCATTGCTCTCTATCTTTAATTTTCGTTAATTTTTGATTTGTCACATTTCTTTAGAACTAATTTACATGTAGCGGCTAATAATCTGCGGCCCGTGTTACAGTCCGCACTACGATACGTAGTTCTTAATCACTTTTCTACATCTATTTTTTACTAAAGTATAATCTATCTTATTTTTTGTTTTACCATCCGGGTTTGACCATATAATCTTGGTTCACGCTGTTGGAACCATGTATTGCATATTATAATCAGAAAATTCTACGAGTCTTTTTTCTCTATCATTTTTGTTCCCTAGTCCATATATATATATATATATATATATATATATATATATATATATATATATATATATATTCCTGTCGTTGTTCCACATCCACGATTTTCCCACTTTGGCGTTGAAATCTCCCAGTATAAAGGCGAACTTATTATTTTTTCTGTCTGTTAGTACTTCTTCCAAATCATTGTAAAATGTTTCTATTTCGTCGGTATTACTCTCAGCTGTTGGTGCATACACTTGTATCGCATTAATTTTTTACATTAATATTATACGCTTTGATTTTGTTAATATACCGTTTACGAATCTACTTAGTTACTTTTTCAACAAAATTCTCACACCGTATTCGTGTTTATCTTTTCCCGAATATATGAAATTATAATTATTATTCGCATTTATTTTATCGCATCCTATCCAAAACATATCGATTTGTTCTGCTTCTAATGCTACATTTGCTAATTTACCTGCTTGATATAGAGATCTTTTAAATTTCAAGTTAATATGTACGTTGTTGTAATAATAATTGTAATTTGTTTTCGCGATCTGGTATCTCGGAATTACAGCTAGAGTAGTACAAAAAATACATCGTTAACGGATCTTAACGGAATTATCTCATTTAATTACGATGGAAATTTCGTCTATCGTATAATAATAACGTTCCGTAGCATCATAAAGGAAACACACTTATTATGTACTATACACAATTTTGAGAATTTAATATGTTCGCCCCAATTACACGTGGCAGCAGTTTACTTTTGTTATTTAAGTTGGATAAATCGTGAGGGTTGTTACTGTCCGAATATTTCGAAATTACTCACCCCGATGGGAAGTAAAATTTCGCCGCTATATGTATACGCGTGTACGTACTATTATCGTATTTAGTCCCCGATGGTTGGTGGTCCACGGACCTAGTAGCGGTATCGTAGTAGTCACCCTCTGTAATTTGAAATAAGAGAACAGTTGGAAGCATAATGGTAAGTTAGTAGCAAAAACTTTAGTAGAACCTTAATCAAAGGAATGAGACCGTTCTACTAGAACGGCCAGTCAACCGATTATTATTATTACTACCGCGCTATTATCATTACGACTGCTCCTCGGAATCCTTATTATTATTATCACCATCGATATTAGGGTTCTTCTTGACCAACGGTCAGTTGGTAATGTGCCACTGTCAACTGTACACGTAGAATATTCAATATATATATATATATATATATATATATATTGAATATTCTATAAGTAAAGGTTATTTCTCCGCATGATTTACAGTTGACATTTGAAGTACCCATTATATTATAACGGGTCTCTTTGTACGCACGTCCTCCGCATCCAATTACTCAATAGCAATGAAATACACAAAACTCCGTACTTTATCCAATTCATTTATAATGGGCATATTAATACAAATGTTGCCGAGTTAAATTAGGCACTTTTTCTTCGAAATTGCCATCAAAATGTTTAATAATCGTACGTATTGCGTATGCTCTTCAATTGCGATTACTTCGCTTCCGTATAGGCGATATACTCCTGTAGTAGATGTGTAATGTGTACGTACGTAGAAAAAAATCTTGCCGGAATTACCGGAAGAATGATTCATTCTTACAGCGTTGACCACTATTATTGACAGTCTCGGAGCTGCGAGAAAATATGTTAAAATCCGGGCACAATTGAACGAAATTTGGATTCTTCGTTTTACTGGCGGTAATTATAACATACGTAATTTTTTATACGAGCGAACATTATTTGAATATTGATATTTTGTAAATTTATGTAACGTTACTTAGTAAACGAGGAAGCAAATAAGAAAGGAGTGAAAGAAAAGATGAGTGAAAAGTTTTGATCATGATGAGCGTTTAATTTAATCGTAGGAAGTTCAATAGACGAAGTTGGTCGTAGAATAAATTTATATATATATATATTTATTTGTTTATATTTTTTTTTGCGTTGTACCGACAATTGTATGCAACAACCGAAGATGATGAATAGAAGAAGTAGGAAAGATATAGAGGAAGGAAGGATGGAAGGGAAAAAGCGAGAAGTGTATGCAACTAACATCTGCAGTGAGATAAGTTAGTTCGAGGTGGATGAGGTTAAAAGGGGAAGTACAACAAATCTATCGCATTTAAATTAGGTTAATACGTATGTATTGGCAAAATTAATTATTTCTTCATGTGATCGGCAATTTCTTGAATCACTTGGGAGGCTCGGATTTTAGCTGAACTGTAGTTTATAAAAAAAAAATTTGATACTGCCCTACGTAAACACCGTGGACATGCGGTATTAGTAAATTGGAGCGTCAGGTTTGAGACATTACATCTTCGACTGTTGTTGCTGAATACGTAGAAGATTACTTTTACTTATGCTTTCGTATAATTCTATACCGTATTTCGAAATTGGCGCCACGATTGACAGACAGATGTTTCGTTTGGATTTTAAGTTTGATTTTGAAGACAAACACAGTGGATATAGTAGTCTAGTACGCGTTATTATATCTTTCTTAGTTCGAGCTACATGAAAACCCCACGTCAGTCGCCTATCCTTGTATATAGTCTGTTTGCGGTGGTGCTTTAGTATAATCTCGGACATGTAACATGTTTTGCAGTAAACGTAATGTGTTGACTTTTTATCGGGTTGAATGTTATACGCCAGCCCATTCCATTATTCTATTTATATAAATTATGTAAAATTTCTGAGTAGGTCGATAAAAATAATAATTTTAAATACTATTTAACTGGAATTGTTTTGCGCAAAAACCGGATAGGGCTTTAAAAAAACGCATACGTCTAGCGATAGAATAATGCGAGCTTCTTAGTCGCGTCTATATACACTGTAAAATGCTGGATGGATGCTAAAACTGATAGATTGATAGTTAAATAAATTGATAGAAATACAGAATTCGACAAAAAACCAGATAAACGAGAAGCAGGTTGACAATATCATAGGCTGTAGAAATGAATATTATTGAGAAGTTGTAGAAATAAATGAAAATATCGATGAATAGGTACAAGCGTAGGCATCGAAAAAAATTACTTTCTATACAGACGTACAGAGTAGAATTCGCGATTAAAATTGAAAATGTAAATTTGCCTACTAGAGATACAGGCAATACAACTAATTTGAACGATTATTTTCAATTTCAAATAATTCGTCCGCAAAATAATGCGATAGAAATGTTTTTTTTTAAATTTTCTCTCGCGCTGATAACTAATTTTCTTTTTTTTAAAATTAATAATTAAGCGTTTTATGTTGTATTTTCTTGCATGTTATTATTATCACGATTAATAATTATCGTGAATTACTATTATGATGATGGTGATTGTCATTGTTATTATATTAATCGCGTTCTTTCTCGGATGTTGCAATATATGGTGTATTCGTCTTTTCACCGTCATTTTTCGCAATTTAGAAATTTCTCGTTAACCTTTCATTTGATTTACGGTAATCGATAACGTCACATTTCGAACATCATCAGCCTTTATTCATTAGTTAACATTACCAAAGTTCCACGTCCGTATTAGAGGCAGTACTAAATATGTATATTCGCAGTTTATTAATGGTTACAATTGTTTCACGTCGGTAAATTTGATTCGTTCAAGAACGATGTTTCGCCCGGAACGATTCTACTCTTTATACTTTTAAAACTAAAATATTACAGTGAAAAATCACCGCAAATGGCCGATTGTATAATTAAAACTGTAAATTGTAATAATCACATTTATTTATTATAATAACGTATGAAGAAGATAAATAAATTAAAGCGCACATTATATATTCACAAATAAAAAAGTTGATCGTGGAAAATATCAGATTAAAATAAGCGGAAAGATACTACCACAAAATCCTTGTGTGAAATATTTAGGAATTCATCTAGATCAAACACTAACATGGTTGTAAGAAAACTGAACTAAATATCAGAATGAAACATACTGGTTACTGGGACCTATGTCTCAACTATCAATTAACAACAAACTATTGCTGTACAAGCTTATATTAAAACCGGTATGGCTTTATGGCTGCGAGCTATGGGGATGTGCTTCCAAAAGCAACAAACAAAAAATCCAGCAGTGCCAAAATAAAATTTTGCGTATGATAGCTGGTGCTCCATCGTACGTGTCGAACGACACGTTGCACAGGGACCTCCGGATAGGATATGTAGAAGATGAAGTCCGCTGTGCTATCCGGAGGTATCTGTCGAAACTGGACTTCCATGCTGTTAGCAAAGATGCTGCTAGAACAAGAAAAAACCAGAAGATTGCGAAGAAAACGCATCACCGATTTCAAGTAGAGTCGGTGGAGATAATTAATAGGACCACCCAGGTGTTCGGCTGTTTGGTCGACTCCTATTAAAATAAATTTCGTTCACCAAATCTAGTTGATGATGAGAGTCTCGTCAGTTCTAGATCTTAAAAGTTTAAAAACAAAAAAACATTATAGAAGTATATCTGTGTAGCGCTTTTTCTGCGACGCATATTTAAAATGAAATAAATTAAAACATAATCTTAATAAAAGCGATTCTACACGTTAACATAGTCGAGTAATTTCATCGGTTACAGCATATTCAGGGTTGAAACCCAAAAAAAGCTTCTCGTACCGGAATTACAAATATCCAAAAGTATATCCATAGTATTTCTTCGCTAATACGTACTGAAAATAGGTATTTAGTGTTATCAAGTTTTCACCACTCTTCTCCGCTTCATGCTGCTTTTTTTTCATAGTTACAACCGATGGAGGTCCGGTTTTTTTGTTTCCATCCGTCATCGAAAAGGACACCTTCTTCAATTCCAATATATATTCATCATGTTATCGCTTGCAGAATAGTATGTACGATTTTATCTTGTTTTTCTTGTTATCTGTTTAAAAAAACTTCTCTTAATTTCCGTAAATAACTCGACTTCTATTTTCGGATTATCCAATATTGACGCGCTTGTACGGTATGCACTGTCTGAAAGGTATCCTAAGCGTCCTCCTATAAACCCGCATTTCGAATCTATACATTTCGCGTTTTACCTTTCTGGCCCGTACATCGCTATTGGAAAAATTAAGACCTCCATACGATTTTTACCCTATTTCGCTTACTGAATAGGATGCTTTCTGATTTCGTCGTCATATAAATACGTGGAGGCAATACAACTTCTCGACACTGAGCTAGACATCAGGAGGCTTAAACGCTTCAAACCACAGGATTTGGCCATGTAAAAAGTATATATATATATAGTTTTGGACTAGAGTCAATGGATTGTAGTTCCACTCATGTCTCTACTTGCTCGTTTAAGTAACTTTTGTTAATGTTAATAATTATTTAGCCTAGTGTTAAGATTGTATTACTCAATTATAATAATAAAAAAAAAATATATATCTTTCCACTGTCAGGTATTTCTATTTTTTCGAATCTTTAGTAGCCGTCAATATTATCATTCCTTGATTTTGAATTTTCTTACGCGATCTATAAATTATATTTTTATAAACGCAGTTCGCTGGCTAGATGATGTTATATCTAGATACTGTATAAAGAGTATTTTTTTTATTTTTTTTTAACTAAATCGAGTAATTATTAATTATATTTCATTATTACGATTATTATTATTATAATTATTATGATAGAAAAAGAATATTTTTTGTTTTTGATAAAGGTATGTTCTAATTGCTTAAATATTAAACTCTTTTATTCATATGTAAATATATATTAATTACACATACACGAGCATAATATCACATATATATATATATATATATATATATATATATATATATATAGATATATATATGTAATTTATAGATAACTTAAGATTTTAAGTTAGGTCTGACGGTGGAAGCCACGAGTATTTACTATTGGTCACTGAAAATTTTGTACGATTTTCAATGCCATTAGGTAAAATGAAAATCAAAAAAAATTTATAAATGGCTTCTCTTTTTCAATTGCGAAGCACATTTGTTAATATTAGTTTCTTGTAATATAATCGCAAAAAATTAACCGATAAATTTGATGTACGTGTTAGAGACAATTAGCCTTTGAACATTGATTTTAATTTGTCACGCTTCTTCTTCCATTTTGCCATGTCCGCTGGAGTGGACGTTAGCGACCCCAAACTGTTAAAAAGTTCCCGATGACAACATCCTTCAATTTTCTTATCGTATAAATTCCTATTCAGTATTTTTCATATCATCTATCCACCCCGACCTTGACCTAACGTGTCTCCGCTACCTTTGTATCCCTGCAGCATCAATTGTATTTACTGCCTCCAATGTATATATCCCTTTATTTTGCTTTTTTTCCCTTTTTTTTTTTAAATAATCGTTACTAATCCATGTTCTGTTCGCAACGAGTTTTACTTATTTTATCTGTCCAGCTTATTTTCAATAAACGTGTACGCATGTCAAAAGATATAATTTTACTTTTATTTTTGCTTTCATATTTGGTAAAATTTCGATTTTTAACTTAAAATATTTATTACTTCTCGTAGAATATTTTAAACTATTTAAACACCGACGTGCGTATACATCTCCTAGTGCTCGGGGATGTGTCGGTGTGCGTATAAATATAATTATTGTATTTTCTACTATTTCTTCGAAAAGGGTAAAAACTCGAATTACCGAATAAGACGGAGTAAAATGATTAAGGTCGTTACGATGTGAAAGTAAAAAAATTCATTACAATTACAGGCACGTGTATGATTGTATGTAACGGCGCGAAGAATAACTGTTTCAGCAGAGGGTTGGGGGTGAATCCAATTTTATACCCTGGCCGAAGTTATGAGAGCCCGCCTGAATTTTCTATTTTTCGAAATTAGGGCGCCTGTGTACACGTTCATTGCTGCCCTCTCTTCTATCTAAACTATTCTGATAGACGTAACAACGAAGTAGTGTAGATTTTATTACTGCGACTATTACTATAATAATATTACCACTACTAGAATCAGGTTCATATTCGGTCGCTGCAAGAGAAACTAGTGGGTGGTAAAATATCGGGCGTTTTGGCTTTCCTTTGTTTCAACCGAGTGAAAACTTGAGCTTTATTACTAACTTTCCGTTATTTTCTCTACTTTAATCAGAGGGACCCTACGTTAGTCGGAGCGACTATATAAGTGTGTACCATGTTTCACTCTTACAAATACATAAAACCATCCGTAGCTCTCTATTCAGTTTTTACCGAAAAAGTTTTCTCATTTGATTATTACATGGACGCGCACTTACATGCGCAAACATTATATATATATATATAATAACAAAGTTTCTTTATTTTCAAATACAATAGAAAATGTTTGCAGCATATTTTTATACGTGTGTATATATATACATACATATATATATATATATATATACATATATATATATATAAATAATATATATGTATATATACATACATATATATAAAAAATAATATATATGTATATACTTGGACACCTGTCTAAAAAATGGGCGGGCCTTTTTCATATCAACTCTTGCGGTATAGTCCAGCAACCCTGCCGTCATTTTTCTAACCAATCACAAACCCTTTAGTTATTATTACGTCATACTTTCTCCTTTACTTTCGCTGATTCTGTGTCTTTCTTTTTCGAGCGAGACACCGACGTTTCAACTATTCTATACACGATAAGACACGTACGAACAAGTTATAGCACTGAAAGTTTAATAATTCAACACACGCTTGCGTATATAATATATATATATATATCTTTCTATATATATATAAAAAGATAAACACTGATATTACCAAATAGATACACATCCGCACGCTGGGCCGGATTAACGCATGAGCCTAGCCCAGAACCCCACGAGTCATAAATATATATATAATAATCGACCAACCCTAGAAATAGCTTCAAAAATATTTTTTACCATATTACCAACAAATTGTACAGGTGAAAGAACCTTTTCGCGATTTCACGACTAGCATTAATAAAAGATGAGCATAGAAGTACTATTACTAAAAAAAAAAAAATTAAATACAGCCTTCTTTGTATTGAAAGTGATTTATTTCGGTCGATTAACTAAAACGATATAATAGACGAATTTATAGCGCAAAAAGTAAGGCGAAAATGTGTGTAATATTTGATTTTAATAAATTATAAATGTTTAATAACTATTATTATTTTATTATTTTATTATTTTAATTATTTCTTTAAATGTGGAAAATATTAAAATCTAGAAATGTATAATCAATTCTACTTTTTTATGCAAAGCAATGTTTATATTTACATTCAATTTTACAGCAATGTTTATATTTACATTCAATTTTACAGCAATATTTATATTTACATTCAATTTTACAGCAGTATTTATATTTACATACAATTTTACATTGTATAAAAAACCATTCTTTGTTTTGAAAACGTTCAAAAGTCTACCCTTACAAAGCAACAATCACGGACCTAGGACGCCCCGAATTTTACATTGCATGAAAAAAACATTCTTGTTTTGAAAACGTTAAAAAGTCCACCCGACCTCAACAATCACGGACTCAGGACCCCCCCCCGAATATTTAATCCGGCTCTGCACACGGTAGTTATTTTGTATCCTTCACACTATAAGACGCGTACAAATAAATTAAACTAATTACATATGTAAGTATATTCTTTCGCTTCAAGGATCTTCATCGAAATCGACATTACAATTTCTCGTATTTTATTATGAAGTGCGTACGTAAAAATTAACTAATGCTTTATTATTAAAAACCAAATACCTATTAATGTTCAACACGTTCGTACATATACAGGAGATTAAACGTTATGTGCTTCAATATAAAAGATATTACAATTTCGACATAAAAATATTAAACGGACTGGAAAGCGAGAAGTAAAACTTTCTCGTTAGCGAAAACAATGTGCGTCACATAATGATCTCTTATATCAACGTACAAAGTTTTTCTATTCATATCGATAGAAAATTGTGCTGAATAAACCACGTGTAATTTTTACAGATGAAATGACACGAAACAGTAAATACCCTAAAAGATGGTGCGTACATAAATCGAGGCGCAGACAAAAAATGGATTAAGGATCCATCCTATATATATATATATATATAATCATCATATTCGTTGGCTCGGTCCGAGCATCGTGAAATGATGAGTTCCAATTTCTCTCAAACTTGTTCGCCATATGTCTCTATTTTCCGCGAGTCTTATAACTTGCTGGAGCGATGAGGCCGCAGTTAATTATTTTATCCTATCTGTGTACTTGGTTTCTGTCCTTCCGCGTATCCTTTTGCCTGCTACCATCCCTTCAAGAATTAATTTTTCTATTCCGTTCCGACGTACCACGTGTCCGAAATACCTCATTATGCGCTGTATTACTATATCACGTTTAGATCCGATCCTACATTATTCAAAACAGAGTGGTTGGTTCGTTTTTCTGTCCACGAGATTCGCAACATTCGTCGCCAGCAGAACATCTCAAAAGCATCAATGCGCCGAATATCGACTGCTTTTAGTGTCCAGCATTCCGCAGCATATAGAAAAACAGAGAAGACTAGAGTATTCATTAAGCGAATTTTCGTACTCATTGAGATGTCGTGACTTTTCCATATCTTTTGTAGTTGTCCCAAATTTAGCTGTTGATATTCGATGTTTAATATCATCGGTAGATGCACCGTGTTTAGTAATTAGTGATCCCAAATATACAAATTTTTCATCTACTTGTATCGTATCCAGTTTTTGTAATGATGCCGACGACTGCAGTTATTTATGTTTTAATTCTTTATTCGTTACGGTAAAGAAAACGCAACGAACCTTACACTTTTATTGTTGTCACAAATATAATTGCTCAAAAAAAAAAAACCACGTGTTCCTCGGAGAGCGGGGAAGAAGTGAAACATAAAGACATTTTAACTAAATTCGATAAAGAGGTTTTTTTTTTTACTACGGGTGTTGGTAGTACGGTACATGCGAACGGGATATATATATATATATTATATGTGTATATATATATATATATATATATATACATATATATATATATATATAACAGACAGAGGAGAAAATATGCAGAGAGAGATACGAAGGAGAATATCTCTCGCATGGCCTGCATTTGGGAAGTTGTCCAATATATTTCGAAATAAAGATATACCGAACAGTTTGAAGAGCAAACTTTATACCCAATGTGTCTTACCAGTGTTAACATACGGAGCAGACACGTGGAGCTTCACAAAGGGAACGACTATGAAAATCAGGAAAACGCAAACAGCTCACGAAACGATAATATTAAATGTCAAGTTAAAAGACAGGAAAACCATTACTTAGATCAGGTAGCGCACAAAATTGACCGACGCGGTGGAGCGAATATCAAAATTAAAATGAACGTGGGCTGGACATGTAGCGCCTAGACATGATGGCAGGTGGATAAAACATGTCCTGCAATGGTGCCGATTGTATTCGAAAAGGAAAAGGGGCAGACCAACAACACGGTGGCGAGACGACATTGCCAAACATGCAGGGATCAATTGGATCCGGGTTGCACAAGACCGGAATCGTTGGAAACGTCTAGGATATGCCTACACCCAGCAGTGGGTTGAAATGGGCATAACGTGATAACGTGATATATATATATATATTCGCCCGTTACTTCGTTGACATACCTAACGTAACAAAATGTAGTTTGATAGGCAGGTGCTGATATATATATATATATATATAATCTCCGTCTGTTATTTTTGCTCGCTCGCTCACTCGTTTATCGGGTTATCTCCCCATATAAACCGCGCCAATAGAAGTTTCACTTCAAAAACCGATTTTATTTTATTCTTTACCTCCCACACACACACACATGTATATATTTTTTTATATATATATATATATATATACAATTCAAGAGCATTGGTCTTGTTTTGTAGCTAACTAACCATGGTTATTCCTTCGATTTCTCATTTTGCTAATGAATCAGTTTGTAATTGGAAGTGACTGATGAGATGATATAGTGGAAACAGATGAAAATGAAAGCGAATCTGACAATAAAAGTGGAACGGACAATGAAGATTCAGAAATGGAGGAAAAGATAATCAACAACGATGAAAGATGCACATAGAAAATTCCATCAAGTACATAGAACATGGTCATAGGCAAGTCCAACAGACCTTCTACTGCTATGACGATTGCATGAAAAGCAAAGAAGCGATCTAATAAACGCTTATGGATATCTTCAAAAAATAACATTTTTTTTTTTAATCCGAACATGTGCTCCATGTATGTGTGTATTTTTAATTGTTAATCGCTATTTAATTTTTATTTGTATTTCCTTTTATCATTTTGTAAAACGTACAGCGAATGATTGACGACGTTTTCATTCATTTCCCCCGTTTACCCGCGTTTCCACTCACGATTTGGACAGAATCCACTTTATCCGACTTTTTGATTATCCGAGAAACCGTCGGTCTGATGAAATTATTTAAAGTATCTTCGATCAAACTCAATTTAAAAATAAATCGTTTATTTCGGTAAACGATAATATTTTGTGGTAGTTGACACGCAAAAAAAAAAAGAGAATTATACGAAGCGAGAATTTAAACCTTATAAAAGGGGTACAGTATAATGGAGTTATTTCAAGTCTGGCGAAATTAAAAAATCTTCTCCCGAGGGCTGAACTTTAATCGAGCTTAACCGGGTCTTTGTTAACAAGCGGCCTTTTGAAGATGATATTTGAAACTTCGAAAACTTTTTCGAAACGAAAAACAAGTTACTCGTTAACGGAATTTATAAACATTCACAGCGTCCTTTATACAGACGCAATATTTTCACTACTGCATTGTAATAATATTTTAATTATTTCGATACAAAATCTTATATATATATTTAAACGAGTAATATCTGTCTATATTAGGATAGAAGCATTTGGAATGTGGCACTTTAGGCGGATGGAGAAAATGAGCTGGACGGAGAAAACAACAAATCGAGAAGTTTTGAAACGGGTCAATGAAAGGGAACAAGTATTGAACCATATTAAAAAACGGAAACTATGTTGGATGGGGCATGTGTTACAACATTCGCTTGTGCTAAAATCGGAACTAAATCGAGCTTTGTTTTTTCTTGGCTGATTATAATTAATCCACTATGACATTATCTGATATTATTCGAGGTAATAATTTATACGAATGAGACAGCAAACTTATTGACCTGTAATTGGTCAGACTGTGTGTGTGTGTCTCCTTCATTATGTATTACAATTATCTCCGCTCCCGGACAAAATATTATATATATGTATGCATGTGTAATTGATATATATATTTTTTATTTTCGTATTTTATACATTTTGAAATTCGCACACAATAAAATTAATCTGCCTGTCCCTTCGTTAATTTCAAAAAGTTACATATTTTATATCGCAATTTTCTAGATTTTTTTTTTTTTTATATTATGGTATTCGGAAAGGAATAACGAAGTGTTATTTTATTTCTTGGACTTACAAAAATTTCTTTGACATAATTAGGACGAACTAATAAATACCTACAAACACTTGAACTAAAGATATAATCAAACAGATATACTGTAAATAAACTGTGAACCATTAAAATATTGGATGACCACTGTCGAGAGTCTTCATACTCTTAAAAAGACGTAGGAGATGTTTAGGTGTTCCACACACTTTTTCAAATATTTCCACTTTCATCCATTTAAACAAAACACAGATATGACATTAAATTTCTTCGTTTTTTTTGTTCTATTAATTGTTTTGCGTTAATTATCTGTTCACTGGGCCCTCTACCTTTTATGATTTTGTTTGTTCCTGCGATATCTTTTTTGATAAGTATATTTTCAACCTATCGTTAATTATTTTTTCTCGAGTGAGGTATTTAATGCTATTAAACCTATAATTACTGTACTCGATTTTTGACCATTTTTTTTGCGTTTACGGTTGAAAATATAGTGATACCAGTCTGGCATGAGTTTAATGTTATTGTATAAATCTTTATATTCATTATTTTGTTCGTGTCTTTCTATATATCCAAACATATATTATTTATATATTGATTTTTGTCGTGTCTACATACTTTCCAAATTTCTTTAATTATTTGTGCTATTTTTCTTTGGCCCTCTACCCAGATTTTCTTCTTTATCAACTTCCTTTTGTGCTATTAGTATCATTGTCACTGGATGTTTTTTTTTTTTTGATTAGTTGGCCTACTTTACTGTTCGGTTGTATTTCTTGTTAGCGCAAATTTTAATTTCTCGTAATGTTTTATTTACATTAACACGATTAGGTTGGGTTATTTTTTCACGTTTTACGATGGCAGCGACAAGGATCCCTTCGCTTCCTATTCACTCTTTCTGATCTTACTGTCCTTGATATTCCTACCAGGAGAAAATTCTTCCAGCAAATTACTCAGAAGGTCCTCAGGATAGTATTTAGCTCATCGGCATTTATTTATTGCGATATAAATGTATAAGTTTTCATATTAAATTCTTATTCGAATTACTTATATCGATCCACTATCGGACGTAAGCTTTCTCCCAATTCCTCCCCCTTTTCTAGGTCAACTCCATAATCTGTTTGGTCCATCTATTGTCTATTCTTCTGGCTATATGCCTGTTCAGTTCCATTTCAGCTGCCCTACTCGTAGTATAACATGTATTACTTTTGTCTGTTACCCAAGTGTTTCGTTTTAACGCACTACTTTGGGGCCCAACATCAATCGTAAGATTTATAGATAATTTAAATCTTATTAAATATACGCCCACGATATACTGTTCCTTTAAAGTTAACCTTCTCTCACTAAAATGTATGCATCTAACATCTACGTACACATGAAAGTGGCGTTAAAAAGTAAGAGTACACTATTGAAAAGAAAAAGGAAGCACGCGGCATCCATATTTGGGCATTATATGAATGGGCAAACGGATATCAGTGACAATAAGCTCCCTTCCCGATTATAAAAATTATTATCAAGACCTATTTCGATGTTATTAGACGAACCAAATAAGGCTGATGGTCTCGAAGATGTGTACGTGTACATTTTTATGAAGCAAACGGATACGAGAGCTTTCCTGGTTATAGTGTTGAACTCGCTTCTACAACTCATACGTAATCCTTATTAGAGTCCCCTCTTGTTGGCATTAGGTCCGTTATATAGTGAAAAAACGGTAAGTAGAACAACCGATGTCACTTGTCATTCTATAGATAGGGACAAAACGTTAAAAAATACACTGTTGGAAGAAAGAGACAAGTATCGGCTGAGAAAAAGACGGAAAACTGTAGCTGGTAGTTGTGCGTTATAAACGGTCGAAAGGGGATGTTGACCGGCCGGCCGGACGGTCAAGTAACCCCTGCGAAATATTGATTATAACCGTTTACGTCTTCAGGAGTAACCAGAGCGGGACGATAATAAAAGCGGGCTAGTTTATATAAGGATAAACCTGCAATCTTTCTCTGTCTTTTTGAGTATTATACATACACATATATACATAAATACAAATACATACATATAAATACATACATATAAATACATACATATATATAATGATAAGAAAATTTTTATTCTCCCGTATATAAGATTCTCTTGCGCGGGGTAAGAAGATATTTTCATAATAATATCATAATTTCAAAAAAGGGCGGTTCAGCGGCGCACACACGTGGAATATAATATTAAGTTCGCTATTGGCCAGCGTTATGTAATATAATAACCAATCCTATTTCATAATTCTTCATAACACATTTCATATTTCTGGACTTTTTACGTAATGGGTGGTACTACCACTACCGTTCTTACCGCAGAATATGATTTTGTACTCTACTTCCACCCTTTACCGCTGTTATACTGTTCTTCGCGAAATCTAGCCAATCGTATCGCCGAAATTTATTTAGAATATTTTATTATTATTATAGCAGCTAGACCGCGGTATGTGCCCTATTATAACCTGCATCCGATGAAAGTTACGAATCATAATTCGTAAAATGCGCGGGTTAGAAAACTTCCTAAATCAATTGAAGATTAATTTGGATAAATTGTGATAACAGTTTAGCAAAATTAAATTGTTGCACAACATAATATTTCTCCATACCTTTGATTGTCTAAAAGATAACTTAGTGTCATCTTGAACGACATCTCTGTCGCGTCATACACATTAATTATTTATTGTCTACATCATAAGTATCACATTTTTTGAAACGTATTAAAAACAATATTATTATTATTATTATTTGTGTTATTATTAGTTAGACGTCTTCCTGAATGATAGAAATGTTTGATAAATTTTCGATAAAATTTGATAAAATTTTAATCATCTTGAGTTAGCTATCGGTTACAACGACAAGCCTGTTTTCTTCTAAATTATTATTATCCGACGTAAACGTATTGTACTCCGATTTATCATATGAAAATTAATTTAACAAAAATAATTATTTTGCATTATAATTTAAATAAATTATGGAAATCCCGTACGATCTAATATGTTAATCGGGCGGATTATACGTTTCTCGGGAAGTAAACCGCGGATGTAATTTGTACTTAAATTATCATTTAAAGGCCGTGAATGATGTGACGTATTGAAACGTATCCAGAAGCAATTATTGTTATTGTAACGAATAAAACATACATCGTCGATTGATAGGTTCAATAAGTATTAGTAATAATAAACATTAATACGAACATAAAATAATTTCAACAAATCGTGAATAGTTTCTCACGAGATAATTTAGGTTTTCCACCCCCGGCGACATTCGAACTGATGTCGTGATCTCTTCTTCTTCTTGTAATTTCCTACCAAAGTTCGGTGATCGTGTACCCAAGATACGTTCAAAGTCTGCGCAGTAATTGTTTCATGTTTCCGACTGTTTCTATTCTAATTTTATAATCCGGATTCCGATCATCCGTTAGTTAATATACTAAAAATATTTAATTTTTTTTTAGAAGAAAATATATTTATTGATTTACATAAATTAACAATAGTACAAAACCAAAAAATTACGCGTATCGGAATTATGATAATCTAAGTTCTTATGTAATATTTCTTCTAAGTAGAAATTAGTATATTTACTAGTTTGACGAATATAATTCGCGGGAAAAATCTAAAAAACCCACTCCATAAAACATTTTGTATCGCATTAAGCGCACAAAAGAGAATCAGTATATTATTCGATAGAAAACAATAATAATGAAGATAGATAATATAACACACGTGTACACACCTATATAAATATATATACATACATATCTAAAAAGGAATGTTAGTTTATCAAATATGATTAATTTAAAGTATATTTATGTTTAAGGCGTCTATGCTCATACTTTGTGTACATAAACTGTAATTCCCTGGAATCATAATATTTTGTTGCTCTTTTTACTTGTAGTACGCGGATATATATCCAGTATGACATGTTTTGCTAACAACCATAATTATAGCTTTATATATATCACGATACGCTTATATAAATCCACTGCTGGATGTAAACGTTCTACTTTTTCTTCCATCTATGGCGATCACCGGCCTCTTCCATCAGTTTTACACCGGTTGACCTTTTTATATTCTATACCATTTCTGTATCCTTCCCTTAGTAGCCACTCCGTTATTCGTTTCGTCTACGACCTACCCAGTTCCATTTCAGCTGCGCTGTACGTTCTGCTGCACGCGACAGTTTAGTATACTGTCTTATCCATGTATTGGCTTTCCCGTCCGACATCTTAATTCCCAACATAACTCTTAAATATATATTTCGTCAGGCTCCATGTTTCCGTTTAATATTTAAGCCCCGGAATAATATATATATATATATATATATATATATATATATCAGTGTGTTGTATAATGTGATACATATATATGTTTTACTGCACCTTATTCCTACGCAAACATCTTGCGTTTTTGAACACACACACACAGATGCATCAGTAGCGTAGCATGATAAATTTTTTACTGGGTATACAGAATTTTAAAAAATACTTACATAAGTCACTTAGAAAAATTATAATAATAAAATTGGGTTCGTTGGTTTTAGAAGCTAGAATTTATTATAGGATACCTTAGCAAGTTTTGAACTCCGGTAATACTCGTTAAATCATGATGATCATTTATTTACAATAAATAGAATCATGATTATTAAAAGTAGTTACCGCTTATTGTGCACATAGATTTGCACAAAACTGGATTTAAAAATTTAATGTACTAAATTATTTTGTTATTAAAAATAACAGGGACTGATCAGTTAATTCTAAATTTATTTATTGATAACGTAAAACCTGAATCATAAAAATTACATTTTTTATGTTGGAAGATAATCTGAAAAATTATCAATTGTAAAATAACGTATTTCCGTTACAAAGCAACAAAAGTGAAAAATGAGATAAAATTAGGATGTAAATATGTGCGTTAGTTCTATTATATATATATTTTAGATTTACACCGCGGTAAAAAATCATTGAACAGTTGAGATAAATCAATCAAGATATTTTCGTTTATCAAGATCAGAAATATTTATAACCACAGGTCACTTTAGAGCCATGTGGATCTGTAACTGACTAATTTAACCCGTCTGCCATGTTTCGTAATGATTCAGGGCAAAATGTTTATCTTTCCATTTCGAACTTTCTATACGGCAGCACCTTAATTAATTCGGATTCGCTACATTTGTTCGAAGTCTCTGATCTTTATTTCCGATTCAGACTGTATCTCCTCCATCATTTCGAACATAGGTGTAATCAAGGGAGAAACATTATAAAACTGTCGATTATCTAAGCCTATATCGATCGGTGATGCAATTACGACACGAGGAACGTCCACATTGCAGCGTACGTTTCTCAGCTTTTTTCCTGGTAGCAAACAATAAACCAGCGGAATATATAAATGTGATTTTTATATTGGTGAATTATGTGGAATTGTTGAAAAAAATTCGGCCAATACTTAAACGTGTACCATCGACCAGACCGTAGAATCACCGTGAACTATCATATTTGAATGACACGTCAACAATTTGATGATTATCGTCAACGTATAAGAAACCTGAATTGTTTTAAATTCTGTTTCTTGTATACTGTATAAATGATATATATCGCTTAATTGTAAAAATTAATGAACGCGTAAATAATAAAAATGATAATAAATTACAGAATTAATTTTATAACTACTGGAAACATTCAGTGATTGTACTCTTACTCGTATTTATATTTCGTTTCGCGAAAATTTTGTTCATTTATTTATACGGCTATATAGTAAAGCAAATAATAATAAATTAAATTAATTTGTTTTCACCTTTTTCTTAAAGTTTCAGAGCTCATTTTTAGATTTACTGATACATCTACAAATACGTGCATTTAACACGATTTCAAATTATCATCGATTTACCATTATGATTTTTAATCGATTTATTTTCAAGGTGAATATTTTAATTTTTTCCTCTTACGTTATTCGAAAATACGTTACCTTCTTACGTTATTAGAATTTGTTGATATTTTTACAATGTTCCGATAGATAAATTTATTATTTACGTAAAAAGAGCGATATAAATAACATTTTAATTATGTTTATTGTTATTTGACGAACGACAAATTTATATCGATCATTGAAAGTTTTCTGACTAATGTATTGTTCTTCTTCTTATCGTGTCGGTCATTTATATTCCTTTTTTTTCCCAATATTTTACCATTTGAACTGCATCGTCCGAGATTCCGTCTATTCTTGTCATATCTTCCATCCCGCATCGCACCGGCAGCAATGAGCAAGTTAATAGGTGCTCCGAATCTTGTACCATGCCACAATCACATCTGTCATTATCTGTAATTTTCCACTGTTTCATGTTCTTTGCTGTTCTACCTGTCATAGTTCTTATTCTATTTAGAGTTTTCCATGTTGACCACGGCAATTTATTACCGGGAGGTAGATGTTCGTTCGGTTGTTCCCATAATTTTAATCGGTTTTCTTTCAGCCTTCCTTTCCATAGCGCCAACCTAGTGATTTCCGGCGTTTGTGTCAGAGCATTTGCTGTTTTAAGAAAACTCTTTCTTGACTTGAGTCGAGTTATTGCTGCTTCTTTTGCATTCAATGGATGTCTTATATCTTGTTCTTGTTTTGTTTTTTCCTTTCCAGCCATCACTTCCCGTCTTATACCTGGTGGTGCTATGCCGGATAATATTTCTACTTTATCGATCGGTGTCGGCTTCAAACATCCTGTAACTATACGATAGGTTTCATGTAGTGCTACATCAATTCTTTTTACGTGTACTGAATTCCGCCATACTGCACTAGCATATTCACCTGCGGAATAACACAGAGCTAAAGCTGATGTTCTTAATACATTTGGATCTGCACCCCAGGTGGAGCCAATCAATATTGTGAAAATATAATAATTGAAAATCATTTTAATTTTTTTCCTACCGCGTTTCTCGAAAATATGAGACCAAATTTTTACGTTGCTTTAATAGTTAAATTGATTAATTATACTTTTTTAATTTATCCTATTACGTTTATTCTTCTTAAATATTTAATAAACGCGCGAATATTGTAATTTAATTTGTTTTCACAGCAGTAAAAGATGACGAGAAAAGTTTCATTAATTACAAACATATATATACTTTCAAAGTAAGTATTTTCATGTTCATACCTTTTAATTGAATTTCGTAATTTCGTTTTAGTGAGAAAAGAATTATAAAAATTTTAAAATAGGTAGAATACAAATTATTATTCACACACCTTGCTTAAATAAAGGCATATCTACCGTTGGTATGGAAGTGGTTGATCAATACTTTCTCAAAATTGCGGACACCTGTTTCCACGCATTACAAGAGAGTAATGTCAATGAGACAGTGTTAGATTGTAGTATGGAAGATTTAGCAGGAGGTAAATTTAACGATTTCAATAATTTAGCTATAGAAGAAATAAACAACAGGAAAAAATATATAATTTGTTATATTAGTAATAAAAATAGTATTTGTTTAGAACTTTAAGGAAAATATTAAATTTAAGATACAATTATGATGGTATATTGGGAAGTAAGTTGTCAAATTTGGATTAAAATTTTCTATTACAATATATATATTTTCAATATTATTGTATTATTTTTATCATTAATGTAAGTGCAGTTTGAAGTGGCATAAGTCTTAATTGGATTGTCGCTTTAAATTCCATACTATAAAAATTTTTTTAAATAAATATATTATTTTGAAAAGAAAAAACAATAGTTTCTCAAAATGATTAGACATTCTGGAAAATATCGTAACAAATTAAACGCTTTAAATTATCAACTTTATAGCTAAAAAAAGACTAGTGATCTGAATATATATACTTGTATATTTCGAGCATCCGCTGAAGTTTTGTACATATATATATATATATATATACGTGATATATTAAGTAATTGAAAAAGGTCGCAAGTACAGACCTCGGAACTATTTTTTAAGCTTCGTATTAATAGTAGTTTTTTTTGAATTTGATGCACTGTCGGCTATTGGAACCATTGATAATTTTTGTTGAAAAGTTACCTTAGTTTTTTGTTTTTTGTCGATAGTGAGAATGTTTTTTAAGTTATTTGAAGATATATCGCGCACTGTTTCTTGAGGATGTTGACGTTGGCTACAAGTTTGTGTTATATAGTGAAAAGTATTAATGGAATCATAGAAGGGAAGGAAAAATCGTGTCGTTACATAATATAGAAAATGAGAAATCGAGAGGATACATAAGAAACAACGGAAAAATATATGATAATTTAGCGACGATTGAAATTAAGGGAATTAACGTATGCGCCGCGCAAAATCCCTTTATGTTATTTATTAAGATGTCATTTTGATTGCAACATGAGTTACAAAAGATGGTCAAAAGGGGGAATCTAATAAAATGGGTATATTCATAAACGGTAATAAAAACTAAAGTTACGGTAGTAAGCAAAGCTGCGGGAATAAAAAAGACATCAATTAAAGTCAATAATAGAATCGTACAACAGGTTAATACATTTAAATACCTAGGATATAAACGGCACATGGGACTTTGATTACGAAATAAAAACTAGAATTGAATATGCAAGAAACGTGTTTCCGAACATGAAAGGTATATTTGCGAACAAAACGATGAAATGGGACACCAGATGGAGGTTTGTGAAATATTATATACGGGTCATACTACTATATGGAATGGAAGCCTGAACGATGGAAAAATTAATGCTAAATAGATTCATTCGAGATGTGGCTATACCGTCGGATGTTAAGGATTCTCCATGGACTGTTAAAATATCAAATGCGGAAATAGTAAAACGACTAAATAAAAGATTAGAGTTAGAAAGAACTATTAAGAAAAATAGCTTACTTCGTGCACATCTTGAGGAACAACATATATGAAATGTTACAGCTGATTATTGAAGGAAACATCACTGGAAAACGAGGAAAAGGAAGGAGAAGAAAAGCATGGTTAATGCAAAAGAATGGACAGGACTTAATACAGAAACCTTATTGCGGAAGTTAGCCAACAGATTGGAAGTCAGAGAGACAATCGCCAACATCCATTGAGGATACGGCACCAGAAGAAGAAGAAGTTATTAATTTCTAAAATATAAACGTTGATATACAAAAAAGCGTACCTTAAGGAAATATATCATTGAAAATGGTGTATTACGCATTTATCGAATCGATATATTAAGTCATGTATTACACGCATTTCATGTGAAATATATTTAGACAAAATAACTTTTAATATTCCTCGGAGCAATTAATTTGTTCCTTCGAGTGTGAACCTTTTTCTAAATATTTATCTGCAGTTTTTAATTCACCTCCGTATTTTGTCAGGCTGGTCAAAATTATACTTATTACATTCGAATTCGTTCGATATAAAATTAAATTCGTATATATTTACTTTAGAATTTACCAAAATGTATTTAGAAATACATTTATCCGTTGCTGAGGACAATATATGGACCGAGCGAATTATGAAGCGGGCTCGTAGAGAAGGGCGGATAAGTAATCATGTACAAGAGGGGAAGATGATATGCGTAAAAATCAAGTGGCTGCGCTAACGATCGGATTGCACGCAGGAATTAACAGAAATATCCGACAGTGAATAGACATAAATAATTACAATTAGAATAAATTACAAACTAGAAAACTGTTTACACGCGAAGAACAAAAAAAAAAAAAAAAGATGAATGAGGGTGAACAATGTATTAACGTTTGGGTTTCTAACTTGAATCATGCCATTTTTTCATGTAATCTATATAGTGCACACAGAGAAACCCTAATCAAGATATTATTACAGTTAGGTATCTTCCCTCCGTACTCTATTGCATATATGCTTAAATAATCCTCTTGTGTTGATATGGCCTCTTATATATATAAATCCAATATTATTTTGTAAATCCTCGTATAGTGTATTTTCCTTCAATTTATATTCTTTATCAGATTTTAATATTTATTTTCATTTTACTTGTAAAATTGTGTTTTTTAAAAAATGTTTGTGTTTGTATATTTTTATATTTTATATTTTACTTTCGGACATCATACATCGCAATAGTAAATGAAAAATTTAAAATTCCACCAATATACAACTTTTACAGAATCCGGAAAATAGTGTTGAAGAAAAAATTAATATAAAAAAACAAAATTAATAAACAAATGTATTGATATTGAATTTCAACAAATAAAAAAATAGACAGAACTGAAGCAGACAGTCACAATCATCATCACATATTTTTAAGTAATTATATTTAATTTATATTTTTAAAATATGATGTTTTAAAATATTTCACTTGATAATGGCGTAAATGCCGAAAAGCTTTGTGTTTTCTTTAAGAAAATAAATATTAGTGATTTAACTAATTTTCAATTGTTTTTTTTTATAAAAAAATCACTACATTCCACATTATAAAAAATTTTAATTAAAAATAAAGGAAAAAAAACTAAAAATTTGCGAATAAGAAGTTTCATCCTAGGACTAGGGCAATTTATTCCTTTATAAATAATTACAATTAGAATAAATTACAAACTAGAAAACTGTTTACACGTGAAGAACAAAAAAAAAAAAAAAAAAATGAACGAGGGTGAACAATGTATTAACGTTTGGGTTTCTAACTAAAAATTTTCGAATAAGAAGTTTCATCCTAGGACTAGGGCAATTCATTCCTTTATGGTGGGCCCGGTTATGATAATTTAAATGTAACAAAAATTACGATAAATACAGAAGTAAAATCGACGAAAAATTATAGTAACCTTAGCCGTAGATATTTGCCGCTAATTATAAATTCGCACGTATAAAATGAGTACGAAATTATCTGTAGGTATCTTAATTACACACGAACGAGATGTTACGTAGGAAATAAGATTCGGGAAACAGAAGTAACAGGCGGTAAATAAGTAAACGAAGGAAAGAAATGTATGTACGCGTAAATGCGTATATTCCGATATAAGGCGATTGATGATGGACTTTATTTTAGGATCGGCCGATGCAGGACAATACAACACCCTTGGGAAACTATGAGAAGGCCTTAATGCTTTTGTCCAGCTACAGACAAGGAGGGGTAAGAAAACCCTTATCCTTCGAAAAGGAGAAAACCGTTTATAATCCTTTTTTGCTGCGGTACCACTACAAATACTACGATTGTTTGTATATATAGTTCCGTGCGAACTTCTCGCTGGAGTAACGGTTTTAATATAGTTTCTCGAAGCAGTTCCATATAGAGATTATACAACGAAATAGTATAGACGAGGTAAAAGTATAGACGGGTTCTAAGGGTGATGGACTACCGACCGGGCAGTTTTTCTGGCTATTATCATTATTATTATTATTATTATTATTATTATTATTATTATTATTATTGTGATTGTTGTTGTTAGGTAGTGTTTTCCGTATTCATTTTTATGGCTGTGTTGTTGTTATAAACAAGTAGAGGAAATGACCACGTGGACGAAAATGGAAAGAAAAGTTTGTATTAAAAGTGAGACAGACCGAGACCGTCGACATTGGCTAACACCACAGATCAATAATACAAAACCTACCAACTTTGTGTATTTCCACGTTTTTTTTTTTTTGTATACTTCGCGTTTTGTGCATATACGTATATATAAAATATATACACATATAAATATATATATACAATAATTTTTACCTGAATTAGAGTGTATTTTTTGTAAAATCATTCAATATCAATAACACGTGTGTTAAACTGATATTTGTACATGCGAGATGAAAAAAATATTTGCAACGTATTAAACGATACAATTTTCTCTTTTCGAAATATTTCATATTTACAGTCGTCATTAATTTTATTCTACATAACATAAATATGAAAAAATTGAACGTGTACATAAATTACGAATAATTCGAAATAAACTATACGTATACATTAAATTGATTAGAAATTTATACACTTAACAAATGGTAAAAAATATAAATACTACCCTGTTTATGCGTGGACTTCGAATGAAAGATCTTCATATCGATAACATTAGGGAGTTTAATATTCCGCGCGCCCCTTGCAGTAGGTTATAAGATGCGTGCGCATATCGTTTCTTTTATTTTGTGCATTCTTTCGCGGTAAACGGTAACTTTTATTAATTCCCGATTACAATCTTTATTTTAAGATATTAATTCAGTAATTTAACCAGTCTGCTTATTATTAACAATTGCGTAGTTTGTCTTTAATGTTTAAAATTATTACATTTATGGGATTTATAATTCGTAAATAATAATATCCGAATTATCATAATAATTAAGGGAATACGCTTCCAACTAGATATAACCTGGGGCATTTTGCAACGTTAATGTGTCTACAAACTTAACTAACCGCCTAATGAATGTGACGCAGTAGAAACTGGCTGTCCATTCTATCTCGGATCACATTAGCGTATAGAATAAAAATTAATTTAATTTAGGTAAACTAATGCATCGCCCAACATTTTCAATATACACGAGAAATTTCCAGGGTTATTAAGATTTTTTCCCTTCTCAGAACAATGATAAAACTTTTCACCGTCAGCTAAAATAATATATATATCGACTGAATATACTTCTGCGCGCCTGAATGTGTGTAAGTATGTGTGAAGTTTCTGTGCAATATCGTTTAAGCGTGTTTAATGGTTAACACGTGCAACTGGTATATGTATGTACATGGGATATATGTATATGTGTATATATGTATCATGTACAGATAATTCTCGTTAGAAGTGCATATATGTACACATTCCATGACTGGGACTGAAATGTGAGTGTACGAGTATTGTGTTATATATATATATATATAATATACATGTATGTATGTTCACATATATATAATGGGCATTAGTGATTCCACCCAAGGCTGTAAGAAATTGATGATGTAATTCATTAAATATTTATACTACGGGCTGATATGTAATTGAATATGATCATGTATACGCTATTGTTCTGTGAGCTAAGCAAGTATCTGATGATGTTAATTGGCAGTGGGATTCTTACTTATAATACGTGACACGAATTTTGATTGGTACATTCTCTATAATAAGTGCGACTGAAAAATAAGTGGTTTTCATCGGTGATGGCGAAGGGGCCAATTTGTGTGTGAATAGAACTTACGGAATATTGTTGACGTTAAGTCTTAGATAAACGAAATGCTGTTTTCTATGTTGCTAGGAAGATTTGAGAGCCAAGGAATTACTGCAATCGAA
Organism: Coronaproctus castanopsis; assembly: GCA_032883995.1. Lineage (NCBI taxonomy): Eukaryota > Metazoa > Arthropoda > Insecta > Hemiptera > Monophlebidae > Coronaproctus > Coronaproctus castanopsis. The sequence goes on from CM065053.1 coordinate 143,444,731, forward strand.
GGTTGAATATTCCTGAATTATTTGGCAGTAATACCTCCAAGTGCAGTTCCAAAATTCTTTGTGCAAAAATTTAATCTCAGATAATATGTCCCTAATAGGTCTAATGAAGTGGAATGAGCCATTCTTGAGGGCGCTTTTAGCAAGATTGTCTACGGTATCATTACAGTTGATACTTGAGTGGCTGGGAATCAAGACAAATTCGACATCGACGTATTTCAGAAATAGATTATAAATACTTCTTAAAATATCGTAGACTGATGGAAAATAACAGCTATTAAATGATGAATTTAAAATAGCATATGTGAATCCGTGAAAATTATCATATTCTAACTGATATTTAGCAAAGCACTCACCTGTAAATACTGAAGAAAATATAGGTAGTTTAAATATTTTTGTAACGTTCAAGATAAGAATAATAAATGCGGAACCAACTCCATCGGGAGATTTAGAGACATCACTATAAATATTTATCTAATGTTGCAAATGGAACTGAAGAAACGTATCAAAGTGACTGACGTGTGTACGGTTATTAATAAAAGTATAGAAGTCTATAGATATGTGCAAACAGTTAATTTCAAATGGTACTGAAAATAAATCCATGGAAAATGGGGAATTGTACTATCTTTATAGTTAAATAAACGTTTGGCACTTGCACAAAGGAGAGGACGTTTTATGAAAGCAAAGCTCCATTCCAGCGATATGTGAAGAAACGCGCTGGATATGTATGAATCTTGGAAAGCGATAAATTTATCACCGAAGTATTGTCGTCGAATAGAAAGTGGGGGAATTTTACGTTCAATTTCTAAAGCGGCACTGGGGTGGATCGCATACTTCTCAAAGTGAGACGAAGAATTTGGTAGTATGTTCACAGTTTGTTTAAACATGCATTACAGTAAAGAAAACTGACATAAGTCATAACGTTACGTATGAACGATATGTATATGATAAGCATTGAAACGGGCCTCAGCTTTTGTTTTGGATGTGATCTGACCAACATAGTTTATTATCAAGTACGAGACCTAGATATCTATAAGAAGTAGCATAGTTTAATCGGAGTACTATTTATATGAATACCTAAAATATGCGTATCCAGTCGTCGTGAAAATGGAATGTACATATTTATCAAATTATATGGCTAGATTTGTTTATAACATGGGCGCGTTTGTAACTGAAAGTAATTAGTTAATATAATGAATTAAATCATTAAGGGATGAACCCCACCTGTAAACTATATACTATGTAATCTGCATATGAAAGCGGAACTGACGTTTGCGTTAATAATGTCAGCGATATAGAGGTTAAAAAATGTTGGACTTAAAACAGAGCCTCGCGTAAGAGTTAAATATAAGTGGCGAACTATGAGAAGATTGTTAGAGTCTGGGAATATTAATCTTCTATTGAAAAACAAGGAACAGATACTTCGACAAAATTTTTCGGATATTTCGAAAGCGATGGATTTCTGGAAGAGAGATGGAAAGGATACTGAATCGAAAGCGGATTCTATGTGTAAAAATATCGACACTTAGAACTGTTTGAAATGTTTCGTATACGTTAGCAACAAGACGAGAAAGACATAACGAGCTCGTGCACCGTCTGAAGCCATACGTATTAGATGGTATGTTTCTGTTGTTTAGAAGCCACCATTACGGATGTTAATTATTCTATCAATTGTCTTCTGTATACAGAACGCCAGTGATATAACGCGGATGATGTTTTTGTGCGTTTTTTAACTTTTAAAGTCTTTCTAGGATTCCGAGGAAACAGAATATTTGAGGGAGTAATTGAACCAATTTTATCGCTGAGATTGGCAGGTAGTTCAGGACAGAATATGGAATACTATCTAAGCCGGACATACCTTTTTTTTCGTATAAGAGAGAATGATTTATTATCAATTTACAATCCCTGTAACAAACCACCATATTAATTGAAGAACTTACAAATTAGTTATAGTAGATTTATACTTCGTGAAACGGTAACGGTAGAGCTTTGTCTGTGAAATTAATTCCAGCAGTTTTGCGGGTATAAGATATAAGTCGATAATTTAACACGTGCTGATAATCGCCTGATTTATGCGTAATACTAGCTGTCTTCAAGAGTTGTTATCCATATACGTAGTTTAAATATAAATTGTACAATCAATATTATCGGGATCAATGTTGTACAAAGGTTTCAAATTGTTTATCGATTCGCAGCAATAATTTTCGATTGCGGTATTATTAAATTTGATCCACGATCTTTATATTGACTTCGCGTAGGTGAAACTTATCTTCAACGAGCTAGATTTAGTCGGATTGCAGATTATTCGATCCATACAAGATGACTATCAAGCAATAATATATCCAGCATAGAAGAGTAATATGGTAAAAAGATGAATTTCAAATTCAAATAAACCGTTTTCTACTTCGTAATTTATACGTACGGTCGTTCTATTACAACTATTATACTATCACTACCACCATGTAAGTATTGATGGAGTTTTTTCTTTTGCCGATACTAATACGATGATGTGAAAAATAACGCGTCGACTAATGGCGGTACCGCTGTACCATTAATAATGGGAGATGAGGCGAACGGAACGGTTTAAGATGAAAACCCGTCTAAAACGGCTACGATAAACGTAATGAAAAGAACAAATTTCAAACGACACGACGGTCTGCGGGAAAATAGCGAGATGTTCGAATCGGTCGAGCGGACTGTTTACACAACGGGCAATAGTATAGAAAGAAGAGGCCACTTCACACGGTCGACGTGCCGACTTAAGAAACGGCGTCCTTAATGGAAATGTATAAATTGAATCGAGTCGCGAAACGGCGAATCTCTCGAAGTTTGTTGGCCGTCTATAATAATATCGTACGAACGTAAGACCGGCATTTTAGAAGTTGAAAGGAACGGTCAGTTGTTATAAAGCGAGAGTATTAAGATTGGCGGTTGGAAGCTAAGAGAGAAACGGTCGGTATAAGTAAAATTGAACGTTGGATTTACGTTTCGTTTAAAGTGGACGACAGACGCTCGCTATTATCGACGCGAGAAGTACGAGAAACGATAGATAGAAACAAGTCGCCCGATCGACGGGGCGACGGACGGTAAGGTAGCTTCTTGACCGAAGCTTTTCGTGGTTATCGCAAAGTTCGGGGCAATATTAAACGCCCGGAAACAAACAGATAAGATGGTAAAGGAACAAGTTGGAACTTTCGTAAAAGTTAACAGCAGTGCAGGTATTGTTTACACATTCTACCGCTATTGTGTTTCCAAACTCTATGTTCTATATGTATGTTGTATCTTTTTTGAATACGTCTTAGCAATTTCGTCCTGGTCATTCCATTAGAGTACACGAGCCGGCCACTTTAAACGCCTATACTATTTCATCGACTGAATAAATTTTCTCCCATATAGTACTTAATTTTTTTCTTTTCAATAATTTTCCAACAACTCCGGGAAGATTTAAAATTTATAAAGTTTCTAGCGTCTAAAATTTCGCGACAATTACAAATTCATTTTATTTATTATTATTATTATTTTTATGAATTAAAAAATTATTGCAAATACCATTCTAAATATAAGAAATAATGATAAATTATTACATATATAATTCTGGAATTGTCAACAATGTGAAATGCATTATTTAATCATAACATTCGTTAGTAACATCAATAAAATCTTAAAAGTAATTAATTTAGCACGGACTCGATAGTTTAATTCACACGAATGCAGTCATTTTAGAATAATAATGTTTTCCCCTCCTTTTTGAGCAGATTATAGTACTGTCTGTAACTGCCGAGGAGCTATTACGATACTGGATGTTAAATTTACAGGCGTATTTAATTAAATTGTAGAAAACAAACGAATTGTATAATTTTAGAACCAATGAAAGAATTGCTTGATCGGAAGGGGGTCGTTGAAGTAGGAAATTGAGAAAATACAACAGAATATGAGATATAAACGAAAGGTTTTGAGACGTTTAATGCAAATGCAGCCAATTGAAACGTGACTAAGTGAAATGTAATTAGAGCACGTTAAGTTAGAGAAATCGACACGAAACTCTCGATAGATTAGAGGAAGCTGTTGAAATTCGCTAGTTACAATTAAAGATGCAATTAAGAGCTGTTGTTAGCACAAGGGACGGATTGGCACTATAAGAGCTCGGCGAAAGTAATGCAGATTAACGTTTGTTGTCTATTTTGAAATAAGCATTAATTGATAAAACGGAGTAACTGACAAGAGGATTTTATTGACATTGAATTCTGAAATGTTTCACATTTCCGAGGTTTGGTGACAAGTGTCGGAAACGGAAAAATATACTCTGTAATCCCGCATCATATATGGAAGTCATGCAACCGGAGAGAAACGATTGAATTATTAATGGTTCCTGCGGGACTATCAATCGAACCGAGTGTAAATTTTTTCCTATCACCAATGTAACAAAAAGAAGGTTGTCCATATTATTGTATTGGATACGCAGTTCTTTACAATTATAGCCTAAGAAGAAGAAAAGGTTATGTTGAGGTCATTTATTAAAGTAAAATGTAGAAATATTGAGGATAATTTACGTTTAAAGTATTTGTTCTGAACACGTTAGATAGCGTCTACGGTCAGGCAGTGGAAGTTGTTCTAACAGTGAACACAATGCATTAGACGAGTGTGATGAATAAAATATTTTCATCAAACCTTTAATCATAGTCTTACTTATCATCATCATCGGTGGCTCGTTTCGAGCATCGTGACCCTATGAATCCTCATAAACTTTCCTTTTCTGAGTAATCCATAGGTTTTCGTGAGGCATATAAAAACGCAGTGGGGCCCCGCTTCCTTCTGCGCATGAAAATAGGCCGCCCTTAATATAGGGAACAGACGCCTTTGGTAGCCGCTCCTTTGGAGTACAGACGCTACCTAGTTTGTTTTCTGTCAGGGTTGTCTCCCTTAGCCTTTAGATAAACATCCTAACCGCAAGGCAGCGGGTTGTTACTGAGGAGGTAACGATTTAAGGTTTTTACGGCGACCTAAACCCGCCGAGAGGGAGACAGTCATAGGATTTTTGCAGACTTTTAGTAGACAGTACCTCAAGCTGTCCATCTGCATCCTCGTGTCTCCTTGCCCTGTCACTACTGGAATCGTCTGCCAGAGACTTTCCACCAGTAGCCGCTCTTGGTTCGCGACTGTTTATTGGTTATTCGCAGCTAACCAGTATATCTACTGGGCATTCCACTATCCACCACCTGTGGACACGCCCCGTTTCGGTTAGAGCTCCGGATCCCAGAAGGTACGTGTCTTACTTATACATGTACTTTATTCGTAATATATACGAAATGATACCGTATCAACGCGTTAAAAATCTAAAAAAATGTCAATGACAATCTCGTTCGTTTGAAGTCTGCAGAATAAATATCCAGCCAGAATATACGACCTAAAATTAACCGTGGCTTTTAATATCGAATAAACGTTGCTTCATTGTATATAGCGATCATAGATGTAATTGCCCAAATAAGGCGAGAGGCACAATGTAGTACAGTTCGCTGACGGGTTCCCGTATTCTTGGCCGTTTTATTGACAAAACGTTTCCAGGTGCACGACGTGGACGTGATACGGGGCGCGCCCAATAAATGTAGAAGGAATAAGTAGATCGAAGAGCGACATCCCAAACAAAGCTAGCTCAAGAGACGGATGCTAACATATTCATCCTGCAAGAATTACACACAGATAACTCAAAGCAGCTATATCAACGTGCTAGAATAAGCGGATACAACCCTGCAGCTGTGGTGTGCAATGAAAAATATGGAACTATCACATTTGTAAGAAACGACATCGAGTGGACATCCGAAAATGGAACAGAATAAACCATAATAGAAGTGGCAGGAGTACCAATCATCAACATATATAAACCTCCTGAAGCTAACTGGGAAAATATTATTTCAGTTTGACACAAACCGGCAGTGATTGCTGCAAACTTTAATTGTCAGCATACCACATGGGGTTATCGAGAGAACAGCACCAGCGGATTAAGTCTCATGACTTGGATCGAAGCTGAGGACTTATATTTAATACACGACCCTAAACAACTAGGAACATTTCACTCCGCACGTTGGCATACTAACTCAGACTTATGTCTGGTGACAAAGAATGCCCACGGACTACCTATAGAAGTTCGAAAACAAATCCTAGGAGCATTTGAGCCAACATCGACCAGTATTAATTGAAATAGGAATTAAAATACCCTACGTCAGCACAGTACCAATGCCTCGGTGGAATTTTAAAAGGGCAAACTGGGACAGTTTTACAAAAAACCATGAGGACGCAGTACGATGGATCGATCCAAATCCAACTACAACAGATTTAAAGGATTGGTAATAGCAGTTGCTAAACGTAACATCCCGAGAGGCTTCAGAAAGCAATATGTACCAGGCAGGAATAAAAAATGCCGAGAAGCATATGAAGAATTTAAGATCAAACAAAATGAAGGTACAGCGACAAATCTCATTTCCACCTTGGATAAAAATAGGCAGGAAAGATGGAACACCCTAATGGACACCATTAACTTCCAAAAATTCAGCAGAAAAAGCATGGTCCTTGCTGAAAAAGTTATCAGGCGATGTAACAACAGCTAAAATGGACGACTCAGTGGATCCAAACAAGATAGCGGGGGAAATCATCAAATCCTCGAATAGAAACAACATGAATAAACAATTTAGTAAAGAAGTAAGATACAAGATGATCAGCTTAAAACAAGCCGCAGATCAAGATGAAACCTATGCAACCCTTGTTACTGTGTCTGAAATAACAAGAGTTATTAAACTAGTCAAAACTGGAAAAGCTCCTGGAAAGGATGAAATATTTCCGGAGTTTGTTAAAAAGTTCGGGGAAAAAACCAAGGAATGGATAAGCAAGCTTTTCACTAACATCATTGACACTGGACTTCTCCCACCTATATTCAAGGAAGCAAGGATAATAGCAATTGCAAAACCAGTGAAACATCCAACCTGCCCTGGTAATTACAGGCCATAGCACTGCTAAGTGTGGTTTACAAGGTTCTTGAAACGGTAATCCATGGAGAATTGAAGAAGCCATAGATCAGAAAATTCCAATCGAACAAGCTGGTTTCCGGAAAGAAAGAAGCTGTATTGATCAGTTAAATGCCCTTGTCACTCATATTGACGGCGGTTACCAAAAGAATGAAAAAACTGCGGTAGCATTTATTGACTTGTCTTGTGCATATGATACAGTATGGAAAACAGGACTCCTGTCAAAGTTCCTGAAAGCAGTTCCAAGCCAAAAACTTTACAAACTACCGAATAATATGATAAGTGGTAGAACCTTCACAGTCGTTGTTGGAGGAAAAGAAAGCAGGAAAAGAGTACTAAATAACGGTCTGTCTCAAGGATCAGTGTTGTCCCCCATTCTGTTTAATTTATACATTTTAGACTTGCCAAGAACAATCGCAAGGAAATTCATATACGCAGATGATATAGCACTGGCAATCCAACACACAACAGAATAAAAACAACCGAAACCAGGTTAAGGAAAGATTTGAAGGAAATAATGATATACTTCAATAGTTTGCGACTTGTCCTCAATAAGGAAAAAACAGTAGTGTCCCTTTTCCATCTTTTTTTTTATTTTATTTTATTTTTATTTTATGTAAATCTCCGTATGCTGTTTGTAACTACCAGGATTATTACAGTATAAGGGGACGTGTGCCTAGTTTATATGTGTGCTGGGAGTCCGCTTTCTCTTACAAAAGCCAGAATGCTAACTATTGATTGAGGGTTGTTTGAAAGGATTTTGTGTATTGGGCCCTGTATTTTGTGTTTTAACATGTGTGGTGTAAGTGTTTGGCAGTTATAGATTAAGTGTGTGACTGCTGGTTCTGTTAAATGTCCGCATAAGGAGCAGTTTGTTGGTGGAGGGCTTTTGGTATAAAGGTAATTGTGTGATATGGCTGTATGACCCACTCGTAGACGGTTTAGGGTACCATATTCTTTTCTACTTGTGCCATCTGGAGGCCACCAAGGTTCTATAGTTGATTTTATGCTCCTAAGGAAGGTTGTTTGTGATTCCTGTTTGCTGTTGTTCGTGAGTAATACTTCAATAATTGGCGACTCGTCCTCAATAAGGAAAAAACAGTAGTGTCCCTTTTCCATCTTAATAACCAATTATCCAAAATAAAACTTAATATAAAGGTTGATGATAAGAAATTGCTGAACGTAGATACACCAAAATACCTTGGTGTGACCCTTGATAGAACTTTATCATTCAAGAAACACCTACAAAACACTGCAGCAAAAATCAGAACCAGAAACGGCATTCTCCACAAACTCGCGGGCACAACTTGGTATGCAAATGCAGACGTTCTGCGTACTACAGCACTGGCGCTATCATTTTCAGTAGCAGAATATGCAGCTCCAACATGGATTAACAGCGCCCATACAAAGAGGGTGGACACTGAGTTAAACTTAGCCATGCGCATAATCTCGGGAACAATTAAATCAACGCCAACTGCCTGGCTCCCTGTCCTATCTAATGTGTAACTCCACCACATATCAGAAGGTAACAAGCTGCAATGAAGGAATGTGGTAAATATGATCGAAAAACTTTGCCAATCCATCAAGACCTCAATGCATCATGAAGATTGAAATCGAGAAAACCTCCACATGCTACGGGCATGAGCTCATTAAGAACAATTTTAACTCAACAGATGATGGAAGCAGGAGTGAGACAGCAGAGGCAACCCAGATGGTAAAAAGCTGGTTGACCACCCAAAATAGACCACCTGGTTTTGAACTACCTCGAATAACGTGGACACGATTGAACCGAATAAGGACCGGTCATGGAAGAACAGGCCAAATGCTAAAGGGGTGTGGCCTTTCCAATAATCAGAAATGCGATTGTGGTGCGAAATGCCAGACTATCGATCATATTGTAATGGAGTGCCCTACGAGGGCTCTACAAGGAGGCTGGGCCGAGATAAAGGATCTCAACAATGCGAGGGAATTGCTCAAACTATTGGACCTGAAGTTATAGGACGAGGCGGACATAGATCCCGTTCCCAGGGACATACGCAAAAGTAAAGTATTGTATATAGCGAGGGGTTGATTTACAGGTTCGCTAACAGGTTTCCGTATTCTTAGTCGCTTAAAAGCGTTACCAGGCGCACGATGAGGACGTGATACGGGACGGCGCCTAAGAACCAACATCAAATAAACTCGTGAACTTATTAAACGAAGGCAGACGTAACACAGATGGGTAAAACTTATGGAAGAACTCGATTTTCGTAAATTAAGCAGAGAAATCTGGCAAACCAATGGCAGAAACCAGTCCAAACGAAATCGCCAAAAAAATCATCATAAAAACTTTAAACTACCCGAACGTAGACAGGAAATTCAATAAAGGCGTTAGAAGTAAAATAATTGCTCTTCTAAAACGGCCGAAAGCGATCAATACACGCAGCTCTGATAAATGTAGAACTTAAAGCGGCGATAAAAATTCTTCAAACAGATAAAGTTGCTGGTAAAGACGATATCTAGCCGGATTTTGTAAAAAAAAACTTTGGAAGGAATATGAAAAATCGGATATTTAAGTTCTTTAACAGTATTCCGTCAACCGCGAAACTCCCTCATCTTTTCAATGATTCCGAAATAATAACAATATTAAAGCCGAGAAAGGATCACTAGAAAGCGGAAAACTATCGGTTTAAAGGATAATATACAATCGAAGAGAATATTCCATCGAAGACATAATTTCCATTGAACAAGCAGGATTTCGTAAATCAAGAAGCTGTGGGGATCAGATTACTACCCTGACGACATACATCGAAATTTAATAAGAACACTGTTTTAATCTACGAAGAAAAAAGACTGCAATAAAAGTATAACAGCGACGAAATCGTGATACTACAAACATAACAGATCGCCTCAAGTTCGTCATGATTAATCAGACACAGTTGGGCGGATGAAAATCTAAATGAACGTGTTCTTATTCGATACCCATGCAATGAACTACCAAGGTTTTTATCTACCGAAAACATTATGATTAATCGCATCAGGACGGAACATGGAAGATGTGGAACGTTGTTAAATAAATGTGGGGGATCATGTTTCAATCCGAACCTTACTCGGTGGGGCAAATTTATTTGGTAAAAAATGGTAATGAGCAAGGTAGTACTACTTATAGTGAAAAGGAAAATTAATTAAAATAAATATAAATCAATTAATTAAAAGAAAAAGTACAAAATCAACAATTTGTTTGCAAAGCATCCTATTAAGTGTGAGAAAAAAATTACGAAGGAGGACAGGATGAGGAAATTTTAGTCTGAAATCCGCTAATACGAATGAAAATAGTTGGTGCAAAAGCGAACAGCAAATAAGGAAGCATGAGTGATAAAAGGAATTTAAATTATAAATATTCTTATGCATATAAAATAAAGTGGAAATTTTATAAGAAAGAAACACGAGTAAATTAAAGTATATACATACAAAAACGGATATGTTATAGATTCTAAATAATTATAAAAATTAAATATTTAAAAAAAAAAAAAGTTCAATACATATAAAAATGAATATTTACTGAATATTTTTTTGAGGCGGTCCATGCTGCAACTTTAGAACGTTCTCGGATTCACAGCTGAGTTATTTCTTAGAAATTGATAGAGGGAGTAAAGTTGGCTTAACTGATTAAAAATTTAAGACGCATAGAATTTTGAGTTAACTGAATAAGTTTTACGCGATTATTAGAACAAATAGAAAAGGTAGAATATAAATTTTGTTGGCGCAGTGAAGGCTGAGCATTCGAATAATAAGCGATAACATAATACAGTGAACAACAGGCACACACTGCAGAATTTGCAAACTTGAATCTATGCAAATATGATCCAAACTTGCTATGACCAGTGGGCATCTGTCCCCACCTTCTATGCCACTCGTTAATTATTTGTACCGAACAAATTTCTTACAGCGGTAGAATATAATAAAACTGGAGGAAATTGACCCGTCCATTAGTAAATGCTTCTCCGCAGCAGAATCATTTCTGGTCAACCTGTATTTACGTTACCAATCAAATATGAATCACCAGGAAGAATCCTACACACTACACAGGCTGCAGGGCTAGGAGTAGTTCCGTAAAGTGAGTTTATGTTCAGAAGATATTTACGTATAATTTCTATATATATATATATATATATATATGAGTACTACACCCATACAAAGACTGAATAAGGCCATTTTGTACAGGATGACACGCTCCTTAAATGCAAGACCTCAAATTTTCTTTTGTAACCCTCCGATTTCTTAGTAGAAATAAAGTTAAAATGTGTTAAAAAGTTTAATTTTTCATACAAGATTATCTCTGAATATTTAAGTTTTGAAGTATGTTGGATCGGCTGATTGGTAATGAGAGGAAGATCCTTAACTTTGTCAACAAGAGCTCGTCTATCGAATACAGAAAATCCACATTCGGCAACAGAGAATGTTAAACTACAATCGACAACAGTGTTTTTTTTTTTTTTTTTGAAGAAATTTGCAGGTAAAACAAAGATGAGGGAGTGAGCTGAAGTGTTCAACAGTGCAAACCAGGTTAATATCATCAGCGTAAGAAATGAAATCATAACCAATCATACTGTCGGTCGATGAACCAAGGAGTACAGGATATTTTACAGTGTGGGAATGCACAGAACGTTGAGCCATTTCAGAGGTCGCATTCTTAAAACAGTTTGGCCATGCCCGCACGAGGCCAGTCATTCTGTTTTTTGAAATACTCAATGATAATATTCAAAACGTGAGCATTAATTTTATAATCCTTTAGAATTCCCAAAATTATTGACTAGAGACAGTTGTCAAAAACCCCTTTAATATGTAGAATGCAACAACCGCTGATAGGCCACAGTAACTGAATTTTTAATTGATTTATTGTGTTCAAGTACAGCAGCCTCAGCTGAGGATCTTGTACGAAAACAAAACTGCTGGTTATGATGTTGTTTTTCTTTAAGATTAATCTCATGCAAAAGTAAGCTATTGATAACTTTTTCAAATACTTTAAGTAAAGAAATGGGACGATATACTTAAAGTGATGAAAAAGTCTTCCCAGGCTTACAAAAAAAAGCTTCAAAGAAGCTATCTTCTAACACCTCGGGAAAACCTGCCGAGAAAGGTGTTTTTGAAACAGTGTTTTAAAAATGTGTAGAAATTTTTTATTTATTAAAAATTTTGACAATTTTATTTGATATTCTATCCTCTGGAGTTGCCATCCTGTTATTTAGACGCTTGATGAAATTGTCTAAGTATACAATAACCAACATAAAGAAAAGAAAATCCGGAAGTGGAGTAGATAAAAAGGGGATGATTTGGTTTGTTTGAAAATAAATTTGTCTGCATCTGAGCTCAGTACTTGACCGTCAAGCTAAAGATTAGAGATAGTCAATTCTCTCCTACATTTAATCAGCATTTTATAAGGTTTACCTCCAGGCCATTCTGTGATTAACGAACTCCTTCCATTGAGTCAGCATTGCCTTCGACATTTCGAGCCGTATATTACTTATTAAGTCATTTTAATATATTGCAAAGAAAAATCACTTGGAAATTATCTCCGCTCGTAGCTATCTTCTTCCTCAAATAATTAATTTTAATGAACTAGAAATTAACAATCCATCAGGGGACCCTACATCGTTTAACAATATAAGTTAAATAGGCAAAACTACTATTGCAGCAAGAAACATCAGTAATTAGATTATTGGCAGACTGATTATTCGAAATGTCAGTAAAACGACCGATATAGAATTTAAAGAGTCGATCCCTGAGGAGACGTGTGAAGTTTGGTATCGTTTTTTTTTTTTTATGAAACTTCAAATTAAAATGTTTTAGGAAAAAACTTGTTAACCAAATAATGTGTGGGAAAACGAGAATATAGTCTGCTGCTTCCATTTGTAGTTAAAAAAAGTTTCAGTTATTAATGATAATTATTACGAACTTAATTATAAGCGTTATTTATGCGACGAAGTTTTTATTTTTAAAAAAAAGAAAGATGCTTTTCTTCATATTATACAGCGTTATCAAAGGTAGATAACGGAATAATGGACGTAGAATTGTATGAAAGATGTGGATAGATTGATAAATAAAATGAGATTTATTTGTTACAGTACGTAATACGGCCAGGTAGTGGAAAAGGTAAGTTGAAAACGGAAACACGAAAAAAACCTTTCATGGGAAGAAGGAATAAATTACTTTACACTCTGTGACGTATCAAGAAAAGAAGTTTTTGTTTTACCTCAGATTTTTACTTACGTCTCGACACGCTGTTTTGCAAGTTTTCCCGTAGTAGCAGCTAGACTATAACTCTCCTAAATGGAATTACAGGACGCCGAACAAAAATAATACAGAAAAACTTTTTTATTTTTTGGAAAAGAAAAACACAAAAACAAAATTTATTTATTTTTCCAGTGTTCTTTTTATTTTCATTTTTTCATTTTTATTTAGTACCGTTGTACACCACGTCCACTGTAAATAAAATGTCAAAAGCAGGTATTCTAACAAACTGAAGAGATGACTCGCTGACATTTAATTTTCGTTTTCCCGACGGCGGAGTTGGAACATACATATATATATATATATATATATAGGTATACGTATACACATCTGTACATATACACACACACACACGCATATATATATATAAAATATACCTTTATCTCTGACTTTGATATTCTATTACCTTCAGTGATTCCTTTATCGATGAATAATAACTTTTTATGTCACTATAAGCATATAAATTTCGATTTTTGCTACTACTTCCCCATATATTCGTTTCTTTAAAGAGGAGACCTTTTTGAAGGAATGGGCGAAGTAAGAAGTCGCCATTTTATGGATGCGAATAAATAAAACGAGCAAGTAAAATAATATATGTAGCTTACGTGCACGGATGACAAGCTTTTAAAGTGAATTTTCTGCGTATATATAAAAACGTGTCTCTACATGAATAATAACGTTCCATGCAAAACGCGCGCTCCTCATTATAGGATGCTGTGTCCAAAACGAATCTCGCGTATGTACACTTAACGTGCAGCACGCGGTTTACGTTGTAGCAATCTTTCCAACTACACTATTCAAAAAACAAAACCGTCCGTCTTTTCTGGGTCACCCTATATATCATATATATATATATATATATATATATATATATATATATTCATTTTTAATTTTAAATAGATTCTGAACTGGGGTTATTCTGAATTCGTCAGACATTAATTACATTGAATATAAATTAAAACTTAGAAACGTTAATTAATTAATTAATTAATTAATAATCATAATATTAATAATAATCTGATAAATACGTTATCATTTTTTTTTAATTAATTTTCTTAGAAAAGCTACAACAAATAGTTAAGAAATGGCATATATGAACATTGCCGGCATATGTACACACAATCGTAATTGAGTACACGACTATAAAAGTGTCTTATATAACAAATATTATATATATATATATATGTGATGTCCTAAAATATGCACTCAGCACGTTCAAAAGGCTATTAACAACATAATTGAATGGTCGGATAAATGGAAAATCGTTATCAATGAGCAAAAATGCAATCACATCATATTCACCAAACGAATACGATAAGTTCAAATTTATTAATTCAAAGCGAGTCGACTAAATATTTCGGTGTTCATTTGGATCAAACATTAACCTGGACGAAACATATAAAAGCCAAGAATATCGAGCTAGAACTTTATATGAAACAATTGTATTGGCTGTTAGGACCTCGTTCGAAATTGAATATAAATAATAAGTTAATATTGTATAAAGCTACATTGAAGCCGATATGGTTGTATGCAGCAGAACTATGGGGATGTGCTTCGGCCACTAACGTGGAACGAATCCAGCGCAGGCAGAATTAAATACTACGGTTGATAGTACACACCGATCTACATGTAAAATATGTCGCTGAAGAGATTAAATCGGCAATCCATACTTATCAAGAATACAACAACATCCAAATTCATTGGCAGCTAATCTACTTAATGATGAAATACCTAAAAGATTAAAACGGAAAAGAATGATAGATCTGGCTTAAAATGTAATACTACTCTAAGGCGGCTGGATTTGCTAATGGGCAAAATCACCATCACCTGATACTTACCAACATAAAATCCAGAAGATAATTATTTAAATTAGTTCTGGATTAGAGGAAAATAGAAAAAGAAAAAATATATATATAGGAGGTTCCCAAAGCGGAGTAAGGCGGAGAATTGAAATTGCCAAGAGCGCCATGACAAGACTGAACAATATCTGGAAGGATAACTCTATTACAAAAAAACGTGAAGATACAGCTCGTTCAAACGCTTATATTTTTTAACGCAGCGGAGAAGTGGATACTGAAGAAAATGGCCAGAAGAAAAATTGACAGTTTCGAAACATGGTGCTGGAGCAGATTCCTTAGAATTCCGTGGACATCAAGACGTACAAATGAATCGGTATTGCGAGAAATTTTGTGCCACACAAAGGCTGTCAATGGTTGTCGTAAATAGGGTATTAAAATTCTTTATAGAAAGCACCATGGTCATGGGGAAAATTAATGGAAAGCGGCAATCGGGACGAACACCTACCAGATGGACAGGCATAATATTAAAAACGACAGGCTTGTCATTCGCTGAATGCGTACGGCAATCGGAGGATCGAAATGAATGGCGGAAAATTACGAAACAGCGGACGAAATGTTAATCACGATACCCTATTTAGGGTGACGACTACACATGAATATATATATATATATATATAATTCATAAATGCATATACACGCATATTTTTATGCATATATATATTATACATAATATATACATACATAACGCGTAATATATATCCATCTAACGGGAGCACATCATTAAATACGTGTATGTCATTAATGAATTAATAAATACGCAAGCGAGAGTGATTATTTAAAAGATTTTATACATAAAAATCAATAATAAATAAGTTTTACATAAATACGTATATATGGTATGTCTTTAACTATCAACATCTCTATTGGTGGATGACCGTAGTAGTATTGTAGTACTGGCTTGCCAAAGAGCGTTACGGTTCTCCACCAATATTCTAATTGATATATGTTACTTATCAAGTTGCGATAGGGCTTTGCATAATTTGTTTGTTTATAATTATATATATATATATATATATATATATATATATATATATATGACCTGCGAAAATGAAATAATTTCGTTTTTTTTTTACTAGTTACTAGATGGCGTAAATCATCTAGCTTTCACTACCCCTATTGGTAGTTGTCACTTCTTTACTGCCTGTTACGTTTGATTTGGAATTAAAAAATAAAGCACTCGAATGAATTCGGTTAAATTCGTTAACGATTAATAAAAGATACATACACAAGTGAGTAGAGTAAATCATTAGAGGGACAGTTTAAAAAAAGGGAGAAATTGATTTATATAAACAACGTGGCTTTAGTTATATACGCACGGACTGAAATCGATCTAACTACTCGTTAATTTTAAAATTTTAAGCCGAACTTTCTAGTTTAAAAATAATCGCCGACAATCCTTTTAGATAGTTTCATACTATCCCTTCGGTATTGTTATTTTATTTTCCAATCCTACCTATCGAAAGAAAAGTTGGATGGACAAATTCTTTCGAATTTTCTAGGAAGGATTAATCGTGGGGAAAAAAAACCCCGAATGAAAATAAAACATGCAAGCCGGTGGGTTTTTTTTGTTTGTTTTCTTTTAAATTCGACGGTATAAAAACGGGTCGAAGAGTGAATGTAGTTCATTAAGAACTCTAACTCCGATAGCGTTATAGCCGCGCGTTCGTCTTTAACTATTATTAATACGTACATCGCTACTGGAATGGTCTTTTTCGTGTACGATTATCGTATCTGGAAGATTTCGAGGGTCAAAATAAGGAAGACCGGACGAGAAATCGCGCTTACCTATCTATAGCGGTCAAGCTTAACGGTGGGCTGTTTTAGTCTTTTCAATCAAGTCACGTCAAAAACACCCTTCATCTTCATCTTCATCTTTTCCAACTTTAGCTTCATCTGTATCTTCATCTAGGACGAACGTTCGTGGTCAGTTTTAATAGCGACGTTTCATTTATGTGTCGTCCCACCGGTAGAAACGATTATAAATTTTCCGAAGAAGAACAATATACACAACCTCTCGTAAATTCCCCCGACGTCTGCCGTCGAGATTAAAGTTCGATCGTTACGTTTTACTTTGAAAGTTGTTGCTGTTGTTGTTCATCCCGCTTCGTAGAAAGGAAAAATGAGAAGACTTAACCGAAATAAACTTCTTCGGTTTCTGTTTCTGACGGTAACATTAATTTGTGTTCCTTCGTAGTTTTGGCAATAATGGTAATAATAACAATGATAATAATGATAATGATAACAATAATAATGGTATTCTGTTTACGGTTGAACATACACGTAGAAACTGTTGTCTTATATTTATTATCCGCGGATATTCGGTTGACGCGACCATATTCGTTATAAAACGGCCGAATGAGAAATTGTTAAAGATCGGGAAAAACCAAAAACAAACGCAGATGGCAATCCGTACGAATATTTCGCTAGATGAAAAAATTTTATTACCGTTTTTAATTATTTATTCACGGTTTTCCGTTAATTTTTCTTTACAATCGAAGCTTTAAATATGGACTAGTTGAATAATGTTGTTTCCTCAAAGAAATATATTTATTCGTTTATATTAAAAAAAAAAACAAGACAGTACATAGTCAAACATTACTTATGAATAAAGTAAAATTATTTAATATTGTCGGAAAATATTTATTCGGGAACATGTATACATTATACATACATTCATACATACATACATACATATATATATATATATATATATATATATATATATATATATATATATATATATATATATATTGGAATGGTTTTTTAATTATATGTAGCGATGGGCATAACCGACTAATTAATGACACAGTTTCTAAAAAATCGACTAATCATTTGTTTTTTTTTATTTAGTCAGATTTACTTTAATTCTTTATTAGTACGATATAAATGATAAATAAGTAAAATGAACTAAATTTATTTAAAATGAACTTAAAACATAGATTTCAGTTGAAGGGTAATCAACGGATAGTCTAGAAATGTATAAACTTTGTGAAGTCAGTGACCTGATTATACAAATTTTAAAACTATATCGAGTGAATTTTTACAAAAAACAGAAATTATTTTATACGTATTTCGTTTTTCTCGTAAAACAGTAATTCGTCTATCGTCGTGTATGTGTGAATTGTATAAAGAAACTGGACAGATATTGTATAAGTTATCACGTTTTTTTGTGGAAAAAATTAGTGCGACTAGTTGATTATTAAGTATTAATAAGCGCAAACACGCACACATAAACATATATACATACATACACACACATATATATATATATGTATACAATGCGTGATACATATATGTTATTTTCTTTTAACGATAGCACAATCGAGAAATACGAGCAATTTTCGAAATGATGCTCCTTCGGTAAAAAATAACTTTCTCTTTCTATTTCTATATATACATAATTGACACACGATGTTGTGTTAATTACATACCAACATATATATTTATATATGTATGTATGTGTGTGTGTGTATACAATAATATATATATGCATTTATGCATATGTAAACTATTTAGTTACTATTTATAGAGTTTTCTAAGAAACTGAAATACTGTAGCGCTATTTATTATAGTAATTCTTGTATCAGAATGAAAAATGGTAGCGCAGTATATTGTAATATTAATTATTACTAAAGGATATCGGATGAATGTGAGGGATTTATTATCCTATTATATTCTGTAAATAAGGAAACATTTTTTAAAACACAAAATTTTATTATTGTAAATTCAGTTGTGTATATATATATATATATATTTATTTACAGAACATTCCGTCGTACACAACAGCAAAACGCCAATTATAGTGTATGTACCTACAAAATAATTATAGAATAAAAGTACGAACAAAAATAAAACTAGACCATACTCACACACAACACGCTAATTAAACATATATCGTATTAAAAACGGAAAAATAAATTACTAAATACTAACAAAAAAATTAGAATGTTTTTCTAATGAAATGCAATATCTATATACACGCACATATCCAAAGGGAACAAAAACCGAAATACCAATCGTCTGCTCGTATTCCCTTGTAAATAACATCTCCCTCGAGACACGCGCCTAAACATATTTGTTAATTCACAAATGCAAAAAACAGGACTAATATAAATCAGATTCACATATTCCCACGCAAGAAAGCTCATCACTATAGGAATTCACATTGGATATAAACAAGGCTGATTATTGACCAAAATGTGTTTTATCGTCTAAAACAAACTTATTGAAATATAGAATTTGAAAAAATTTATTATATATAAATTCACTATCAAAATGAATATCTAGCTGATGATGAATGTTTAGTACGTTATTGCATAGACGCAAGGTGGATAGAAGTGGTGAATTATATCCAAGATTTGCACGAGCATGTTAGAAAAAAATATGTGACCTACTACTAACATGACCATAAATATATTTGTAGATAATAAATAATTGTCATCTATACGTGCGTTACAAAGATCATACAGGAACCTCCCTTTCTTCTAACACTCAACGGTTTAATATTTAGAAAATTACACAAAATATTATGACTCAAAAGTGTAGGATAGACACTACTTAAACGGTAATAAATATACTTCAAAAACTGAAATTGAATTTTTTGCGCAAATATATATATACATATATACACACACACACATATATATATATATATATATATATATATATATATATATAAACATCTATATAACTAAATCATAAATAAACATAACGATAAAAAATGTGTAAGTTTATCAAAATATATATCGCTAAATAAATTTTTATTCTACTTGGAACATATAACTTAACTATAATCTATTTATTGCTTTAACTTAATTTTTCTGTTTCAATATATGTAGGCGTATTAATACATGCAGACACCTATATATATATATATATATATATATATATATATATATATATATATATATATATATATACATGTACATATATATATATATATACCATACACGCATTCTTCTTCTTAATCGGTCACCCCAAGGGGGCATCGTAATCATACAGTAACTGTGTTCTTTTGCGTCATGCTTCTCTGTCGTGTACCCGTCACAGGCACTAATGTAGTGTTAATCCGCTCCGGTTTCTTATTTTATCTGTCCAACTCTGCGGTGGTCGGCCCTTCGCTCTGTTTCCTCAAACCTTCCCCTGTACTATTAATAGCTCCAAGTTCCGGTCACTACATACGATATGGGCAAAATATTTTATCATTCTAATAATAGCCATATTATTAGGAGCTACGGAAGCATTTATTCGTTTTGTATGCGGAGAAGTTTCCTCCAGCACCACATTTCGAAACTGTCAAGTCAGACTAGACTAGTTTTATTTAACATCCGTGTTTCCGCTTCATATAGTACTATCGAAAATATAAACGTTTTAATCAATTTTACTTTAACATTCTTATGAATGGAGAGCCATTCTTCCATATTTTGCTTAATTTCACCACAACACAGCGACCCATTTCAATGCGACGCTTTATTTCTTTTTCTGCGCTCCCTTCACTATTGATTAGCGATCTTACGTACACAAGAAAGTCGTTTACTACTTCAAATCCCGCAAAAGTTTTATTATTAATGTCTTTGGTCATTACTTTTGTTTTGGACTTATTTATTTCAAGTCCATATTCTCGACTAATGCGTTCCACCTTTTCTAGAAGTATTTTCATTTCGCCAAGGTCAGGTGTAATGAACGTTATATCGTAAATTGGATATCTTTTGTCCGCCTATAGATACTCCTCCATTCTATTCATACATTACCATTTTCATAATGTATTCTCTATAAAGGTTAAGTAAAACGGGTGATAGAATACATCCTTGCTTCACATCTTTCTTAGTGTAGAATTTAACAGATTGTACTGTTTTGTCCATTCGAATTACATTGTTATTGTTTCTATATAGGCTCTTTATTATGAGTACAATATGTTCCGGGATACCCATCTTAGTCAGTACTGGCCATAGTTTAGTCCATATTACATTATCGAATGCTTTATGGTATAATCTATAAAACATAGAACTGCTGGCATATTATACTCTCGACTTTTTTCTAATCAATTGTCTTAAGTTTAGTATTTGTTCACGCGTTCCGCATCCTTTCATGAAACCAGTTTGTTCTTCCGGAATCTGCATCTTTGTTAACCCCTCTATCCGTTTGTATATTATGCGAAGCGTTATCTTGCTCGCACGTGGTACCAGTGAAATAGTTCTATAGTTTTCGCATTTAATATTTTTCCCTTGTCTCTGCAGTGGTATGTATACTGATCTACACCATTCTCTTGGCCGTATACTACAGTTCTATGTAGAATTACATAATTAATGTAATTCGTCGACTACAGTGTCTCTCATTATTTTTTAAATATCTCTGCGGGTATTTTATCGGTTCCAACTGCTTTATTATTCTTTAAGAATTTTATAGCATCTGATATTTTCCCTTCGTAATATATTTGGTTCTTCTGGATGTGTACCGTCATGTACGTATAGGGAATGTATAATCACTGTACTAATTCTACATTTGCACACCACACAATCGAATATAATTTGCGAAAATAGCGCATAATGATCGGTGGCAAACCATTCGATGGCCCACGTAGAAATAACATAATACACAATATTTATATGTTGAGCATATAAGGATGTGTATAAAAATATTTATATATATATATTAAATTAAAATAAAAAATATCGCGTTTTTAAGTTTTAGTAATCTTGGAAATTTAATTTTCTGCGGACAAATTAAAATCTATTACTCGTTTGAGATAATTTATATTTAATGTCTACCGTGTGAAACGGAACTTTAAATTAACTGAGAAAATTCGTGCGTGAAACGAGACATACGTTTCATTAATGTTCGTCAGTTTATTGTCGGTCGACAAACTTGTACATTTGTTGCCATACATTATTCGATATATATAGTATATATATATGTATGCATACATATATGTATGTATATAAACGAGATAAGGATTGGAAAAATCGCGGAGATACATGACGAGTTAGTAAAAACCAATCAGCTCAGAGGGATGAAACGTGCAATAGCGTCTATACGAATGTAAGGAATAACGATGAAGGGTAGGTGCTGGAGGATGGTGGTCGTTTGGTTGTATTTTATTAAAACCGTTAACATTTATCTTTGTTTATGTTACACTTTTCCAACTTTTATGCTTTTCCATTGTATCGTCCGTGTATACATTTTGTATATATATACATATATATATACATATATATATATATATATATACATATATATATATACATATTTATTTATACAGCTCACAGGCGAAACCTCTGATCCTATCGAAAAAGAATGGCGGGTCTATATTGGATTATTCTCGGCGACGGAGCAGCCAATATGAAAAGAAAACTCATTTTAGCATTCCATAGCGTTCGTTATCTCAGAAAACTGAAATATACGGCCGCGTATTCGCCAATATAACCGAGAAACACAGTGATATGCATACACACACACACACACATATCGATAAATCGACGTACATTTTATGCGGCATAAATCTCTGGCTTTCACCTCTTCGTCTTTTGCACGCGATATCTTTGCCCGTCATAGACGGCGGTAAACCACCCGTTGTTGTGTCGTTGTTATTACTGTAGTTGTTACCGTTGGTTATATCAATAAGAATGTAGCAAAAATGTTAGAGGCGAGCTGGTAGTTTAGTTGTGGAGCGTTCGGAAAAGATGAAAAACTAAGATGCATATACGAAAGGAAAACTAAGAAGAAAGTGTGCGTAAAAAAACAAAACGCTGAAACTATATACCACGCGGAAAAGCATATACATATTAATATGTATATGTATACCTACGAAGCGGGAAGGGAGGTGGTTGGTTGGTAATATATAAAGAAAAATGGTTATAAGCGAATATATAGATGTAAGATACGTAGATAAAATGAGAAGAGTAGTTCAGTTCTAGAAGACGAAGAAGAAATGAGATATATCCACTTTATATATTATGTGGTGGCAAAACCGAATGAATATCTCTTTCTCCCTACTATATATATATATATATGTATATATATATATATATATATATATATACATAATATGTGTGTTTACAAGTTTACAACTATGATATAAGTATATATACGTATTTTTATATATATATATATATATATATATATATATATATATATATATATATATACATGATGGACGTAGTGATGACTAGGAGAGAAGGAAAAAAGTGGATACATTATATATATATATATATATACACATAATTTTCTAGAAACGGTAAAAGTGCAAAATGTCGGAGGGAAACGGCGCTGGCGGGGTAGATGGCGGATACCAGAAAAGTACTTTCATAAATCTGCCCAGTTAAGATATATAGCGAGCACAATTTCCGGGAGTTGGCCATTAACCGGCTTTTCCAGGACCCATCTCGCAATTTCAGGTCGTCCGATTACTACGAACCAGAGCGGTGCAGTGTTACTTTCTATTCCGTTTTACTTTTTAAGAGGAGGGGGGTTTGGGATTCGTGAAATTTTGCCTTCAATTATATTCTCTCTTCGTTCTGGCACCTTCTTCGAAACGTTAAACGCCTTCATCGTTCTATCTTATTCTTTCATTTTCAACATTATTACTCTACATATACAAATATATTCTATGTGTTTTCTATCTTTGCATCTTTCATTCTAGAGGCGAGAGAAATTTTATCTTTCATTTCGTTTATGTATTTCTTACATACATATATATATATATATATATATATATATATATATATATATATATATATATAGATAGATAGATAGATAGATAGATATAGATATATGTAGGCGTATTTTTCCGTCTTTCCGAATGTATCGGAATTATCCTTTTTGTGATACGTGAAAATTGTCGAAATTTAAGTCAGTTTTTCGCTCTTCCATAACAACGCTTTTCCAATTACTACCGAAACCCTTTTAAACACCCCGCGCACCGGTTCGTCGTTATCGACTGACTATTTTCTTTTCCTTCTTCCGAGCAGAATACTCGAACTATATGGAAACTGAAATTTATTTTATTGCCGTGAACTAGACGACGACTATTTTCTCTTCTTCAACTACGAGCTAATGGAAAAATGGAAATTGAAAATTTCTATTCTCGTCCCGACTTAAATTTTCATTTTTTCCCCAGTCCTCCATCTCGCAGTTCGTCTTGATTTTTTTTTTCGCGCTGTTTTTTTAATCGTATAAATTTTTCTATTCGGCTTCGATTGCGTTCGCTCATTTTTGAGTAATGTTTTTTTTTTTTATGAATTTGTATCTAACATCAAGTCAAAAGAGTCGGTAATTATTCCTCACATTACTCCGAAGGAAGTGGCTAAAGTCATCAGCCAATTAAAAATCAAGAAATCCCCAGGTATGGATAATATCTCATATAAAATTCTTCAAGAGCTCCCGAAAAAAGCAATCTTATTTCTTACATATATTTATAATGGCATTTTGAGACTTCTTCACTTTCCCGACCAGTGAAAGCTAGCTAAAATTATCGTGATTCCTAAGCCTGGAAAACCTCATGAGTTACTGCAGTCCTACAGACCAATATCACTCCTTTCAAATGTAGCAAAAGTCTTTGAAAAATTTTTTTTACTTCGGCTTAAACCTATTATTGATCGCGCTGCAGTCATTCCAAACTGGCAATTTGGATTTCGGAACCAGCACTGCACCTTGCAACAAGTTCAAAGGGTCACTCAAATAACAGAACGATCCTTCGAAGACAGTAAATTCTGTCCCTCGGTATTCCTCGACGTCGAAAAAGCCTTCGACCGCGTATGGCACGAAGGTCTCATCCACAAACTGAGCAGAATACTACCGTATAACTTCTGCGAAATACTGAAGTCATACTTGTACAAAAGAATCTTCAAAGTTGAATTTAATGGATTCTTATCAAATCATCATATGATTCAAGCTGGAGTTCCGCAAGGAAGTGTACTGGGTCCGATGTTGTACCTAGTCTACTCTGCTGACATTCCCACGATTCCTTCGGTAACAATTTCTATGTTTGCAGACGATACTGCTCTTCTTTCAGTCAGTAGCTCTTACGAGATGGCAGTCAAAAATCTACAGTTAGCCATCGACAACATTTGCGACTGGGCCAAAAATTGGAAAATTAAATTAAATGAAAATAAATCTACCAGAGTCGATTTTTCTCTGCGTTCCGCCGGCTATATTCCGTCAATCGCGAATGGAAAGTCTATTTCGACTAGCGAGTCCGTCAAGTACTTGGGGATGCATCTCGACCGCCGCTTGAACTGGAATCATCATGTCAAAACCAAGAGCCAGGAACTTCGCCTTAAATTACGTAAGCTCTATTGGCTGCTTGGATACCATTCACCTGTTAGTTTAGCAAACAAATTATTTATCTATCTATTCTAATGCCCACTTGATGTTATGGCATCCAACTCTGGGGCACCACGAAGAGATCGAACAGGCTCATTATTCAGAGATTTCAAAATAAAGCACTTCGCTTGATAGCTAAAGCCCCTTGGTATGTCCCCAATGCTTTGCTACATCGCGATTTAAAAATTTTGAACGTCGACGCAGCTGTTAGCCTTCACGCCAGGAAGCACGCGGCAAAACTTTATGGACATCCGAATACAATTGTTGCCGAACTCCTCAATACAGAAGGAGACACTCGTAGATTAAGGCAAACCGCACGATTTATTATAACTTATTCTTTTATTTACATATTCATATTAAAATTTAGATTTATGTAAAACGCTAATTATAATCTTAGTTCGTGATAAGGCATTGGCCGAATCCGTACCTTCGCTTATGTATTTTCCTATATTAAATGTATTGTGTGTATGCCTTTGGGCAGTTCAATATTACAAATAAACAAAAAAAAAAATAAATGAATTTGTATCACTAGTGCATCTTTCGTATTAAAACAAATATGTTTCTAGATCCGCTCAATAATTTATACTTATAACGTAAGAGTTTGTAATTCGTATTAAGCCTATGATTATTTGATTTAGTTTCATCGTAGCTTGTATTTCCCGCGTATGTATTTTATCTGAGCGCGTACTATAGCACTTTACAAAAAGTATATCAGCGCGAATGGACTAGTAAATATTATTACGGACCTATTTTGATTCGTTAACTTCAATCTTCTGTTTCATTCGCCATTTTCCAATTCTATGAAATATATGCAACAGTACTACAGGGCTTAACAATTTTAATGGATTTGGACCTTTGTGGGAATTGTCCTATAGACAATAAATGGAATGTCGCATACGTTAATCGGACGATGTTAAAATTTACGCGCGGGAATATTTATGTCCTTCTTATGGGTGGGGCCGGGTCATAAACGCATTCTAAACGATAAATGTATCGATTAGCTAAAAACGAGTCATCTAATGGTGCAGTACTCTCTTTAGCTTCTCATAAATAGCTGGAGCATAAGGATTAGTGGAAACTGATCTGAGAGCATTAATCGATCACCTCCCTCTCCGATTATTATCAAATTCAACCGTCTCTCCCTAAACTCGTTGTTCTATTTATTTAAGAAGATTATTGTACTGGTTATCGGATCACGATTTGGGCATCGTTTTTGTTACTTGATCGTCTTTTCCATATGCAGCTTAGAGAAGTGTCTTCTGTCATCTGGAATACTTGAAAAATCCCGAGTGTGCTTTTTTTCTTTTGAATGTTCAGCTGTGGCACCCTTACGTTTTACGCTTTACCTTATCTTACTACGTTGCCCCCATATATTACACCTTAAAACTTCTCCATCTGGATAATCTCCGCAGTTCTCATATAATAACGGTTCTAAAGAAATTAACATCTTCGATTAAAATATAAACAGTCTCTCCCATAGCATCACGTAGGTTAAGTTGTAAAAGTCATCCCCGTATGTATTAAAAAAAAAATGAATCGAATTAACGTGTGTAAAAATCAAAATTACAACTGGTAAATTTTGGCACTATTATTATTATTATTTAAGTAGTTATTATTTTCGAAAGGAAATTTAATCAATTTATACGATAACGAAAATATATTAATAAAATAAATAAATCTTTCGCGATTGTCAGCAGAAATCGTGTTACGGAACATAAGAAGGTTAAGGATGAACTGGAAACTAAAATTTAGATAGCGACGAAGCCATAATAGGCTTCTTAGTGGATATTGAAATTATGCAATAGTCTCGAAGATGACCAACATTTACCGGTATGCGCCACTTATCGGTAAACTCGAATTAGATTATAAATAGCGTCGTCCTACCCTTGGATGCGCGTAAAAAAGCGGTTACGACCGAAAGAATTATATTATAGACTGATATATTTGATAACTAAACGTAACGCATTTTTATATTTGAACCGTATAACGGGCGTAATAAATATTGTCGAAAAAGGAAAATTAACCCTTCCATTGGAGCTTTCTTAATTTTGAAAATTCTGAAATTTTGTATGGGATCTAATATAAATCTCCCGCGATTACAAAAAACTTGACCCCAGCATCACAGCAGGACCACCGAGATTGAAGATATAGAGTGTCGATGAGGAGTGACATTTCCAACTCGTGTATCGTAAACATAATAATATTTTTACCACTTTACTGAGCTAAAATAACATAAATTTGCATATTTACTGGGCTAAAATAACATAGACATAACATCCGAATAAAATTTAATTTTAAAAACAAATATATAAAAATAACAGAAAATAAAATTAAAATTAATATGAAATACAAAAGGTATACGAATAAGAAACGACAAAGAATGTTCGTTTCAAAATTAATACAATATACTTAAATATCAGCCATTAAAGTAGCGTCGCTCTACAGCGACATATCCAATGAAACGGTTAAAAATCTATCTGAGTACGTCGTTAAATTATCGGACTCGCGAATTTCAAAATTTCTAACAGCCAAATTCATTACTAATCAACATTAAATTAAAGAATATAACATTCCATTTGATTTCGTTCGTAGAAATTTTAGTCGCGTACGTTTTAATCTGTAATCGTAACAAATTCTCAGTAATATTATCCTAACGATTAGCGAATAATAGCCATTTTACGTTTTATTAAAATAATAATTCGGAAATATCAGCCTGATATTTGTACGGACAGAGTAGATATTAATTAAAACGGTTTATACACGATGTTTGGCACTTGATTGATAACGACATTAAAAACTCTTTACATATGAGTAAAGGATGTTTCAAAATACCAAGCTTAAATGTAGAAGGTCTATCAAAACAGATTGTATTGAAAGGATAATTCAAGAACACAATATAGATATAATTACGTTGCAAGAAACTCACACCATCTCTGATGAAGATATAACGCGAAGAGGAAATTTGGTCGGTTTTAAAATAGCTGCACATATCCCACATAGAAAATATAGCAACATACGTCCGTAATGATCTTCAATCAATCACGAGGATAATTCAAACATCAGATCGGAATAACATATTTTTCATAGTAATTAAAATATCGAACACCACTATAACGAATGATTATAAGCCCCCCTAATGTTAAGTGGGAAGTACTTCCAATATTTAAACATCCTTCGATCTATATTGGTGATTACAATAGCCACTCAACAAACTGGGAATACGCCAATGAAGATAAGATGCTTAATAATTGGATAGAGTTAAACAATATGGAACTGATCTATAATGCAAAAGACAATGGAACTTTTAGATCCACAAGATGGAACAAGACATATACACCAGATTTGTGTATTGTTTCTACAAACGACACGATAGACTGTATTGATAAATCTCAAAGGATAACACTGGATGCTTTTCCACACAGCCAACATCGGCCAGTTATGTTAATAATCTCACCTGGCATACCGGTGATAAACTCGGTTCCAAAAAAGAGATGGAATTTCAAGAAGGCCAACTGGGATAATTTCAGGGATCATATCGAAAATGTGCTAAAACATATTACCCCTCTCTTAAAAACTACAACTCATTCATCTGTGCAGTTAAAAATGCAGCCAGATATAGTATACCTCGTGGTTTTAGGAAACAGTATATTCCAGGTTGGTCAGCCGAATGCGAACAGTTACTGCACAAGTTTAGACATACACAAGAAAAGGAGACGGCCGAAACGCTACTTACAAAACTGAATAGCGAAAGACGACAAAAATGGATCAATATAGTTGAAAACATCGACTTCACACATAGTAGTCGGAAAGCATGGAATCTTCTTAGAAGATTAGGGACAGATCCGGTTAAATTTCAGGCGCGATTAAAATTTGATAGAATAGCTACAGGACTCTTTTAAAATTAAGTAAATACAAAATGGATAAGGAAGTATCCTCAGAAATTAAGAATGCATAACCTCAAAAGAATCCCAACACCACATAATATCTTTTCAAAAAATATTGAAATTCATGAGTTAGAATCGGCATTAAAATCCACCAAGAGTGTTAAGGCCACTGGCCTAGACGGAATTAACCCAGAATTTATGAAGAATTTTGGAGAAACGACAAAAAGATTCATTATTACTATTTATAATGAAATAATAGATGGTGGTCAATTGCCCAGGGATTTCAAAAAAGCAAAGGTAATTGCTATTAAAAAGCCAGGAAAAAATTGAGAACGACCCGGCGGAATATCGACCGATATCTCTACTATCTATCCCGTATAAAATTTTTGAACGAATTATATACAACAGAATATCCGCAGAAATCGAAAAATACCTACCTGTCGAGCAAGCTGGTTTTCGTACTAAACTTGTGTTGATCAAGTAGCTGCATTAACACAATTTATCGAAAATGGTTTCCAGAAAAATCTAAAAACAGCGGTTGTTTTCCTAGACCTTACAGCCGCATACGATACAGTTTTGAGGCATATTTTGTTGATTAAGTTGTCAAAATTAATACCTTGTTTCAAAATTATAAATTTACTAAACAGAATGTTGGCTGATCGTTTCTTTCGCGTCTTCCTCGGGGATAAAAAAGTAGCAGATGGCGAAGAATAAACAATGGTTTACCTCAAGGTTCCATTTTGGCACCACTGCTTTTTTATGTATATCTTCAAGATTTCCCAAAAACATACTGAATAGTACCGTATTTCAATACGCTGATGATATTGCAGTTGCAGTGTAAGATAACAATATTGCTGAATGTCAAAGGAAGTTACAGACGGAATTAAACATAATAAGTGCATAAAAATGTAATTTTTTTTTTATTTCTTTTAAACATCATACCAGCATTAATTGCTGCAAACAACGGTGATCACGTAAGTAGGAAATTAATATTAGTCTAGTGACTCCAGTAAGACACTAGACTATGAGGAAGAGAAAAGATTAACTTGATGGGAATTAAATATTTGTAGGAATAGTATAGGAATGGTCAAATACAAATGAAAAAAAAAACCGTGTTGTCTTTTGAATAAGTCGTATCCAGCCGATTATAAGCAGTCGTGGAATAATACCAAACCATCAATTCGGATTTCGCACTGAACATTCTACGGTGCAGCAGTGCCAGCGATTGGTTGATGCGATTTCCTCAACGCTGGAAAAAAAGGAAGTATGTTCTGCAGTATTCCTGGATGTTGCACAGGCGTTTGATAGGGTTTGGCATCCAGGATTACTTTATAAACTGGGACAGTTTCTCACCTTCGATTTATATGCATTACTTTATTCATATTTATCTGGTAGAACATTCGTTGTCAGAATTAATGGAGATTTTTCGGAAGAACATAACATTTTATCATCTGTACCGCAGGGTAGTCTACTCGGGCTCTTTTGTATTCGGTCTACACAGCAGACATGCCGACTAGCAATCAAACCATCTTAGCAACATTCGCCGATGATATTGCTATTCTTGCATCCAATTCAGAAGCAATGTATGCAAACATCGCGGTACAAAACCATCTGAATAGGTTGGTTCAGTGGGCACAAAGTTAGCGTATGTTGTTTAATCTCAGTAAATACCAGCACGTTATATTTACAAATAAAAAAATCAAGTGCCCGGCTGTAAGAATTAACAACATACAAATTCCTAAAAGTAATTCAGTACATTATCTTGGCTTGTACATGGACAAAAGGCTCACATGGCGACCACATGTGGCACACACTAGAAGAACCATTATTACACGTGTAAAATCACTACGTCCGTTATTGGGACAGAAATCGTTTCTAAATCTAATGACCAAACGGACTATGTATCTTGCAGCAATCGCTCCTACTTGGCGGTATGGAATAGAGTTGTACGGCAGTACTTGCAAGAGTAATCTTAGAAGAATACAGCAACAACAGTCCAAGATACTCCGTACTATTGCGTCTGCTCCATACTATGTTTCTAATTTGACACTGCATAAAGATCTCAAGATTCCATATGTCAACGATATTCATGTCATGCAGTATAAGAGGTTATTCGACAAATTTAAAGTCAGTAGCAATCCTAATGTTCGCAGAATGCATTCAGACAGTTTTCCAGACAATCCTCCAAGGCGCCCGCGCAGGAAGTGGTGCCGAGATGCAATTCCAATCACTTAATAAATGTAATTTACGACCGAATCCGAACAAAACTGAAGTTGCCCTATTCCACCTTAATAATAGGCTAGTAAATACTAAATCTGACAACGGATGGAACGCAACTTAATAACACGAGGAATTCAAAATATCTAGGAATAACGTTAGATCGTTCGCTTACGTACAAATGACATCTTACTAACCGAAGTCAGAAAACTAGAACACACGTAAATAATATCATAAGAAGATTAGCTGGTACGTCGTGGGGATCAACAGCTAAGACTTTGCGCATATCCGCTTTATCGTTAGTTTATGCAGCCGCGGAATTTTGCTCGCGCCGGTGTGGATGAACAGATGTGCGGAAATTCAGCTTAACGAAGTAATGCGTATTATCTCGGCAACGATACGCAGCACACCGACTGCACGGCTTCCAGTTCTTACGAACATTCAACCGCCTCATAGTTGAAGAACCGACTCGTTGAAAAAGAACTCAGCAAAATTCAAAGAAAATGAAAATTTACTAATTACAAAATTTATAAGAGAAACTCCTAAAGTTAGATTAAAATCTAGGAAATCCCCATGGACAACTTTGGATCAAGCACGATTTGCATTCGATTGGAAAGAACAATGGACCAAGGAATGGAATTGCGTAATTCGTTCATAAATGGATCCCTCGTCGAAAACCCTTCGGAGGAACCTATAGGAATGGAATTTCGACGAAAGGAGTGGCGACTCTTGAACAGAATCCGAACTGGTCATGGTAGATGCGGTCAGCTCCTGCAGAAGTGGAGTATTTCTGACTCGACTAGTTGCTGTTGCGAACATCCCGTGCAAACAATAAAACACATCGTCGAAGAATGCGAAGTATACTCGGAAAATTGGATTACGGTTGAAGATGTACATCATCTGCGCGGCGGGAGTTTAGACTGGCTTTCCCGTTTAGAGCTCGATCTATAAATCAACATCATACGATACGATACATATATATATATATGTATAGTAAACTCTCAATTATCCGCTGTCGGATTATCCGCGATTTTTTTAGGATGGAATTCTTTTTTCTAGAGAAAAAACACGAATGAGAAGACGTTTTTTGTTTATTTCATCGTGAAGTTTTTCCTTCCTAATGTCACTGCTCTTATCCAACCAATGGACCAGAATGTGATTTTGCGTGAATGAAAAAAAATTACAGAACAAACTTACCGACAAAAATGATTGAAGATGAAAATTACCTTCGCAGTTTCGGGAAAGGTTGCACGATTCTCGACAGAATTTATGATGTAAAAATACCGCTTAGAGCTGTCAGTTAAACAATATACGCTAGTAAAGTCCTGCAGGAAAATTTTATCTAACGTTGAAAGTACTTTACAAGAATCTACAGAAGAAAAATGAAAAGTCTCTACTTGTGATTTAGCTAATTTAGCGAAATCCGTTATAGGATAAAGTGAAGACGACGAAGCAAACATTGTCGAGTAGATTAAGTGCGACGCCAATGATCCGGGCTTTTGAACGTATGTTACTGATGAACAAATTATTGATAGAGCATCACGTATGGTTTCAGAAGAGAATGAACAAGAGGTAGATGATAAAACGAAGAAGTGAGTAAGCCGTGACGCAGCTCTAACACATATGGGAGGATTTATTCAATATCTGGAGGAACAAGGAGATATACGATAAAATGGTACTAAAAAAAATGTCAATCTCAAGTAAAAAAAATGTGTTTGATTTCGAAAAAACAAAAATTGATGACAATTTTTTTTTTGTAAAATCTACAGGTAACTTTTAAAAGCTACTTTATAAATTACATAATACGTATACGTATCGCGTACGCGTATATACGTATTATAAATAAACTTTTTGCGTTGATTTGAATTGTTTGTTTTGTTTACTTTTGAACATTTTGCGGATTATCCGCGGTTGCCACGCCACCCAATATCACAAATAATCGGGATGTACTGTACACACACACATATATATATATATAATTTAATCTCGTATCTTCTTAAAAGAAAAATTTGTTTTATTTCTCTTATGCCGTATTATGTTAACAAACCAACGATGCATAAATAGTATAAAAATAAAAATTTCTTTAAAATTAAAGTTAAAATCTTAGGCGTGCATTCCAAAATTTTCACATTGTTGCGAAAAAAAATTTGAATAATTTTATTGGACTACGGTTGAGAAGAGAAACGATGAATAAAATGAGACATTATTAAGTATACAAACATTACATATGTGTATATACTTTATATATTATATATATGTGTGTGCGCGTATCTGAAAATATTTATTCGTTCGTAGTAGGCTTAATTCCTCCTTCACCTCGTGTCGCACTCTAAACCCCACTCTTACGATTTGTATATATATATATATATATATATATATATATATATATATATATATATACACATATATATATATATATATGTAAGTAAAAGCGTATAAAACCAAGGAAATTGTCACAATGGAAGCTATTTGTCAACAATATTACCTTCCTAAATTTCTGTTTGGAAGATTTATTTACCTTATTCTCGCTTATCTCAAAATTTTTCTCTTCTGCCGCTTCTAGTTATTTCTGCTGCCGCTCTCTGTCGGATGAGATACTTTTCAGAGGGTTATGAAAAATTCGCCTGCGCTTCTTCCGTCTTATTGTAGTCGTTCTTCCTTTTTGGCTCATTTATTCCATTGTTTCTTATTTTCGTCTATTTTTTTTTGCCAAATTCGTGCACCCCTTATCGCATATTTTTCTTTTCGAATACGCTCCTATGTACAACCTTTTATATATATAATATAATGATTACATAAGTATACATATATAGATATAAACGTTGAATACGGAGTATCATTGCGACGCTATATTATTTATGTATATTTGTATCATTTGCGTTTTTCTTTACCATCTATTAGGGGTTGAAATCGTAACTTATTTTTTCTTGAAATTTCTCATAGAAACTAAACACAGACGAGGGAACGTATCAAATTATTCAACTGAAACGGGAACGATGATAATGATGATGCGTACTTAGCAAACTAACTCCCCTTCCGTTAAAATAGACCGAGCGAGATTATGAAAAAAGACACAATATTTTACATTAAAAAATAAAATGTGAATATGTATATATATATATATATATATATATATACGCAAATCGGGGGTTGATTCCGTAGAAACTGTCCTGACGCGTAAAAAGGAATACCAGTTTATTTCAAATAGATCAAAATGTGTATTCTCCGTTCCAATATTTACTCAGAAAACAATCGAACAACTCTTTGGCTGGCATTTCACTTTTTGAGTACATATTATATTTAAGCAACATACGTATATATATATATATATATATATATATCATAAGTATACGTGAGAGACAGAGCATGGGGTAGTAGAGTTAGTTCTGATGAAGGAAGTAAACTTATAAAACGTTGAAGTTTTCAGTCTAGTCGTGTGGAAGATTAAATGAAACAGATGCATCTGTAGGAATGAAAGAAGGTATAGCGGGGTATATACACATATAAATATACATGTATATACACACACACATATATATACCCATAAATAAATATCGCGATAATCATCGCATTTTTTTCCCGATCAAAAATAACTTGTTATTTGTAATTACTAAATAGATTGAACGTATACTAAAGTTTTTCATTTGCATAGTATTCATAATTTTAAAGGAAAATATTTTAAAAGTAAAATCGTACTTTTATCATCACCACCACCTTCGAATCGTATAAAAGATGTTATAGTGTTAAATTTCGGTTTCAATGAATTATATGTTTCAGTTTGTAAATTACGAATTAAAGAAATAAAAACGAGTATTAATAAAAGAAAATAATAAATAGATTAAATTTAGAACAAAAACATCCGAATAAACTAAATGTCTACACGTAATCGATAAATATTCGGTTGTATATTACGAGAAAATTAAACGAAATAAAGTCGTACTCGTGAAAATGCTAGAAGAAATTAATGGTGTGTTGTCGGTGTGTTTAAAATTAATCCGTTAATATCGTTAAACCTCATTTTGCACTCGAACTTGCAAAATAAGCCCTGAAGCGAAAGTTGCTAAGTAGAGGACGCAGTTTGGTCTGTTTGAATAAAAAATTTTGTAATTTGCACTTAGCTACCGTAATGTAAATTAATAGCGCGTTAGGACCTAGTACATATAACACCTTAGGGGGAAGTCCGTACAACGTGCAGAATCACTACGAACATTATTCGATTTAGTTGTCTCATTTTTTTAATCAAAATAACACGATCTACAAAATAACGAGATGCTTTTTAAAATAGACTACAACCGCAGACTAACCAGCCTCTAGGCGTAGTTTGTAATATAAGATCTACGATTCAAAAGGTACATCGTTAGTGTCATTCTCGCGAAGAAATCCATATTGATAAAGTAACCGATTAAATTATTAAATAACGCGCAATTAGCATATATTATACAAGCTATCACGCTAATTACTTAAACATCATATTACATAAATGGCCGATTTCTAGCATATCCATTGAATCATACTGAAAACTAGGCATAGCCTTACGAATACGATATCCTAACTGTTGTAAAAGCGTATCTTCAAACAGAAATATGTAATACGTTTACTTACGTGATAGTAGATATAAACGGCGATTTTTACAACTAGTTCGATTAATATTATGCTAGTGGCCATTTCGCTCCCATATTTTAAATTTTTAATATGGACAAACCTTACAAATTTTTATTTTGTACCTGTTTTTTCGAATTGTTTATATATATATATATATATATATATATATATATATATATATATATATATATATATATACACATGATCCTCTCAGCATATAATAAATTTATTTTTACGTTATCTATATAATTTATTATTATTATTATTTTTAAAATTAAAAATAAAGCTAAAATGTAACCGTCGGATAATTAAGCTTAAAAAAAACTTATGTAAAGTTTCGTTTCTCTTAGGTATCGATAAAATACTATTTCTCCCACACTAATTCTCTACAAAGCCAGAGATGAAAAGATACACAATACTCACGCAGATGCAGTAATTACGATTGGTTATGTATTTTATTAAATAATAAGTCTGAAAGAATTCTTCACCCAAAAACGAAGTTACATTTATTAAGTAGTTTAAAAATAAAAGATGACTTAAAAAGTAGTAATAATGATAACAATAACAATGATAATTTAAAAAATTAACAATAATTATTCAATTTAATAATAAATTGGCGCGTATTTTAAGACACTTTACTAAATATATTATGGCTAATCGAGTAATCCAAGATGATAGAGTATTATAGTCACATCAAATATGATTTAATCAAATCGAAATAAAAATAATAAAAATGGAAATTAATATTAAAATTCTACATTTTTTAAAGTCTGTACCACTATTGGTAAATCGTTGAAGTAAATTATAGCTCCATACAACTTACATTTTTCAACTAATATATACACTACACATGTACACACACACATTATTATATATATTTTATTATATATATAGCATACATGTAACAGAATCGGGTGAAGTACAATATAATGTTAAAATTATTAATTTCGTGTTGATTGTACATAAATTTGGCTGTTAGAAATTTTGAAATTCGCGAGTACAATGATTTAAGGACATACTCAAATGGATTTTTAATTTACGTTTTTAACCATTGAATATATTATATTTAGTGTACCCTAATATTCCCACTCCCGGGGGTACTTTGTACCATCAGGGAACCGTAGCTCTAACCAGTATGAGGCGCGTCCACAAGTGGCGGATAGTGGAACGGAATACAGATATGTAGGTTAGCTGCGAATAAGACATTAGTCAAATAAGCAGTCGCCGACCAAGAGCGGCTACTGGTGGAAAGACTATGACAGGTAATTCCAGTAGTGACAGGGTAAGAGACACGAGGATGTAGGGAACTGGCCATAAAAGTCTGCATAAATCTTATGACTGTCTCTCCCTCGGCGGGTTAAGGTCGCCATAAAAATCTTACAACACAGTTATCTCCTCACTCAGTAACAAACCGCTGCTGGAATTAGAAAAAGCGTTGAATGAGATTGGTTTGAGAATAATCGTAGGGAAAACGAAAATTGTAAAATATGAAACGATATAAACATAAATTTAAAACAAAGTTCCGTGGAGACGGTAGATAACTTCTAATACTTAGGGAAAAAATTTACAAGGGGAAAAATGGACATACACAGGAGGTTAATGAAGAATTCAACTCGCATGGATTGCGTTTGGTAAAATGAGAAAGATTATACAAAGTAAAATTAGTCCAGTAAACCGAGCTAAAATGTCAATCAATGCACCATATCCGTGCTGAGCTATGGAGCAGGGACTTGGCGACTAACAATAGAATTCATGGATAAGATCGGAAAAGCAGAAAGAAGATGGAACGAGCATTGTTGGGAATAAGGTTAATTAGAAACTCCGACACACGGATAAGTACAGGGATTGAAGACATTGTGATCAAGAAAGCAATAAAAAATTGGAACTGGACAGGACACGTAACACGACTGATGGATTGGATGAATGAATTATTAAGCTGGCGGCCATACACTGGAAGATGGAAACAAGGGAGATCCCCAAGAAGATGGTCGGATGACATAATAAAACAGGCAGGCCATACATGGATGCGAGAGGCTAAGAATAGACAGCGTTCGGGAGAGGCTTTGACGTCATAGGTCGTAAAGAAGAAGAAGAATATTTCTTTATATATATATATATATATATATATATATATATATATATATACTGTGACTCGAAAGAATTATCTTCAGGGAAACTATACACATGAATTTTAATGTGTGTATATATATATATATATATATATAAAATTATTAAACGAGTAACTCTTATATGTATATTTGTACACACGTGTAATCTATCCAATAATTTAAAATGGGCACTGTGAAATTTACGAATTATGAAATTTAGGGTCCACGAGTATCCCAACCACCAATAAACTTTTGTAAATGTAAGTTGAAAATTTGAACTGTGTCCTGTTGACTGTTCGAATGTTATATGTTTAAACATTTGTTTTTTACCGCGTATGCGTTTATAAATATAATCAAGAATTTTATATTTTAAACGTTAGTGCTTCGATTTAACTCTTTCAGTCACAATGTCCTCTGTACGGCATGTAAACATTTAATATGTGATAATAAAGAATTATTGGAGGCCGTTAAAAGCTTCAGTTCCAGAAGTAGTTATTTAATGCCTTAAACATTATCTAGTCAGCTAAATAATAAATATTATAGACGAAATATTAACATCTTAATCTGTTCGGGTCCTTTTATTTCGATTATTTCGGAAATCTACTGTATAATTTTATGTAAAAATATCGATAACTCGTGACTTAATAGATTGAAGTACCGGATAATCTTTTGAAAATATTTCTTTAATATACGAAAGAATTATTTTAAGAATAAAAAATCCGATCAAAAATTTTAACATTTATTTGTAAAAAGAAATATCTGATATTTCTCAAAGCTGACATATATCGTTATAACGCAGGAAATTTGTAAAACCAAATTCTACACTATTTTATTATTATTATTATTATTATTATTATTATTATACGGGCGCCGGCTGCACTAACGGGCCATATGCGCCCACAGGCTTACTGTGGTCCTAGATCTGATTTAAGAGGCTCAGTGAATCCAGGAACAGGAACACATTATGAATATGGTCAGTAGATTCAGATAAAAGTTGAGGTAAAGAAGGAGGAAGGCTGTGCTGGATTCTTAATGTTGTGAGAGCATGACAGGATGTTAGTATGTGGGGTATGAGCAGTTGAGACATTTGGCAAAAGGGACAGAGTGGCGGGTCTGTGCCATGAAGAAGATAGGAATGGGTAAGGTTTGAGTGGGATATACGGAGTCTTGTAAGGATAACATTTTTCTTTCTTGTTTTGAAAGGAAATGGCAGTTGGGATAGTGGATTAGGTTTGATTAAAAGGAGGTGGTTTTGTTCATTAGACTTCCATGCACGACACCAAGATTTAGTTACGAGAGATTTCAGGAAAGCTTTAACGTCATTATAGAGAGAGAGAGACGAGCGGATATGCGTGGAAGCAAAGACGCCTCTCTGGCAGCTCGGTCAATAGCCTCATTTCCAGGAATACCGATGTGGCTGGGAATCCAAATGAAAGCTATGGAAACTTGAGATCTAGTAAGGAAGTCATGGACAAGCAGAATGTGTTGTAGAAGTGCATTATCTGTATATAGGTTGTTGAGAGACTTTAAAACATTGAGTGAATCAGAAAGAATAAGGAATTTAGAAGAAGACTGCGTCATGGACAGGAACTCTAGACACTTGAATATAGCAAAGGATTCAGCTGAAAAAATGGAGCAGGACTTAGGAAGTCGAAAGCGATGAATGACAGGGGGTACCGAGAAGGCAGACCCCACACGCCTACCCGATTTAGAGCCATCAGTAAAACAGCACACAGCGTCCTTATATTTGGAGATTTCAAGAGCAATATAGTTTTGAAGTATATGGGGTGGGCATAAAAGCTTGGAAAGGTGGTAAGTTTCAAGTTTATATGGAGTGGTTGCAAAAGCCAGGGTGGTGGGTCAGTATATATTGGAAGAAGAGGGGGATTAAGAATGAATTTGTTAAATTGAGGAAATAATGATAAGAATTTATTTTTTATGCTAATTGCATATTTAGGGATGTTTATGGATATTTCATTGTATCTTGGAATATTGTACAAAAGATCATTAAACGGTAGGTTTGGAGAGATAAGTGTGGAGGTGAGGAAGTTACCTGTCAGGATTTGCCTTCGGTAACATAAAGGAAGTAATCCCGATTCACTATTAAGACTAGCTGTAGGGCTAGTATGAAAAGCTCCAGTGACTATTCGGACGGCTGAATGTTGAATGGTATCCAAGGACCTCAGTAACCCCTGGCCCGCAGAGGCGAATGCTAGGCAACCGTACTCTAATCTAGAACGAATTAATGCTTTATATAACAGTAATAACATTTTTCGATCGCCTCCGTTACGTCTATTATTTATTTTCTTCAATATGTTTAGACCTTTTATAGCTGATTTCTTGAGGTTTTTAATGTGCACGCTCCATCCAGTTTGCTGTCAAAAGTTACTCCGAGGTAGCGCACTGTATCCTGGAAACATAATTCTAAACTATTCAGGAAGATTTTAGGTCGTTGACTACATTTGGTGTTTCGGTGGAAGTCAACGCAGGTTGTTTTTTCTGCTGAAAAATTGAATCCACGTGCAGATGCCTATTCGACTATTTCATTGATGCAACGTTGTATGATTTTACCAGCTCTGGTTGGCGAAGACGATTGGAACGTTATCGTTAAATCATCTGCAAAAAGGCTGAATTGTACCGGTGGTCGGATTGCCTGCATTATATCCTTAATAACTAGCAGGAAGAGTGTTACACTAAGGACGCATCCTTGTGGTACACCATTCTCCATATGAAACAATTTTGAATAGGTGTTGCCTAAGCGTACCTTGATTTGTCTGCCAATTAAAAAACTTTGAATTAAATTGGCCATGCGGCCATGCTTTATGTAGGCTAGTAAGCGCCTGATATTTCCATACTGTATTATATGCCTTTTGCAGGTCAAAAAATACAGCATATAGATGATTGCGATCATGGAATGCCTTCTGGATCTTGAGTTGGAGATCAATGATAGCTTGTATTGCTGATCGATGTTTTCGGAAACCATATTGCTTTGGAGTGAACATATTATTAATTTCTAAGGTCCAGGTTAGCCTCTTTTGAATAATTTTTTCCAATAGTTTGCCAAGTACACTTGTTAATGCAATGGGGCGATAGCTAGTTGTTTCTGTTTTATTTTTTCCCTTTTTTAGTATAGGGATTACTATGGCTACTTTCCATTTTGCCGGGAAAGTTCCCTCATTCCACATCCTATTAAAGATGTGTAACAAATATAACTTGGCTGATGCATGAAGATGTTTCAACATAATAGGGTGGATATTGTCTGGTCCTGGTGAGGAGTCACGGATGTGGTATTGAATACAGTATTCGAGCTCGTCTAACAATATTGGACGATTGTAGTTTTCATCATTGCAAGTATCAAAACTGATTGGTGTAGCTTCTGTTCTTTGTCTTAGATGTAAAAATTCTTTATTATAACTGGAATTAGATGATACAGCAGAAAAGTGGGAAGCCAACAGATCGGCCATCTCGGCGGTATTTGTAATAAGAGAACTGTTCTTGTATAATGCAGAGATACTTGATTGACAATTTTTCCCATTGATCAGCTGTATTTTCTTCCACACTGCTGGAATCGGTTCATATTGATTGATGGAAGAGGTGAAAACTTGCCAGCATTCTTTTTTAGATGCTCTTATGAGAGTGCGCGCGTACGCTCGACGTTTACGATACTCAATAAGATTTACTAATGAATTTTGTTTTTTCAATATCCTTAATGCTTTTTTCCGAATATTGATTGCCTTTGCAATCTTGTTGTTCCACCAGGGTACTCGTTTTCTTGAGCGGGGGTTAGCTGAGGACACGGGTATTGTCAACAGTCCAGCTTGTATGATTATACTAGTTAGGAATTCGACATCCTTTTCCAGATCATCCATGTGATAGGAATCAATTATTGTGCTGTTGGTGAAATAGGGCCAGTTAGCTTCTTTTATTTTCTATTTCTGGCTCCGTGAAGGGTGAAAGTTAGATAACTTATACGAGAGAGAGAGATGGGGTAATGATCACTATCGCATAAGTCCATGTGTGTCTGCCACTCCAATTCATTTATCAGATCAGTGGAAACAAATGTGAGGTCGATAGAGGAAAATTGCCCTGTTTTTGGATCACAGTAAGTTGGTTGATCTCGTTTGTTTAATAAAGCGATACTGTGGTTATTGATAAGTAAGTGATCGATTTGATTTCCTCTAGAATTTTGACGACTGGACCCCCATGTATGGCTATGTGCATTAAAGTCACCAAGTATGATAAAAGGTGTTGGTAGCTGTTTTATGATATTATTAAAATCATGCTTAGATGTTTGATAGTTGGGTGGAATATAAATGTTGCATACTGAGATTGGTTTACGGTGGATTATTGGAATTAATATTGAGACTGCAACTGCTTGTAAGTCGGATCTAATTGATAAAGGCACTGCTTGGGTGATCGAGTTGTGGACTAATGTTAATACCCCTCCAGCTGCAATCAAATGTGAGGTATCATCGAACCTAAATGAACTGTAGTTATGGATTGTGAACAGTTGGTTAGTTCTTTAAATGTGATTCCTGAATGCAAATCACTGGAGGTTGGTATTGTGCTATCAATAATTTTAATTCGGCCAGGTGCGAAAATACACCATTTATATTCCATTGCAGGATTTTATTCATTCTTCGTTAGTTCAGTTTCAGAATCAGTGGTACTGCCACGAAGTGCATTGATCAGTCTGGTTAATTTGTTCTTTACGCCTTGTCCAACAATAAACTTTTTCAGGATTGGCAGCGAGTTGGTAAGCTGTATTGGGTCAAAGTTCATTTGCTTCACCGCTTCGGTGTAATTCGTTTCTGTAAGAATTGCAAACATTATGTCTTCAAACTGGTCTGGTGTGACTTCGTACCTGTCTGGGTTTTGTTCCATTTCCTGTTTTGCTGCTTTAATCGTATCTAAAAGCTGATCAGTTTTAAATTCCGTTGATTTCAGCTTCTTTGTTTTAGGTGGATGTTTTTCAACATTTGTATCACAGGTCGCTTCAGTGGATGAAGCGGAAGTGGAAGAAGAAATCGCTCTTTTGAAAGCTGGAATTGCAGGAACTGTACATTTACCATTGTCGATGATCTGGGAGTCCATCAGTTCTTCCTCTTTGGATTCACCCATTACTGTGGGCACATCAGCATTATCTATAACTGGAGGAGACTTATTTGTCGTTAATAAATCTGAACACTGGGCTGCTATATGACCTCTGAGTTTACATCGGTAGCATATCGAGCCTTCTTCAGCTAAAAAGATCCGGTATGTGGTGTTGTCATGTGTGATTACTAAAGTATCAGGTATAATGGTGGTTGAATCTGGCGCGACATAAAACTGTTTCTTGTTTGCTAGAATATGTGCTAGCGCCGATGGTGCGAAGCCTGCTCGCAAGGGGGTGATAGGTGACGACAGCGGTATGTTGTGTTTCTTTAGTTCGTCTTCAATTACTGAGGTTGGGATACTAGGGCAAACATGTGAGATGATGATGCGCTTAGCTGGATTAATTAGGCGGCGGATGTTAAGTGTTTGATTACTAATTGTAATAACTCGGTTTTGGTGAATAATGTTGTCTACTATTTGCTTCGACGTAAAAAAAGATACAGAATTTTTGATTTGACATGCGATAGGCTGCTTTGATATGTTGAGGGTTGACAAATTCCGCGACTTTTTCTACATATTCTAGTTGTCTGACACCGTCTATCGTAGGAATTACTATTGCGTGTGTTTTGTCCAGCACTGGTTCTTTGTTTACAGCTGTTGCGTAAGAGATAGGAGGTGTTTGATGATCTATTTGATTTAACATTGTGCCTGAATCCGCAGTTACATTTGCATGTGTAGGATGAACATATATGTTTGTAGTTGGTTCATTGATGAGCTGCTTAGCCGGATTAACGGAAACTGGTTTGCCTGTTGGAGATTTATTAGTAATTTTGTGGTTTGTAGATTTATTAATATCGGATTTGGTATCTTTTTTTGGTTTAGTCGACAGAGTGTGTATATACACACGTGTCGGAATACAGATGTAAGTTACGGCTATATATATATATATAGCCGACAGTTGAGTAGAACTAAATTAACGTGAATAAATATCGATATGGATAATTGTTATTACTTATTACTAAGCGATTAAGACGGTTTCGTTGTAATTATACGATAAAATAAAATAAAATAAAACGATCTCACCGTTATTATCTTCTTATCGGTTAGAGAAACCGGCATGAACGCGAACAAACAATCGACGTACTTCCGAACGATTTTATAATCTACACTATTTTAAAATAGTTATAATTATGTATGTAATGGTTTTTAATACTAAGTGACTCGTATGTAAATTATTTTTCCTTAAAAAGGATTTCACGAAGCAAAAATAAAAATACCGAGTGTCGCTTGGTCATATACATATCACATACATATCACGATACGCTTATATCAATCCACTGCTGGATGTAAGCGTTCCTCTCCCCTTTTCTTCTATCTATGGCGATCACTGGCCTCTTCCATCCACTTTACACCGACTAACCTTTTCATATCATCTTGCTATCTTGTTTTCGGCCGACCTATACTTCCCGTTGGTAGACATTTCGTTATTCGTTTCGTACATATGTCATAATTTCTTCTTGTTACTTGTACGGAATCCGACAGTTTAGTCTGTTGTCTTATCCATGTATTGGCATTATTTTCTTG
Source organism: Coronaproctus castanopsis (assembly GCA_032883995.1). Taxonomy (NCBI): domain Eukaryota; kingdom Metazoa; phylum Arthropoda; class Insecta; order Hemiptera; family Monophlebidae; genus Coronaproctus; species Coronaproctus castanopsis. The sequence goes on from CM065053.1 coordinate 143,489,682, forward strand.
TCTGACATCTTAATTCTCAACATTACTCTTACGTGGGTTCTCTGAGTTACGGCAAGTTTCTTAGCTATACATTTCGTCAGACTCCACGTTTCCGTTCCTTATGTGAGCACCGGAAGGATGCACTGCTCATACACTTTATTTTTTTTTAATTCATTGGGTATATCTTTATTCTTGAACACCTTGCTTAACTTCAGGATAAATGCGGTCGTCTTTTTACTTTATATATATATATATAAAATATATATATATAAAATATATATATATAAAATATATATATATAAAATATATATATAAAATATATATATATAATATATATATAAATATATATATATATATATATATATATATATATATATATATATATATATATATATAAATTGGAAACAAAAAGTATAGCAGAGTAGCTGAGTTCAAATATCTGGGAGAGTGGTTTGAACTCAATATACTTGAAAAAACAGCAATACGTTCTAGAATAAACAAATTAGAAGCAGCTTTTCAATTAACAAAAAACGTTTTGTAACAAGTGCGAAATTAAGTCATGACGGTGCAATTATTCAACCAAAGTAATATGCGGTAGAAAGCTTGACACTAAATACAAGGAGCGTGATCGAAGAATTCCATAAAAAGAGAGGAAGGTGTTACGAAGAATTTTAGGACCAACTAAAGTAAACGAGGAATATAGGCAAAGATCTAATGAAGAAATATACAAATATGATCGAAGACTACTTGACGCGATGAAAAGAAGACGAATTAGGTTTTATGGTCGCATAAAGTGGTCGAACCGAACACGGTTAATTAACCCAATATTCATTTACATGCAGAATTTGAAGAACAAATGGAAATGGTTCAAGTATGTAGAAAGCGTTTATGTGGAGCAGAAATTTGAACAATACACGAGCAGGATAAACGGAGAATCGAAACGGTCGAGATGTGGACATGACGCAGAATGATGAAAACCCCACGGACAACTAATAAAACAAATATATCAATTTTGGAAGAACTCATTGTTTACCGGCGTATCTTCACGTCAACGTCGATAAAAAATTTTGAAATATTTTGGACACATTGCATGAAAGGATGATAATAGCCTCGAAAAATATATACTAATCGGACAGATAGAAGTGGAAAGAGGCAGAGACAGACCACCAATTCGGTGTATTCTAACTGGACTAACCAGGATGCGGAATGACAGAAATAGGATTGTAATGAAAAACGTTGCATCAAAGGTATTATATACAGCTCGGTAATCGAGTTATCGATTATGAAGTACAGATATTTATACAGAGAGATGGTGTGACAGAGAAGTACAGGAAAAAGGGATGATCACCAAGGCGATTTTTAAAAAGACCACGAAGTAAAAGCGGCAAATTAATAAGTGGATCGAGACGTAGTTGTGTGACTTATTATTTCGTCTTTTGATAAAATTCTTTAAAATAGTCGATTCGAACAGTCTAAAACAGTTCGCGCTATACGAATCAGTGTAGACATATCGAGGGTATTACTACGGAAAACTATGATGTTTATTGCAGTGTGGTAAGATGTATTAGCCTAGGCTAACACGAAATTAGACTTATAAAGTGGTAAATTTCATTTTCGTTAATTAACTAAATCATTCTTAAGGTTTTTTATTTTATTTTATACTTTTTGTTTTTCAATATTTCGTTCGGTGTTTTGTCACGTTTGGATGATACCTACCCGTAATATGTGTGTTTGTTTGTGGCATTATATTAGAGTATATATATATATATATATATTATATAAGGTAAAATTGACATATTTTCTTCTAGTTATACTGCGCAACCCTCCAGTATCGCGATCGCCGAATTTTCTCGATTACAGGGGTAGTTCTTTTATGTAAATTAGAGTTTGCCATTTATAAAGAAAGGCAAATTTCTTTTGTGATTATCATTAATCTCAAAAATTGATTCATAGAAATATACATAATATGTATATATATATATATTTATGTAAGCTGGCATGTACGTACACACATACGTGTATATTTGTTATCTATATTTTGCGTGTTTTTGCACTTTTATAGTCGCCAAAGTAGTTCCCTATCTTTGAATATTACGTTTACGATCGGGGATTTGCGAACGAAAACGGAATATATACCCATCGCTGGGGCGCGATCAGGAGCGAGCGGTTGGTGCGATTATTGAAGATGGCGGTAATATGGAGCTTTTAGACGAGATGATATAACTGCGGAATAAAAACGAGAGACCGGATTGATGATAACGACCCGAACACCATTATCGTGCGACGTTTCTTTTATCGTAATCTGCATAAACGGTACCACGGCCCGATGATCAACTGCTACTAGTCGAGTCTCACCCTCTGCCAGAATGTGTCGTGTTTTTTTTTTACTGGATAAAGTTGACGTAGCGAAGTCATCTCTTTACTTCATAGCGTCTTTATCTCGTCGACGGATTACAAGTTGTGCGAACCGATTTTACTATTTAATCCTATTCATTCGGGAGAAAGCTTTTTAATAATCGCCATATTTAATCGCTTCTATTTAAATTTTTACTCATTATTATTATTATTATTATTGCTAATATAATATTGTTTATCGTAATAAGAGTAGCGATTGTTATATCACAAAGTGTATATTCACTACTATATTGATAAGGTGTATTAAAAAAAATAATATTTGTTTATAGTATTACGGACTAAATATTTAATTCGTAATATTATATCTATTAAAAAAAAAAACAAAAACTAGATTTTATCTTTCCTTCTCGTACTGACGACTAAGAAATGGATAAAGTTACAGTTATAAAATTAGTAATATTCTTTAAAAATATAATTATAAGGTAACTTCTCAAATGTTTTAAACCACTTCAGAATTTATAACTGGTGCCGTTTCGAGGATACTTACAATCTTCATTTTCATACGCAACTAAACTAACCGTTTTTGTCTTTGTTGCTCCTATTCACGCATTTCATTTTGGTCGATGTCCGTAATCGTTACACAATATTCCGGTCATTATTATGTCCCCATTGTTCGTTATTTCTCATTTTCTCTTCCACTGCTGTTTTTCCGGGTTGTCTTATCTATACGAAAATAAAATTTTTATTTGTTTTTTGTTTTACCGCTGGAATTTGCGTTACTGACTTGCAAGAGATCGAATGTGGTACACGAGGACTTGTTTACCCTGTAACCGTTTTCTCTATTTATATTTCGTTCTTTATACATTGAACTATAAATTATGCTGATCAAAATTATTATAACACATATTTTACTTGTTTATCCGACAATCACTTATTATCAAAATGATATTAAACAAATATTTTATTTTAAGTTACATTTTCTCTTAATTTCGATTTAATTTTATGTTATTACTAAACTCTTCTTTAAAATAGTATCTCGTGGCATAAAGTTTCAGTAGTTGAAATTTGTTTTGTTACAGAAAACCGACATATATATTGTATATATATATATATATATATATATATATATATATATATATATATATATATATATATAATATTATATACTTGGACTTCTCTAGAAATTTTTTTAACAGGGATAACCAGAAGTGCATAAAATAAAAATTACACAAATTAATGTTAGCAAGGAAACAATGATGTATATACTACACACACAAACACAGGGGCATAGTGGCGTTTTCACTGGTACCGTTATAGTAGTGTGTTTAGAGATCACGCCGCAACATTATAAAAATTATCCTTAAGTATGTTCTGTGCTATGTGTATACATTAAAAGATCTTTCCAGGAAATCTACTATTCTACACGTATTTAGAAATTTTTTTTGTTATCGAATCATAAAATTCATACTAAAGTTAATGTAATAACTAAAAATGTATGTATAATGTAGATATCGGTGTACTACTTACTATGTATAAAATAAAATTCTTTATTATCAAGAAATTAGTGGGGAAATAAAATAACACATCAAAACGATCAGTACGGGATTATATGCAACGTTCGTTATATCACGCGGCAGCAAATCGATACAACAAAATCGATCAAGTACTTCTTAATGGTCGAAGCGTGCCTGGCTGCTAAAACTCTGCTTAGTACATATAACAACCATAAATACAGCTCTAAACATCGCAACGGGTCTACTACCTGAAAGGTACACAGCGGGGTTAGTTTAGTTGCCTACATGAAATATGAAAGGCACTAATTTACTAATGTTTCTTTAAAAGTATTACATAGTTTATATTCGTTAAGTATTAAAATAAGTCATTGTTATTTATAATTATTATTTTTAACTCCGCATGACTAGCGACACCGGAGATTTTGCCCTTGGCAATATCACATTTACTTATTCGGCAAAAAAATTATATAACCGTATAGATTCATCTCAATTCTTGTAAATACCGGGCGAATAATACTTATTTATCCAAAAAGGATGAATACAAGGAATAAAAATCAAAACTAAACATGTAATATTTCTACAATCAACGACGATCGAGTCAGATTATTTACAAACTAAAAATAACGCCAAATTTTGTTGAAGATGGGATGATAGCCAATCAAAAAAACAAAACGGAATCAGTCGCTAATTCGAACAATGCTGGTAATTTTTAACCTTGAAATTCATTTATGATCGATCTCTCATGAACGGATTGAAGTAAAAAATTCCAGCATAGTCTCAGTTGCGTGCGATCGTAACGTATACAAAAATATGTATTTGGGAAATATGTTCGTTTTTTAGTAAAAGGAATTGTTTCTTTATTTTCGTTGGGTACGCCCATGTATATATATATATATATATATATATATATATATATATATATGGCGAGGCAGAGTCAACTATAACAAACTGACGTACCGTACCAACCTCCAGAATATGAGATGGAAATTGATGATGATATATATATATATCCTCGTGGCAAAGGATTTTTTGCTTTGGCATTCTGCTCATGCGATCCGAGTTCGAATCACATTGGTGAAGAGAATTTCAACTAAGTATCCAATTGATCGAGAAATGAGTACTGCTGGGAAGGTAAATAAAATCGGTTAATGAAATGGTAAACAACACATAACTGGCTTACCCAGTATTTGTCGTTAAGATGAATTAGGATCTATTTTAGACGACGTTTTCCCCACCAACTTTAGAGTCGACGTTTGTTTATATTTAAAATTAGTACATTTAACCATTTCATTCGCGCTGTCCACTATGTGGTACATGGAATTTTAATGGCAAGAAAATTTTTTATTTTTCGATTAACACGAAATGTCCGAATTTTGAAGTGATTTATATAAATACGTTGAAAATGGTCTGAAACGGTATTGTATAATAAACACTTGTATAAAATTGACTGTTTTGTGTCAACATTTTGGTAATGACGGTTGATAATTATGTACATCATTTTATTTCTATTATATGTTCAGTTGATTGAAGTTCGAAATGTTCATTAAAAAAAGAAAAAGTCTTTCTGCATAGATAATGTGACAGACTCATTCACCTTTCTTCGAAAGAGCATGTAAAGCGTGTAGGTGTCGTAGACGACTTACCCCCCCCCCCCAAAAAAAAAACATATTCATGATTGTGTAAATAGAACACTACGAGAAAATGGGTTGTCCACTTCCTATATTTAACATCCGCACTATGTGCGCGAAACAAATTTTTAATATACAAAAAAGCAATTTTACCGAAATTACTTTACGCCTGCCTAGTCTGGTCTTATACTAGCAGAAGTAATATAAACCAGGTGTAAAGACTGCAAAATCATTGCATTCGAATAATATTGAATAAACCTCGATATAAAATCTATGTTAAAATTCTCTTATGTACAACAAATGATTAACAAGTATAACCGTATTTTTTTTTTTTATGTTTGTAGATATTAAGTCTATAGGTGATTACGATTATCAATCTCTACACTACGGGTATAAGAGATATAATTACAGGCGTTTAAAACATATCCTTTTCCAGTAAGCCAGCTATAAACTCTAGTTCTAATGTCGACAAAGATACTTATAAGTTAATTTTAATAAGAAAAGTGTGCATACGCTCTGTTATTTTTAAGAGGGCGGTTTTTTTTTATTCTAAATTTTTCCGACAATTTTACATACAAATTCTTCTTTTATAAATATTATTAACTTTGATTATATTTTTACCAATGTGTTTTTTTTTCGAGAGAATGGTTAATTCGGTACGGAAATATTTTTGTATTTTGTATTTTTATTTCATTTTTTTTATTACGTAGAATTAATTGCATAATAATAAACGAATTTTTAATTCAATTTTCATCTTTTCATCCGCGACATTTTGCAAAAAGTGGTATTTATTATTTCCAAACGGGGGAAAAGGGCTATCCATTTTCGATTTTGTCGCGGTTGTATTAACGTTTCTTGTAATGGTTATTTTAAGATCACCCATTTTGTAGCTCAATAGGGTGTTAACGACGCGAACTCGGTTGGGTTGAATAAATTATTTATACATAATTCGGAATGCCGTTTTCGTTAGTGGCGAAAAAATGTTTACATTTATTACGGCGAAATTTATTTTTATCGTTTTCGAAATATATATATATATATATTTTTCAAATCGTCGTTAAGTATTCCGGTCCTCGTTGCGACACATTATAATATTTCTGTCTCTTGCTCTCTCTCTTTTAAATTTAGTTCGAGTATTAACGTTATTTATTTCATCTCTATTCGACATGTCTAAGAACACAGTACACTTCTTTAATGAAAATTCCACCTCGCAGTAACGGGACCCGGTAAAGATATTTTTCTAATATTTTGCTCGTTCCTTTAAAAAAACTAGTTAAATGAAAGAAAGTTTAATTATAAAATTTAAGTTTTTAGGCGGAGATGCTACAACACCTCCTAAAATTTGAGAAACCATCGCCAGACCAAGATTCGCAGACTGTTTAATAACCAAATCAAACGGTATTCAATTTTAATGTAACGATATTAAATAATGTTTATCATCATCATCATTTGTCATCAATCGGAATATTGATTCGTAGCGTCATACCATTCTTTCCACCTTTCTGCCAGTCTCTTCGGTTCTGCTTAGAAGATATTAATTAGCGCACTAAAAAAAATTTTTAAATTTAAGTTGATATTCAAAGTAGATTCGTTATGATATTAATATATAAATAATTAAAGTTTTACAGGCTATACGAATAAGAAACTAGAAAATACTTCGGCTATAATTGTAAAATATATAAATTACGCAATAGAATTGAACTATTGTAATAAAGCAGCCAATCACCAAAACTTAAATCCACTTTATTTTTTGTATATATATATTATTTTTAAATATACCAATACACATGAAGTTTTATTAGTGTAGATCGCTATTTTATTTTTAGGTGCGCTCATTCTTTAATTTGATTATCATCACTATTATATTAATAGTATTCATTAGTAATACGTGTCGTCTGTGTTGCCAGATATTAGTTATAAATCTTTATATCGCGATAACGTGTTTGTTTTAATTACGTTTACAGGCACTTAAAATTTTTGTGTGTACTAAGTATGAACATAATAATAATTTATTATAAGCTCGCTTAAATTATTAATTATTATTTTTTATAAATTTTTAACCTTTCGTCTTTTTTTTAAAAAAAGGTTTTATATGATTTCTTTTCTTGCGGTTGTATATTTATTTCAATAATTAATTTCAGTTATAATAAGATAATTTCGCTAAACCTGCAACTAATCGAAAGCTCCTTCGATATCGAACGAAAAAACTGATATGTCCGAATTGACCTCTTTTATACGATTTTCTCGTAAATTTTATTAACGCAAAAGCGACTTATCAAAAAGTCGTTTTTCATTAATTTTCCGAATGTTCGACTTTATTTCTCGTCTGGAAAATCCGTCCGGATTTTATTAGCCGAAAATAAACATATATTCTTTTCTGTTCGGCTACTTAATCCGCCGAGCTAATTTGAATAAGACTAGCGCTAAAGAAAGACGTCTCCGTTATATATTTCTTTATTTATCGACCGGGGGTCGATCGAATTGTTAATTTAACGAAATTAAAATTAGAGAGAGAGAGAGAGAGAAAACTAAACAAAACGAAAAAGAAAAGAACACGAAGGAAAATGTCGAATTTGTCGTAAACAAAAAAAAAAAACGGAAGAAAATGATAAGAAGTCGCTTCATTTTATTTTATATTATAATTATTTATTATTATTGTTATATTATTTTTACTATGATTATTATTAAGACCAGTTTTATATATATATATAATATATATATATATATATATATATATATATATATATATATATATTATATTATTTTTTTATAACGGTAGAAACCATCCCCTTATTATCCTTAGTTGTATTTTTAAATAAGGAAAAGAAATTGCTGTTTTGCAAATTGGATCTCGTGGTGGTCCGTGGTCGTGACATTAGTCGGGGAAAATTTGTTATTTATTTTTATTTTATTTTCATTTTTATAACCACTACGAACTACGAACTGTTTCCCGGTGAAAGTGAACCGTACTTTTTGTTATCGATGATAATGACGACTGGATATATATATATATATATATATATATATATATATATATATATATATATATATATAAAATACAAAACAATAGGAAAAAAGATATGGCCGAGTTTCGGTTAAGAATGGAAAAGTCATCGTATTTATTATTATCATTATTGTACTTTATTTAAAGGAAGCGTCTACGTCGAGGACTGATTCCGAATGAAAAAGATTGAGAACACTATTCTTGAAGAATTACACTACAAGGTAGTTGTTTATTTTCTAATGAAAATTACAAGCGTCCCTCTCATCGCGGAAGGAACTTATATACACGCGTACGAACGTTTAATGATAAAAGCGAGAGAAAGACCGTCCGATTATTAAAGTAAGAAGAGAAGAGAGAGAATAATCGTCTCTCGCGTCGTTAGATGTGTGGTGGTCGAGGAACTGTACGTAAAATATATTAAAAAATAATTCGCCCCTCATTTCGAACGGCTTAAAAATGGCGCAAACGATAATTTATTCGCTCGTATACGCGGATAAGAGAATGCAAAAAGGACGTTGGTTACATTTACAGAGTCGAGCGAGAAAGAAAATATCATCGAGGGTTGGAGGTGAAGCGAGAGAGAAAAAAAAACCCGAAAAATATCGAAAAAACTTAAAAATAAAAAACGGTAAAAAATAAATTAAAAAAAAAACGAAAAACAAAAGAATAATAAAAAAAAGAAGTAAATTACTTCTTTCGAGCGAGACAGCGACTCTAAAGAAAACTCGCGCTTATAATTTCCATATTAAATAGGAGCGGGAAAGCTGGCGGAGTCTCTTGTTTTTACTTCCACTTCCTCTCTCCTCCCATCTGCTCGACGAATTTTCCTCGTCCGTAAATTTTCGCAGTTTTTCCATTTTGGTTTTATTTAACGAATTTCCTCCACTTTTTAAAACTACGTTTCTTCGTTTGGTTATAATATTGCGACGATGACGATGATGGTGATGATAAACTAAGGAAAAGAAAAAGCTACCGAAATACGTAATACAAAAATGGGTCTGAAAAAGTTATTTTATTCAAATTTGTTTACACACACACACATATATATATATATAAAGCACGCATACACACACACACATATATATATATATAAATAAAAATTACAATTTTACACGGGTCACCGTTATAGGATTTATACGAAAAAATTAAACGGAGTGTCATTTTTCGGGCGAATAATTCCCATGTTTTATTTATTTTTTGAATCGACATAAAAACTACCTGAAAGTACAATACCTTTTTTTCGTTAACTTATTCGGAACGAGTTAAAAAACGATTTATGAAATCGTCGGGAATTCCATCTCGTTCAGTCGAAAAGAAATTTCTACAAAAAACGCGGAATCGAAGTTTTGACTGCGAAGACAATTTTATCTCAATGTTATTTCATCGCAGCTTTTATATGATATACCTCGTTCTGATTATATTAGCTGCAATTTTGGCTACTCAGTATGCTGTATCTTATGTTCGTAATTTAAATAAACTAAATTTTCTTCTTCACTGCTAAGTATAATTTTACACTATCGGCATGAATTTTACACCGTTTCTTAAATTACCACTCTGAAAAAAAATTAATATATATATATATATATATTAAAGTTAATTATTCGCAAAATACTTTTTTTTTTTTTTTAATTTTTTCCAAGTTCAACCTAGCGGCTAACCAGAGTTTCTAATTGCTATTTTTTTATTTCAAATTGTTGCGTTTTGTTTTATTTTTCATTACACGGCTAACAAAATTGATCGGATTGAAATAGTTTCGTTTGCGTGTTATCGGTTTTTTAATGATTTTCCTTCATTCCTGTTTCATATTCAGAAAATCGAATGAAAGAAATCATCTAATTCTTCTTGACAGATCATCGACAATCTGGGGCAAACCCGTTACGGAAAAAACTAAATAGAGAAATGACTTCTTTTAATATAAATAGATGCGTAAATATCGAAGAGCGTAAAATAATTTTCGCCGAACTGTGTCCAAACTGATCGCTCGAATTGCAACCGTCTCAATCAGATAAAATTCTTCTAATATGCGAAGAGAAATTAACCACAGAACAATCGAAAAGCTGAACAGTACGAAATCCGATGTGAATATCCGACAAAATGATTGAACTTTTTCACAAAACAGATGAAAAAATATTTAAAACTACTTACCGGAAATGTATCGAAGTAAATTATTTACCTAATGGTCTGGAATTAACTAAAACTAAATATACGTATCTTATTAAACGAGCAATTCTTACTCGGTCAACTCGTAGCGGTTTCGTTCGAATTTAGTGCATACCTGTTAATTTACGACGGCAATTGAAAATGGCCTGTACGGAAATTACGAATTAAGAAATTTCTAACCCCCAAGTACACTACGTAAAATTTTGGAAATTTCGAATTTTTTGTCTTATTGATTTTCTTCAATACTTATCTAAATGCACGTTGACAATTTCAGCTCGATCGCGTCAACCGTTCGAGTTATGCTTTTCACCGCGTACGTGCTAGTTTCGGAAATATTTTTCAATCTACGATAGAATTACCTTAACAAAAAAAACTATTCTCCTGATATTTCTCGAAAAAAACTGACATTTTCGTTTATAACTCGGAAAATTAATTATACAAAATTCTGCACGATTAAAATAGTTACAGTTATGCGTATAAAGGTATTCAATGATACACGATTCGTATCTAAATATATTTTCCTAAAAAAAAAAGTAAAAAGGAGTTAACGAAAAAAACCTGCCTAAAACGCGGTCGTCAAAACACACAACGATTAATTTTTTATTATATATATATATATATATATATAAGAAAAAAATTTAACTTATTTAAATTATGAAGATTAAAATACAACACGTTGTGTATTAAATACACACAATTATCCTTATTAACTAATATAATATGAACAAAGCGCATCGTATAAAACCTGCGATGACATAATACAGGAAATTAAAAAAAAAAAACTCCATGCTTCGGAGTGGAAGGAAGAAGTGAAACTAAAAGACTTGTTAACTAAATTCAATACAGAATTTTTTTTTTAAAATTTTTACGCTGGTGTATATATAAACACAGACACACACACATATATATATATATATATATATGTATATGTATATGTATATATATACATATATATAAAATAATAAGCCTACGTATGTGTATAAGTCGACGCGCTTAACACTAAAAACGTCGTTTGAAACCCGGGTGTTGGCAGTGCGGTACATGCGAATGGTAATATTTGTATATATATATATACATGTATATCGGTCCCTTATTTCATTGACACACCTGACGCAACAAAACATGGTGATCAGTGGGTGCTGGTAGTGCGGCAAATGCAAACAGGTTATATATGTATATATATATATATATATATATATATATATATATATCCCGCCAGGGGGTACTTCCTACCTCCCGGGCCGGAGCTGCGCGTCCATAGGTGGCGGATAATGGAATGGCCTACAGATATGTAGGTTAGCTGCGAATAAGACAATTGTCAAATAAGCAGTCGCGGACCAACAGCGGCTACTGGTAGAAAGTCTCTGGCAGACGATTCCAGTAGTGACAGGGCAATGAGACATGAGGATGTGGATGGGCAGCTTGAGGAACTGCCTGTTAAAAGTCCACAACATCCTACGACTGTCTCACCTTCAGCGAGATTTGGTCGCTGTAAACACTGCTACCTCCTCAGTAGCAAACCGCTGCCTTGTGGTCAGGATTCTTATCCAAAGGCTAGGGTGTCACCCCGAATAAAGTGGCAAACTCCTTCCTCCTTCTCCCCTTTCCTTATTTATCCTACTTCTACTTTCCACTACATGTATTTCCTCGCCTGTTATACACCAGCTGCAGTGTGTCCGATTGTCTTGGATTAATCATGCCACCGGATCGCACGCTGCAGCTGTATAGGCAGCATGGGAGTTGCAGCGCAACAGCTTCTATGTTCTAACATGCGCATCTGTATCGTCTTCTCTTCTCTCACCTTTCTATTTCCTCCCATTCTCCTTTTTCCTATCTAACTCTCTCCCCTTTTAAGAAGTCCTATGGCGATAAGTATGTGGCGGTTGTAGCAGGCCTGGTCGGCTGGTAGCTACTAGCTGCAACTTGCACGGCAGGCGGCATGTCCTATATGGTCGCTTTCAACTGGAATGGAGCGGAAGTTGAATTCGGCAGTCGGATATGCGACTGGGCAGGCCTCTTCAGGATCCCCGCAGCCCACCACGAATGTGGAGAGGGCTAGAAAAGGTGCCCCAAACATCGGCTGCTCCAACTATCCTGGTCAGCGTGCCGCGGCTGGCGGGAACCCAAATCATGCGGTAAGAAGAACAGGAATGATTTAATACTTAAATTTGGAACTTGGAACATACGAACTTTAACGGATAGCGACAATGTACCAGAAAGAAGAACCGCTCATTTAGCGAAGGAGTTACGCAGATACGACATTGATATTGCAGCTATAAGTGAAACCAGATTACTTGGTGATGGAAACCTTTATGAGCCTGCAGGCGACTATGTGTTGTTTTGGCACGGCAATGCTCTTGGTGGCAAGCGCTTGCATGGAGTTGGTATAGCGCTGAAGCGTTATTATGCGGATCATGTCATATCCTCACCAGAAAATCATGGACCGTGATTAATGAAGTTATGTCTACAACTAAATATAAGGACCAAAATACATGTTATTAGTGCATATGCGCCACAATGGATGCGGAAGAAAATGATAAGGAGATTTTCTACTCAGACTTGTACAATCTCGTTAAGAGTGTTCCGCATAAAGAACGAGTATTTATACTTGGAGATTTCAATACACGTGTAGGGAATGATGTGCATGTTTGGCCAAATGTTGTTGGTAAGCGCACGGTCTAAAAGGCGTAAATGATAACGGCAACCGTCTTCTCCAGTTCTGTGAAAGCCTTGGTCTAGTCATAACAAACACGATATTTGAGCTTAAGCCCATCTATAAAGGCACGTGGATGCATCCAAGGTCAAGGAAATGGCATATGATAGATTTCATAATCGTGCGTTCTGAATATAAAAGAGAGGTAAGAATAACTAGAGTTATGCGAGGTGCAGAATATTCGACAGACCACATGCTTGTAAGATCAGTGATTTCGCTGACGAAGCAGAAAATTCATAAAAAATACTTAAAACCCAAATCTGCTCGATATAATGCTGATGCCTTAAGAAACGATAATAAGCGCAAAGAGGTAACGAATCTCATTGACCAAGCTTTCAGTCCGTTGGAGATTGATTCTGCCTCGAATAGCAGTCAAGTTTGGGCTAAAATGAAGGAAGTAATACACCTCACTTGTTCCCGTGCGATAATGACATCTGAAAAGAAAAATCAGGACTGGTTTGTCGCAAATGATAAAGAATTACTGACCTAATTGCGCGGAAAAGGCTAGCTTTCACTCAATGGCAGAATGATACAAGCAACGTAAGGCTGAAACGAAAATTTTCTGAAATAAAGGCTGAAGTTCAAAGGAAAACACGCTGGATGAAGAACAATTGGTGGCAAAACAAGGCACAAGAGATTCAAACATATGCAGATTCCGGCCGTTATAGGGAGTTCTTTTCAGCAGCTAAAGCAATATATGGACCTACACCGTATAGAAATGCTTTGTTAAGGGATGAATATGGAAATATCATAAGTAATCATCATAGAATAGCGCAAAAATGGAAATGTCACTTTGAGAATTTATTAAATAATGATATTTGTGTAAATCACTCAGTGCTGAACGAAGTGCAGAATTCTCAGCAACTCGCTGCTTTAGACGAGGATATATCCTTAAAAGAGGTTAAAGATGCATTAAAGCACATAAAAAATGGGAAAGCTGCCGGCCCAGATGGAGTGTTACCGGACATTCTAAAGTTGGAAAGCAGCAACCTGCTAAACGCGCTTCATAAATTATTTTCTATTATGTGGGAACAAGAATCTATGCCAACTGATTTCCAATTAGCTGCCATAGTGCCCATTTTTAAGAATAAGGGCGACAGGAGCGATTGTAACCACTACAGGGGAATTTCATTGCTTTCAACTGTGGGGAAATTATTTGCCAGGATTATGCTTAATCGTATTTTACCAATATTGGAACGAACCTTTCCTGAGACACAGAATGGATTTCGCAGTGGTCGTGGTACCATCGACTCAATATTCTCGCTTAGGCAGCTCTACAAGAAAAGTACTTAGAACAAAATCGGGATCTTTTCATTGCATTTATTGATGTTAGTAAAGCCTTTGACTCGGTGCATAGGCAGCTATTGATGAAATGCATGGAGAAAATTGGCTGTCCGCCGAAATTTATTCGATTGCTTTCCCTTCTATATGACAACAATACAAGCATGGTGTTGCTACGAGATGGCAATTCTGAATCATTTAAAGTTAGTACAGGAGTCAAGCAATGGTGTGTGCTGGCCCCTGTGCTGTTTTCAATGTATATGGCTTTCATACATATGATAGCAGTTAAAAAGCTGGGACCTGAAAAGATAGTAATGATCAGTAGGTTTAATGGCGGATTATTTAATGTACATCGATTACATGCAGCTTCTAAATGCTCCATAGTAGGAGTATTCGATTTCCAGTACGCAGATGATTGTGCTGTGGTCGCACACACCATACGGGAACTGCAGACTACTATCAAAATACTTGATGCAGTATACAACAGTTTTGGCCTAGCTATATAGCGTGCGATTAAGCTGAAAGATTGATTCTAGTTAATTTACTTAATGTATAATTAAACAAATATACAAAATAAAAAAAAAATAAAAAAAAAGTTAAGAACAGTCTTTCCGTCGATAATGTTTGTTTAAACGTATGTTAGGGCAGTAATAAAGCTGAATTCTTAATCAAAAAAACGTACATACTCATAAACATTTTAGTCAATAATAATAATCGTTTTAGTAGGCTATGGGTTACTAATAATAAGCGTAATGTACATAGGACCGTTATATATATATATATATATATATATGAACGAGTATGAAAAACGCATTATCCCCGGATTTTATACATTATAGTCGAGAATATTTGATAAGGTTATTGCCGTTGAATTAAGCGTCTGTAATTTGTCAAATGCCCTATTTAAACATCGTAGACTTTTCGCAAACGAGAAGCTACAGCCCACGTGCAGAGTTTTCCACAAAACGGAATAATGCCGGAAAGCCGAGTGAAAGAAATTAGTAAAACAGATTAGTCGAAATATATATCGGAAGTGTAAACGGTGCAAGATTAATAGCGTAGAAAATTCGAGCGCCGGTAAGTGGAATGAGTAATTGTTTTTTGCATCGCCATCATTATCATCGTGTATACATCATCGGGTAAAGGAATTGTTAGACGGTATCGTTAGTAACTTTAATAAAAGTGTGTGTGTGTGTGTGTATAACTAACAACCGAGGCTTGCTCTGTGGATTGCTGGCTGACCGGTTAGTTGACCACCTGTGTCGGTCGCTTCTTAACGTTAAAGGTGTGAAAGATAGCTAACTTACAACACCCTCGTTATTTTCTTCTTCGCGTAATTAAACAACCGGAAGACTCGTCATTTTTAATTCGAGCACAGCCGGAAGGTCAAAAGTGGCGCGTAGTCGGACGTATTACTCCGGATAAAACTGATTGTAAAGGTAAAATTTCCTTCGGAATTCCGGCTGGCTATATATCGTCCGAAGTAATAAATCTTCGCGGTATTCATTTATTCGTTTTCTCTGAATCTAGATTATAGACGGAGGGTTCATAAGTGAAAAATAGCCTACTATATCAATTACAAGTCCGCATATATATTTGCTCTATTTTCATTTATTTATCTATTTATTTATATATTTTTCGTTACAATAAGTATTATTAGGATAATATAATGATAATGGATGATTTTAACGTCATAGTATGATCTTTTGCCTATAATTTCGATCATACATACTCTTCATTATAGATGTTTTTGGTCTTCCTCTTGGCCTTTTGCCTTTACCCACTATTATATATTTCATAAAGACGATCCATTATTTCCTGGGTTTCTATATGATTTATTAAACTTCTTTTTTCACGTATTCTTAGGATTTCATTGTTTGTTTTCATTACTGCCTAAAACGTTTTCATTATTCTACTCCAAATCCACATCTCCATTGAATTTAGTTTATTTGTTTCCCGCCCCGTTAAGCACCAATTTTCACAACCGTAACAAAACACACTCCAAACGTGTAAAATTTTTTCAGTCTATACTAATGTTCTTAAATATTGACTTTTTGTTATTAAATGCACATTTAGCTTGCCCATATTCGTCTTTTAATATCTGCTATACTTTTATTATCCGCTGTTATCACACTTCCTAGGTAACGCGTTTCTGTGACTTGTTTCAATTGAGTATTATCTATTTTTAGGTTTATATTTTTATTTAGTATGTCTTTACTGATCTTCATTACCTTTGTTTTTTTTTTTATTAATATTCATTTTCTATTTATTTAATTGTTATGATAAAACTGTAAGCATTTTTTTCGTATCCTTCTCCGGTTCTGCTAATAGAGTAATATCATCCGCGAAACGTGTGCAGTGGATTTGTATCCAATTTACTTTTACTCCTTTTGCTTTGGATTGGTTCTTCTATGCATACGTTAAACAGATACGGCGAAAGAGGACATCCTTGCCTTACTCCTTTCCGTATTTTAGCTTCTAGTTCGTGTCCATTAACATCTGTTATTGTTGTTTGTGATTTATGCCTTCTATATTTCCAGTCCATATATTCTTTTCCTATAATATTTTCAAATCGATGTTATCGAACGCTTTTTCTAAATCTATAAATGTTACATAAATATTTTTGTTTACGTCTAAAGTAGGAGTTTTAACGCCAATGTCGCTTCTCTTTTTCCCTTCCTAAATCCAAACTGATCGTCTTCTAGATTTTCTTCAATTTCCCCTTTATAATATATTTACGTGTTTGTTAATTGAATACAATTGAGCAGGGACATAACACGATCTTCTTTAAGTGATCTTGGGCTAGAAACGAATTGTACGTGGAGATTTCTTTTTTTTTGTAAAATTATATATATATATATAACATCTCTCGTGACTCGCGAACGAGTATGAGGACCCCTTGAATGACAATCAATGATGTTTATGACGCATACGAGACGCAAGCTCGATGCGATGTGTCGTTTGGAAATCACATAGTTGACAATGTCATTATTGCAGATTTGTAAAGCGCGTTTTTTTTTTGTGCGAACAGTTGCTTCCACGCATTCGATCACCAGTTTTATCCACGCCTTTCGATCTTGAGCTGTAATTTCCCATTAGTCTGTTTTCGGCTTGATGCCGATCTTTTATACCGTAACCGTGGTCTCCCGAGCGGCCTGAATCTATCTTCTAGAACTCCGTATATCATTCTTTTCGGTACGCGTCCTAAATTCATCCGAAATACATGTCCCGTCCATTTCAAAGGTTTTTTAACGAGCAGTCGCTCTATTGAAAGAGTCGATGCTGTTAACAACACTTCTACGTTCGATACACGGTCCGTCCATTTTATCGGAAAAATTCTTCGAAGGAACCGTTGAAGACAATGGTCTAGTCTTCTAATCTGTTTCATCGTTATAGGCCATGTTTCTCCGCCGTATAATAACACCGTAGGAACCATTGAACTATACACCGACACTTTAGTCTGAACGGTTAGATCTCTATTATTGAATACGCTTTGGGATAGTTTTCGATACGCGTCATTTGATCAATCTAGATGAGATCTCATCATCGAGAGCTGCATCCTTCTTTACAGCGTTGCCTGAATAGTTAAATGAATTTACTGTCTGACTGTTAATCCCATTTAGTAGTTGGATATTCATTTCATCGTTGTTAAGTTGCAGAATTTCTGTTTTATTTAAATTTATGGAAGACCAAAATCTTTATATACGGTTTCCAGATATTCCAGGACACGCCGACATTATTAGTTTTAATAAAATTATTTCATTTAGTTTATTCGTAACACGATACAAAATAAATTGTCAGAGTTGTACCATTCCGACGGTTAGGACATGTATACAACTCAAAGCCTACGTAAGTACATACACACAATGCCGTGTGTCGTTAACCGTATTTTCATATTAATGTAATAATCTGTTATTCTCAACATCCAAGCACGATTTGCATTCGATCGGAAAGAACAATGGACCAAGGAATGGAATTGCGTAATTCGCTCATAAATGGATCCCTCGTCGAAAACCCTACGGAGCAACCTATAGGAATGGAACTTCGACGAAAGGAGTGGCGACTTTTGAACAGAATCCGAACTGGTCATGGTAGATGCGCTCACCTCCTGCAGAAGTGGAGTATTTCTGACTCGGCTAGTTGCTGTTGCGGACATCCCGTGCAAACAATAAAATACATCGTTGCGAGGTATACTCGGAAAATGGGATTACGGTTGAAGATGTACATCATCTGCGCGGCGGGAGTTTAGACTGGCTTTCCCGTTTAGAGCTCGATCTATAAATCAACGTCATACGATACGATACGAATGTAATAATATTATTGAAGCATTGACATAAGCTATATGTGGATGGAGGGGCGCGCGCAGACCACCATTCTCGCTGGGCGTCATGTGTGGTACCGATGACAAGGTAAAAACTGGTGATATAATGATCGTCTTCAGTGCTGGGGGTGGTTGAACGCGGACAAGTTCCAGATATTTTATTGAAACGGCAATACATTGAACATTAACAAAAAACTAACGTCTTAGTAAACGGTCCTAAAAAAACTTAATAGTAACATGTGTTACTAAGAAAATCAATAGTAACGCTTACTTTTAAGTGTTAGTTTATGCGTCTGATAATGACGTAATGGTTGAAATGCTCTAGGGTTAAATATATTATTTTTAATAATGATAAGTTCGTGTTTTTAACTTTAAAGTATTTAACTTTTCAGTCGTATTATAAAATTTTGACGGAAAATTATAAACTTTATACAGCTGTTTATTATACACAATTCTGCTTCCTAGGTGAACTGTAGATGAATATTTTTAAAATTGAAACATTTCACGTTAAACAGAAAATAAAAAATTAGGTTAGCATTAAAATTTCATATAGTCCACATTGCGAGTGAGTGGGTTAAATATATTTTTATTTTACGATATCAAAGGAGGTGATTCATTCGAAATTCATCAAGCGCATGAATAATTATTTAACGCGGAATTTTTATCTAAAAAATCGATCGTTCTAATAATTTTGAGACGTTTGTTAGAAAACCAAAAAAACAAAAAACAAAGAAAGAAATAAAACGGAAAAGATTGATATTATAATGACGCTCAGAATTTGGAAGTTTCGCTGTAAACCATAAAATGGCGATCGATACGCCTAACTCAGCTCTCTGATAAACTGGTAAAAGTTTCGGAATGGTCTTCTTCATTTTTGAAACGTGATTCGTTTATTAAAAAGTCACCGACGAATGTAGGAAACATTTTTTTTTTGTTTTTTTATTCTAATATAATATTAACCGAAGAACACGCGTCCGTTTCATACAACGTCGTATGTATTACACCGGAAGGAATGTGAAATAAAGTAGGAGGAAATCATAGTGCGTTATTTGGTAGTACTATTATTTTCACTGATCCCTTTTGAAAAATGCTACGGAGTATTTGAAGAATAGAATCTCGTAAGAGTGAAAAAAGAAAAAATGGAAAATCGCTTCGGAACCGCTCGCATTCCAGTCTAGAGTAGAGCAACTGTGATCGGCACTAGTTTTCCACCGCTGTCCGGTTATGTTCCGCATTTTGACACCCCCATTTTTTCTCCTTAACTTTACCCGCCGATAGAACGAGTTGTCCAACCCTTATGTCGTATATAACTCTTCTATAACTATTACTTGAGAGTATACATCTCGTTTTATTCCTACGTGATATTATATATATATATATATATATATATATAATATGCGGTATATGTCCAGTTTGACAATATCGAAGGCTTGTACCAGACCAGACCATACAAACGGTATCCCTATTTTTTTCCCCATTTATTACGTCCGTTTATCATTCCCGTCGTTTTTTCTAACTTACGTCTCGTTTATCGTTCCAACTCATTTTCTATCGCAACTCCCGTTTTCTTAGCTCCCTTCGGCGAATAACATAGTTTTGGATCCTGACTTCCTAGAACGAATTCGCGGCGCTGTGAATATTCAGTTTTCGAGTATATATTTAATAGAAGAATTAGATATGCGGATTTAAAGAGGAAATTGTATATGGAGTAGATGTAACAAAAAGTGTTGCATGCTGGTCAGAATATTGATATTACGGCATCGAAGAAATTATATACAAAACGAACAAGATTATGCTGGAAAGTACACGACTATGTAGGACTATTATTCGCAAAATGTTTAATAAACAAGTAAGGAAGAATACGTAAAATCACGAAATTATTTATGGATATCTAAATCAAGTATCTTCTTCTTCTGTGATCGTAATTCGTACTATACATCATCTTCAATTTCTTTCCGCCACTCTGTCCGATTTGCAGCTATCCGTCTGCAGCCTGTAATTGATTTCCTTAAAATGTTCCCGTTGGTGTCCGTCCACCCGATGTTTACCCTGTCGCATGAACGAGTCTCCTGCATTTTCTACCAATTATTTCTCGCAGCATCGAATGTTCTCTGCGCATGATATAACCGAAAAAAACGCAACGTCCTTAAGGAAATATCAGTAGACAGCTTACGCTTAACGTCTAGTTTATGCAGAATGGAGACGTTCGTTCGCTTCGCTGTCCATTCGTAGCATAAACACCCACATGTGGAAGCTATTGATTCGTTGCTTGTGCTTTCACCGTCCAAGTTTCGGGCGCGTATGAAAATACTGGAAAAACCCAAGAAAGTATTAACTCCTTTTTTACCGCATTTTGTGACTGATGTGACGCGCCATATTTTATTTAATCTGCTCATGGCGTTCCGTGCCAGCTGGTTTCGCCGCTCACCCGTTGAACAATTAGCGAACTCAGATATATATATATATATATATATATATATATATATATATATATATATATTGTTTCATATCCATTAATTTGTTTTTCCTGTTTAAGTTACTGCGATCTACCACCATCAATTTCGTTTTATTCTTATTTATTTCCAGTCCATATTCAATGTTTATATTATGTAGTCGGTCCAATAATATTTTCGTATCATCTATAGAGGTAGTTATCAGCGCAGTATCGTCTGCAAATCGTAAATTAGTAATAGTTCTT
This sequence comes from Coronaproctus castanopsis, assembly GCA_032883995.1. NCBI lineage: Eukaryota > Metazoa > Arthropoda > Insecta > Hemiptera > Monophlebidae > Coronaproctus > Coronaproctus castanopsis. The sequence continues at coordinate 143,511,335 of CM065053.1, forward strand.
CCGCCAATAGATATACCAATATCTCTAGACCATTGATTGGATCTTCCGTAACTTGCGAATATATATTATATATATATGTGTGTGTTTTCGTTCCTCGAACCCTCACAGGTACCTATGCTTCATGCTGATCTGTCTTAAGCAGCCATCAACGTCTCGTGCAGGCTTAAAGCGATTAGTGATTTTAGCTGATCAGCACAGCACGTACTAGGTGTTTCTCTTTCCGTTTCGCAATCACTTTTCTCATAATTATCGCACGTTGTAGAGAAATTATATCTTAAAGAATCCCAGAAATATTTTCGCTATCCTGCTTCGTATTCGCATTTGAATATTTAATTTATTGAAAACATATTCATCGATATCATAGTATTAGTTATGTACCTAGTTCTCATACACGCCCATTCTGCCGATTGGTTAGTTTCAGGTTTCGGACGTACGATCGGGAAAATTAAACAGTTTAGCAAAAATCATATTTGTGTTTAATGACGATGCTGTATCCTTCCAGTTAGTCAGTCTTATTACAGTATTCAGCGCCAGTTACGTCATATTCTAGTTGATTGTACCTCATACTCCTCGCTTCGAGCGTCTTTTAATCTTCCTCCTTCGCTTCAGCTCCTCTTTAAAGATGACCATGTTTCATTATCGAATCTAATTACCTTCCTCCACCGTTTCGATCTCTATTCCTCCATATGTAATCCTCTTTTCCTATTGTGCCTCTTTAGGTGCTGTTTAATTTAATTCATTCATTCATTTATTTACGACTTATATCTGGTAGATAATTTTCATTATTAATTAATGTTGAGGTTAGGTAGGTGGAATTATTCATTACTTCAAATCGGTATATTTTAATCTTAGTCATCTTAGATCTGTTGATTAATTATGCTATATACCGATGTTAAGTCGCGAATTTTATTACCTTCAAAGCTTACGTTGAAAATACGTATTATGCTAAATTATTTATTCTTTCGCGAGTAATTGTCGCATAGTATATTCGGTATAAGCATTAAACAGACATCCTGGTCTGTCGTCTTTTCCTAGCTTAAATTTAGCTGTTTTACACCGAGATGTCAATAGTAAAATTGTTTTATTAAATGTAAAATACGTTTAGTTTCCCACATTTTCCTTAATATAGATCATAACTGCTCTCGTTTAAGGGAGTCAACGTCTTTGCTTTCTCTACTAATTATAGTGCATTGATAATCTCTGTTCGATAGTGCTCTGCCTGAAATGAATTCTGTCGATTCTAATGAAATTTCTTTCAATAAGAATCATGTTAACTCGCCGTTTATTATTTGGAGCCTAATTTTAATAGTAACATTAATGCGATCAAATTGCATAGCGATACAGATCTTTTATAATGAAATCCATAATGTAAAGCACACGAGTAATGCTGCGCCACTACCCTGTTTTCCGTATTTGATTTTGTCTAAATACAAAAACTTGGATAGATACGTTATATAGAGGAAAAAATGGAATCGGGATTATAATGAATAAAAAACATTTTGGAAAACCGAAGTCTATAAAACGAAAGGAGAAGTCGATAGTGGAATTGAACTTAGTCGGAAAATATACTGGTCGCTCAAGCACATTTTGAATGTGCCTACCTTTAACACGTACGTTTGTGAGATACGAACAATTTCAAATAGTATCGCGAACAAAATCGAAGACGAGTCTGATCGCAATTGAAAGATTTATAATGGGAGTTAAATTAAGGGAAAAATTAGTACGAAAGTATTAACGATAAAATTTGATTACAAGTTCATCCGACTCATTTAGGCAAAAAAATGGGATCAGGCAGATTACATTGCAACAAATGGTTTTACCAGATTGATCAAGAAAATAATAGATTGCGGACTATTTATGAGAGAAGAAAAAACTCATATCAGATGGGAGGATGATATCGATAAAATTCTAGAACATAAACACTATCAACAAATTGTACTGAGCTTGGTTGTGGATTCGTTTTCGGGGCTTAATAATATTTTCAATATAGCCTGTAATTATTTCGTTTACAGCTAATAAATGGCAAATATATATATATATATATATATATATATCATTATCGCTGTGTTGTTCGTTACCGAACGTCTCGTGACTAGCTTTTGTACGTTTATTTTTACATACAAAATGAGCTAGCATTAGAGACACTACTATATGCGACGCAGATGTAGAAATTGCTTAGGGCTACTAGTAACGATTATACATGTTTAATTTTAAATAATTCAAATATGAAAATAGGAAACTGCTGTAATAATATAATTTCACTTAATTTAAGCGCACCGTCAATCTTATACATCTGTCGCAGGTGAATATATTTACCGCAATTATATATTATATGTTGAACGCTTTTTATTTTATTGACAATTACAACATGTACACTATCGTTAATCATTTTTCATTTATTTAGATAATAGACGATAGAACCAAGTAAGTATCTGTGTCATGTGATAATTTACGGTAATGTTTTTATTTTGTAAGCGTTCTAATACGTTAGGAAAGAACTTATAATATATCAATTTTTTGCTAAAGTATCATATCGTATTTTAAACTCGTTGCGAATTTGCAAATTAATCGATTTAACAGTATCTTTGTTGATGTCGCAACTATTTTCTGAACATTAAAGATTAGGGTAAATGGGTTCACTTATTGGTATTCGAGAAAAATACAATAAAAAAAGAGATGGTATAACAGAAAACAAGTTGTTAATCACTTAAAAGGTTCGTCGGTATGTCAGTGATTTTATTATCATTGTTGTTATCGTTATTAGTTTGATAAATGTTTGAAAAAACGTATAAAATTAATAGTAATTATGTTTGGTAAAATTAATTGATGTAAATCTCGATAGATGGAACATTAGCTTTGTTTTTCCAAACATTTAGACCACGCATAATACATACATATCGTACATGTACATATGAAGTAACGTCGCAGTGGCATAGTTGCGAGATTGCTGTACTCAACTCGACTGCCGGTCGGTTCGAAACCAAAAGTTTATAAAGTATCACGCAGAATGCAGTGGCATCCTACTTCGTATAACATCATATGAGCGCGCATCCGTGTTTCCATATAATTAGTGCCCTTGAATGCTAGCCCATTTGGAACGTACAAACGAGGCTAGTCGCGACACGATACAAAGGCGATGATAATGATGTATGGATTAGTGATTTGTTTTGTATAAAAAATGCACTAATGTTAATAATTAATAAAGTTTTTTTTTTAGCAGTTATTATGCCACTTCTAAGTATAATATAAAAATAAATTAAAATAAATATACAATAACAATAAAAAATTATTGCGTGAAAAATGTATGCTTAACTTAAAAAGCAACTAATAACATCTGCCGCATCTAGTTCAAAATTGAGATACTCGTCAACAGATATTATATATTTGTAATTATCCGCACTAAATACTACAATATATAAATAATACCGTCTTTAAAACTAATTCATCGTCAAATATTCTTAACGTTTTTAATAAATAAATTTTATTATTATTTCTAATTATTCGAATAATTATCGTATTGATATTATATATTTATTCCAATTTATTTTGATTTTAATTTGAAAACTTAATTGCCGAAAATCTTTGTTTTCAATTATTTACATTAGTGATTTTAATTTATATATATATATATACAGGGAGAGAAAGAGAGTGAGCATACGTGCATATTTATATGTATCGTACATTATATGTGTTTTTTGAATATATATAACTGTAAATTATCGGGGGGGGGGTAGTTCTTTTGCAAATGTCCGTCTGTCAAATTTCAAGTTTTAACACATTTTTTCCCTCGAATTATTTATTATTGTCATTATTATTGCTGTTTAAACGAAAGAATACATTCGGTGAAAGCTACTTTAAATATTTAACCAACTAACCGAGGACGTCCTGTCTAACTATATCAGCGTTGTCCTTTCTGTCGTGGGCTTCCGGATGGAGCGCATTTTTTTGTCGGTTCCCCCAATTCCATTTGAAAAAACAAAAAACCCAAAATGTTTATAATGTAGTCGGTTTTGTATTACAAGTTGAAAAATGCCACCGTCGTTTTGCTTCGGATTTTTCCATTTCTTCTTTCTCTCGTTTTCCACTGTTTATCTTTATCGGTATCGATAACGACGTGGAATAAAGTGAACGCAGCTAAAATAAAAATAAAATGAATCAATGAATAAATGACAATTAGTCTTTTTATTGTTCTACTTCGATTGTACAAAGTTGCGTTCGTTAAAATTAACTTTTTCGAGCCAGAAGCTTTTTACTATACAGTACGATTGTGACTCACCCTCTCGGTGAATATTATATCAACGGATGTACACCCTCAGATTATATATATATATATATATATATAGATATAAAAATTTCTATATATATATCGTGAGATGAAAGCATTGTTGGAGTTAACGTTTGTAGTAGCTGTCACTTGGCGTGAAGTAGGGTGTCCAAAGTATGCGTTAAAGATAAAATGACGACGGTAAAACAACTGGCTGTATCGCATCGAATTGACCCTTGTCCTGTTACTGTTCTAACTTTGGTCAAACGAAGCAGCTGCGCTAACTCCTATAGTACTGAATACTTTTAACGTTATAACATTTATATACATGTATATATATATATACATGTATATATATATATATATATATATAATGTATAGTATATGATCAGTTTCCACACTTGTTAAGTAGAAAATCATTTACGTCGGAGGGATAGTTCTTGTAAATTTAAGTTACGAATTTATACCCGAAAATTAATTAACGTTCCAACTACCCTGAGAGCTCCCTGAATTTATTGGCCTGAATAATTCTCGGAATATAATTAATAATGTCCGAATTTACGAAAAACGGCTCCAATTTTTTATCCGTGAAACTGTATAGCGAACGAATGCGTACGTAATTTTTAGTCCAAATATTAAGATGAAAACAAATCGTTTTACACGTCGTTCGAATTGTATAATTTTTTTGCATAAATTTGAAAAACGAATTTTTTTAAACTAAGGTACTAAATTTTTCCTATACCAAAAAACTAGTTAGACTTTAATTAAATTCTAAAGATTATTTCGAACTAAATAAAATTTATTAAAAAAAAAAAAATCTAAACATTATACTGACACCAACCTTTCTCTCTAATTCTATGTGCGTATACAATCGTACGAACCCGCTGTTCTTCGTCTGGGTCGACTGGAGTATCGAACGAAGTATAAATCAGTGGGTAGGTTAAGATGCTATTCGGCGTTTGTTCATTTTTATTTTTACACTTATTTAATAATAACCGAATGTGTGTAAATTTTTGATAAGACTCTTAACGGTAAATAATAAAAATTGCACAATACCCCGTGATTACTTTTTTTTCATGGTACTTCACTTCTCACAAACCTGTTCTCTCTGTTTCTCGGAATAAACAACAAAAATGAAGTTAAACTCGCTAAAATTTTTCTTCACGAAAAATCACTTTCCGTAAAGAAAAATTTTAGCGATTTTAACTTCTTTTTTTTTGTTTATTTTAATAAAAAATCACTATATTCCAGTGATTTTTCATTTTAAAAATTTTTTAGTAATTTTAACTTTTTTTTTTTTTTTGTTTATCCGTGTATTTTGACGGGGCAATAATGTTCTCACCGAATAAGGAAAACACGCTTAACTCTGATTGACACAGTTCGACACGACGAATTATTTTGAGATATTCTCGAAGGTAAAATCCAATAAATGGATTCCGCGAAATACCGACAAACTCATTTGTAACAACTTTATTAAAAGACGTCGCTGAATTTAGGACTTATACCGAATTAAAGTGTACAACTGAAGACCGGGAAATGTGGACACATTTATTATCACGGTGACGGACCAGTCTTAGTACTAATTGAGTACTGTGTAATGAAAGTTTTGCATTCATCTTCAAGTTGCACGGTTGATAATTCTAATTTTAAATAGATAAAAAAATATTACGGGCGGTGTTATTAGTTGAAATAAAATCGAATATTTGGGGCTCATTTGCAGATATTAATTTTCTTTTTTTTAAAACAATAATTGGGCATTTACAGATATTCTTATTAATAGATATTTTTATTAATGTAAATATGTTCAAAACGTTGAATATTATTTTTACGAATAACGCGGTATTTAGCAAACTTTAAAAAAATTCGAAAAAGTAAACGGTTTTAATCGATTTAAACGAATAAGAATTATTTTTTTTTTTTTAAAAAATACGATAAACGACGCTAAAAATGCAACAATAATCATAATCGTGAAAGCGTTAATAGTACGAGTTCAAATTTATTTTCGGTTTTTGTTTGATTTAAAGTAATTTGAACACATAAAATAAAACTACTACAATACAATCTTTCGTTCACTCACGTCACAAACACATTACACGCACATATACATCACTATTACGATTAGCCTATTTCTATTCACTGCTGGATGTAAGCGTTCCCCTTCCTTTCAAATTTCATTCGGTCCCAAGCACCGTCCATTCATTTCGCTTCCGCGAACTTTTAAATGTCGTCTTGCTGTCGCGTGCACGGCCTACCACTATCACTGTCCTTCTAGCCACATGACCAGCTCGGTACTATTTTAATTTTGCTACGCGCTGTATTACATCTGCCAGTTTGGTTTGCTGTCTTAATGTATCGAGTTTTCGATCCATCTTCTTGATACCATGCATTATTGAGTTCTCTGCGTTACGGCTATTTTCTTAACAATATACTACGTATGTGAGCACATGCATTGTTCGAGAAATATCAGCAAGAAAAGCATAAGTCTTCCCGCCAGTTTCAGCTTCATCCCACCTGCCCTGCCACTTCGCAACCAACGAAAATGTGATGTGTTTTTTAAATTTTAAACAGGGAACGAACTATACAGAAATACCCTCTAGCAGGTTCGAATGTTTTATCTCAGCAACACATTACCACCCTGAGCTTATGCCCAGTGAGAGCCCTACCGACAAGAAATAGATCGAGCGGAAACATCCCACAGATAACACAAGCTGCAGAGGTTAGTCCGATATAAAGAGGTCATTCAATACAGAAATTTCCTCTGCTGCTCGTTGCCGGAACAAGAATTCTTGGATTAACACAAATGACCGTACCCTAACCAAAATGGGCCTGAATGAGGCATTTATATAAAATCGCATGTTCCCGAAACGAAATACCTCAGACATTTTTATTTAAACGGAGTAATTTATTACACAATGATTATACCTAAATAGTTTAGAGATGCGGAATATGGGATGCTTGAATCAGATATTAATTCAAGCTCGTTAATCCGACTAACAAGCGAGAGACATTCCCAAACACGGAAAATCTGCATTTGGTAGGAGAAAAACTTAATCTCACATCTCACACTCTCCATATATTTGGAAGTACAAGCGAGAGGCAGTAGTGATGTAGGATTCTTAGCTTGAAACACTATAGATCATCGGCATCGGAAATAACCTGACACGTAGCATTTATATAAGAACAGAAATGTTCAAGCTTAAAATACACAGCGGAGTACAGTATGTTGCACAAAGCAGGTCCAAGGACCGAACACTGAAGAACTCCGCAAGAAGGTAAACTTCAGCCGACGATCGAAGTTTAAGTGTAACGGAACGATTCTTAAAATAATCTATGCTAATATTAACTACAAATTTATTAACTAGATTATCCTTCAAAACCTCAACAAATGCAGATCAACAGCAATTGCCAAATGGCCCTTTAATATCGTATGAAATAACGACAGCTGAGAAACCATCCGAAATGTACTGTTCGACTGTTGAAACTAAAGAATGAACAGCATGATCAACCAAGGGAATGTCGACTTTGGAGGGAAATAAAGTAGTCTAATAAAGCACCCACTTCTTCGCTATCGGAGATTATAATCTGACCGCCAACCTTCAAATTAGGTAAAAACAAATCAAATCTCTGATTAAATATAATTTTATACGGTCTACCCCTAGCAGAACTCGAACTAACAAAGGCCTTCCAATGTTGAAATTTGGTCCTTACTACACAGCGTTTATATTAGCTATTTAATTCTTCAGCACATTCTTATAAATAAATAAGGAGTTCTTACATTTATATAGCTTTTTTCTAATAAAATTAATCTTATTTTTAAAAGACTGTCATTCCATCAATCAATTTGTGGCAAATTGGCAGTAAGTAAACACCGACCAATGAGCTCAATCAGATATGTATTGAACTGACTGGTCAGTAAGTGTAGTCGAATCCTAGATAGACAATTATTTACGTTAAAAATAAAATTATTTTGAATTCAGACGGTTTATAAATTGTTGCAGATCGATTTTATAGAACCGTTTTGGAGGGTGACGACTGATATTAACATTAATTTTAAATATACCATCTGAACTAAGTTATACGATAGTAAATTTGATGCATCTGCAGAAACCAATAAATAGTGTCAATAACACTTGAACCATTGTAATTGGCGAAGGTAGGGTCTCTATCATTTGCAATAGAGGCTATACCATCTCACTGAAGTCCGCAGAGTTCCTAGTTTCTGCAACACGAGGCCCGATTACTGGTAACCTGATATTGAAGTACCAAACAACTATGTGAAAGCAATTCGGAAGCAACCCCAAGGTCTCTGGTCGAGTATAAACAAAGCACCGGTTTTTGATCTATTAGGAGAGAAACAGACACACCGTTGCTTAAGTTTCTGCGCAAAAGCACATACAAATCCTTAATATAAAAATTTATTAGAAATAATGCCTTACAGGCGCGCGAATTATCAAAAAATTTAAATATAAACAATTAACTTGCTCCATAATCAACCTTGGCTTATATATCCTCACGAGCCAAAGTAGAATAATGCTAAAGATAATGCATTTTTATCAGCTAATTTATCATTAATCTCCTGCCAAGTGCTGGAGGCCTTAATTTTATTAAAAGTACAACATGAACATGTACAATTCTCCACGCATACCTTGTGGAAAGTTAATTGAGCTTCAGATACCCGGCAGTACTTATCGGGATGACCAAAATGGCCACACTTCTTACACTGTCGCGGACTAACTGCATCAATAAACGAGAGTGCTTTCCAGTTTATACGGATACGACCGCCTTCAAGGAGTGCTTTATACTGCACTGGTATAATCTGCAGGTATATTCTCGATGACCAATTACTGCTGATAACCTTCACAGGTTGAGAACCCGTAAAACGTAAGAAATCAAAGTTTTACGACGACGACGCGTATTATTTATTAAATATTGTTTAATAAAATCAGAAATTAAATTATAAGCCACCGCTCCCCAGCATAAATGACTGGTATACGACAGTGTGTCTTATTAAAGTTCGGTAACGCTGTCTTGTTTTCCCACTTACAGTTTTTCACCATAAAATAATAATCCTAATTGTGTTTTATAATAAAGTCTAGTGAATTTTTATTATATTCCTTAGAAGTTCTCTTTGCAATGAGTAAAATAGTTGTAAAAATGATATTGCGCTGCTCCATCTCAATGAACAATACCGTACGTAAGGACTGGTTGATATAACGCTGAATATAGACGGATTAGGTTCTTCACGGACAAATATTGTTTCGAGTAGTAACAAAGATAATTCAACTTTCTTAATTTATTTACGTTATAATTCAAGTGTTTATCCGAAATTAGTTTCCTGTCTAATAAAATTCCTTAAGTACTTAATTTGATACATATTCTCAAACAAGTTTTTGATGAGTATAAATTAAATATTTGGTTTTATCCGAGTTTACAATGAAACGGTTATCAATCAACCATTTTGATATTTTACTAATTTCATACGTTCTCTCTATTATATGATTATTTATGGAAATTTTCATATTCCCAAACTAATTTGCCGCTTAATGAATATAAATTAAATATTTCATTTTATCCGGGTTTGAAATTAAACGGTTATCAATTAATCATTTTTATATTTTATTAAATTGTGTAAGTTCTTGCAAGATGTCAGGAAAACGAGAATTAACTACTAAGACAGTATCGTCGGCATAGCTAATAATCAATCAATCAATCAATCAAATCAAATATATTTAAGATATTTCAAACATTTTTACAATGTAAATGCTATAACGAACAAATTCAACAAAATAATACATTCTGTAATGTAATAATAATAATAATATTTTATAACATTTACATAACATTTGTAGTCCAAGAACACAGGTAATACCGGGTGATTATTAATAAATTAATCAATAACTTGTTGTAGAACGCGCAGGAAATGAAATATGTATAAACTTACTGTGTAGATACCGCAAACATAAACGTGACGATGACATAGTAGTATAAAAAATAACGCAAAATAAAATATTCAATTTAAATTTCAATTTATTTGATTTTTGTTCAGTACATTTGAATATATACAAACATAAAAAAAGAAACCAGTTCGAAACATATGACATTCTTCAAAGAAGTAAAACAAAAAATTTAAAAATAAATAAAAATCTGAACTTATATTTAAACGAAGCTCACACGTAATAGAGAACTTAATAGATTAGACTATGTTTATGCACTGAACATATAACCCGGTTATAATTCTGCACGTGTACCGGGTCCACAAAGATATTGTATAATAAGCGACTGTCTACATTAAACAGATTAAAATAATAAGTTTTATCACTCAAATTATATACACATTTGCCGATAAACATTCAAACATTCCCATCCACTCTTATTTGGCTTCTTGGGTATTTAAAAATTATTTACACACATTGAAACTACAATTAAGTTAAATTAAGTTAAAGGTTGCAACATAAGGTAGTACTGTTCAAAACGAAATTGTTACTTTATTATGTAGTACATTTTTTGTTAAAAAAAAAAACTAAGTAAAAATATATGAGATATAATAGGTATGCACACGAGCCATATCAGACTGTCGGTATTACAATGATGTGTACGTTAAATTGACAAGTATTTGTATTACAAAACTTAAAAATATTACGAATCTAATTAATTTACAATTAACAAATCTTAGCTAGTAAGTATTCAATTAGTAATTTTCTACGTCTACGTTTATAATTAATAAGATCAGTTTTTAATTTCTTAGGTAACCTGTTGAACTTAACGGCACCGACATACGCAGCTTGCATACGCATTTTACTTTTGTTGTCGCTAGGTACCACCGCTCTAATCTCATCAGCCAACCGCGTATTGCTTTCATAATTCGACGCATTAAATTTATTTAAATTTTTTAATACAAACAGTAATATGTGCAGATTATATAAACCGTCTACACTTAAAAACTTGTTATCTAGTTTATCACTATTTTTTGGAAGTATTACATTTAAAATCGATTTTTGTAGAATTCTTAAGGGTTTGATATAGTAATTTGCCATACCACCCCAATGAAGTATTCCGTAAGTCAAAACAGGTTGGTATAATGTGAAGTATATTCTTTTTAAATGTTTTAGAGAAAAAAACTGATTTAAATAATAAAAGAGATAATTTAACTTCCTTATCTTCCCTGCTAAATATAAAGATTGATTCGACCATAATAGCTTACATAAGTATTTAATATACCACTGGGAGATACAATTTGAATATTCTTCCAATTACTCTGATTTTGATTTGTATAAACCATGAACTTAGTTTTCTTATCATTAATAACTAACTTATTATTATTCGACTAATGAAAAACTTTTTTAGTATCATCTTGTATTAGACCTTGTAATATACCCGGATATCTGGAATTAACAGCAAGTACCATATCATCAGCAAAACTGAAAAGTTTCCCATTGACATTTAAACCACACAAACTGTTCACATATATAAGAAACAGGTAAGGTCCGATTACACTCATTATTCATTACTATACTATCACTGAATGTACTATCTAATTTAACAACATATTTTCGGTTAATAAGATAACTATTAAACCAGTTATACATGTTAAATCCAGCATTATACAACTTCTGCAACAAAATTTTATGATCTATCGTGTCAAATGCTTTGCGTATTATACTGAAACGACAGATCTACCTTTCTCAAGATTTTCAGTGATATACGAAATGTGCTCAAATAACGCGTCATCTGTGCATCTGCCGGATATAAATCCGTATTGATTAACGCTAAAGAAATTTATTTTGTCTAAATAGTTTAGCATAATTTTCTTTACAAATTTTTCAAAGATTTTTGAGAAAGTTGGAAGTATACATATAGGCCGAAAATTAGATACATCTGTTTTGTCCCCGCTCTTATATACTGGTGTTATAATACTTAATTTTAGTATATCCGGAAACTTATCGCTGTTAAGAAATTCGTTAAAAAGATGCGTCAAAGGCTTTAAAAAAACCATATATTTTCTTTGACAATCGTTATAGGAATCTTACCCAAAGGAAGGTTTATTAGAGAGCGAAAGTATGGATTTATAAACATCTTCTTCTGAGAAACCCAGAAAAGCAAAAGAATTTACGTAGACTAACGGAATCTCATTTTCATTTAGCACGGTACTATTCTGCTTTATAATATTCGCAACACTATCATAAAAATATCTATTAATGTAATTTGAAATAACTTTTTCATTTCCATTAACAGACACATTTTTATTATTAACCTTCAATTCTTTAATTGAGAATTTTTCCTTCCCGGCAACTTCATTAACCACGCTCCAATAACTCCTTTGATTATTCGTGCACTTATTCAATAGTGTTATATAGTAATCATATTTCTCTTTCCTGATGGCTTTTTGCACCTTTCTTACTAATTCTTTGTATGTATTACGCAGCTTCATATCTAGCGGATTTTTCCTAAGTAATCTGAACATTAAATTTTTTTCTCTCGATAACGCAACCAAATTGTCACTTATCCATCCATTTCTTATACGATTCACCCCTGTTACGTTTATAATTTTTTTACTCTGAACTATGCATTCCGAAATTTTTGAAGTAAACCACTGAAATTTGTCGTCTATAGACGGAACATTGCTGTACAAACTACGCAAATCCAGATTCTGCAAGCAATTAGTAAAATGCCTTTTATCGAAGAAATAATTTTTCTTATCAACATTCATTTTCAATTTACTAGTTATCATAAATGAAGCACTAATATAACCATGTTTAGTAAAACTAACTTTTTCTATATTATAGCCGATATTATCTACATTTACTTTATTACCTTGACCTCGTAAAAAAATGTGATCCAAGCACGAACTATATTCATTATTATCTAAAAAGAAAGTGGCGTCCCTTACAATATCGATAAACCCCCGTGTATACATCATATTCAAATATTCGCTAACTCATTTTTTAAAAGATCAATATTTATATCGTAATTATCGCTACCTCTGCTGTGTCAATTAATACCAAACGTAATTCGTTTAAAAATTCGGGAATCACGGAATTACAAAAGCGATATATACCTACTAATGATAAAATTTTGTTATTTTCCAAATTAATCTTCAGATGTATTATATTTCCCGTTGTTATTATAGCATTTTCATTACAATAAGTTAAACAATTTTTTATGTATATTAATACACCCCCAGACCGATTATTATCTAAACACTGTGTGAGGACACTATAACCATCTGATATCGCTTTACTTCATCTGAATATAACCAGGTCTCTGTTAAAATAATTACATCGTAATCCACAGTGCTTTTTGTCAGATACACACGAAACTCGTTATAATGGGCTTCTTAGACTTTGAATATTTAATGTTAACATCTTAATTGCATTCGCAACCATTAGATAATTAATAAAATTTCAAAAGAAAGGTAAAAATTTAAAAAAATAAAAGAAAATCAACTAAAATAAAATAAATGAAATGCTGAATATATGCAAAAGAAGGCATAATGTTAAACATACCACATCTACAAACATAGCCAGAAATGATTTATTTTACTATATAGCACGTGCGCATACAACATATTAGTACAACAAACACAACGATAACATTCACGTCATTTTTACTGTACAACGAAAATTCACACCACACCGATGCGATAACAGAAACGTACTGAAATAAACTTAATACTATACATTTTACGAACAAGAAGCCGATTTCATTCAAACCTTTACAAAAAAAATTATTACATAAAAATTACATAGTCAATTTACACTCACACCCATTACAATCCATCAAATTATTTACATCGTCCATTCGACTAACCAACTTGGCTGATGAGTTGTCATCCCGCCGTACCAATATTCTACCATCCCGACACCATACATGCTTGTAACCACGAGTTTTTAACGCTTTCGCAGCAGCTAAAAGCCGATTTCTCTCCGGGGTTAGATGTTCATTCAAGTAAATTCTATGATACGGCGACTGCGTGGATTCGGCCGTGCGTCAGATCGGAGCTAAATTTTTTCTTCAATAATGTCGTTTTTTTTCATCTATAATAATAATAATAATAATAATTACCTTAATTGCTAAAACTAAAGAGAATAATTATACTGAGATAAATGTTAAAATTACAAGAGGCATAATATATCAGGCCGATAAGTCCATTGCGGTTTTTTGTTTAGCATTAAATCCTTTAACTAGTTAACTCTACGAAGCATATGATATAAGGAGCGGAAAAATAGTAAATTACAATTTAACACATTTGTGTTATACGGATGATATTAAGTTGTAGTCGGGTATAAAAAACGGTATTAATAATTTATTGAAATTAACGGAGAATTTTTCAAGAGATATTAAAATGAAATTTTGCACAGAAAAGTGTAGAATACAAAATGTATGTAAAAGATAGTAAAACAAAAAGGTTTCACAACAACAGAACAAGAATATATAAGATCAATGAATGAGACAGATTTATACAAATATCTTAGAATAGTATAAACGAATTCATCAGAAAACTATGCAGATATATAAATAGAATAAAGAAGCTGACAAAAACATATTTAAATAGTAGGGCGTTATTTCAAGCTATCAATATGCTGTACCGATTCTAACGTATTCGTTCGGTGTGATACAATGGAATAAAACTGATATCGAATTAATATCATAACGCGCAAATGTTTAACGAATGCGTAGATATCCGAAAGCGTGAATTGAAATACATCAAAAGGAACGAAGCAGAAAGAGGACTTATTGGAGAATTTACTAAATAATCAAATACGGAAAATGAGAAAATACCTTATCGATAGAAGTAACGACTCAGATTTACATGCAGCAATAAGACAATCTGATAAAAATTACACTCCATTCAATTTAAGTAGTGAAACTTTCATTAATAATAGACTAGACTTAAAAGAAACATGGAAAGCTAAAGCACTACACGGAGAAAGTTTCCGCAAGAACTACAAAATAAAAACGTGTATTCTAATCTATCAAATAAATGATACGTGGAGAATTATTCCCGGAAATAGAAGGATTTTTGGTGGCGATTCAGCAGAAATTATAGGAAATATATCATTAAGGATATCTCCGATAAATGTTGAATAAACACATTTTAAATAGAGATTTTATGTTAAAAGACACGATGATGTGGCAGCTATCGTACATAGAGAAATAGGAATAAAATATGGGTTAATTAAAGATAAACAGCCATATTATAAATATACGCCAAGAAAAAATCTTAGAACACGAACAGTACAAATTATACTGGGACAGAACTACACTGACTGATAAAACAATAGAACCGAACAGACCTGATATCGTTTTAATAGATAACATAAATAAATTATGTTAATAGATATACCAGTTAGTCTAATTATTGATAAAGTGTATGCAGAAAAAAAAAAAAAACTTGCATAGCAAATGAAACGAGAATGATGAAACTCGATTGGTGAAACAATGGAATAATATCGAGCAGTTTAGGTAACAGCATAAAGAACCTTAACCACTATATACGATCGAACAAATCCAAAAGTCAGTATTATTGAATTCCAATATGAGAGAACCTTCTTTAAGTATCAAGATGAAGGAAGCTTGTAATGCTTGCTAATTCAAACTCAAACCAGCATGGCTGCGAAGATTTCGGATAATAATAATAATAATAATAATAATGATGATGATGAAATTTTACTTCCTATAAAATAGAAATTTACTAAAACTTTTTCTCACAATCGATCGAACGTGTCTAAAAATGAATAAAGTCGGCGGGTCGTAAAGTTTTATTATAGGAGGATTTATGTCGGTATAGCGATATCCGATGGTAATTAGAAATGTTACGATGTATAGGGACAATAAACGTACATATTCCGGCATAGGTTGGAAGTCGCTTAAATCTAGCAATCCATCTCTCAGATCTAAACGACAGCCGCGCTGAATCAGCGATATTGGCCGTAGTTAGCTTATAGTAATGATAATAAAGGCGATGTTGATATATATATATATTATATATATATATATATATATAAAGCAAGAGTTCAGACATAACGGCGAAAGATAGTAGCGATCGGGTGAGCGGTAAAAAGAACTTATTGAGGGCTTGGAAAATGAAATTGCAAGAATCAGCCCGAAGTCATTGGTAGACGAAGATGCGCTATCGGACGTGTTAGTGGTAACATCAACAACAACAGTAGTAGACTAGGATGGGATACAAGACACCCTAAAAAAGATGATCAACCACCGTCTGTTATAATCATAGGTCACCTCTAGACCCCCTCCGAAGACTATCTCCTCGTTTTGACAAATTGGTAAATTATGCCGCCGCTAATATCAGCCTAAACGAAATTTATCCGGTTCGTGTATCAAATTAACCCCGAACGACCCCCAAATATCCGAGCGGCATTCTTCGCATTATAATCATCCCTTTCGTGAATACGATTTTGCACACGCCAACACAAACACACACACACGCATATAATATATATTGCACTTTATCTATACATCGAGTATTTCTTGTACACATATATATATATATATATATATATATATATATTTATTTATTTATGTACAGAAGCAGAACAAGTGTACAAAGGGGTGGACTCAGAATTCATATCCCTTAATAATTCCTGCAGCCGTTTTATGTGTCGCTTATTTCCTACTATAGTTTTCTGAATCATATTCGTCTCTTTTTATCATTCGAATTCGACACTTTATACCGAAGCTTTATATGCCGCTTAAAAACGGGACGTCCCACTGCATAGATACATAACCTGCATATATATATATATATATATATATATATATATATATATATATATATATGTGTGTGTATATATATATATGATATAAATATATATTCATAAATATTAACATTATAAAGGTTCGAGAACTAGACTTTATTGTGCCGGGAGTAATCATTTCGACTTAACACTGCCGTGTATGAAATTTGACACCCCGGTACTATTTACGATAGATTCACTTCACTCGGTGTATCTTATCGTAATGAGCAGTAAAGAACGTCCGATGCACGATGATAATAATAATGCTCATACTTTCCTTCATGTTCTGCATCTTCGGATGATCGGCCAAAAAATGTACATATTAGATACCGCGCATGAAGGGTATTTCTTTAAAATACGGTTCTTGTCATCGCTATTGTCGGGATTAAAGGAACTTGCACAGATAGAACACGTGTCTAACGACCTTACGCCAGACTAATAATACACCCTGAAATAATATTTTGATAAGAATATCTCGGTGCCGGAGAGCGTATTTATTTTTATACACACGCACACACGTACAGCATATATATACATATATATGCGTATATGTGTTACATATGTGATATATATATATAAAAATAATAATGGTATACTTTGTTAGATGAAATCTATACTATTAAAAAAATTAGTAAAACTACTGAAATTAAAATGAAATTATATTTGTTAAAAAATCGAAATCGTGACAATTTCTAAACGTTAAATAAAGGTACTTTGTAATGGTTTCTGCCTATCGTTATACGCATGATGAAAATGTACTTTGAATTTATTTCAACTATCGAACTGTATGCGGAGATTATGATTTAGGCGTAAGAAAAACTTTCACGAGGATACATCGGTAACAATCTTGATCCTTAAAAGTATAGTTAATATATATTAAAGGATACTTCTCCGTAGGTGGTTAGTAAAGTGTTAACGAGTTATAGATACGGAAGAAAAAAATTAGGCTCGATGACAATCGTAATTACGTATATATCCTCGGCGGATATGCGGTTATTTCGTACTTTTCGGTTCGGAGTTCTAACCTGGACGAGGAGCGTCCACCGGGGCATGGCATGATGCAGGAAGATACTATAATATAATATTTAAGTTTTGTAGCCAAGATAATGCTGCCGTTGACACTTTATGGATTTCATGAAGTATCCCGTCAAAAGCTCTGCCTGGACAACTGCGAACAATGTGATCGATGGTTTGATGATCATAGGCAGCGTCATTTTTTATGTTCCACCGCGTTAGCAGATCGTTGCAACGTGCTTGTCCAGTACGAATTTCAGTTGTACTAATTCTTTGCAGGGTAAGTCGTAGCACCGCAGCGGTCGGACATGTAATAAGCGCGTGTTTATCTGGGCTCAATGTGTTCCCCATTGTTGACGCCATGTATTTTTACCGTTAAAGTTCTCCGCAATAAGCTTATCGACTGTTATACACGCTGGTTTCCTTGACTTCAGCCGTTTTGATTTTACCATATATCCATTTATTGGGAGACTTTGATGTGCTTCATATTTTGATCATTCTCGTAAGGCGGCAGTTTTTCCGCGGAGATCTGGAGGCATAATATTGCTAAGTACCGGGAACCAAGCAGTAAGTGTTGATTTTACTGTACCGGTGATAAGTCTCATTGTTATGTTGAGTTGTGTATCCAGTTTTGTGATTTGGCAACCGGGGCCGGATAATTCAATACCGCAGAAATATGTACGATAGTTGCAAACGAGACCGTTAGTCAAGTGAGTAATTGCGGGCTAAGATCAGCTATACGTAGTCTCGGAAAGACGATTCTAGTAGCCGCAGGGTATTAGGATGAGAGAATTGGGATGGTTGTTCATTTACGTTTTGAGTAAAAACCATTTCACCGCCGCCGGGTAACCTGCTGAGAATTATTTTTGTCGCTCTCCTTGCTGTATAAAACATTTATACGAGTAATAAATTCGTACGGATTTAATTCCACAATCGCTATCATCTGTACGGCTTATTACGAGAAAAACATTTTATACGACCTATGTAATTTACCAACTCGCCAGAAATTCGTCTTGTTTTTTTCTTTAATAATTTAAATTTGAATTATTAAATAAATAACATTTTCACGCATTTTTCTTAAATAACTGATCGATCGTCGTTGTTAATTTTGCGGCTAAGTTATTATCGATTATTATTTACCATCCTAAACGGCGAATAGGCGCTGGAAAATGGCGGTTAACTGACTGCGCTGCGAAGCTGACGCCGTGAGAATCATTTATCTTGCAAATCTGTAAAGACAGGCGAAAGTGGAAGATATTGCAAACGGGAACAACAATCAAATGTCAATCCGTTCGAATGCGGAGTTATTCAGTCTACGCTATTATCATATATTTTATATATATGTACACGAATATATATATATATATAATATAACAGTTTGACAACAATGCTTATAAAGAAACACACACTGATTGGAACATTTATGTTATCAATCTTTTTTTTGGAAAGTCGTTAGAAATAGAATAAAATAAAATGAAATAATGTTAAAAAAAATCCAACTATTTGCAAACTGAAATCGCGACAGAGACAACTGTAATGTTTCACATTTCTCTTCTCTACTTCTATCGTATTCGTCTTGTTCTTCGTGTTCGTATCGGATCTTATTCTTCCGCGTTATATCATCGTAGTCGCGTCAATACGTTTAATACTACGTCTGTTTCCCTTTAGGAACTTCAATTCTTCGTTTATTTACACACGCTATCTTATCGCTTCTATTCTACATCATTTATCCACCTGCGACGGTTAACGCGACAATCTAGACGTTGTTTAAAATGCAGCCTCGCTTTATCAGTTCGATTGGCCTCAATTTTTCAAATCTCAAAAAAATGTTAACGTTTTCTTCCATTTCGCATCGATGTCTTAATTTCCTCCGATATGTCAACTTTAAATAAAGTTCCGAAGTTCCAATCGCCAATTTAGTCTCTGTTATATAGTTGAATTCTGCCAGTCGTTCATTTCACTCGCGAATCCCGATTGCTCAGATCAGTTTTCCTTTTGGTTTTTAACGATGAGCTTAATTTTAATCACGTATATTGCGTCTATACTTTCTATCTGGGTTTCGCTTCATTCGCTCGATCTCCGAATATGTTGCTCAGTGTGGAAATTGTATTTCAAATGTACAGAAAGTACAATTAATATCGTAGATAGTAAAAACAAATATTTATAATTTCCGGGAAATAAAATAACGAATGTGCGTAAGTGTTATGCGAATTAAGACGACGTCCGTTATTGTACGCTATAACTGAGTTCTTTCGCGTCATGCTTCTCTGTCGTGTGCCCGTCGCACTCACCGATGTAGTGTTAATCCGCTCCAGTTTCTTATTATATCTGTCCACCTCTGCGGTGGTCGGCACTCCGTCTCTTTCCTTGAATTTTCCCCTGTACTATTAATAGCTCCAAGTTCCGGTCACTACATACGATATGGCCAAAATATTTTATCACTCTAATAATAGCCATATTATTAGGTGCTACGGAAGCATTTATTCGTTTTGTATGCGGAGAAGTTTCCTCCAGCACCACATTTCGAAACTGTCAAGTCAGACTAGACTAGTTTTATTTAACATCCGTGTTTCCGCTTCATATAGTACTATCGAAAATATAAACGTCTTAATCAATTTTACTTTAACATTCTTATGAATGGACAGCCATTCTTCCATATTTTGCTTAGTTTCACCACAGCACAGCGACCCATTTCAATGCGACGCTTTATTTCTTTTTCCGCGCACCCTTCACTATTGATTAGCGAAAGGGAAGTAAATTATCGAGTTTACTAATAATTTCAAACATTTTCCTCGATAACGACAAATTATAAAAGTGAACGACATTAACCGGTGTTGAAAATGAGATTAGATTCTCTAAAATTAGATCGAGGCGGGAGCTTACCGTTATATTAGGAATATGACATACGTTAATTTTTAAGAAATTACAGCGTGACCCCCTGTATCCGCCATTACAATGGTAGCTGATGGAAATAGGCGGGAAATCTTGCATTTTAAGAAAGTCATCGAGCTATTAAAGTTAATTTCGCAACAATGGATTTTATCATTACGCAAGTTATCATTTTGTTCTGGGGTGTTATGGCAGCCCCTTATTCTATCGTCTTTCCGGATTTCGTTACTAGGAAAATTCCACAACGCGATACGTAAAAAACATGGGGTGGCGTATTAAATATCACCTATGTATATATATATATATATATATATATATATATATATATATATATATATATATATATATATATATATATATATACTGGAAGGTACAGAACTTTGTGATGTACGGAACCGTGACTAACTTCTTAACCCTTGCCAAAAACTCAATAACAAGTTTCGCCGGTTTCCATAATTTAGAAGAGCGAAGATTATATTCGTTATCTGTCTGTTTTTGCGGTAATAACAGCAATAATAATAATAATAATAATATTAAATAATAATGATAATATTAAATAATTATAATAATAATAATAATAGTAGTAAAACGATAAAGATTTCCCCATTTCAAGACGAAGAAGATGGTTGAAAGAAAGGAACATCTTAGTTTCTTCGAACAGAACTACTTTGCTCGGAGGATGAAATAATAATTGCTGTCACCGGATACAAAAGCCGTAATAAAGGAGTTGGGGATCGACCGACGACTACTTGTTTCTCAGAGATTTAACCCTTTAATTCTAGTAAACGATCAACGCCTCTATATAATAAAAGTTTTCTAAAATTATTATGATTATAATTATAATTATCATCGTTATTATTATGATTATTGTGATAATTGTTATTTTCATCGTGTCGTTCTAGTCATCAGTACGTATAGTTTATAGAACGACTTTATAGCGCGTATATTCTACCACCGGAGTCTTCTTCAATTTTTCGCTTTTAGCCGTCTCGAGGTTAGGAATTTCTGCAGATTTTCCTAAAATTCTGAATTGTCTCTTCTACGAATTTGCTTTCTCATCTTTCTTATTATGCCATCCGACTCTCGTATTTCGAAATATTTCGCCGCTTTATATTCCTTCACGTTGCCGTCCTACTGCTAAAATGAAATCAGCGAAATTCTCGCAGCAGATTCCTTTCGCTATTAAAAAGCGACGCTAATATTTTATACCCGGAATCTCGCGTATAGAATTCCAAACCATTTCCAATTAGAATAAAATACGCGCCATAATCTTAACGTATGTATAAAAAATAAAATTTATTCTATAAATTAAAAAGATTAATCTTATTGATCATTTTTCAGCTAATATGTATAATATATATATCCAAAAATTTTCTTATTGAAAAATTCAAATTAAATACTATATATATAATTAAATACTATATATATATGCATTATTTGCCACGGTGCACAAGATAGTTGTCTGAGCTCTCGATTATCAATTCAGCGATCGAGGTACGATGTCTCTTAGTTCTCGCCTTTGTACAACATAAATAACTGCGTTATGTACAACGAATACCTTGAATGTTAGCCTATTTTGCGCGCAAGTGGACTGGTGTAGAATATTGTGATTTTTAAATATAAACGAGAAGAAATCAGTTAAATTTAGTGATTTTTAACTAGTTGTTTATTCTTTATAAATAATACATACCATCATCATCATCATTTAGTCGTAACTCCACGTAGGAGTATCGTGATGAAGGTAACAGTTTCATTATTTTCTGCCTCCATCCTGACGATCTTCGGCATCATGAACGCATTTTGAAAATGACATCCGAGCTGCAGCAGTCACTGCATCTGTCCATTTAATTAGTACTCTGCATTTTGGCCGCACACCATTCATTCTTCCGGTAACTATTGTTCTTTCGATTCCGTCATGTTTTCGTATGATGTGACCAAAAAATCTCATAATACGTGCGAGAACTTCCGTTGTTAATCTGCGGGTTGGATGAATTTCTTGCAAAATAGACGTATTAGTACGCTTTTCCATCCACGAAACCCGAAGGATCCAGCACCATATTTCGAAACTATTTACTCGAATTTGTTCGGACTTTCTGATCGTCCACGTTTCTGAACCATATAGAAATATTGAAAAAACCAGAGTGCGTACAAGTTGAATTTTTGTATTTTTCGTAACAGAGGAATCTTTCCATATCCGTGTTAGTTTAACCATCGCACTCCGTGCTAGTTGAATTCTTCTTTTGATCTCACCTTCACATCCGCCTTTACTTTCCAACAAGGATCCCAAATAAACAAAAATTTTCTACCGTTTCATAACCTGGAATGGTTTTATGTTTTTTCCTTATTGTATTCTTCCGATCAATTATCATTAACTTAGTTTTTCCACTATTTATTTGTAAACCATAGCATTTACTTATATCTTATAATTTCTTCAACAATCGTTGCATTTTTTCCATATTAGGTGCTAACAATGCTATATCGTCATCAAACCGTAAATTTGTAACTTTGAGTCCTCCGATAGAAACGCCTTCATCCCAATCCTCTAAAACTTTTCTCATTATATGTTCTCCGTATAAATTAAACAATATGGGTGAAAGTACACATCCTTGTTTTACACCTTTCTTTACAGTAAATTCTTCGAACTGTGTACCGAGTTCTAGCTTTATGATATTTTGGTTGTGCTCACATAGTTTTTTGAATCAGATGTACAATGTGCTTTGAGGCACCCATCTCCATCAATATTTCCCAGAGTTTGCTCCAGATTACATTATCGAAAACCTTTCGATAATCAATGAAACACAGCACTATTAGCACATTGTACTCTTTTGATTTCTCTATTAATTGTCTCATATTTAGGATCTGTTCCCGTGTGCTTCGTCCTTTAACGAATCCAGCTTGTTCTTTGGCAATTTGTTCGCTCATTTTTCCGCGGATACGATTGTTAAGAATTCGTAACATTACTTTACTAGCGTGCGGCAATAGAGAAATGGTTCGATAATTATCACATTTAGTTCTCTTTCCTTTCTTATATAGAGGAATATATATATATATATATATATATAGATTTACACCATTCATGTGGCCATTCTGTAGTTTTCCATATGGTGTTACATATAGAATGCAGCATCTGCACGCCTACTTCTCCAGTATTTTTTAGGACTTCTGCTGGTATTCCATCAACGCCCACAGCTTTATTGTTTTTTTAAATAATTAATAGCTTCTATGACTTCGCTTTTTAGTTCTATTTCTAATTCTGTCAGCGGTTGTGAGATTGCCAGTGTTCGTTCATCATCATGATAATATAAAGATCGGCAATAATTTCTCCATACTTCCGCTACTTCTTTCTTTTCTGTTCTAATAATACCTTTTTCATCTTTAATCATCCAATTCCTAGTTTGAAAATTCCGTGATAATAGTTTTTCTTTTTAGTACAAATCCTTTGGTTCCACATTCTCCGCGTGGGATTGGATTTCTTTACATATATTTTTGATGTACGTATTTTTATCATTTTTACAACTTTTTAAAATTTGTCGATTTATTAATTTTGTTATATCTGCGTTGTACTGTCCATTTTCCTTCATTTCTCTTCGGTTGTTAATAAGTTTCATAGTTTCTTCAGACAGCCGTGGTTTTTTATTCAATGATTGCTGATTCTGTCTTTGTGTTTCCTTATATGTCTTCTTTATGATATTTTTCATTTTATCCCACTGTTGTTGTGCTGATAAGTTTACTGCTTTCGTTATTGTTCTTGTTTCAAGTGCTGTTACAAAGGCTTTGGGATCATTGATCACCAATCTCTGTGCTCGCTGCTGCTTCCTAGGAGCTTTCAGTTTTCCCTGCATTTTCATTATTATTAATCTGTGGTCAGAACCGCACTCAGCTCCAGGTCGAACAATAACATTCTTACAACATGACTTCCATCTATTTGAGATCGTGAAATAATCTATTTGATTTCTATGCCGATTTCCAGGAGAGATCCATGTGTTCAATCTTATATGGTGATGTTGGAAGATCGTATTCACTATCATCAGTTTATTTTCAATTGCAAATTCTACGAGGCGCTCATGCCTTTCATTACGTGTTCCCACTCCAAATTTTCCGAATACATGTTTTAAATGTTTGTCTGCACATGTTGCTCCAACCTTTGCATTTAGATCGCCCATCACAATTACCATTTCATTTCTCGGTATTCTATTGATTTCTTCTTGAACATCGGTATAGAACTCTTCTACCTTCTCATCTTTCGAAACATTTGTTGGTGCATACACCTGTATTAAATTGACTGCTATTGGTCTTGTATTTATTCTTAAATAATACATATATACATATTCAAATATTATTTAAAACGAATTTTAGTAACATGTTATTAAAATTCTTATTTCATACTTTCCAATCTCAAAAAATTTAAAAAATTTTCTTATTTCATCTGCAACATAGTTTGGTAAAAAAGTTCAGTTCTCTACTAGTAAATGTGTATCTGTAGAAGAAAAACCTTTTTTTGTAGCATGAAAGGCGATGTGTTTTGAAACATGACCGTAGTTCGAAAGGATGTAAACCATTTATTAACATGATGCAGTATGTGTTCAGGTTCCTTTTAGATACTTTACAATTAGCCGATTTATAGTATGTAGGTTTATTCAGAAACGAGTCATCGGTATTAATAAAAATTCAATAATTGCGATTAAAATTGTTCGATAGAAAATTTTAGACAATGTTCACACTTTTAGATTTTCGCTACTAGATCTACCCACAGGAAACATATGGATTTAACTGAAATAAAGTATTGTTAAATTATTTAATTAGGAATTGTTAGTGATTTGCAATTTTCCGTATTTGTGCTATTAGACACCCTATTTCAATAATGGGTTCCGATATCATTACGGTGCTTTCAAACTTAATAATTTTTTAACCATTTGATGAATATTTAAAAATATTAATACTGCACGATTTTGGCTTATACGAAGTATTTAATGATGCATTTCGTAATATATAAATATAAAAATTATTCCGTCGGATGATGTTGAAAATTAACGTTCTGATAATTGATAATCGTTATAAGATTGTTATCTTCTTCATCGATTTCATTATTGCACGGTTATATTCCATATTCTATTTGTGTGTTTTTTAATTGCATATTATGTCTTATCAAAGTGGTATACCTTACAAAACAAATTAGAATTAAGTAAATACGTCAATTCTTATTCTTCTGTAAGTGTCGTATCCATTGACTGACGTAGACAATAATCTTGTTTGGGCGGCATGGAACAACTGCTGTACCGAGTGAACTCCAATGTGCTGTTTTATCTATCCATTCAGTTTTTTTCGTACACGGTTACCATTAATCATCCCTCGGAGCGTGACTTTTAATAATCCATATTCTTGTCCTCTGACCAAGTACCCTAAATATTTTATTATTTTCCTGCTCCATATCGTGTCCCGTAGCGTGTGTTTAGAATTCGTCAATTCTAATTACATTCGATACCTTTTTGGTGGTCCATGATATTCGCATCATTCTTCTGTGAATACGAATCCGCATCTCACAATAGCTTCTATTCTCTTCCGCTGGTTTTTGTTCGGCGTTGATATTTCTGCACCATATAGTAGTATAGAGTAAATATAATATTGGACCAGCTTCTGTCGAAGTACGTCCATATGTAATTTAAAATAGTATTATTAACCCGCTAAATTACTACACTAAACATTATATCGTCTCAATGAATACATAATCTCGGATTCCGATTTGCCAGTACAAAACCACATTTGATAATACTTTTAAAAAGAAATCCAGCTACTTGATTCCTTTTATACAAAAAATTCTACGGAGTACACTTCAACCAGAAACTTAGTTCTCAAGGGCGAAAATCTCGAAAGTAAAATGTCAACCGGCAATTTATGCGTGGACATATTTAGTCAACCAATAACTGAACTACGGTAGAAATAGACTCGACTATATATAAGTATTTTATCGGAAATGGAATCGATTATCGAACACAAATCTACGTCAACATCCCAACTTGTGGACACAATCGAAACGACAGTTTTCCGTTAACATACATTTATGTACTGAAGCAGTTATTCCTCTGCATAGTTGAGAGAGTCGCAATATTCTCTACACCACCTTCAGTAACGAAACTTAGTCATCGTACCTGATTCGTTTATGTCATTCCGATTACTGCAAGACACATTTTCATCAAATGTAATCGTTCAGCGCATTAAGTTATATAATTCGAAAGTACCTAAATTCTATTTCAACAACATTTACCCGGATTCAGGGATTTCTCGACACGTTGTTGTAGATTTAGTTGCCAAGTGAACTTGTTTAGAGGCGTGACAAGTTTTTTTCTTGTGCACATGTTTTTATTATTCTTCTTTTATTTATATTTTGTTATTATATTTGGACGAGTTTTTTTTTAACGATTATATATAATATTTTATGATTTTCTTTTATACGTATATTTTTTTAAGTGTTTTTTTTTATTTCATTTACCATTGTTATATATATATATATATATATATATATATATATATATATATATTATTACATAATAGGATCATGAATCTGAAATACGTGCTTTCTTAACATGAAGTTAACGAACCAATTGAATACGACACATATTACATGGTGAGGGAAAATCGAATTTCACAATGATGAAGACAAACACGAAAGGGGGTGAAATTTTAAATGACAATATTCGCGCGTTTTCTATCAGAAAGTATGACGCACGAGTTTTACACTAGAACGGTGAACTATATAAAATGCTCACATATCGACATACACAATAAATGTACACACAAACTCAACGTTATATCAGCGAAAAATAAGGATGTATTGACCGCATAGATAAACTTCGTACGAGGAATATAAAAAGATTTTCGAGGATTGGAAATTACGCGATTGGAGCAGAATTTTGAGTGGAAATTTAGGGTTATCGATGCGAAAACGTAAAGTATAACAGAAAAATAGCGAACGAAATATAAAATAAGGAAACGGAAAAAGAGTTAGCTTCGAAAGAATACGCGTAGTTGCGATAAAGAAGGATATATGTAGAAATAAATTTACCGGATAACAGACAAAACATACACGAACGATGTAGAGTGTAACGATGAAATTACTGGCGATGCTACTTTTGTAGCAATTTTGGTAGAAATCGTGTAGAAGCCTAGAAAGAAAAGCGCTTATATTTCGCTTGTTATTATATATTATATGTGTGTATGTGTGTGTGTATGTGCGTGTATATATACGTGTAATTTACCAATGGAAAAAAAAAGGGTCTCAGCAGAAAACCCGTTACTATAAGTGACACACGATGATGCGAGTGAAAAAGTCGCGATTTGTGTGTTCTGTCTGTAAAATCCTACGATAAAAGATTTTTATAGCCAAAACGTTCAAAATTCTGTAAATGTATTCCGACATTTCTACTGCAGGGTGTAACTTAAGCGCCATTTTTCTATTTTCAGCCAAACGGAAAATAGATTTATTTTTTCTTCAATATAAATTTCAATAAGACAGAGATGATAAGAGAGAGACAAACACAGACAGATTGTAGCAGAAGGAGACAAAATACACAGGAAGGAGATTGAGAGAAAGGTACTATATATATATATAATATATATATATGTAAGTGTTTACGTGTGACAGAAATATAAATATGCGTTTATATACATCTTGTTTATAGGAGTACATACATATATATGCGTTTGCATGCGCGATTGAATGATAATTTCAGACGAGTCACGTCTAGAGACGTCAGGTTTTTTCTTTTTTTCTTTAGATGAACACTCTGTCAAGGAATCATAGATTCGAACGTTTTTTAAAAATTGATTCAATTTATTGTCGCTACAAGTCGCCATGTCTGAAAGTAGTTGGAAATTGAAAAGTACAGTTGTGAATTTTATCGTTAGTAATAAATGTATATATATTATATATATACATTTCGGATTAATTAGATGTTGCGTGAACGTAAACGATGACATCCATGCAGATATGGAACATTGATCAGTTCAAGATGTAATTCACAAATTCACGGCCCCGCAAAATGAAACTTATAATACGTGCCCGACAACATTTAATCCAAATTGTTATTTGGTATAAGTGCAAATGCTTGTAAACATCAAAATCCTTTCATACGCTGATGACATTGTTATATACTCCAGTGGAACAAGGTATTATTAATCTACTAGAGATGTGCTTACTTTCATTTTTTAATAGACCGTCTAATCTGGGGTTTACGCTTCCAGCTAACAAGTGTAAATCGGTTATATTCTCGTACGAAAATATATTTAACATTAGAAACTGTTTAACAATGCCTTATTGTTCAATTCCATTCGTTACGTCGCACTTAAGACTTGGTTTTATGCGAAGCTACGTATACTCCTACATTCGTACTAAGGCATTTAATAAACTAATCTGATGAAAGTTCTTAGTCACATTACTTGGGGTGGTGACCCAGTTGTTCTAATTGGTTTTTATTAGCCACTCGTCCGAACTATTGTAAACTACGGACATTTTCTTTGCAAATACCTCCGTCAAGGCCCTCGATAATTTAGACAAAATCCGAAATCTCTTTTTTCTTTTAGTACTTTTTCTTCTACTTACATTGCTGTAAAACGTATCGAGTTTCTATGCGTAGAACCTTGCTGGATCAAAAATTATTATTAAATTGCTACTTCATAACTAACACATCCTTCGTTTAATCTTTCCTACAAAAATTTATTATAAATTTCCTCTTTACGCATTTCTGTATTATGTACGTCGTACCTTAAATAAGCACTTAAAATATCAAACATACGATTTTAGTGGTGCCAGATTAATGAAAGTAATAGAGTACATGCTTTGGAAACTTATACAGCTGTAAATTCTCTCGACGGTTTATTAACCCTCGGAGAGTTGAGACTGTATAATTCTGACATATTGCCTTCATAGAGGTAACAAATGCCTTGCTATAAAATGAAAAGAAAAAAAGTTAATACTAACACAAAATCTTGTTGT
Source organism: Coronaproctus castanopsis (assembly GCA_032883995.1). NCBI lineage: Eukaryota > Metazoa > Arthropoda > Insecta > Hemiptera > Monophlebidae > Coronaproctus > Coronaproctus castanopsis. The sequence continues at coordinate 143,541,246 of CM065053.1, forward strand.
ATGCAGAAAAATACGCAACAGGATCAAGAGCGAGCGCGAAGAATGGTCTTCTTATTGAATAATCGCGAGTGCCGTTTATGTATCTACTATATGTACATGGTACTAAAGCAGGCAAACAATAAGTTACTCGATTATTTTTCCAGAGCACATCATAAATGACAAAAATTAAATTAGCAACCAGCGTCATTTTAAAATTATCAACTGAATAGATGCCTAACTAGGTACCTGCTTGTAAAATTAACAACTAAGAACGATATAAAAATATACCAAAATAAACCTTGAGGGACAATAATTTATAATGTAAAAGGAGTATTCGAATCTTGGAAAACTGTACATTTTATAGAAAAAATTTACCGGGCAAGGTGTAGACATATGTGAAAGTACAGAAACAAATTCGCTTAAATCCCGAGTAATAACAGTAGGTGTAATCCTTAACAAACACTTCACAAAATATACACAGGATACAGAAGGTTTAATGAAAAATTAATAAGAATCACTTTTAATGTTTGTTCAATGGATTTGTCGGTTGCTCAGTTGTCGGATATGGAGCAATCGTCATTCAATATTCGCCTGTCGCAGACATTCTCCGTTATCTCGGCTGAATTATACGCGATTTATCTCCGCTATGCAATCCTTAATGACCTCCGGATGTTGATCAACCTTCAGCTGAACGTTGATCAAGTAAATGTATAAATAAACAAGAAATAATAAAGAAACAAAATCATTGGATTAAAACCTTAAATCTGGCTGAAGAAAAACCAAAAACGAACACAATAAAATTTTTACAATTTAATAAAGTGATCTAATTTTTATGTACAAAAAATAATGTATTTTTGTTGAAAATATAAAAATACGCGTATAATCTGTGCGATGAAATTAAAAAATATTTTAATATTTCTTAAAAATAACGAAGTACCTGGTAAATGAATTTAAAATCGGAACATAAATGATAAAAGATGAAACATTATTAGCGAGCCAATCGAAATATTGGAAGTTTGAAGACAAATACTATAATTGCAGAGTGACTAGAAGATTCTCGAGGAGAAGTGAAATTGAAAGTATTAAAAGCTATTACAAACATAAATATCATAAAGCCACGAAAGAGGATTTAACAATATCGATAAGAAAAAAAAAGTTTGAAGAGGAATGAATTCAAACGATATATGTAATATGTAAAACTAGGGTCTAACCCTGACGTACTGACTTATTTAGAGGAAGATGGTGAGTAAACCCCAAAAAAAGTAACATGCATATTTGAATACAACAGCGTGGAAGATTTAAAAACGGAACTGCCTGTAGGATGTTCTAACCACAGGATATATCGCTGTCATTATATTCTAATTAAATCATGAATGAAAGACTTATAGCATTCATGCTTCCAAAAATCACTGAAGAACAAGCGGAATTTATTTCCGAGAAAATGGTACTGATGAGATTATATATTCGATGTATGATAGAATCCGAAGGCACATTTGAGATTCACTGATTTTTGATTCGGTAAATTTGTCCAATGCGGAACAATTAACATAGGTATGAATTTTCCATTAAAATGTATGTTGGTTAATGATGTATATGCTCTTTAATATACGATCGTCGTATCATTGTGCTAGTATTTAAGACATTCGAGAGTAGTATATAGATTTTATAATTTTAAGCTATCTCGTTGATTCTTTAGCGATGACGTTTAAATATAATCAGGACGTTTATAAATTTTTCTTAAATTCGGCAAATAATCTCGTTTATACGATTTATTTTAACTAATTCGCGTATTCATTAATCTTTAAAATATACAAATATGCTTGGGATGATGCAGTCGAGGCTGTAATGATTAATCTTTAAAGAAATCTAATTATAAATTTTCGACTAAAGGAAACAATTTTCATTTATTTTTCATCGTCACGTCTAGTTCTTCGGTCTATTCTTTTATTTTATAATAATCCGTACGTCGGTCGCAATTTCGCTAGTAACCCTTCAAGTCTACGGCCTGATTTTTTCCTGTCTCTCTAATTCCAGTTTAATCAATCAGCGCCTAGGTTCGTTTCTTTCGGATATATTCTACCCGTTCGAACGATTTTTTCCTAAGTCTGAAGCCAAAATAGGAACTAAGTAAATTTTCGTCGTTTTAAATTTTGGAATGTTGTTTCGAAATTGTATCATAAACTGTTTCATACATATCCACACACGCATATATATTCTCCTTCTTCATTTTCGGTAACTCAATTACCGAGTACCGTGACATGTACGTAACGCATTTGATGTGATGTTTCTTCATGATCCTATTTCAACTGTTCTGCATTCCTTTAGTCCTGGTTAGTCCTGATTAGCTAATACTCCGTCGAGTCGGTGGTCTGCTTCAGATTATTTTCTATCTGTCCGTATTTTTTGAGGCTACTATCATCCTTTCGTATAATATATATCCAGAATATTTCAAAGTTGTGTAAAGAAACATCGGTCAGCATTCAGTTTTCCCATAATTTATATATTCGTTTTTTTAGCTGTTCGTAGGTTTTTCAGCATTATGCGCACTTCTCGAACTCGTCGATTCTATCTGGATTTTTCCGCTCAATACAAGAATATCGCAAATATGATTAACTAAGCTTATTTTTATAATGGACGTATCTTTCTAAATTTTATGTAATCTCATCATTACAGACTTTCCCGTCATTATCCTGTTTGATTTCTTCTCCATTTCCACCGTAGTTTTCTTTTAATCATCCAAGGTATGTGTACGAATTGATGTTTTAGCACATTCAGTTTCGTTGATCTGTTTTTTTGTGTGTGTGTTCATTAGCTTTATTTTCGTCTTATCGGGAAGTCCCAACTTTAGACATAACGCTGTTCCACTGATAACGTATTTCGTCGACGGAAGTTGTAACACGTGTGGTATCATTAAATCAGATATTTAACCATTCCTTCGAGTCCCTCTAACGCATTTCGCATTATGTATCGGTTGTATATATATTTAAGAATATTGAAGATAATATTTATCCTCGGCGTACACCTTTCTACTGATGGAATTTTATAGTCCCATCTAATTGTATTCTGGTTTGCGTGCTTATAGAATGATGTAACGTAATCTGCATACCGTTTTCAGATAGTCCCTCTCTGTATTCTTGCCTACGAACCACGGGGATTACCGTCGATTATTCTATTTTACTAATATATATATATAGATTTTCCATTTTTGTTTTTTGTATTTCTGCGTCATATATATTTTTATAGTTGTTGATATAACCTGATCTTTAATAAAATATAATCTTCCCGGTTTAGCGTCATCTGTTTTGTGTTATTCCGTTCACTTCTAGTTAGGAACTGTCTCGTTTCGACTAAGTTCAACGTGTTTTGGAATCAGTTTAAAAATTATTTCAGCGTGTTCAAGTTTTTCAGATTAATGATTTATAGTTTACTTACTAGGGTCTACTCTACTTTTTATTTCTTTTTAAATGTAGTTTAACGCTAATTTGATTACGTATAGTTCTACTGTATACGAAGATCGGGCGTATTCCAACTTGTGAACTTTCCGTTATTTGTTTATGCAATATATACCGTCCTACCAAACTGTACGTTATTCAAGTTTCAGTCATTCGATACGCGAATATTATTTTCCTCAATTTCAACGCGTATAGAGAGCGAGATGCAAAATTCCGATCGGTAAATATCAGCTCGTCGTGGAAATTAAAGCAGTCGTATAGGCATGTTCTCTTTCAACTTGTTCTCTGTTGTTAATCGTCAAACAGGATCGCTTAAAAGATGTTTCATGCCGACTTTCGACTTAGATATTGTAAATTATTATTATTATCGTTTTTTTGTTGCGATAAATAAATGGACACCTGCGAAATCTATTCCGAGCTACCCTTCGAACTGCGCGGTGATACGTAAAATCGGCGTAATATTGGACGGGGCGATACGACTTGCGTTATAAATTATATCTAAGACATTTGTACCCGGGTAGAGAGATGGTGGTTAATTTTTTAATAGTAAACACACGTTACTTTACACCCTCGGCCGACAAAGCTTCGCCTAGTAACTTCGATTAAGCTTCTCTTTTTAAACTTTTTTTTTTTCACAATTTTTCAACACCCCACATTTCTGACGATGATAAAAAGAAAGATTTCATTCGACCGATTCTGTTCATCTTACGATAATTTCTACTATATCTCTCTCTCTCTCTGTTCAACGATAACCCCTCATAAGGGAGAATTAAAGTTTTTGTGTATCGATGTCAACGGGCGTTTCATTAAGGAAAATATCGGCGTCAGCTATAAAGCAATGCATTATATATATATATATATATGTATGTATGAAACGAGGAAAGTTCAAAAAGTTGACCCTAAGTGCTATTCTATTCACCAGCACAAATTTAACGCGGCTATTTGCTTTAGCACTTTTAACATTGTCGTGCTCTAAACTCTTCAAAATATACTATACTCGATAGTTTTCCGTGGAATTAAATGTACATATCTCACGTTAAGATGATATTCCTCCATCTTCTTCCTATGTTAGTTTCACATGTGCCCATATTTGTATGTCATATCGTTACAATGTTGTAAACATTGTTTTATTCCGAATGTGCGTGTATGTGTTCCCAGTATATATATATATATTATATATATGTGTACATGAGGATGAGATTGGTTTTTCTCATAGAGCCAAAGTTTAATTCATTTTTCCTATATTTCAACCTCTATATTCCTACACACACATGTATTATATATATATATATATATATATATGCGTGTAAGTACTTATATATGCTCACGATTGGCGTGTAATTTATCAGATGCCAAATGTCGTCTTTATGAACACAATCTCTTTCGCTTGTGTATGAATTTTTGATCTTTCTCTTTTTATTCGAAGCTTCCTATTATGTTGGTCGTTCTTTTTAGTAGTTCGCCTAGACTACGAAGCCAATTCTTCTTGAGACGAATTGGTTTGGCGGAAGCGCCAGAGAGTCGTTCATCTCTATCTGTTCTATATAATTTATATTATATACGTGCGCGTATGTGTGGTAACATTATCAGCTACCGTATCGCAACGTTGTCCCTCTGTACAAATATAAAATGATATTCACGCTAGTGAAACAAGATTATCATCAATATCATTATCATCACCATCATCATCATTATCGTGATCATCTGGGGACATAATTTGTCGATTGATTCAATAACGTCGCGCGCTGATTTCATTTCACATCTCTTCAAAATAGGGCTGGCTCGTCTCCCTATTTTTTTCTCGTTTGAGCGATGATCCTTTTTGGCTTTTTCTCTTTTTCCTCTTTTAATACTTTTCCATATCGGCCGTTATAAGTATCAAACAGAGTGTAAATAAACAGCGTTATTCATTTTTCTATTCGCATTAAAGTTATCCGGTAATGAAAGTAAATCTCCCCGCTGCCGGTTTTCAAGTCGTCGGCCAGTTCATTTTTTATTATTCAGACTTCCCGACACTTTTAACGCGTTATTGTCATCATTATTTTATTTAAGCGATTAAAAAAAATCTAATTAACGTGAGTAGTTTATCAGATACACCGACAGATAATCTTTAGATTTACTACGTGCATATTATTTTATCAAAATTAGAATTGTATCTTTAGAATTTTTCGATCGTTCGGAATATATATATATAAGTAATATATGAACCCGTACAATATTTGATTACATATATATATATATGTGTGTATATACATATATAATTATAAAAAATGGCAGTGGGCAAAACTGCTCCAGAAGCTGATTAAGTAACGAGAGAAGAAACAATATGATCGGTCATTAAATCGGGCGTTTTAAATTGAACGCGGCAATAAATGAAACGAACCTTTAAAAATATGAAAAAATATGCGAGCTATAACAACAAATAATCAAAAAATGTTTTTTTTTTTTAAAAAAATGGAGATGCCGTTACAGCCTACCCAACGTGGTACCTTACTGACTCATTTTTCTATAAACTAGGGCAATTAGAAATGTCCCGGAAATAGTTGTAAATTATCAAGATGAAGAAGGGACATACGTTATAAAGAGGACCATTACGAGACGCGCGTAGTAATTTAAGGGGTACAGTTTAGAGCTTAATGTCATTAAAGAAGGGCATTCGAAGAACACGTGATCAGGATTGCAAATTACACGTCCAGTACGTAGAAGGCAGTAAGGAGTTTTTCTAAGCTGCATAAGGAACATGCGGTCCGGCAACAAGCAATACCCGAACTGTAATCTGCTGATAAGTACAATTCCTCTCCGCTTAGTGTTTTTTTGAAAAACTAGAACCATGGAAATCTAGGAATAGACGGTTGCGATTGATAATACCTAGTAAGAGGCGATTGCTGTATACACTCCACGTATAATAAAGTATTAAGAACTATCACATATTCACCGTAGTATATAAGCAATCTTACATTGCACCCGGACCTAGGTGTTACACCCGTGAAAGATAAGAAATAGCTAGTGAATATAAACTGTATTATCACACAAATACAAATTGCTCTGCTGGATAACTCAACAGTACGGATTTATTATGAATAATCAGCAATAAACACGAAAAGTATTAAAATACGTTTAGCGAAAATCCTTATCGCTGGATAAGGAATTTCACAAGTCGATCGCTGTTTTTTTCAAAAGTTTCCTAGATAGCCTATAGTGGCGTAATTGCGGAAATTAAAAAAAAAATAATAATAAATATGTCTGTTCCCAGAGTTTCTTATGTTCCGACCGTATAAAATTTATATCAAGTGTAGAAACTAAAGAGATTGTTTATGCTTATATATGTATGTTTGTAAAATGGGCGTCTTAAGCTATTACGAGCTAATTTACGTTTTTGGAAATGTTTTCTCAATTTGATAAACTGTTTTGTAACAGAGACATAGATCGATAGACATTACAGAAAGTGCAGAAATGTAAAATTACATACGTAAGTAGATAGATAATTTTTATGAATCACAAAACAAAGCTTCTTATGCGATAGAAAAAAATCGACTTAACGGAGAAGAATTGGAATATGCGTAGGAAGCAATTTATTTAGTCCAGTGCTTATCATTTGACGATTGGATGGATAAAGAAATGACAAGAAGAATTGAAAGAAATTTTGAGGTTTAAAAGGAATTCTAAAAAACAGAAGCTGGAAAATTAACCTAAAATCAAACGTTAGTATTCTGGAAAAATACGTGGAACCAGTTTTATTATATGGCTCTATCAAACGTGATCTATGAAAGCGGCACATTTGACGAAATTAGTCGTGTACAGAGAGCAATGGAGAGATCTGTACTCGGAATCGGAAAAGACCGAATTCATTCGGAAACTAGGCGTGAAATCGAAGGACATTACGAAAAAGAAAATTGAACAGGGCTAGTCACATGATTCGTCGGGATGGTTTGGCCGCAAATGTAACATTCCAGATTACAATAAATGAAGTGTAGGTAGACAACTGTTCGGGTGGGCTTCAGATCCTACTTGGTTGCGATTAAGCTCGGATAGAACGGAATAGAAGAAAACGCGCCAATTATATGGTGTTCAGTCTCATATGCGCGCATGTTATATAATGTTGTTAATATATTTATCGGAGGGAGGGCTCCGGTAGATATTTGACGAAATAATTTATTTATTTACGAATCAATTGATACATATAAATAGCGTGATTATGCATTTATAACTTATTTTTTTACGTGCTGTGTAACTGAGGCTTACGGTTCAAATTTTATCTGCGTGTCCTGCAACGTCGTTAATGATCAGTTCCTTAAAATTTTCCAACATTAATTTCCTCACGCGAGTTCTGTTTTCCGATTGTCTGCAACTTCGAAAGTTTGAACGTGAAATAACAGAATTCGAAAGTCTGCCGTTATTTTTCGATCGAATTTCTTCGGGCGTAGTCAGTCACACGAAATTAGATACGTTGCGCAAACAAAATCACCGTTTGCGAATAAATAATATGCGGACAGATGCGGCTCCTTATTGAAACAATCTGTAGCACGCGTGCCGACCTTTTTACAAAAATCAAAGATTATAATAAAACTCATTTCGCATTAAAAGGCGAACTGATATTTAGGGTTCGTCGCTATTCTAATTCTTAATAAGAAATGACGCACGCTTTTGAAGTACCGTCGGTAAATTCACACAAAGGCGTATTATGGTAAACCGAAATATATACGATATATAGTATATTAAGATTCCCAACTTTTATTAGTTAACCGCACAATTTATTCCTATTCAGATTTAGTAACTAAAAGTGAACTGCTATCAATTCGGTATTTTTGTAGGAGACATTGCCTGATGGTTCTTATTAACCTGGACATTGATGAACAACCAGCTAAAATTTCCCGCAAAACGTCAACGGTAAAAAACATACAAAATCGTCATCTAGAACGCGTAGAACCGCCCCATATTTCTCAAATTTTATTTACAAACATAAATATAACGCGGCATACCGGTATTGCATGTAAAATGACCTATTGTAAATTCCAGACACTATTCGTGACAGATTTTATATATATGTATATATTTTTTAAATCTATTCCTAGGGTCTATCGGTAGATGGTATAGCAAAAGATCATGGCGTGAAGGGTATATAGTCCAATTATTTAGTCCCTATATTAGTAGTTTATGTTTAATAATTTACATAATTTTCGTAACTACGCCACGTCTAATGGCTTAGTTCTCCTCAGCCTGCGAATTGGCATCTGTGGCGAGTTATCCAATAAGTTAACTGCAGACCATTTAGTATGAGTTTGATTGCATCTTTTTAATTACGTCAACTATATACTCCGTGTCAAGGTCATCACGTATGGAGCACTGCCGATTAACCTAAGAGTAATATTTCGATATCTTTGTATTTTCATTATATTTCTTTTTTTACCGCAATCCCGTAATTCGTGTCTATACCTCCATACTAGAGCGAGTATTGTATAGTGGTAGTTTGTTCTTTAAGGTAAGTTGGCATTCATATTAACCAATACAGCTTTTTAGTTTAGATTCTGAGTTTATCCCTTTTTTGTATCGATATGCTTATGTTAACTTTTGGTCTGGGGTCGAACATAGGTGTATTTAACATATTTTTTTTTTTAAAGGTACAATTTTGTTATCTATTTTGACGTTTAATGGCTCTATATGACGAGTTGAAAATACTATACGAATTGATTTATTTTCATTTATTTTAATTCATCATTTCTTGCTCCGTGACATAATTTTATCCACCGCTATTTACAAGATATGCTTTTGTTTGGCTTACATTTGATCTCATGAGTGCGGCATCATCTGCAAAATTCGCTATTAAGGATATATCATCAACAGGTACATCAGCTGTAAAAATAAGATACAAAATAATGGCCCCCAAGACGCTTCCTTGTGGAACGCCTGCTTTTATCTGATAATGTTAGATAATTCATCGCCATATTTGATTCAGTAGTACCTTTCATCTAAATATGACGAAACAAATCGGAGTAATGGTTTGTAAATAACTTACTAATTTCGTACAACAAGCCGTCATGTCATACTTTATCGAAAGCCTACATCCTATGTAGCTGTTGAACCGTAGAGTGTTTAACTCTAAATTCACATTGATGTAATGTTATAATTCGGTATTCTTCAATCGAGGGAAAAACTCTTTTTAGCAACAGGATTTCGAATAATTTAGATATCACTGACAATAGCAGGTCTGTATGAGGTAACATCCGTTGGTTTCTTATTAGGCTTCACAGAGTACTGCGAACATAACTGTTACGCTTAAATCGACGTAACGACGATTCATCCTTCGTGCAGCGAAGATTTGAACGAAATAACGGATGACCGTTCGCGCATGCGCAGGAGAAAAAATTCGAACAAAATATCGTAATTTCTGAGCATGCGGCAAAGAGTGACTACTCTGTGAGAATAGGACTGCCTATGTGTATAAGCTTTTGGCTCGCTCATTTTATTCCCCGTGTATAACGCGCCGATAGAAGTTTCATTTTAATGAACTGAAAGTTATCAACTTGTGAAAATTTTGAATTAAAATCAAACGATTTACGTATAAAATATAAAAATATAATTTTCTTTCTCTTCATTGTACAGATCGATATATGATGTTGATTCATCGTTGAAGAGTTCGTTATAATAAGTGTTCGACTCGTTAAAAAATTAATAAATAAATTGAATTTTTCATCAATTATTTGTTAGTATGTACACGCATCTTTTATAAATGGTGTACATATATATATAACACATCTGTGTTCTTGTATTTGTATGAAGTATATACGGTTACTATAGACGTCTGTTTTGTTAATTTCATTCTTAATCAAATATCGTTTTTCCACTTGAATAATTTTATATGCGGCTTCCGTACGTGATAAGCTAGTGTCCCTTTTCTCATTTGTAATCGGGTACGAATCTTCTACCCTTCCTATACGAATAAGGGGAATATTATTAATACGCCTAAGTGACGTACAACGTATATAATAACGTATATAATAACGTATATAACAATTGTCTATTTTTTTATTTATTTTTTATTTTATTTTTTGGTATTAGCGACAACATCTAGTAGTAGTAGTAGTAGTAGTAGTAGTAGTAGTAGTAGTAGTAGTAGTAATATTGAATGTTTGAGTAGTAGTAGTAAAAGTAGACTAACGTGGTTTATAATGCCGGTAGTTATTACAGCGATTATTATCTAGATTACTAATAATATAAAAGCGGCATAATATATCAACTATATCATCCGTATCTGTTACACGTGTATAAATTTCGTCGACTACTATTAGAAATACGCTAGTTCTATAGTAGATACTAGTGCATGTATACATTTGTAGGACAGTTGACAATGTTTAGACATCTGCTACATTATCGGGTCCCGTCCTCTTATAATATGCCACCGAATAATTTTTTTTTATTTCTCCTTTATCTATATAGATGTACTTATATACACGTATATCATATATTAAATATATATAGGCGTGTGTATTTGTAAAATAAATGCCCGGATAATAATAGCTTTAATGTATTGTACAAGTTCATACATGCGTGTAATAATACACATCGCGGATAGGTTCTTTATGAATATCACCGTTTCGTCTCTCATCTTTAGCTCATATCCATCTCGTCGCATCTCAATCTTTTTGTCCGACTATATTTCCCGAATAATACGTACGTACGAGTATCGTCAAAATTTCCGTCAAAAAGCGTTCTTAACGGGATTTTATATCGATTTTGTATCTTTCGTAAAAGACTACTATACAAACTTCGAACGGATTTTCGGGGAAATTGTAAATTTACGGGGGGTTTTTTGCGCGGTGATTGGAACTAGTTCAAACGCGAAAAGTTAATGGAATGTAGAAATTAGTACATAAAAAATTTGTTTCACTTTAAAAATGACGGTAACGAATTGGACGCGAAGAACAGTGTTCAAATAAAGAAAATTCTCGCCCGGCTTTAAATACGTTCGTAAATAATTAATATATTCTTCGTTTATTTAAGTTCGAACGCATAAACGACTTAATTTTATCGTTAATTAAATATATATTAAAAAAACCAAAAAAATCTTAGGCCTAGAAGTGAAACTTAATAAAACGCAATATTCGTAGAATATAAATTTTAATTCGATATACTAAATCCATCGTGTAACTTATTTTGATAAACTCGCAATTTCGTACAAATTTAACAAAGGAAAGGAAATTAACGATATGCTGAACTGTACGTGGCGATACAAATCGGCTCGCTCGTTTTACAGATTAACTCCCCCATATACAATACGCCGATAGAAATTTCCCTTCGAAATATTTGCACTAAACGTATAATTTTATTAATTAATAGTATAACTATTAAACCTCGTCGACGATTGAGATTCGAATCCATATCGTGCGGTTATTTTGACGGATCATTTTAGAAGCCTCAATTTACGTGGTCTTCCGTTTTTGAAATTCTTTCTAGGCCAAACCCCCCCGACAACCTATGATTGTGATCTTCGATTATTATATGGTTCTTATACATTTTCCATTCATCTCTTCACGCTGTTACCTGAACCCACCAATATAATTAATAATCGTCATCGTTGGATGGCATCTTTTAAAAACTGTTGCTCATTGAGGATACGGTTGATTATTTCAGACTTTTTTTTCTCTCGTACCGTCGACAGGGACCGATTTCCTTCTCATTATTAACTTTATATATTTACTTTCTTTTTTATCTTAATATCTTCGACAAAATTTCTTTTTCCCTTTTTCTTTAATCTATTTAGTCACGAATCAATATAAATTTTGTATAAAATGTTTAATATACAATACCGCTTGTTAAATGACTCTAGATAATTGTCAAAGTGTTTTTAAGTGAATATTTTCTAAAAATTAAGAGATTTCGTTCAAAAAATGCACAAAATTTCACGTACCGTATAAAAGACATATTGCACCTTTCCAACGAAGCGTCCGATCTTACTTCGATATTAATCGTAAGATGGACATTTTAAAAAACGCGAATTGTAATATTTTGCATAAAATCCGCAATTTACGCATTCTAAGGGATTTTGTCGATTATTTCGTGTCTCTTTGTTAATAAAAAGTCATCGCGAACCTTTTGCGTTTTCGTAATGATATTAGCCGGGAGAATAACGTAGATAATTGATCATTTATCGATGATATCACCATTTAATCGATTTATTTATTCCGACTGCTTTTTTTTTATCGATGTTTGAATAAAAAAACGAGAGATAAAACGAAATAAAATTTGGTATTTAAACGGGTTTTAATTCGTTCTGACGTTTATCGTAGGTAGAGTGACGGAGAAGTTGGAGCGTTATTTTTGAGATTAGATCTGATGGGGAAAAAACTAAATACAAAATGAAAAAAAAAAAGTAGCGACGTCGTTCGAACGAAGGTAAGTAAGTAAATGAAGCAAGCGATAAGGAAGGAAAACGAGAAGGATGGATGGATGGATAAATGGATGGATGAATGGACGGAAGAAGAGAAGATGTCAAATAAAGTGTTCCGGCCAGAAATTTAATTTATCGCCGATTTCGTAGTTTTTGTTTTAAATTAAAATTTCATCTACTCCGCCTACATTCCACCCCTATTATGACGCACCTATTTTTTTATCATCGTTTTCTATATTACGTAAGTTGCACGACAGCCGTATCTACAACAAACTCCGGTTTTACTAAAACGTGTGCTGCAGAACCAATTATAAATGTTGATAATCGTCGATAGTCGGTCAACAATAAAGTACTCTAGACAGTTTGCTAAATAAATAAGTGCAAGGACGTGCTTTTACGTGTTTATGCATATATATATATATATAAATTCTTAATATAAATGTTGAATATATTGGAGAGTAGTGATTTTATAAATTATAAAATATTTATTGCGTGCTTGAAAATGACGTAACTGTCGAAAAGCTTCACAATAAAAAAAACGAAAAACTTTTAGGGATTAAATGGTGTAATGATTTTGTTCGGTTTATAATTCTTAATCCTTTTTGTCAGTATGTTATTAAAATCGACGTTATTGAGATTTAAAATAGGACATTTTACAATTGTGTAATTGACAGTCGAACATTATTTTAAACATATTTCGCAGAATCCTTAGACATTTACACTCGTCTGCAGAACATCGCTGAAAGTTTTAGTCCTATTTAGACTGTGAAAAATCTTTCTTTTTACAGATTTAGTTATACAATCGCATTCCAAACGTATTATATCGGCAGATGAATAACGTAAATGCGTAGAAACAGAACATAAATGGTATGAAGAAAAGTGCGAGGCAATTGAGGAAAAAAGAAACAACAGTAGAGGAATGCATACAAAAATAAAATTCAAGATGAAACAACATAAAAAAAAAACACAAAAAAAACACCGGTATAATGAATGTAGAAAAAAAAAATAAGCATGTAAGTAGTCAAGAAGAAACCTTTGTGATACACGGATGGATTACATTACAGAATTGTACAAAGATGACGCTAGATGAAGAGAACAAGTACCTCGTATAGAAATGTCGGAATTAGACAGCGCTATCAGAAAAACAAGAGAAATAATAACGCTATAGGGGAAGACGGAATATCGGCGGATTTACTGAAATGCATCAGAACCGGAAGCAAAAAAAAGCTAATTGTCGAATATACTAAATAAAATATACGACGACGACACGTTACCGGAGGGTTTTAAGAATCGTTATACCGATTCCAAAAAAAAAAAATAAAAGAAGGTCATAGAGAACAATTGAGTCACACGTTAAATATACGTAAACTACTTTGGACGCATAATTCGGAACAGGAAATACATTGTAGACCATAATACAAGGAAAAATAGAAGGTAGCAGATGTCGAGGACGCAGACGAATGTCATGGAGGAAAAATCTTAAAGATCGGTTTAATACGCCTGACACGGCTACATCGATTCATACGGCACGAGATAAATATATTGTCAGATGGTCACCAACCTCCGATAGGAGATGGACTTACAAGAAGAAGAATAATAATAAACGCGAGAATTTGGATTTATAGCGAATCGAGGGACCAGAGCCGCTATAGCGTTATTGAGACTAATTATTCAACGTGCCTTGAGAAATAATAGCGTGTTTTATGAAGTACGAAAAGGCTTTTGACCGAGTAGTTTGTACAAAACTAATAAATACTTTACCGAATTATAACGTAGACGAAAATAGACTCATTGAAAATCTCTCTCTCTATTAGCAACAAACGGCTAATATTAAATTGAAAATAATTACTCCGATGGAAGGTGTAAAATACGTAAAGGGGTTGTAATGTTGTAATGTTGTTCGATGCATTCGTAAAAAATGACAAATTAAAGAAAATCGATCGCAAAATAAATGGGAAAGTGATCGACACTATCAGTTAATAGTAATTGCAGAAACGGATGTAAAGCATGTTGGATATTATTAAAAGTGAAGGAAAAATATATGGAATGGAAATAAAAGATAATGAAATTTTCAAAATCCGCTAATAAGCAAATAAAAATTAACAACAAAATAATAAAACAGATGACAGAGTTTGAAATGCTTGGGCGCAATATTCATAAGCGACGGACGGGGCGTAAAAGAGATAGTGGATAGCGTTGGAAATTTATACAAAGTTGCGACAAATATTACAGAACAGAAAGATGGATTTGAAGTTGAGAAAAAGAATTTGCTACGTATAGTCTCCGTGATGGAATATGCGGCGGAATGTTGGACAATTGACGCCGAAAACGAGATAGGAATAAACGCATTCGAAATGTGGACTTATATTAAGACACCCCGTGGACCGATTTCGTTTCGAATAAGAGTACATCGATGATAAATTGACGATCGTCGAAGATATAAAAGGGGAGCAAAAATACATCGGACATAACGAGCAGAAGGCATTTTTACATTAGCGGTCCACGGTACTTGGAAAGGCAACAAGAGGAAGGAAAAGGATAAACGAACATAGGCGTTGGAAGAACTTATATAAATTCAGCTAGACACAGGAAGATAATGGCTAGTGGTTCTCGATGTGCAACCTCCTGAAAGGTGATAACTAATGAGCTATAATTTACTTCCGGCAACACTCTAGATTCATCGGTTTCGTTATATTTTGAACAGTGTCGAATGTAGTGAGATTTTTAACAAATAAACAACTAAAAAAATATAATAAAAAATAGTTAAAATCACTAAATTCTTATATAGGTATAATTTTATTATTATATTGCCGATTGATCGATTTGTTTACTAACAGATTATTTTTTTTTTTCACGTTGCCATTTTTTGTATAATATATTTAAATAAAGTATAAATTGCATATTTTTATATTTTATTAGAAAATCTTTGTGTTCTTAGTATAGATAAAAATTTATCAACCACTTTTTCGTTGTTTAATTATTCGTTATAATTGTTTAATTTTTTTAGATCGTTTTTTTTTTTTTTTTTTTTTCTTGTGAATATACTTATTTTAGTCTGTGTCGATGAGGATTTTTTATTCTATAACTGTCGCCTGCGATAATTTAGTCTTTCTTGTCTTATTGGAATAGTCACACCCATTCGTCAATCTATTATTCTTTTTTCCCTCCGTAGTGTATTGCGATTCAGCTGCGAACGTTGCATTTGTAAATCCACATTTTATAACCAATAAATAATTCGATTTTGACGTCGATTACCTTTCTTAAAGTTTCAAGAATTTATCTATCGGAGTTGTCTTAAAAAGTCGTTGCAAATTTTTAATTTTACAAACTTAAAAGTCCAATAGTTGAATCTCAAAAACTTGAATCGAATCTTTTTATACGTAATAATAATTCCGGCGTTCTGTTCAGTTCAAAATTTCAGCGGCATATCTCTTTTGAAATGAACGTTGAAATCATTTATGTCGCGTTATTAATGATGTCAAATCGATATCACATCATAGATCTTCGTACTTTTTTTTTTTTTTTTTTTTTTTTAATTATATTTTAATAATTTTTTTTTTTACAATTACACAGTCATATTAGTGCACATACATGCAAATAAATAAAATGTATGCAACACTATTTCCACACACACACACACACACACAACATATATAAACTGACACACACACTATAAAATCATCTACACATATTCAAATTAAAAATTACACGTGTATAATTATATTTTACCTCATGTCAACAGGTATCACAAACTAACTAATTAATATTTATACACCAATGTTTATGTACGTACACATATATACACACTTATATGTCTATACATATACACGTACAACTAGATACATAATTTTAACAGTTTACTTACTTAATACAGTACTCGTTCTAAAAGTCATTTACTCATTTTTCAGACATTTACACCATCATTTTTTTACCTATTTCCTGTAGTAGCCCCCTGATATCCGAGTTGTCTATTCCTCTTTTCTCGTCATTTTTCATTCTACATTTCTTTTTTTAATATTTTATTTATATAATTATTTTGTCAACCATCCTTTGAGTTTTTCTAAATCGCTGTATTTTTTTCGTTTAATATATCATCAGGTATTATATTCAGCATTTGTGTAATTATAAATTTATCAGTCTGATTACCATACTTTCTTCTCGGTATTTGTACCTTATATTTTAGCGTTTTTCTTAAATTATATTTTCCAATTTCCCATTTTCCCATTTGTCCGCATCAACAATTATTTTGTTAATATTATTTACCTTAGGTTATTGTGGAATTCTGGACTTGAACTATTTTTCGCAATTCATTCTGATTTTGGGCCGCTAACTTACGACACGTAAAGTTTTGTAAATATTTTAGTTAGTTTCCCGACGGCATTTTTAGCTATTCCGATTTGTGATTTAATCTTCATCATTTCCATTACTCGTGATATACGCTCCAAGATGTTGAAGTCTGTTTTTCTACGTTAGGTATGGGCTAAATGTTTCAGGCTTCCAGTTCAATCAATGGTCATTATAGTGGTGCATTTCGAACGATTTCATATTAGATTTGCTTACTGAAATGTTCTACTCGTTTT